>OX940960.1:35589388-37028915 GCA_954870475.1 Euphrasia confusa
CAAAGTGGTTAGTCAATTTTCATTAAGTTAACTTAATTATTCAAATGTTGCTAATTGAAATTCATTTTTTTATACTACACAAAACATTAATTTGTACTCGTACAATATGTAACACTGCCGCACGTAATTTTTGCTTTATAAATATAGGGTCACCCTGCCGAATTAATTATATAGCAACCTGGGAATTTTATCTTTCTATCGTTACTCTAGTCTCGACCCACATTATATTCTGTACTTACTTAGTATAAAATATTAATATAATTTTGATCAAAATTATTTATTTATTTATTTATTCGGTTTCTGAATATTTTGGGACCGCTACTGCGTGAGAGAGAGTGTTTCAGTCGGTGAGTCGGAGAAGAAGATGAAGCGAAATGATTACTCTGTATAGTTGCTTTACTTCTCTCTCTTAATTTTGAATTAAAAAAAAAAACACGCAGAGTGTGTGTGAAGAATACGAAGGGCCATGAACGGCGACGAGGACAGCAACAGCAACGGCGACATGATGAGGTTGGGATTTTCTCTCTCATCCCACGTGGAGATGGGCCCCACGAGCGCCGCTCCTCCTCCTCCTCCGGTCGCACCGAATAATTTCTACCCTAGTGTGGGTCCCATTTTCGGTCACGAATTTCACTATTCCCTCAACAACTTCCCCGCGATGCCTCTCAGATCCGACGGCTCTCTTTCCTTCATCACATCACATGATTCACAAGGTTTTTTTTTTCACTCTAAAATTATTATTATTATCAATAATTAGTTATTTAATTTAATTTTCGTTAAATTGATGAATTAGGGGTGGTGGTGGGCCCAAACTGCACTCCGTCGCCGAAGCTGGAAGATTTCTTAGGCGGCGCGTCGATGGCGGCGGCGGGGCACCCGATGGATTCGGTGCTTCTGAGCCTAGTCCACGACCACTACTATTCCGGCGACTCCAATAATAATAATATTAATAACATCTTATACGGTCACAACATTATTAACAGTAATCATGAGAATATTGTTACTAACAACAACAACAACAACAATGATTTGCAATGCTTGAGTTTGTCGATGAGCCAGCAGACTAAGAAGAGAGGCTCTCACTCTCAGACTAAGCCCACTGTCCACAGGAAGTCCATCGACACTTTCGGCCAGAGAACCTCGCAGTACAGAGGCGTCACCAGGTTAATTATACTATTTACTTGATTAATTAAGGTAGATTTATACACTAAACACGATTAGTTAATTAACATGTGTATGTGTTTACAGGCATCGTTGGACGGGGCGATACGAAGCTCACTTATGGGATAACAGTTGTAAGAAGGAAGGCCAGACGAGAAAAGGAAGGCAAGGTAGTAATTAATTAATTAATTAATTAATTAGTCCACCTAAAAGTAAAACACAAATTGACTGAATTTTGTTGTTCATATTTATTGATCCATCTGTTTGTGTTGTTATTTGTCCGGTCGTGCTGTTGCTGTCGAATTGTCGTGGTGTTTACAGTCTATCTCGGTGAGAATAATTTTTAGTATTACTACTAACAAATAAGAAGAAGAAGAAGAAGATGAAATTAAGTTACAGTGGTAAATTTTGTAAACTGTAGTAATTTTGATCTTGTGTACGTAGGAGGGTATGATTTAGAAGACAAAGCTGCGAGAGCATATGACCTTGCTGCCCTCAAATATTGGGGCCCTTCCACACACATCAACTTCGCTGTACGTATTCGATTCATGATCCAGTGATTAATTATTCGTATAATACGTTTCGTTATTCATTATAAGATGGTTGATTGTCTGTTAATGTTTTTGCACTTGCGTAGTTGGAGAGCTACATTCAAGAACTCGAGGAAATGAAGAACATGACCCGGCAAGAATACGTCGCGCATTTGAGGAGGAAAAGCAGTGGATTTTCTAGAGGTGCTTCCATCTACCGAGGGGTCACAAGGTAATATCATACTTTCTTTTCGTTATGTTTTTTTTAACATGTATTTATCCAACTATTAAGTACTAATTAATACTCTCTGGTAATTAATCAGGCATCATCAGCACGGGAGGTGGCAGGCTCGGATTGGGCGCGTCGCGGGCAACAAGGACCTCTACCTCGGAACATTCAGTAAGTGATCATATCATCGATCATCGACTTTAACCCCCCGTTGAGGCCCCACCTAACACAGTGTTCTTACGTAACCTTTTTACAACACTAATTCGAAGAGTAGGGTAACACAAATATATACTAGTATATGCGGATCATTGGTGTTCAAACGTTCATTGTGTCTGTCTTTATTTGTTCTCTTTTCCCCGCTTTGCTTTTTGTAAGGCTGATCACACCTCAATAACTTTGACTGTTATGTACATTGTGTCTGTTTTTCCCTTTTTTGTGTGGGGACTCTAAGAAGAAACCTTTTTTCAAAGCCCTGATGTCACTACACAAAATGATGATTATGGGAGTAATCAAATTTTAACTCAACATTAATTAATTAATTGTATATTCAGGCACACAAGAAGAGGCGGCCGAGGCCTACGACATCGCGGCCGTCAAGTTCCGAGGATCCAACGCCGTCACCAACTTCGACATCTCTCGATACGACGTCGACAAAATCATGGCGAGCACTACCCTGCCCACCGCTGACGTGGCGAGGCGGTGCAAGGATGAGGAGGAGGAGGAAAAGAGGCCTATTCACGACAACGCCATCGAGAACAAAAAGAATAACAGCGCTTCGGACTGGAAGATGGTCCTAAACAATCAATCCAACGGACGAGATCGAGAGGACGAAGTTGTTCCGTACTCGAGCCCTACAGTTGTCGATGAACCGACGACTTCTCTGGTTACGAGCCTGAGCAGCTCGGGGGAAGCAAGCCCCGATAATTTCATGGACCCCACGATCGGTTTGTGGGTCCCGACGGCTTCGATGTCGACTCACTTGCCGGTTTTCGCAGCATGGAACGACACTTAAAAGATGAGGTTCTTGGTTTATGTGTTTTTGTAACCTTGGATGACTATGTGACTAGCTAATTAGTGTTTGGGATATTTTGCTAATTAACTCAAAATTAAATAAATAAAAAATAATGCTCATAATTTTGATCAAGGACAAAATTGGGAGAGAATGTTGGTCAATGGAAATGATTAAATTCTTGATTTATGATTGGATGTGCTTGAAATCATTACCTATATCAAGTTAGTACAAAATAAAACCAAGGCATGTTTTCCAATAATGAAAAGGGGGATAAATGTTTGTTTGACCACATGCACTAATGCACTATAGAAAGAAATTTGAATTACACAATCATACAAGCATAAAAAAAACATTACTCTTATTATCTCCTTTTAATCTAACCCATAATTCAAAGAAGTGTGCAAGGAGAATGAATCATTTTATTAGTAAGAATTCTTTTGGGTTTTATGAGCTAATTAATGAATATATTAGTACTGTACTACTTATAATACTACAATACTTTGTTTAGAATTATTGATTTCGATCACACTCTCACTTTCCCTTTTCCAATTGCTCTCATGTTGGAATGAAAAGCAAATTCGTGTCATTTCTTGTGGGCATTTTAGATTAATTAGGACAATGGTCTCGGGCTGAATTAGTAAAAAATCAGATATGGATATTTTTCTTTAAAAAATTACGAATTTGCCCTCCCCAGGTTGGATTATCCATCGCAATCCGCAACAGTCAATTTATATCTATCAATAAAATCTTCAATTCTTCTGCTGTCAAAGCACGTATTCATATTTAATATACTCATGAAAAACACGCACACATGTGGGTGTGTGTATTAATTTCCTCCTGTTTTTGTGCATGCATGTGTGTATATATAATGAAATGATCAACGGTTGTTCTCGGCAACAGATCATCAACAGAGGAAATGATGCCGGAAAACCAGGAAAAAAACAATTTGTACACAAATGGGAGTTGTGCAATTATTTGGTCACATAATTAGCCTTACATATTTATTTATAAAAGAGATTGAGGGGGCCTACGGTGCATATTTGCACTTCACCATAACCAGTGTAAAATTTCACCGTTAATTGTGCAAGTTTAAAATCTCACGTTCATTGTCAATTTCAATATCTGAGTTAATTACATAAACTTTATTTTGCAACAATTCATTTAGAACAAAAGAGGTACAACAATTCATTTGGAACAAAAGTTTAAAATCTCACGTTAATTGTCAATTTCAATATCTGAGTTAATTACATAAACTTTATTTTGCAACAATTCATTTAGAACAAAAGAGGTACAACAATTCATTTGGAACAAAAAATATACTCCGTAAATAATTTCACGTCACATGAAAATTTTCATATTTTACTAGACAGTAAATTAAAAAAATATATAATATATTATTTTGATAAAAATATAAGTTTAGTTTAGTATTTTAAGTGGAAAAAAAAAAGTAAATAAAAAGTTAAAAGTACAATTTTATTTTGAAATAAAAAAATAAATATTTTTTAATGTAAAAATTAATATGAGTATGAAATTAATACCTACTCCCTCAGTTTCGGTAAAAATGCAATACTTCCTTTATATTTTACAAAAAAAAGTATTGCATGTAGGGGTGACTATTCGGTACGGACAGGTACCTGCTCTCGAATTTTTCGGGTATCCGAACCCTAATAATAAAAAAAATTCATCCCATAACTCGACCCTCTTTAGTAAATCGGGTACCCAATACCCGGGCCGGGTAAACGGGTACGGTAATCGGGTACCCAAAATTACCCTAAAATTTTAATTTACAAAAAATCAATAATAATATTCAAATTCAAAAATTTATTTTCATCAACTAACAATAAAAAATTATCAATTAAAATTTAAAATTGCAATAAAAAACAAAAATTATAATTAAAAATAATAATAATACGTCGTTTATTATATATATAATGTTGTAGATTTTTAATTAATATATCAATATATTTTTTATTTTAATTTAAATAATTAATCAGATATTTTGGGTATACCCGAACGGGTAATCGATTACCCTAATACTCAATATTTTTTAAAATAAATTCTATAATCCTACCCTTTACCTAAATTTATTGGGTACGGGTACCCAAAAACCCTAACGGGTGCGGGTATTTCGGTACAAACCCGAATACCCGAACCCGAATAGTCACCCCTAATTGCATCTTTGTTAGGAGGGAGATAGTAATAGTGTTGAAATATGACTCGAATCGAAAGAGAAGTAAATCAGGACGAAATTTGGAGTCGGGATGCGAAAAGATCGATGTAGCAGTCTGGCGTATTTGCGCCAGCCTGCTGGGGCTGTGGCGCATTTGCGTCAGCCTGCTGAGGCTGTGGCGCGTTTGCGTCAGCTTTCTTGTGCGATTTTTCGCTGCGTTTTTTGGACTCAAAATATGGGTTTTTGATTCATTTTATTGGTTAGGAAATAAGAATTATATTAGAATATAATTCTATTCCTTATGGATTTAGGAGTCATATATTAAGAAAAAGGTTTATTCCTATTCCTATTGGTTACCTAATTTATGGATTTCTATATCTATAAATTAGGATCTCCATGGACACAATGAGAGAGAGCGTGTAGAACACGAGCTAATACCATCATAGAGAGAGATATTATTGTGTGAGATTAGAGGGTTTTAGAGTGGATATCAATCCTTGTAATCATCGGCAATATTATAGTGAAAGTTCTCGTCGTTCCTCCCGTGGTTTTTCCCGATTTGGGTTTCCACGTAAATTCCTTGTCTTCTTTTCTTGTCTCCTTCTTTATTTATTGTTGAGTTATATTCGGGGTTCCGCATATTATTCGTACTATACATCGTCGTTTTACAACAAGTGGTATCAGAGCTAAGGTTCGATGGCGAGCGTGAGGTACGATCTACCGAATTTAAGTCTCAACACGAGGTTTCCTATTTGGCAATACAAGATGAGGTTAGTCCTCAGATCTCTTAAGCAAGAGATTGTTCTTCTTGGTGTTGACAACAAGCCGAAAGACATGAAGCATGACGAGTGGGTGGAGCTCGATCAGATGGCTATAGCGACCATAGGGCTTCATGTTTCGGATTCTTTGACCGAGGAAACGACGGAGGCGAAGACCGCAAAGGAATTATGGGAGTTGTTGGAATCGATGTGCGTTGAGAAAACGGTGTCCAGCAAGCATCACTTGAAGAGAAGTCTCTACTTCCTCAAGATGGCGGAGGGGTCGTCGATTCAAGACCATGTAGCGAGTTTCAAGGAGCGTGTAGCTGACCTTGGGAAAATTGGCGTGAAGATCCAAGATGATGATCTTGCGTTTTGGATGTTATGCTCGCTACCCCCCTCCATGGTGGCTTTTCGGGACACGCTTCTCTATGGACGAGATAGTCTCACGTTTAAAGACGTAACTTCGGCTCTCTCGTCAAGGGAAAACGTACAAAAGATGGAGTCCAACAAGGATGGTGTGCCCGATGTGGGTGAAGGACTTAATGTCCAAAAGAAGTACCGTGATAAAGGGAGCGACTCGGGGAATTCGAAGTCGCGACACGGGAATAAGACGTGTTTCTATTGCAAGAAGAAGGGACACATAAAGTCGGAGTGCTACGCGTGGAAGAAAAAGGAGAGCAACAACAATAATTCCGGTAATAAGGATTCCGGTGACGTTGGATTAGTAGATGGGAATTTCTATGGAGAACTACTAATGGCTCTAGGCGAGAACTACAACTTTTGTGGTGATTGGATCTTAGACTCGGGTTGCTCGTTTCATATGTGTCCGGACCGGACGTTGTTCGAGACTGATGAATCTTTGGAGCATGGTGCGGTGTTCATGGCTAATGACACCTCGTGCAAGGTCGAAGGGATTGGGAATATCCGCTTGAAGATGTTCGATGGCACGGTGCGCACGCTAGGCGAGGTAAGACATGTCCCTGACTTGAAGAGGAATTTGATTTCCTTGAGTACCCTTGATATGAAGGGCTATAAACTCACTTGTAAAGGTGGAGTTTTAAAGGTTACCAAAGGTGGTTTGGTAATATTGCGGGGAAAGAGAAAGGCAAGTCGCCTTTATGTCCTCGATGGAATCTCGGCGAAAGAAGTAACCGAGATTGATACAAGCTACACCGGAGAAGGTGGAGTTGTTAAGGCTACCGAAGAGGCTTTGGTAGTGTTGGGAGGAGACCACAAGGCAGAGAGACCTTATTTCCTCCATGAAGGCGCGGTGAAAGAAGTAACCGGGGCCGAACCTCGACTCTTGCTAGAAGAGTCTATCCAGCATAAAGGCATGCAATCGAAGGCCGGAGTGACCAAGCTTAAAAATGAAGATGAAGCAGTGAACGAAGTAACCGTGGGAAAACCTAGGCTCTCGGATGAAGAGTCTACACGACTAGACCATGTGCGGCTTGGGCATGTGAGGAAAGTCGATAAAAAGGATCGAGCGTTTCTCGATCTATGGAGTGTTTCTAAACTTGGTGAGCCATGTGCGCTTGGAAAGCGGTCGAGAGGGTATATCTCGAATTGGGCTCACAATTCGAAGAAGGTCCAAACTTTTAGGAACTAGGCCCGCTGGGGCATTTGGAGGAAGACGAGGGACGAGACTATGGAGTGCGATGTGATTTCGCTTTATGATTTGATGGGCGATGTGATTTCGCGGCTTGGTGTTATATGTGATGTGATTTCACATGTGCGATGGGATTTCGCGGTTTCTCGTCAAGGTGGAGATTGTTGAAATATGACTCGAATCGAAAGAGAAGTAAATCGGGACGAAATTTGGAGTCGGGATGCGAAAAGATCGATGTAGCAGTCTGGCGCATTTGCGCCAGCCTGCTGGGGCCGTGGCGCATTTGCGTCAGCCTGCTGAGGCTGTGGCGCGTTTGCGTCAGCTTTCTTGTGCGATTTTTCGCTGCTTTTTTGGACTCAAAATATGGGTTTTTGATTTATTTTATTGGTTAGGAAATAAGAATTATATTAGAATATAATTCTATTCCTTATGGATTTAGCAGTCATATATTAGGAAAAATGTTTATTCCTATTCCTATTGGTTACCTAATTTATGGATTTCTACATCTATAAATTAGGATCTTCATGGACACAATGAGAGAGAGCGTGTAGAACACGAGCTAATACCAATATAGAGAGAGATATTATTGTGTGAGATTAGAGGGTTTTAGAGTGGATATCAATCCTTATAATCATCGGCAATATTATAGTGAAAGTTCTCGTCGTTCCTCCCGTGGTTTTTCCCGATTTGGGTTTCCACGTAAATTCCTTATCTTCTTTTCTTGTCTCCTTCTTTATTTATTGTTGAGTTATATTCGGGGTTCCGCATATTATTCGTACTATACATCGTCGTTTTACAACAAATAGTATATCAGTTTGTAGGAGTATTATAATAATGTGTGTATATATATATGTGTAAGTACGGAGTACAGTAAAATTTTAATAAATTAATAATTGATACATTAATAATTTTGATACATTAATAATTTTTTTTTAAATTAATAGAATATTTTGGTTTTGACTTGGTTATTTAAATAAAAAAATATTCAATAAATCAATAATTTTTTAAAATTAATAAAATTTTACCGTTCTAAGATTATTAATTAATTTATAGAGATTTTAATGTATATTGTTTGATGATATCATATATTTGTGGTAAGTGATGACATGTAGGGTGGGGTCAATCGTAGAAATTGGACATGGGTCCTACTTGAAAAGTATAGGCCTCTCTTTTCTTCCTTTTCTTGATATTCTTACTGATCCTGTAATCATTATGTCATTTCTACTTTTTCTTATCTTCTCAGCTCATTACATAGAAAACATTTGATTTTATAATGTCTCATTTTATTGCATTTTCATACTTATACTCTATTCGTCCCTCCAGATTTCACTTCTGAAAAAAAATAGGCAAATTAAAATTAAAACAAAAAATTATACATTATATAATATAAAATAAATGTAATTAAAAGAATATTATTAAATAAGTAACGAATGAGTTAAGTAAAAATATAATTGTATAAATGTAATAAATAAGTATTAAAAAGTAAAATTGTAAAAAAAAAAATCAACTTAGCATGTCATGAACATTGAACAAACACACACACACACATATATATATATATATATATATATATATATATATATATATATATATGGCGTGCATCGTATTTACCTTTATTTTTCTAATAAAATTTCACATTAAAATTTTCTTATTTTAGGCATGACATGAGATCAGAGGATATTAATTTATTTAATGAAATGGCCAGTGGTTATTTGTTATCCAGTGTTAATGGTTAAAAAGATATTTAAACAAATTTGGCTTGAAATATTTGATAAAAAAAAAAAAGTTTAAACAATACTTTATGTATAATCATAATCAAGTTTAATGTATTATTTTCACAAAATTTATATTTTCGTACTTTTATTTATTGAACTAGGGAAATTATAATAACTTATATTTATTGTGGACGGTTGGATTATTAATATACTCAATTATTTGTAACCGAAAATAAAATTGTAATATTTCTAATAATATTATACTAATATTTTTCATTTAAAATTTCAATCATCTAATATATTTTTTGTAGAAATGTTTTTTTATATTAATTAATTATTATTTTATTCTATAATATTTAAATTTATAATAAAATAAACAAATTATCATTTAAAAAATCATTTATTATATTATACTAGTAATATACTTAATGTACAAACACATGCTAAGAGATATGTAATCTAAAAAGTGGTCAACAAAACACAAACAAACAAAAAATAAAATTAATTTAATGCTAAATTTTAATGATTGTTAATAAAGCACATATTATAAAAAAAATCAAGGATTCTATATATTAGTACTCTCTTGTGCGTAACAACTAATCCTAAGTAAAAGCAATCTTCTACTTAGTAATTAATTAGGGCTCTTAAGTTTTAGACATCTCGATCACGTGGGTGAAATAGGATCTTAATCATGTTTTCTTAGTTTAGAAATGTTATTGTATTGCCTTTTCAAAAATATTTGATGGTCCCTCCCTAACTCATTTCCGTGTTGGGCCTCAGCCCAGCCCCAGTCCACACCACTCAGCAAGGTTCGCGCGTCTAAAGCCCGCGGATCATGGCCCATCTACTCCAACCCCACTCCCTTAGTGAGACTCGCATCTAATTAAAAATTATATTCTTGGCCCATTTCATATTGTTTATCCTAATGTTTTTTTTTCAAAGTATAGCCGCCCAACTCTAATGGCCCAATAACAATATATTGTTCAGGAATCAACAGTGCTTTGTTGATTTAATTCAACTCCAAGAATCTATGTATTGTGTTGAAGTGTTAATATAAGTATTTCTACCCTTCATAGTGTTACCGGGTTACTACATTACAACAGTACTACATAGTTCTGCATCACATGAACATAACTACAGGACTTCACACAATTTCAAGTCTCACTCGACCCTCGACCGAAAGCAAAACTTCGTAAAAACAAGGTTAGCTTCTTATATATAGTCAAAAAATACTTGAAATTTTTTTTGACTATTTATTCGGGACGAAATGAGTAATATTTAATTCGTCGCATGGAAAGGATGAGTGCATATGAGTATGATGGCCGGGTCTGAATTGCGTAATGAAGGTTTACTTACACACACAAAATTATCAAATACTATGAGTGTGTGTAACAGCAAAAAAAAGATAAATTAAAGTCCCTGAGTGTGTCAGTAAAAAAAATAAAAAAAATAAAGGGATGAGAAAAACAACCTTGAGGTTGAAGAGAAGAACCTCACCAGCCACAGTCCATGATGAGATTTTTTAAAGTAAAAGTAAAGTTAGCTTAATAATGCTATATATATATATATGTATTTAAATTATTATTATTAATTATCACATATAATAATACTAGTAGTAATTTGTTACTACAAGAGTAAAGCATGGGGGAAACAGGGATATTATTAATTTAAGTCAGCCTTTTGTAGTACATGCATGTTAATCTGACTATGACTCTATATAAAAAAATAAATGACTTGTGTACTTAATTAGTACTATAATACTTGGGGGAAACAGGAGTATTAATATTATATATACTTCCTGCAGTACTAAATTAGTGTAGACAAATTATATTCTTTGCTTTAATTTGCTTTCTTACAAGTTACAGAGCAAAATTACATTTATGGAATTGACCAATTACTCCTCTTGAAACTTTTTTTAATCGCACTTATGGTCCAATAGACGTTTGTTTTTTCACTTTTAGTCCAATAAGTTATTTTTGCTCACACCTTTGGTCTCCTAGAATGTTTTTATTATTTTGTTTTAAAGTTGAACTATACTATCTTTGAGCAAGCTAAGATGAAAAACCGATAATCGTCTTGAGTATGATTTTATAAAATATAAAATAATAAAGTTGTCTAAGTTATTTTTGAGATTAATGTTCTTTTTTCAAGTCAAGTGATAAATTTAACACTATATGTAAATTAAAGTGTGATAAATGTGCAAATTATGTTGTTAAAAGTGTGAATCTTGAAGCTTTTGGGGGGCGAAGTGCAATTATTTCTATTTTATACAATACCCCCAAAAGTTGCATTGTTTAACTCATAAAAGAAACATTAAAAGTTTTAATAATTAAAAAGGTGATATAGTAAAAGAATTTAAGTACATAATTATTTGGGGGTGGGGGATAGAAAAGTAGGTATCAACCAATTTTGATGACTATTTATGGGCTGTCATTCATTTTCTTGAATTACATGTTTGTTCTTTCATAGGATAAATACTGTGGGAAAACATGATGCTTCCTTTGCTGCGTTTGCAAGTACCCAGTTGGTAAAATTGTTCTCTCTTTTTAATTTAAATATAATTTTATTGTATAGCTCAAGCAATCATAAATGCACTGTTGACAGCAATGATAAATGCACTGCCTCTGAAAAAACAAACCTGCTCACAACCTGTTTGTTTAAAGTCCAAAGTGAAATCCTGATTCTTTTCAGCTCAAATAGAGGTCATCACAAAAGGGCCCTTGCATTTATTTTTGTTTTCTTGAGATTTTTTCTGGGCTCTTGAGTTCTTGAAGAAAGAGAAAAAAAGGAGAGAAGAGAAGGGAAGGGGGGAATCTAATTAATTTTTCAATAGTTTAGTTAGCCAAGTAAGCTCTGAAAAGATTCATACTTTGTTGTCTTGAAGGAATCTTCACTTTTCCCTGCATTATAGTAGGCTTGATCCTGTGGTTCTTGCGTAGCAGATATTATTTTTTTTGTGTTCTTGGTAATGGGTTCTGCCGGGGGTGGGGATAGGAGTATCCTGAACTACCCTTTCTATGGTTCTGGTAATTGGGATCCAATAGTCTCACTAAGTCAAAGTGGGGATTTCGTGAGTGAGTTTGCTAATCCACATTTGGTTCATATCCCATCTGATCCGAGTCTAGTTGATGTGTTGCCAAAGATTTCTCCAACTTTCGGTAGCTCGATGGGCCAAGTTTCTGAATCGTGTCGTGATTATCCGGATTTCGCCCTAAGGAATGGAGCTGGGAACCAAGGGGCCTTGACTAACGTTGCAGATTCTCAAGAACATGGCTTAAATTCGGAAGACGGGTTATTAGGATCTTCGCCTTATGGAAAGAGGAAAAGGAAAGTACCCGCAGGGCCTTCACTTAAGGCAAGTCATTAGACAATGCTATATTACTTCCGTATACTTGACTGTTCCAAAATAATTATCGTTTTAGGCTCGCTTTTTTTTTTTTACACGATGTCAATTATTTTGGGAATTGAGTGTTCTTTTCTCATAGTTTAGATGTGTATTTATGTATTGTACATTTGTACTATTGTTCTTTCTTAAACCCTGCTGCCTTAACGATTCTGTGTAGAAATGAGAAATGGAACATGCGTTAGTGTGTCGTTTCTCTGTTTTATTCATGGTTATAATAAATAGTTTCATATCACTCATTGCCACCAGTCTGTTATTGTTTTTATTTTGATAGAATTTTGAAGAACAGCAGAAGGATCCCTCAGGGGACACGTCCAAATCGCCTAAAGAAGGTGACGGGAAAAAGAAGCTGGCTGTTAAACACGGAAAGGATAATTCAGTTGGTGCCGAAGCTTCTAAAGACGAAGAATACATTCATATGAGGGCCAAAAGAGGCCAAGCAACAAACAGTCACAGCCTTGCAGAGAGGGTAATTTTTTTGAGTTTGTAGGAAGTGTTTTATGCTCGGAAAGTTTCTGGAAAAAAAATATTAAGTGCTTGATTATTTTTCATGGACACAGGTGAGAAGAGAAAAGATTAGTGAGAGGATGAGATTGCTACAAGATCTTGTTCCCGGCTGTAATAAGGTGGCTTTCTTTAAGACTTTCGTTTTTCTATTCTTGTCGATATAAATTACTATGATTTATTTATTTTTGGGATTCTAGATTACGGGGAAAGCATTGATGCTTGATGAAATTATCAACTATGTGCAGTCACTCCAACAACAGGTTGAGGTATGCATCGTGTAGAATGAGAAATATTTCCAGCAAATTTAAAAGTACTTGTGCGGTAATATGATTATATATGCGTGAATTTTTTGACATTGTAAATTGCGTTTCTTCGTTTGCGAATGGATAGGAAGCTTTGTACACGTGTCATTAATAACTCAATGAGATGCAACGTCATTTGGATAATCATATTTTTTTTGCAAGCAATAAAACATTTGTTACACACGCAATCTCGGATTGTACTAAAACCTTAAATTTCTGACTATAATGCCTCATTCTGATTATGTACTGAGGACCCGGCAGTATATAAAGACGAGTTCACTTTCTTGTTGCAGTTTTTGTCCATGAAGCTCGCGACCGTAAATCCAGAGCTGAACGTGAATATAGACACGATCTTGTCTAAAGACGTGAGAAATATCGACTTTTTTTTCTCTCGTTCAAAATATATCCAAACGTGCACCTATTAAAATACCAAAAAACTAGCAATTTAAATTTCTCGTCGTTCTATAGATTCTTCAGTTGCATGGCAGCAATCCAGCCGCACTTGGTGTTTCTTCAGGTTATCCTCAAAATACCTTCCATGTAACCACTTCACAATTTCATCCAATACAACAGGTAATACTAATATCTTTAATAATAAGAAAAATGAATCTTCTTTTGATTATCGATTATGTTAACGTGTGGAATTTTACGCAGCATATATGGAACAACGAGCTCCATGGTATTCTTCAAATGGAACTGGATCATGATCATGATCACGATCCCTCTGTTACCAGTTTAGGGCCAAACGGTGATTAACTGCACTAGTTTAGTCATACACTTCATAGACTTTTCTTTCTCGGTTTTGTTGTATTCAGACAGTGGTCGTGTTTTGCAGGGCAGTCGAAAATGGAGCTATAGAGTGTTTCCGGAAACCTCTTCTAACTGCAGGATTAATATCGAGTGAAGATTTGAAGTGTTTATCGTCTCAACTCTCAAGTACACATTACAATTATTTTATATATTACTTATTTTTCTCTGGTGCTGTATAGGTTATAAGCCCCCCTTAACTCTTCCTTCTAGTTTTATAACAGAAGAAAAAGTGACTGATTAGATTTTAAAAATGTGTGTAACAATGGAGATGATTGGTTTTGTTAAAATATCAAGATTGCACGAAATATCAAAAGCTTGCAAGTGATTCACCGTGTTGAAAAACGCACGGTAACGAACGGACTATTGGAAGACAAAATGTATCTACTATATACAGTATATGTATAAATAGGTGTTACAAAACATCAGATAAGGGTTTAAATCATCTTATTAACTCCACCAAGAATCAAAGAGTTTACAAATTTATGGATTTGTGTTATGCACAAAGTTTGAAAAGCATTTTTCACAATGGGAGGTCAACTTAATTTATTACTTGCCTAATTTGATATAGTATGCCTAATCCTATATTTCTTTCATTTTAAAAAATATATTTTTAAAGTTTTGTACCATTTTACTTCTTTTTTTATTACTGTATTCTCCATACATTAATAAATACACTTTTTTTTATTAATGTATTCTCCATTACTTCTTTTTTTTATTACTGTCTATAAAATAAATAATTTATGTTTTCTCTTTAAAATATCATTTTATCTTTATTTAATGTTTGCTAAGGAGATTTTTCACCTAGTTTAAAAAAAATTGTAATAAAAGTGTATTGTGAAAAAAAAATTAAGAACAAATTTTATATTTTAAGGTGTGAAAAATATTTGTGAGATAAATAAAAAAAGAAAGTGTGCAACCAATTGTGTGATTAGAAAATTAAAAAGAATTTAGAATTAATAAAAAAAATTAAGGAACAATGTTTGTTGTATTGGATTTGTTGTTGTCATTTGTCATGTTAAGTTGAACGCACGTTTTGATTATATAGATAATTCCACCTCACTCATTTGCTTTTCAATTTTTAACACATTTCTTTTGTAATTAAAATAAATAAATAAAGGTGTACAAATTTTGGTGAAACTGGAAAAATACTCTAGAAGTCTATAGAGTATGCTTTAATTTCACTTTCCCTTTTTTAGTCATTGTAAAATTTGACATTCCTTTTCAATACAAAATAGGAGTACTCATTTTCGACACAATAGTTACAATTTTTTTTGTAAATTACAAAGAAAATGTAATTATTGTGTTGGGACAAAGGTAATATATGTATAGAAGAATATTATTTTTTTGACATTTAAAAAAAACATGAAATTGGATAAAGAGGTGGTGGATGTAATTTTTTGAGGAAGGTTGATCATGGGGTGAAACATTTCCCACTCTTTAGCACATGTGTTTTTTACTCTCAAATCTTTCGATTCACGTCTTACTCATTTGTCACAATAAATTCTACTCAAGCAAATTCTTCGATTTACATATCATATGGACAGAAGCCTCAACAATCTAAGTGAAAGAGTTTTTCGTCTCTACGCCTTATCAAACATGAAATTTGTTATGGACGAAGTAGCAGTCTAGCAGATGGAGTTCATTGTTTTTTTTTTCATTTCTGAAAAATAATACTGTATGTCGTAAACAGACATACCAGTTGACCAGGTCAACTATAGAACCCCAAACATCATACGTTTCTTCATATCATTGGCTGTCTGGTTTATCTCCGCGCGTAAAAATCACCCTGCCTAACTCTGTTTCTAATAAAGATTAAAGACACCCAGCGCATTTACGGGGGAAAACGCCAATAAAAAAATTCCAACCCGATATAACTCCGATCTCATTCCTTTTCTCAGGAACTTACGAAAATGCCCTTCTCCGACCGAAAGTACAGGCGGAGCCAGAGGGCGGCCCCGCTTCTCCCCAAGGAACACGTCGGCGTCGGAGGAGGCGAGTTCGGCGGGGCATCCTTTGCCGGCGCGGTGTTCAATCTCTCCACCACCATCGTCGGTGCCGGTATAATGGCCCTCCCGGCGACCCTCAAGCAGCTCGGAGCGATTCCGGGCCTGATTACGATCGTTCTGGCCGGAATGCTGACGGAGAAATCCATAGAGATGATCCTCCGGTTCAGCAAGGCTGCCAAGACCACTTCCTACTCTGGTTTGGCCGCGGACGCGTTCTCCGGCCCCGGCCGGAATCTCCTGCAGCTCGGAATCGTGATAAATAACCTCGGCATGCTCGTCGTTTACATGATTATTATTGGTAATTCCCTTGCGTCTGAATTTTGGGCAATTTTGGTGCGATTTGATTGGGGAAAAATTCCGAGCCCTAAATTATCAAAACTTGGTTTCGGATTGATTTGTTGGTTATGACAATGGATGCTTGTAAAGCAAGGCCCACATCTTACAATGCATCTGTTTTGATTAGTGAATTAGATATATCGGTTTTGGATATTTGCAGGCGATGTGCTGTCGGAGACATGGTCGCAAGGGGTGCACCACACTGGTGTGATGGAAGAATGGTTTGGCCTTCACTGGTGGACTACGCGTTCTTCCATATTGTTCCTCACTTCCGTCTTCGTTTTTGCACCTCTGATCTCGCTCAAGCGTGTGGGTGAGAATTACTCAACAACCCCTTGTTTAAGCTTTTGATCTATAGTCCCAGAAGTAACTTATGTTTGTACAGACGCAGTCGAATGGGTTGAGTGGGATACTCTGATTAGACTAGTTTAGTTTGACTGAATCATTGTCTAGCTGCAAAGTTTGTACAGATCTTGCTTGTTTGGATTGCACCGAACCGTTTTTGTTTCGTAATATGCACTATATTTTTGTCTTGTTAAAAAAGCATATTTGAATGTAATTATTTTCATGTTTTGAGGTGCCAGATTCATTGCGGTACACTTCGGCAATATCGGTTGTATTGGCTCTT
Source organism: Euphrasia confusa (assembly GCA_954870475.1). Lineage (NCBI taxonomy): Eukaryota > Viridiplantae > Streptophyta > Magnoliopsida > Lamiales > Orobanchaceae > Euphrasia > Euphrasia confusa. The sequence continues at coordinate 35,606,568 of OX940960.1, forward strand.
GCTTTCGTGGTAATCATAGCAGGAATAGCCATCGTCAAGATGATGAATGGAACTGTCGGAAGGCCTCAATTGCTGCCTAACCTTGTTGATCAAGCATCATTCTGGAAACTCTTTACAACTGTTCCAATACTCGTCACTGCCTATATATGTCACCATAATAGTAAGTTTGTTTCAAATTTAAAGTCATCATATTATGTTTAAAGAGCCTTCAAGTATTCTTTCATCTTCAAACTTTTTATATCTTGATATATTCGGTAGATGATCCTCCATTCTCTAGTGGTAATGTAGAGGCCGTGAGGTCAGTAGGCCTCGGGTTTGATTTTTTGTATTTAATTCGTTCTGACTTTTTTTTTTTAATCTTTTTGATAGTCCACCCAATAGAGAACGAGCTAGAAGACCCCTCGCAAATGAAGTCAATAGTCCGGGCATCCATCAATCTATGTGCTTCTGTCTACGTGGTGACTAGCTTCTTCGGGTTCCTCCTGTTTGGCAATCAAACCATGGATGACGTCCTCGCCAATTTCGATGGAGATCTTGGCATCGAATACAGCTCGTTGCTAAATGACGCTGTGAGAGTAAGCTATGCTGCCCATTTGATGCTCGTTTTCCCGATTGTCTTCTACTCGCTTCGACTCAATGTTGATGGTATACTTTTCCCGTACGCTGTCCCCATTGTCTATGACGATCGGAGGTTTTTTTCGATAACAGCAGCGCTATTGGGTTTGATTTTCTTCGGAGCGAATTCCGTGCCTAGTATATGGGACGCCTTCCAATTTACTGGTGCCACGGCTACTGTCTCAGTCGGTTTCATTTTTCCTGCCGCAATCGCCCTCAGGTGAGTTGAAATTGAGCTTAAAGGGGTTGGTAATTGTACAATTTTTTAGCTAGAATAATAATGCACATTTGATTTCTCTGAAAGATATTTCTATCCAGTTATTCATAGTCTGTAATCACAATCGGTTATTATGAAGGGATACTCGGGGAATCGCAACAAGGAATGATAGAATAGTCTCGTGGATCATGATACTCTTGGCTGTGTCTTCAAGCACTGTGGCCATATGCAGTGACATTTACAGCATGCTTAATGGCAGAGAAGAGGCGGCAGCCTAGCTTAGAACTCTCGGGATACTAGTGGCACTTTTGGTCTTGGATCGAAACTAATGCAAAAGGTACAACTGCTATATGTTTCTCCGACTAGAGTACAAATGTGAATCGTTCTGTTACACTATACGCATTTCAAGAAACGAGTAGTATTTTCTTTTCTGTAATGTAGGACTGATTCCATGTCGTAAAGTTTGTCATTGGATTGTGATGAACTTGGGAATTTACACGCAGTTATTTTGTTTTTTAACTGAAAACAGTTCAGGCTTAAGGTAAAAGGTCACGGCCACCAGATAGTGTAAAACATTATTGCAGACTTGTAGTTGTTAGAACTTAGAATATTTTCCGCAGTTTGTGAGCAGTGTTCTTCGTCACCATTCGATTTTCAATCGGTTCAAATAGGATTTGAATGATTATATATTGTCGCAACAGATTTTCGTGGTGACTTGGCACATCAGCTCCTCTTCGCAGTTTTGGTTCTGGATTTTAAGTGAAAGTAAAGGCTCACGAAAGTGTTCACAAACTAGTGAATGTGGCGAGTTTTTTTTTTTTATTATTTATTTATTTAATTTCTAGATCTTATTATTAAAGTAAAAGATCTACTTTAATAGATAATAAAAAAGAGAAAGTAAACAAATTTAAAGTAGTACTGAAAACCAAAATACAATTTTTATTTATTTAGTTTGTTTAAATAATTTTAACATAGATAATACAAAGTCCTAGCCTAAAATTATTTCAAATTTAGCTGCGACCCACGTGCAAAAAGTACAAAAATTCGACTAAAAAGGCATGTCAAATAAAATAACTATATTTATTTTTCAAAACATTAAAATACCAAATTTGAGATAAACTATCGCCAGCGAAGCATCCGCTGAAGCACACGAAAAAAAGCTTCGCCACTGTCACCGCCACCGCATCTGCCACATAGAATATATTCACCGGCGTAGCGAAAGACCAATTACGTCTTCGTTTAGCCGCCGGCAACAGATAGCTTAACGTAAGCTACCTGCATTGCCGGTGAAGAACAATACAGTAATAATAATAATGGATCTCGCCCTTCTAGGCTCCGTTTTAGCTGCTCTTTTCGGAATTTTCATTTTCTATTATTCCGCGCTTTGGAGAAGAAACGAGAAGAAGAATAGCGCCGACTCTGAAACCACCACGACTGCCATCGCTGAAGGAGAATGCGGATCTAAGGACGACGTCGACGTCGTCATAGTCGGTGCTGGAGTCGCCGGCGCCGCCCTGGCGCATACTCTTGGGAAGGTAATTACATCCCTCTCGATCTCGTAAATTTCGTGATTCGTTTGATGCTAGTATGTAAAATTAGATCGAGATTCGACGAACAAACACAAATTATTGTCATATATCTTTAAATTGAAATGTTGATTTGATTTTTCAGGAAGGAAGACGCGTTCGTGTGATTGAAAGAGATTTGACGGAGCCGGATAGGATTGTGGGAGAACTCTTACAACCAGGTGGTTACCTCAAGCTAATTGAGTTGGGACTCCAAGGTGAAAAATTATTGTGCTCTCTTCTTTTGGAATTCTTAACGATAAAATATTTTATTTGGGAGTTTACGTTTGACAGAAATATTTTGAATGTTTTTTTTTTCTGTTTCTAGATTGTGTGGAAGAAATTGATGCTCAGAGGGTGTTTGGATATGCTCTGTTCAAGGACGGAAAAGCTACTCGTCTTGCTTACCCTTTGGAAAAATTCCACTCGGACGTGTCTGGAAGGAGCTTCCACAATGGACGTTTTGTGCAAAGGTTGCGCGAAAAAGCTGCATCTCTTCCAAAGTATGTTATCTTCTCTTTATCCTTTTTCATAATATTGAAAAGAGAGATAGAGAGGCGATGGTGTGTCGTTTCATGTCATAGAGTATTGTTCTTGTTCTTTTCGTCATTTCCTCGAGGGTTCTATAATATGCATTAGAGCTTGTTTATATTTTGCTCAGGCATTGAAAATGTATTTGGACTTGACTAATTATTGATCAAATCAAACGGAGATGATCTTTAGTTGACCTGAATGTAAATCAGCTCGAATAGTTTGATATTTCTACACATTTATATTAATTGGATTTTTATTCCAAGATTTCCATTTTTATCTTTGGTTAAAAATGTGTTTGGACTTGGTTTAGTACGTTATTGAACTAATGGTGCTAGCAATATCTTCTGGCAAGCATGCCTGTTTTATAATGGATAGTCCACTCTTTGTTCTTGACAGCGTTCAACTAGAGCAAGGAACTGTGACCTCTTTGCTCGAGGAAAATGGTACCATAAGAGGTGTACAGTACAAGACGCAATCTGGCCAGGAGTCAAAAGCTTACGCACCTCTAACAATTGTGTGTGACGGGTGCTTTTCCAACTTGAGACGCTCCCTTTGTGATTCAAAGGTAATAATGGCCACCGGTAACTTACAGTGAAACCTCTATAAATTAAATTAATAGCATTGCCACAAGTAAACTTAAAATTTGTGTTATATTAATTAATTGAGATATTTATTCAGCACATTGCCCCAATTAATGAGGTTTTACTGTATAGATTAGTTGTCAGTCATTGTTACTATAGAAATGCCTATTTTGTTGTTTATCTCTCTTGTAATGTGTATTGTATCATCTTAATTTTGTTGCATCAGGTGGATAATCCATCTTGTTTCGTTGCCTTGATCCTGGAAAATTGTCAACTCCCTTTCTCAAACCACGGGCACGTGGTTTTGGCCGACCCTTCGCCTATCCTATTTTACCCCATAAGCAGCACCGAGATCCGGTGTCTGGTGGATGTTCCTGGTCAGAAGGTGCCTTCCATATCAAATGGTGAGATGGCAAAGTATTTGAAGACAGTGGTTGCTCCACAGGTACTATAATAATACTCACTCCCGTTACCTCCCCTACCCCCCAAGAAAATATTTAAACAAAACAGATTAACAATTATTTTGGGACAGAAAGGTATTAAATTAATCCCAAAGTCTTGTTTAGAAAAACATTTATGTTACAACAACTAATCCATCAGTCATATTTTGATCTGTTTTTACTTAGTCACTTAACTAATGACACTCGAACTGTTTCTCTTAGATCCCTTCAGAGCTGCATGATGCTTTCATCTCTGCTGTTGAAAAGGGAAACATTAGGACAATGCAAAACAGAAGCATGCCAGCAGCTCCTCATCCAACTCCGGGAGCTCTGCTCATGGGAGACGCATTTAACATGCGCCATCCCCTGACCGGAGGTGGAATGACAGTCGCATTATCGGATATAGTGGTCTTACGCAATCTCCTCAAGCCTCTATGTGACCTCCATGATGCATCTTCTCTCTGCAAATATCTTGAGTCATTCTATACTTTGCGGAAGGTGAGTCATAATTGGATGCGCAACTTGACACACAAATTTATGTGGTTAGTACAGAGATAATTGCATAAAGTAGGAGAATAAGTTACTGTTAGTGTTGGAACTGTATGTATTAGGTAGGCGAGCCTAGAAAACTAATAAATTCAGTTTTTATGGAAGAAAACTTATGCCCCCGGTGTATTTGCAGTTGTCCAAGTATTACTTAGATATTAAGATAGTCATTACCATCCTAATCATCATGTGCTTATGATTCTGTCTTATTTCAAAATCACATCATATGCAGCCTGTTGCATCCACCATAAACACATTGGCGGGCGCACTCTACAAGGTCTTTAGCGCTTCACCTGATCAAGCAAGGAACGAGATGCGTCAGGCGTGCTTCGACTACTTGAGCCTCGGGGGTGTATTCTCAAGCGGGCCCGTGGCTCTGCTTTCGGGCTTGAACCCTAGGCCACTGAGCCTGGTTTGTCATTTCTTCGCAGTGGCAATATACGGTGTGGGTCGTCTATTGCTGCCCTTCCCCTCGCCCAAACGGATGTGGATTGGTGCGAGATTAATATCGGTGGGTAAATGACAATTATATCCTTCAAAATTTTCTTGATTCTAAAAACCTTCACACTCATCATCTCTAACACAAGTTCGTTAAACCAGTGTGCATCGGGAATAATATTCCCAATTATCAAGGCGGAAGGTGTCAGACAGATGTTCTTTCCGGCAACTGTTCCGGCTTACTATCGAGCTCCTCCTGCTTATTAATGGACAGTCTGTTGCATATTTGGCGAGAGTGGATACTGACTGTTTTACATAAAATGATGTGGAATTCTCAACATTTCATTTTTTTGCACTTCAGTCACCTGTTTCTGTTCTTTTTGTAATTTTGTCTTGAACTTATAGGCTACTCCTATTTGTTAAACAGCTCTTGGACTTGGTTATGTAAATATGTGCTTCCTTTCTAGGTTCGTTTTCAATCATCTCCATAGATTTATATGTATAGTTATATATTCTACGGCAAAAATGGTATATGCTCGTGGAGCAACAAGAACTATCTTACCAACTTATTTTTCATATTTTTTTTATCAGAAACCAACTTTTAGTCACAACCCTTCCTAGAATATGTAAACAAAGTTAGAATCAACACTACAATACATGTCCCAAGTATATCATTATCTACGTTCATTGGGTCAAATTGTCATCAATGTTCATCAGGGGAAACTATAATATTACATTATTACATTGAAAAGTCGTTTCTCGTAACAATCTAAATGTAACGAGTTTACAAATTCGATACAAACACAAAAACTTTATACATCCATTTTCATATAAAAAAATAATTCCTGATAGGCAGCGGCCTAATAGCATTTTTGTGGCCCTTTATACATTAGGTGGGGCATCGCATTTCTGTTGCATTCAAAGATGATAAGTTTCCCATTGCAACCTATAATACACTGGCAGGTCGTAACCCAAAAAAGCAGTCTAATCACAGCTACCCAGAATATCCCTACAAGTAAACGGCTCGAATAGTTCCCCTCCAACATCAAACTCACCTTAATGAGAGAAAATAGTTTGTACTATATGAATGGTGAGTTCTGTTCAAACCTAGCTATTTCTTTCTTTCTAACTTGATTGCCTCATAAGACACCATGACCTCCTTGAATTTTGCTTCAGCAAACTCTGCATTCAAAACAAACATGGTTTTAGCTAATGGAAAATTGACCAAATTATGGAATCTAACTGAATCGACACCTTTATTGTCCTGATTCTGGTCAGGGTGAAATTCCATGGCCTTTGTTCTGAACGCCGACTGTAATCAAAGAAGAATTAGGAGCTGTGTCAGTACTCTTACCTATCATCTTACATAACGAGAAGTATAAGGCTGCACAAGGTATAACTTCTCAACCATTAAGAGTGAATACTATGCATATTGGCAAGTACCTTTATTTCGTCATCTGTGTAAGGATCTTGCCTCAGCCTGCATATAAAGTAAGATATAGGTAAAGTAGTGAACTAATGCAAACAAGGTTGTTCCAAAATTTTCATACAAGCCTATAAATTCCATGGTCAACACTATGAAATATAGCAGAAGAACATCCATTCCTTTAAATGCATAAAAGTTAACGAAGAATATTAATTGGGGATAAATTCTTGGAATTGCAAGCCAGAGCACGCAATAGTCAATTGAGTGTAATTGCAAGCTGATCTCTAACTAGAAGGCATACATGAATGAGATGCCTTCATTAATTCACATTCATTTGTTAAGGTTTTGGAACATACATTTAAGTCCATTCATTCAAATCAATTTCAGCAGTCCCAAAAACGCTCGAGTAGCAGTGGAAGCACTGTTAACTAAAAAAGCGCCAAACGAAATACCTGGATATGAACTGTAAGCACATTTATTACTCATTTTTAAACTTCATTAGAACTTCGCCCACCTATCCCATCTTAGAAATTCATGTTTTGATAAACATTATGTTTCGCAGAAACCACAGACGGTTAACCAAGAAAATCAAACAAGTGGAAAAAGGATGCCCTTAATCCTTATAAAGTTGTTGATGCAAGTTCCTCACTAGACCTTCAAGCAATGGTGGTAGCAAAAAAATCTTGAGCGGACATGGATGAAGAAGAAACTGCTACTCTTAAAAGAATATTTTCATCGGGGATCTCTCAAACAAGGATTCTTATCAAACGTTAATTTATTTTATGTTTTGGTTTGTAATCAGCACCCTATTTTTTCTCCTTTATTTTAATAAGGGCCTTGCACCAAACTTGATAAAAATATTATAAGTTTAGCTGCAATCTTATTTCAGGAAAAATAACATACCTGTTCAGGCCAAGGACTGAGTAGTGATGCGATAATGAAGCCCTTGCATTGGCTCTCGGAATATCCCTAAAATTGCTACTGTGATCTCTGGATGAGGTTTCGGCCTTCCAATACCAATCATTCCTCTGGAAATTCTGATGATATGAACCTGGACCATATTCTTGCCAGCTCTCATAACTTCTCTTGAATTTGTTTCTCTCTCGGTTGAATACACTCTGCATACGCCGAATTCGCTCCTAGAAATGTATAAATATTAAAGTTACAAAATACTACAACTGAGTTAAATAACACAATATACCAGAGAAAATGTAAGCAAGAGCAAACCAGGCTGGCAGATACTAAATCAGGTATTCTCTTCAGAGAAAACAACAACTTTCTAAATAGAACATGCTAAGTTAACCTAGTCATTTCAAATTCTACGAAAGACAGTAAAAAAATCTCCTATAACAGCAATTTATTAGCAATTTCAAGAGCACTTTGAAAAATACTCACAAGGTTAATTAATAATATGCTCGTTTAGTTTAGGTATTTCATTTTTGTAAGAGTTCATATTTTGGGTCCTTAATCAAGATTTTGACATAATAAATCCAATCATTGTACGATTGTTCAAGTCAAACACCAGTCAGAAAAGGACTCCTCGGTCTAATGTTTTCTAGTTATTTTCCTTTTCAATGCCAAAACTTTTGCATTTAATGGTGAGATTATTGATCAAACCCCAATCTTCCTTTATCTTCTTTCCTTTCTTGAAATATTCCAGGTTTATTGCAACTTCTGGAAAGTCCAACTTGAAAGGCCACCAACTTGTTTAAACTTGTTTTACATCAATCTTTCAGCTCCACTTTGTCAAACTAATTAGAAGAGAAGTTCCTGAACCCTTCTCTCTGTCTACATCTACAAGAGGAACCCATTGAAATAGAAAAGAATAAAGCAATGTTCCAAAAAGCACTGGGCGATTGAAGGTTGATTTAATGGCTAGGTGGGTGCCTATGCGGATTTAGTTATATTTTTTATTTTTTTATTAATATCATCAAAACCCATTAGAAATGAGTTTATAAGCAAGTTAAAAAGAATAGGAGGATAAGATTGTGGATTTTCGGCCAAAGAACAGCAGGAGACAAAGGCTTTAAGACTGGGATTCACATTAAAAGGTAAGAATGTGAATTGTGAACTGCAAAAACATTATTTTATTTTGTTTTATTTTTTCGGGTTGGCAACCGCCTATAGTTTCTGTAAAAATAAAAATTGGTATACAGCTCATCTAGACCCCGCTTAAAATCCGCCTAGAACCCAACCCGCCCTGGACGCCTAGACTAAAATCGAGACGGTCGGCAGCGCCTAGCACCGCCTAGGTCGGTTTTTTAGAACACTGTAATAAAGTGAATATTTATCTGGGTTATTCAAAACCAGAAGGTGAAAGGTGATAATATCTGGTAAATCACATGTTTCAGCTACATAGTACATAGCAAAAACTCAATATATCTCAAAGTACAGAAAATAAATGGTTGCATAACATAAGAAATAAAATAACGAGCAGAATAGAATAAGATATGGTAGTATGCAGGTACACGCACATAGGGCCAAATAGATATTTCAACCATTTAAAGAAACAACATAAGTAAAAAAAAAAACAAAAAAAAACGAACCACTCTCTCCATTTCTTCTTCGTATTCTTCTTGCATACGACGAGTATATCTTTTCCATGCCTCCTCTTGAAAAGAAGCTCGGAAAGAACGCCTTTCTTTCCATGCTGATTGAGATCTGCTCAACTTTTTGCAGTCCAATGACATTCAAGGTCAGTAGACGAAAAACAAAACAAAGATGAGAGCCCAAAGATTTAACACTTGATTTACCACATACAAGTGTACAATCAGATTTATTCATAAAAATGGAGTAGTAAAAGACTGATGACTACCTGACTGTAGACCCAGTTAACTGTCCTTCGAGTAACCTATATTATTTTCACACGAAAAAAAAAACATCTGGTCAATAAAACTGTAGAACAGTAAATATGTTATCAATTACATAGATAAATCAGAATTAATGATGCATTGAAAGTACTAATACTGTATTATCAAAATAACCATCCTCGATAGTGCCGTCAATTGTTTAGAATGTTCATACACTCTCAAGTATTAAAAAATAATGCCTAGAGAGTTCCTATTTATGAATCTCATGCCGAAATCTTTGCAGGTGTAGACGGTAGACCCGTATCCCATCAAACCTATAACTACAACACATAGTTATGAATGTTTCACGAGATGCTTACAGTTCAAATAATCACCCAATACCGCACAGTACAACGTTTTCTAATTCAAACGATGCACAGCAGAAATCCAAATCCAAATTAACTTGCATTCGATATGTTCCTTCAGAGATTATATTCATTATATTTACCTTCTACCAGACATGTAGTATATATTATACCTAAGTTCTATCACCCACTGATAAATCAATAATTACTTCAATTCAGCTTAAAATTCCAAAACCCTAAAAAATATGATGACGAGAACTTCCTCGGGAAGTTCAGCTATGGAGGAAAATAATTAATAAACGCGAAAGGCTTACAGCGAAGGTGGCGCCGATTAATCCGAAACCTAGAATCGCCCTCCATAGCCTCGTCTCGTCTTCTTTGTCCCGATAAGCTCTGTTTGTTTGCGGCAATGGATCATCGCCGTTCCGCTTATCGTCATCCTCGTTGCTCATTCCGATTGTTTCGTGCTCTTCGTATTGTTGAATAACTAACCCACAACTACAATCGATTGAAGCCCCGACTGGTTAAATTGGATAAATCGGGGAAGTGAATAATTTTCAATCGAATACGTCGTATTCCTCTCTGCCTACTCCTACGACCACCAATTCTCAATTCTGATTATACGAGTAGTAAAATAATGGAGTATTAAGAATAGTCATTTTGAGAATGTTGATTTCAATATTTCATAAGCAAGTAATTTCAAGTCATTTTTTAAGGTTAAAAATCAAATTAATTTGATAATTAGAAATCCAAAAAAAAATACTAGTACTTACAAAAACGACTTTATGAACATATATTTACGTTTTTAGAAAAAAATACTTTCTCCAACTTATTTTAATTGTCACATTTTTTTTTGTAAATTACAAAAAAAAATGTGACCATTAAAATAAATCTAAGGGGAGTAGTAATTTTTTTAACTCTACATCCATATATACTCCCTCTGTCCCTAACGTATGGTCTCACACTACAAAAAAACCAGGGAATCCCTACGGGGATTCCCTACGGCAATTTTCCCGTAGGGATTCCCTACGGCATTCCCTACGGGAATCATATTCAGAGTTCCCCTACGGCATTCCCTACGGCCTCAGCCGTAGGAGTGACTCCCGTAGGGGATTCCCGTAGGGAACTGCGCGCGAATGCGCGCGCATAGCTTCCCTCCATTGTCCCTACGGCCTCAGCCGTAGGGGAATAATAAATTCCCTACGGGGATTTTTCCCGTAGGGGTCCCCTACGGCTATTTCCCGTAGGGGAATATTTAAAAATATTCCCTACGGCATTTGCCGTAGGGGAATTGTTTTTTTTTTTTGTTTTTTTTTTTAAATATTCATTTATATAATAATAAATAAATTAAATATTATTATAAAATTATGCTAAATTATTTGAAATGTTATTTTAAATCAATATTTCACTAAATAATAAATTACAATTAAAGTTTTTTTTAACTTTACGCAATTATACAACTACGCAATTATAATTTTATAAAAATAATTAATTACAAAAATTATACAATTACGCAAAAAATTACGCAATTTTATAAAAATAATTAATAACAAAAATTATACAATGTTGGTTCAACATTTTGACAAGTTTTTTTTAAGCACTACGCAATCATACAACTAAACAATTATAATTTTATAAAAATAATTAATTACAAAAATTATACAATTACGGAAAAAATTACGCAATTTTATAAAAATAATTAATAAAAAAAATATACAATTACCCAAAAAATTACGCAATTTTATAAAAATAAACAATTACAAAAATTTCGGAATTAATATATTTAAATGGTGTTTTATTTAAAATTAATTTTTGTTAAACTACTATTTATATTTATAATTTGATATATATATATATATATATATATATATATATATATATATATATATATATATTGTATTTTATCTTATTATTACATTATACTACATAACTAATATAGATTAATGAATACATATATATTATCTTTTAAAAATTGTACATATAACTCAGATAGCCCAGCGGTTATCTTCCTCCTCTTCACCCTTGAAGTCCTAGGTTCAAACCTTGGGCTATGCAATACACATTATTAATTAATATGAAGAGGGCTGGGCTTGGGTCGGGCCTTGGGTGGTATAGACATTGTCGGGCCATGGGTTGTGGGTCGGGCCGATGGCTCGAGTAACATATGGCCCACGTTTTTATCCAAAAACGTATTCCCTACGGGCTTAGCCGTAGGGAATACCCCTACGGGCCAACCTACGGGGATGCCGTAGGGTACCCCTACGGGGAGAAGGGGTTAATTAATATGAAGAGGGCTGGGCTTGGGTCGGGCCTTGGGTGGTATAGACATTGTCGGGCCATGGGTTGTGGGTCGGGCCGATGGCTCGAGTAACATATGGCCCACGTTTTTATCCAAAAACGTATTCCCTACGGGCTTAGCCGTAGGGAATACCCCTACGGGCCAACCTACGGGGATGCCGTAGGGTACCCCTACGGGGAGAAGGGGAGGCGGAGACGAGCTTCCCAAAGGAATCCCCTACGGCCCGCCCGTAGGGATCTCCCTACGGCTCTAAAAAGCCCGTAGGGAATCTGTTCCCTACGAGGGAACCCCTACGGCGTGATTCCCGTAGGGGATGCCGTAGGGAACCCTGTTCCCTACGGATTTTTGGGGATTTCCCTACGGGAATGGCCGTAGGGAATCCGCGAATTTTTTGTAGTGTCACTTTACGTTTTTCTTAGTCCCAAACGAATGGTCGCACCCCCCCTAAAGAAAATAAATCTACCCAAAATACCCTTACAAATTCATCTAAAAATATTTAAAAATTCCCTAATTAATTATTCATACTACATCTTAATCAAAAAACAAATAATTAAACTTTTTTAAATTATCACACATATTCCAACAACACTTTAAACACACAACAATTAAACACACTACCATTCGTACCCACCAAGATCAAACAAAAACACATTAATTAAATCATCACACACACACCATTCATTCAATATCATCAATTATTCATATCATCAATTAATTCCACATCCACTGATTCATTATCATCTGTACCGCCTCCTCCTCTCACTTCTTCTTCATCATCGTCGCCGCCTCGTGTAACCTAGATCCCCAAAATTTTCAAGGATCAATTTATCTGGAAAAAAAACCCTCCTCTCATCCTCTCTCTGTAAATCTCGATGTCGATTGTCGATGATATAAAGACTCAAACTCAAGCATATGATAGCCCAGTTGCTGAATATTCGATCTCTACCTCAGAAATGCGTGCTCTCTCTCCGACAAGCCTGCTGAGGTGTTACGAGTATGTGCCGGAAACATGTATGGACTCCGACCTTTTGACCGACACACCTCCAGAGTGGTGCAGTGAAGATGCAGTTGTTGAATATTCGATCTCTACCTCAGAAATGCGCGGTCTCTCTCCGACAAGCTTGTTGAGGTGCTATGAGTACGTGCCAGAAACATGCATGGACCCCGACCCCTTGACCGACACACCTCAAGAGCGGTGCAGTGAAGTCGCCGTTGAGAAAGAAACTCCACGGCACCCATTGGAAAAAATGATGTGTGCCCTTTGTCCAGCATATGGAGGTAATTGTTTTTTTCTTTCCAGATCTAACAAAGAAAACCTAGATCTACGATTTCTTTCGCAAATAAAATCACAGATCTATGCTCTACGTGTGCATAGACCCTAGATCAGTTATTTATTTTTGGTCAATTTCTACATTTACAATTTTTTTTTATGGATTGATGAATAAATTTAGGGTTTTTGTTGTCAAACTTCTAACATACTCATGCTCACGATTTGTATTGTGTAGAGTTGTTGAAAGCACAGAGGGGATGGTGAAGGGGCTGGGTCTTGAGGACGCATATGGGTTGGGAGACTTTGTGCATACGGAGTACTCCGTATTTTTGATTCTGTAAGTCACATGTAATGTAGCCAACTGATAATATTCACATTGCAATTGTATGCTTACATGATAAACATTTTCTTACATCATTTCTAAGGAAAACTAACAAAACATGTTCACTATGTAAGCATCAAAATATTTAATCCTAAACCATTAAGTTAGGATGTTAAAGCTGCTAATAGAGGTTCAATATCATAGGCCCACACCTCAGTATTCCCTGAGTCCATCATGTATTGGACAGCATCTAAAATGAGTTTTAGATCCACTTTTAGGCTAGTTGGCAGGGTCCCTTCTCTGATCATCCTTTCTTTTCCAAGGTGTGGCAATTTGTAGTTGTTGTGTCCCTTTGCTTTCAGGACTTCTATCAAGCATGCTTGTAAGCTTAGGAAGACTTTGTTCAGTGTTGTTGGTGATAGTTCCTCATAAGCCAACATCACATTCATAACCAATTGATCAACAGTCCTACTTGCTGTGGTATTTTGGATTGACTGTATAGCTCTGAAAAATCCCAGGTCATTGATGTTTGTGTCTGGAGAGTTAGGAGGCTGGCATATTAGTTTAATATTAAATCCATCTGCTGAAGCAGCAACTTTGAATTCTGGATCATCATTTAGAATGTGTGGCGGTGCATTATCCTGTTGTATGAATATGTCTTTGCTTGCTCCTAGGGGCCACTTGGCTTTAATTGCTGGAATTATCTGCATTTTGTAAAGCATGTAGAGTATATGATGATGCATTAAGTAGAAATTATAGGGATGTACTCATAAATGCAAAGACACTACATACCTGATTCAATATACAGTCCTTAATGACATCTTTGGTGATTGACTCTATTGGTTTAGTAACCAGTGTGCCCCTCACCCTGTTCCTGGAAGTTCTTTGTGCTGGTTCTTGTTTTGTAAATGGCCAGAGCCCTATTTTCCCATCAAACAACACCTCACCCTCCTTAGAAAACCTAGGCCTAGCAACTGCACACATAAACATTACTTTGGGGATGAACCTTTTGGATTGACATGTCCTAAGGGGCTCCTCTTCTTCTGGTGCCATATAATACCTCTCAGAACTCCTAGTCATGTAAAACCATTTTTCATCTATGTGCACCACATTACTCATGTCTGAAAAAGCAATGCTCCTGGAACCTGGTTCACATTCGAGTTGACCCAAACTGTACACCAGCCTTTGCTTCTTGTTTTTATCTGTTAATTGAGGCTTTATTGCATTTGTATGGGGTCTGATTACCTTGGATTTCACCCATCTACCAACTTGGCTTTTACTTACATTCAACCCACATGCTAAATCCCTCATATTGGATCTTTCTAACAAAGGTATTTTTTTCATTTTTTCCTGGTCGAAGAACACATGTTTTTTTTGAGGAATACCTACTTTATTTGAAGTTAAAATAACTGGCTGACCTGTGCTCATTTGTACCCTAGCTGCTGCCCATATTCTGCTTACTGTCCTCTTGCACACATTAAACTTTTCTGCTGCTTCTTTAACCTTGCCATGAATGAGAACTCCATCTTTGTTGTTTGCCAAACAGAACTGGGCAATTAAGTTTTTTTTTGTTGGTGTAAGTTCTGGTTTTTTAGTGCCTGGCATTATGCGCATTTTTTTTTTTTTTGATTGAAGCTGAATTATGTAAATTTGTTTGTGTTTTGTTGTGATTTTGTACAAAGTGGTAAGAGTTTACTTATAGGAGATGATAATTAGGAGGGAAACAAAACACATTTAAACAAATGATGTGACTAAAGTAGGTGAGACATTTTGGTGGGAAAATTTAAATTTTTTGGATTTACTGTTTACTTTTTTTACTTTTTTGTTTTTGTTTTCAGATTTCCAGGTTTTTGTGAACAACATGAACACAAAAATTTGAAGAACTACAAGAATTAGAAGACTGCAGTTATTAGTAGTATAGATTATCTAATGTAATTTGTTCGTATTTTTACTTTGAAGGATGAAGGATTGTTTTTTTTTTTTTTTGAAATGTTTATGTTGATGAACAGTACTTTTAATTTCTGAACTTAGACATTTTAATTTTTATTTTAAGATTTTATTTATCTTTTATTATAATCATTAATTGTTAATTATATATTAACTATTCAGTAAAATGTCTACTATACCCCTCAACTCAAAAAGGAAAACACTAACGTGGCACATTTTCTTAAGAACTGTGCCAACCCCCCCTCTGCCCATACGTTAGGGACAGAGGGAGTATGTACTTTGTTATTCTTAATATCTACTCATCTATCTATATTTATTTATATATCCATCTTTAGATGATGTAGTATTGTTTAAGTGAACGTATAAACTCTCTTAAGAAGGTTACTATACTATAAAGTGTGTGAAAGCTTATACTTCATTCGTTCCAAAAGATTAATAATATTTTTATTTTAAAACACAAATGAAATGTTTTTGTTTTTATTCTTGTAGTGTCAGCTAATAAGATGTCTCAAAACTTATAAATTTTAAAATTTTATTGGATAATATTTTAAAAAAAAAAATATTTTATTAGAAAATAAAGGAGCTAATAATCCTATTAATATATAATTCAGCTAGCAATTGTCCTAGGTGTCATATATTTTAACCGTTTAATTTTTTTGTGTTCACACCTATTAATAAACAATAACCATTCGATTAAATTTGTGTTCACACTGGTCATTATTAATTATTATTTTTAGCATAATTAATTAGCATAATTATTTTTAATTAATTAACGTAATTATTTATTTCTTTATATAATATAATTTAGTTTTTATAATCTCCTTAATATACTCCTTAATTGTAGTTAATATTGACTTGAAATATTCAAAATATCACATTTATTCCTTATTTAACTCCTTTAATTAAGTTTATTCTATTATACTAATAAAATTAATTAGAGAATCAGCATTTTTTATTAATATATTTAATCGATTAATTAATTAATTAATTAATTTATATTATACAAACAATAATATCGAAATTTAAGGTAATTCAAATTTATTATATTTAAAAATAATAATAATTATCAAATTCTATTTCAAATCCATATCTATATAAAGGACATCATCTTCACACATTCTCTACCTCTCACTTTTCATTTCAGCTATTTTTTTTTATTTGTTTATGCTCACATTTATTTATTTTTTGCAGAGCTCTATGTAAGTTTTGTTGTTTATTTTTGTTTTTTGTATAATTTTCATTTCAGCTATTTTTTTTATTTGTTTATGCTCACATTTATTTATTTTTTTGCAGATGTTTAGATAAGTTTTGTTATTTTTTTTGTTTTTTGTATTTTTGCAGCCTTTTCATTTCGGCTATTTTTTTATTTGTTTATGCTCACATTATTTTTAGGGGTATATGTAAGTTTTTGTTAATTTTTTTTTGTTGTTTTTTGTATTTTTTGCATCTAAATATTTTTTTACTAATTCGATTTTAATTTAAATTTGATTGTTTGATAATTAATGTTTTTATTTTTTGTAGCTTTCAATTCCAATGTATGTATATCTTTACTCAAATTTTAATTTCAAATTTTAATTTTAATATTATTGTTTGATCATTAATATTTGTATTTTTTTCAGGCGTAAGTATTTTTTTACTAATTTGAATTTTAGTTTTAATATTATTTTTTGATCATTAATATTTTTATTTTTTTACGTAATTATTTTATACTAATTAATATTATTATTTGTTGATTATAATTGTTTTGTAAATATAACAACTTATTTGGTAATGATTTTTGTATTTTTTATCAAATTTTTTGAATTTTTTATTTTTTTTATGATTTATTTTTTTGAAAAACTTTTGGATTTATTACTTTTTTTTATTTTGTAGGTTTATGTATAACTATTTATTTTGTAGGTTTCATTATAAGTAAAATTAAAATTCTCTTCGAATCGAAACATTGGATTGCACAAATTTTAAATGGATTCCAAGTTTTTTTGTTTATGTTCCTATTAAAAGTAGAGTAGTTTGTGTTAATTTTATTTATGATGTAATTTACTCAATTTACTGTAATTTTAGAGCAGTGTAACTTACGTATCTTTATTTGTATTACTTACAAATATCACCAAAGCATAATTAAAATATTGATTGAGTTAATGAAATAAAATAGTATTTAATAATTATTGAATAATTGAAAAAACAATAATACATAATTCTATTTAATTTTATTCTAATTTTGTTTATGTTGTAACTTACGAAAGAATATCTTTATTTGTAATACTTACAAATATCACTAAAACATAATTAAAATCATTGATTGATTGAGTTAATAAAATAAAATGGTATTTAATAATTATTTAATCATTATAATATATAATTCAACAATTTTACTAGATGACATTATGTTGTGTTCACACCTATTGATAAACAAGATTGTTATATTAAATTTGTGCTGTAATTAATTAGCGTAATTATTTTTAATTAATTAGCATAATTATTTATTTTTTTATATAATATAATTTAAATTTATAATCTCCCTTTAAATATTAACTTTAAATATTTAAATATCAATTTTATTTCTTATTTATCTCCTTTAATTACTTTTTCTATTATATTAATATTTATTTATAGTACTAAAATTAATTAACGTAATTAAAGGATGATGAGAGAGAATTTACATTTTTTATTAACTAGTACCACCGCCCGTGCGATGCACGTGATTTATTTGTTTGAAGTAATCTAAAATTTTATTTAATCTCCAACATATTTCGGCAAAAAAATTATTAATGGACTAACAAATTATTTTATTTAATAATCGATCTCTTATTAAAATTTGTAAATTCGTATTAAAATTTTATTATTTTCAAAGATTACGCATATTTGATGTAATTTATAGTATGTAAGCTTCTTGGGGCATAGCGAGTGGTAAGGTCTGTGGTGATGTTGGTGTAATTCCCCGACGACGTAGAGTTCGAATCTCGGATATGACAAATTTTCATTGAAATATTATGAAGTTAGTTCTTGGATGAGACCTATTGACTATCTCTCACATGTGTCTGCTACTCGGGCGTATCCTTCGATTTACATCATACCCGATCGATTAGCCTCTGATCTGATATATGGAAGAAGAGTTTCTCGTCTCATCCTACCCGATCTCTCCTCCACATGTGTCTGCTACTCGGGCGCATCTCTTGATTTACATCCAACCCGATCGAGGAGCCTCTAATCTGGTGGAAGAGGAGTTTCTCGTCTCATCCTACCCGATCTCTCTCCCACATGTGTGTGCTACTCGGGCGCATCCCTCGATTTACATCCTACCCGATCGAAGAGCCTCTGATCTGGTGGAAGAGGAGTTTCTCCCATCATTCTACCTGTTCGAGGAGCCTCTGATCTGGTGGAATATGAGTTTCTCGTCTCAGCATTTCTCTAGTGACAAACGCATCCAACAAATACCTAAAACCGCTGGCAGAAAATCTAAATAAATGGAAAATAAAAATTATAAAGTTGAAAAATAAATAGAAATATAAAAAAATTGAATTTACTTGTGAACATGAAGTAGATGAGAGGGGAGAAATGCAATTATATTAATATAACGTATGTTAACCTGTAAAATTTAACATAACTGAATTAGGGATAAACTAAAAATTTAAAAAAATCTAGTCCAACATAATTAATAACTCACTGAATTAGGGATAAACTAAAAAAAAAAAAAAAATCTAGTCTAACATAATTAATAACTCAACAATTTGATTTTGGAATTGCGAATAAATCATAATTAATACATAAAATTAAAAAAAATCGAGGAAAAAAAATGAATGAATAGAAGTAAGTATACATGTAAATCGATTGAATGTTCAGAAAAATAAAAAAGAACCTATGAACCCAAATTATAGCAAGAGAAAATAAGATACGATTAATTGAAATTAAATTAATATTAATGAAATAAAAAAGAATTTTGAGAAAATAAGATACGATTAATTGAAATTAAATTAATATTAATGAAATAAAAAAAAAATTGAGAAAAAAAATAAAAATTTATATATTTAAGATGATTGATTATTATTACCAAAAATATATAATTTCAAAATACTATTTAAAATTTATATATAATAATTTAAATATGCTTAATAATATTAATATTTATAATTTATATTATTTTTATTTATAATTTATAGTGTGAACACAACATTATTATTGCTTTCCTATTGGTCCATGTGGCATTAGTGGATCCTGAAATTATATATGTATAGATATATTTAACTATTTAATTAATCAATTTATATTATATAAACAAAAATATGGGATTTTGGGTAAATCTACGTAAATTTGATTTTATCTACTATTTATATTACTATAATCATGAATAATTCAAATAATTACATCATCTCCACTCACTCTATACATCTCCCTATTCTTATTTTTTTTTATTTGTTAATGCTCACACTTTTGTTTTTTTAGAGCTAAATGTAAGTTTTTTTTTTAATTTTTTGCAGCCTTATAGGTAAACATTATTTTACTAATTCGATTTTAATTTAAATATTATTGTTTGATAATTAAGTTTTTATTTTTTATAGCCTTTTTACTAATTCGAATTTTAATTTTAATATTATTGTTTAATTATTAATATTTTTATTTTTTTGCAGATAATAAGTATTTTTTACTAATTTGAATTTTAGTTTTAATATTATTGTTTAATCATTAATATTTTTATTTTTTGCAGGTAAGTATTTTTTACTAATTCAAATTTTAGTTTTAATATTATTGTTTATTGATTATAATTGTATTGTAAATATAACAATTTATTTGGTAATGATTTTTGTATTTTTTTTCAATTTTTTTATTTTTTTACTCTTTTTAAAGATTATTTTTTTTGCAGGCATTTTGTATTTCTTACTTTTTTTTATTTTATATGTTTTTTTTAAGTAAAAGACTATGGAGATCGAACGATCAGAACTCAAGAAAGATCGAGACATTGAATCGGAAAAGGTTTTAATGAAATCAAGCTTTAATATTAAAGCTTAGAGTATGTATTTCTTACTTTTTTTTTTATTTTGTATGTTTTTTTTAAGTAAAAGACTCTGGAGATCGAACGATCAGAACTCAAGAAAGATCGAAACATTGAATTGTAAAAGGTTTAAATGAAATCAAGCTTTAATATTAAAGTTTAGAGTATTTTGCGTTAATAATTTATTTATCTTTTATTTTATGATTTAATTTATAATATTTTATGTAACTCACAATTATTATTTTAATAAAATTTATAATGTTTTTATTTAATTTTATTCTAATTTTATTTCTTATAACTTACGCAACCGTATTTTTATTTAATCCTTCTAATATATAATTCAACTAACGTTTGATTTATTTTTGTTCACACTTATTAAAAAAATAATAATCTAAGATTAAGAATTTTGTTCACACCAATATTTATTAATATTTAATATTAATTAATTTATTAAGTAAATATTAAATACGAATTAATATATAAATAATAATATTTATATTTTTATTATTCTCTTATTATTTAATTTTATATAATTTATCTTTATAAACTCCTTAATTATAGTAAAGATTGATTTGAAAAATTCAAATTATTAAATAAATCATTTTCTAAAATCTTCTATTAATATCTTTCGTTTATTCCTTTATTTATCATATATTATTTATTTATTTACTTTATCATCTTAATAGATAATAGTATTAATATTAATTTGTATTAATAATATTAAGTAAATTAGGTTTGATTTAATTTAATTTACCCTATTCTATTTTCATTACTCAATTAAATTATAAATTTTCAACCAAAATATCCCGATTTGATTCTATAATTTGCGATTTTTATTTAATTAATTTTCAAAAATTATAGAAAACTTAATTCAATTTTACTTTTATAAAAAATCTTCATCTTTTACTCAATCTCAACTTAGATAAATTATTTTTTCTAATATGATTATGATTTATTTATGTATTAACATTTTTTATAATGCATTATTGTTATTATCATCATCATTAATAATTTTTTTTATGATTACATCGAGAATATCAATTTTCTAGAAAGAACGCGTAAAATATGTTTGATTAAATGCATTCGGTTGAGTTTTTAAATACCAACAAGTGTTCCAAACTATCAAACAATAAAGTTGAAGGTTGGTATTATTATAATTTTTTTTACTAAAATCTAAATATATTAATTAATATAGTAATATATATATATATATATGTAGACTTATTTTTCTTTAAGCAACAATTTATATAGTCATGTCATATTCTATTTATTTTATATAATATACGAATTAATTAAATGTTGTGACATGGTATATAGTTTTTCATACATGAACTTTTTCGTATTAGGTTGGGGTGACCGTTATACTATTGCGGAATACGGATGCCTCTGTCGGACTATGCAATGGTACTAGGATGACTATGCAATGGTACTAGGATGACTATGCAATGGTACTAGGATGATTGTAACATTACTTGATAATTATATTATCCACGCGAAAGTATTAAGAGGAAATAATTCTGGGAAAATGATTTTTAATACTCGAATTGCTCTGACGCCCTCGAATACCAAATTTCAGTTTGTTTTCCAACGAAGACAATTTTCGATTATGATATCGTATGCCATGACTATTAATAAGAGTCAAGGTCAGTCGTTGACAAATGTTGGAATATTTTTGAAAAAACCAGTATTTACGCACGATCAATTGTAGTTGTCTAGAGTAACCAACACGACCGGGTTGAAGCTTCTGCTTTGTGACCAGCGTGGTCGTGTTATGAATAGAACAAATGTAGTCTATAAAGAAGTATTCCATAATTTGTAATATGAATGTAATTTTCTTTATTATACTATTTCAATTTACTTAATATTTATTTGTCCATTATCAATATCTAAATCTAATATTAAGCCTACTCCGACTAACAAATAATTGAATTAAATACACGTGCATGGCACGGATAGGAGGACTAGTTTTTTTTAAATCGAGTTTACTCTTATTGTTTTTTAAGATAATATGTGTCAATATTTTAATAGCGAACGTCTTATTGTATTAGGTTTTTATATTTTAAGAATATTTTTATATATAATAATAATGCAATATTTTGAACAAAACAATTAATAAATAATTTAAATATAATATTAATCACAAATCTTAACGTAATAAAATAATTAAAATATGTTGTAATTTTATAATTTTATATCATTTTCATTATATATTTAATATTTTTTTCAAATTTAGTTCATGATCAAAATTTACCATAACATAATTTTTTTATTTGATTCATCAAGTTTTGTATAAAGTTGATCGACTAAACTTGCACGATAATCATCTAACTAAGTAAAGGCGGAAGTAGAAATATCTAAGCAACTCGAAGCAAGTTTAGGCGGACCAAGAACAATTAGGCGTTGGGCAGCTTGGAAACCTAGAGTTTGGGGCTAAAATATAGACAGTCAAGCACATATAACGCATGAGCGAGGATTTTTAGAACAGTAATTATATATATGGAGGATAACATGTAAAAAGCAGAGGCTTCCTCATCTAATGACATGCAAAAGCCAGATTAATACTAATAAAAAAGAGAATACATACCATTTTATTTAGGGATAATTTTAGTTTGCTACCTGACCTATAGTCACTTTTCGAATTTCATGCCCAACCTTTAAAACATCTCAGGTCAATACCTGAGCTTTGCAGAAATGTCAATTTAATACCTCAATTGGGCGGTTTCCGGCGCACGTGCAAAACACGTGACATTTGAAGGGCTTTTACGTATTTTTCTTGTCTATTTGCGGCTGATTACAAATTTGCCCTTATATCATTTTTTTATATCAAATTATTTAAATAGATGAAAAGGACGCGAGTTCTCATCCCCAATTCACAAAACCCGAACCCTAATTTCATTATCCTCTCTTCGATTCTCTCTTCGATTCTCTCTGCGATTATGGAAAATCGTTGTCGCTGTGGGAGCCCAGTGGTGAAGCGAACTTCTTGGTCTGATTTAAATCCTGGAAGGAGGTTCACAAAATGTGAGAAAACTCAGGTAAGAAAAACTGTCGTATCCCTTCTTTCTCTGCTGATATTTTATTTTTTGTTTCTGGATTTTAGTATGGGCTTTATTCGATGGAAAAAAAGGTGTTCTTTCATGATTTTGTGAGTTATATTGGTTTTCTTGGATTTGTAATTGGGGCAGTTTGTTCTTTTATTTTTTGAAGCAGGGAGGTTGTGGACAATTTAACTGGATTGACCCACCTGCTTGTGAGAGGTGCATGCAAATTATACCTGGGCTGCTACGGAATATCAATTCGAAAGTTGCAGACTTTGAAGAGGTTAACAAGAAGAATGGAGACTTGAAAAGAAAGATTGTAAAGCTCTGGGCTTGTTTGTTTGCATGTTTGGTTGTGATGGTGGTTATGTTTATCAAGAATTAGGGCAGTTTGTGGTTGTAATGTTTAGGTTTTGTAATCAAGGATTATTGGTTCCTTTTTGGTGTAATGTTCTGGTTTATCAGTAATGTAATGACTTTGTTAATTCATATTACCATTTCAATGTCAGAATTTCTGGTTTTATTTGTTCCAATATGACATATAAACTGACCTATAGGATCCTGTGAACTTGACAATTAACTGACCAAAAGATCCATAACAGGTGCATAATCAACTGATCAAAAAATCCATAACAGGTGCATATTCAACTCACCAAAAGATCCATATAACAGCTGCATAATAAACTGACCAAAATGATCAAATGTATGACAATTTCAAACCAGAGACAAATGACAAACTCAAAATATGACAATTTCATAATAAAGATTCAAAAGAACCTGCCAACTTCATTATCCATGGAGTTACAGACATTGGGATCAACCCTACGTTCAAAAACACCCAAATTCAACAGCAACTTAAAAGTAGACAAATTCAACCATAATTCAGAAACACCAAAATGTTACAGAAATTGGGATCAAACATAAGTTCAGAAACACCAAATTGTCATCAACTCCAAGGTTCAAAATAGCTTGAAATTCAACACTATGGATTCTCTCCTCCATACTTCTTCACATTCATCATCTTCATGGGCAGTTGGCTGAACATTGGCTGAGAAGAAAATGACAAGTTCCTGTGCACAGGGAGTTTCTGAAAGACAGAGTCAAAACCTTTCTGAAACTCAGAGGGCTGAGATGAAGAAACTTTATGTGCAGGCTTCTGAGAGGTGAAAATTGGATCAGAGCCCTTTGCAGCAGGTTGAGATGAGGAGACATTGCTCTTCACTGCTATCTTCTTTTGTTTTTTTCTTTGTTCATTGTCTGAATTTTGAGCTGGGCCCTTGCCTTTGTTTCTAGGACTTTTCCTAGTTGGTGGAGGTGGAGCTGGCACTGCAAGCCCTTTACCCTTAATTCTTGGACTTCTCCTGATGGGCTGAGGTACATTAGAAGATGGAACAGGTGCACTAGATGATGCCACATGTTCATTGGATGCTGCAGCCGGCTCAGTCATCTTTCTTGGAGCAGACTGAGATTAAAAAGCTCAAATATGTCAAAAAAAAAAAAATTATGCGCATAACAAAAAACCTCAAACAAGTCAAATGAAAATTATGCGCATTACTTCAAAAAACCTAAAACATGTCCAAAAAAAATTATGCGCATAACAAAAAACCTCAAACAAGTCAAATGAAAATTATGCGCATTACTTCAAAAAACCTAAAACATGTCCAAAAAAAATTATGCGCATAACAAAAAACCTCAAACAAGTCAAATGAAAATTATGCGCATAATGAAAATATACCTTTCTGACCCTTGAAGCTTTCTTTTTGCCATCAACCTCTCCAGCAGGAGGTACCTCCAGACCCTCACTTTGTGGTACCCTACTCTTATTCAGTGGACAACCCCTTGAGTTATGTCCACTTTGCTTGCAAATTCTGCAGTTCATCACAATGCCTCTCCTAGTTAATTTTCCTATTCTTTCAGTGCCAATCAACTCACCAACAGCAGGCTTTCTCTTATGCTTCTTTGGTCTTCCTGGCATCTTCTCAATGGTAGGGGGAACCAGTGGTAGCCTGTCATCCACAGGCACTTCTGGCCATTCATTCTTGCTGTACAGAGGGACCATTAAGTGGCTGTAAATCCTCAAATATGTCTCTGTCCTGTAGCAGCTAGCAACATAATCCTCTGGCTTCTTCCCCATGTAATGGATGCATGTTATAACATGTGGACATGGAATCCCACTGAGCTGCCATTTCCTACAGCTGCAAATCATTTCTCCAAGGTGCACATAAAAAGACTGATCATGTGGCCCTGTGACCTCAAACTGATCTTGCCCATTCCACCCAGGAGACCATCCATAAGATTTCACCTTGTTCTTATCCAATTGTTTCTGAATATTAGGACACAACTGACCCTTGTGTTTCATCATGTTTTGCCTCCTAAGAGCAATTCATTTCATCAGGATTTTTCTTATATCCTCAAGCATCAGAAGAATACCTTTGCTCCTTGCCCTCAACACCATTGAATTGAAGCTCTCTGACATGTTATTGACATACATGTCACAGTTAGTCAAAGTGTTGAAGTGAGACTTTGACCAATGATTTGGACTCCTTTTTGACAACCATTCAAAAGCTGCTTTATCATGAATTTCCAACTCCCTCATCAAATTCTGGAAATCAACAACCCTTGTAGCCCTTGCAGCACTCCATACAAGGTTCCTTAGACCAATTCCCTTGTGAGTTATCTTGAAATTGGCATAGAGATGCCTCATACAGTGTCTGTGCTCACAATATGGCATTAGAGCCTGCACTGCATCTACCAATCCCTTCTGCTTATCACTCATTACAGTCCAACTGTAAGCACTTGTATCTGTGATTCCCAGATCCTTCACAACCAAGTCAAGAAACCATAACCATGAATTGTACTTCTCCTTTTCTACCACAGCATATGCAAAAGGATACATGCCATTATTAGCATCAACACCTAGTGCAGTCAGCAACACACCACCATACTGTGTCTTCAAATGAGCTCCATCCAAGCATATAACTCTCCTGCATCCATCCAACAGCCCTTGCCTCAAACTGTCCCAACATATGTAAATTCTCTGAAAAACAGCTTGGTTGCCAACCACTTTTGACTTTATCTTGAATGTAGTTCCTGGATTACTTCTAAAGACCTCAGCTGCATACCTATACAATTTCCCAAACTGGTCAGCAGTGTCACCATCACCCATAGCAGCCACCTTGTGCTTTGCTCTGTACATCTGGCCCTTGGAGAATATACAGCCTACCTCAGATTGAATAATTTCCACCATGGACTGAACAGGCCAGTTAGGATCAGACTTCAACTTCATCTTGTATCTTTCTGCTAGGTAGGTTGAGGTGGCCTGTGTCACTCTTTCCTGCCTTACACACTCATGAATGTCATTGAATGATTTCACCATCACAGTGTCATTCTTGGGAACCTTTGATCCATAAATAACCCATGGACAACCTTCCTGTTTGCACTTTGCTTGCAACTTAACTGCATAGTTGATTGGAAACCTCAAAGTTCTCCCTTGCTCAATTGCATACTGCCTCACTGCTGCCCTGAATGTTGGCATATCCTTGAAGCATAAACCAACAAAAAACTGCACATTTACCATATCAAACTTGGGATTGAAAACTTTGAGTCCTTTATGCTTGGACTCCACTGGTTCTTCAATTCTGACCTCTTTCCCTTTCATCTTTTGTGCTTCACTTCTGGTCAGTGGCTTCTTCCCTTTCTTCTCCCTTTTTCTGCTCCATTCATCATCTGAATCAACAAATTTGCTGAAGTCCACATTGTCTTGTTCATACTCCCCATCACTGTCCTCTAGATAATCTGACATCTCAGAATCTTCACCAACAGAAACAGCCCCATCACTGTCACTTTCCTCTACTTGACCATCAAATAAGCTAGCCATATACTCACTGTTTTTAGCTTCTTGTTCTAAGACTTCATCAGCCACATCATCATTGTTCTCATCCCCTAATTCATCAATGTCAACATCCTGCAGATTACCATCATCAACATCAGCAGCATCCTTCAAACCTACATCAGCATTCTTCACACCTACATCAGCATCCTTCACAGCTACATCCTCCTTCTCACCCTCATATGCTAGAAATTCAGGGCTACTTATATAACTAATAGCATCCACAGGCAGCCCTTCATGATCAATATAGAAAGCTACAAACTTGGAAGCAAATACATAATTCCACATCTCATGAGC
Source organism: Euphrasia confusa (assembly GCA_954870475.1). Taxonomy (NCBI): domain Eukaryota; kingdom Viridiplantae; phylum Streptophyta; class Magnoliopsida; order Lamiales; family Orobanchaceae; genus Euphrasia; species Euphrasia confusa. Next base: position 35,634,133 of record OX940960.1, read on the forward strand.
ACGAACATCATCAATAATCGGCAACAACAATGAACAGTCGCCATCATAACCATTCATACATCCATAAAATTCTAAAATCCCACTTAAACCAACTACATTTGCCATTACCACCAACTCACTATGCCTCAAATCAGCTGGTAACACATAGTCGATGTATTCTACCTTCCCATTCACATAAGATTTCTTACCTTGTTCAAGCAGGAACTTTCCAGAATGGTGAAGAATGATTGTGAAGAAATCACTCTTGGGATCGTATGCAGGCACACACTTCCCCTCAGGAATCACTTCACTTTGTCTCCTCAAATCCCACTGCATATTCTCCATCTTCTTGCTGTTGAAACAGAGCTCTAATCGAGCTCAAATCGTGCACCCACTGTGAAAATATCCCGCTGAAAAACTTAGGGTTTATAATCGAACTGAGAATGTGGTTATTTTGGGTGAAGTTCTTACAGGTTCAGTTGAAGATTGAATGAGAATAGAATGAAGAAGCTTTGGGTAAATTAGGGTTTGGATCGTTTTTTTGATTTGGGTATTGTTGTAACAGTTGAGAGCGGGTTATTTTACCGCTCTCTCAGCTGAAAATGCGAAAATACAATTTTAACCTCGTCAACCCACATAAAAATCGATTTAATCCTTCAAATGTCACGTGTTTTGCACGTGCGCCGGAAACCGCCCAATTGAGGTATTAAATTGACATTTCTGTAAAGCTCAGGTATTGACCGGAGATGTTTTAAAGGTTGGGCATGAAATTCGAAAAGTGACTATAGGTCAGGTAGCAAACTAAAATTATCCCTTTTATTTATATACTTCTTCTTCGACTGATTTTTGCAAGTATTAATTACTCCATTTGTGATACGAACCTCGTTGGATAGAATTGATAGATGGAAGAATAACGAAGAACGGAAACGATAAATAAAAGGATACCTTGCGGAAGTCCCAAAACTCTTGATCCTAACCCACGAAATGATTTAGGTTCGAAAGCCCTAAACCCCAACGAGACGTTGAATCAATAATTCGGAGATGATGAAGACACACAGACGAGATTTGACTGGCTCGTTGATTCGTCGGTTGAACTCTTTTGGATAGTCGGGTAGAATTCGAACCCGAGAGAGATTTAGTAAAACTCACAAAACATAATTTTTATTCATCAAAATAATCTGTTTTAAAACAATGAACTAGCAAGCCCTTTTATAGGCAAACAAAAACAATTTAGAAAAAGGAAGGAAAACAAATAAAACATCCTAAAACCTAAAATCCGTCGCCGCTGCCCGTTCTGTGAGGATGTCGGCCGACAGGGTAAGGGTGTCGCCCGACAGCCACTTTGTCGTCCGACAGGAAATACTGTCGGCCGACATCTATCCCGAAACTCGGGTTGATACTCGAGCTGATCCTCGTGTTCCGCAAAATATGGATTTTAGCCCCGTTTGTCGTCCGACAAGCCTTGGTGTCGGCCGACACCAAGCCAAATGCTCGACCCAACTTTGCGGAACCTTCTCGGCACACTCTCGACCTCCGTTCTGACTTCGTCTTCGTCGTTCTAGCTTGAAACGGAACTCGAGTCGCATCATTCCCCTCCTCTTGAAGAGGATTTGTCCTCAAATCCAAGCCTATGCCAGGCTCGAACACCACTCTCACGAACACACTTGGAACCACGTTAGTCGGATGCTCAATCTCTTGCTTGGCCATCTTGATGACACCAGTTTCTTTCAGCCACTCCAGTCGACACGGCTCTGGGTGCTTCACCAAAGGTAACTCCAGTCGTGGAACCACGGTTACACCAACCTCGTCCGGGCCACTCCTCGTGTGAAGTAGATTCTCTCTTTGCTCCCTATCATCGGGCTGAGTCAGATCAACAACAACTCCACTAGTAATAGAAAGCTGACAATCAGGTGCTAGAATCTCCTCCTCCTTCTCGGACTCCACCAAAGTCGAATCTTCCTCGGAATACACTAAGACCGACTCTTCTTCGGAACCCACCACGGCCTTCGGTTCTGGTTTCTCGCCTTCGTCATCAGTCGCTACTTTCCCAGGCTTCATTGTCGCTTGTACCAGCTCCCCTAACAGACACCCAATATTGCTCCAACACTCGTCCTGGATCTCAGCTTTGGTCCTCCTCTCATTAATGTCAGAGGCCTCAACCTTCTCAATACGAAACTCCCGACTACGATCACGGGCTCGATGATGGCCATTCCGATCTCCTCGGTATTCTCCCTCTCTCCGATACCCGGCATTATCACGATGAGCTCTGTCCTCTAAGGCGGTGAGTCGTGCATTCACCTTCTCCAACTCAGGCGCCAAAGACTTCCTCAACTCAACACAAGCGGACTCCACGAGGAACTTAATTTGGGTATGATCCATCTCATTCAACCTGCAAAACTGTTAGAAACAAAATAGAAAATTCCTCACCACTCTCGTGTATCACTCAATATGGTAAGTCACTCAATACTCGGTTCTCTCACTTTCTCAAGAATCGAACTCTCCCAACTCACCGGTTGAAGTCAATCCCAATTAAAATCTCAATCCAACAGAATTCACGAATGAAGAATATCTTTAAATTGTTGAACGAACGATAAACAACAATAAAAAGAATAATCGAGCTCAAAATTCATTTTTTTTTAATAAAAATTACTGTTCATGAACAGTAATTTTCGAAAATAAAATCATACAAATAGTTTTTATTTTTTTTTAAAGGAAGAAGAAGAAACAAAAATAACGAAGAAGGCACGAAAGAAAGAAAGAAAAAAAAACGAAACGAGGTTACGTAAAAATTTTGAACCCGAACCTGGGCTCTAATACCAACTGATACGAACCTCGTTGGATAGAATTGATAGATGGAAGATAACGAAGAACGGAAACGATAAATGAAAGGATACCTTGCGGAAGTCCCAAAACCCTTGATCCTAACCCACGAAATGATTTAGGTTCGAAAGCCCTAAACCCCAACGAGACGTTGAATCAATAATTCGGAGATGATGAAAACATGCACACAGACGAGATTTGACTGGCTCGTTGATTCGTCGGTTGAACTCTTTTGGATAGTCGGGTAGAATTCGAACCCGAGAGAGATTTAGTAAAACTCACAAAACATAATTTTTATTCATCAAAATAATCTGTTTTAAAACAATGAACTAGCAAACCCTTTTATAGGCAAACAAAAACAATGTAGAAAAAGGAAGGAAAACAAATAAAGCATCCTAAAACCTAAAATCCGCCGTCGCTGCCCGTTCTGTGAGGATGTCGGCCGACAGGGTAAGGGTGTCGCCCGACAGCCACTTTGTCGTCCGACAGGAAATACTGTCGGCCGACATCTATCCCGAAACTCGGGTTGATCCTCGAGCTGATCCTCGTGTTCCGCAGAATATGGATTTTAGCCCCGTTTGTCGTCCGACAAGCCTTGGTGTCGGCCGACACCAAGCCAAATGCTCGACCCAACTTTGCGGAACCTTCTCGGCACACTCTCGACCTCCGTTCTGACTTCGTCTTCGTCGTTCTAGCTTGAAACGGAACTCGAGTCGCATCAATTTGTTTGAGTCGGAATTAAGCCCACAAGTCTAAAAATAATCAAGATAGTTAAACCAGAATTTTCGGCCCAAAACACACTCGAACACATCACTAAGATTTATATATCAATCGATCAATGGAACAATTGAGTAGGGGTAAAATTTCTAGTCTTTCAACTTTATTATTAAAAAACAAAAACAAAACTATAGATAAAAAGAAGGGATTAGTACAATGTTAGCCCAGAAACGAACTCAATCCAACTCTCCAATTAAGAAGCTTTCTCCAAATTAACAAATTCACGAACTATTATGCTTTTACGACTTTATATATATTAAATATAAACACGTGTACTTAAACGTTTGTTAAAGTAATGTATAATTATTTTAAAGAAGAAATTAAGGAAAATTATACAATACTTAATTACATTGGTTCTCTTGAGATTAATTGTATCACTCGTCATTATAGCGTCATTTTAAATTAATCATTTTATTTATTTATTGAAAATATTAATCAAATAAATATTAAATTTTGTTCCCATGAAAAAATAATAATTTCAAATAGAAGAAAGTGTAGTAACATTGATAACAAGCATACATAAAAAAATTCAAGAAATTCAATGACTAATATTTTAATATAGTTGATTAAAAATGTTACTCATAAGTCTTAAAAAATACTATATATACTACAAAACCAAAGTTAAATGTATGATTCATTCATTGAACAATGAACATTAAAAAGTACTTAAATTTATACTCATTAAATAGATTAATTTGATTTATTTTTCCAAAAGGACATAAATTAAGTTTAATATTTATAAAAAATCAGTAGCTACGTTAATTAATTATTAATAATAAAATTGAAAAGAAAAAATATTAGCGAAAAAAAACATGTAAGTAGTAGGATATATAATATAATTTAAACGAAAAAATTAGTAACAAAACAAGACTTCTAAAATCGAAAGAAAAGTAACATATGGATTACAAGAAACAATTAACAAAACGTTAATACAACCGTACGTATTTGGTCCAAGGTTTGGACATAGCTAGTTTAGCCCAATATCCTTTCTTTCATTATTAAGAGATTTGACTAATTTATGTTAGTGCAGGTCACCTATATATTATTATAGAACTATTTAGGAGAAGGGGTAATATAGTTTATAATATTTTAAGTTATACTGCAAAAATTATTGTTTACAATTTAATGTTTAATTTTTTTAATTTTCTTATTAATTAGAGTAGTTTATAATTATAATTATAAATCAGTGTAATAACTACCACCGTGTAAATTAAAAAAATATAATTAATATAATTAATAATAATAACTATTTAGGAGAAGGGGTAATATAGTTTATAATATTTTAAGTTATACTGCAAAAATTATTGTTTACAATTTAATGTTTAATTTTTTTAATTTTCTTATTAATTAGAGTAGTTTATAATTATAATTATAAATCAGTGTAATAACTACCACCGTGTAAATTAAAAAAATATAATTAATATAATTAATAATAATTCATAACCGCCGTGTAAATTAAAAAAATTAAAAAATCTGCTTTTATTCGTAATTAGGAAAAACTGAGTTATTTAGTTTTAACGAAACATTAAAAACTTCCCTTTATCCAAAATCACTCATTATTATATATTATATATACAATTATTTTCAATATTTTTATTATGTTTGTTTTTTGTTTTTTTCTCAATTTAATATATATATATATATATATATATATATATATATATATATATAATTATACTTAAATACTAATTAAAGTTATTTAAATATGATTTAATTTAATATTTAATTTAAAATTTTAAAAGGGTTATTCATGGTTAGGGCATTTATAATTTGTGTATTATAATCAACTGGTATTGTTTTTCTTAATAATAAAAAATAGCGTACCAATAATAACCTTTATAATTTTAAATAAGATAAATAATTAATTATATTAAAAAAATTGCTTTAATATTTTTTCATTCTCTTAATATTTTTAATTTTTTTTAATATATAATTAAAAAAGTACAATTAATCATTGAAAACAAATAAAATACTTCGTAGAAGATATACACAGCTCTCAATCAAATAAAATACAAAAATATACACAACGGTACTATTCATATGAATCATATCAACGCAGATCAATTATATTTTATTATATATGAACAATTTTTTCAAAAAAAAAAACATTGCTTAATAAATAGATTTATTTAATAAAAAACCGTGTCTTATCATTTAAAAAAACAAGGGTAAAAATGACTTAACACATCACATAAGTTGCTCTTAAATATAATAAAAAACTATAAGAACCTTATTTCATAAAGAAAGAAATAAAATATAATGCTCATCTATTTAAACTGAAAAACAATAAAAAATTATAATAATAATGAAAATCAGAATTCATTAAACTTAAATACTCCGTATACCATATTTTTTATTCTAATATTCCAATGGCATACATTAATAGTCAATAAATAAATACCTCACTAAGCCCCACTAATGATTTAATATTAAATTGAAAATATTTGAATATTTCTAATATTTCTCCACCAATAATCATTTATCAAAATATGAGTATCTCATTCAACTAGAAACTTCATTTAAAAAATACTTATTTCAACATTTGCGGTTGCCATGAATACATTTTTTGACTTTGAAAGATATGGTTATTAATTTAGACATACTCTTAAATAGGTGACGTGTATTTGAAAAGTGACTTATTTTTTTGAAAACTTTACCTCACAAATATTATGATATTATGCATCAAATTTTAGTATTCCAATTTCCAAAAACTATGAACAATCTTTAATTAGTATTATAAAAATTTATTTGGCAAATTTGTCCACGTGGATTGTGGTTGATACGTTGCCAAACATGACCACATATGCAGTTATGACGGTTTGCCTTGCAGCGGTGTCGTCATCAACCCAATACTTTCTTCCACGTGTCGTGCTATGCAGAACCACATAATTTTATTATTTAATTATCTAATTAATTGCTTTTGCCCAAACACGAATATCTGTAATTCTGTATCGTCCTAATAATTACTTAAATATATATTATATATATATATATATATATTTATTTATTAGATATATACAGTCTCACTCGTCGACATAATCCCGCCCGATTTTATTTCTCTCTCTCCTACCCGGTTCGCTCGCCCCGTTTTTCAACTTGCCTCTGAATTTCCAATCCCCAAATCTTTTGATTCCTAATTATTGTGGATTTTTTTCTCTCCTTTTTTTCGTTTCCTTTTAAATTTATTCAAAAAACCTTTAATCCTTTCGTATACCCATCGTCTCTGTGCAGTCCAAGCAAAGTTACTCGGCTTGCATTACGCTTAATTTGATCTCTCTCTTTTTTTTTATATTTTTTTTTCAACTTTTCCAGATACTGAAACAGGTAATTTTAATTTATTATTAATATAGGTTTTCATTTATCAGGGAATTTCGCGATGTCTTTTTGCACTTTTATGGTTTTATGATTTATCTGGGTTTTTCGCAAAGAACAATCATTCATTCTACACTTTTTTTATTTAATTAAATTTTACTATAATCAAGCGGATTGAGTTTCGTGTGCATTTACACTGTTTTTTTAGTAATATTCATGTTTTGTGGGATTGATGAAAATAGTTTTTTTTTTACTTTATTGAAACACGGTTGTGATTTTACTTGTTTTGTTTATTGCAGGGAAACTGATTATTGCTTTGAGGGTGTATCTCATGGAGATACTCTGTCTCGCACGTGCACTATGACACACAGTAGATTCGTCGGTGCCGAGGGGTAGAGATGAACTTGTCTGCTCTCTTGACTTCTGCCGGTATCAATACTGCAGTATGTGCGGTGTTATTTTCCTTGTACTCTGTCTTGAGGAAACAGCCGAGCCTCGTCAGCGTTTACTTTGGCCAGAGGCTTGCTCATTCTAATATAAAGCGCCAGGATCCCTTTTGGTTCGGAAGGCTTATTCCGTCTGCTAGTTGGATTGTCAAGGCATGGGAAGCTTCCGAGGAAGAACTGTATGCCGCTGGTGGAGTTGATGCTGTCGTGTTCATGCGTTCAATTGTATTCAGGTAGATATTTGGAATTTCTTTGCGTAGGCAAATCGGTTGGAAAATTGCATTGTCTTATTGATTATTTGTATCACACTCGAACTCTTTTAAGAATTTCATATCAATGAACTTATGCTATGTGCAGTATTAGAGTATTCAGTGTTGCTGCTATCTTGTGCCTGTTTCTTGTTCTCCCACTTAACTATTTCGGGAAAGAAATGGATCATAAGCAAATTTCTGATGAACAGTTGACTGTGTTCACCATTGGGAATGTTGATGAAGGATCAAGATGGTACGTGTTAAATTTCCATTACAGCTGTACTAATACACGACGTTCTCCACCTTTCGGGTTTGACTTGTGTATTCTAAGTTTAATCTTCAAAATTTCTCTTTCACAGGCTTTGGGCTCATTGTTTAGCATTGTACGTCATAACTGGTTGCGCTTGTGTCCTCCTTTACTTTGTAAGGGCTACAACTGGTGCTCGTTGTTTTACTTTTGGCTGATATATATTATTGATGATCTCGTTTCTAAATTAATCTTTGCTTGTCCTCAGGAATACAAGAAGATCACAAAGTTGAGATTGACTCATATCTCTTCTTCTCATTCCTATCCAAGTCTCTTTACTGTGACTGTTCGTGCTATTCCTTGGGTCTCAGAAGAATCGTATAGCGACACTTTGAACAAATTCTTCACAGATTATTACTCGTCAAGCTACTTATCACATCAAATGGTTCATCACTCTGGCACAGTCCAGAAATTGATTGTGAGTAGCTGAGTAAACGTACTGTTGCAGGGTTAATACTTGTCTCTTTATTCGTCCCTTTCTCATATAACATGATTAAATTATTTTACTGTGATGATTTTTGGATGACGCCGTGTCTGTCAAGATTGTAAAATCACGCTAAAGATCATTGTTTCTATTAGTTTAAACTTTGAAATCATGTCACACCTTTCAAAACCTGTCTTAAAAACTCGTAACATATATACACTCCTGCACGTGGACCTAGTATTCTAGGAAGATTTATTTGTTAACTATGAATTTGCCAAAATGTGAGATGAAATTGCTCCTTATCTTTATTTGGTTACCTTCTTTATGTATGAATCCTGGCAGTAAAATAATTTGATCGTCTTTTTACATGTGCAGAGTGATGCTGAGAAGATGTATAAGATGCTCAGGACCACCCACAGGGAACCATTCTGTGGGTCACGGTTCATGAGATGTTCCTTTTGTGGTGGCACTACAGCGTCTTTTAAGATGCTTTCCGACGAGCGTGCAAGAAGTACTAGAATTGAAAGCTGCTTTGATGGTTCAGACGTCACGAAAAAGGTTTGAATTTCCACAAGAATAAATTTATTTGTGGTTATCCAGCTTAAACCTGCTATTTGGAAATGGATTGCTCTAATCTTTACAATTTTATCTCGAATGATTGAGAAGACAAAAGTTCGAAAGAGACAACCTTTGAGATTAAGGATTTTCTCAACTTCTTAATTTGTATCCATGAACATAAAACTACATATACAGTGAGACATACAGTACATTTTAATGAAATGAAGATTAGTACTGTACTTGTTTTAGTTTATTGCCTTGCACTGGTTTGTCTGTTGCTTTGAGGTATTCAGTGCAAGTGCTAAAAGAAGAAAAAAAATCCTCTATTTTTCAAGTGTGCAGGATAAGGGAAATGTGATCTTATGTCTCAGAAAAGGATTATCATATCATATTGAAATCTGGTGGAAATTGATTTTTTTTAATGTTTACTTGGATTCATTAATAATTACAAGACTATTAACTCTAATAAGTAATATGGGTTCTGGTCATATCAAACGTGCGCCAAGCTTATTAGAGGCCTCTGAATGCCCATCAGATTGTCTCTGGAGTCTTAAGGCATTCTAATCTTTTCCTGCAGGAGTGTGGGGCAGCTTTGGTTTTCTTCAGGACCCGTTACGCTGCTTTGGCTGCTTCAGAGGCTCTCCAATCAACGAATCCCATGTCCTGGGTGACAGATGCTGCTCCAGAACCGAGTGATATTTTCTGGTCAAACTTATGTGTACCCTACCGAATCCTTTGGATACGCAGGATTGCTGTTATCGTGGCCTTGATTTTTTTCGTGACGTTCTTCCTTTTTCCTGTGATTTTCACACAAAGTCTCGTCCATCTTGATAAATTGAAGAAGGTATTTCCATTCTTGAAGGAGGTTGTAAAGAGGTAACTGCATCTTTACATCGGGGATCATTTTCAATTATATTTATTTGGCTGTTTGTTATAAGATGACATTGAGCACAAGTTAAGTTTAGCTATGTTTCTTCGTTCCCTACAGAATCCCTACACAAGTTAAAACTGTCTCTTCCCGTTTTTTTTTTCTTTTTCTACAGGAAGATTTTGGAACAGCTGATCAGTGGATATCTACCTAGTGTTGTATTCATTATCTTTCTATACATCGTCCCCCCTCTGATGTATTTATTCTCTACATTGGAAGGCGCCATATCCCGTAGTCGTCGGAAAAGAAGTACATGCATGAAAGTTCTATACTTTTTCATATGGAACGTATTCTTTGTGAATATTCTAACGGAGGCTGCTATCGACCATTACCAAGTTTCGATTAAAAAGTTAGGAGATACAAAACATATACCGAACTTGCTTGCTAAAGCTGTCCCAGCAACGGTAATATTTCTCTCTTGTAATCTTATTTGATTGTATTTGTAAGATGATTCAGGGCATGTATGGTTATGTTTGAAAACTCATTTTTCCACCTCTACTAAATGGTAATGTAATCACGTGACTTCGTATTTTAATCTCATCAAAAAACTTTATTTTGCAGGCCACCTTTTTTATGACTTATGTCCTCACATCGGGGTGGGCAAGCCTGTCTGTTGAGCTCATTCAGCCGTTTCCTCTCATTTGCAATTTGTTTTATAGATATGTTCTTCAGAATAAGGATGATTCGACTTACGGTGCATATACCTTTCCATACCACACAGAAATTCCGAGGGTCCTTCTGTTTGGTCTCCTCGGCTTCACTTGTGCCATATTGGCACCTCTAATATTGCCCTTGTTGGTGGTGTACTTTATCCTTGCCTTTCTAGTGTACCGCAATCAGGTTAGGACCCTCTTAATTATATTTATTAGTAGTAACACTTTTGTTTAGTTGCGATCGTGTTTTCTTTATATATTTCCATTTATATATATTTGCTAAATTTATGTTTGCAGTTACTAAATGTGTACGTCACAGAGTACGAAACTGGGGGGCTGTATTGGCCTATTGTACACAATACGACAATATTCTCATTGGTGCTGGCCCAAATAATAGCTCTAGGGGTTTTCGGACTCAAACAAACTCCAGTTGCGTCGGCTTTCACATTTCCACTTATTATTGGGACACTCCTTTTCCATGAGTATTGCAGGCAAAGGTTCCACCCAATCTTTAAAAGGACACCGGCCAAGGTAATTTTAAAATTACTGTTTTTTTTGTTTTGTTTTTTTACTTTTCCCGTGTTTGTTCTATAAAAAACGCCAATACCCATGTATGCAGGTTGTTATGGAAATGGATCGTAATGACGTGCAGTGTGGGAGAGTGGAGGAAATCCATGAGAAATTGATGTCTTCTTATTGTCAGTTCAAATCAAAGTCCCTCAATTTGCACACAACTGCAGAACTGAATATGACGGAGCCCGTTCCAGTTGACATCGAGAGAGGGGATGATTCCAGGTTTGAAGATGTGGACCTTACCTCAGGTAAAACAGAGACCCATGTATTGTTTTCTTGTGTTCTTTAATTTTCTTTATTTTTTAAGCCTTCTCACCCAATGTGTATGTGGTTGGTGTGTTTATTTTCAGGGAAGATAACCGTGTGAAACAACAAAGGTCGTTGGAATGGAATCACACATGGAGTCGCACGCAGTTAGAGTTATCGGAACTTGCTTCCTAGAAGGAATGTATTTCTTTTAGTTTGATAGGTTTTGTTTCGTTCGAGGTTGTGCGCCAAAACTGGCCCTAGTAGATATTATATGTGAAAGTATATGTAAAAAACTGCAGCAAAACTCCCACAGTGAATCTCAGAAATCTGTTTTTGGATCGGTTTTCATTGAAAGAATCTAAAACACTCCAAATTATAGCAATTATATGTCCTGGTTTTTGTTCCTATTTTGCATCAATTTTGTTGAACTTTCAGTTACGAGTCGAGACCGGCAAGTTATTTTTTGATTTTTTAATGAAAATATAAAAAATAAAAATATACAGTATTTTTATATTAAAAAATAAATTGATCGTGAAAAAATAAATTAAATAGATGAAAATATAAAAAATAAAAATATACAGTATTTTTATATTAAAAAATAAATTGATCGTGAAAAAATAAATTAAATAGAGTATTATTCGTGTTTTTTTATAAGTGAGAAACTTCCTTTCTTCTTCCGTTCACGGATCAACAAACAGTGCAAGTGACGTAACTCCGGTGGAGGTAAGCTATGGTTTTTCTTACGCTAACTTCGTCTTTCTTTCTCTGTATCTCTCGCTCTCGATAGATACACTGCAGCAATGAATTATGATTATGATTTGGGGGTTCGAATTATGATTATGATTTGGGGGTTACAATTAGGGTTAAGGATTGGTTTCTCACAAATTCTTTTATGAAACATATTACGTAAAGATCGTGCTGCTCTACCTTACGATTATGCCAACAGTTTCAGAAGAAAAACAAAACTGAAGTAATTTAGCATTCAGAGTTCGAGTTCCCAGCCATGAAAGACTACGAGGTAAATTTACAGTCACTTACCTATGTCTGATTCTAGTAGTTACTCGAAACCAGTACATGATCTTTTTGGAGCATTTTCACTGTGATTAAACATTATGAAATGCATTGACCTGGAATCTTTAATAGCATTGATTTGTTCCTGATCTAGAATAGACGAAGCCCACGATTTAGCAGACATCATGTTAATGGGGTCGGTTTCTGTGAATCTGGCGAATTATTATAGTGTATAGCATGTTTTTGTGCGTTTTATAAAATGATGCTGATTTGAATTCTTATATCGATGAACATGAGGTTAGATTGATACTTCATGCAAGTAACCAATACATACGTAAATGTTTCATTTATGTGTATAGATTGAGCAAGTAAATGTATTGTTTTAACAAAAAACCATAGCTCGGAATCGGAGAAAAGTTTGCATTTTAGAAAATACCATTTATTCAGTGTATTAGAGTATCTTACTTTGTTGGTCTTATTCTATCACAACCACTCAACATTGTTAGACTGAAGAAAAGAAGCAAGCTGCTTCCGATGTTCTTTTTCAATATTCAAAATTCGCGTTGGCCTGTCTTGGAAACCAGGTTCGTCCATGCGACTTAAGGATGCATTTGATGAAGGTATTCTTCCATGGCCACTTTATTTATATATGTTTCATATATCATGTATTCATAGGATAGTACTGGAAAATATATGTATCTCCTAAATCATTGGATACCCCACACCTTAAAATTCAAGAAATGCATAATTTTTTACAAATTTATTGCCTTTTGCTTTCACAAACTATTCTTTATGTTTCTGCATATCTTTGTGGACCTTTTAATTTTTTTAGTAAAATTAATGAAAGTGTTCCATCAAACAATGGAATATGATCACTGTTAAGTGGTAATACATTTTGATTTTACATCTTAACTGATTATTTTTTCAAACAAAAACTAAGAATATTTGATGAAGTTGGTAGCTCGTGTTTAAAAAGTACACTAAGCTATACTGGAAAACCAAAAATTTAATGCTGGTGTTCTTTTATATACGAAGTACTGTTTTTTTTGCTCCATTCCAACGTTGCAAGCACAAATCACTCTAGTATATCCACATGTAACCTGATAGAAAATAAATACTACTATTTGATGATGTTTTTTGCTTTTGCTATAAAAACTCGGGAAAAAAAATATTTTTATCTTGCGCAAATTCATAATTCTTTCATCTAGAGAGTTCATACAGAAAATGTGTGATCTCTCCCATTATATTGAATCTAATACAGTGATACTAGGTTAGGTGTATTTAAGCTCTGTTGTTAGATTTCTATTATCTGTAAAACAACCCAAAGCCACCCCTTATTATAACTGTCTATAAGGAATGAAGAGTGAAGCTAAGAAAAAAGATAGACACCATATATATTTATATTTCTGCATTATTATGTTCAGGAAATTTCTGGTTTGCCAACTTCGTTGAAGAAGGCATCACCCCATGTTTCTATTCCATCTCCTCCTCCTCTTCCTCCTCCTGATGTAATGGGAGAATCTTCTAGTTCAGGCACTGGAAGACTAGATAAGTCAGACAGTTTTAGAGCAATTTAAGGTGTGCATTATACAATTTGTTTTGTGATAGTGTTCTTGGTCATCGAGATGGGTAACTTACTAGTTGGTGTGCATTTGTAAATCTACTATTGCCATTTGTTGCCCCGACACTTGAAACTTTTGGATGATATTTTAATCCTGCTTTGGGATTTTGATAGTTTGAATGTGGGATGTAAGATATATTTGAATTTGCATCGCTGCTGAATTATAGTTTCATTCTGCAGAATGTTGACGTTGTTGATTTGGTATTTCTTGGTGTACCGGTGAATTCGCTATTTCTTTTACAGTTGTAAGATGATCAATTGTATTCAATATTCTTCTAACACAACTGCTCAGGTCTGACTACTCATCCTCAACTGTCCTCGCTCGACCCTCTTTCGATCCTTATAATAAGTTTCAAATAAAGGTTCCGTGACTATTTCATTGCTCATCTTTATATTCAATCATGTCGAAACAATCTTTCGTGGATCATGAGATGGTTTTTTTATGTGATGGATCTTGCTTCGTTTGTAAATTGTAACATCTGATTTTACTCGCATAATAAAACAAATTACCTTTAGGCCTTAACCTTATTCCTAAGAACGAGCTAATGCTTTGTTCTTTTGGATTTAAAGTGTCTGACCTTATTCTTAAGAACGGGGGCTAAGAGCATCTCCAATGCATATGCTCACTTCTCACATTTTGTGGACCCTGTTTATTGATACATCATCATAAAGTGGGCACAAGAAAGAAATGGGAAATTCCATACAATGCTATGCCCACTTTCTACATTTAAAAGACCAATTAAAAGATAAAGAAAATTAATTAAATATTCATAACAATTAAAATAATGAAAAAGTATAATAAAGGCTGTATTTATTTACACTTCCAGCTTTACTAAATCTACCCTTTTTATTAATTCACATCCTTAATTTTATTGTTTTGATAAGTTCACTCCTATTTAAATACCTATAATACCCTTTTTAATAATAATAATAATGATAAATAATAATAATCCCGATTTAATACTTCCGATTCTTAGCCCCCACCGCTGCCCCCTTCCGTCGGCGGCGTCAACTCCGGAAATTGATATTCGAATGTCTGCGACAAGGAGAGGTTGGCCCGACACCGGACGAATAATTAATGAGGTTGTGCTTGCTGATGTGCTGGTCCTTCGCCTATGAGTAGGTCGTCGAAGATGTGATAGTAATCATAGAAAATTCACAAGGGGAAGAGATAAATATCCAATTGATTTATCAAGCGTTGATTTGGTTAATTTGACACGGGTTTCATTTTTTTTAGTTTGTTGTATATTTTGATTTCAGACCATATTCAATTTTAGATTTCGAAATTCAATTTTAGATAATTTTAATTTCAGATCATATTCTAATGTGCACCGATACTTTTTTTTTCTGGTTTTGACTGTAGTGTCTACTGTCTAAATCTAATGTGCACCGATGATCGGTGAGTGCCGGTGACAGAGTATTTCTCATTGAAGAAGGAGAGAGACATGTACCTTAGATTATCATGATTTAACTAAGGATAATATAGACATTTTATAAGTGTGTTAAAAAAATAAATTTTAAAAAGGGGTGGATTTAATAAAGATAGAGGTGTAAATAAATTCAGCCTATAATAAATAGTGTTAATAGACTTGGCCTCTATGGTGGGCATGCCCACTTTTTTTTATTTTGCTCCAATGTTGTTTTGCCCACTTTTGAGTGCCCATGACCATTTTACTTGGCCCAATGCACCCAAGTGGGCACCATTAGAGATGCTCTAATGCTCTGTTTTTTTGGATTGAAAGTGTGTAACTTAATGGATCTAAAGTGCGGTTTTTTTTTTATGCTATCCTAATAGGGGTAGTGGCCTAATCCACCCACAATATAACATGTGACCACTAAAAAAAATTAGTCAATAAAATAAACATAAAAATTAAAGTATTTACACATGTAAGTGTGTGTATGAAATTAGGGTAGTGACCTTATGATAGCATAGAATTAACCCTAAAGTGCTTTAACTGAATTTGATATGTTCTTTCCCTAAAGTGCTTGAACTGAATCTGATTTGTTCTTTTGGATTAAAAGTGTTTGAACTGAATTTGATTTGTTCTTTTGGATTGAAAGCGTCTGAACTGAATGGATATAAAATGTCTGGACTGAATGAATATGAACTAAAGTGGATTGGACTGATTTTTTTATAAAAATAATAATAATTTTTTATAAATTGTTAAATATTTTTTTAAAAATATTAATAATATTTTAATTTGTATAATTAAAATTTTTGATTTAATTATTTTTAATTTATTTTAAAACGAACTAAATTGAGGTGAAAGTATTTAAACTAAAATTAAGTTTAGAAGAATGCGTTAGAGGAAAACGGAAATTACGACTTTGCCCTTTGTCATGTTATATTAAGCGCATAGTATCAATCATTCATGGAGGTTAGTTTGGTAAACTTAGCAGGTGCATTTCTCAACATTTTCCTTGCCCATTCCCTACGCATAGCTTTTCTTTATTCAACAGCCGCCCACTAGTTTCATTAGTCATTACACATATAAACCCACCCACAGCCACAATCGAATAGAAGAAATAAATCAAAGAAAGATCATGTGTTATGAAGTGAAGTGCGAGAGCTGCAACAAGAGAAGCTGGTCCGGCTGCGGCCGCCATGTCCCGTCCGTCCACAAACAAATCCCCGAAGGTCAACACTGTCAGTGCAAGGCCTGGCCCGGCGTCGTCACCTTGGCCGTCGATGATTCTAGTAAGCCGGCCCCAGCGTCTCTATGCTCTATCCTCTGAGCGATCAACACAATTAATAAATACTAAATAATATTACTACTTGTTTATGACGTGTATTCTTGTTAGAAATAAATACACTTTAATAATAATAATAGTTTAATTTTGATGTTTTATATTTTTAATTTGATACGAAGTAGCCATTCTGTTAATTGCGAGGAACTACGAGATTCTTCTCAAGATTAGACATTCCGAATACACAAAACCACAACTCTTTAGAATCTTTCCAGAAATAAACCTGCGATAATGTGAAGACTGGGAACGAACATTGGCTAACTGCAGAATTTCCAGTTATTATATACCAATCCCCACCCGAGTGTACATTGCTCAATTAGTATTTTTCTTGAATATTTCCCTTCTTAAAAAATATTATTGAGAATATGCTTCCTTCCCGTGCAACATAGAGTGACTGTATTATTCAATGATATCACTGTATCCTCCGTGGCTGTATGAGCAAAACTGGTGCTAGACAAATTGAAACGTTACCTCCGATTCTCCGAATTAGTTGTCATAGATGCAAGTAAGAACTAGCAAAAAACCATTTTGTGAAAATTAAAATCAGCACAGAATGTAATACCATGATACAATATATATGATCAAGCTGCTTCAGTCTCCATGATAACGAATGCTTGAATGAGACTTTGAGCAGCATTGGTCTGCTCAGGAGTCCCAGAGATCCTGATCATAGTTTCAGTTGCCCCTGGTTTTGGATCTGTGATGGTGATTTCTGCTTCTGATATCTGAAAAAGGCAGGCATACGCATAAGCATAAGCATAAGCATACACATAAACATAAACAATAAACAAATAAACAAAAATATCTTATTACACTGCTTAGGAAATCATATACTCTGTAGTAAAATATATTTCTACAAAAAACAGAGATGGGAGAATTAACGTGGTTATCAACCCAATGAGCATGGTCATAATATTTAAAGAAGACATGTGCAACTTTCAAAATACATAATAGACTAGGGTTGGGAGAGCACAAAGTTAAGTTTGTGATTACAAAAAAGGAAAAACTCATTATCCTTTTCATTAAGTTTTAATAACAATAAAGAAGTCATTATTTACATTTTCCCACAAGTTCCACGGACCATACACTCGCATGTTTCTTATCAACAATTTTATCAATTTATCTTACTATTTCTATATCAAATCAACTTTTGATCACTATATTTCTGTCTCATCCAAAATCAAAAGAAAGCAAGAGCAAAATAGATCTTATGTGAACCTCACGAATTCGTCTGAGACAGCCCCCATCCTCTCCATATATTGCAGGAACAACAAATCTAGGAACAACAACCTCCACCTTTGTGTTTGTTATAACAGCAGGCTGATTTCCTCTGCATTGGTGAAATCAACATCTTAAAATCCAAGAAGAAAAAAAACACTATGCAGCATTTGTTGGTGGCAATGTAGAAGGTCAAACCCAGTAAAACCACCAAATCTTCTTTGAGGAGCACCTAGATATTCTGGAAATCCCACATGGCCAGGCCCTTCTATTGGTCCCTGCACACCATGTCAAGAAACACGAGAACATGAAACACTGTGTTTTTTCCAGGGCAGCCATCATCAGAGAACAACAGTATTTAAGTGATGCAGCAAAGAGAAACAATACCTGTGTAAAAAAGTGAGTTTCTAAAATTTAAATTATTTTTGAGAGAATTAGAAATATGTTTGGATGTCTAGTTTTAATGTATATAACAACTTGAAGGCTGTTAGCAATGGTCCAATGGGATTCACAAATATATTTTAATATGATTATATAATAGAAATATAGAATATTTATAAGTGCAAGGTCCCATTAGGTATAATAGTATAATTTAGAACAGTGGCACACGTAAAAAGAAGATGCGATGTGAATGATTATTGATGTATGGTAGTAATTTCCCATGGGAAAAGGTATATACAAACATTATTCAATCTCTATGAATAGTTCGAAAATGAAATTTGTTGTTGGAAGCACATCCAAAGATATAAAGACTTCATAATGCTTACCTGGGGACCCCATGGTAGTGCTGTCCGTTCAGACATGTGAGGAGGAACTCCAGGTCTGGGAAAATCATGACCAAAAGGGTGGCGATCATTATGTGGATGGAAACCACCGTGAGAGGGGCCACCAGGACCGTCAAACTTGTTAAACGGCGGGCCTCGGTTGGAAAATGTCCCAGAAGACAAAATTTCTCTCTTTCCCATGTAAGGGGGAAATGGGGGAGGATGCATTTGTTCCATAAAAGCGGGATTAGGAGGGTGACCGAAAGGTGGGAACACATCACGGAAGAAATGGTTTTTTAGCCTTGAGGTTATCTGCACGAGAGCCTCTTGAACTATCTCAAGCTCTCCATTTACCTGAAATTGCAAAAAAAAAAAAAAGTAGCAAGGATTAGAGATCAAAGAGAAGCCCTATGCTTCATGATTTTATACCATACAATAGAATGATTTTATACCATACAATAGAAGGTTGTACAAAAAACAATTATTTTTGCTAAAACAAAACTCAAAAAAAGAAAACATAGTTTGCCATTTCAGCTTCATGGATGCCATTATACCTGGACTACTTCCTCATTATGAGCAGCACCCTTTGGGGCCTGATCTTTACCCAGAATTCGGATGTATGCTCCAGTTGACTTCCTCATTTCAGTTATCACTGAGCCTCCTTTTCCAAGGAGGCAGCCAATCTGATGAGATGATACTAGGAGTTTTGCAGTCAAGTTTTTATCCTTGTTTTCTGCAGGTGCAGCTCTAAATATTCTGGACTGCACCTTAAGTAATGCATCTTGCGGAGCAGATATTCTCTCCTCTGGAAACTGCATTTAACGGATTACAACCATTATTCATTGCTTTATATACCAATACTAATTGTCTGGTTAGAACACTTTTGGAAGAATACAGAAAACTCAAGTAGTCATACAAAATGGCTAATCCACTATAATATAGTATGGGGAAATGATAAAAAAATGCGAATTAAAACCGTACAGCAGGCCCGGATATGATAATGATGCGATCCTCTGAATCTCCTTCACCATCTATGACATTGATCTCACAATTGGTTTCATTTTGAATTCCTTTAACAATAGAACCCCCCTTTCCAATCACACCACCTACCTTCTCCTCACTACACAATAGCCGGAAGGTTAGGGCCTCACGAGGAAACTCCACTGGACCAGCCTCACCATCATGAAACCCAGAAGAAAAAGATGTTACGTGTCCATGGAAAGGGCGATTAGAAGGTGGGAGTCTTTCCGGTCTAGGAGGAGGATCAAAGGAATTAGATGACGGAACTACATTATTGAGGGCAGAAAAAGGATCCTGCTGACGAGAAGAATGATCAAGCAGTTCTTGCGAAATAGACTGAAGCGCTTTCCTGATGGCATCGTTTTTGCCAGATATCTGCAATATTTGTGCCAAAAAGCCACCCCATTTTACCAAGTGTATGAGAGTTTCAAAAACTATAAATATATTTTTGTTGAGAGAATGCATAAACTACTGTTATCTGGCATACTTTGCATTTTACAATACTGGAAATTGTGCCTAAATGAAAAAATTTATCACATGCTTTTATGTAGAGGGAAAAAATTAAGGTCCCTGATGACTGTCCAGTGTAATTTGTTGTGAGTTCATAATATGTGCTAAGAAAAAAGAAATAATTAAATAAAATACCTGAACTAGTTCATCAGAAATAGATGCACAAGAAGGCAGCTTGTCCTTTGGAAGAATCCGAATTTGTGCCCCACTTTCGGATGACATTTGTTTTATAACACTCCCAGCTTTTCCCAACAAACAGCCTACTTGACCGGAGAAGATGAGCAGCCTAACTGTTGCTGAAGAAGGCATATTACTCTCCTCCTCCCCTTCAGGTTTATCCAACAATTCTCCAATCATTTTATCAAATACGACTAACAAAGCTTTCTGAACGGACGAAGAATCCTTCTCCTTCTCCGATTGGGGATCACCATCAACTGGAACCACCTGCGTATTTTCTTCTTCCGGTTCCTTCTCCACGCCAGGACTCTTAGTCTCATTACCTTCATCCTTAACTTGTCCACTCACGGTTTCGATAACCTTATCCGAACCTACTATGGTAATGACCCTTTCATCACACCCGTGAACACTTTCCTCAACACGGACTGTGGCTCCAGTCTCCTGGCATATTTGCTTTAAAGTGATTCCGTCTTTTCCGACTATGCCATCAATTTTGGAAGCAGGGAGAAGTAATCGTATGGATTTGCTTGAAGAAGGTCCCGGCGAAGGTGGTGGAGGGACACTATCAGAACCCAAACCCGGCGATGATTTCTGCCACTTCCTTCCACTGCTTAGCTCTTCAAGGCTTTGTTCGTTCGGTCTCTTCGCTGGCGTCACTTGAGTCGACATTCCTGCAGGTTTCGTCAACTGTGGAGAAATGTCGAAAGAGTTATGGAGCTGCTATTCGCAAAATTCAGCACCCAAAAAAACCAATCACGAATACATCAAATATTAGGTTTTTTACATCAAACACGAATCCTTCCATTACTGAAATTTGAGAGAGCCAATAAAAAAAATCGATTAAACTTTAACAAAGATCACCCGCAACGAACACATTGGCGGAAGGATTGAAGCATATGCAAACAAAAGTACAAAATATGCTTGAAGATTTAATTAAATATAATAATAAATAAATATAAAGGAAAAGAGGGAACGGCTGATACCTGCAGCAATGAGTGAGACTCAGAGAGGGTTCTGGATTTCAATTGAATTCGATGAATTGAGATTCTGGGGTTTTCGGTGGGCACTGAGAAATTGCAAATTTATTAATTTTCCGAAAAAGAAGAAAAAAAGAATTAACAGTCGACAATAATATACTGCAGTGGTAAACGGGTGGGGGCGCTCGGGTCGGATTATATGGAAGGTCCGGCATGCTGATGTCTAAAATTAAATTTCTACTTTCTTTTAGTAATTATAGTACAAAAGAAGAATTGTTTCTATTTTTTCTGAAAAAAAAAATATTTTTATTAAGTATTTTAAAAATTAGAAGTATAATGAATTATGCCCACACATTTTATAGAATAAAAAAATATCAACGAATTTATTCAAAAATATTAAGTAGGAATATATTTTATCATATAAAAATAATACGACTGTATTTTATAGTGTATACAGTATACTTCATTTATTTCACATTTTTTTTTTGTTAGTCTCATAATCAATTAAGAAAAGAAAAATAATTATTCTTATTTTTTATGTAAAAAATGAGTATACTTGTGGTGTGACAAACATTGATCACTTTTTTGCTGAATTATACTAAAAAAAATTATTCCATTTTTTAAAGTGTACCTGTAATTATTTATTTTATTAATTTAAAAATATATTTTATTCATAATATTTTGATAAAAATAATAAACCAATATTTTTTCTAAGGTTTCAAAACAAAGAGAAAATATTTATAGTATGGAGTATATAATCTTTCAGCTGTCAAGTCTTTTAAAGAAAAACGTCACCCTTAATTCTCACACAAAATCAAGAATAAATATTACTCTTGTTTGATTTTGGGGTTAGAATAAATATTACTCTGTTTGATTACGAGGATTAGAATTACAAGTGGAATGGAGTAAAAAAATTGAATTGATAGTAAACCTAAATATCCAAATCGAGTAAAATAATGAATTGATTCAATAGTAAACCGTAAAATCTAAATATCTAATTCTCTAAATCAAGCTTAGTACGTTCATATCTTAGATATCTTATACGAGATGACCCGAATCAAATTACTCAACTAGATAACGGGGGCAATTATGTAATTTCAGGTTCAAGTTGAATAGTGTCAATTTCTGTCCTACTGGCAAGTATTGAACGAAAGACAGTCTGTCAACAGCTGTAATCCATCTCTCTCTCTCTCTCACGCTTTTAGGTTAGCTAACAAAAAACGATGAAGAGGGGAGCAGTAACAGCAGTTCGTCGATAAGTGGGTGCGCACTGTGCATACATACCTATGGAATACGCTTCCTCCGCCAGCGCACATTAGCTCCTTATTTGTAACCGATTCTCTATCCTGCGCCGACCAACATCTGCTAATGGATCCGTGTCCCTTTGTTAGGTTAACCGTGACGAATCTGGCCCTCAAAATTCCGGTGGCGGCGAAGCCGGCTCGATCCGCCGTTCACCCCTCTTCCTCGCCGTGTTTTTGCGTCATCAAGCTGAAGACCTTCCCAAGCCAGAACGCCGTGGTGCCCTACATTCCATCGGAGAACGCGCAGTTCCCCGACGGACACCCTCAGGCCGCCGCCCCAGCCGCCACCTTTCACCTCAGCAAGTCCGATCTCGACAAGCTCACCGGTAAATCATCCCTGTTCACCACCTCGAAAAAGCCGCACCTCAAGGTTTCCGTCTACTCCGGCCGTCGCGGCGCCACGTGCGGCGTCAATTCGGGTACGCTGCTGGGGAAGATCTCGGTGAACCTGGATCTGGCCGCGGCGGAGTCTAGGGCAGCGATTTTCCACAACGGCTGGATCAATGTGGGGAAAGGAACCAAGTGCGTGGCGCAATTCCATCTGAATGTACGGGCCGAGCCCGACCCTAGATTCGTGTTTCAGTTCGACGGAGCGCCCGAATGCAGCCCGCAGATTTTCCAGATACGTGGCAACATTCGCCAGCCGGTTTTCACCTGCAAGTTCGGCTTCCGAACAGCTGACCGCAGTCAACGCTCCAGGTAAATAAACATCTAGAAAACAAATCCAAAAATTCCCTTTTCTTTCTTTGTTTATCCATTTACTTCTTGAATTACATGCTCTGCTGAGAACCTGAATTTTTAGTTTAAAACCATTTTCTGCACTTGGTTATAAAACTGATAACTAGTTTATTATATAGGTCATTACCTCCTGATCGAAACAGCGGCGGTGCTAGAAGCCGTTGGTTAGGTTCGTTCGGCAGCGAAAGAGAAAGGCCTGGAAAAGAAAGAAAGGGATGGTCAATAACAATCCACGATCTCTCGGGTTCACCAGTAGCCGCCGCCTCTATGGTCACACCCTTTGTAGCCTCCCCTGGCTCCGATCGAGTTAGTAGGTCCAACCCCGGCTGCTGGCTAATCCTTCGTCCAGGCGACGCCACCTGGAAGCCATGGGGCCGGCTCGAGGCCTGGCGTGAGCGAGGCTCGTCTGAAGGGCTCGGCTACAGGTTCGAACTCACTCCCGACTCAGCGGGGGCTGCTGGCATAGTCCTGGCTGACTCCACTCTCAGCTGCAGCAAGGGAGGGAAGCTCATCATCGACCTAACTGGGCCAGGCCCGAGAAGTACGGGCCCATCCCCTGGATGCAGCCCAAGAGGGAGTGGTGATTTTGGATACGGGCTTTGGCCTTACTGCATGAACAGAGGGTTTGTGATGGGGGCGAGTATCGGGGGTGAAGGGAGAAACGGGAAAGTGGTGGCTCCGATGGTGGAGGTGGGGGTGCAGCAGGTGAGCTGTGCGGAGGATGCAGCGGCGTTTGTGGCTCTGGCGGCGGCTCTGGATATGAGCGTGGATGCTTGCAGGCTTTTCTCTCAGAAGCTGCGAAAGGAATTGTGCCGCACGCAGGAGTTCTGATATGGGTGATGGAAGTTTGATTTTACTTGTGTGCCATTTTCCCTTTTTATTAAATGGTGTTTCGCTGTGAATGATTTTGAGGGTAGTCTGTGATCGCCGGAGTGATTTGCGGTGGTAGGTTTTTAGAACTAACGGGAGAAAGGGTAGGAGTAAGTGTACAGAGTGTTTTGAAGGCCCGCTGTGTTTTTTTCTAAGTGTGAGGCTATGTTCGTTTCTTGTTATGAATTACTACTCTACTCTTAATTTGGTTTTCTGGATTGGATCAAGTATTGCATTTGTATGGTTTTTAGTTTAACCCGTTCTTTAAACCTCGTGCTCATCCTCGAATGGCTAAAGTGAACACTGGAATTTCTTTAGGTGAAAGTGTTGGAGGGAATTGGGAGGGGTGACCCTCCGAAAATACCATTTCAGAGAAATGCCCCTCCCTTCATTTTCTCTTTATTTTTAAATCAAAATGTAATAAAAATAAAACAAAAATCAAATAAAAGTTTTAAAAATTACCATTTAGCCTAAGAACTTTTATGAATTGCAAATCAGTCCCTCAACCATTTTAAACCCTAATCAGTCCCGCTGCCCTTCTTCTCTACCTCTTTTCTCTTTCAGTTTCACAGAACACAAAATCCTACCGGCGGCGAAATAACCGAACTCCGACCGACGACTAAACGAACTCCAGCAAGAGCGTCTCGCCCCTCTCACTTTTCAGGTAAGTACCCCTCCCAATTCTCTCTGCCCCGCACCTCTCTCTCTCAGTCCAATTTCAAGTTTTGAAAAAAAATTGAAAATGCAGAATTCCGGCAATGTCGACCGCGTCAACTTCCGCGAACAGGGCAGGGAAAAGGCCTCGTCGGCCATCCCCGTCCCCAACTGCTCAGAGCAACCCGGCGGATGAAGGCCGTTCGAAGTCGATGCACGACCGCGACGACGATCGTTTCCTCGGGTTGCCGGAATCACAGGCCCGAATGAATTATCAGGTACCACTCTACTTCCCTGGCTCGAATGCAATTCAATTAACCGTCGTAGCTTTAATTTTGGGTCGAGATTACGTGTTTTGAATTTTCTGGAAATTCTGTTCTGTGTTCTTGAGTGAGGTGCGCAGGCCGAGGCCTGCGTCAAACCGTGTGCAGGTTGAGGCCTGCGCACCTGCGCACCTGCAGATTCCAGTTTTGACAAAGTTTTGTTTTTTTCTGTGTTTTTCAGGAGGATTATCGCCCTGTGATGGCAGTCGATATCGGTGAGTTACCCCCACGCAAATACGGCGATGTGGTCAGGCCTGGGAAGTTAACCACGCGCCACGGGTACAAGGACATTCCCGAGATAGCCGAACCACTGTTGAGGGCCTTCCCACATGTCGTGGATGATTACCCTCAGTTCGGGAACTTCTTACTTTTGGACGGGGAAGGGAACGTGCCAAATGCGGCCATCCATCAGTTGATGGCTCGAGTGTGCAGTTGGCCTGACCCGAAGAAGGTCCGATGTAGGTTCTTCGAGGTGAACAACATGGTAGTTCGCCTCAGCCCCGTGGAGTTCAGTATGATCACCGGGTTGCACTTTCAGGACCTTCGCACCGATGAGGACAAGGAGAAGGATGAAGACCTGAAAGAAATAGCATTTCCGGACTATGAGGAGTCCAAAAAACAGGTTCTATTTTTATAACAATACTTCGTTGTCAAAAAATATATATTGTGTGTGTAGTGTTTTAATTATTTTTTCATTTTTGAACAGGTTCCGAACGACTTGCTGTTTCAAAAAATCAAAAAACTTTTGAGCAAGAATAATCCGGAGAGGTACCCATTTGTAATCAACCTAACATTTGTTTGGTTGATTACAAATCTGTTAGACATACCTAACAGACAATTAAATGTCCCTGATGAGTTTTTCAAGGTAATACGCGAATTAAATTTTCTTTTTATTGTTTATTGAAATAATTTATTTCTTTTTTTAATTTTTGTGTTTATTACAGCTTTGCAGTAATCTCGATGCATGCCAGAACTATCCATGGGGGATAAAGGCGTGGGACGCTATCGTAGATGATTGCTTCAATAGGATAGGGGAAATCGAGGGGCCCGGCCGAACGCGCGCATGGAATGCCTATGGGTTCATTCATTTTTATGCGGTATGTTTTAAACTAGTTTTGTTGATAATTGAATAGTTGTTTTAGTGTTTAATAATATAAACTTGTTTTGGTTTTAGTTTTGGATGCTTGAGGCTTTGGAGGGTGCGGATGTACAATTGGACGCAACCCGGAGGAGAGAGTACAGGCATTCGTACCCCAGGATGCTGCGATGGTCTCTGAGTAATAACTCACCCAAGAACGAAGATTTCAAGAAGTTCTTGGTGAACGATGTGCAGGTAAATGTTTGAACAATTTTATTGTATGAATTTAAATTATTAAAACTTATAGAATTTTAAAAACAAACATGCAGGTTGTGTATCCGCGCTTGAAGCCGGACGTTGTCGAGTTGCGGTCTTCGTATTTTCATGGCACCCTGTGCTGGTTCGAGCGGAGATATTTTGCCAGACGCGCAGACGCTCTACGGTTGAACGACGACGACATCTTCTGCGACGACTACGTGTCGTTCATTGCTGCACCTCCAGCTCCAGCTCCATCCCCATCCCCACCTCGACGACAGAGGACACTCTCACCTGCACACCACATCTCACCTGCACACCACACGACGTACTCCGCATTTCCTGAGTCTTTTCAGGATGCAGGTCAGTCGCACTTTCAGGCTGCAGGTCAGTCGTCAGATCAGGCTGCAGGTCTACCTTCGTGGTGGGGAGGTTTGCAGCAGATGAACACTGAGATGATGGCAGAGATGAGGGCCCAGAGGGAGTTGATATCTGCTCAGAGTAGACAGATCGCCGTGCAGACTACTCAGATCGCCGAGCAGAATGCGATGATGACCCGGTACGGTACGCAGCTCGACAGGTATGGGGATCAGTTGACCCGGTACGGTACGCAGCTCGACGGGTACGGTGTGCAGTTGACTGAGTATGGTGTTGTGCTGAGAGGGCACGGTGATCAGATCACCTCACTCCAGCAGAGCTTTAGGGAGCATTGCAACTTAGGAGATAGGCAGAACGAGGTTCCGTAGTTTGTTTGTTTTTTGTTGTTTTGAAAAAGAAAAAATTATATTACTATTAATATATTTTGAAAAAATTATATTAGTTCCTTTGTTTTGTTTGTTTCTTTGTGTATTTTTTTAAAATATGAATTTTTAAAAATTATATTAGTTCCTTTGTTGTATTATTTGAACTCATTTTGTTTGTTTGTTCAGTTTCCTCCAATGGAGTATTACTCTGCTCCAACTTGGGATAGTCCACAACCACAACCGCAAGCGATGATCGAGTATTATCCTTCTCCTGTGCCACTCTCGCGCGAGGTTGAGGATTTTCAAACTCCATTCCAACCTCCGCGATTCCAGTCGACTGTAGTGAACGAAGCTTCGTCGTCGAGCGTGGACAGGACAAGAATGCGAGACGTACGTATTCGTCGTCCTTCACACTTCGTGAGATCACCGTACAACGCGCTCCCCAGGAAGGGGATACCTAGAAGGCCAGCGGTGGACAGGTTTAGAGATTATTTGGCGGACAGGAATGACAAAACGATGTTAGTTCTCTATCCTTTTAAGTTTGATAATGTTTTCTACCAGTAGCGTCTTATTAATCCACATTATGCAGGCGCGATGTTGGTTTGGAATGGCCGGTGGATCGGGATTGGTTCGAGGGGATGAGTGCAGGAGACTCCGATATGGATATTTACGTAAGTATTGTCAAAAATATTATGTTGCATAGTTACAGACTAATTATTTACGTGCCCAATCTTTTTTTTTTTTTTTTGCAGCACATTAATGCAGTTCTTGGAATTTATCACAACGACTTCGAGTACATATCAAGAATGACATGTGACCGAATGAAGAACAATTACACTATCGTGCCTTGCTCATTCTTTGTAAGTATTGAAAAATTTAAATTTAAAATTTAATGTACATTTAGATATTTATACTAAAATTTTAACCTTAATTTACAGCAAACTTTGCAATACGTGTGGGAAGCTGGGGATTATAATCCTCAGTATTACGGACCTGTCCCGTTGGATGAGTTGCAATCATGCATTGAATGCATGGCCAAAGGTGCGCATGGATGGAAACCGAAGCCGTGGGCTGGCCTCAAATTTGTAAGTTCATTTACAAGTCAATTTTCACTCTTAACTTTGAACTAGAATAAGTATGACCTATTATTTGTTTTCAGGTTCTCCTCATTGCGAATGTTGGAATGCAGTGGATGACAGTGCGATTGGACCTTGAGAGGGCAATTATTAAGCTGTATGAGACGCAGATAAATGCTCACATAGACATTGTAAAAAATCAGAGAAGGGCTGCATTACTTCCACTGCAGTATTGGATGCACGAAATGTGCGTCCAAGCTGGACTGCCGAGCGCCCGTTCAGTTTGGGAAATTGCCTTCGCGAGGCCGAATGATTGTTACAAACAAGAGTTTCCAGGTCGATCCGGTAATTACGCGCTGATTCAGATGACAGCCATTATCACTGAACAAGTTTACAGGGACGACTGGAAAATTAAGAACAAAGTAGATGAGTTCAGATGGAGATGTGCGTGCCAGGTTTGGGACTTGAGTGCTGTTTACGAAGGTCCGCCTCCCAGATGCGAAATCTGTTCCACAGAGGGTCACGAAGGGGTTGACTGCCCGGTTTTAGGCGATTAGAATTCGTATTTGAGACTTTTAAACTTTGTATTTGTGTTGTACTTCATTTTTCATGTTGGAAGTGCTGGAATTGTGTGAAAATGTGGTCTGAACAGGTTGGAATTACAAAAAAAACAGCCAAACTCATGTTCTGGCTTCTGTTGTGCGCAGGCCGGCGCAGGCTGGCGCAGGTCTCAGCCTGCGTCAGTTTGTAATCAGGCTGCAGGCCAAAGCCTGCGCACACATTTGTTGCTGTGCGCAGGCTTAGACCTGCGCACGGCAACAAATGGTGCGCAGGCTGAAGCCTGCGCCAGCCTGCGCCAGTGACAGGTGCGTCTCGATGCGGTTTTCGTTATTTCGTGGATAATCGATGTAATTTGAACCGTTGGATCATCTTAAAATGTAGTTTTACATGTTCCGTGCAATTTTTGTGAAAAAATATTATCCGGAATTGCTCGATCTGATAGTGTCGAGAAAATCGACAAATTCTCGACGTTATCGATCCGAGCACTTCCGGACATTATTTTTTCACGAAAATTGGGCGAGACGCGTAAAACAACATTTTAAGATCATCCAACGGTTTAAATCACATCAATTATCCACGGGTATAAGTATTTAGTGTTTTTGTCACTTATTACTTCTAAGGTTTAATTATAAATGTTATAGTTTGAGTTGAGTTTATGATATTCAAGGTATGACAAAACATTAAACTGTGATTTAGTAAATTTGAACCGTTGGATGATCTTAAAATGTTGTTTTACGCGTCCCGTCCAATTTTCGTTAAAAAATTATGTCCGGAAGTGCTCGGATCGATAACGTCGAGAATTTGTCGATTTTCTCGACACTATCAGATCGAGCACGTCCGGAGATTATTTTTTCACGAAAATTGCACGGGACACGTAAAACTACATCTTAAGATGATCCAACGGTTCAAATTACATCGATTATTCACGAGGTAGTCGAAAAATAGCGAAAACCCCATCGAGACAGATTCTGAAGCAGGCTTTGGCCTGCAGCCTGATTACAAACTGACGCAGGCTGAAGCCTGCGCACAGCAACAAATGTGGCGCAGGCTGAGACCTGCGCACGGCAACAAATGGTGCGCAGGCTGAAGCCTGCGCCAGCCTGCGCACAACAGAAGCCAGAACATGACTTTGGCCGTTTTTTGGTAATTCCAAACCTGTTCAGACCACATTTTCACACAAATTGAGCACTTCCAACATGAAAAATAAAGTACAACACAAATATAAGGTCTCAAATACGAAGTCTCGATACATAATAGTCTCAAAACAGAAAATTAAATCCAAAGCGTCTTCTTCTTCGCTACACCGGCCTTCTACAACTTCCTCCTCTTCACTTCACAATCTGCATAGTAAATGTTTCACAAGTCAATTTACAAAAAAATATATATGAAAACACACACAACTACATAAAAGTTAAACAGTGTCTACTCTGGCGGAATCGGACAAGTCTGTGCATTGTGACCCTCTCCTTGACATTTGCCACAACGATATTTTTTCTTCGAAAACCTCTCAATTCGGCTCGTGAAACGGTCCATTCTCGGCCGCCCTGGAGCTTGTTTCACCGGTGGTGGCAGCACTATCATGCTTTGGACATGTTCGGGAATATCCGTCCATTGATCTTCTGAAGGAACAGGTATAATGTTCTCCTTATATGCTTGCATGAAATACTCACGGGTGAAATAAGGAGAAGTCAGCTCATAAGCATATTGTCCTGCCCGACTCGGGTCCTTGGCGCACGCTGCGGCTATGGCATGCTCACACGGCATCATGTCAATCTGAAACACACCACATTCACACGTCATTGCCTCCAAATCCACAACCCCACACCATCTAGTCGACTCCACAGTGTACAGCCAAGTACTTATTTTTCTGGTAACCCATTTAGGAGCACGGTCATAACGCTCACGCAACGTTGTTTCCCTTCTCGGTGTCAATACACCGTTGAACGCCCAAGCTTCTTCACGATGTTTGCAAAACCATTCAACCATCTTATCCACAATAAACTTGATCAAGGAACATATGGGGAGGTCTTTAGCGTCTTTCATCACAGAATTTATCACTTCCACAGCGTTAGACGTCATCACCTCGTATCTATTCACACGGTGGTGGACTCTTGACCATTTCTCAAACGTGATGTCTTCTAACCACTTCGCACATTTTTCGCTCGCTGCTCTAAGCTCTGAAAAATTGAGATTGAACTCGGATAAAGTGTACGAGCACGCAACCTTCTTAAAATGACCAACCAAGTCTTTTCTTTTGTTGTACTTGGACTTGATGTTTTGCATGATGTGCCAATAACAGTGTCCATGTTCCGCATTAGGGTAAACAGCAGCTACAGCATTTATAATTGGCTGACTTCTGTCAGACACGATTACCAGATCAGATCTATCTGGAATCAAAAACTGCAAGCACTCGAGGAACCAAATCCAGCAACTGGTGTCCTCTGCATCACCCACACCCCAAGCAAGTGGGTAACTGTGATGCTCACTGTCAGTAGCAGAAGCAATAAGAAGCGTTCCCTTGTATCTATTGGTCATGAACGATGCATCAATGACGATAACGTCCTTCATGTACTGAAATCCCCGAATACACGCTCCGATAGCCATGAAGAAGTTCTGAAATTCATCATTGACATCTGTCTGAATACGGGTGAACGTACCTGGATTCCTTTTTTCAAGCATGTAACAATACGAAGGAAGCTTCGAGAAATTATCTTCATAGGATCCGCGAACATTTTCCAGGGCTTTCTGCTGCGCTCTCCATGCTTTGTCGTAACTGACAGTAATATTTTCCTCAGTACGCATAAACTGCTGAATTGGAGCCGGTGTCAGAGGTTTCTTTGCGTTCAAGAACTGGTCCTGGAGTCGATTGCCGATAAGACTGCTAGAGGCCTGCCTGTGCACACCGCTTCTATCAATCAATGAACAAGTGTGGATATTGGTGTAGGTTTTAATCACAAACTCATCGGTCGCCTTCTTCCTCGTTGCACGAATTTTTCATTTGCAATTTTTTTCAACACATTTCACCACCTTTCGATTGTGATCAGATTTGTGCACAACGAATTCAAACTTGCCCTGCAATGCTACCCGATCGACAACATAGCTGAAATCGTCTTTGTTCTTGAAAGTCTGACCAACTACCAAATCGGAACCATCATACCGACCACCTCCGTCTCGATCACAAAGTCTAAAAGCAGGAACAACAGGCTCTTCCACAACAGGATTATTATTAAATAAGAACTACCGCCCTCATTATAACCGTCGTCACCACCATCATTACCATCGTCATCAACAACATCATCGTCGTTATCATCGACTTCGACACCACCACCACCATCATCATAATCACCGCCCGCACCACCATCATAATCATAACCATCATAATTATTGCATAAATCAATGCTATCCCAAATAGATACAGACGGATCATAAGTAGATGGCACTATTACTTGACTGTAATATTCAGATGTTTCACCTGAAGTTCGTCGAGTTGGAAGTTTTTCTGGGCGAATTGGACTTTGACGTGCAGGACTTTCACGGGCAGGACTTTCACGGGCAGGACTTTCACGGGCAGGACTTCTCGGTACAGAGGGACTGTAGGTCACAAACAACTCCATTTCATCTTCGTTTCTATGAAGCCATAAAGTCGTGGCCCAACTTTCTTCATCATTAATATATTTAGGAGGACACTTTTCCTTTGGGAATCGAGAGATCGCAACTTCATTACATGATGGATCGATGACGATTTTTCCACACACTTTCTCAATAAGTGCATTAAACGAAATGCTCCTATCAATCAATATTGTTTTCGAGTGCTTCAAATCGCTCATTATCCATCTCCAATATCCCTCGAAGAGCTTCCACTCTCCACTATAATGTATTGTGATTGATATCTTATCCATGCTCTTATCCATGCCTGTAATTACAATAAAACGGGAAGAATCAGATTTCCAAAACTGGACTGGTAAGTGCGCAGGCCACTGCCTGCGCACAGAGTGAAGCTGTGCGCAGGCTGAGCGCAGGCTGAAGACTGACGCAGGTGCGCAGGCTGAAGGCTGACGCAGGTGCGCAGGCTGAAGACTGACGCAGGTGCGCAGGCCGAAGCCTGCGTCAATTTTGACGCCGTGCGCAGGCTGAGGCCTGCGCACCTGCGTCAGTCTGCGATTTTCATTTTTTTTCTTGTTTCGAAAAGCTTTGAAAACGCAAAATTAAAACTCGATATTGACAACAACACACACACAAGACATGTAAAAGTGAATGCTAACCTTTTTACGTCGAATTGTTGGTGGAAAATTGAGAATGTCGGAGCTTTTTTTTTGGGCGATTTAGGTTACGGGAGAGCAAAAATGGGGGAGAAGAAGAAATGAAAGTGGGGTTATTGTGTAAATATTTTTAGGGGTTAATGTGTAAATATTTTGTATTTTAATTTCTTTTACATTTATTTTAATGGAGGGAGGGTAGATATCCGATTTTATTTTTGTAAGGGTTAAATAACCCTTAATTACTATTGAGAGGGGCATTTTTCCGAAGGCCTCAAAGTGTTGAAATAACAGTGAGGAAAGAAGTACATTGATTCGCTTGCCCCCGAGTGCTCTTCTGAATTATCGAAGTCGACTGGAGACTTATTATCAAACATACACGAATTGGTTAATTTAATTTAACTGCACATGCGTGATGACTTAACACAAGTTAAATTAAAACAAAAAACTCAAAAAAAAAAAAAAAAACAAGTTAAATTAAAACAAAAAACTCAAAAAAAAAAAACAGTCGAGGTGAATCCAAATTTCTTTGACGAAACATCAGATCAAAATTGAAGATTCCTTCCGAGCTCAAACTCAAAAAAATCCGATACCGTACGTTTGGACCGACCCAATTTTTATAGTACTCCGTACTCCATAATTTTTTGGTATTTCAATATGCAATTCAAAATTAAATATTTAAAATTAAGTACTCATTTTGTCTCCTAATAACAGAGACATTTTGTCCTGTAAATAGGATTGTAATACTATTTCTGTTTTTCATTGAAAAATTGTGCATATTTTATTTTGAGTTGTTTCATTGCATTTTGTGCATTTTTTAAGTTGGCAAAAATTAAAAATAGTTTTATATATTATAATATTTGTGGAACTTACTGATCAGTACACACCTCCTATACTTAATTACTTTAATCAACTTTAATCAATTTTAAAAATAACAATTAAATATTTAATCAACTTTAATCAAATTACAACATACTATTGTACGATATAGAATTATAAGATATATGAGCTATTTTTTAGATACAATTTCAGTTTATTTCAATTCACTTCATATCATTTTCAAACTCATTGCTTTATTATAAATTTGAAGTGAATTGAAATAAACCGAAACAAACTTAATTGTTTATTTCAAAGGTTTATTTCAATCATCTTTCCTAACGATTTAAATAAACACAATATCTTTCTTAAAAAATACTTTTCTCTCAAATATCCCAACCAACTTTGAGACTCATGAGAAAAACAAGTTTATATAAGAGATTAAACAAAGAAAAAAGATTCGACTAGGCTAATCACTACTTAGATAAGTATAACTTTAGATTAATATATATTAATCTAAAAGAAATAATTTAGCAGCAAAAATATTTTAAGTCATGACCCAAAATCTTGCACACCAAAATCATGTCCTTCCAACTAAGTTTGACGAGGGAATAGCGGTTGAACGTAACAAAATATGACGGGTCTTATCGTCTAGCCGTTGGTACTCCTCATCTTCACGGAGAATTCAATTTCCCGAGTCCATGTCAAAGACAGACAGTATCGTTACACCATTCGTTCAGGTCGCTACTTATGTGAAGAAATTTCGCAACGACCCGGGAGTTGATTCCCCACCAGCATGGCACTCAATTTTTTAAACTAATTGATGAAACATTTTTAAATAACAAAAAAATGATTTCTTGTGAAAGTGATCTTCCTTGCTTGTTGTTACTGATTAAATCACAAACGGAGAAAAGATTGATACTCCTATATTCTTTTGTTAAGATTAGAGAACGAGGAGATGATCCAAATTTCCTCATTTTGTTTCATAAAAGATGGATTTAATTCTTTTGTTCTTTTGTAATTTACAAAAGGATTTTTTTGTCTCATAAAAATGACTCAATTCTTTTTTAATTTACAAGAAGAATTTTTTGAGATAAACGGAGAGAGTACAATCTTTCTAATTTACCAAAAAAAAAATGTTTATTTTTCTTTTAAACTCGGGCCGAGAGACTAGTTTTTAAGAGTCGGGCCGGCTCGCGCCACGGCGCCACCCCCTAAGTTTCACTCTACATTTAGATAAAAATCTACACATTTAATATTTGAGAATATATATTAAAAAACAAACTCTCCGGGTAGCTATCGATCTCATCGTCGTAAGGAATTGGAATCAAAGGTTATCGCCGGTGCTCTACTTTGATTTCTGTACCGTTGATATAATTTATCCGTATTTCTTATTCATTCTTTTTGGTGTTTCTTTTGATTTGATCTCATCTCAATTTTGTGATTTTCCTATGATCGGAAAGGCGTTTCCGTTTAGTTTACCGGAGGGGAAATAATGGCCGGAGATTCTCACGATCAGGCGACCAGCATCTGCAGTCACTGGTAAGTTGTGTTATATCCCTTATTTTGTCCAATCACTCTTGCCTTTTATTTCAGTTCCTGTAATTAGTCGAAATCTTGGAAATATATTATTGATTGAGCTATGAGTTCTTGCATATGAAAGTGGCAGATAACTAATGCAATTGAGGACAAAGTGCACACGCATATCTATATCTATATCTATATCTATATCTGTCTATATATATATCTATATCTATATCTATATCTGTCTATATATATATTCATCACTTTAGTATATCTTGAAGATTCGTCATGATAGTCTGATACTGGAAAGAAGTTCTCTTATTTGAAGGGGCCTTTGGCATAGTTTATATATTTTCTGGTTAAGCATGACATGAGATATATAAAAGTTTATAGTGAAGTTCAACTCATCATTACCTTTTGAAATTAGTATTTTATCACGTTCTGCGATTTATTAAAGAAACTATGGCGTGTCAATCTTATGACATAATTATGCAATGCCTTTAGAGGCTCGTTTTTTTTGCACCCGGGCCAGGATTGTGCGTGTGGGTGTTTAAGTACCGACATTCCTTTCTAGAATGTTACGTCGAAGTTTTATTCCAAGCCACATTTGATATCCTTATCTAGCACGAAACGCTGGATTATCCTAAAATTAATATTTGCATTTATTATTCTGCTTTTTTTTTTCGGAGTTACGTTTTGAACTTGAATTCAAAACTGAACAAACTACAGCCTTAATATCGTGTACTAAAAATCTCATTGTTAGGCGAGCAATTTAACTCTGCAAATCTCAGTTTCAAAAATGAATCTTAGTTGTTTCCTATATACTACACTAGTAATCGTCTAATTTTCCTTTAATATTCTGAAATATGTTTGAAGCTTATTTTGTAAGGAATTGGCCTGTTAACCAGTTGCTGCATTATTAGAATGGTTTGTTTTTATCATTTTCAGTGACAGGGCAATTCCTTCTTCCAATATTGACTTGCATTTTGCTCACTGCTCCCGGAATCTGGAAAAATGTAAAGTGTGTGATGATATGGTTCCCAAAAAATTCGCAGAGGAACATTTCCTAAGCACTCATGCTCCGGTATACAAGTCTATTTGAGCCCGTGCAATATTTGAAATTATTTACAAGAAACATCTATCATATGTCATCAGTTCAGAGTTGAATACAGATTTCGATTTAACTGTATGCAAACCTAGGTCTGTGGTTTCCTCGAGTAATTGTTTCTGCGTTTCTGGGAGTAATCTTATTATATTTCAAAGTTGTCTATTTGTCTTATTATGTCTTATGATGTTTCATGGTGCTATTTTTCTGTTTTATAAAAATCAGCTTAGTTGATCAAAGTTGTTACCCTAAAACTAACTCCAGAGTGATTATGTTTACATTTACGTGTCTTCCCGTACATCTGGGAACTGGTTGGACTGGGACTGGTATTCCCTTAAAACCTTTCTATTGGAATCCGTAGCTAAGATCTGGTCAGAGCGTTCTTTTTCTTTAATGTAATTTAATATATTGAATAAAATCCCAAATTTATATAATGTATCAAGTATTTTGTCAAATAATTTTATTCACTTATACTGTATTAATTTAAGATTTCTAAATATTTTATGTTTATTATATTTCTTTGATTACCCAACAATTTTATAATATTTTAAAATATAAATAATTTTCACCGTTGAAAGGTTGCTTCGCCGGTTTAATGACCAGTCTTGATTTCTTCAGGAACTTGTAGTCTTCCATAACAAGCATCACAGCTTTGTATATGTATCATTAGTTGTAGATTTTTTATTTTCTGACTCTTATTACTTGTCAGGTGTCTTGTTCCCTGTGCAGTGAGACGATGGACCGTGGTATATTAGATGTTCACAAAGGAGAAAACTGTCCGAAAAGGATTGTGACATGTGAATATTGTGAGTTCCCACTGCCGGCAATTGATTTACTGGAGCATCAGGTGGTAATTTATTTTTTAAGGCTTTAAGGGACTTATTTATTTAATGTAACATGAATTTCGATTATTTAC
This sequence comes from Euphrasia confusa, assembly GCA_954870475.1. Lineage (NCBI taxonomy): Eukaryota > Viridiplantae > Streptophyta > Magnoliopsida > Lamiales > Orobanchaceae > Euphrasia > Euphrasia confusa. Next base: position 35,671,675 of record OX940960.1, read on the forward strand.
TCCAGGAAGTATGTGGGAACCGGACAGAGTCATGTCATATGTGCCATAAATATATTAGGCTCCGCGAAAGGCAAGGCCATGAAAGCAGATGCTCTGGTTTGGTTAATAACATTGCAGAATCTTCAAGGTCAGTATGTTCATCAGTTTTTCAAATTTCAATGAGTCAGCTTCTCGCCTCTAGTTCTTTCAATAAACTCGATGATATATCTTTCCTTATTGAACTATAAGTCTAAATGTCTTCGAGTGCCAATAACAGGTCTACTAATTGTTCTGAGGATTTTGGAAATGGGGACACAAATAATATTGAATTTATACGACCAAAAAATACAAATAATTAGTAGTGTACAACCTCTTTTTTTATAGCTAGGCCTATTTATCAGTTACATAAAAGAATTATGTAAATGAGGGCCAAATGATGATAATTCTCTACAAAAATTCATAAAATAATACATCATCAAATACTCATAAATTGCTATGTGCAAATCCACTGTGGTATTTTTCTGAGTTTGTTTGGGAGTTTATAATACCATTTTGAGAGAATGTTTTTGGATTGTGGAAAAAAAATGGTGAAGTGTAAGGTATATTGATAGAAGTGTAATGTTTTTGTAGTGAAGGAATGGTCATCGAGAGGAAAAAGAGAAAAAAATGAATAAAATATTGATAATGATATAAGTCGAGATGTGCTACAAACTTCATTTTTTGGAAATCATATTAAAATAATATTTTAGATAAAATTGGAGAACTAAAATATCCACTAAGATTCCTACCCCTTGTGGATTATGTATGAATCTAACACTCTTAACTTCTGGGACACAATATAGTTTCAAGGGTATGTATACACACTTGAAATGACCTTTGACATTTCTTGCATATCGTCTTTGACTCTTGGTTTCTATGTGATTGGATTGTTTTTTATCTGTTAGCTTTGTTATTGATGGATGGTTATGGTATCTTCATATAGGAACATAAGGCCACCTGAAAGGGCCCCACGAAGGCAGCCGCAAGAGTTTTCACCTAGGCGACTGCTTTTTACTATTGCTATTACGGGGATTGCTGTGTTTTTAGGTTCACTTTTCTTGCAGAGGAAACCAGATCCCGTTCAAGTCAACTGATCGTGATATTTGGAAGAGGCTTATATTTGGTTACACCATGTGTTGTGTTTTGAGTGAAGGGAGTCCCAAGTATGCACCTTTTTAATGTGTCGGTGGTATGTAGAAAAATATTACTCCATTATTTTGGTGCGAGCTCTGGTAAATACAGTATAAGGTAGAAAAAAGGAATCAATGTTGAAATTAATTTTCATAAATAATTCATTTTTTGTGTGCAAAATGCAAATAGTTAAATTTATGACCTTGTTTGAACCTAGAATTAATATAACCAGGAAATATTAAGTTGCAGAAAAGTAAATTGAATATGTAGAATGTTTACTAATCGCGACTCAAAGCACCACCACAAGAAAAAGGACATGGAATGATGGATAAAAATCTCATGGCACTAAAAACGAGAACCGGAAAATGAATAATCAACATTCTGCGTAATAAGAAATGTAGCTGGTTGAAAAAAATCTGAAAAGCGGCCAAAAAGAATGACAATGCACTGTACAGAATATCAACAGAAGTATTATTTAAGCAGAGATTCAAAATGATGTCATGAATTTTTCATTTTAAGACATGACAGTATCTGTACAATAATTTGGAATTAACTAAATATTGCACGCAAGCACTTAACCGAACCCAAACCCTTCACTGCCTTCATGAATAGCAAGAAACAGTCTATCCTCCAGACGTTCTTTGGATGGATATTCTGGAAGATCCAACTGGTTGAAACTGCATCAAATTCATGGGAAAAGAAAAGACTCAAACAAAAGTTGCAATCGGACAAAAATAACGAACTTCATTCAAATAAATATTTATTACCATGTGTGAGCTGAAGGCAAGTGATCAGCACTGCCATACGCCTTGTGAATCTGGAACTTTTGTGATCCTGAAATTCCTTGTAGTGCACTAAATCCTTCTAATGGCACCTGATCCAACAAAGAAAATGTGATATTCAGCACAAAATCCGTATTTTATTCCCAGAGATTTGTATCAAAACAATACAAATATACCTACTCATCACAAAAAATCAATATCTTGTTATACATGAGAAGGTCCCATCAGGGAGTTCTTTTAGAATTGTTTAGATTACTGATCACTAAAAAATAAAGTATAGGAAAAATGACAAAAGTAATGCACACCTTTGAGGTTCCAGTCACAAATTGCAGCAAGCGAGCTTTATCTTCTTTGCTGAATCCCTGAACAACCTCCCAGAACCATTGAATGGATGGGGAAGCAGTACTGTACCCAGAGTACTCTGTATTTGCCCTCAGATCATCCACTGAAAACGCATTATTAGTTTGAGTTTGGTTAAACACTTAGACTAGAGCTGATTATTTTGAAAGAAAAGAAAGAAGTGCAAGTTCAATCGTGCATCATATAGTTAAGAGGGTAGTAGTCAAGGACTCACAGTCAATATCAGGCAAACCACTTATAAGGAGTTCAAGCTCCTTGTCATTAAAAATAGATATCAAATCACGGGCAATTAGTTCATTGAAGCCTTCCATAAATGCATTTATCTGAGGACGAATGGCGGTTGTCAGCCGATGCTCGGCAACTAAGTCAACATACTGGTGTTTGTTTTCCTCAGTAACTCTGATGTTTCTTCCACCAGGTATCAGTTCATAGTCAGTTACCTACATAAGAAAAATCATTACTCATACTTCCAACGAAAATAGAAATTCACAAGTTATCAAGTCTCGAGTAACCAAAAAAACATACTTGAGCACGTTCGTACAGAATTAGTTTTTCCTCATCAGCATCAATGCTGAACGTTAGGTCTAAAACATCACTTATATCATTCTGCAAAAGGATAACAATAATAAACCAAATCAATACCATAATGACATTCTGGATATCAAATAAAACCATAGAATTAAGCAAGACTAACCTCAAGTAACCATTTCAAATTCTTAAAATAATCTGGATCGATAGCTTCAATGTCATGGTAAGTCACTTTAGACCCAAGAATATGCTTGTAAAAGGACCGGGTAAAATGAACATCAAGGAGCTGTCCATCAAATAGTGCCTTCCCTACCTGTAAAATATTTTTTATAAAAAAATGTTGAGCCAAGTCCAGCTATGGAGATATCAACTACAGACCAAGAATGAGAAATACTTACAACTCGCCCAACAAATTTAAAGTACGAAAGATGCTCAGTTTGGTAAACAGAGTTGGGGTTGGGCTGAAAAGTCGATTCATTCCCAACTGTTGTGAATAATAGTGCCCCCTTGTCAAAGATCACTCTAGAGAGCAGCTGATACCATTCTCTTGTAAGACCACCAGCATCAATACCTTCCTCTCCTTGAAAATGTACGGTCAACCTACCTTTCAAATCTTGGGCCGACCTCATCCTCAGTTGATTGTATGAATCTTCAAGAATATAAGCTCTTCTCACAGATATTCTCAGAGGGTTATGATGATGATCATGCTGATGCTTGATCTTGGATCTAAAGTGTGAGCGCTTGTTATCGAAATCAATAAACCGGGGGACCTTCAGCATGAGTGAAAAGGACTTCTCAAGTAATCCTGGATTTTGCCTGACAAATGCATTGAGAAGCTTTCTATGCTTCTCTGAGAACCTTAAGAAAGCCAGGTGTTTCTCGTCCACTTTCCCAGATACAGATCCTAAATTCTTGATTTGACTAGAAGAAGACGCAACCTCGTCAACATCAGAAACAGCAGTAACACCAAAATCGTGGCCCGAACCCAACTGACCAGGATGCAACTTCTCACATGTTACGAAGAAAGATTCTATGTATGGTAATACATTCTGAGTACCTGCAGGAAGTGGAGGCACCGAACTGGATGGTTTAACAGATGAAGGTGAATTATCAGGTACCATATCTGAATAGCTCTCTATTTTGCTTATGCAGTTACTCAGCTCCTGCCACAAGGGCTCGAGAGCTGCATTAATATCAGAAACCACAGAAACAATAGCAGTGTAATCCAAATCAGGGGAAATCGGGTTTTTCTTCTCCTTCTCAAAAAGTAATACGACTAGAGAACTCAATGCTTGCAAGACCCTGAGAACTGGTGCCCCATGAGTAGATGTACTAAACAGTGCTTTCTCCAAGTCCCGAAATACACGCAACTCTTCTATGGCAGACTTGGCAAGGCTTTGAGTTGAACCAGAAAGCTCTGTGATAAAGAGATGACAATGGGCCGGTGCAATAGACACCAACTTTCTTAAAACTTCAGCCACAAGAGTATATGCATTATCTGACAGGCTGAAAATAAGAGAAATTTTTTCTTAATAAATCATGAATAATTACACAAAAATCAATGAATATTCAAGGAAATTCTAATCATATAGCACGCAAATCCATACCACAAGAGTCCCATAAAGAGAACCCGACAATCAAAGGTTTTGAGCATGATCATAAAAAATCCTCAGTTATATATGAACTAGATAATAGTAGCAAGGTCTTTGCTAAGCATGTTTAACAACAAACTAGCTTCTACAAGGACAACTATCAGGCTTTAGGATGTAAAAGGGTGATAAAGCCTATCATTAACTGGTCCAGGCCCACATATATGTCAGTTCATTCATATAACTAAAAATACAAACCTACCAGTACCATGATCTTGACAACAAAGGTCAAAAAAATACTTAAAAGTTGAAAATCTAAATATCAATGCTGATTACTTGATACAAGTGACAACACCATTGTTTGACAAAGATCAGAAGCCCCAACTAAGTCGACTTTCACACAAGCATGCAGATGCAATAGAGATGTATTTGAAACATCACAGCTTATACCATATCAACATAAAAGTGTAGCCATATATATTTCAACATACCCTTCGCGTGCAAGCAGTGAGCATAGAAGCTGAAGCTCCGGCTTTGGCAAATTGTTTAAGCTTATAACATTTTGCTCCCTCCCTGCATCAGAAGATGGTGCTTTCACTGAAGAAACACCCTCTTGTGATGCTGTAGAAACTACTGAAGTGGTAACCTGAGGATCTGATGGCTGGTCAGATGCAAATGGCACAGTATCACGAGAAGGATTCGATTTCTTCTCGGCATTATCAAGGATTACATCCAATAAGCTTAGCAGCTGCGACAGAACAAAATCAAGTTTATATAAATAAACTGGGTAATCTAAGTCTAGTTGCAATAGTTGAAAGTGTTTGAGATTAAAAAACAGACCTGCTCTAGATGAGGTATGCTTCTTAAATAAAGTGATCGATTGAAGAGGCTTAGAAGCAATGTGAGGGATGCTTGCTCTTCCGGGTAATTATTTTCTGACATGTCATCATCAAGAAGCATTACAGCTTTGCTCTCTTTGCCGTCTAAGTCAGATAACTCCTTAAGGTTCGACTGAGGTAATCTGTACTCAAGTAATAGTTTTGCAACCAAAGGGTGATTACGAGCCAAGTACGTGAGAGTCTCCAGAGCTCGACGGGACACTAATGGTGGAACACCTATTTAAAGACACATGAATCGAACAGGCAAATTTAACTTCCCTTGCAACATAATCTTTTTTGGAAAGCTAAAGGACATATTTTAATAATGCATATGCAGATGCGAATTTAAAAAGATGTATTGAAAACAAACTGCTTAAACATAAAGGTACTGAGTGACAAGAGTCAGCTGTGACACCAGCAGTACGGTTTATTCAATAGTCATTTAGTCGGTCAGGAAAAGAAACTGACTAAACTCAATTGCATGAAGTGATAAAATTGGAAAAGATACTCACCATCCAAATACTGAGGTCGAGAATACATCACATGACTCTTGCAAGCATACAACCTAAACGGAGGTTCGGCAGCATTCAGATCAGTGTGAGATTTCCCTTTATCCAGCACCAACAAGTCCATCAAAATTTTTAACAAATCAACTCGGGTTTCAGCATGAGCGCAAAGGTTAAGAAGGAGTCTCTGTTGACTTTTATATATTGGCTGCAAAAATAAGAAAAATTGAGTTACATAACAAGAGGTCAACAGGTGGACAGAATAACAGTTTCAAGTGCATAAGAATAGTACCTGAACTACACGAACCAACCGGATCAATGCTTTCAAACCTTCCGTGTCAACCAAAGGCAAACCATCAGCCTCGACTGGTGTGATGCCAATAGATCGACGAGAAAGGACACCACCAAGTCCATCCAACCTATCACCTCGCCTAGAAGACTCACCCCTACGATTTCTGGGATTTAATCCAAATAGAGGTTGATTATACCTGCGTGCAAATCTTTCGCGCAACATGTTGGCCTCCGCGACAAGAGCAGGTGTCAAATTTGCAAGAATAGCGTCAGAGGAAGTTAGAAGAACCTGCGAAAATATTTGAAAAATAATTTGCCACTAAAATTACATTAAGACTAAAAGTGAACAATGAGAGAAGTGAAAAAAATACCTCTTCTCGTATGTCTGACGGAAAAGTCGCAATTATGGAGACAGTGTCCATTTCAACAGGTTGTCCTTCTAGTTCTTGGGATTGCTGCTGCCTTTGTGCCCTTTGTTGTGCCATAACCTCCTCACGTATGTCAGGGGGAAGTGCTGCGAGAAATTCAGGATCTATATCCCCATTATTTTGTGGCTCAGGATTTTGGACATTCGGAGCTTCAGTCGGTTGTACAGAAAGAACCTCAGCACGTAATTCCTCGGGAAGTGCTTCAAGAAAAGCAGGATTTATAGAATCAGCATCACGATTTTGCTGCTCTTCATCAGGGGGGGCACTTTGATCTCCATCTCTAATGGAATCTTCTGAAACTTCAGTGACACTGTGAAGTGATGGATCCCTCCCACTTATGAATGAATTGTTACCAAAAATAGGAGTTATTCTCCTCATTCGAGTATCAGCACCAACTTGCCTGTCCCCACTATCGTCATGGCCATCAGCACTTCCAATTTCAACATCTAGACTTCGTAAGCTTTCACCTAAAGTTGCGCCACTTCCACTACTCTCCTGACTCGCTGCTTCAATGTCACGCAATACATCAGTATGATCATAATGCATTTCAACAGGCTGGGGTGGTCGACTTAATGTTCCGGTACCCTGATTTTCATTTGCAGCAGGTACACTATCTGTAACTCTAGAGCTGTCCAATATTGCTGAAGATGGAGGATGTGCAGTCATGACTCCAACACTACCTTGATTATTAGCAGTTGTTTCAGCAAATTCAGAGGACGGACTGACTTCATTTTTATTTTGGGATTCAACAACTGCAATATCTTTGTTGGGTTTGTCAGAAGAGGGACGTGTCAAGCTAGAAACAAGTACTTCTTCAAATCCTTGGGGAATAACAGATGAGTTTGATCCACTGTTTAGCTGGCTTTCATTGGCCAACAAATTATACCTTTGTCCTTGCCGTCCACTCCGGAGGGATCGAAAAACTGATTCTAACCGTGACATGGAACCTTCTGAGTTCCTTTCGGAGAGCGCATCACGGTTATTCTCTGCAAAGCAAAATGTAAATATAATTAGATGCAGTATAGCTATATAAATTTTCTAAAAGACCAAATGGCCACACTCATCAGTTGGAACATCTGAAAAATAAATGAGAGACAGAAAGAGACGTAGAGAGAAATATAAGTTCACTAAATAAGGCAAGCACCAGATGGTCTAGGAGGACCAGGATTCAGTGAAGAATGAGGTTCCACCAGAAGTGGGTGCTGGGAAGGGCCAGTGCCTTCACCACTTCTCCTCAAGAGATTATAGATGGATGTAGTCCGCCCTTGTCGTCTGGAGCCACCAAATAATTCAACAGGCATGACCTGAAAAGTATCACTGGAGATGCTATCTCGGCCAAATACCTCTATGCGGTCAAACACATTTACTCCATTCATGCCCTCACCCAGCCGCACTAAAACACCATCATCATCCTCATCTTCATCATCATCTTCATCCTCCTCCATCACTTCCTCATCAAATTCATCTTCATCAATTTCATGATCATCTTGGTCTGTGTCATGGTGTGGGAGATGATGGGCTTCATCTTCTTCAATATCGTTGTGCTCATCGTCAGCTTCATCTTCATCATCAACTTCATCTTCTTCATCATTGGATATCCCATCATCATCATCATCATCATCATCATCTTCGTCTTCATCAAGATTACCTTCCCCGCTTGGGTGAATTTCAAATCTGATCCCCATAGTGTCAAGGCCATTTTCAAGATTTTGTGCCCCCTCTGTATTTTCCTGCATGTAATCATCTACAGCAGCAGCAAAGCCAACATCAATATCCTGGTCATGCTCCATATCATCGGTGACAGTCTCAGAACCACCATAATTACGTACAGTGTGAGATGGGTCACTCTGATCTCTAGGCATTATATTATTATTAGCATTAGCTGAGGCATCTATGGAGTGTGAAACCGAACCATCTCCTTCCCTCGACTGACTAGGATCAGTTTGCCTTATCAGATGCTCTCCTCTTCCATTAATAGACTCAAACGCATGAACATGTTCCTTAGTCACTGACTCCAAAACTTTCACAATTACAGTAACAAGCTTCGGTGAATCAGCATGATCCAGGTCCAACACACGGAGTGTTCGGGTGAGTGACTGAACCAGACCAGACTCTATGAAAGTAACAGAAGCTTCTCCAGTTATGTAAGAACCAGTAGGTGATCGGGCAGTCAGTACATCATTGAGCAAATCAACAAGGACCTGAATGTCAACTCTTGGTACCCTAAAACCATTAGCAGAATCAACAAAGTCATTGAAAACATTACTGATCTCTGAGAAAATTCTTTTCCTCGCCTCAGTTGAGCGAACACACGATGCCACCAGGAACTGGTTTGCTTTACTAGCAAGTTTATGGCGCCAGTCCACTTCTGTTTTCCTCTCTTTTTTTAAATTTTTATTATATGGTAGAAGCTTGTAAAGAACATGGTGAAAGATCCCATTGGTTAAGCTTGGAGTGACACCATGTTGAGGAATTCCTCTGTAGCTGCAAACTTCAGCATCTTTCCGTACAAGAATATGAACAGATGAAGGGTACATTAAAATAATCTCAGTCAGGAGCTTCAATATAAATACAACCTTTGCCATGTAGACAGAAAAATCTTGATCAGTTGCTTCATTTGATTCAGACGTGGAGGCTATAGCTTTTCCTTTACCCTTACTCGCAGAAACATCAATTTCCATATCTGTTGATGATGAGCCAACCTTGATTAGAGAAGCATCTTCCAAAGGAGGAGGCATGAAGGATATCACTGAATCCAGGAGAAGTTCAATAACAGTTATAAAACTCTGAGGTGGTTTTCTGTGTATCTTGGAGGGTTTAGAATTCGCATCAGGAAGCTTCCCAAGCCCACTGCCTGGACCCACTGAAACTGTATTGCCAGAGTTCACCTTCCCATCAGTAGCTTGTTGTTTCTCCTTTTCTGTTTTCTCCTTCTCCTTTTCTTTCTCCTTGCATTTATCCTTGTCACGGTCTTTTACTAGGACAATATATGGCCTGTCACCCACCATCTCAATTTGACACACAGACTTAGCAGCTTGCATAAAAATGACTGGATCTCGTTGAATAAGTGAACTCACATTCAATAGAAAATTTCTCGCAGTAAGCCTTCCAGTAGACTGCCGGTTAGAAACAGTCGTAAAACTGTGTCTTATCTCAGACTCCATTGCTTGCTGTAGGGTTAAAGAATCTTCAAGGATGTGGCGTATTATAACCGCCACGACATTGTCAAAACCAACAAACAAACTACGTGCAGGCAAAGAAAGAAGTGAGTGCAGGCCTCCAGAATCCAGAAAACAAACAGCCATTGAATGGGTCCTAGTGAGGGTAGAACAGAGCTGCAAAACAGCATGCATTGTTTCAGATGGCAAGTGCTTTCTGATGCAACCACAAACTATTTCGATAAGAACCTTTTGATCCTGTAAATCCAAATTCTTCAACTCTGCCCCCAAAGATAACTGTGATTTGTTATGCTTATCTTCATCTATAACTATGGAAGTTTGGTTACCCACACCATTCTGCTTTAAAAGTTCCAACATATCGGCATTTAACTTCGTGTCCACTTGAGCAAGGCGATCAATAGCAACAAAAGCTGATGTTACCCAATTTGGAACTTGAGATGATTCTTGTTCATTGGAAGAACTCCATGGTAGAAGAAGATTTGATGCTAATTTTACCAGACCATTTTTGGAAGCTAACTCTCTCGAAGCTTCATCTTCATTAAGAATTAGAGCAAGAACATGGAAAAAAGCAGATAGCATTTTCTGGTTATCACTGTCGAATTTGTTACAGCAAATCTTCATTTGTTCGATGATGAACGAAACTACTCGTGATCTTTCATGGCCTTCATTCTGAGAGCAAATCATCACAAGCAGATCCCTAACAGGGAAAACTAGAGTCTCTTTCATTCGCAAAAGTCTACTACACGTTGACAACAACTCGTCAACTGGAGGGAGTTGCACTAATTCCTCTTCAACAGTCGGAGGGTTTTCATTTGGAACATCTTCCTTTGTATCTGTAACAGAGTTTCCAAGAGACATGGCAAGTGCTCGAGCAAGTTCGTCGTCTTCTTGAGATTCCTCGGAATGTGAGAACAACCATTCCATTGCAAGCTCTACACTATTTGACCCAACCTGCCTCAAGGCCTCTTCTGCTCGAGACCTGGAAAAGCCCATCTCTACTATTGCTGAAATAGCTGATTCATTTGGCGGGGGAGCAGCCACGCGGCCCACATTACTACCTATATTATTCACTTCCACCCCAGAGAAAATGTGCCTAAGAATGTGGACAATTGTTGTAATGAATTCATAGCTGCTTTCAGGGAACTGTGGGTGGGTCCAAACAGGAAGCACTGCTTTCAGGACCATAGACTGAAGAACTTTGACAAAAGTTTCAGCATCTCGAGGAAATGGAATATCACCAGGTGCTAGAGGTTGGGTAAGCAAATGCTTGTTGAACGGTGATAAAATAAAAGATGAAGTAACCAAGTGGTCCATTAGCCTACCATAACTAGCTGAAGGTCCATAAACCCATTGAGCAGCTTCTTCAACTTGATTTTGCCTCCCCTCATCAATCTCCATAGGAGAAGCAGGACCTCTACTGATGGCAAAAAGCAATTGACTGGTGGCCTCAAATGTAGTCAAGACTGTTTGAATAACTCTCCGTCCATACAAACAATTTAATATAACAGGGTTAAACGAGTCAGGCTTATCCAAAAGAATACCATCGATGAAATCAATAACCTTGCCAAAATAGCGACACTTGATGGAAACAGAAGACTCAGATCCAGAAGCATTTACATGTCCGGCAAAATTCATGTGATCCATAGCTATAGAAGCTAAGGTAGAAGCCACTGATTTTGAAGAAGGAGACACATTCAGGATATCATCCCTCCGGCGAGATGGTAGCAGCATCACCTTTCCCAACTCTTGAAACAAATGGGTAATGTGAATTGATAAAGATGTTACCATATCCCTACAAGATTGGTATGACCTCTGACTACCGTTATCCCTTCTAGCACTGGATTCTGTAAGATCTGAGGAACCAGGGTCATTTTGTTCCTGACTTGGTTCAATCAGGGAGTTTGAAGGGGCATCACCAATCTGTCGTTGATGAAGACCTGACGATCGAGTGAGATCATGATACAGATTTATAAGATCAAGAAACTGAGTTTCAAAGCTCAATCCTGAAGTTCTCCTTCGATGTAAAGGATCAAGAAACTGCCTGAAAGAGTTCAACCTGTGATCTTCAGTATCAACCAAGCCCAAGTCAGACTGTTGCGAGGCATCCCCTCTAACAGCAAGTGCATCATCTGCTCCAGACTTGGTGTCTTCAAGCAATGCAATTTGCCATAGAACTTCTCGATGAATATGACCGATATCTTCTAGAACATCTTTATGGCCATTACCAAATTCAGTAAGCAATGCAGTGACCCAGCGATTATCTTTAGAGGCAGCAAGAAATAAGATAAACTCAACAAGATATAGGGAAGAAAATAATACAGGGTCTGGATTGGCCTTAGGGTCCAGAAGAAAAGATCCAGAGACAGCCTTGATCCCAGTCAAAGTGTCTTTCAACTGACCACGCAAGGAAGAACAGATAGCACGAGCCAGAGGAGTAGAATGGTGTGGTGTAAAGCACTTGAATACCATAGTGCTATGCAAAGCTATCGACATTCCTTCGGACGATTGAGTAACGCTAGGGCGTAAAAGAAGTTTCAGTAAAGCTTCAATACCAGATTTTTCAACAAATAAGCGACAGGTTTCAGAGTTTTCCATTGTACGCTGAAGAAGTACTATCACATGAAAGATGCAAAGCTGCAGACATTGTTGATCGCTGATACCTTGAATGGAATGATCTGCTTCGCCAACTTGTGAGCACCCACCTACGCCTTTCTTGTCCTCAGATTCCACAGAATCCATGTCCATTACATCATTTCCATGAAGTTTCTCCAATGATTCAGTGCACTTGGGTTCAGCAAGAAATGCTGTTTTGTTGATAATTTCAATTATTAGATCAACACCATTGCCTCTCAATGAAGATACATGCCGTAAAAGTTCTTCCAAAGCATTTGTCAAAGGAACAATGCCTTCATTCACTGCCATCACATACTTTTTATCAGTGAAAATTTCAACTAGGAAACGTAAAGCAGAAGTTTCTCTCAAAGCCTCCAAGCCCTTGGGGTTGAGGCATATAGCCCCAAGACCATTTGGAATGCAGGTAATGGCTTTCGAAGAAGGAAGTATTCCAGTAACCACTGATGACAGAAAAGAGGTAGGAAGACCCAAGTCATACAAAACATTAAAACATGTCGGATCTTTGTGAATCATTTCACTCATAAGAGTGACGGCTGATGAGTAAATCTCAGCTCCAAATTTCTCTTTGTTGCTGAATATCATCAGCAAAATGGGAGTCAAAGAAACATCGTAAGAATTCTGAGATCTCATAGTATTTGATGTGGCATAAGTTGCAGAACCAAGTGCCTTCAATAAAGCTCTGACCAATCTCTTCTGAGTGTACACCTGATTACTCTTCTGCTCAGAATTATCATTTGACCCACTGGAATCAATCATTCTATGAACTTCAATCTGCAATCTTTGAACCAAAAGCTCCACTCCAGCCAAATCCCTGAAAAGAGTGACGGCTGTGTTGCTGTAGTCCATGAGTTTCTGTAGAGTTTTCACAGCTAAACAGACAAGATGAAAGTGTGCAGGATCTGAGTTCTCTAGAAGGGGCAGAAAGGTGGGTACCATGCCAGATCCCCTAACAACAGTTCCGGTACTTGAAGAAGATATTACATGTAGCAAATAAAATTGCAGTAGAGCTTCAACAAAGGCAACAGATGACGAATCAACTGAGTTGTTTAATGACATGATTGCCCGTTGCAATACATTAAGGAGAATCATGCGGTTACCACCAGAAAAACTGACGCTTGAACCACTCAATATACGTGCCCTTTCATGAGATGCAGAAAATGCAGCTAACTGGGCTCCCAATGCAGTCATTGCAAGTGTTCTTATAGTTACGGAAATTATAACTTCAGACCGCACAATTCTGATTAATTCATTAGTATATTCCGGTTCATTAGCGAAAAAGGAAACTAGTTCATCATGGGAATCACTTGACTGTACAAGCACAATAAAAGCAAGAAGAGAAATCTTGCTGTAAAGCCTGCAAATTCTGGAGGAACGGAATGCATGGGCATATCTTATCCTGGATAACAATGGAAATCTGAGCTCTGAAGGCACATTATATCTCTGAATACATGACTTCATAAGTGACAGGTCATCCTCTTCCCTCAAATGCATATCTGGGAGGTCAATCACACTCACCCCAGAAGGAAATGTGCCACGCAACTCAAAGTACATTGTTGATCCCATGCGAGAGTGCAACTTGTCACAATCATTTTGTAACTCAGTCGGAAACAAGCACAATGCATCATCCTCAGTCCTCTCATGTAGGGAGACACATGAATACAAACCCAAGCCTTCTTCTTTGCTGCCCCAACCTTGAGCGAGGGATAAAAGACAACTGTTTACTGACCCACATCCGACAAGCTTTCCACTGACATGTAATTTCGATGGGGATATTTTCACAAGTGCACAAAGAACCTCCAAAGCTGCTATGATAATTTCAGGATCTGTTGAGGCAAGCAGTAGCTTGAAATGCTGAAGAAAAAAAAGCTTAATAAATATTATAGGCTTGAGCTATAAAAAAAAATGGAAAGGCACAAACAATTCCATAATAAAAAGAACAATAAACTGTTACAGTGTAGACAATCCAAGAAATAAACAATAATATTTTTTTTAATGTGTTTTCACACTGCAATTTCTAGTGAAAACTTGTATGCCTATAGGAATTATGCATGGAAATCTTTATGTTTGCATTTTTGTTTATTCACAGAAATGCCAATGAAGCTATGGAAATGCATCTGTAAACACTGACCTGGTGAGTTTTCATTTGTCGACTCTACTTATTTACAAAGTTTAAATGCAACAGAAAACAAGTAAAACGAATCCACTCAAATATAATTCTATCAGCTTTGTATATGCAAAAGGTGACAATTAGAAAAATAATCATTTCTCACACAAACTTCAAGGTCACAATTACACAGAGAAATACTTCAACTAAATATAATTTCATTTTCAACCAGTAAAAAATTAAGAATTCAAACGGCTAACCGAATAAATTTTCATTTTTACACGAAACAATCAATTCTCACAGTCCAACATTCAACACTAGAAATTGAAAACTAGTATGGAACCCCATACATAAATGATCTAGTTTCTAACATTTAACTCCAATAATGTAAAATAGTGTTTTCATTTTCAGTAGGCAACTCACCTCTATAACAGTGAAAGAACTCTTGTTTTGGCAATTCTCTAAGATAATTTGCATAACTCTTAAAATTTGCAAAACTGCCTGCTTCGGAAATGGGCTTACATCCCCCAATATGTCATCTGACAAAAGGAGGTCGTTTCTACATGATAAATATGTTTTGAAATATGTATCGAAGTGTAGAAATAATGGTCTCCAGTGGTTGAAGTTTCCCTGGAAAAAGATGCAGGACATAAGAAAGTGAGAAAGAGGTAACGAGAGGAATCAAAAAATTGTGTCAGAATGTTATGAAAATGTAAATTCAACAACCTTGCCATACTCCCAGCTAAAAGAGGAGAGAGGGATCGATATATCCTGCAAAGGACACTGAATCACCTTCTCGACAAAAGCCTTTATCCTCAAAGGCTGTGATGAAAAGTAATCAAGGTTAACAAAGGCAAGAAAATCAAATAACAAACACTATAAAACTCGAATATTTGGATAATTGCAAAGGTAACTTATCACAGACATATACATAAGAAAGTTCAAGATCAAAGTGACACCTGATAAAAAAATCAACAAAAATAGTTCATTGATGCATAAAACCGAATGAGGCAGTGGAGCAATAAAATACGCATGTTCACGGAATAGACGAATATTTGGTGGTAATTCAAATTAATATTTTCAAGATTGATCTTGTTTCCATATTTTCGGGAACCAAATATAGTTATCAAGCCATACAAATCAATTCCACAAGTCATGAAAATAACTACAAACGAAATGATTTCAGTGCTAAAAATCGATAAATCCTTCTAATCATAGATATGCATAGTCAAAAGAAACCAATTTAAAACAAAGCTTACCTAATAATACAGATTATTAATAAAAATGGGAAGGGAAGAAAAGGGAATCTCTTCATCTAGTTTATCAATTTAGCATCGGTACCCCCAATAACCAAGCAGAAGATACGAAACACTATGAAATGAAATCCAGCTCAGCATCACCTCCTCTAATCCAACCACTAAATTTAACATGTAAACAGCCAACGACTCACTTCAAATCATGAAACATAGGCCACAATGGCAGTTATTCAGAAAAAAAAAACTCAAACCCATCACAAGCAAGTTCGGTTTGAATCCACCCTCAATCAATTTTAAACAATTAGATAAGCAATCTCAGTTCAAATACTATTTGAGTAAGCACTTGAAAACACTAAAGATAATAGATAAGAGAGAAGAGCATACAGGCTCGGAATCAAGTTTAACAGAGGGACCGATTGTTGCCCCTTCACTGGAAAGAAGTTGCCGAAGCCTCGAAGGCAAGCTCGATCTTATACTCGCCATTTTTATTCTTCACCGTCTGCTAGTAATAAACGAATAAAACAAAGGCATCAAGACCTAATTACTAGGCGAAGAACACATAACTAAATTCAATAATTAAAAATTGGGGGAATTAAATCCAGATTTGTTTTCTTTGAAAAAACGTCAATCAATTGAAAAGAAACATGGACACGGAGGACCAGGGGAGATTTTCCTTACCAATATAAAACGCGGTTTATGGTTTGCGAATCCAAAGGGTTTCCACTGTACAGAATCGAGTTTCAGCTACGT
The DNA here is from genome assembly GCA_954870475.1 of Euphrasia confusa. Taxonomy (NCBI): domain Eukaryota; kingdom Viridiplantae; phylum Streptophyta; class Magnoliopsida; order Lamiales; family Orobanchaceae; genus Euphrasia; species Euphrasia confusa. Next base: position 35,688,109 of record OX940960.1, read on the forward strand.
ATGCGAAGAGTTTATACGTATACCTGAACCCCCGATTACAGGAGAGATACGGCGGGTTTAGTTTTTGGGTGCGACGGAGACTGTGGTGGTGGTGGTGTAACCCTGGAAACGCAGAATCCTTGTCTGCACTTACATATATATACGCACGAGACGCAGTGAGAATATAGCCTAAGTGTCTCACGCTTCCTTGCGAAGGCGGTTTGCAATTTGGTTAATATTATTTATTAGTATTTTTTATATATTAATTACGATTTTTACGAGAGAAATTGAATTCAATAATTTTTTAGTTATAATAATAATTAGCATTGATCTAAAATAATCTTAAGTTTTACTAATTGGAAAAAAATATCAATTTGTTTGTATTTTTATTCTAATATTTTTTACTTATTTTAGATATACATTTATAGAAAAAATGTGTACATTTTTATTTTGGGTCAATAAGTTTTCTAGTCTAATTTTTGTAATAAATTTATAGAAAAAATGTGTACATTTTTATTTTGGGTCAATAAGTTTCTTAGTCTAATTTTTGTTATGTAAATTGTATAAATTCATTGATAAATATTGAGTTATAAATCTTGTTAGAAAATGTTTTTATGCTTAGGTATGTTGGTCACTTCACGAGTATTACTTTGGATGTTTCTAGATTGACTTTGATGACGTTTGGAAAGTATGACCTGAAGCCCGTCTCACCGGATCAATGCTTCTAAGTTGTTCTGAACTAATGTAATTCCAGGTAAGCCCGTCTCTCCGGATCAATTTCAATCAAACATGTTGGACAACATATTTACACATGACATTATATTTTGTACAATAACTATTGTTGAAAAAGAAGTTTTTGATATTGGATTTACTCATTTTTATGTGTGACTATATACAGTGCCATGGTGAAAAATCTGGTCGAAACAGTGACGACCAACGACGATAATTCTCATGTCGGTGATCGAGGCGGTGAGATGGCCAGAAGAGCTACCGTGGAATGTGTCGGAGCTCTGTCCCCTGGAAAAAATCGGAATATACGTGAGTTACTATGTGAGGCTGACTTTTTTGAAATATTCTATTTTATCTTGGTAACTAATGTAATTAGAAAAATATAGTTTTGCTAATTTAAAGATGTTTTGTTTTTTGATTTATGTAATTTATAATTATGACAACCTCTCTATTTTGTTTACCTCAGAATTTGCTTAATGGGGTGTTCGTGTGTGTAATTATTGCCTACGAGGTCTGCACATTTGATTTTAGTGAAACATAACTTTTGTCCATCTTGATGTTTGAGAGTAATCTTAACATATATGTGCTTTTTTTATGTCTAATATTTTTTAGTTATTGTTTATTAATGTTTGATACATCGTGTATTACAGTAAAATTTCTCTATATTCATATTCTTGAGACCACAAAAAAATATTCTTAAATGAAAGTTATTCCTAAATAGAGTTAGTATAAGGTTTTTTAATGCATGTATATTATAAAATGGTATAATTAGTAGATACAGTACATGTAATGTGTTGAACTTAATTGAACTAATTTACTCACGTAATATGAAAAGACAATACTAATAATGTCATGTGAAAAACTTCATGTGAAGAAGCTCAATAGCATAAAAGTACAAAAAGTTTCATGTGAAGAAGCTTTAAGCTTACTCGACAAGTTAAAATGTTTTGGGTTCAACAAGAAAGTGGTCATGTGGACGAGCTAATGCTCACACGCACAACGCAAGTTAAAGGATAAGGTTACAACACAACAGATTAAATCGTTGTCACAATCAACCTTGAACAAGTATTTTAAATCAACTTAAATCTATTGTAAAATTATATATAATTATTATGATTTATTCCTAAATGGAGGTGTATTTCTTTATGTTGGGACTTGAAAAAATATGAATTATGACATTACGGAGTTTATTCCAAATTATAATTGATTAAGTTGGGACCATGAATATTTATTCCTAAAGAGAGTTTATTCTTTAATAGAGTATTCTTTTTTAGAGATTTTACTATATTATATTTTTAGTTTCTAATTTAATGTTTCTTTTGTTTGTTTGTTTTGATGGGTGGTTTCAAATCAAAATGAGATTATGATATCAAAATTTATTTATTTTATATTTTTATTTACTATTAATATATTTGATTTTCATTGAAATAGGAAAAAATCGAGGAGCCTCAATTCTCTACATTGCATATGGTGTTTTGAGCACGTAAAACGAAAAACAGGTTCAAAAGTAAATTAGTTAATTTTCTTTATATTTTTTAAAAATTGTTATTTAAAATTTTATTTGAATTTATTGACAGAACCCCGTGTATGATATATCCAATATGATAGGTGTATGATATATCCAATATGATAGCCGAATCTTCACCTTTTCTTGAATGTGAAATTATCAGCATGTTACAGCTACAAATGATATTTTACTTTGTAATAGCCTATTTTAGTTGTTATTTTATTGCTTTTATTTTTTTGATTTATGCCATATATATGATGTATGTGTTTCTCGGCTTTAGTTATTTATCTTTTTGATAAGCTGCTTTAAGCTTCTAAATTAAGATTTTATTTGATAATGTGTTGAGTCACTATTTGTGGACCAATGTTATGCTCCTTACAATGACCACAATTGCAAAAGTTGGTATTTTCAATTCATAACTGACAACCATTATGGATTCATTAAAATAATATCCACATCATCTCTTGAATTATATTGGAGGTGCTACTATTTTTTTAGTTTCACTTGATTTAGCATCCCCTCAGATGATCTTTGCGAAATTAAAGAATAAAATGTTCAACCGGAGAGTGTAAGTATAATTTGAGATGTTATCTTGTCTTTGATCTATATGAACCCATTGAAATTAAAAAAATAAGAGAAAAAAAACGTAAGTGAAAAGGGGTGAGAAAAGTATTTTTTATTTGATATTACAATTTAAGTGTAATTATTTTCATAAAATTTAGTAAGTGAATTAATTTTAGAGGTGGAAATAAATTGAACTTTTTTTAATTAAAAACGAATTGAGCCACGTAAATTCAAACCCAGTAAAACTTGGGCCAGTCTGACCCGAAATTCAAAATAGCCCTCGACTCGGCCGGGGCGCCCGATCTGGTCATTTTGACATGAACTCTATTTTGTAATTTGTGTGTTTATTTTATTTTATGAACGAGGGTAGTTTGGGTATTTCGATTAGTATGGGGGCGCAACCAATTCGTGCGAAAGGTGAGAACTGAGAAGTGAGAGCTCGTTCCAATTTTCATTCACAGAGGATTTGGGGAAACCCGATTTTCTCCTACATTTCATTTCAGTCGTATCAAAGATCAAGCTGAAAATAATCATGGTGAAGGCCGTAGTCGGAGATGAAACTCAGCTCAAGTTGGCCGAAGATCGCCTCACTCGCTCCGCCCTTCCATCTCAGGTGCGCCAGCTTCAGATTTTTTTTTAAATCTTACACACTCTTTTTTCGTATTTCAATTAGGCGTTTTCGTTCAATTGGGTAGGTAGGTCTTGTGATCGGGAAACTGAGCTCGAAATTAGATAGAGGATTCGTGTATGATTTGGTGCCGACGCCGCCAAACGACGCCGGAGAGCCTCCGTGTTCGATAATCGACGTCCCTGGAGAAAGTAACAACAGTAAGAAGAAGAGTTTGTCCAAAGCTAAACCTCAGGCTGATTCTTCAACTCTCTGCATTGATAAGGATTGGGTCTCCGAGCATGCTCGCCAGGTCTCCAAAATTATACGTACTTGTGTTGTTTAATGATGTCTCTCATCATGATCTTATTATTGTACCGTTTGGTTTTCACTCTATTCGTACTTGGTGAGTTGAGCTTTAGGTGTTCAGTTTGTTTGGTTTCTGGAAATCTCATCAGTATATGATTAGTCAATTTTGGGTTTAGTTGTGTGTTTTTTGAAATGGTTAAGAACTACGAGGTATAAGAAGAGCCCGTTTAACTGAGTGAAGCTCACGGAGGAGATGAAGGCAATACTAGAAGATTCAATGAGCACAAGATTAGAAGAAGTGCGTCCAGTATTGTGAAACAGCCTAGTAAACCAACAATCACTGATGTGCGACCACAACCTTCATAAAATAGACTGAATACTGATGTGCTAATGCATTCTCTGAACTATAGATAGACAAACAGTGCAATATTTGAATTACCATGATTAAATAGGGGAATATTGAAGAGATATAGCCTTTTAGGGATTATGCTTAGTATAAATGACTCTAAATTTTTATATAATAAGAGTGTGTTTGACTAATATAGGGTATCTTGTAACTTATAAGATCTCAATAAGTTTTAGGTTGTTTTTTTGAATGGTCTTATAAGCTCCCCAATATGATTCTGGGATCTCATAAGTCACACTCATTTTAAAAATAAGAGCTTATCTTTAAAAATCTTCTTTAATTTGTCCATTTTAGTTTTAATAATGTCATTACTAACATCTTTTAAGCATTTTTATCTTATTTTCCCAAGCACTTCAACATCTCATTTTATAAAATAAGGTTTAACGTCTTATATGCTCTAAAAGCATTATCTTATACTGTGTAAGCTTATAGGACCGTTCAAATAAGTTTAGACACACGCTTAATATTTATTGGTGGATAAGAAAAAGATGCAAGCCAAATCATTTTAGAAGCCGTTCTATTAGATGCATGATTTCTTATTGCAGTATTGTAGTGACTCTATAACTAAATAGTGATGGTGATATTGTGTGTCTCATAATTCAAACTTGTTGCTTACTTGCACTTGTGGATGAACATCTTCATATTCATCAAATTTGTGAGATCTGTTTATGACTTTCATGTGCCAATGATTCTCCTTCTCATAATAAGGCTCCTGCAAATGTTATATTTTAGGTCTCAAGAATGCTATTGGGTGGCATGAAGGTGGTCGGCATCTACATATGGGTCAATGAAGGCTTGTTTAAGAACTCAACAGTAATACTATGCCAGGTGTTGTAACCTTCTTGCATTTTCTTCATTGTAATAAGTTTCTAGTTCTATTTTCTATTCATCATTTTTTTGTATTGGATACAATTCACTAATGATCAAAATCTCACCCTGTCTAAGGAGTTATTAGTATAAGGGGCAATTTGGTTTTCAAAATTATAAAAAAAAGGCATAATATATAGATACCGTGATAGATATTATTGTTTAACTATGCAAATTACTACTGTGTATCTATGTAAGTATCTACTGTAGATATTATTTTAGTACCTACGTGCCCCTTTTTCAAAATGTCCCTATTTTTAACGATGATATGCATTTCATTTTTACGTGATAAAAGGCTTCATTAATATACAGATGGCTAATTAAAACTTGGTAATTGTGATCTTGATGATATTAAATCTGGATGCATCACTTTTGCATGTTATGAAGAATTACACAGGAGGCCATTTTGTTTTCCTTTTCTTGCTAGCTTTGAACTAAAACTTTTCATGTATATAGTGATCTTCCTTTTCTTGAGAGAGTTTGGGGTGGACAAGGATGTGACTTTTGATTACCACTGCCATTATTTCATTCTAGCTATACAAAATTTCATGTTGCTTACAGACTGTAAAAGGAGTTGCAGAAGCAGCCTCTTTGAAGACTGAATGTAATGAAGGGCTACTTGTCCATATAAGTCATAGCCCTCTAAGGTACCCTATAGATCACATATTCACTACTTTAAGTTTCTGCATTCTTATAACATATGTTTAAAGTAGCTGGACTTGTATTACAGGTGGACATGCAAAAATTGCTTGCTAACAGCAAATATTACTTCAAACACTCTACGACCTTGTGATTTCAGAATGGGAAAAGTTTTGGGATCTCTTCAAACATTCAGATGCACATACAATTTTGATGTGAGGTGATCACTTGTTGCTTTAACTTTAATCTTCTTGAACACTGATCTTGGTTGTTGAGTAGCATTTGTTGGTCCTTATCCTATTAATCTATAAGGAGAAAGTTCAAATTGGTACCTGTTGATGATATAAGGAGGTTGCAATATTTAGTTGTGTTATAAATCTGTTTTCTAGTTGAGTCCAATTTCATCGGAATTGTTACATTGACCAGAGTTTATCTTTGCACGTCACATGAAAAAACTAGGACATGTCCCTACATTGACCTAATAGTGCTGACATTGAGTAGCTCAAAGGCTCAAAGCTTACTTGAAATAAACCTACATCTTAACTGAGATGGAAAAATCCAAGGGTGTTGATTTCTAGATTTAAGTCTGTTACGATCATATCTTCTACACTCACACACACAACAATGTCCTCTCTCCCTCTCTATCTGGCCCTTTCTTATAATTTTGAAAACCAAAGTGCCCCTTATCCTAATAATCCCCACACACACACACACACACACACACACATATATATATATATATATATATATATATATATATATATATATATATATATATATATATATATATATATATATATATATATATATATATATATATATACTGGAAGTTGCTTATTTACTGACTTCTGGGGTCGCTCCAAATAATTTTTTGTTGATTTGACTTGCATGCTCGTTATTGTTATTTTTGTAAAGGTTCTCCTTTCATGTGTTATTTCCCAGGAAAGACCTTGCGTGATTTATTCTGCAGTCTAAGAGTGTTTTGATTGAGACAATAGAAATTTACCATCATCCAATTTGGATAGTTTCATTTCTCATTTTCACACATATTAAGAAATGCATTAAACATAGAACTATTGATAGGGCTGGAGTAATTAATTTATTATGTTTTAGTTAATTATTAATAATGGGCTCTTTTCTTGGGCTTTATTAGGGTTTAATTAATATTTATTTAAGGGTAGGTCTTTCATTAATACTTGGGGGGTTACAAGTTGATGTTCGAGATCGCATTCCAGATTCGGAACTGAAAGATGTTTTCTCAGCAATTCGGTCGGCCCGGCGAATTAGTCGTACTCATCGTCCCTCAGGAGCACCATCACGGCCTATTTCGATCGGAGGAAACCAGCGCTCTCCAAATTCCTTTCAAGGAGGGCAACATTATGGGGATAAATTCCCACGGCAAAGGCCAAGCCAAGATTCTCCAAATTCCTTTCAAGGGCTACATTCAGGAGGTGGATTTTCCCCCGCAAAGTCCAAAACCAGAATAGCTCGGCTGATCATCAGTCTCAAAGCTTTGTAACTGGGCCGACAGGTGCACAGCCTAACCGTAATGTTCGACGCCTCACGGCAGAAGAAGCTCGAGAATACCGAGCGAAAAGAAAGTGTTATAGGTGCAGCCAACCGTATGGACCATTGCATAAATGCTCCACTAAATATTTGAATGTTATGATTCAGTGTGAGGAAGAGGAAAACGAGGAGCAATGCAACCTAGAGCAGAAGGACAACAACTATTCGGGCACAACGGGGACATCTTCTTGAGTTCAGCCTTGGGGACAAGGTTGTTTCACCGAGAGGAGTAATTGATAACACTGGAGTAATTAATTTATTATGTTCTAGTTAATTATTAATAATGGGCTTTTTTCTTGGGCTTTATTAGGGTTTAATTAATATTTATTTAAGGGTAGGTCTTTCATTAGAAGATGAGGAGGAAATTTAATTAGGGTTTTGCAGCGTTGCCGTGGCTGCATAGAGAATTAACTCTCTGTGAACCTCTTTGAGGTGTTTCGTTCGTTTCTTTTCATTAATACATCGTATTCCTTATTTTCCAATCTTCTTCGCTCTATCAATTGGTGCGGTGAGCGTTGAAGATGACGAAAATCGTTGAGATAGAGAAGAGGGTTGTGGACTTCGAAGAGCAAGTTTCCGGGCTGCAGAAATCTGTTGAAGACATGCAGAAGACGATGGTGGAGCACAAGGCGATGTTCGAAGCGATTATGGAAAAATTATCGTTAATAGCGCCTGCCCAATCAACGACCACGAGCAACAACGTTATCAGGACCGAAAACAACGCCGAAGGGAACGTGAAAGTAACTCCATCGACCACTGTATTGCCTCGGATGGAGTTGCCCTCGTTTGACGGGTCTGATCCAATCACATGGATTGCTCAGGCCGAGCAATACTTTTTGGTCCATCGCACTCCGCTTGGTGATCGAGTCCAATTGGCCCTCATCGCCATGTCAGGCAAGGCAATGTTTTGGGCACAATGGGTACTTCGTCGGGCTGCCACAATCACATGGGCTCAATTTACGCAAGAGTTGATTGAACGATTCGGGGATAGTTCGGCCATCAATTCTTACGAGGCCATGCACATAACTCGGCAAACAGGGTCTTTGGAAGACTACCTCTCACTGTTTGAAGAGCGAGTCGCACAACTTCCTGAGCTACCGGCGGCTCAGTATTTAGGGATGTTTCTTGGTGGGTTACAGTCCACTATTCGGGATCGCATTTCGGACTCCGAATTGTCAGATGTCTTCGCTGCCATTCGCTCGGCCCGAAGAATCAGTCGAGCTCAAGGATTCCCGACATCGCTCTCACGAGCCACTGCAAACGGAGGATTTCAACGCTCTCCAAACTCTTTTCGAGGGGGATTATATTCTGGGGTAGGACCTTCCCAGCAAACGGAGCCAAACCAAGATAACTCGATTTTGAGTCAGCCCCAAAACCATTTAACGGGGCTGTCAAATACACGATCTAACCGTAACGTTCGGCACCTCACGACAGAAGAAGCTCGGGAATACCGAGCGAAAGGGAAGTGTTATAGGTGCAGTCAACCCTATGGGCCATTGCATAAATGCCCCTCACAGTATTTGAACGTGATGATTGAGTGGAAAGAGGAAACTGAAGACAAAGACGACGTGGAGCGAAAAGAAAACTTCTATGAGTCCAGCCTTGAGGACAAGGCTGTTTCGTCGGGAGGAGCATTTGATAGAAGGACTTGGGCCGGATAACGGGCTTGTTAAGTCGGAGTTAATAATTTATGATTTATTATCTTATTAATAAGGGTTCAGTTTATGGGCTTTAGGTCTATTTAAGTTAGGGTTCACTTTATGGACTTTAGGTCTATTTAAGTAAGAGTTTTCATTAGGGTTAAGACATCAGAATTATTAGGGTTTATGCAGCTTAGGCTGTGGCAGCAGAGATATTCTCCGTGGACATCGTTTGAGGTATTTGGTTTTTCAATATTATATTTTATATTCTTTCTTTTCCAATCTTCTTCACTCTATCAACTATCAAAGGGGCGGAGGGAGTATGATGTTAGTAATTCCCACCTTAATGGTCTATGTAATTTAATTTTGTAACACGCTTTCCCCTACTTAGATATTCATTTGAAGTTCATAATGTTTGTTGTATATGGTTGTTTTAATTGTTTTGATTTCTCCTCTTGCAGGTTGCCTGTTACCCATGAGGCTGGATGGGATATTAGAAGATTCTCTGATGTTCTTCGTGATGATATCATGGCCCATGCCAAGGAGCTTACAGTTGCAAAAGCTTTGATCAATGGGAAATTGGTATGACCACTCAATTATTTTAAAAGTATAATGACTTCACAATCAATGTGGGTACTTGAATCTTTCAAAGCTAAACTCAAAAAAGTAAGCAATAAGACCCTCTCAAACTTAATGAAATCAATCGTGCTTATTTTAAATGAGAAGCCCCCTTTTATAGGATAAGACAAACTTTACTCAAAAAGACATAGATAGAATTCAAAAAGACATAAAATTAAAAGCCCTTTTACTACAATGAAAGGAACTTCAGAAATATCCCTGATGATAGCCATAACTACTCGTAAAAGGTGGCATATCTTGTCAATGAAAATAAGAATGGTTGCCGATGTTGATTGCAGATCATGGGCCACATGATTTGGTGGTACTATCGAAAAGATGTAGATAGAATTCTTGGTTGACAATTGACATTAGAGTTCCTTTCTGGTGGTTTTCTCATTTTGCTACACAATTCATTAAATTATATCTCTGATGTTGTGAACTATATGCTCCTATATAGACTTTCATCAATTGCTCTAATATAATGATATTAATAATAAGATAGTCAATCGAACAACATAAATTCCTTCTCGAGTGATGTAATCTATCGATTGGTGTTTCATTGTCCTAAATATTCTCATTATCTAGTTATACATTAAGCCCCATAAAAAGTAGTGTTTGACTGGTATGAGGTATCACCTCAAAATCAATGCAATATCAGAAATTAATGATCAAGTGTTGTGTAACAAATGGTCTTACAACAACTGTCTTACAATATTTATCATTAAGAGGATGATAGATAAGTTGTGTCAAGGGTGGTAAGATTGGTAAAATATGCTTCTGCAGCTGCTCGACATTACCCCTCACCCCCTCCTGCAGTAAACCCTACAAGTTTTTACTTTTCCAGGGCTCAGCAGCACTACTGCTATAGTGCTATATGGAGTATTTATAATTTATCAATTATCATTTCCTTTGGCCTTTAGTTTATTTATTTATTTGCTGTATGATAAAAAAGACCCTAAATATAATTATTTGGAATCAAGACTCGCTTAGTAAATAGATAGATCAACGATTCTTTCTTTGCCGCCTTTGTTACCAGATGGCTGAGGATGATCGAAGTGTATCTGAAGATTTCCATGAAGTTGAATTTCTGCTGCCTTTTTTGCATGATAAATATATAGAAGGTATGATTTAATCTTACTTCTAACTTCAGTTGTATCCCTCCTGTACATTATTGGTGCTCTGTTTCGCTGTGTATAATTTTTTTTCTCCTTTCTTTTTTGTTTGTGAAGCATGTAGCCAAAAAGAGGTTCTTGGTGTTCTTCACTTTAGAGGCTCAGTATGTTCTCTTGCATACTTGAATTCGAAGGAGCCTGTATCTCAGGCTTTGGTTGATATAAAGGTGCTTTAAATCTTGTTTTACTTCAGAAAGAATAATTCACCTTTCTTTTATGGTAAAAGAGCCCGATTTTTTATTTTTATTTTTCTGTTTGGAATATGATACTTGCATTCTACTCACATAATAATGTCAAATGTTGCGGCATTTTTCTTTTAAAAATAAGGCTTTCATCATGTTTGCCTAGTAAGTAATAACATAATTTCCACAATAAAAACTTTCCATCCTTGAGAGATGGTTTTCTCTTCATTAGAATGATCACTACTAGGTCTTACAATGTAATTATGGTGATATAATGAGAATCATGGTAATTTTTTCTATTAAGCTTTAGAACCCTAAAGTCATGTTGCTCATAGATGGAAATTGTTTATATCAAGTTATTTTTCTGGTCAACTGATTCTTCATTGTCTTTTCAATATCATGATCATGGGCCCTCTTGTGTTCAGGAAGACATCATTAAAAGTTTGCAAAGTAGACTGGACTTTATGTGTGATGAGGCTGACAGGAACTTAGAATCTGTCAGTTGTGATGGTTTGGAAACAAAAGGTCATGCATCATCTAACAAATCTGATCCACACTTTGACCTTCAAGTGCAAAGGTATGATAAACTCCGCCTCAGTAAGCGGGTTCTGCTCTCTGTTGCTCATATAATGATATAATCATCAGAATTAGACTACCAGCTCCACATGCCATAATTTAGGAGTGGACCTGTGAGAGTTGTGTATATGCGGAACCTTTATTTTACTTTCACTCTTAAAGGACTTTTGTATCTGAAGCAACATACGTATAATCATTAAACATTGTGTGCGTGGGTAGGGAGTGTAGGGTGCAGTCAATAAACTATATTAGATGAAATGATTGATGCCAGCATTTGGTTTCATTTCTCTATACCATTTTGGTTTTAGCAACATAAATAGCAGGACCTAGCTTGTTGACTATTCATGGGTTATGGTGTAGATTCCCAGCACATCTAAATTAATGTAAAGCAATTTTCTTGTCATAGAGAACTAACTATAACTTTTAATGTCTTCCATCAGAAAACTAATCAGCATATCATTCCCTCGAAGGGTGTTTGTTCCATGGTTGGAGGGCACATACATTTGTGATTATATCTTGTCATCGGAGACAATGGAGGTTTGCTTCTTTACCGATATATTCTAAAATAGTTTTGTTGCTTGATTTACTGTTTTAGACGATGGTGTGATTAAGTTTATAATGTATTATTGGAATGTTATATTACCCTTGACAGATTCTCATGAGGTGGTAAATAAGTGGAACCACGCGTTGTCACTTTATGATGTGGAACTCTTTCATTTTATTTTATTTTTATTGTTTTTCAAATGACAAGAAAAAATGTGTAGAAATCTGGTCACATACGTACTTAAACTTCACGCCAAGTGTAAACTTAAAACAATTTGTGCAACATTATCTCGATGGTTAATATCTTGATTGTTCTAGAGGAGTTTATTCATAGTTTGAAGCAATATTTTTGTAAATGAGAAGTGATAAGATAATTGCCATTTAGTCCACTTATGTGATTATACCCAAAAACAAACTTCATCGGTTCATACTCATTTTCGTCACTTAATTAACTCCTAAATTTTTTACTCTTTTCCTCTCTTGGCTAACTCAATTCTTTTCTAATTATTTAACCTTGCCTGATTAAGAAAGGTTGGCAATTTTGACCCTTGACCTTTTTTTCCCTGATTTTTTCAGGTTCTCCAAGATCATTGTGTTGAGATGATGTTGACAGAAGTTCCACCTGATGCTTCAGAAATTCTGGAGCCTGAAATTGAAGCCCCGATTCTGATAGCTTTGACTAACAAAACCTTTTGGGGCATTGCAACTGAATACTCTTCAACGTCCACACCAAATAGTTCAGTCTCAAATGCTAGGGGAATTGGAAGTGATAAATCCAGTAAACCAACTGATTTTGTAACAGTACTAGCTATTCTGGTTCTGATTATTTCTTTCATTATGGGGCTAGTCCTTTATGTTACCGGGAGAGTGTAACTATCATGTAGTCACTTTAGAAGTATAACTATATAAGACTACATTGTTTTCTTAGTTGCAAACACTATGAACGGGGACATATCTCATCCAATTACAGAGAGTAACTTGGGTTTGGCGGCAGGTGAACTAAGGACTCCTTTTGAGTAAAGTTTGTGTGGTGTGTTTGCTATTCAGTTTCCTTTATGTTGTCACTGACCATAAGGCCTCTAATTTTAGCTAAAATTCTGAAACTAATATTACAACCAGATTTTGTAAATAGGTTCAGTTCACTGCCTGTTTTGTGGTTCTCTATAATCTAAAATGTGCGTGTTTTTAAATTAAATTAATTTAATTTAATTATAAAATGGTCATGCCATGACGTATGATCAATTTGATTTAAGAACTTTGAACAAACAATATATTAACATAAAACCCTGCACCAAATGTGCATTTTAATAATAATAATAATAATAATAATAATAATAATAATAATAATAATAATAAAGTACCTTTAACAATTCACTTTTACCCTGTTATCGGGAAATCCTTTTAATAATAATAATAATCTTTCCTCCAATCTAAAATAGCCATACATGAACAGAAGAAACCATCAATCAGTGTTTCTCATCAGTACCGTCGTCACTAGGGGCATCGAGTCCACGAGGAGTTTTTCCTGGATGATCTGTTTTTGAAGAACTTGAACCAATCATACTGGCCAAAAAAAAAAACCCAATAGAAATGAGAACGTTTAAAATATGAAAGGAACACATTCACCACATTTCTCTGTTATAGACTTGTAGCGTACCTTCTATCAACTATGACAATCGATCGAAGTTCACAATTGTTGAATCTGCAACAGGAACTTTCTAATGTAAATCTATTCATATTATCAAGACATAACATAATACAATCTTTTAAGGGACTATGATTCTAAGGTCATTAGATTTTTGCGTGTACTTATAACTTCTATCTTTAGGAGCATATATGGCTTCATAATTATCTCTGATTGATAGATGATGACCTAAACTTACAAAAGCCTTAAAAAAAACTTACGGTCGGCATATTTCACTCTTCACAGATGGATGACAATCATCTCCAAACGCAGCAAGGGTATGGATTAAGAATCCACTGTGAGTGACAACCGCTATCTCTGTCTCCTCCCGTGTCCACAACCTGTACCACATCAAAATTGATGCATACAGACATATACATCATTTCTGGTTTCTTTAAAACCTCGATAAAATCTGGCAAAATTAGTTGGGAAGTAAAAACAAGTTCTCTCACCATTTCAGGAATCCCAAGCCCCTCTCAGCAAGTTCTTCATTTGTCTCTCTGACTTCAAGTTTCCAGAGAGTGTCGGCATCACTTTCTATCTGAAAAGCACAAAGTTTAATATTGTCGATCTTACCCATAATAAGCATAATATGATGGTCAAATATTCGTTTTGGCTCTTTATATCAAGAGGAAACTCGAGAAGGGACATATACTTGCCAAAGAGAAATCAATTGCGGGAAAAAGCGGCTTGTACTCGCTTACACTTCGTCTCTTATCACACCAATGAACTCCCTGCATTAGATATCAAGTAGTACAATCACAAAAAGTTGACACTTTGAAACTAAGATACGCTTAAAATACTTTGTCAACTTAATCTAATTCTTTGGCGTGATTTTGAGGCGGGGATAGTATGTGCAACAATGGGCTAAAAATGAGAAACGTCAAAGGTGAAAAAAAATAAATTGAAAACCAGTATACGTGCCAATGGCGGAGATGGGGGTCACCCCAAGCCTCAGCCCGCTTTGTTCAGTCCAAGATAAAAATACGTGGAAAAATTAAAAATAAGACTACAGTATCATTAATTTTCTGTGCAACTCAAGTGCTGGTTATTAGCCATATCATACCAAATGTTCACGACACAGTTCCACTGCCACAAATGGTGGTGAGTTTAAACTTGATATCGCGGGACGGCTACTATCCATGACATTTTCTGTCATTAGTGGAGGCACATCAATTCCATCCACATAACATTCTCCACCAAAAACTCCAACAGCTGTTTGCATAGTCCTGCAATGTTACTAGTTACGTTTAGAGGTCGAACGGAAACGAAAATTTTAATTTATTAATGGGAATCGTCTCAAGGGTCTGTTTATTAATGTCTAGTGATTTCAAGAAACCGGAAATATACCAAAAAAACTTATTTTATGAGTAGAGTAAGGAACAGTGAATTGAAGCCGTTCTCAGTTCACACACAAGAACCAAAAGTTCATCATACCTTAACAAAGGTGAAACAACGACTAATTCAATTCTCCCAGAAATACCCGATGAATGCACATGCTTGCGCAGATTATCTACCTGTTACAAGTTACAACAGTGTGGAAAAAGTCATTATTCTTCCTCCTTTTTATATTCATAAAGGGAAAAGGAGTATTACTTTGTTCACAAAAACATGAACCAAAAAAAAAAATCATGAAATACGCTTCTCAAACGCAGCTGAGGTTAGTAAGAATTACTACTATTATGCATTTCTAATAATATTGTGATGCCATTATTATTCTCTATGGTAAATGAATATGCAATTCATAATCACCTGCTGCCATCCAAGAGGGGTAAGCTGTGCATCAAGAAGATCCGGAGACATATATGCACCGTGGTCCTTCTCTCCAGCCACATTGTGGAATCCCTGAGCATGTCTAACCTACACACACACACACACACACAAAATACAAAGCACATCTGAGTTTAGCATCAACTTTTTTTTTATCAAATTCACTTTTATAGAAGATTACGAGAGGACTAGGAATAAAAGATTAACCAAGTGAATAGTTTTGCAACGGTGCAGGGGGTACACGCCTTGACCCGAAGCCTTAGCCATATCTGAAACAATTAAAACAATCGAACGAGTTAACATAGCAAGTCAAAAAATGAGCATAAACATAAGAATATTCAAATAAATCGAATCGGGTCAATCATCAATGAAGCTTCATAAATCACAATATTCATGTGTGTGATGTTCATCAACCATATCACAAATGAAATGATTAATAAAAAATAAATTCAATCATTATATCCATGTTTCCTTCTCAAATCATCGTATAAATACGAACAGCAATGAAATTACTCACTGTTAATATCAGATGGATCGTGCGAGCTGATCCACGCGCGCGTCTAAAATTACGCAAAATAAGAAACTAAAAAATCAGATTAATCGACTATACATACGTAAAAACAAACACAGCCAAAATAAAAATCGGAACCCAGAAATCCAACCTTGAAAGAGAAAGAGAAAGTACCAGAGATAGACGACGAGGACAAATGGGAAGAAAAAGATGTGGAGTACTATGAAACAGAGAAATTGGATTTGTGAATCTCGAAAGAATATTATATTGGAATTCGCTTTCAAATGGTGTACACATTAATTAATTAAGAGCATAGTAGTATATCCCAATAGTAGGTGCAATGCAAAATTTGTACGAAAAAAAAGTAGAAAGAGTACAAATTAAAATCTACTTCATCCTTAATGATCACAATTTATTTATAATTTGTAAAAAAAACATCAACTTTTAGTTTGAGACAAACGAAGTATGTTAGTATGTTAGTGGCTATCACATCAAAAAAAGCTCTCACTCCATTAAGAAGTTGATTTACAAATTGATATTACCTCTGTTTCAAGGCAATAGTCACACTTCCTTTACAAATAACAAATGAAGTGTGATCATTAATATGGGACAAAGGTAGTATATACTCAAAATTATGTGTGAAGTATGAAATGATGTGTCACACAAAGAAGCTCTCATTGTAAAACGTATTTATATAAATATTTTATACGAGCACGTCCCTCGATTTACTCTTATTCGATCAAGTAACTACCGATCTAGTGGGGAGGAGTTTCTCGTCTCTCCTTTTATCAAAAATTAAAAAAAATAATTTTTTTATTAAAATATCAATGCCATGTGATTGAATGAATAGCATCTGGAACTTGAAATTTGTCTTACTCCCACTCGCAAACAGAGTTGTGCAAAATTTAGTTGATTGGGTATATTTGTCCCATTCTGAGTCGCAAATAGAGTTGTGCAAAATTTCGATTTCGATGTCGACTAACCAAAACACTGTAATTATGTGCCCAAACACACAAATATAAAATATTTAAACACTCTATTTATTTTTTGTTTCAATTTCGATTAAACAAAATAATTTTAAATAACTCATCCGAAGTTAAATAAAATAAAACTGAATTGATTGTATTTAGAAGTTGAGTACATGAAATAAGGTTCATTATAAAAACAATCAATAAATTCATTATCTTAACGAAAGAATTTTTTAATGAAAATAGTACTAGTATTTAAATGAAACCATTAGTTAATGGAGATTGGAGAGTATCAATCAATCATAAATTCATACATCTTGAATCACCTTCCACAGTAATTTTCCACCACCCGTTTGAGGGTTGAGATTCACGACCAACCACCGCACCTCACTCACCGCCGTGGTCTCCACCACCATCCACCACTAACCCTCAACGGTCGTTTTTTAATTCTTACTTTACCTCCATGACTTGTTTTTGCTATACGTATCTCCATACTCCATTAAAGCAAAACATGATTTTTGTAAGATTTTCTTAGAATTTAGTATTCGGCCAGATATTCTATATATTTTGCCGGAATGTTTGGTCGGAAAACTCGAAAAACACATTCCTTTTGCTTTCATTTGAATCGTAGTTGTCAAACGCAACCAACTCATTTTCATTGCTAAATGCTTATAAACCCTTGGTGTAAGTAAGAACATCTTGGAGTCAGTATCAGCGCTGTGGGTGAGGCATTCAATCGAACGGTTTTCGTGCACCCGCCGAGCAATTGATCCGGTGGGCTCTTATGAACGCATAAGTATTTCAGGATGAAGGCCGGCATTGTCACTACTAGACTCCAAGACTTGGTATGTATATTCCTCTCATCAATCTTTAATCCCACATTTGTTTTTCATGTGTTGTTCGTGGAATTGCATATAGGGTGCGGGTAACACAGTCGATGTAATTTTGCCGATAACTGTAATGTACGTGTAGATTAGTAGAGATGCCAATGCTATTACTTAGGCTTGTCCGCTTGTGTAGAGACACGATTTTCTTAAAAACAAACTCTTATCTCACTCTCAATACTAGCGAATGCAGAAAGTTGTTTCTTACGGTACAACGTTTGAATCGAAGCAATGATTACAGGGTCAAAGGAACGAGAAAAAAAACACAATTATTCGCAAGAGAAATACTCGAATGCGTTTGTATATCAAAAGTTCAATGTGTTCTTCAAACATCTATTGAAATGCTCTTAATATTGCTGTCACTTTTTAGTTCCTACATCGATAAATTGCCCTTGATTCTAAAAGTAGAAGCTATGTATATATATTTTTGTTTTGTTTTGCAAACACTCCTTTAAAAACACTTCTATGAAACCATGAACTCAGATTGTGGTTGATAACGGAGTGATCCAGCTCACGCTTTCCAATCCAGGAGGAATCGTTGTCGGCTTACGATATAATGGAATCGACAATTTGCTTGAACTTCACAACAAGAACCTGAATGGCGGGTACATTATTGTCTTCCCAATTGTGTCATATATATATATGCATTATAGTTGATCTTAATGTATGCTTGAACACAAAAATTTAAGGGGTAATCTACTCAGACATTTAGGATTTTATGTATGATCAATGAGCATACAACCAACAGATTTCTTTTGTTGGATTTTGAGGCGTATAAATTCTATTTTTTTAATAATTAGGCTAAACTTTTTATTTTTTAATAATCCACCATATTAACAATGTGATGAGCTATGGTCATGGTGATCCAATTACAGGTTTTGGGACCTTAACTGGAGTGAAGCAGGGAGTTTCAAAACAAGGGGAAAATTTGACACGTATGCCGTTAATACCGCCTCAATGCTTCTTTTACTCTTTCTGGACATATTCAATGATAATGTATAATTATTGCTCGAACCATAATTCATTTCTTCAGGATTGAAGGGACAAGCTTGAGGGTTATTGTAGAAAATGAGGAGCAAGTAGAGCTCTCTTTCACGAGAACATGGGACCCTTCAGTACAAGGAGAACAATCACCTTTAACTATAGACAGGAGGTTTTTTTGCTCGTCTTAATTAATCTTAAATCATATAGTTATGTAGATGTTGCTCGAGTTTGACATAAATATTGAACCGGTTTTTTTTAGGTTTGTGGTGCTTCGTGGTTGCCCAGGATTCTATTCTTATGCCATTTTCGAACATTTAGAGGCCTTTCCTGGTTTCAACCTTAACACTACAAGGATTGCATTTATGCTCAGCAAAGACAAGTACGGTTTTCTTTACTCGGTCGGATAAGGCTAGGACTATCGTGATGCGTGATTCCCAAATGAAAAAGAAGACATTGTGATTGACTTGTGTTTTTCTAAGTGACCAGGTTTCATTACATGGCCGTGTCAGACAATAGGCAAAGATATATGCCTATGCCAGATGACCGATTGCCAGGAAGAGGTCAACAGCTGGCTTACCCAGAAGCCGTTCTCCTTGTTGACCCTGTGGAACCCGAATTCAAAGGAGAAGTACAGAAAATTTATCCTAAGTCTCATGTATTATTGCAAATACATAAAATGGCGGCCGAATTATTATTTGATCTGTCCGTGTTCAGGTGGATGACAAGTACCAGTACTCGTGCGAGAACAAAGATAATCGGGTGCATGGATGGATATGTTTTGACCCGCCGGTGGGTTTCTGGCTTATTACACCTAGCAATGAATTCCGGAACGGTGGGCCCCTTAAACAAGACTTGACCTCCCATGTGAACCCTACCACCCTTGCGGTAAGGACACTTCAAACAAATAATTTAAGTCTCATTTCTAGTTTTGCATGTATTAAATGACCCGGGCATAGTAAATAATAAAATAAAAATAATAATTTGAACTGGATGCAGATATTTGTTACATCTCATTATGCGGGAGAGGATCTGTTATTAAAATTTAAACCCGGAGAAATCTGGAAGAAAGTTTTTGGCCCGGTTTTTATCTATCTAAATTCAGCTCCAGATGGAAATGACGCACTCTCACTTTGGACTGATGCTAAAGAACAAGTAAACATATCAATAAGTACATGTATTCCTTAGTTTGGATTTTTTTATCAACATGCCACCTCAAAATTGATTTTTCAGATGAAAAAGGAAGTGGAGTCGTGGCCTTATAGTTTTGTAGCCTCGAATGATTTTCTCAAGTCTAACGAGAGGGGTGCAGTAAGGGGTAAATTGTTTGTCTATGACAGGTTTCTTTCCTTTGAACACTATTTTTCCTTGTAGCATCCTTTCATATATATACACACACACACACACACAACTATGATAAAAATACAGGTGTGGTTTTTGTAATTATCCTTTATTTGTAAAAAAATGTTCAGTTACATTAGCAAAGATAGTATACCTGCGGAAGCAGCTTATGTTGGGCTGGCACCACCAGGTGATAATGGATCGTGGCAAAGGGAATCTAAGGTAATTTTCGTATTCTTTTCCGCTCAAAGATCAAAATTTTCTCACATTCGATTGTATCATACCAGGGGTATCAGTTTTGGACCACTGCCGATAGTGATGGCTGCTTTTCCGTTTCTAATATTCGTGCCGGTGACTATAACCTATATGCATGGGTGCCTGGATTTATCGGCGATTATAAGTGTGAAGTAGCATTAACCATTACCCCAGGTTCTACACTTCTACTGTCATTTCGAAGTATTTAGTTATTTACAACCTTTTTTATATGTAGTTAGACCAAATTTTTTAATTCAATACAAAGAAGTTGATAAAAACAACAATAAGCATCAATTCCCAATATAGGGTGTGACATTGATGTTGGTGAGCTTATATACGAGCCTCCGAGAAACGGGCCTACAGTGTGGGAAATTGGCATCCCTGATCGTACAGCAGCTGAATATTATGTTCCGGACCCGAACCCAATGTACATCAATAAACTTTATGTGAATCATCCAGACAGGTTAGATTTCTACATTTTTAAAGTTTTATTGTTGCAGTTGCACTTCCTTGAAAGTTCTAATCCATGGTTTTCATTTCTTGTCAGGTTTCGACAATATGGATTATGGGAAAGATATGCTGATTTGTTTCCAGAACAAGATTTAGTGTACACTGTGGGTGTCAGTGACTATAGAAAAGATTGGTTCTATGCTCAGGTTACAAGGTGATTTAGTCGATATTAATTAGTTTCCTTAGTTGTTATATTTCTTTGGTTTCGGTTTGCCCTTCCAACCAGCCACCCGGCTTCTCTTCAGGAGGGCTGGTGACAATGCATACAAGAGTACAACATGGCGAATAAAATTCGTTATCGAGAGTGTGGATGAAAGTGGGACCTATATTTTGCGTCTGGCACTTGCTTCGGCTCACAATTCTGATTTACAGGTTTGATGACAATTTTCTCTGTTTTTGTCCGACGTCACTATTTCCTTCAGGTTTTTGAACTCTGATTGGTTTAAGTGAGTCGATTTACTTTCTAGGTTCGGGTCAACGATGCTGATGCAAATCCTCCCTTATTTTCAACGGGAGTAATCGGGGCCGATAATGCGATTGCTAGGCATGGGATACATGGGATCTATTGGTTGTTCAATGTGGATATACCAGCTGCTCAACTCAAGCAAGGTGATAACACCATATATTTGACTCAAGCAAGGAGCAGCAGCCCTTTCCAAGGCATTATGTACGACTACATTCGTCTGGAGGGCCCGTCTTCTTGTGTTGAGATGGCTGGAAAGATAAAAAATTGTCCATAATACCCTTTCACCAGCTGACGAACGTTGTAGTCGTGATATATCCTTCATTCGATCGGCAATTTATAGCATGCTACTATGTGTATGTTAATGTGAATGATGATTTATTGTTTATGTAATAATAATTTTAGTGTTAAAAAATTATTTTCTGTATTTTAATTTATTCAATAAAGAGACCCTTGTATCATAGAACCAAGTTCTCATAAATTTATATAAACCCAATTTAAATATTCACACTATTATAATATATTTTCCAATTTATCATACTTCCAATATTAATTTTTATACAATATTAATAGTATGACTAATATTTTATATTATTCAACTTTTCAAAATTATAAACTTTATTTTTAACATAATTAATATTAAATTAGTATTCTTTGCAAATATTCTTTGGATTTTTCACAACTACATATGTATTGTATTTTTCACAAATTTATCGAGTTTACGTACTATATATTAATATATAGTATACTATATGGATTATGAACTCAGGTCCTAATATATATACTATATGGATTATGAACTCAGGTTCATGTAATAATTTAACAATATGAATCGATTATTCTGCTTAATTATGGTATGAATTTAACAATATGAATCGATTATGGTATGGACAAAGAATCGCGGTACTGGATAGTCACTTCACATAGGTAGGTATTGCGTGGAAAGGTTATTTTTGTCGCAAGAGTCATTATTAGTTGGAAAAAAAAGAAGAGAGAAAAAGGGTTGATTTACCAAATTAGCCCTCACCCACCTCCGCCACCAACACCGTCTTCCCCAACTCCCATTGCCGCCGGCTGCCAACAAACCCCCCTCACCTACCCCGAAACGCGGGCCCCACACCACTTTTTTTCAATCTCACCAAACTCAATACGACTTACCTGTTTTATAGACCTCCTCCCTCTTCATTGATCCTCAGGAGGTGACCTACTTTTTCTCATCTAACAAAACCAGATACAGAAAACACATTCCTTCTCATTCCCACCACCCCGACCCGCGATGGCTCTCTCCACCCAGAACTCTCTTCTCCCCAACACCTCCGCCGCCCGAGCTCCCCAAATCCAGTTCGCCGCCGCTCCCTCCTCCGTAACCGTCAGATCCGGCCTCAAACCTATCTCGGCCGTACACGCCGCCGCCGATTCCCCCAACTCCAAAAACCCCATCGTCCCAGCCGCCGCGAAGACGTCGGCGGCGCCCACCGTGGAAACGAAATCGGCCCCGATCAAATGGGCTGTGGACAGCTGGAAATCGAAGAAGGCGCTCCAGCTGCCGGAGTACCCGAGTCAGGAGGCTCTTGGATCGGTGCTGAAAACGCTCGACGATTTTCCGCCGATCGTGTTCGCCGGAGAGGCCCGCAGCCTTGAGGAGCGCCTGGGCGAGGCCGCCATGGGGAACGCCTTCCTCCTCCAAGGCGGGGACTGCGCCGAGAGCTTCAAGGAGTTCA
Source organism: Euphrasia confusa (assembly GCA_954870475.1). Classification (NCBI taxonomy): domain Eukaryota; kingdom Viridiplantae; phylum Streptophyta; class Magnoliopsida; order Lamiales; family Orobanchaceae; genus Euphrasia; species Euphrasia confusa. The sequence goes on from OX940960.1 coordinate 35,711,101, forward strand.
ATGCCAATAACATCAGGGATACTTTCAGGATCTTGCTCCAAATGGGCGCCGTTCTCATGTTCGGGGGTCAAATGCCTGTCATCAAGGTCCTACTCTCTGTCTCTTTCTCTCTCTATATATGTATGTATATGTGTGTGTGTTTATGTATATATGTATTTGTTGATGAAATTGGATTCTAGTTGATGGCTATTCTAATTTCCACGTTTGCGAAGAATATCAGAATTTTCGTTTGTGATTGGATGACCTTTCTGAGTAAAATGCTCACATATTTTTTTGCTGAAAATAATATATGTGTATAGGTGGGCAGAATGGCTGGTCAGTTTGCAAAGCCTAGGTCAGATAACTTTGAGGAGAAAAATGGGGTGAAATTGCCGAGTTACAGAGGAGACAATATCAACGGAGACTCTTTTGATCCAAAGTCGAGGATCCCTGATCCTGAGAGGATGATCAGAGCCTACTGTCAATCTGCGGCTACGCTGAATCTCCTGAGGGCATTTGCTACCGGAGGTTACGCTGCAATGCAGAGGATTAATCAGTGGAACTTGGACTTCACGGAGCATAGCGAGCAGGGTGATAGGTATGTATGTTCATTTCATTTTATGATTTTTGGATAAGGGTATTGTTTGCTGGCACTGATTACTATGTTTTGAGTTGGTTGCACACGTAAATTTGCATGATAGTAGTGAATTTACCTTCATTCCAAAATATGTTCAGTTTCAGAATATTTGTTGTAAAGATGATTTTTTTAATGATAAATGATCATGTAGTTAAACTTCCCTGCTTAATATTTGTACATAAACTTAAAACTACATCTCTTGTGAAATGTTTTTGCATGATTCTGATAATTTCATTGTAGGGTAAGTAGCGTGAATTTTCAATTCCATTTAGCAGTAAAAAGTTGAAATGCTTTGATTTTTAGCAACACCTCTCTATGTAAATGTAATTTCATTATTTAGACTAGTTAAAATTTTGAATAAAGTGGAATGGAAGTTAGCCATCACTCAATGCAACCTTCACCAATGAAGGCCAGCAGTTTCCACTGCCACAATTAACTTATTCCACTGCCACCTATGTTTTGTTCTAAAGCCTTCTCCCCCATATATTATTGCGGGTCCAGGAAAACATGACTAAACTTAGAAACCGTAGCACAAATAGTCAAACCTACTTTTTCTTTGTCATTGAATCTAAATCAAAGATGGAAATCAAAATTCCTTGGATAGTCAGGTGAGTATTAAAAATCCGATGAGAATTGCATATTAAAAAGGTGATGGTTAAGTAGTATTTTTTTAAGTAGGATCCACAAATTATTATATTATTTATCCCAAAAAATATTTTGTTGAAGTTTGAGGTGTAGAATTTTGTAGGAGTGGACTAAATGGCAATTATCCCTATTTTATAATGAAGAGGCACTGTTTGTTTTTCTGTTTCATATACCAGCTGTCCTTGTGAGGTCGGATTATCTATCTATAGATGGTATATGATATGATTATGTTGATTGAAATGCAGGTACCGTGAACTCGCTCACAGAGTTGATGAGGCCCTGGGATTTATGCAAGCTGCTGGACTTACACTTGATCATCCTGTCATGAGGACAACTGAGTTCTGGACGTCTCACGAGTGTTTGCTCTTACCCTATGAGCAATCACTCACTCGGCTTGATTCCACTTCTGGTCGATTTTATGATTGCTCGGCCCATTTTCTTTGGGCTGGAGAAAGAACAAGACAATTGGATGGAGCACATGTTGAATTCCTTAGGGGAATCGCGAATCCCCTTGGTATTAAGGTGAATGTTCAGATTGACGATTTCAGTTTCTTTGGAGGAGTTTTTCTTTACTTCTGCTAATTGAGTTTTTTATTTCTTAACTTTCCTTTCAGGTTAGTGATAAAATGGACCCGAATGAACTGATCAAGCTCATTGAGATTCTGAACCCTCAGAATAAACCAGGAAGGATTACCATTATTACTAGGATGGGGGCAGAGAACATGAGGGTAAAACTTCCACATTTAATCAGGGCCGTCCGTAGGGCGGGGCAGATTGTCACATGGGTCTCTGATCCTATGCATGGAAACACTATCAAAGCTCCATGTGGTCTGAAAACTCGCCCCTTTGACTCTATCAGGGTATGTGGTTTTACTTTGATCAGCGTTTTTATGTGAAAGCAGGTTAGATAAATCTTTTTTAGTTTTGGGTAGTAAGGAAAACCTCAAACTACGATTCACTTCGTCATAGTAAATAGTAGAACCATATAATATTTTTTGAGGTTAGCATCCAATTATCCTTAAACTACACCTTATAATCAGTTGCTAGTATGATCTCAGTTGATTACGATTTATATTCCAAGTAGCTTAATGGTGCACGGCCTTTATTAACAAGTTTTATTTTTATTTTTGGGTAATGTACTAATGCAGATGAGAAAATAGACTAGTTTGGTTAGGTGTGTCTAGATACCCAACTGACCAAACTTAATGGACCCAGTGTTCTAGTATACAATTCCCATTTGTCGTATTGTGTTAATGATTGAGTTGGTGGTGCTAAGACCATTCTTACAACATGCACAACAATTGTAAAGTTGGGTTAATTCTAGAAATACCCCAATGCTTAGTCAAATTACAATACACCCCAGCTTATCTTTGATACTTTATTTATTTTTTTCGTATGTTGCTATTGTTTATCAGGCTGAAGTAAGAGCTTTCTTTGATGTACATGAGCAAGAAGGAAGTCACCCAGGGGGTGTGCATTTGGAGATGACGGGTCAAAATGTTACAGAATGCATAGGAGGGTCACAGACTGTGACCTTTGATGACCTAAGCTCTCGTTACCACACCCACTGTGACCCTAGGCTTAATGCCTCTCAGTCTCTAGAGCTTGCTTTTATTATAGCCGAGCGCCTTAGGAAGAGGCGGCTCGGTTCCCAGAAGGCATAAGGGCAGTAGTGTTATGTCCTCTGAAATCAAATGTATCATGTATGAATTAGAAAAAAGTTCTAAAGTTAAAAAAATGACGGGTACTGAAATGAACTTGTTTGCTTGTTTTGTGTATTATACTGAGAGTGGGATATTGCAATTTTTTTTGGTTGTTCGCTCTTGTTCTCTCACATGAGTCTCGGATCCTAATTGGTTAATAAATGAGGACATTTATTCATATTAGTATATTATTACTTCCTGCATCCATTAAAAATTTATTTAATTTTTTATTCTTTATAAATTTGCACATGGATAAATGGATATGTTTTTATAATTTTATTCTTACTACTTACTGTATTTATTTACATTAATATTATTATATTTTTATCAAACTTATTTATTGCATAACCAACAATATCTATTATACAGAGTATCATACTTAACTATTCAAAAAAAAACATTTTTTCTTAAAATTGAAAAATCAAACTTATATTTATAAATAGAGACAATATCACAAAACATTAATATTATTATATTTTTCTCAAACTTATTTATTGCATAATCAACAATATCTATTATACGGATACTTTACTATTCAACCAAAAAAAAATATTTTTTCTTAAAATTGAAAAATCAAAATCAAAATTATATTTATAAATAAAGACAATATCACAAAACAGTAACTCCAACGTTGTTTAAGACTTTACAAGCTCTTCAAATTTGTTTAAAATTTTTTGTAAAAAGAGTTTATAAAACTTAAAAATACTCCGTAATTGTTTAAAAACTTATAATTTGTTTAAAAAAAAGTAAAAACAAAATATTTTTAAATAATTTATAAGCTCATACTACTTTAACAATAAAAAACCAAATTACACCTAAAATTATTATTATTTTATATATATATATATATATATATATATATATATATATATATATATATATATATATTATATCTGACAGTAAACTTTCGCTCGAAAAGAATATGCATCTTCTGTGTTTACATCATCAACTATTGCCCAGAATTTTTCGAGCATCTCCGGACAGCTCCACGACCCACATGCCATTGGGAAAATGGTATGAAATGCAAGACTTAGTTAGATTGAATACCTCGGCCTGGGTTTGGCATCTTTTCGTCATGAGGTCAAGCCAATGTTTCGGTATAGTGGATGTGGAACAACGACTTCTTCGTTTTCCCAAAAATGGTATGTCCGAACCATCTGGCTCAAATCGCACGGTAACTGAAACGTTGTACATTAGTGCGTTACAAAAACCGTGGGTTAGTGCGATATATATATATTCAAATTTATTATTTTATTTATACAAATTTTTTTGACTTCTCACATACTACAACTTCTTTGACTTCTTTGTAAAAAAATATTACCACCACTTCTTTGACTTTTAATAAACAAAATTATGCTCCACACATATATTGATTTGTAAAAAAATATTACCACTTCTTTGACTTTTTTGTAAAAAAATTATGCTCCACACATATTATTGTTTATAGCGTCTCAAAACCATAAACTCTACAATTTATTCCAAAGAATACAACTCATTAACTTTCAATTTTTTATTAAAATAAGTGAAAATTACAACTCATTAACTTTCATTTTTTATTAAAATAAGTGTTTATTAGAATAAACTTTCATTTTACTTTCATTTTTTTTATTAAAATAAGTGTTTATTAGAATAAATGTTTTTTTATTAAAATAAGTGTTTATTAGAATAAATGTTTTAGTAGGTGAATAGAGAAATTCTTTTAATAAGTGGTTATTTTGGTGTGCATTTTCAATAGTTGTCTTGCTACGTCATCCCTTAAAACAACTTATGGATTATGTAGACAAACTAATTGTTTTATTAAATCTCTTCCTAATTTTTTTAATAGTACGTCAATTTGATTTTGAGCTAAAATCTAAAAAAAAATATAAACAATTAAACACATATTCTTACATTTTTTAATATTGAGCTAAAATCTCAAAAAAAAAAAAAAAAAAAAAACTAAACAATTAAACACATATTCTTACGTTTTTTAATAGTATGTCAATTTTATCAAAATTAAACACATATTCCTACTTTTTTAATAGTATGTCAATTTGATTGGACATTTGAGCTAAAAAACAGAAAAAAAAAAATCAACAATTAAACACATGTATCATTTTTGTATTTTGTGTTTCATTCTTCTTACTATTTAAACAATTTTTGCTAAACATACTACCAATTCTTTGATTTCTTTATAAAAAATATTATCACTTTGATTTTACAACTCATTAACTTTGATTTATCCAATTGAAAGAATACAACTCATTAACTTTAATTTTTTTATTAGAATAAATAAGCAAAATAGAAAAGTTCTTTATATAGGTCAAAATGTAATTATAATAATTATATTTCTTATTTCATTTATAAGTTTTGAGTGGTGTATTAAAGTTGGTTTATAAAATTAATTTAATATTAGTGTGTTTAATAAATCATGTATTAATAAAAAAAGAGGGTGGCTACCTAATTATAAATCTAAATTAATTAAAATTTAAAAGTATTTAGGAAAATATGTATTTTAGGTTATTAATTTACATTTCAATCTTTATTATCTAAACTTTCTAATTAATGATATTTTTTTTATAACTGTTTTTATTAATAGAGAAATTATTAATTTTATTATTACAAAAAAAAGTACAACTAATTACTTTAATACTCTTATAATAACTATCACCCTGTATAATAAATAAAGATAATTTTAGAATATTATTCAAATTTATAATTAAGAAAAACTAATATCATAATTTACATACTAACGTTTAAAATTACCATTGCCATTAATTATGTTTTAATGTAATATGAATTAATTTTAGGGTGATTTTAATAAAAGAGTAATTTTAAAATTTTAGATGATTTTCATTAATTACTCTTTTAAAATTGATATTTTTTGTTTTCAATCGACTAAATCTTATACAACATTAGTAGAGATTATATGATATTCAAATTGAAACGATTATTATTGATGTTAATGTATATTATATTAAATTAAATGATCTTATTTGAAAATTATCATTTGATAACGTTTAATTGAAAAACATATAACAACATGTATATTATATTAAATTAAATGATCTTATTTGAAAATTATAATTTTATAACGTTTAATTGAAAAACATATAACAACGTTCATGTAATTCTTACTATTAAAATTTTAGAAATAATTGATCAACAACATAAGTTTACAATTATATAAAAAATTAGAGACTTTGACTCAAGAAGAATTGAATTTCATATCATTTGGTTTTAAAACATATCGAGTTTACTATATTACGAAAAAAAACAAAAAGTTATTCATAGTTTTGTACAAAACATTATGAAATTTATAGTGAAATGTGACAAATTAATGTTATTCGCAAATAACACAACTTTAACTAATAAATTACTTTTAATCGTGATTACATAGAGTGTGTATGATATATGATATTGAAATAGTCCACAGGAGCATAGCCGAGTGGTAAGGTTTGTGATGATGTGGGTGTAATTCTCCGGCGACGACGCAGGGTTCGAATCTCGGGTGAGACAAATTTTCATTGAAATATTATGAAAGTTTGTCTTGGGGTTGGACTTGTTGGCTCTTTCGCACAGATGTTTGCTACTCAGGCACATTCTTCGATTTACATTCTATCGATCGAGAGATCTCCGATCAGGTGGGGTGGAGTTTCTCGTCTCTCCTCCTTATAAAAAAAAGATAGGAGTATATAATATTGAAGTACATTAAGGACCTGTTCTTTTGGACTGAAACCGGCTGAACTGAACTGAACTGAACTTAAGCGATCTGAACTGAACTGAACTGAACTTAAGCGATCTGAACTGAACTGAATTGATTTTTTATAAAAATAATAATAATATTATAACACAGATTGTATATTTAAAATTATAGATCAAAATTATTTTTTATTTATTTTATTTTAATTTATTTTGAAGCTATCTGAAGAACTGAACTGAACTGAAGCGATCTGAACTGAACTGAACTGAACTGAACTGAAGCGATCTGAACTGAACTGAACTGAACTGAAATTAAGTCCAAAAGAACAGGTCCTAAGTCTAGTTTATTGTGCAATTTACAGAATTTACTTTGGAGATTTTTACAAAAAATTACAGAATATATGGTAAAATGCGACGGCTTTTTCGCTAGGCACGAACATGAGCACGAAAATTCAATTTCGTGCTTCTTGGAGAACGAAACACAACACGAAAATTGAATTTCGTGCTATTAGGAGTACAAAAATTGAATTTTCGTGCTCATACTCATTCTTAGGTAGAAACACTGTCATATTTTACAATAAATTCTATAACTTTTTGTAGAAATTTCCAAATTCAATTCCGTAAATTCCATATTAAACTAGACTCGATGTTCTTCACAATCATGTGTCACACAAGCTCTAATTAATTACCAATATAAACAGATTTTTAGTTACATTTGTACCATCTACAAATAACTATAGTTTATCATCTTTCACTATTAATTTCATAACTCTTTGTAGAAAATTTCAAATAACTTTTCGTCAGTTTTTTAATATACTAGACTCGATGGGCTTCAATACCATATATAATATGGAATTCAGGTCTTCTTGAATCGAAATAGTTTATTAGTTAAAGATGTCTTACTCGCAAAGATCATTAATCGGTCATCTTTCACCATTAATTTCATTATTTTTTGTAGAAAATTTCAAATTATTTTTTAATAATTTCGTTGTGAAGTTCACCGAGTCTAGTTTATTACGGAATTTATAGGACATAATTTGAAAATTTCTTCAAAAAGTTATAGAATTTATGGTAAAATGTTGCAGTTTTTCTACCAAAGCACGAACATGAGTACGGAAAATTAATTATCGTATTTCCAGAAACATGAAAACCAGCATGAAAATTGAATTTTGTGTTATTTTCGTGCTGCCCAGAAACACGAAAATTTGCGTTATTTTCGTATTGCCCATAAGTTACCACTTACCAGCACGAAATTTAAAAATATTTCATGCTTAATTTGAATTCGTGCTATTATATATAAAAAACAATTTTTTTTTTAGCTTTTACATTACATAAATTTTCGTGTTATGATTCTTGTTATATTTTGCTTTATATTCAATTATTTCTATAAATTTTTGAAATTGATTTATTTGAAAAAAAGTGAAATCTAATTTTGTTATTTTATTTTTACTTTATTTTTATTGTAATAAAATAATAAACAATTTAAAAGTAATTGATAATAATAAACAAATCAAAAGTAATTTGTCTTAGTCAATTTTAAAAGTATTTTTGTATTTTAAAACAATTTTGCATAGATAACTTCTACTTTTAGATGAGGGGCTCATACTTTTATATGAATTTTATACGGTGTACTCTTGCCTATTCCAAAAAAACCACTCAAAATTATCAACAGTACATTCTGCTTCAACAGTCGTACTTAATTATTATTTGAAAGAAAAACAAAACAAATAAATAAAAAAATCAATCGGATTCATTAGCGGCCTCTCCGAACAAAGCTTACGCGCGATTTAGATCTGAGCACGGGTCACTGAAGAATTGATTGATATGATGATGGAATTCAGGTGACGATAATCGAACAAGAGACGAGAGGGAGATTCGACGGAAGAAGTGAGCTAGCCGCTCTCCACCATATTGAGGTAATTCTCTCGACCGTATCTATTTTACATGCCGATCGGATTTCCAGTATCTAACAATCGAGAATACAGAATGCAGCGCGCGCCGGCGACTCTGGAGGAACAGTTGATACTGAAAGCTGTTAGAGAAGAATGTCAGTGGGAGAACCTTCCCAAGCGCATTCAATCTGCCTTCAATTCCAAGGAAGAATGGCATCGGAGGTTCGATTTATTTATTTTGGAATTTATACTGTTGTGACAATGGTCCAAATTTAGGTTGATTCCGTGAAAAGAGTACTCTCGTTTAGATATATCATTGGATGTAGTGATCTACGGGACGTAGAGTCTGTGAGCTACTATAAGACACCAAAAGTTGGGTCGTATGTTTGTAGATCAAAGAGCTTAACAGTATTTCCTCACCGATCAATTGTTCTAGTGCTATGAACTCATTAGAACACCGATTTCTGTTGATTTCACTCATTTGAATCATTCTTCTCTTTCAGGATAACCGAGCACTGCATCAAGAAAAGGCTCCTATGGAATGCTTGTTTTGCTAAGAAAGTGTGCAAGGAGAGTGAATACTATGAAGAAATGATGCGTTATCTACGAAGAAATCTAGCTGTGTGTTTCATGAATACCCGGTCATCCATTACTTTTTTGTGCTACTATTATTCATAGTGAAATTGCACGTATATCAGTACCATAATGTCAAATGTAATGTGTGTCATCCTGAAAAGTATAATATACGGTATTGACTAATGGCATTAATTTTTAAGTGAGGGAACCGACACTTTGAGAACATGAAGTAAAAGGATAACCAAGGAGTATAATTTATATATATGTAGTTAAACTCAGGCCACAAAAACTATGTTCTTGCTTAAGAAAGACCCTGCGGAATGTGGTTTATGGGACAAGTGTGCATTTCATGGTACTTTAGGATATTTTAGCAACTTGGACACCTTGCCTCCTCATGTTCTTTATTGGGTTTTCCATTTAGAGTAATATAGGATCTTTCAAACACTTACTATATAAAATTGATGAATGATTGAGTATGTTTACATGTTTGTTGTTATATTAACATTTACTTTATTTTAGACTAAAAAGTTGGCCTGTTCATTTATTTGCAGTTATTCCCCTACCATCTTTCGGAGCATGTTTGCCGTGTTATGAGGGTTTCTCCCTTCAAATATTACTGTGATATGTTATTTGAAGTGATGAAGAATGGTATGAGGATGCCAATAGCTTCCTTGATTTTAATATATGCACTTCTTGGTTGCCAGTATTGTGTTCCAAGTTATATTTAAGTTATGCTTCACTTGCTGTTCTGACACGCACAAGTGCTCATAAATTATGTATAGTTTTGTATCTTGATAGGGCAAAATCAACTGTACTCCCTGAACTGTGGATGGTTCACGATCTGCTCATTTTCTACTCTCAGGCCCTTTATATTCTTCAATTTGTGTTTATTGTGGATTTTCAATACATTTCATTGGATCCATTAAATAACCAATACTCTCTCCGTCCCTTTGAAAGTATCTCAGTTTTTAAAAATAATTACTACCACGCCAACCAATTGCACACATAAAATATATTATTTCTTAATTTCCGTGCTGAAAGGTTTTGTGACCCTACAGAGATACGGAGGTAGTATGTAATAGTAATGCATTCATGAAATACTACTAATGACTCACGAAGTATAGTATTGGTAAAAAACTTCCTACATGTAATATATATATATATATATATATATATATATATATATATATATATATATATATATATATATATATATATATATGACACGCTGTGGCAATCGTTTTTACTTGATTGAGAACTCAATACATTATGTTGTATTTCTTGTTATATTATGTCTTGTCATCGTGATTATTAAAATTAATGTATTTTAAGTGTATGATTTTTTCATTCATGATTGAAATGTCACTTCTATACTATATATTTGCAGAACAACCATATGACAGCATTCCTAATTTTACCGCGGCAGATGCCCTGAGGCTCACAGGGATAGGAAGAAATGAATTTATTGACATCATGAACAAGTGCAGATCTAAGGTAGGTTTAAGCACTCACGACTATATTTGTACATGCAAAAGATCATCAGACATTTATTCATTTATTCTTGTTTTCTTTCCATGATGATGTATTGATGTAATATTGTAAATTTGTAATCTTGTTTTGAACTTGGTAGCAATTTTTTATTTTTTTTGAATTTTTCCAATAAAAACTACTTAGAAGGCTGAATCACCACAACTTCATTCCATTAAACTAATAATTGAATCAGTGAAACCAACTCCAGGCTCTGTCCCTCCCCCTGTTTTTCTTCTGAAAACTAATTATTTAGATATATAGTCTTCCCTTCACATCATCATGTATTCATGTCCAAAAAACCGATATTCATTGACTCACTTCATGTACAACTGATCTTTCTTAGAATCCCAGAAAGTTGACAAAATGAATATTCATGATTTGGGTAAGTGGTGGATCTGCACTGCCAGTTGACTACAAAGAGTGTAGTTCTTAATCGGAAGGAGGGCTGAAGAGTTTAAAATATATAAATGAGAAAGGGATTTCCTAACAAGTACTACTGTTTTAAGTGGATTGTAAATTTCATAAAGTGAGTCCACATTTAAGAAAAACTATTTTTACACCTAAATACATTAAGTTGAATTGCTTGGATGTTTTTGCCAGCATTATTAGCCTTGAATTTGAAGCTGGATTGAGTATCTGAAAGTGTACATTTGCAAAATATTTTGAGTTCCTCATCATATATGATCTGGGTTGTTGTATTATGCTTATCTAACTTGAATTTAACTTCTTGGAGCCTTCCAGAAAATTATGTGGAAACTGAACAAGTCAATAGCTAAAGAACTTTTGCCGATAGAACCAGTGGAATTTTCAATTGAACCATGGTGGGGAGTTTGTCTAGTAAACTTCACTTTGGAAGAATTCAAGGTCAGTGGTATATTGTGTGTTCTTTTTCTCTCCAAGTGCATATGAGGAAAGTCAAACTCTACTTACCTGACATGAAATATTTTCTTCATTTTCCTCCTATTATAAACACATCTTTTCTAGAAACTCTCAGATGAAGATATGGCAACTATTGATAAAATATGTAAGGAGGAAGCAAATTCATTCATCCTTTTTGATCCTGAAATTATCAAGGGTCTATTTCGCCGGGGGCTTGTGTACTTTGATGTTCCTGTATATACTGATGATCGTTTTAAAGGTACTTTCTCTGAGCATTTTACATGAAATCAAATTATATTTCTTGTCGACCCCAAGCCCCAACCTATAAATTAAAGGAAGAAAATGGACCAAAGGAAAAATTGGACAAGTACAACGTTGAAAAAAACATCCTTGATTTAAATCTCACTTATATGCTAAATATCGCAGATGTTTTTTCTTTAAATTAATACATGACTTTGGCTATGATAAGAATAACTTTGGACCTCCTTTTGTACGTCATTTATTTGATCTCGGGCCAGATATGTAGTTTGTCCAAAGTAAAATCAATTATACCTGTTGGATCAACATTTGAGTAATGCATGTGATTCACATGTTCAACCTCACCCATCCAATAAGAAAAAGAATCCACCTAAATTTTGCATGTTGAGACATCCTTGAGAATTCAGATACATATCCTACGCTAGTTTTGATGGTAATTTAATTTTTATTAAAATGGCCTTTTTGCATTTCTAAAAAGGTGGGATAACCTTAGTTTTTATTTATTTATTTAACGTCATCATAATAATAATTATTGTTACTTCAAAGGACAATCTTTGTATAATAAACCGTGTAGAGGTGTAATAATTCAACAGAAAAGGGACTACTGACCACTGGAGTTGGCAGAACCTTTGTCAAACTCTACCGTTTAAAATATTCAAATGTTATGTTTCCTTATTTTTTTCTTTTAACGGGACTGAATGGTCTTGATAGAAATTATTACTAGAAATGTTAAAATAACACATGAAATGTCAAGCCAACAAGTTATGTGCTTTCTATCGAACCTTAGAGTCTTTATGTGTCTTTTATCAGTTTCTAGGCTTGAAGGATTTGTTTCAAACAGGGAGCAGTTATATGAAGATCCCATTGAAGAGTAAGGCTCCTATCTAGTTCCTCTTTTCATTTTTGCTTAAATCGCTCAAGATTGAAGCTGGAGCTGGAGATTTGATTACTTTGTATTTCACATCAGGTTGCTTTATGCTGTGTTTGTGGTGTCAAGTGAAAACTCAACTGTTGCTGAGTTGGCAACAACTCTACAAGCTGATCTCTCTCAGTTACAGGCCGCTGCATCCTTTGCTTGCCGACTGGGATGGGCGGTAAAGCTTTTCGACCCTGCATCTATTTTACAAGAACCAAAGGCACCTGGATCTCCTAAAAGTTTACTCAGTGATGAATATGATGGTTCTCATGCTACAATGGGCTCTGCAAATTTGTCTGGTGACGCCAGTGATGTGCAACCAGATGTGTTGTGGACAGAGTATTCTAGTGCTGCTTCTGATTGTTCTCGTGTGGCTTTTGTTGTCGATGCTAATATAACATCTTATCTCATGATGGGATCTGTTTCACCAGGCATGCCTTATGTTTCTGTCTCATCCTATTTTTCCATTCTGAAATGAATATTTACATGTCTGCATGTCGCCATGATTTATTTTCTATTTCAGTTTGATCCAAGTTTGGTATTATATTCTAGTGCAGACCTCAGTTTTAAAACTAAATGAACTTTTGATATAATAATTAGTTATTTTTCAGATCCTAAAATATTTGAAGGACAAACAATTTTTTGGTGGTACTGGGGGTATAGGGTCATCCTCTCTTCATGTTTAGTTCATTCTCCTTCAACATTTTTTTGTTTTTGAGAATTAATTATGCAAAACTAGAAATTTGTTGGGTAACTACTCTACTCTTGGAAATGAAATATTGTTCAGCAACAAAGAACATGCTTTCACTGTGGTTAAGCCTTGGCAACAGATTGTTTCCAACAGATAAATGGAGTGTTTATAATCCAAATATTTTTACACCTCCCCCCACCCCCCACCCTCCGAGGACACATTTACAGTATTCAACTCACTGTCTAGTAATTTTAAGTGTTGAAAAATGGCTTAATATTTTGTATAAATTAACCCCTTTCTGTCTGCATCTTGAGTAATCAGTAAGGCCTTTATTTGCATAAATAAATTTCTACAGAATTAGAGTTCTAAATTCATTTCTTCTTGGCTCTGTTGGTTCATGAATGCAACACTGTCTTCTCTCGTCAGCATTTTTTTCCAGTCAGCTTATGTGCTACTTTTATTATTCTGTTCATTTTCCCTCTATCTGTAATAGTGTTATTGATTGACCCAGTATCCGTGCAATATAGTATCTACATGATTATGACCTTTCACATCAACTTAAATTTTCTCGTATGTCCATCATAGGTCTGAAATCACATGCTGTCACTTTGTACGAAGCTGGAAAACTGGGTCATACTAGTATTGCAGATCTTTGCACAGATCTTATATCGCTTGAGGGAGCCAAATTCGAAGGAGAGTTGCAGGAATTCGCTAATCATGCTTTCAGCCTGAGGTGTATCCTTGAATGCCTAACTTCAGGTGGGATTGTTGCTGATGGAAAAGAAAGAGTCGGGTCAATATCAACGAGCAAGGATGATGAGACTTCTTCAGCAACTGATCTTAGTTCTGTTCATGACTCCGGGGATTCCGATATGAATAAATCCAAGCCGAATGTGGAGGATCATGAGAAACTAACATTGCTAGAGGGTAATCAAGATTTCTCTGCTCCCTTATCTGAAGAAACCAATTTTTCACCCGAGGATTCTACATCGAGTCCTACTTCTAAGATTAATGAAAAATCTGATTCTGCTGAAAGTTTGGCTACAGGAAAAGATATGAAAAAACTAAGAAAGTACCGAGTAGACATTCTTCGGTGTGAAAGCTTAGCTGCTCTGTCTCCCGCTACTTTGGACCGTCTATTTCATCGTGACTATAACATCATCATGTCCATGATTCCACTTCCTCATTCTTCTGTTTTGCCTGGACCCAAGGGGCCCATTCATTTTGGTCCTCCATCTCATGCTTCTATGACTCCCTGGATGAAGCTGGTTTTGTATTCTGCTTTGTCCAGTGGACCCCTTTCTGTTGTTCTAGTAAAAGGTCAGTGTTTAAGATTGCTCCCTGTTCCATTAGCTGGTTGCGAGAAAGCCCTTATTTGGTCGTGGGATGGATCTACTGTTGGGGGTTTGGGAGGAAAACTTGAAGGGAACTTAGTTAAAGGAAGCACACTCTTACATTCTTTGAATTCTCTTCTCAAATACTCTGCCGTGCTAGTTCTACCTTTAAGCAGATATGATCTTGATGATGGGGGAGATGTTGTGACTCTAGATGTTCCTTTGCCCTTACAGAACTGTGATGGTTCAGTAGCTTGTATTGGGGAGGAACTAGGACTGCCCAGGGAGGAGAGTTCAAAGTTAAACACGCTTTTACATGACATCTCAAACAAATTAAATATGTGGACAGTTGGTTATATCCGCCTACTGAGGTTGTTCAAAGAGAAGGAAAAGGGAAGCGTTTCGGGTCACGATGATAAGTACGAATGGGTTATACTTGGTGCTGAATTTGGAATCCCTCTTTTTAGTCCCAAATTGTGCAACAGTATTTGTAAAAGAGTGGTTTCTTCTCAGTTACTTCAGACGGACTTACTGAATGAGCATCATCATGAAGCAATGCAGAACTTAAGGAGCAGGTTACGAGATGTTTGTGCAGACTACCAAGCGACGGGCCCAACTGCAAGACTTCTTTACCAGAAAGAGCAACCAAAGGAAAAGGGTTCATCCCGATCACTAATGACTTATGCAAGTGGAAGATGGAATCCGCTTGTGGAACCTTCTTCTCCGATATCTGGAGCCTCAAGTGATAACCAACGATTAAAGCTCGCCAATAGGCAGCGCTCTCGGACCGAAGTTCTGAGCTTCGATGGTAGTATCCTAAGGTGCGTCTTGATTCATTCTACATTATCATGGCCAAGTTAATATACATTATAATTTGTTAATTATAATAATGGGTTAATTGCTAATAAATACATGACCTTTGGTTTACAGTTTAATCTCAACTTTTAAAATTTTGCAATTTCAGCTATGACCTTTTCAATTTCGAACTTTAACACGGTGCCAATTTTTGGTTTAGGCTTGAATTTCCCCGCTAGTTGCTAGATGCTAGATGCCAGTGCCATTTGGGGATAGAAATAGAACATTGAAAAACTGTGTTTTAGATGCCACATCAGAGATAGACTATTGAAGCACTGTATTTTACGTAAATTATTTACTTTATTTTTGTATTAAATAAATAACCGAACTTATGAAAGTCATGATTCCAATTTGCAGAAAAGATATTCTTGTAAAATATATACCAAGGTCCTCCACAAACCTAGCCAAATACAACAACGATAGCAAACGATTCAGCCTTTCAGCCCCTTGATTAAAAGGTCACATATAGCCGAAATCTTTAAATTAAATGTTTTTATTGAATTGCAGAAACCCAAAAAAGGTGTGTGCATTTAATCATTTATTTGTAATAACCCTAAAACCTATTCTGGAGGGTGCCATGAATTTTACTGCTATGATAAAGAATACCTACGTGGCTGCATGCTATTTCTTGTGCAAAGAAAATACGATGGTTTCTAGTTGGATAAACTTGGGAAGCATTGTATTTTACTCATCTGAACTTTACGCAACATTGCACTTTTGAACTATTTCTACGGTGTCCATTGTCATTTATTCCTTTTCTATTATTGAGTGACTTAATTTGCTTGCCTGCCCATCACAAATTTGAACTTCATTTGTGGATTTACCATGTGATCATTTTGCTTTTGCAGATCATACTCTCTGACTCCACTTTACGAGGCTGCCGCTAGATCCATTGAAGATTCTCTTTCTCTTGGCGCAGCTAAAGGTGAATCTGAGGATGCTGACAGCAAAGAAGTGATTCTTCCTGGAGTAAATCTTCTTTTTGATGGGTATGATTTGCATCCTTTCGAGATTGGTGCTTGCCTCCAGGCTCGTCCACCCGCGTCCTTAATAGCTGAAGCTTCAGCAGCATCTGCATCTTTGATAGTCCAATAAAAGGTTTAAAAAATTATTTCCAAAAGTCCATCTCCTTGGAAAA
This sequence comes from Euphrasia confusa, assembly GCA_954870475.1. NCBI lineage: Eukaryota > Viridiplantae > Streptophyta > Magnoliopsida > Lamiales > Orobanchaceae > Euphrasia > Euphrasia confusa. The sequence continues at coordinate 35,727,815 of OX940960.1, forward strand.
AGTCCAGTTACATGTGACGGCATGCACACCATACTATTTTGAGGTAAGACCAAATTGTCTTTTATTTCATTTTTAATTTTACCATGAAATTGCACCTATAAAATCCGTTGCACATTCAATGTTTGTTCATCCAAATGATTAAACATTTAACGGATACAAATATATTCCATCTCATTAATTTATTATTGAACTCTTACACTATAGACGTCTTGAAACATTTGTATGTCAATAGGTGTAAGTTTTAGGTAACCATTGACAAGTGTAAAAAATGGAAAAAAGTGAGGGTTTGGTTGGATGAACTTGTTTTTGTGCTATCATTTTCAGAAATTTTACTATGGAAAATGATTTCAGGATAAATAAATGAGTTTTGGAAGTGTGTTTGGTTGCGAGATGTAAACGACTAAACGTAACTATCCTACCAATGTAATGATCTTGATACCCTACAATTTAGTGTATTTCTAGGTTAGTTTTTTTTCATGACTTCTCTAACTATCCGTTACCTAATTCCCTTTGTTGGTTTTGTATTTGCAAATTTTTCAGCCTCGGTGGTTGTAGGTATTACATGGAAGAGAAGATTCTTTTGATTTGTCGATTAAATTTAGGTGTAAAAATGTCCTCAGTGATTTTGTACGTTGTATTAGCAAAAAAAAAAAAAAAGAGATGTTTCTGTACTTCCTCTACGAAACAATTTGGATTACCTTTCTATGCAACAACAATTCTTGGTCTCACAACTTTATACTTTATAGAAAAAAATGACATTTTGTGATGCTATGTTTGGCTGTATTCAATTTCTCCTCTCTCTGAGTTGGGACTTGGGAGGAATGACTAAAGTGAATGAGAAATTTCAAACAAAAAGTGCAAGAATGAGGTTTACATCCTCATACAATATTTGTAACATGTAAATTGTGATGTACTGGTGTACAATTATATAAAAATATAATAATGGACATGTCAGAGTTTCAAATCTTTAGAAATCATTGAAAATAACAAAATTGCTTTTGAAACACAAATCATATCAAAAGTGATGCGGTTTTATCTATGCTACACTCGGTGAATTAAACTATGCATTTAATAACCGTTAATTTAATATTATTTTATACAAGTGCACACACAATCACACACACCGACGTGTATGGTGTATTGATCAACGGTTAAGATGCTACCAGAGTAATACACCAAGTGTAGCATCTAATAGACTGAGTGATGAAACATTACCCTACCTCATTGTTGGCTTCTGAATTATGTCATACTCCCTCCGGCCATTAATAGATGTCATACTTTGCTGGACACGGAGTTTAAGAAAATAGTTAGTTTTTAATTTTTTTATTAAAAAGTAAAAGGTAAAAATATATTTTAAAAGTGAAAAGTAAAGTAGTTGTGAGTAAAGTTTAAAAAGTAGGTGGGGTAAATTAGAATAAAATTGTATATTAAAATGAAAAAGTTAGAATAATTATTTCCTTTTTTGGGGTGTGTCAACTATTGTTGGACACCCCAAAAAGGAAAGTATGACAACTGTCTTTGGACGGAGGGAGTAGTTTTTTGTATCTTATTTATTTGGATAAAAATAAAATTATTTAATTTTTTTGGAGAACTTATCAAAACTTATATTTAATTTAAAACCAAACTTACATGATCAAATAAAATTTTAAATAGAATTATTCCGATTCTGAATTTTTTATTGATTCATATCCAATCAAGATTATTATCAAATCAATATTATTATGAAAAATATAGTAAAAATCAAGCAAAATCAAGATTATTATGAAAAATATATTAAAAATCATTAATTCTAAATTTTTTATTGATTGATTCATAACAAAATTAAATTTTTTATTGATTCAAAATAACGAAATCAAGATTATTATGAAAAATATATTTTTTAAAAACGGTAGTGTAATGTAGTCTAAAATTTAAATGATTGAATTCCATAAGCATTGCATTCACTTTAACTCTAGTAGGATCTATTAAGGTACTAATTACATCACTTTGCTATTTATATACTTCTATTTTTTTTTTATTCATGATGTAGGGATTCCAACAAAAAAAAAACATTTCATTTGTATTTTACAGATAAAGTCTTCGAGTATATCACTTCGAATAATATATCGAAGATATGACCTCAAAATAAATTTGAGCAATGACTTATTTAAAAATAAAACAATTATTTTAAAAATATGAAATTTTGAAAATTTTAATTTTATAAGTAGGAAATAAAATTATACCGCATTTGATATTTTTGCGATCATTTCATACGTTCACGTGGCAAAAATGGTACGCCCCTACAGTCACGCAGCTCTCACTCCCAAAGATCTCATCAACCGAAGAGGATAGATAATGTGCTCACCTTTTATTTTCGAGACGCACCGGTAACTCCGGACAATCTGATCGATTGATTATGAAAGCAATGTTGAGCTTTGATTCCACCATTATCGGCAACAGGATCACTGCACCCGCTGCTCACTCCGTTTTCTCGCGGTAAAATTCGCCGTTCACTCGCAGGTTTTTTGTGGGCTCATTGGGGTTCGGTTGATTTATACAGTTTCTATCGATTTCGCAGTTGCAGACGAAAATCGCATGTGAAGGGTTCGCAGCAGAGGTTTTTCCGTGAAGTAATATCCTCTGTTATTTCTTCATTTTCTTGGTGCGATTCTGAAATTCCTTATTATTAAGAAATGGGGGAAAAATGGGTTCAGGTTAGACGAGAATTTGGGGGAATTCACCAAACGGGTTCGCCTGTTTCCGCTCGAGCAGCTCAACAGAGTTTAGTTACTGAGGTATGATTTTGAGTTTTAGAGTTGGGGTTGGGGTTGGGGGTGATAGGGGAGGTAAAATGTATAGTAATTTCCCCATCGTTTTACTGTTCATTATAAGTGATGCTTATTTTGTTTAAATATCTTGGAATAAAGATAACCTCAAGGTGGTATTGTTTACTAAATAACCGTATCCTCTTTTGGTTGCTCTCATTTATAGGAAGAGGCATCACTAAGGTTAGAGGAGACAATGCTGAAAGTTGTACCCGGTCAAGCATATCCGTTAGGAGTGTCGGAGGTTGATAGTGGAACAAATTTTGCGATTTTCTCCCAAAATGCTACTGCTGTTACGCTATGTTTGGTTCTTCATGAGAGGTTTGGACTTAATTTATCTTTTCTACCTGAACTTGAAGTTCTTGTTAAATCTTAATTATTATCCTTCACATTGAGGTGGAAATCCGCACACAATCCAGTGTTCTCAAGTATGTACAGTAATATTATTAATTAATTTAGTAAATTATAAGATGTTTTTATAATGTTTAGTTTATTACTTTCGAGGCTATCCCCAGGATATGACCTGAAGGAATATTCAGCTTTTGCTTTATTCACATCACATTTGTTATTATCGAGTTATGATATATATTCAGGGGAATACATAACATACTTGATCAAGAGATGGTTGAATTAGCACTGGACCCACAAATAAATAAAACTGGAGATATATGGCACATCTGCGTTGAGGTAGTCTTGTTTTTTGGGTTGATGATATCAATAACTTTAAATTTCTGTTTAATTGAATAGAATATATGTTCTACATCATGCTCCTTCATCTTATGTTTTCATTAAAAAGATTATATGAAGTTGTCAGACGAGCATAGAAAATTAACTTCAATTTAATGCTTGCGAAATTGAAAATGAAGGTAAACTAACAACTCAATTTTCCAGATGTTAACAGGTCCCCTGTGCAACATTTACATAGTCTTGTATGACAAAAGAATAAGATCCATGTTAACTCGTTACATTTTGACATTAGCATAAAACTATAAATGTTATACAAGTGGTGCTGTGCTGTTTGTGTTTATCTTTTCTCTACCAATAAACACATTTCCTAATTACACTTCCTAAAATACTTTCCTGACACCTTCTAATTACTAACCAAACAGAGACTTACAGTTGTTACCAATATTATTCGGTTGTCCCTCTGAATCTATTGTATACTATGTTTTGTTTCCAATATTTCTGTGACTTCTGAATCACTGCTTTTATTATTTTATCTCACCTGGCTGTTGTTAATGGGTATTAATTCTTATTTCTTAGGATCTGCCCCGTAAGAATGTCTGCTATGGGTATCGGGTTAATGGTCCTCCAGATTGGCATCAAGGACATCGTTTTGATTATGGAAATATTTTACTTGATCCGTATGCAAAGTTGATTGAAGGACGTCGAGTTTTTGGTGATGCCAGCAACAAGATGTCTATGTTTTTTGGAAAATATGATTTCGATTGCTTGCCTTTTGACTGGGGACAAAATTACAAGCCTCCAAACATACACGAGGTAAGGTGAACTAAATCCTGTTAACCTTAGTGACTTGTATGGACTACTAGTAGCTAGGCCGATTACAATGACATTTGGTTCTTCGAAATTGACAGGGAACTAAATATTATTTGCTTGTCTGTATCTTTGTTGAGTTCAGCATTACTAAATGTGCACTGTTATAATAGATATATTTAAGTGTTAACATAATTCATTATTTTTCCGAATTTTGTACCATCTCAAATTAGAAGTTACAGGGCGAAATGGAACATGGAATTTGCCCTTTACTTTAGAGTATGAATTTTATCCAGTAATTTGTTTTTGACTAGTTTTAATAATTATGAGGATATAAATAAATATTTTTCATATTTTTTGATAATCTTTGAAGACATATTTGGTGCTTATTAGTAATTTCTTTTTATGTTAAGTCTTCTTTGATTTTTGAGTCTGGGAGGTTGTGTACCAGCAAAATAAACTAAATGTTATGGATATCAAGGTTTTGTTCCAACTTCCAAGTACCATCAGTGTGCAATTCCTGAGAATGTGTGCTTTAGAATTGGGTGTACCATAATCTACAATGGCTTCCCTTATTTTCTCAAAATAAATGTTTTGGAGTTCCCCAATTACCTATGCATTGGGATTTTGTGTTTCTTTTTTGCCTCTTGCATATTATTTCATTTCCCTCGGAATAAAATATATTGGTTTTGCAGAAGGATCTCGTTATATATGAAATGAATGTGCGGGCCTTTACAGCTGATGAATCTAGTGAGCTGGACCCAAATATACGTGGAAGCTACCTTGGTGTGATAGATAAGGTTTGCAAGTTTTCAGTAATGTAAAGTGCAAATGCTCTTCCATTCATCTATGTAATTACATTTAAGTTGTGTGATATTGTAGCTATATGTCTGTGTCATGTATGGGGCCTATTCTGATTCAATCTGTTTGTGCAGTCCACTAACGGAACCATGTGACTAATTATGAAAATCTATTTTTTGCTTTTACTTATATGGTGGAAGGTTTGTTTTTCTTCCTACCCATATTTTGTGTCCGTCCATTCTTCTTTTTGTTGGTTAACCATATTCTGATACACGAAGAAAAAAATATTGGCTTATCAAATTATCTATCGTGCCATGAAAAACATTCAACAAAAGAAAAACAAATCCACTTCTCTTGTCACTGATGGATCAAATCCAAATGATGGATAGTTCGCCTCTGCACCTTATGTGTCTCCCACTGGAAAGGAGGAATGAACTGAGAGTCTGAGACTTGACTTTCCTTCCCTTTCTTGGTACATCTTCAGATCATAGTGTAAAGTAAGGAAACAGTATTTCTCCATGATGGAAGTACATTTACTTTGCCTATTGTCATGTTCTGCGATGCCATGCTCAAACACAATTGTTGGTACTTTTGCTAAACAATGGATAGGGTTACTAACAAAAATGCACTCTAGGTGAAATACTGCCTAAGATATGTCATATAAGCATAGAGTTGATCAATCGTAGGATGATGCCTACTGACTTTAAATTCTTTCACTCTATTATTTTCTGTTAAAAAAGTCCATTTGTCTTAACTGTGTTATATGTTTTTCTTGTTGAACACAATTAGAATTACACAACATACACACCTTCAACATAATTGTTTTTTTCCTTCCACTCAATTGCATATTTTATTTATTATGTAATTTACTTAATGAACATCACTGGTGAGTTTGGGTCACTGTTTCCATCGTTTTCCCACCCTGTAGGATTCGTATCTTATGGAATATGATTTGCCTAAGCAGAATACCATTTCTGTCTACTCTGATGACTGTCTTGTTCGTATGTGTTGTTCTTAAACTGAATGTATGATAGGTTCTAATATCTGCCTTCTGAATACATGGACCCACATGCTATAAAGATCCCACATCTCTTGGAGCTTGGTGTCAACGCAGTTGAACTGCTTCCTGTGTTTGAGTTTGATGAAATGGAGTTTCAAAGGCGACCAAATCCTAGAGATCACATGGTGAGTATAATTTCTTGATATCGTGTATGTGTTATACTGTTAGTTAACCAGCATTATCTTTGTCTGTGGTACACTCCGTGGCTTACATATAATGATGTTTTGTGTGTCTACTGTGCTTATATGATAGTACAACCTTTTCAAGCATACATGTGGTAAACTTGTTGTTTCATTGTTGTTGCTTAAGGAACTCATTGAATCTTTTCAGAGGATTAGCCGAAGAGGCCTAATTAATATTCTTCAAATTCTTTAGCTTGATCCATGTAAATGTATGCTCCCAAGCCTATTGTGCAACATTGGCACTAATTTTATTCCATCATCATTAAACATGCAACAAACCTCGGCACTAGTCCTTGGCTCCTTGCAACAACGTTCTACTTCTTTCTCTTCCAAGAGATAAGATTCCCTTCGAAGAACACGATAACCAGTGGTCGATTGTCGATCATGGTGTAATCCACCATAACCTGTGAAATTTTATAGTACTGGTACACGTCAGTGCTTGATATGGTGGCTGTTTAGATGTGGGCTTTGAGCCAGAGTACAGAGCCAACTGTCCGTCTTTTGAATACTGCTAAGCTGTGGAGTGTTTTAAAGTTTAAACTATGATTTTTCTTCGTGTGAGTTATCCATAACCAAAAAAAGAGTCCTGTGTAGCATAATCGTGGACATTGGTCTATTTGCGGAAATATATTGTGCTACATTATCCTTGTTAATGGCTGGTAGTGAAATACAATGCTTCCACACTTATATTCTTCTTCGTTTCTCAATTAATCTCGGGATATATTTTGTTTTTGTGTATTGACTAAATGATTTCTGATGTTTTTTAATTTTGATTGTATGCAAGATCAATACATGGGGTTATTCAACTATAAATTTCTTTGCACCTATGAGTCGGTATGCAAGTAATGTTGGAGGATCAAGTAATGCTTCTCGGGAATTCAAAGAAATGGTTAAGGCATTGCATGATGCTGGAATTGAGGTATTCTTTTGCAATCTAAAATAATAAAATAGTGGCCAACTGTAGAGCTAAAGTTCTTGATCTGGATTCTGCTGTGTTAACTTTGTTCAGGTCATTTTGGACGTTGTTTATAATCATACAAATGAGGCTTGTGATGAAAATCCATATACTACTTCATTTCGTGGCATAGACAACAAGGTGATTTTCAAGTTCTATAATAAGTCGATAACTTGCATGGTTATGTCTATTGACTATTTCTTGTTATATACAGTTAACGAAATGTATATTATCACGTGTCATGTTGACTGAGTTGACTTGATTTTTTTTTTTTTATATAAAATTTGTGTCTCAAATGATTTACCAGTATACTTTTAAACTGTTTAATTTGAGAGAAAAAAGTTTTTTTTTTTTTTTGTACAAATGCATACAAATGCCTTGATGCCCTGTTTTGTACACTTTCTACTAACGTAAATTCTGGAATTTTAAGCAACTTTTGTTTCTTGACTTTTACAATGGCTGCAATTTTATTTCTCATTAATTGTAGAAAGGTTGTGTTTCTAACATAGAAGGCTAAAGTCTTGATGTATTCATCAGAATGGACTAACGTATTAATGCCATGTCAGGAGAGTGTGATTCTACAAGTGGCTCCTGACGCTCATGCTTAATTTGATTCTTCATTTATAGACACTATAATCTTCTGTCCACCTACTGTTGAATTTTAATCTCAATTTTGTATGCTAGCGAATGGATGAGCATTTGTACATTCTTCCTTGTAAACATGATTACTTGAACGAATCCCGTATCTTACCAGTTTCAATCTTATAGTACTGCCCTGTTGTTTTGTAGGTTTATTACATGGTAGATTTAAACAACAATGCCCAGTTATTGAATTTCTCTGGATGTGGTAAGTCAATTATCAATGTACACTTTTGCTATTGCATATGCATGCTATTCTTTGTCATCTTTAAAGAGTGTTACGATTCATTTGAAAATGTTTATGTCGTATGTACTGGAATCTGATTTCTGCGCATTTATAATCGAAATGTTTGCTAATTTCACTAGCATATGAATCGTAATTAATCGTAACATTTTATGTCGTATATACCTCTTAGCACTCTCGTGAAGAATCATAACATTTTATGTCGTATATACCTCTTTTTCTGATCCGTAATCTTGCTGTCTAGGTAATACATTGAATTGTAACCATCCTGTTGTCATGGAACTTATACTTGACAGTTTGAGGCACTGGTATGTTTTTACTCCCTTCAATGTTTGCATAATGTATCCTTGGAAAAGGTGTCTTCTATGACTCTACTGCTGACATTCACTAACAAGTTTAAGAGATGAAATTGCTTTGAGTCGTAATTATCATTGAATATGTTTAACGTGCTGTGAATTGCGATAGCTGATAATGATGATTAGCAATTCACTTTCTATTTCTCATTTTAAGCATTACGGTAGGAAGAGACTTTGTTGATTATTAATTATTTGCACATGTCAAGTGAATTTATTGGAATTTCTCCAAGAATTATCGGAAAAAAAAAAATCAGTATATGAAACCAATTCAGAAATGATTATACTTGAGTTTATAGTTTCCAGATTCAGTTGATTTTATTCCTGATATCATGTGATTTTATTAGTTTTCCCTACTGCCTGTTTTATTAGTAAATATAGGGTAACATTATGGATCCACAGATAAAAGATTTTAGTCATGTCTCAAGATTTGATTTGGCACTTTGATGGATGTCTCAGAGACTTTCTAATGTGGGTCTTATAAACTCTTGTAACCTTTTTCTATACAACTGTAATAAAAAAATGTTCTGTTTCTTATTAAGAATAAAAATGGATTTTTATTACTTCAAAATAATATTTTCCTGGGATACTAATTTAGCACACACACACACACACACACACACACACACACACACACACACACACACACACACACATATATATATATATATATATATATGGATATGCATTAAAATAATTATTGAGTAGATTTTCACATTTCTTCATTGCCACTTTAATTGAAGGGTAATTGAGTATCACGTGGATGGGTTCCGTTTTGATCTCGCTAGCGTGCTTTGTCGAGGAACTGATGGTTCTCCACTCAATGCTCCTCCACTGATCAAGGTTATTCTACGCATGCCTTAGTTGAGATTTTACTTTATGATTGTTGAATGTCATGGGGAACTACATGCTATAAAATTTTAAACTATTTTTGATATTGTATCTCTTAAGGATTTTTTGGTATTCAATTCACACAAATGAATGTTTTTCCCTTTTTATTTTTTAATTCATGTGCATGTGTGGTGTTGATTCCTTAAATGGAGCAGGCAATTGCTAAAGACAATATCCTTGCAAGATGCAAGATCATAGCAGAACCTTGGGATTGTGGAGGCCTATACCTTGTTGGAAAATTCCCTAACTGGGATCGGTAATTTTTCGCAATTCTTCATGTTTTGTGTATTTGACCCAAACTAGATTAGAGTTGCAGCAAATTGAAAATTAGCGGCAGTCAAGATTCGGTAACTTACCTTTCTGCATGTGTTCTGTTTTGTTAGTTTTGTTGGCCTATATACTTATCAGTGTAAGAATATATAGTAGACCTATAACTGGTTGCATATGTGTTATCTGAGTGACAAAGCTTCATTGATTAATAAGAGGGGATTTTACTTTTGGTCCTGAACTCCTGATTAGGAACTCTCGGTGGATGGAGTCTTCATGATCTCTGTTTTGTTACATCTTTTATTATAGCCCGTTATGGAATTTACATACTGTTTCCTTACAATTTTACATTTATACATGAAAGTATGAAACCTGTGTGGGCTATTGTGGATTACATAAGTGATATGATACTAATGCAGCCATTATAGGCTGGGAAAATTTACTTGGGAACCTGAGCAAGTTTAGGGTGTTCTCTGTTACTGTTTATATACATGTTAATTGAGTACAATACACTTATCAACACAAGCATAACACATGGATCATTTTGTCTTACAGGTGGGCTGAATGGAATGGGATTTACCGCGATGATGTTAGAAGATTTATAAAGGTGCTGCAAATGAAAAAAAATTAACTTAGGTTATTAAGTTACAATTAGTTGACATCTCATTTCTAAAAAGTGAAGGAATGGAACAAGGAAAATGGGAAACAACTATTTGTAACCTGCATTGGTAACCTTTTATTATTTGTGAATCGGTATCCTAACTTTGTTGGATTGCCTTAGTGCAACCTATGGCATCTTGATGGTGGATAATTTTCCGAGATAACATCACAACACTTAGATGATGGCATTTTGGTCATAATTAAAGAGATATAAAATAAGTACGTTTCTTGGTCATTTAATATGATATGAGTAGGCTACAGATTAAGCCAGTGTCTCGATATAACTGCCTCTAAGATTATTGCTCCCCTCCCTTAGCCTCAAAACAGAATCTACCTGATTGCTTGGGGGGGCCTTTTTTTCCCACTCAGCTACATCTCTTGATTGGGAAGTTTAATGTTATGCATTTAGTGTATATGTTTTTGTGACTTTATCTTACTTGTTTGTTTTATGGATTGTTCATATTGGCATGTAAACTACATTACTCGTTTCCCTGCTTAGTATACTACCTCTTATTATCATATTATGAGATTTTCTCTCGTTTCGTTGACATTAGTTAGGGCTCAAATTAGAGATGTTGCGTATTCAAACTCCAAAACCATTATTTTCTTCATCATTTTCACATTTTTTGGATTTAATTTCAATATAGGGTGATAATGGCATGAAAGGGAGTTTGGCCACTCGGATTTCAGGTTCTGCTGATCTGTACCAGGTAAGTGTTTACTAATTCAAGCTCATGAGATTTCTTCCTTGCCATCTATGCTCACTAATTCCACAAAGGTAGCTGTGCCCCTTAGATGAGTCTGAGTAATACGTGTGCCTATAGGCAATGAGCTTGATACTATGTTGGTAAATATAGTATTTGATTTTGATTGGTTGCTTGCATTTGATCTCTTCAATTGGAATTGTTTTTGTTATTATTTTCTATTTAACAATATGGAATTTTTACATCTCCGAACTTCTTTCGTAAAATGTATAATATTTGTTAAATGAGCACATAAAGAGTATAGTTTCATTTATAGCCCGGATATCATTTTATATACGAGATTAAAATTTTTTTAGTCCCATAAATGTAGTCTTTTTTCGATTTAGTCTCACAAAAATTTGCTTTTTCAATTTAGCCCCAAATATATCGAACTTGGTTTCAATTTAGTCTTTTTTGTACGAAGTGCCCATGAATGTTGACTCAGCGCTACGTGTCAGCATCTCATTGGTCAACGACTTTTTAAAAAAGAAAAGAAAAAAGTCGTTGACCAATGGAATGCTGACACGTGGCGCTGAGTCAGCATTTATGGACACATTTCAACGAAAATTGAAATTTTCGTACAAAAAGGACTAAATTGAAACCAAATTCGACATATTTAGGGCTAAATTGAAAAAGCGAATGTATGTGGGACTAAATAAAAAAAAAGCTACATTTATGGGACTAAATAAAAAAAAAGCTACATTTATGGGACCAAAATTTTTTTTATCTCTTTTATATACTGTATGTATATCATACTCCCTCCCACCCAAAGAAGTGGTCACACTTCCTTTGTAAATTTACAAAGGAAGTGTGACCACTTCTTTGGGTGGGAGGGAGTATATGGTAATGATCAAAAGGAAAAATTGAGGTAGTATTGCATAGTCATACGGAAGAAGAAAATAGAAACATTCTTTCTCCAATGTATCATTGTTTCTCCCTTCTTTTATTTTGTTAAAAAGTTATCCACCTTCTATTTTTATGTTCAGTGTGTAGTTTTGATTTTGCAATGTGAAATGACTTTATTCATTTAATAATATAAGCTGCACGGTTAAATTACTACCAGGGTCTTTTGTTGTCCAGGTAAATAAACGCAAGCCATATCATGGTATCAATTTTATAATTGCACATGATGGATTTACGCTATATGACCTAGTGTCATACAATTATAAGGTATCAATGCCATTACGGCTACCATCTCAATTTCGTCTATTTCTATACCAGCTCCATATTTACTGTCTCCTCTCTGCTGAAAAAATTAGCACAATGACGCCAATGGTGAAGGTGGAAATGATGGAAGCAATGACAATTTTAGCTGGAACTGTGGCTTCGAAGGTATATCTGGGTTCAGTATCCGAATTACTTTGATATTTGCACTAATTTGGATTAGTCAAATTTCTTAAATACATTTTCTTCGTATGAAAATTTTAAATTATTCACTTCCACCAACTCCATTATGTTTTAATTATGGTGTATTTGTTCTAGATTTTTGTTGTTAAAGCCATCTTGAAAATTTGTAGATTTTTTCGAACATCGTGATGCTCAGCAGTTTGGGGTGTTTTCATTCTTAAGAAATGCATCCCTAATAAGATACAAACAATTGAGTTCTCACAATTTCTTTCAAACTCATGAATGTAGTCTCACTTAATGGTCCTTTTGTTCAAATCTTCAGTTTGGAGGGAAACATTAAACCCCAAAAGTATATCTAGGATATTACTAGTCCTGTTACAGTGGTGCTGATCTATTTTCCTTCCAATCTATTTTTAAATCTGATATCTTCTGTTCAGTAATCTTCAGAAGATTCCACGACTTTTCTGGAGCTTGAAGCTCCGTATCTATCTATCTATCTATCTATCTATGGACTAATTAATTTTAGTCCCAAGGCTTTCCAAACCTCAAAGTCCCAGTTAGAGACTTTTAACAGATCGTCCAAATGATTTAGTTGACTACCTGCTTTGCTGGAATTGCAATCCTCTGTGAGTTATGTTTAAAAAAAAGTCTGCAAGGTATCACTGTACTGTCTTTGACAGCGAACTATCCATTGAGCTTATTTTGATCTCGGTCTTGTACATATATGTTATATTTATTGCTTCAGATTCTTTTTTCTTTTCATTTTAAACTAATACCTGTACCCCAAGCCCCCATGATAAGAAGGTTCCCATTGCCAAGTTTTGAAGCATTTCGGGTTGTCCTAAAATTCATTGTTAGATTGTCAGATCTGATTTCAAACACTCGGTCTTTGGTTTAATATACTTTTGTAATTGTGTTCTATCAAGGAGAAACTGAAGATACATTTATTAACGCACTACGTTTGCGGCAAATGAAGAATTTCCATGTTGTACTGATGATATCCCAGGTAAGCATCCATGATGTATCCAGTATATGAAGTTAGTTAATTCCAGTATCGAATATCACTACAGTTTGTTCCAGTTTACATTTTAAGTTTTTAACAATGTTTCTTTTAAGCCAGTGTGTTTCTTTCTGAAAAATCTTTGTGCTTTCTGTAAAATTCATTTTTTTAAATGTCATGCTTTTCTGTTGAGATGAGAACACGATATCAAAATCTGACTTGTTTCTATTTGTGGCTTCAGTCCAAAACTTTGAACTTGAAACTTAATTGATCTGTCAATGTTAACGTATTTTGTTATTTGTTATTAGGGGACTCCAATGATGCTAATGGGGGATGAATATGGTCATACCCGGTATGGAAATAATAACAGCTATGGACATGACACTGCACTAAATCATTTCCAGTGGGGACAAGTGCGTACTTATTTTTGATTTTTTTACTTCATTTTCCAACATTTTATATCTACGAAGTTTGTAAGGCGAGATCAAATCTTGATGACAGCTGAAAGCCAAGAAGAAAAATTTGTTTAGGTTTTTCTCAGAGATGATTAAGTTTAGACGGAAACATCGTGTCTTCACAAGGGACAATTTCATAAGCAAGGTAAACTGTTTATGTTTCGATGATCGAATTGTCTATTTAAAATGATGTGTTTTCCAGTTGGTAAAATTTATGCTGTTTTGCTAGTATGCAATGTGCCTTTTGTTTTATTATTTGCACTTCCGCTTTCAACAATAAAATACAAGACTAACTTGACATACCTTAATAATGCAGACTGAGGTGACATGGCATGAGGACAACTGGGAAAACCATGAGAGTAAATTCCTCGCATTTACGTAAGAATTCTTCCTTTTCACTCCTAAACACAAATGTCCTTTACTAATCTCATCTTTGCCTAGTTAATTATTGTTTGCTTGCACAAGTTGCACCATAAAGTTCTATTAGGTTTTTAATCTATATAATACGCATTGGATATTTTGATGGAATGTACAAGTAGCGTGTGACAAGTTAGTTGGCAGGGCTGGTCAGAATGTCTTCTGAATAACCTATATATATTTTTTCAATTCATAAAAACAATTAACCAAGCAAAATTTTGAGGATGTACTGTTCTGCTGAGCAAGATCTTATTTTTCTTCATTGGGTGGAATATTCATTCGGGATAAATGAATCTTATGAAATAAACAAGGACTGAAAAATCAATTAATTGGGTTTCTTTATGCATCTCTGTCTGTTTATAAACATATCCGACTAACATATGCACCTTTTGATACGGTAGTTTCATGGAACAAAATTAATGAAAATTTGTCAAATTAATTTAAGAAATCTCTCTCACACAAAAAAAAGAAAAAACTCAGTTTTGATGTTACAGGCTTCATGAAGAAAATGGAGGTGATATATATGTGGCATTCAATGCACATGACTTCTTTGTTGAAGCTGTTATACCCTCACCACCACAAACTAGACGGTGGTTCCGAGTGGTTAGTTTTTAAACCCAACTAATTTGCATCTTTTCTTCCTGATGGCATACCATGCTAGAATCGTAGTTGGAAACTTGTGTATTTTTTTACTTTAATTTCCCAAATTAATGTCCATTTTCCTTTTATTTTTGTACTTCAAATTTGGCTTCTGTTTATCCAATCCAATTAGAATCGGACTGATTGTTTGTGGTTTTAAGAAGTCTCTAAATGCTTGAAAATAAACTTCTGGAAACTGAGCTGTTGTTACTGTCTTGATTAGAATCCTAAAAGATAACTCTTGTTCTTTCTCTTCCAGTTTTACGTATTACACCTGTTCTTTCCAGTTTTGACTAGTCTTACAAGAACTAATGGAAGTTCTGATGTGAATAAACTGGCAGGTGGATACCAATCTGGAGTCTCCGAATGACTTTATCGTGGAAGGTGATCCAGGCGTGGGAATTACATATAATATCGCCCCTCACTCTTCTATTCTCCTTGAAGCCAAACCGTAGATGTTGTTTACTGCTTTTCAATTCTTCTGAACACCTAAATGCATAGTCGTGGATACAATGCTAGTCGTGTCCCTAAGCAATGGAAAAAAAGAACTCTAGAAATGATTTTAATTTACATGTAAGAACACCTTGTAATTCAGTTTTTCTTCTTATACATGAAATGTACTACATAATCTTTATCTTTTTCACAAAATCTGCTACATCCATAACATGAAAGAAACCTATTCAACATATCCAAAACTAAACAGAGTTAGGAGTTGGACCAATGAACAGTGTAAGATGTGAACCCACCAATGACTGCACCCAGATTAGCAAGTATAGAGATCATAGCATATTCTCTTAGGCCGAAGGGGCCGCCATCGTTTATCGAGAATTCAAATCCAAGCGTCGGAAAATAAACTGTCCTTCTCGGAATCAGCATTGCCATCATGTGTCCCAACGGATACAGCAGCACCAGCGCAGATGCCATACCCATGATGATCTCGGCTGTTTGATTAAAGACATATTTGTTAAGAATCAATAGGATCAAGAATGATGTGGCGCCTAGACACACCACGCGGAATGTCCACACGGGCGGGTATTCCTCATCCTCACCGCTAGTCACCCTCGCAGCTGACACATAGGCGGCAGCAGCCGCCGCGGCCCTTCTTGATCTTATACGTGCCTCACGCATGGAGTTGGACTTGCACATTCAGGTAGAAGAAAATTTTACAAGAAAAAAAAAGGGATCTTGATGAGAGAATTATCTAATTGATTAAAATCGTGAACCCTCATACATTGTCGAACAATCAATCGAGTGAGATGATGAAATTAGGGATCTGGAGGACATGAATTTCATTTCTGGCCAACACCTATGATCTCGTGAATGTGAAAAGTTCAACTTTGTGCTAAATATAGAAACACACTCGAGAGAAAATATAATACGAAATAAAAAAGCATTTGCACACAAATGGTAGTTACGTGTGTATAAAATATGCATTCTATCCAATTGAAGTGAGGAAAATTCAACTGATAAATAGGAGTATATAATACTACAGTATTTTGTTTTATAAGTTGGGACAAATTTACTACACTAGTTGTAAAATTTGGCGCCAACTTTTTCTGTTATAAATGATCTCTATAGTCGGCATTGCTTGGATAGGTAATCACACCCTTCATAGACTTCCAAACCCGCCTGCCCCAGTTCGCCTTCTTTAAAGCAAGCACAACGTTTGCTCATTTTTCCCGTCAAAGCTATTTCATGAGGTCTCTGAACTAATCTCGGATACCCTTCGTCACACCAAACCTGACAGAATCGATACAAGATTTATAGAGTCAAAATTTAGAATATAATTTATAATAAATAAAACAAAAGAAAAAAGTCGAATAACTACACTATAAAACAAGTTTTGGTCAGAGCGGCCATATATACCTCGGAACCATCTTCCTGACTCCATTTGGAATTACAGGTGGTCAGTTTAGCTTCTTCAATCTTCTGTTTCTCAAGCAGCTGAGCACCTCTAGCTGCCTTTGTTTCTACCCCTTTCAGATATTTTGTTGGGTTTCCTTCACTGTCATAGTAACGACCTACTAATTTGCCCACAAATCTGTCGTATATAAAAATATTAAAATCATACTACTATAACTCAAGGAAGTGATCGTAAATAAATTAGATTTATAAAGTAAAAGAGAATCAATTATTTTTTAAATTTTTTTTTAAAAAAAGCATTAATCCCATACATATATGTCTTGGAGTAGAAACCTCGCCAGTCGACCACGCTTTTCACCTATAGATATTAAATAGGTTAGACGAAAAATTACCAACTATAAAAAGAGATCAATAATAGCAGGATGAAATAAAATAAAATTACCTCAGGGCTAGACAATCCATGAAGGTCATCCGTAAGTCCATCTCCTACATAACACAAACATCATTTTATTATCTGTACATTTAAGAATTCATAAAAATAAAAGGATGCCACTTATATACTTAATTCATATATATACCCGTAAATTTTCCGGAGACAAATGCTCGTGAAGCATCCCTACATCAAGATCAAAAATAAATGTTAGTATCAAGTTACTTTCTTAAACTAAAATTCCGAGAACTAAAAATTTAAGAGAGAAAAAAAAGCAAAATTTAAGAGGTCCATTCCAAATCGAGCAATTTAAGAGTCAACCGTTTTCGATCAGAATCGATAAAATCACACATTCTGAAAACCTCTAAATAGTAGGAAGCACAAATGTAGTAAAAGAAAATACCTTCCGGCGAAATGGGCATAGGCTCCTCCAGGGCCATAGTGACTCCTGCCTTTAGTTACATCGAAGACTGAGCCGAGGATTCCGAGAAGAGTAGGTGAGCTAGGATCACTTCCATTGTAAAGAGCTAATTCTTCTGGAGTGAATACTCTCTGAAGAGATGGTGGCGGAGGAGGTGGATTCTTGGTGAGAGTGAAAATTTTGAAGAGAAGGAGAGAACAGAAAAGTAGGCAAATTGGGATTCCTACAAAGGGAGACAAACGAGCCATTTTAATTTATCTGATGATCAGTTCAAAATATCAACTTCTTCCTCTTCCTCTTCCGCTTCCGCTTAAGTGGAGTATTTATTTGGGGATAAATAAACCCTAATTTGATTACAATTTTGATTTAGGAAAGGATACAGCCATATAGGATGCAAGTGTTCCTAATTCGAGTAATGTTTATGTTTCTTCGTACAAAGTATTAAGGAATAGTTTTTTGAACTAATTTTCAAGAACTAATTTTCAAGTTTAGTTCAAATTAAATAAGTTCTGCTTAGATATTAAAAAATTTATTTAATTTATTTAATTTTTAAATTTATATTTTAATATTATAAAATTAAATTAAATTGAACTTAATTTCAATTAAGTTTAGACCTATTAAGTTCAATTTATTCTATTTTCAAAAGAACAAGTCTTAAATACTTTTCGGAAAGTGTTCCTAATTCGAGTAATGTTTATGTTTTTTCGTACAAAGTATTAAGGAATAGTTCTTTTGAACTAATTTTCAAGAACTAATTTTCAAGTTTAGTTCAAATTAAATAAGTTCGACTTAGATATTAAAATTTTTATTTATTTTTTTTAATTTTTTTATTCATATTTTAATATTGTAAAATTAAATTAAATTGAACTTAATTTCAATTCAGTTTAGACCTATTAAGTTCAATTTATTCTATTTTCAAAAGAACAAATCTTAAATACTTTTTCCATCTCAAATAAGTTGAGCTATGATAAAAAAAAGTTAATTTTGTTATAAACTCGAAGGAAATTGAGAGAGAATAATATATTAGAGTAAGAGAGAATATGAAGAGAGAATATAATTGTTGTGAATTCTTGTGAATTGTTGTATTCATTCATATGGGGAGACCCCTTTATATAGGATACAATCTAGGGTTTCTGACTTAGCCAACAAGTCATTCACTATAATATAATAATATTCATAACACTCCCCCTTGAATGACTATGTACAGAATTGCTGCCTCGTTAAAACCTTGCCAGGAAAACCCAGTGGGATAAAACCTCGACGAAGGAAAAAGAGTACAACTTGCTCCCCCTGATTGTAATCACCGAAAATCTTTGACTACTTGAAAGTAGTTATTTGTGATCAATCAGTCTCATTAAAACACATGTAACTAATAAAACCATATAGGAAAAACTTAGTTATTCAAATATACATTTTGGTCTTCAGGACACAACCTTCGAATTGTCGAGTTTCACATTCATTTGTATTATTGTATATTTTTCGTCCTTCTGAGACATGTCTTTACCAGACATCTATATTGACTAGAGCATTCGCAATTGCTATAACCGGCCGGTAACTCTTCTGGAGTATATTAAATGCATCTAGTGTTCAATATACATTTCTTGACAAATGAATAATAATGTGAACTTCAATTCACAATCATCTAGAAGATTATATTTTTCTTTTGAACTTCAGGTTCAATATCTTAGTTTATTTCGAAAATAAACTCATATCGAGTGATGTACATGCCTCGTTAAAAACCTCGTTATAAAACCCTGTAGGAAAAAATACTCGAGGAAAAGAGTACATGACATTCACATTTATATTGTGGTGATTGTCTCGTTAAAAACCTTTAACTAAGAAAACCCCGTGGGAAAAACTTAGTAAAGGGAAAAAGAGTGCAATCACTGGTCTTCGGGACCAATCACTGGTCTTCGGGACCTTATATTCAATATCATTTTTGTCCATATGTAATATGATATTGTACATGTTCTGATTTTCATTTCCTTTCATTTCAGGAATCTTAAAATCCATCCAAGAATTTCATGTATGTATCTTTCTAATGACTTCTACATGGTCAACTCATACATTCATGCATATCTATATTTATCGTTATTGCTGCCAGAAGTATAAGGTAGCGGAACTTAATGTCATCCTTAAAAATATTTGATTAACATCGAGTTTCTGCGAAAAACTCTTGAGCAACTAATCTCGCTTTTATATCTCACCACATCATTATTCGTTTTCGTACGAACACTCACGTATATCCTTCTGGGATAATATTTTGAGGTGTGTACTATAGAGTCTTTATTTAGCGAGTCATGCTCAACCTCAATTACTCGTTTCTATTTCTTTGAGTGCTGCCGGCACACTATTATTGATTTAAGTATTGGATCCAAATTTTCTAGAGCAACTTTTGAGGCAAATATGTCGTTGACGACTTTTTCCATGTTGATGACAATTCATTCTATCAACCAAATCTTTAATCATTTCCCAAAATATTTAATTTGGTTGTTCCGCAATCCCATAATTTTCTATTATCATGTGCACAAACTTTTTCAATGGGATTTCATCTAACTCTCTTCAAGAGATTTTGAGGGTGACTTAATTTCTTTGTTTTTCCGCGGATTTATTTTATATCTTAAGATCGATCTACTACGCTTCAGGCGTATCAACATTTGAGTTGATCTCTTTGGTATTTGAACTCTTATAGTTCATTTATCACAAATATATGTGATTTTGTCACACCTTCATTAATTTGGTAGATTACTTGCTGCATATTGCAAGTTACTTATTTTCATGAACTTCGGGTTCAATTGTTTGCTGCGTGGATTAAGAATTGAAGATCTTTTTCATTCAATGAAATTTCTCGGCATTTATATCTTTTATATTCTTATCTCCCCATAATACCGGGAAATGATCTTCCTTAAATATGCAAATCAGCGTAATTGCTATAAACCGATCTTCTGGATCGTGGGCTCGAGATATTATGCCCGTTCATAAAATTAATTCGCAGATGGGAAATAACAATTTCCACGCACTTAATAATAATCATGATATGCATCATTTTCAGTACATTTGTATTACTCGTGGGGATAATTAGTAAAACTCTACGAAGATAATTAGTAAAGCTCTTCGGGAGCCCACTTTTAATATGTCATCATTTGCATAACTTTATCAATGATCCTTCGGGGATACAATATTTTTACCAATGATCCTTCGGGGATCAAAATATTAGGTTTTATTAATGATCCTTCGGGGATCAAAATATATCTCAATATATAATTTTCTCATAAGTTACATTTAATTGAAATCGACTTTCTTCATTGAGTACCCACATAGTACATTTATTCTCGATTTTCAAAAGATATCCTTCAGGGATAATTCTTATGTAATCATTGTTTCAACAAAAACAATCGAATTTGACGTTTCACTATGAGTATCATGAGATGTAAATTTACTCAAAAACATTTAATGTTTTGAACTTTTTTTCTTCGGGAGCAATCAATAAAAATATTCTTTCAGAAATATTTTGTATTATTTTTTACGAATATCAATATTTATTCATGAATATCATATCATAATGTTCTTCTAAAACGATCAATATAATATTTAAATCAGAGTTTATGTTCTTCAGGAACATTCAATTTAATTGATAATTAAGAATAATTGATTTGATATTACTTCAAGAATATCAATTTTTCATGATAGCTTTATCATATGCTTCAACATATTTAAAATCTTGTAATTCAACGTGGAGTCAATCATACCACGTTTTGGTAGTACGATCAACTTCGGGTGATCGTATCTTTCTTTTAAATATTTCCACAAAGTTATAGTACGAACAACTTCGGGTGATCGTATATTTCTTTTAAGGTGAATTTTCAAAGATATTATTCGAGATTATTAGTATATATAATCATAATCAATTTGATATTGATATTTCTACAAGAATATCATATCACGATGTTCTTCAGGAACATTTAATTTTGATATTTCTTCACGATATCATATTATGTTCTTCAGGAATATTTTCTTTTGATATTTCTTCAGGAATATCATCACAATGTTCTTCAGGAACATTAAAATTTTAATTAATTTACTGGACATAATTAATTTGATATTAATTCAAGAATATCATATTACAATGTTCTTCGGGAACATATGATATTACTTCAAAAATATCAGATTATAATGTTCTTCGGGAACATATGATATTACTTCAGGAATATCAGGTTATAATGTTCTTCGAGAACATATGAATTTAAGAAGAAGGGAGTAGAAGTAGATATATTTATTATTATTAATAAATATAAATATAAATATAAATTCTTGCCTTGGAGTTCGGATCTTGGATGAATAGAACTTCGATGAAGAATGCGGTTGAGCTTTTCGTGCTAATAACGTGTTATAAACTCAAGAGAATTTAGAGATAATAATATAGTAGAAAAAGAGAGACAATATGAGAGGAGAATATAATTGTTGTGAATTCTTGTGAATTGTTGTATATAGGATATAATTTCTGACTTAACCAACAAGTCATTCACTATAATATAATAATATTCATAACAAATTTATGATTTTTTAATAATAAGTAAGTTATTAAAATATATTTTTAAATAATAAAAAGTAAAATAATTGAAAAAAAAAAGTGATAACTTATACTATATAAGATATTGTATTAAAGAAAATTAATTAAAAAATAATAATTTAAGAAATCTGTGATGTTATTTTTGTTTGCTACTGAGAGAGCCAATTTTTCGCTTTTAAAGTTTAAAATTAACAATGGTTATTTCGCTATGAGGGTACATCGGTCATTTTCCATTTAAAATTGACGGGGTTTTGAGTTTACTTGTGACTGCAATTGCAAATTACCCCTAAAACACATGAAGAAGGGTTTTAGCTTCTTAAACAAGGAAGAAACACTCTTCACAATTCCATTGCGCAGCCTTCAGAAATGGGCCGACTGAGATGGCTTGCGTCGTCTTCTCCGAAATCGCTCGTCCTGAATTATCTGGTAATTCACTCTGATTTCACACTTATTCCTAAAACATACCCGCCGTCTCAATCTCTCGATTCTCTTCTTCAGCGTCGTCAGACATTCTCCGCGCAGTCGTCTCACGGAGTCTTATGCGGACGACCCTCCGAATTTCAACGGGCATTTATCCATTCTCCAGGTTAGAATCATCAGCAGCTATCCTCGTTTCTACAGTGAGAAATATAATCGTGTTTAATGATTACCGATGTACATTCAGCGGCCAACCATTGGCCCAGTTATATGAGGAAAAGCCATGCCGATTTTGTGGCTTACGAGCTTCTACTGTCGAAGCGCTTTATCCACGCCACAGGTTTTCATTCATAAGAAGTTTACACAGATAAAAAAAAATTGGATTGCTGTCAAGCTGTGTGTGTGTATATTAGTGATAATTCTGTTTGTTGCTGATTTTTAGTCTATTAAATAGGAGCTCATCGTTCGGTGGAACGCGATTACTATGAGATGCTCGGCGTTTCTAATGACGCCACTCGTGATGAGATTAAGAAGGCTTTTCATGCTGTAAGTTCTAGCTTGACCATCATGGGTATGCCTGCCTGTCCTATTTATTTCTTAGATTTGGTATTATTACGAAATTCCTGTCTTAGTATATTGATGAGGTTGTCCGTTTGTTTTGTAGCTTGCTAAGAAGTACCATCCTGATGCCAACAGGAGTAATCCAAGTGCAAAGAGGAAATTCCAAGAGATAAGAGATGCTTATGAGGTCCGCCTTTTCATCTCTTAACACAGCCAATGAATTATTTTTAATCCTCTTATGGGTTTTATACAATGCTAATGTGTCTGTGTCGTTGTATTGTGGAAGTGATTACAGACTTTGCAGGATCCTGAAAAACGAGTCATGTATGACAGGGTAGTGTTTTCTTCCCTTTTCTTGGATTTTATGCCTCGTAGTTTTATCGTGTTGCGTGCTTTCGATTTTCTAACAACTTTAACTAAGTTAAAATATGGCTGCCCTTGTGTTAGTCGGCATAAATATTTGGAATTAATAGAATACTTTTTTGAACAGATGAGAAAGGGGCCAGGAAGGAGTAAAAGTTCAGAAAATCCTAACATGGACTGGGGTAACTTCAAATCCGCACAGGGAACGCAGTTCTCTTACTCTTTTCAGACAATATTTTCTGAGGTAAACTTTGATTTTTCTGGTATTTAAGACACTGAAAAAGTAGAGAGCTCGTTCTCATAATAGTTTTCCATCTTTTCCTTTTGGTTATTTCAGATTTTTGAAAATGAGACCGGAAATCTGGCTGGTGATATTGAGGTTAAATATACATCCACTGTCATCATAAGTTGTCGCATGAGATTTTTTTCATGGGGGTTTCTCAAATGAGCTTTTTACTTTATTTTTCATCTGGGACGTTAGGTGGAACTCGTGCTTACATTTTCTGAAGCTGCTAAAGGGTGCACAAAGCAGTTGTCAGTTGATGCAGATGTACCATGTGATTCTTGCCGTAAGGATAACATAAACGCGTTATAATATTTTGCTTGCCGAGTACATAAATTATTTATTGCTCCTTTTAAATAAACGGAGTTGCTGAGTTGAAATTATTTGGCTTGCATCCATGGTCTTTTAGATACTTAGTTAATATTAATATTATTTAATGCTACAATTAATCTATGAACTGAACTAGCCCAGTCTCAAGTCTCTTATCTGATAAGTACACTATAATAGACTATATGATGTGTGCCTGTCTAAAATTCGGTGCTACATTGTATTATATGAAGTATATGTGCTAATTTGTCGAAGATAGTAAAATTTTGTTATAAACTACACTAAAATAATCTATGGTTGCGCCTGTTTGAACCATTGTTAGATGGATTAATTCAATTCTCAAGAAAAGGGAAGAAAACACTACCCTGTCAAAATAGTAGACATACTTGCGGTCTATTCACTATTGAATTTCCTTAGTAACTTTTGGCAGCATTCGCTTAAGAATTCATGAATGCAACATCTGCTAAAATTGAGAAGTTCTCCTGTATATTTCATCATGCAGATGGCCAAGGCCACCCACTGGATGCAGAGTTAAAAATTTGTCCAACTTGCCGAGGCATTGGGAGAGTGAGTATTCTTTGCTTAATCTTTTGTCAAGAAAAGTCGATCTTTATTTCTATTTTTCATTACGCAAATCATATATTTCTAGAATATAAAAAAATATGATGTTTTGGCTGTTAATTTCCATTCCTACTGATATCAGGTAACAATTCCACCATTCACCACAACATGCAATACGTGTAAAGGATTTGGGCGATATATTAAGGTCTCGTTATTGTTTTTATATTATTATTATTATTATTATTATTATTATTATTATTTATTTTCCATTATTTTGTCTTTATAATAGTTAAATATGTTTGATGATATATATAACTTTTTATTTTTAAATTCTTTAAGGAATACTGCATGTCCTGCAAAGGGTCAGGGTCATGCAAAGGAGTCAAGGAAGTTAAAGTAGCTATACCAGCAGGTTATTTCAAGTTTCTTCCTTTTCTCTCCTGCTTTTTTGTGTTTATTTTACTAGCAAGCTTAACGTGATGAAATCAATTCTAATGTTTGCATTCTGCTCATGTCAGATGCTTGTAATTTTTGGGCAAGCATTATTGTAATGGTCTTGCCTGTGCAAATTTTGCAAAAATATATATTTAGGGAGAATAATGGCTCGTTAGAAAATTGTGTGACATTATTATGCTTAAATAGACACAAATAACAGGTGAATATATACTCCGTACTAATTATCCAAGACGTATAATTTTTGTGCTTACATGTTGTCATTTCAAAACTCTAGCATAACATGAGTGTTAGAATACATATATATGGAATCACGTCCTAATGTTTCCTGACGGCGGTTCAATTTTTGAATGTGTCATGTTTCACTTTTTACTGTGTTTTCATGGTTTATTGTGTTTTCATGGTTTGTGTAACCTTGTTCTGTTTTAAGAAGTACCGCGATCTTTGTTCGTTCATTCATTGCATTCTTTTGTGTTTTAAATGGAATAGGTGTGGATTCTGGTGATACTATTCGTGTACCTAATGCTGGTAATTCTGGTGGACGGGGGAGGTCTTCTGGCAACCTAATTATCAAACTGAAGGCAAAATATTCTTAGATCCATTCTTTATTTGAATTCCTTCTTCAAACCATATACTAGTATGATATAACTATAATTTATTTTATCTTTAAGTCCTAGCATCTTCCATACTTTTCCCAAAAATGTTTATTTGTTTCTAGAGTTTTAGGCACATGCACACATCTTTCTGAGCTATTTTTTCTCCTCAAAAAATTATTTATAGAGATATATTTTAGTTCTATAAAATAATCTTTCATTATTTTTGTGTGAACAAGGTACCCTCTTGTGAAATTGAAGCAAACACCAGTGATTTCTTAAGGATCTTTATGAGGAAAACAGAAATCTAAAAATAAAAGAAGCAACAGAAAATAAAGAAGATATACCTTCCAAATATTTTTATATTAGTCTTCCATACTGCGATTTCTGACTTAAATTTAATGTACCAAAAGTTGAAGAGTTTATAATGTTACAATGTTTTTTTTTGGCAACTTTAAATAATAGATTTTCGTGATTATAATCTAAATTAGTTTGCTGTCAGATATGTTTTTAAGCAAAATAATTGAGATACACAGCCATATCTATGTTGGACATGAAATGAACTCCTTTTATGAAATTGAGTCACAATATATAATCTCAAATTTTTAAATAACATGTTAGGTAGATGTAGATGGTAGATGGGTTTTTGTACAATGTTAGTTAATTGATTGCCTACTATTATTCGCCAGTTTGCCTTCAATGCTAATCAATTTTGAGTTTTGATGGGTATAGCGTCTGCGATCATATCCTGTATGGATGCTGCTGCAATCTGTCTTGTATATATTTACCTGCTGGCTTTATATGTTCACCAATTCATATTTGTAATTGTACTCTGGAAAGTTACCTATCCTCATAATCAGCTTAATACATGATACATCAATGCCTTTGAAGTTCTCAATGAAGCTGACCAGACTTCCTCAATTTGCTTATGTGGTTGATAAATTCTTGCAAAGTCAATAATAATGGTCACGACTCACTAGGTCAAAAACTCTCGTCGGACGATTTCACTTTTGATATTTTGACTGCTAGATTCATTGCTGCTTTGTGTATTGAGTTCTTAAAATATTTTTATGGTGTTTTTTTCTCTTTTTAATATTTTTGTCTATTTCATTGATATTTGTATTCAGGTTGCAGAAGATCCTATTTTTTCTAGACATGGTGCTGACCTTTATGTGGACACTAAAATTAGCTTTACACAAGTGAGGACCATTATTTCTTTATTTCCTAAAACCGCATAACGTTTTTCATACAAGTTTTTAATTTGTAAGTGTTAAGGGTAAAGAAAGTTGGCAATGTTACATTATGAAAGTAGTTTGCTTGTATGTGAATTTGTTAGCTTCGGTAAAACTACTTAAGTTTAAGCTTATATAGGTTTTTAATAAGGAATCTTCAGATCCTGCAATCTCTGTCCCTCGCTTTTTTATTGAGCTTTGAGTGATTGTCTCAGCTCTGAGAGTAACTTTAATTTCTAGAGCTCTGTCTACCCTTTTCAAAACGAGGTCTTGGAAATTGTTCAAAATCATACAAAGATTGTGGTTAGTCTACATATGTTCCTAAGCACTGTAATCCTCAAAGTCAGGTGGAAGACCCAAGATTAAGTTCCTCATAATTTAAATAGGCATTGTTGACTTCTAGTTATGGTCCTGGCCATTTAAGGAGGGAGAAGGACCCGTAAGCAATTAGAAATAATTTCTTAGCATTTTTTCCCAAAGGTTGAGTAACCCTTTTGGCAGGGTGCTGCCTTTTACCTTTATCACATGTATAGGTGAAGACCACCTTGCAACTCACTGTATTTTAATCTCTAAATTAATTTAATAATCTTCAGGGTCCACTTTCTTTGGCTTTTTCTCATTTTTGCTCATGTTGATCGATTAAATAGTTAAAACAGAAATCTAAGAATGTAATGTGTCATTTTCCTAAATTTCTTATTCTGTTATTCATTTTAGATATTTTAACTTGACAGTGGTAATCTCAATTGTTTATCTACAATTAGCAAATCCCTTGTAGTGCAGTGAATGAGGGGATAATTTTGTTAGTAAGGCTTCTAATTTCTGTAATGTACTAAATTTTGTTAGTGCAGTGAATGAGGGGATAATTTTGTTAGTAAGGCTTCTAATTTCTGTAGTGTACTAAATTTGAACACCCGTTGCTGCCTTATGCCCGTACAAGATTAAGCATAGAACTTTAACAACCGTGCAATATTCTCATCCATTATCGTCGGTGTGAGAAAAGGTAGTGCAAAACTGAAGTTCATTATTTGATTTGGGTGCTAACAGGCCATTCTTGGTGGTAGCATCGAGGTACCTACACTTTCCGGGAAGATGCAGCTGCAAGTATGAACTTTTCCTTATTGACTTCGTACTATTATGTGTGCCGTTTCAAGATATTGCTTTCATAGCATTTCTCTCTGAACTTCATCTTATGTATTCTGGTTATTTAGTTTTACTTTACCTCGAAGGACGGAAGGAGACAAGTTACCGTATCATTAGACTTATATTACTTAGTATAAGATTAGGTAAGTTGCGAAGTAATAGGATGCTTTTGCAAGTTTGACGAGATGTATCTGTCATAAAGGAATATGGAAAAGAATTTTGAAGGTTCCATGAGTGTTGCCATGGAGTTAAAATATTTTACTAACGAACGTATCCAGAGTTAACCAAAGAATTTGGAAGGTTCCATTACAAGTTAAAATCATAGGCTAGTATCCAGAGCTATTTAGTTATTTATTTTACTAACTTTCACCCTCTTCCTGTGTGGTATATGGCTGTGTTGATCAGATACCCAAGGGGGTTCAACATGGGCAACTGGTTAGGCTAAGAGGGAAAGGTATGAATTCTTATTTAATTTGTCCTGCCTTATTTTCTCTCCCCCCTTACCTCGCAATACTGATGAGTGATGGGCATCGTTTACTAAAGGATTGCCAAAGAATGGTTTTTTGGTTAACCATGGAGATCAGCATGTCCGGTTCTGCATAAGTCTTCCTTTGTAAGTTTTTTTCTTTGTTACTTTCTATTTTTGTATTCCATTAACAAACAGGAATATTATAATAACAAAAGTTTTGAAAAGCATTTTAATCCCACCTCATTATTTGATTTATATATTGCTAATTTGCTACTGGATGCAATGTTCATGTTAAGATCATAGTAAGATTACTTCACATAACTCAAAAAATCTTCCCGATTCCGCAAGAATATGTAGAGCATCTCATGGCCTTATTTTTGTTTGTAATTTCGTTTCTTCAGGAATGTTACTGAAAGACAACGTGCTATACTTGAGGAACTTGAGGAGTCTATGATGGATGAAAATAACATATCCACTGAAGGCAGTTGGTGAGTCCATATTTGCATTTTATATGCCTGCATAAACTTCTTCCCCCCTTTCCTGCCTTCTGTAGGTATGCCTATGAAACATGTTTAAAAAAGACATGGAAACATAGTTACATATACTGTGACAACTCAATATAGATTAGTTTTTTGGAAAATATGACCAGGTCCCATTTTTATGAGTAATATTTATCTCCTTCATAAGTTCTTGCATGATTTTTGGGTAAGTTACAAAGCACTATATTGTGCTCCATTTTGCCCAAACGGTACTAATTGGTATTTGCACAGCTTACTGTTAATAGTATACGAACACACTTCCCTAACAGGTCCCTCGATGTACAATTGTGCACATCTGATTTGAAATATCAAATATATATACATCTTGGGTGCATGCATGGTACTTGCTCACGATTTTCTTAGAGGGTGTATGGTTGGACTTATAAGCTCAAACGAATTTTTATGCGTATACCATATCACCTTATTTTTTAAAAAACAAAATAGATCTGTGCTCAAAACGTTTTTATAAGATGTGGCATCTTATGATATCTCCTAAATAAGTTCAGCCAAACACCCTCTTAATATGGTGAAAATCTGGTAATGATTTTAGCAGGATTTAAGAGCGGCTGTCTACTGGTTGAACTTACAGGTGGCAAAATTTGGTTGAGCATGTAACTGAGCCCAAGTTCATACTTGAGTTCTCAGTATTGATGTTGGCATTCCTATTCCTTGTCAAATCCCTGAAGTAGGATCCACTGCAGATTCCGGACGCTCGAGTAAACATATGACCTATAGATATTTGCAGGTGAATCAGTGTGCGGTTTTCGATGGATGAATGAGAATCAGTTGTTTTTCTACATTTATAAACTTTGATTCATAAGAAACAGGACTCGGCAAGATTTTAACTCATCGTGGTGGAATCCAGTCATCTTGTTTCTGTATATCATAACGGTAAGTCTTACTTCGGCCACTTCTTCGAACAAGTACGCAAGAGGTTATACTTTTCATTATATCATAAGCTTGTACAGAACTTAACTTTGAAGTTATCTTTTTTCTCATCAAAACTGCCCGAGTAAAATGTAAGGGTTTCAGCCTTTCAGGTATGTTTGGTTAGTTTTTTTTTCCAAACACTATACAAGAGTGTCAAATTGTAGTTTCGGTATTTTTAAGTTATATATTCTTTTTTAAGTATACAAGTTTTTAGTTCATTTCAATTAAGGTCTTTTTAAGTTATATTCTTTTTAAGTATACAAGATTTAGTTCATTTCAATTAAGATCAATTTAATTCAAAATAAAAAATACAAAATAAAAATACATTTAGGTGAACAATTTAGTTCATACACTAATAAATTAAAATTCATGATTTTGATTAGTAATATATTTATGAATAAAAATTATTATTATTATTATAAAAAAATTCAATTCAATTTGAACTTATTCACGACCCTAAACCCTAATCATATGTAACTTGTATATTTCGAATAAAAAAATTCGGTTGGATTTGGGTGGCACAGTGGCGGAGAAGCTAATACAGAGAAGAAAAGCAGCATTCTTTGTTATGAATCCATCTTAAACTTCTGGTATAGCTTTATGTCTACGTCAGATTAAACGGTATAATAGTACTTGCTTTTAAGGGACGTAATTGCCCTTTCATATTGGCATGTACTATACCCAACCCCACATTTCATTTTTAAATCATTCCATCTACTCATAATATAAACGCCCCGTGCGATTCCAATCTCATTATCCACGTTATTTTCGTATGGTACAATTTTATTTTATTTTTGAGCTCGGAGTCCTCGTATTGTTAATTGTTATTGAGTTCGATCTACCTACTTAAAATCGTACTCATAATGTCATATTTTTATTATTATGTCGATTGAATTTTAAAGAATGTTTTATTTGTAATTAAAATATTGATATTCAAAAGGTATAAATTGATATTAGTTGCAAAATTTCAAGCTGATTATAAATTTAAAATTGATAAGATAACATGATTTTTTTTGTATCAAATGTTTTCATTTAGATGCATGTTATATTCTTGGCAACATTAATTTTAAGGTAATAATATTATATGTATATATGTTGGTGTATAATGAAATTATTGTAGTTTTTAATATAATTAAAAAAAATAAAGGAAAAAATATGGAGTAATTTTAAGTTAGAAAATATTTTAAGAATTAGAAGTAAAAAACTAAAAAGAGATGTGACTATTTTAATAACGAAAATCGGACAGGGTATTATGGTAAAAAGGAGATAAGAACGTGCCCTTCTGAGTTCTGTCACTATCACGTGCACATCCAACTAAAGCACATGGCACTCCTATAAAAGTGAGAGTGAGGAACAAAAAATTCAAAAGTAATTCAATCCCCAACATCTCCCCTCCGGTTCTTTCGCTACAGTTCCTTCTTTTTCGAGAAATAAATACGCACAGGACTGTTGCGGTAGCTGTATAAATACGAGCTGAGGCACATTCTCTGGTGCTATCTCCCAACAAAAAGAACACCACCATTTTCCATACCCTCCTCCGTTTATCGATAGTCAATAAGCAGAAAATAAAGGCATTTTTTTCCTTCATTCGCAATGGAGAAAAGCACGCCGGTGAGGAAGCCTCACACCTCGACGGCAGATCTTCTCACGTGGTCCGAGACTCCGCTGGAATACTCCCCTGCGCCGGCATCCTCCGCGCGCTCTCACCAGGTCCAATTCAGCTATCATTTTCACTTTTTCAATTTATTCCATTTCCCCAATTTTTTGTTTTGATTGGTTATATGGATGGAATTGGCAGCCGTCGGATGGGATCAGCAAGGTCGTGTTTGGAGGTCAGGTCACTGATGAAGAAGTTGAAAGCTTGAATAAAAGGTCAGAGATCTGAATTATAGTTTTGTTTTTTTATTTTTTGGATGTTGTTCTGAGCTAGGCATAAGCATAATTTGTGTGATTTTTGGTGACCTAATTGATACAGGCTGAAATCAATTACTACTTTATATCTGCTTTGTATTTTTCAAGAATTTATGTAGGCCCGATTGTTGTCATTTCGACCCGAGTCGAACTAACGATATCGATTAAAAACTTAAAATAACATTGAGAAAAAAAAATTCTGTAACATGGAACACTAATTTGCAACGAGACGCTGTCATTTAGGCCCGTGGATCGTACATCCACAGCGATGTCGTAAATAGTTCATACTTTGTTCGTGTGAATGTGAGCTGACTCTGCTCCTTTTTCTCAATATTGTTTTAGAAAGCCATGCTCTGACTACAAAATGAAGGAAATGAATGGAAGCGGTATCTTTAAGCCCAAGGGAGAAAATGGATTACCGGAAAACGAGGATGCTGACCAGTCCCCGCTCAACAAAACCGGATTGCGCATGTACCAGGTATTTATTTTTACCAGGATTCATTATTTATTTACTATTGATTATATTTGTGTGTGTGTGTGTGTTGATGCATTTGAGTGTTCAAATTGTCGCCAGCAAACCATTGCCGGAGTCAGTCACATTTCTTTCGGTCAAGAAGAAGCAGATTCACCCAAAAAGCCAGCCACTCTGCCTGAAGTTGCTAAACAGAGGGAGTTGACTGGAAATATGGAAAGCGAGTCTGAGGCCAAGTTGAAGAAACAGATATCCGATGCCAAAAACAAGGAGCTTAGTGGGAACGATATATTTGCTCCGCCACCCGAGATTAAACCACGCCCCTTGTCTGCTCGAGCTTTGGCGTTGAGGGAAAGTATAACCATTGGAGAGCCCACCTCGCACAATGTACGTATTATATGCATAAGATTAGTTGGCAATTAGGAGAAGATTTGTTGATTTATCTTAGTCCTAGATTGAAGTCAAAATTGCCCTTGCATAATTAGTTGAGGATGAATTGGATCCCAATTTTAATGCTTGGTCAAACCTTATTAGGAATGGCAACAACTTTAGGCAAGGTTTCTGAGTTTTATTTTAACATGCTCTTGCATTATAAACTTGTGTTATTTTGATTTTTGAAAGGTTGGTGGTGCTTCGAGTGATGAATCTTTGATGAAGACGGCTAAAAAGATTCCTAACCAGAAGTTTACTGAGCTCTCGGGGAACGACATCTTTAAGGGAGATGTGCCTCTTCCATCTTCTGAGAAGCCACTGAGCTCAGCGAAATTACGGGAAATGAGCGGAAGCAACATTTTTGGCGATGTGAAAGTGGAACCCCGTGACTACTTGGGAGGGGTCCGCAAGCCCCCCGGTGGGGAAAGCAGCATCGCCCTCGTGTAAAACCCGTTATTAGGTGTCTAACTCCGAGCGTTTACTTTATTAATTGAATTGCCATTATTATTTTGTTGTGTGAGTATTGATATGTCCTTAGGTTTGAAATTAGTAGTACATGTTTCCGAAGGCTGAGAAGTGAGAACCGTATGTTCATAGTATTTGTGAGGTAGTAGTATTTTTGTGTTTATGAATTTGTGTGTTTGTTATGGTTATTCTTTTCTACTATATATTGTGATCATTATTTATTAATATTACACTTTATATAATGGAGTAGATTAGATGAAATTAACTAAATCTCGTATCTTTGATATAAACCAAAAGAAGAATGAAAAAAAAACATTCCTGATAAATACAATAACATTATACAGCTACATTCTTACATTTTTATAATTTATTTTTTATACATTTAATTGTTTTTATCTTTGCAATTCAGATTCAACATTCATTTACAGTATTATACTATATTTTTCAAATAATATTGACAATATATATATATTAAAAAAAAAATCATGTACTACAAGTACAACGCAATGCACGTGCTCGCGCTTGATTACTATCCTCTCTCAAAAGTCAAAAACTCGATCTAATAGAATACCAGCGGAACATTGTTTCCGGCCTAAGATGGCGGCGTCGGCCGACAGAGCAACAGAAGCCCACTCAAACGACGCATCGACGGAGTGCTCGTGTCGCTCAAACAACTGCACGGAATGCAACACGAGGCGCTCATCGACCTCGAGCCTTACGAGCTTCGATCCGTGGAGAGTTTTCACGGCCACCGCTAAAGGTTTCTCTATCGGAACTGGTATCAAAGGCGCACTGGCTATTTTCGCCCTTGCCACTCGCCTCCGCCGCCGTCGATTACTTCCATCTCCCACGTAACTATTTCAAGCTTTAGTTCGTGTGTTCCTGAATTAATTCTTCAGAGTAATTACTTCCGCTTACCAGTTACGAATGTTGGTTAAGTTTTCGTTTGATTGAACATGAGAATCGCTATATAATTTCTGCACTTCTTTTCAGAAAAGTGGAAATGGCTTCAATTAGCTCAGATGCGATTTTGAATCTGAAAGAGACTCTGAGATATGGCCTATTTCTCGGTGCATTTGCAGGGACATTTGCGTCGGTGGATGAAATTATTACTGCTTTGGGTGGCCACCACAGGCATGATTTCCACCTTTTATCGTGGCTGTGGAATTGATTTAGTAATTTGGCTTCTTCTCCTCGTGCTAGATTTTTTTGTAGGTGCCATAGCTCATCATTTTGTCTGTCGAAATTTCCAAAATATTTAGGACGGCAAAGTGGAGGTATTTGCTGGCAGGTGCGGTGGCAGGACCGTCAATGCTGCTGACTGGGCTGAACACACAGCACACGAGCTTGGCTGTTTACATTCTCGTGCGCGCCTCTGTATTGGCTTCGCGGTGTGGGATAAAAAGCGAGAGGTTTGGTCGTATGTGTAGGCCTCTAACATGGGCACATGGAGATATTTTCCTTATGTGTCTATCATCTTCCCAACTTCTGTAAGGTCCCTATTCGTACCCTAAATCCTTGTGTGTGTGTGTAAATCACTACAGAAATAGTTGTGACATTAACTGCAAAATAGTTAAATACTGCCTCTATTAGAGATCCTTGCAATGAGTCCTGACCTGCAAAAGGGATTCATTCATTAGGTTGCGTGAGGTTTCTTGTGAGTTTGGAAAGATTTGAAAGCTCATTTTGGGTAAATTATTGTTTATTTTTATGCATTTTATCATGAAATTTTGTATCATGGCAAAAAAGGGTTTTGTGCTAATTAGTCTCTGTGAGATTAGTTCTCCCAACTCCCAAGAACCTAATGGTGTGATAAAACTATTTCATAGAATTATTCATTTTGCAATGGGATAAAGTGGCATCTTATTTTCAGGTCAGCATACTTCTTTAAGCAAGATTGTTTGCCCTTATCATACAAATCATTTATCAATAAACACGGGGGGAAAGATTCTGTCATCTTGAATGGTCTAAAAGAGATTGCATCTGGTCTGCGTGTCACAAATTTGGAAGCAATAGAGAAGTTCTATGAGTCCAAAGGCGTCAACGTTAAACTAGACCCAGAAATGAAAATACCATGTTCGGTATGTAGAGCGCCCAACTTAACCTCTCAATAGTAATCTCCATGTTTTGCTATTTATCACGGTTTAAATGTTTTGATACAAAAGCTATTTTTCACACTTTTTTTTTTTTATCATTTTCATCATTCTGAAATATATTAAACCGTGCAGATAATCCACGGGAATCAAGCATGCACTACACATTTCTTCTTTTTTTTCCTTCAAGCCTTTAAAAAGGCATTACCAGTTTATCTTCCCGTCTATTTACTACCTGCCCTGATCGTAAATCGTCAAGGTCTGTTGAAAAGGTAATTGATTTCAAACTAATGATAGAATATATTTTCCTATGGGATATATAAATTCCTGTAGCAGTTGTATGAATAGCTCTTAAAAATTACTACATACCCTGCGAGTTACATGTGTTATGTAATTCTGGTCCAGGAAATCCCATCTCCATTTTCTTGTTCTTACCCTGGTCAATGATTTTTCAGGCCTTGTGCAATTCTATGGAAATGTCTGTTTGATACTGCAAGGTCAAGCTTGTTTCTTTCAACACTTAGTTCATCTGTCTGGTAAGCAAGATTTCAAAGATTATATAAATTGTTATCATGTTTTGTTGGTACTTGGTTCTGACGAATAATTCGGATCCTTTTTTGTATCTGGAAGAACTCATTCCAAGCTTTGTGAGTTGTGACCATAAAGTAATGTGCTATTGGAGTTGAATCATCTAAGAGTTATTTTCCTTTCTTTTGTGTGGTATGTATTTCGAACGAAGCGGTAGTGCATTAAAATGAAACCATTGTAATACTGCAGAAACTCTTCACTTCAGAATCAACTTGAGTTATGTAAGAACCCGGAAAACGAGTGAATTTCACCATTTCTAATATTACTAATAAGATTTTACCTTTTTAGGGTAATTAACTTTTCTATTATCATTCTTCTATAGCCAATCTTATCATTTTACGTTATAATGTTGGTTTTATTATTTCGATATGTTCGCTCAGGATAGGGACGTGCATCATGTTCAGGGTCTTAAAGACATGCAGCATTCCCATGGTGTCATTAGGAATGGTAAGAACATCTTCATCATTTTTCCCCTGGGATTGAGAAAGAAATTACACATAACAAGTACAAGTGAGTCAATGGCAGAACTATAATGTTTGTATAATGTTGAAACATATTTGTCTTTCAACAGGTTCCAACTGGCCTTGCTCTGGCGATCGAAAAAAAGAGCAGAAGAATTGAGATATCCCTATACTGTCTAGCACGAGCAATCGAGAGCTTCTTCACATGGACTGCTGATACAGGTTACTTGCCTTACTCTAAAAACATCAAAAGAGCTGATGTGCTGATCTTCAGCATATCAACAGCGATCATAATGCACTGTTATGCCATGGAGAGGGATGTCTTTCGATCCAAGTACCTAAACGTACTTGATTGGGTGTTTGGTGTCCCCCTTCCGCCATACTCAGCAACTACACGCAAGAAGCAATGACAAACAAGTCATTGCATAATTATTCTCTATTACATTTAAAGATTTGATTATTCTTTATTTTTTATTTTAAAATATAATTTTACTTTTACATTTTTACTTTTTTAAATTTTAACTATTTACTTTAGGAAAACTTTGAAAATATGATAATTTTAAAAGTGTATTTATATAATTAGGAGCATTAATTTATTCTAATTATAAATTAGAGTAAATTTTCAAATTTAACTTTCTTAACATCTGTACACATACATATGTAAAAGTATAATAGTCATTATGAAGTTAAAAAATGTACCTTAAAATAATGAAAATGTATATCTGATTTCTTAATAATACTTTTATTTTATTATTTTAAAAATATATTTTAATTTTATTTTTTTGTCAAGAAACAATAAAATAATATTCCATCGGTAGTGGGACACTTAATTTGTAACAGAGTGTATTGTTTTTTAAAATTTTCAGTTTTTAACACATATTCCTTGCTCCCTTTAATTTAAGAGGGGAAGAAGATGTCTATTTAATCAATCTTGTGAATCCATTCCCAAAAGTCCGCACAATCTGATTCCCAGTGACAAAAGTTTTTGGGCACGTTTTGTTACAAGTTCAATTTGTCAAAACACGAGGGCATCAATTGGAATTTAAAAAACAAACAAATCAAAACTAAAATAATACAAATCAAATATTTATTTTGTACCCATAATTTTTTTTCAAAACAAAAAGTATTCGATCCCTTGCAGAAAAATTGTACTCCTATTTTTTTAAATTACAAAAGACTTGATGCAAATTCTTTGAGAATACATAAACCATTTTTTATTTGAAATTTCAGGGTATTTAATTGCAATGTATTTTTATTAATATATATATATATATATATATATATATATATATATATATATATATATATATATATATATATATCATTAAAACAAATCACGTGGTGTACGATGGCAAACCAACGATAAAACAACGAAATAAACTAAAAAAACCTCAAAGTATCAATTGAAATAATTTAGTACTCATGTTAGAATATTGTATAGTATAATTTTTAACAATTACTCCATAAATTAATGTGTATAATGTATACAAATGGTTATAATTATATTATTATTATTATTATTAACAATATTATGGTTAATTACATTTTTATATTTAGTAAATTTTACACATTTCAACCTTGTTGAAATTTTGTTGTGGATTACAACTTGTCTTTAAATAAAGTACTTTTTTTCAACTAAACAGAATATTCTTGAAAATATTTCAATCACATTTTACATATTTAATTTTTAGATTGTATTATACAAATTTTTCCGGCATAAAAAATAATTTATTTTATTTCATTCTACTGTTCAATTCAATTTAACTGAATTTAGTTCAAACTAAAATTGCCTAACTATTAAATTGTTTGGTGTTTAAAATTTAGATATGTGACCTTTTAGAAGTATATTCGAATTGAATAATGGACACATGATCTAAGTAAAAAAAGTTGCTCCTATTTGATTCTTATACAGTATTGCGAAATTCTATAAATGACAAATACAGGTAAACATACTGTACGTAGTATCAATTTTTATTTCAATGTATTGACTTTGGCGCCATTACCTTGGCCACAAATCAAGCCCATCGATAGCGATTATATTCCCTCCCACCCCCAAATTCCAAAAGCTTTGGTCTGGTGGTACCACACTATACATCACCACATCTATAAATACCCTTTCACAATCACTCACAACATCATTCAATTAACATTCATTTACAATACAAAATAATGATCAAATCCATAGCTTCAATCTTGCTCTCCCTCGCCCTATTCTCGACCATCGTTCGCTCGAGCGATGATCACCCGACCCCACCCTTCTCGTGCGACCCCACCTCCAATCCGTCGACAAAGTCGTACCCGTTCTGCAATGCCAAATTGTCGATCGCAAAGCGGGCCCACGACTTGGTCTCTCGGCTCAACTTGACCGAGAAGATATCTCAGCTCGGGAGCGAGTCGTCGGCCATCCCACGGCTCGACATCCCGTACTACCAATGGTGGTCGGAGGCTCTGCACGGGGTGGCCGTGGCCACCGGAGTCGAGAACGGCATCACGTTCAACGGGACGATAAGCGCGGCCACTAGCTTTCCTCAAGTTATACTCACGGCGTCCTCGTTTGATACCGATCTTTTTTATCAGATAGCCAAGGTTAGTTTGGTAATTTAATAGCAATGCGTGCTAGTGCAGTCGTAGCAGGTCTTGTCTGTATTATCTGTATTTTGAGGTTAAGACAAAATGCACTCTGATTTCTAAGTCACTCATATGGGACCTCTACTTTATTGGCCATGTGACTTACATTAGTTTAGCAAGTTTTCCCCTTGTGTACACACACCCACTGACATTTTAATTTATCTATTCAAAAAAATATAATTTTGTGATTTTTGATAGTAAAATAATCTTGATTTACAGATAGAAATGAGAATGCTTCAAGACTCGTAATTAATTAAAAACTGCTGCTTATATGCCAAAAAAATTATACTGTGTACTGATTTTTTGCAGAGACAAAAAAATATATAATTTTACTATGTTATCTATGTTATATGCACGCTATTTAAAAAAAAAAAATTGTATTACTATTAGTTTTTAATTTTAAAATACAATTTTATTATTATACATGCAATCCTAAATTTTGTGGGACAGAGGGGGTGTTTAATCATATTTTTGAGTCTTTGACCTCAAGAAGAATAAAAGTAAGTAATTGAAAAATGCACTTAATTGATGAAGGTGATCGGGACAGAAGCAAGAGCCATGTACAACCAAGGCCAGGCAAAAGGCATCACATTTTGGTCTCCGAACATCAACATATTCCGGGACCCGAGATGGGGAAGGGGCCAAGAGACCCCCGGAGAGGACCCGTTGCTCACCGGGAGGTACGCGGTCTCGTTTGTCCGCGGGATGCAAGGTGATAGTTTCCAAGGCGGTGACCTCAAAGACGGACATCTTCAAGTCTCGGCTTGCTGCAAGCATTTCACTGCCTACGACTTGGAGAACTGGAAAGGGGTCAATCGATTCACGTTCAACGCTATTGTAACTAATACTGACTCCCTCAGCTTGACTCATACTCATGATATCTAGGACGACTTTAGAACAATTTTCTTGTTGCTTTTACAGGTAACAAAGCAGGATATGGCAGACACATTTCAGCCGGCTTTCCAGAACTGTATACAAGAAGCCCAAGCCAGCGGCATCATGTGCGCTTACAACCTCGTCAACGGTGTCCCCAATTGCGCGAATCACGACCTCCTCACAAAGACTGCTCGCGAAGCATGGGGATTCCAAGGGTAATTTAGTCAATTACACATTATATACGTACGATTTTCGTTCGTACGTTCTTGTTGGTTAATATTCGGAGAACCACACAGGTACATTGTGTCCGATTGCGACGCAGTCTCTCTCATTTACGAGAAACAAAAGTACGCACAATCACCCGAAGATGCGGTCGCATATGTGCTCAAGGCCGGTAAGCCCGTCAGATATACTATTAAATCTAAGTGTTAGAGGGTGTTTGACTGAACTTATATATTATTATCAACAACAGGCATGGATGTCAACTGCGGTATGTATTTGCAGAATTACACGGCGTCAGCAGTCGAAAAGGGAAAAGTTACCGAATCCGATATCGACAGAGCCCTTTACAACCTCTTTTCCGTGAGGATGCGATTAGGACTCTTTAGCGGCAACCCAACCCAACTCCCATACGGAAAGCTAGGACGCGAGGACATTTGTTCCTCCGAGCACCAAGATTTGGCCCTTGAAGTCTCTCGACAGGGCATTGTCCTTCTCAAGAACTCCGCGAATCTCCTCCCGCTCAACAAGGCCGAAACCAAGTCACTTGCGGTTATCGGCCCAAATGCCAATAATCCAAAAACGCTCGTCGGGAACTACGCGGGGCCCCCCTGCAAGACCATCACTCCGCTCCAAGGCCTAAAGAGCTACGTGAGCCAGACCAAGTTCCTTCAGTCGTGCGAATTCGTCAACTGCACGTCGATCGACACGTACGCGGCTAACCAACTTGCAGGGTCGGTCGATAATGTAGTTCTTGTGATGGGACTCAGTCAAGATCAAGAGAAAGAAGAACTCGACCGGGAGGAACTGGTGCTCCCGGGGGAGCAACAGAGTCTCATCCTGAGCGTGGCCAATGCCGCTAAGAAGCCGGTGGTGTTGGTGTTGCTGTGTGGGGGTCCGGTCGATGTTTCGTTTGCGAAAGACGAGCCGAAGATAGGGAGCATTTTGTGGGCAGGGTATCCCGGTCAGGGCGGAGGTCAAGCGATTGCCGAGATCATATTTGGTGACTACAATCCAGGAGGAAGGCTTTCCATGACTTGGTATCCACAAGACTTTATCAAAGTGCCGATGACCGATATGAGAATGAGGCCCGATAACATCACGGGCTATCCGGGCAGAACATACCGATTCTACCAAGGCAAGACGGTTTTCGAATTCGGGGACGGCCTCAGCTACTCGAACTATTCCTACAGGTTTGCGTCGGGGGCCCCGAAAACCCTCGACTTCTCTAAGCAATCATCGGCTGACGCTAAAAAGTATGGCTACATCTCGGTTTCGGCTATTGGTTCGGGAACTTGTGAGAAGTCGAAGTTTTCGATTAGTGTTGAGGTCGAGAATCCAGGGAAAATGGAGGGTAAGCATCCGGTTCTTCTTTTCCTGAGGCGCGAAAATGGTAAGCAGTTGGTCGGGTTCAAGCCAGTGAAGCTAGGAGCGGGTGAGAAAGCCAACGTCGAAATTGAAGTGAGTCCTTGCGAGCATTTCAGCCGAGCTAGTGAGGATGGGACGATGGTGGTTGAGTCAGGGAATGTGCACTTGGTTGTAGGAGATCAAGAGTTTCCGATGACCATTCAAATTTGACATACACAACAAATACTATAATTTCAACCTCATCTTTCCGAGCTTCCGACTGCACACTCCATCCCCGGCCGGCATCGCCTTGTTTTTGTTTTTATTTTTTTTGAATTTCTATATTGCTAACTATCTCGATCGCATCCCGACTTTCTTTGTCAAGTCGGGCTTGCTCATGTCACGTTCAACGCCATGAATAAAATAACAAGATTTTCTTTAAGAATTAAAATTGTTGAAGGAACAAATGAAAATAGCTACTGTAGTTAAAATCACTAAAATAATTTTAAATAATAATTTTATTTTTTTTATAATAAATATAAGATTTATATAAAAAAAATTATAATTAATTTTTTTTATATTTTGATTCTAAATTTTATATTCAAATAAAAATGTAAAAATTTACTAATATATTTTAAAATTGATAGCCACATTTTAAGCTTTAATTGCACTATTGCTTGAAGAGTTGAAGTACAACCGCATCAATCTAGTGAAGCCACCCATTCCCAAAAGCCCGAATCTGATTCCCGTGGCAAAAGATTTTGGGCACGTTTTACTACAAGTTCAATTTTTCA
This sequence comes from Euphrasia confusa, assembly GCA_954870475.1. Lineage (NCBI taxonomy): Eukaryota > Viridiplantae > Streptophyta > Magnoliopsida > Lamiales > Orobanchaceae > Euphrasia > Euphrasia confusa. Next base: position 35,770,204 of record OX940960.1, read on the forward strand.
AAACCCATGGGCATCAATAGAAATTTATAAAAAATAAACAAATCAAAATTAAAATAATACAAATAAAATAGAAAAAAAACATGTTGATCACGAACCTATTGTTAAAAAATTAATCAAATCAAATAACAAATATTCAAAGTTGTAGGTATGATTTATACATATATAATTTTAGGATCCACTAATGCTACGTGGACCAATCACAAGGCAATAATAATGTTGTGTTCACACTATAAATTATAAATAAAAAAATTATAAAATATAAATAGTAATATTATTAACCATATTTAAATTATGTATAAATTTTAAATATTAATTTGAAATTATATATTTTTAATAATAATAATTAATTATCATCTTAAATATATACATTTCTATTTCTCTTCTCAAAATTCTTTTTTATTCCATTAATATTAATTTAATTCCAATTAATCGTATCTCATAAAAATCATCTCCTCCTATTCCCTAATCTACATGAGTTTAAAAAAATTTGATCAATAGGTATATTATTTTCTCTTATTGTAATCTGGCTTCATATGTTTTTTTTTTTTTTACTTTTCTGAACATTGAATCGATTTACATGTACACGGTTCCTCTATTTATTCTTTTTTTTTCTTCTATTTTTTTAATTTTATGTATTAATTATGATTTTTTCGCATATTACATAATCAAATTGTCGATTTATTAATTATGTTCGACTAGATTTTTTTAAAAAATTTTGGTTATCGTTAATTCAGTTCTGTAAATTTTGTTTTGCAAGTTAACGAACATTATATTAATATAATTGCGTTTGTGCCATCTCATACTCTTCATGTTCACCAAGTAAATTCAATTTTTTTTTATATTTTTATTTATTTTCTAGCTTTATAATTTTTATTTTCCATTTATTTTGATTTTCCCCCACCGGTTTTAAATATTTGTTGGATGAAACTCTGTAGAGACGAGAAACGGAATGCAGAGACAAGAAACTCCTCTCCCACCAGATCAAAGGCTCTCAATATCGGGTAGGATGTAAATCGAGGGAGTGCTCCAGTAGCAGACACATGTGGGAGAGAGCCAATATGTGTCATCTCATGACTAACTTCATAATATTTCAATGAAAATTTGTCATATTCGAGATATTACACCAACATCACCACATACTTTACCACTCGGTTATGTCCCAAGAAACTTACATATTATAAATTACATCAAACATGCGTTATCTTTGAAAATAATAGAAATTTCATAATTGAGGTAACGGTTGATAGATTAATACGAGTTTACAAATTTAAGTGAAAGTTCGATTATTAAATAAAATAATTTGTTAGTCCATTAATAAATATATTACGAAATACATTAGAGATTGTGGGAGAGAGCCAATATGTGTCATCCCATGACTAACTTCATAATATTTCAATGAAAATTTGTCATATTCGAGATATTACACTAACATCACCACATACTTTACCACTCGACTATGTCCCAAGAAATTTACATACTATAAATTACATCAAACATGCGTAATCTTTGAAAATAATAGAAATTTCATAATTGAGATAACGGTTAATAATGAGATTAATACGAGTTTACAAATTTAAGTGAAAGTTCGATTATTAAATAAAATCATTTGTTAGTCCATTAGTAAATATATGACGAAATACATTAGAGATTAAATAAAATTTTAAATTATTTCAAACAAATAAATCACGTGCATCGCACGGGAAGTAATACTAGTTTTTTATAAAACATCAAATAATCCATTTTTTTTTATTTATTTAAATTTTTGAGTATTTAATTACGATATATATTTTTATTAATATATGCTCAATCTATGTACCTACCGGATCTGGATCATAAAAAAATGAATCTAGATTTTGTACTAATATTGTTCTACCTAATATATCCTATATCCTCACAAATTATTTTTGACCATTGATTTTCTAGACGGTCAAGAACTCAAGATATTTTTTTAAAATTAAATAAAAACGATATAAATTTTGATGCGACGGCAAAAAATATTGAACTGATTCTTTGTTGATAAGAGGATTAGTTCTTGTCTCTCCTCTTGGATTTTTTTATCAAATCATCTCTTCTTTTATCTGCCTTCGCAAACCTTCCTTGCAAAGTTGTAGCAAACATATGTTCTTGAAGTGATTACACCTTGTTCATAGCAGCATACGCATCTCTTCTAATGCAAAAACCTTCATTGTGTACATATTTATTATAATAGTAATATGCATCAATCTCGTAATCAAATTTCATAAAAATATTAGTTTTCAAGTTTTCTTTAGATCGCTCTGAATTATAATTATTTTATTTCACAAATTCTTCCATATTGTTTGATAGCGAAGAGAGAAAATGAAAGTATCTTAAGTGAAAGGATGGTGAGAGAAAATGAAAGTATCTTAAGTGAAAGGATGGTGAGAGAAAATGAAAGTATCTTAAGTGAAGAGATGGTGAGTGAGGAGTAAAGGGAAAAAAATATTCTTAAATGAGATATTTAAGTTTTCTTTTTAAGTCAATTGGATTGTTTCAAGTTCGAACTTAAGATCTCACGATCTACAATTCAACTACTTAACCAATTGAACTAACAATCCTTGACGATATTTAAGTTAATGACCATTGATTTGAGAGGGATATTTTTTTTTTTGTTAAGAAAGTGATTGTTTTATTTAAATTGTTAGAAAATATCTTGACCAATTAAGAAACCTGTTAACGGGTGAAAATTCGTTAACTATTTTTCTGAGTTTCCGAGGACTAGTTTTGGTGAAAGTAATGACTGATTTTTTGCCGGAAATGGAAAGAAGATAAGAGAGTATATTTTAGTAGGAATCTGTCTTGGAGAATGTGAATGAATTTCCTTTTACAGCTTCATCTATTTATAGGGCTACTTTAGGGTTTACAAAAAGGAATTGGACCTTTCCTTATTGGGCCTTGACATGTGACAACTCATAAACTTAAAATGGTAAAAAGACTGTTGAACCCTTTATTGCGCCGCCTCTGCTATGCCGGGGAAACTGACCTCTAATCTTCCCTTTACGGCACTCTAATCTGACGCCATCCGGGCGAGCAGGCTCATTTCTGGGAATGCATAACCTAGGACCAGCATCTTGTTGTCTGCCCAGCTGGCTTTTACTTGACCGGTGCAATTCTCTGGTCGGTCTTCCCCCGATCACCGTGGGCGGCTTCCAGCGTGAGAGTGGGGCCCATTTCTTTAATAAATAATAATAATAATAATAAATAATAAAGAATAATGATAAACGAAAATGGGGCACAACAAATGCCCCCCGCGAAAGATCTGGTCGGCGAAAGCCGGCCGGGTTCTTCGTGGCCGTAGTCGCTCCATTTTCCTTATTGAAAGGTAGGGCTTTTGCCACGCTGACACGTTGATGACACGTGTCGTGAAACCTCTTCATCTCCCGCCTACAGCTGTCCTTTCAGTTGTCCTCTCAATTTAGAAATTCAAAAATTAAAAAAGGAAAACCGCAGCCTTTTCAGACACTATAAGTATCTTCACAAAAGGGCCTTTTTCACTTTCCGAAACTTTTCTTCTCAAATTCTCTGGCGGCCGATTTTCCTCCTGAAATCCGACGAGCATCTCCGGCGAATTTTTACTCTTCTTCAGGTACGCGTTCTTCTCTCCCTTCGTGTCGAGTGAATTTCTCTTTTGGGGGCTTTTATAGGGCAAACCCTATCGCCTCCCTTTTTAGGGTTTAGGAATTTTCTGGCGAGTCACCATTTTTTTCCGGCGATCTTTCTGGTGTTTATATCGTTATTGAGTTGTCGGCTGTGGGTGTACCTCTTCTTTAAAACCAGAAATTGGTGATGAGCGAAGGGGGATCCCCTCGTCGCGAACTGTCGGGCGTTTCGCCCGTTTGTACTCCGGCAGATCCTTCTAAATTACCCTCTACTTCTTCTCCTCGTGAGGGCTCGTCCCCTGATGCCTCTTCGTCGTCCGGGCGCTCACTGAAATATCCTTTCTCGGCCGACGAGAGCCGCGAGATGCTGAGAGGCGACGTCAGTGAAACCTACCGCCGTCTTTGCGAAATTATCGCCGATAGTCGGGGTCCCCCCTCCCCATATACGTTTGAGGCTTATCTTCTTGAGCGGCCATATCGCTACGTCCCTCGTGAAATTTTTAGGGTTGTCGGAGATCGGCCGGGGTTATTCGAGGCTAGCCGGAGGCCGAGCACAATCACGGAGTCCGCTCTCCAGGAAAAAAGGGTTTAGTGGGAGATACCTTCGGATGTTCATATATACGCCCCTATCGAAGGCGAGCGGGCAGATTGCCCTCCTACGGGTATGGTTGCAGTGAACTACTCGATGATGTCGAGCGGCCTTCGCTTTCCCATCCCGAACTCTTTCGCCCACTTAGTGCAGATTTTTGGGGTTGCCCCCATGCAGCTGGTGCCGAATGCCTGGGCGACCATGCATGACTTGACCGTCATGTTCGGCTATTATGGGTTGTATCGAGGCCTAACTGGCCTTGAATTGTTGTTCCTGCTGAGCATATGCGATGCCGGCAAGGGTGACTATTACCTAAAACAACGGGATACCATAATCACCGATCTGACGAGCAAGCAAGCCAAGTGGACCGAAAAATGGTTCTTCGTAGCGGGAGAGTGGAATTCCAAAGATTTTCCCCTGAGTGCCGAATACCGAACAACTTCAGACCGTTAGTTTCTCTGACCTTAGCACTTTTTATCCTAGTTAGCCTTTTTTCATCCCTAACCTACCTTTTGGGAATTCTCCCATTTTTGTCCTTTTTTAGGCCCTAAAGCTCCGGATGTCGGGCTATTAGGATGGGACTTCCTGGTGATCCTGGAAAGGGTAAAATCACTCTCGTATAATCAAAGGAAACACGAGAATTGGAAGGGCAAGGAGAGACGTCTTCGTGCTCGGTTTATAGTCACTCCCCGGGACGCCGAGGATATATTTCCGCGTGAGTAGTTGTTATGACTTACTTGGGTCTTTGTCTTTTCCTCGCCTCTAATGTTCCTTTTACTTGCAGCTCGCAGGTATTTTCGAATCGTCCGACCGATCGGGATGCCGAAATTGGAAACCCCTCGTGAACGGAGGAAGAAGGAGCTTGCCGCGGAGAAAGCGGAAGCGGAGCGCCAGGAATTGGCAGCCAAAGTGACCGTGGCCGCCCAACCTCCGAATGCTTTCCCCATGCCTCAACCGATTGTTGGAAATCGATATCCCGGGCTATTAAAATTTGCGGAAAATAATAACCCGAACGAAATCCTTCATCGCCGGAGATCCGAACGCGAACCACCGCACGAGCCGGGGCCCGACCGAACACCCAGCGAGGCCCGAGGGCCGCGAGCGTCCAGCCAAGCCCCCGTACGGGGCTCGCGATCATCTCGCGATGATCGCTGGGGTTGCGCGAGGCATCCCCGGGGCTGCTCGTAGCAGCCCCGCAGCGAGTCCACGACTCGCTGCTCGCGGGGGGGTTCGATCCTCCCCGCATCGCCGCTGCGGGAAACCCCGCAGCTCGATACGAGGCGCTGCGGGTAAACCCGCAGCTCACCCGGCGATCGAACCCTAGGTTCGATCGCCCCCTCGGCTCCAGCCGAGGGCTTCAGCCCGCGACGCCGCCGGACGATGAGGGCTGGGGTTCATCCGCCGTGGCACCAGCCCACGGCGAACCCCGGTGGTCGACCCGAGGTCGACCCCACGCCCCGGCGTCCAGCCGGGGCTCATCCCCTTCGCCCGCGCGCCGGCGGTCGAACCCTAGGTTCGGCCGCCACCCTCGATCCCATCGAGGGTTTTTCTCGACCTTCGCCGGGGATCTCGAATCCCCGTCCCCGAAGTTCGTACGTTTACCCGGATCGTGTGTTCATGTATACGCTACAATCAAAACACATAAAATCATAGAAGAGTTTATGATTTTACCTTTGATTCGTTGTGCGGAGAAACGAAATCAAACACCTTTGATGACCTTGCGATCTTCCTACGTATTCCTTGCACTCCGTTCGAACGTCGTGTGGGCGACGATCTATCGAACTCCTATGGATCTCCTTCACTCTTCAAGACTTTTATGATTGGCGTAACTTAGGTTAATGAATTGTGAAGACCATGTAGTGCTTTTATAGGCTACGTAGGGGATCAAAAGGAGATTAAATATTGGGCTTCTAATATTGAAAATTAAATTGGGTCCAACCCAAATCTATTAATTCTTATCAATATTAATTTTATTTATTTTCCACTATATAAATAAAATTGCACTCCCAATATTTATCCATATTATATCAAATAATATTTCTCCGGTTAGTATTATTTATTCCGTGTATTTAAGATTTAAATATCCATGAATAAATTTATTTATTGCTCAATAAATAATATTCATCTCTTATATCCGAGAATAGTACCGTTCAACCTTAATTATTATGCGGATTAAATCCACCTGCAGGGTTTACATAATAATTCCTTATGAACTCATCTCGGAGATATTATCAACCCTTACGGGATACACTTTCCCGTCAAGTATTCACGGCATGTCGTATATAAAATATAGTGACCCAACTTAACCGGTAATTAACCCAATAATTAAATCGGTTAATTCCTTTGGAAAATCAAAGTCACTTATATTAAATATACACACCCGCAATAATATCGGGGATTAAGATTAAAATACTCTGAGATTTAAATTGATTATCCAAGGCAATCCTAATCAATAAATCTCAAGGGATCCGCCCAATACACCAAGTGTACAAGTGTGATAAAATAATTAAGATAAATTATTTTCTCTCTCACACAACGACTATACCGATGGATTGGTCCGTGTCCATCTAGGTCGTGAGCAACTGTTCGATTAAATACGAGTAACCGATAGTATGATCTTCTGTGCGCCCATGCACACCATACTAACTACAACGTATAAAATCCAGGACTATATTTTGCATAATTAATTAATAATAATTAAATGCAAATAATTGTTTATTAATTAAATAGGTTAAATACTATGACCGGGAGTTTACCGATACTTAAATCTAGACATTAAGTACACAACTCCAACAATCTCCCACTTGTACTAAGGTCTAGTCATTTCCTCCAAACTCCCGACTTCCATACTCATCACGTGCTTAAGTTATACTTCCCAGAAGTATTATGTGAATGAGCAATCTAGGTCGCCGATCTGAAGTTATCTTGGTGACTACTGCGTCGTCTCTCTGACGATGATTCGTATCAGGTGGTACTTGCTCTATGTGTTATCATCACCTTTTGAACTTATGACTTCTTCCAGTTCTCCATGCACCGCTATGAACATAGCCTTTGGTGAACCAAGAATCATATCCAAGTTCAGAGGTCATTCCGGAACCTAACCAAAAATTTCCGCTGCCTCTGAGGCTGCTATTCGGTTTATGATAGAGTCCGAGAAGCATTACGCTTATCACTCTTTCATCCTTAGGTTCCACCTCTTAAAAAAATGAACACATAGCCTGATATCGACTTACACTGGTCTTTCTCTGATTTGGATCTGAGAAGCTGTAATCTAAGAAGATTTCGTCTTGCTTAGTAATCCAGTACTTCCAAGTACTTTTACAGCATTCGAATATCTCTTATCCAGATTACTTTGATATCCTCCCACTACGCTAACCGCATAGTTGATATCAGGTTCTTGTTTTTCAACATTGCATCTACAAAGCTCTTATACACTCGAAGTGCAGGAAACTGCTTTGTCTATATCTATCTCCTTTATGTGTTCGAAACACATACCTTTAGATAGATGTATTCTGTTCCTGAAAGGCAATAACCTTTCTCAGAATTGTGCATGTTTAAAACAAACCATAATCGTATAAAATATCTTAAGAGAAGTACAAACGTTCTTATCTAGAGATCGAAAGATTTCTAAGAACATGATTCAACTTCATCTTAATCTCATATCTCGATTTATTTTAGACAACCTCTATTTTATGTCTGACAACACTTTTACATTGTTGCCAACGATGAAGTGTTATCTACACAAAATTCCTAGAAACACCACTTTGCTTCCATTACGTCTCCAATACACCAATCTTGTTTATGCTTCTTGATGAACCCATAAAATGGACTATCTCATCAATTTGCAAGTTCCACAAGTTTCAGCTTTGTGATAATCCATAAATGGATTTACTAAGCTTGTACTTCTAAATGATCTTGCCTCTTTAACAATAATAAATCATTGCTATCCAAGTGGGCACATTTAGATTAGTACTGCCTCCTATGCAGAACTAGGGATCGATTTCATGTCTACTAGATCCAGAGTTTAAAACTCCTCCAGTCTTATGAACATCTCTGGTTGCTTAACAACCTCCCACTGCAATGGCGTTCCGGTGTATAACAGTAATAACATTAGGTGCAGTTAGTGGTGTACTACCACTCGGTTAGGCTGGTTCTCAGTCTTCTCATTCCTCCTTCTAAAGTACTTTGTCAGTTAGGGCATTGTAGTTCATCTAATAGTCTTCTTCAAGAACCGGGCGAAGACACCCTTCTGGTTCGTAGTACTATTGAACATACAATTACTTGTTCTTCTAGGATATTCTACAGCCATGAACGTTGTATCCAGAAATATCCATAGAACATAGGTAGTTCCGAACAAACTTGTCCTTTTACTATTAGAATTCCATTTCTTATTCCTGACACACCATGTCTACACATCAATGTATGGTGCAGTCGTTTGAGACCTAATCTCAATCCTTGATTTATGCTATGTGCTTTTTAGATAGGTAGTGGCCTCCGCGATCAAGTCGCAGGCTTACAACGGATTTACTTTGAAGGTTCCCCATAATAGCTTTGTGTTTGAAACACTTCGCTTTTATGGCACATCAAGTATTCTAATCCATCTTCAAGTATTCCTTAAAAGGAAACTCCTCATACCTTTCTATTTACACATATGTCTGCATATATCATCTTTGATCATTCTCAATACTTGTCCGAACTCCATCCTTTATCCAGAAAGGTTAACTTAGTTGTATCTTCTTCCAAAATTTGATTCTTAGGTCGGGAGGTCCATTCCTCCAACTATAATTGAATAAATCAATTTCGACCTTTTGAATCCTCTTTTGAATAAATACTACTAAGTTCAAGAATTCACAATTATAATGATCGATAAAGAAATATATCTAATTAGTAAAACAAGTTTATATATAATGGTTTGTTGCGTCGTGGTAGACTAAGGATTCATCATTCATATATTGCTATCTAATGTACCATAATAGATATCGCCATTATTTCTTATCTAAACCATCAAATGATTAAAGAAATAAAATATCCATTAATAATAGAAAACCAGAACAAAAGTTCTTTCTAAAATAAAAGGTACAAAGCAATAAACTTGAAATGAAATCCTATAACTATCAAATAGATAGATAAATGTCTTCCACTGCAACCGCTGCTTCCTCAACAGCTTTGCCCATGTGGACTCGAACTCTTCTTATCTAAGTCGCCGGGTTTTCTGGAACCCCTGCATTTAGAATGCACATACCGTCAGTGGTTCCATATCTACACACCAGGATAATACCGCTGACTATGTTTTACGACTAAAGAAAAAATTCGTACCTTTGAGAGGACAAGATGTAGACCCCCAGTACTCAGACTGCTTCCCTTGGGGATATTTGCCAGAAGGCTTCTTTATCCCTCCCTTTGGTCCAAGTCCCTTAGGACCACCGGACCCCCTTGTCTTCTTCTCCTTTCTCTTGCCTTTAGGTCCGAAACCTTTGGCTTTGGCTATAAGAGCTTGCGATTGTTTCAACTCGTCTAAAAGATCCATCATCTCAAAAACATGATCAAGTGTTTCCTCGAAGTAACAGATCTTTATGAGTATCCTCATCGCCTCTTTTCTAGCCTCCCCATCATGTCCAAACAACAACTTGAGTTTAAGCATGACATCATGATTAGCGGCTAATGCACGAGCACTACCCCACTTTTCAAAGTCAAAAAATTTCCTCCTCAGTTGAGTTAATGGTGAGTCCAGGAGGACAAGTTTCACTGAGTACGTCTTTGTACTCCTTTGCAGTCTGAGCAATGTCTAACTCTTCTTTCCATTCAACACAGTATGGAACCAGTGCGTTAAATTCCTCAAGTATCAACGAAAGTGGATTCATAGCAATTCTCTAAACCTATAAGCACATTTAAACAAACAATTAATTTAATATCCGACATTATTTCCCTGGAATAATATTATTAAATCACTAATCACATCTAAAATCCCATCAGATAAGGAAAGCCACGTGGTGTGGACGTTTACCCACCCAAATAATTTAGCAATTAGATTTTCTTTGGTCATACATCGATTACAGCGTAACTTCGTGGGGAAGAATACTATAACGCGTATCTAAGTGTAAACCATTACTCAGCACTAAAGTAAATCGTTTGGAATTGCTACATCACCGCAAGCCACGTGGTGTGGACGTTTACGACAACTTCACAACTCTTCACAATTACTTACAACTGTCTACATTAATTAATCCAAAATCCGTTAGCATAGCAAGCCACGTGGTGTGGACGTTTACTACACTAAGAGACTTTTATAATTGACTCCCAATTACAAGATCCATTAGATTTTGTAAATCAAGACTCGGAGAATCATAAGTGAAACTCGAAGTTTCTAACCAGTGATTCGCCATGCGAGCGACCCTATCTCTCATAAATGAGGGAGCCGAGCAGACAATCGACCCACCTATCAAAGAATGGTACGAAGGTCTCTAATTTGTGTCATCCACATGACCAAGTGGCTTTGGCTCCATTCCACTCCCCGGGGTGAGAATGAGTCGACTTGAAGTCAGTTTCAGAAAGACAAATTAGGCATTGTTTGATAAACTCGATCAATGTTTCTTGCAAAAGGAATTACAAGAATTCTCCTCCAATGACTCGTCTATATGAACTTCGAAAGTCCATAAGAGTCACCAAGAGAACAGTAATGGAGACCATGGGAATGTTTCCATCCCCTCTCCCACTTAGCTTTTTACAATAAAGGGATACGCTATCTAGTGTATAAAATAAACACATATAGCATGCATACAAGCAATAAAGCACATAGTATCACATAGTCAAAATAATGCTAGAAAATTATTTTCCGACTATCATGGCTTTATCCCATCTCCGTATGCATCTTCTAGTCTTCAGTCTTCGTTCTTGAATGCTCCATGTGACGAGAATATTAATCTCTAATATTTAAGTCTATTTATTTTTAATTAATCCAAAAGTTACTTAATTCAAAAATTAAGTCAATCGAATATATTAAAAATAAAATTAAATATTATTAATATTTTTATTTATTTATTTATTTTCCTATCTAATTCTATTAAATCTCTAGAATAATCTATCCAAGTAAAACTTGGAATATTCTAGAAGACATCTATAATAGAACAAGGAAATAAAATAAATTTAGGACTCTCCTACTTTCCATAATTAATTAATCTCCATCTAATGAAAAATTCCCAATAATAGGAATAATCAAATAGGAAATAAATTAATACCAAATTAATTAAATTCCTAATCCATGAATATTTCCTTAAAGGAAATAAAACAAATAGGAATAAAATTAATTCAATTAATTCTTTTCCTAATCCATGAGAGTTTCCTAAAAGGAAGATACTCAAATAGAAAAGCCGAATTAATTTAGGAAAGTCGGATTATGGTAGGAGTAGCGTGGGTTGGGAGACCCCACACCACCCCCACCTTTGATCGGCCGGCCACCGGGGAGGAGAACCGCCGCCCAGCCACGCCGGCCAACCACCGAACCGGCGGCAGCCCGCGGCTAGGGCAGTCGAGCCCTCGCCCCTAGCCTTCGATCGATCCATGGGGTCGATCATGGGGATGATCGGCCCCTTCGTCCATCTTCTTCGTCACACCTTCTTCGTCTTCCGGCGATTGTTTCGGCATCGATCCAACGTAATTAAAATTACAAGAATTAAATTACAATTATCCGGTATCGATTCTATACATGAAATCGACCCTATACATTTTCCGGAAAGAATAAAGAACGTAATAATAAATCCTAAATTCGGTCAACCCCCGAATTTTTACTATTACAAACATTCAACCACACAAAACGAATCTCGACATGTCCGAGAGTTTAATCATGATAATTAATTAAAGAAAAACAATAATTAAATCCAACCATGATAGCCGGAAATCCTGCAAGGTAGAACAATAATCGAGCATATACATGAACACGAAACCAAAACGCTCTGATACCAATTGTTGGAAATCGATATCCCGGGCTATTAAAATTTGCGGAAAATAATAACTCGAACGAAATCCTTCATCGCCGGAGATCCGAACGCGAACCACCGCACGAGCCGGGGCCCGACCGAACACCCAGCGAGGCCCGAGGGCCGCGAGCGTCCAGCCGAGCCCCCGTACGGGGCTCGCGATCATCTCGCGATGATCGCTGGGGTTGCGCAAGGCATCCCCGGGGCTGCTCGTAGCAGCCCCGCAGCGAGTCCACGACTCGCTGCTCGCGGGGGGGTTCGATCCTCCCCGCATCGCCGCTGCGGGAAACCCCGCAGCTCGATACGAGGCGCTGCGGGTAAACCCGCAGCTCACCCGGCGATCGAACCCTAGGTTCGATCGCCCCCTCGGCTCCATCCGAGGGCTTCAGCCCGCGACGCCGCCGGACGATGAGGGCTGGGGTTCATCTGCCGTGGCACCAGCCCACGGCGAACCCCGGTGGTCGACCCGAGGTCGACCCCACGCCCCGGCGTCCAGCCGGGGCTCATCCCCTTCGCCCGCGCGCCGGCGGTCGAACCCTAGGTTCGGCCGCCACCCTCGATCCCATCGAGGGTTTTTCTCGACCTTCGCCGGGGATCTCGAATCCCCGTCCCCGAAGTTCGTATGTTTACCCGGATCGTGTGTTCATGTATACGCTACAATCAAAACACATAAAATCATAGAAGAGTTTATGATTTTACCTTTGATTCGTTGTGCGGAGAAACGAAATCAAACACCTTTGATGACCTTGCGATCTTCCTACGTATTCCTTGCACTCCGTTCGAACGTCGTGTGGGCGACGATCTATCGAACTCCTATGGATCTCCTTCACTCTTCAAGACTTTTATGATTGGCGTAACTTAGGTTAATGAATTGTGAAGACCATGTAGTGCTTTTATAGGCTACGTAGGGGATCAAAAGGAGATTAAATATTGGGCTTCTAATATTGAAAATTAAATTGGGTCCAACCCAAATCTATTAATTCTTATCAATATTAATTTTATTTATTTTCCACTATATAAATAAAATTGCACTCCCAATATTTATCCATATTATATCAAATAATATTTCTCCGGTTAGTATTATTTATTCCGTGTATTTAAGATTTAAATATCCATGAATAAATTTATTTATTGCTCAATAAATAATATTCATCTCTTATATCCGAGAATAGTACCGTTCAACCTTAATTATTATGCGGATTAAATCCACCTGCAGGGTTTACATAATAATTCCTTATGAACTCATCTCGGGGATATTATCAACCCTTACGGGATACACTTTCCCGTCAAGTATTCACGGCATGTCGTATATAAAATATAGTGACCCAACTTAACCGGTAATTAACCCAATAATTAAATCGGTTAATTCCTTTGGAAAATCAAAATCACTTATATTAAATATACACACCCGCAATAATATCGGGGATTAAGAATAAAATACTCTGAGATTTAAATTGATTATCCAAGGCAATCCTAATCAATAAATCTCAAGCGATCCGCCCAATACACCAAGTGTACAAGTGTGATAAAATAATTAAGATAAATTATTTTCTCTCTCACACAACGACTATACCGATGGATTGGTCCGTGTCCATCTAGGTCGTGAGCAACTGTTCGATTAAATACGAGTAACCGATAGTATGATCTTCTGTGCGCCCATGCACACCATACTAACTACAACGTATAAAATCCAGGACTATATTTTGCATAATTAATTAATAATAATTAAATGCAAATAATTGTTTATTAATTAAATAGGTTAAATACTATGACCGGGAGTTTACCGATACTTAAATCTAGACATTAAGTACACAACTCCAACACCGATCAGCCAGGTCAACGCTGAAAACTCTTCTTCTGATGAAGAACCACTTTTCCGCCCGGCTAAAAGATCTCGAGCGGATGGTTCCGGCGCGTCTGGGGCAAAGAAAAGCGGGAAACCTCCGACGGCCCCGAGGAAAGGTAAGGCTCCCCGGAGGAAAGAATCTCGATCAGCTGGATCGGGGGATGATGACCGTTCGGGCGAGCTGGAGTCTATCTTCGGCGCCAACGATGAGGATTTCTCCAGGTATTTTCTCGTTGGTTTTCTTGATTGCATTTTATCGCTCAGATTCTTACAGAAATGGACCGTGGGCTGCAGGGCTTTCAAAGAGGACCCCAGACTTCCTTTGGCCGCAGCTCACCTGACGGCCGAGCAGAATTCCTATGACGAGGACCCCTTGCCGGCTCATATTGCTCAGTCCATCGAGGATGTTAACCACTTTTGGTCCCAAGAGATGGAGACTGCGGCGTCTCGACCGGACTTCTTAGAAAAATTACTGCGAGTCAATGCCGCCCGTAATCTGATCATGGTGAATCGCTTGGCTCAAATCCGTGCCGAGCAGGAGGATAAAGCTGCTAAGTGTCCGCCCAACCTGCCCGACGTCTATTTAGAGTTGCGGACCCGGTTCGCCAAACTACAGGAGGACTACAACCTTGAGTCCGGGATGAAAGCTTCCCTGAGCAGTGAGCTGGACGAGGAGAAGAAAGATAAGATGGCCGTGATCCTCAAGCTGACCGAGCAGAGAGAGGAGTTAGAGAAATTCAAGGTTCAGGTGGAGGAGCTCGGAAAATCCTATGGTTACGCTGAGAGACGCATGAAAGAGCTGGAAGAGTTGAACCAGCGGATTTTGAAAGAGCTGGAGGGCATGCAGACTGCTAAGGCCGCGCGCCGAGCTGATCCCGACGAGGACATCGACTTATACAGTAACTATTCTTATTACTGTGCTTACTTTGACGGTATCCGGGCACTCTTGGAGGCCGGTCAGCCAGTAGACGTTTTGATGGGCTGTCTTCGCCAGTATGCCGAACAGTGTCCCCTTCATGCTCATTTTCACTTGTACGTGCTTGACCTGGAGCAGAAGTTTAAGTTAGACCTGTCCTGGTGGCCTCTAAAGTCGCAGCTTAAGATGCCTCAGCCGGATAAGTCGGTTGTTCAGGATTCTGCGGATCCGGTGGGTACGACCGAGGTTGACCCGGCCATTAAATTTGCGGACTCGGTACTCAAGGATAATGATGGTGAAGAATCGGCTCCCGGGGACCAGAAGTGATGGCGTTTGGTATCATGATTTGCCCGGCTATTGAAGAAACTTGTGCTTATTTCCTTTTCCTGTTTCTTTCTTTATTCTCTTAGATTTCGCCCGTGCGGGCTTAAACAATGTTTCTGACAATATCTGTTGCTTTTCGTTACTTTATCTTTTTGCTGCCTTTGGGATAAAAAACCTTTGTCTTTATTAATCCATTTCTGTCACATTTATTCCTTTACTTTTAACGTACGATCCCTTTACTTTTAACGTATGTAACGTACGGAATCTGTGTAGGTTTTCCTATTCCCAAAAGACTTTTGGCGGGAAAAACTCCCTCCAAAACGGCCCTTGGTGGGGTCCCTTTAGATACTCTTCCGTGTATAAATGTGACCTCATTAGATCTCCCCATTTTTGCAATCTCTTTCCAAAGAAAAAATCCCGCAGCAAAAAATAGGAGTAAAGAGAAGAAAAAAATGAGCCAAAGCAAGAAAATGCGTCCGAATAAAGGGAAACAAGTCTTTCACGGCACGTCTGCGATCTCAGAGAGTTATTATGCCATTTCCATCCATTCCGATGGGTGGCGCAAGCTAATCCAAAGGTTCGATGGTAAATGGCATCGCAATAACTTCCCTCTTCCCAACGCGTTTGTGCAACCATTGGAGAAATTCTTGGGCGAAGAGATTCCTTTCAATGACTCCATCGAGCAAGCCTGGGTTGCTGTGAAGACGAAACTCAGGCGTCAGGTGGCGTTCGGGGGCCCGGGCTGGGCTGACTTCGTTCAGCACGCGGGCATTCAAGCAGGTTGGGAGGTTTGGGTGATTTGGAAACCCGGGTTTGGGTTTCGTGTCAGCCTTTTTGATCGGGAGCGCCTCAATGTTTCCTTCCCAAAACAAATCCGGGCGCGCAGTGAAGCTGATTCCCTCGGCCATCCATATGTGGATTAGTGTGTCTCTATTTAAAACCCGCTCGGTGATGAATAATTATGTTCTGTTGGCTCTGATCTTTTTTGCTTTTCATTTAATGTGTGTTATGCGGGAAAATATCGACTAACTCCCGAGCATAAGGAGCCCCCGTTTCTCAGGATGGAGAAGATGTCTTCGGCTCGGTCTCAGAAAGAAAGGCGAACAGGCGAGCTTCGCTTATGCTCGAAATCCCGTGAACGGGAACCAAGGCCGAACAGGGCGGACTCACAGCTCAACCGATGAAAAGTTTCGGGAGATACCCGGGCCGAGCAGGAAAGGGATGAGAAAGTGTTCGAAGACGATCATACCCCTTGGGCCCCGTTAAAAGAGATGGGCTTAATGGTGGGTTTATTTGATGGGCTTGGCCCATTAACCAACTTAGGAAACCCTAATTTGTATTTTCTATAAATAGATGATGTAGTTTTCCATTTAGGGGATCTACACATTTCCCCAAAAATTATTAGAGAGCAAAAGAGCCTTGTTCAACACTCAATCCCCAAATATCTATTTTTTAGTTGATTATTGGAGAACACGATTTTTCGACTATCAACAATTGGCGCTAGAAGGAGGGGGGATCCTCGGGCGTTGAGTAAGTTGAAACGAGCATAGGCATGAGTTTTCCGAACATCACGACAGGTCTTCTGACCACGACCGGGGTCTCGGGCTTGACCTCGGCAGAGAAAGGAAAGGGCCCCGAGGAGCCGAATGATGTCCGGACCGGAGGGGCAGATATATCTCAGATAGAGAGGGAACAGCTCGACCACATCGAAATGCTGAGAGCTGAGCAGCGAGAAATCAGAGAAGAGCAGAGGGTCCTTCAAGAGAAGAAGAGGGAAGCCATCAGAAACAAGCGAGCTGTCGAGAACTTACCCGACCTGAACCTCGAATGCCTCCAAACTCCAGAAGACATCAAGAGAACCATACGACTGCTGCAGGAGAAGTCAGCTCGCATGGAAAGGGCGAACAGGGGTCCGGCCCAAGGACCCATAGTGAGGAACCTAGATGGGGACTTTCAAGAAGAGGAATTCGCAGAAGAGTTGGAAGCTCGGGCGATTTCACCTGCACGCCCTCGCAAGAAAGGTCGCAGGTTAGGGTTGATCCGGCAAGAAGAATATGATGGTGATTCCAGCGAATCGCAGGAATCGGAGGAAGGTTATGAAGAGTGGGATGACCAGAGGGACGTCAGGACTCCACCTCGGGCCGTTAGACGAGGTCGGAAGGCGAGGAGGCAACCCCGCGGTCGCCCCGACGAAGGTGTGATTAGAAGGCTGGAAGAGATGGAGAGGCAGATCGCTTTGCAGAAAGGCGAGGGGCCTCGAAGAACGATCTTGACTGATCCATTATCACGCCGGCTCGCAAGCGCTAGGACCCAAGTGGACATCGCGCCAATGATGAATATGATTTATGATGGGAAGGCGGACCCGGAGGTCCATTTGAGCAAATATAATATATATATGATCGGGCGGGGAGCTAGCGAGGCAACCAAATGCCGACTCTTCCCGCTCACGTTGGGAGACACAGCACATAAGTGGTATACTAGCCTCCCCAGTGGATCTGTTAGTAGCTTCGAAGAGTTGGGAGAGCTATTCGTCACCTATTTCGCTGCGAAGATCCATCGCCCGGAGAGCAGACAGGCTTATGGGGGTCAAGCAAGGAGGCGAAGAGACAGATGAACAGTATCTGGACCGAGTAGAAAAGATAGTGTCTCAAGGAGAACCTATCAGCGATGATGTGCTCGTGCACGCCGTGGTCGGGGGCCTAAAGCCCAGTTCAGAGCTATTCAAACCCATGATGCGGGAATACCCCAAGACTTACGCTGAATTTCGCCGGCGCGCAGGTGAGGAGATCGTGCAACAGCGAATTTACGAACAGAGGCTGAAGGAAATGGACGGACAGATCAAAAAGGAGAAGCCCACCTTCGAGAGAAAAGAGTGGGTTAAAAAGAACACGGGCCCCAGAAACTTCAACGGCCCGAGAAGGGAGCAGCAGAATGAGCCAGGAGAGAATGGAGTCTTTCACGGAAGGACTGCGGGGAAGATTTTGGAAATCTTCAGGGATAACAATGTGTTCGCCTTGATGCCACCGCCACCACTCATCGGGCCACCAGAGAGGAGGAACCCGAATAAATGGTGCGAATTTCATGAGGACATTGGACATCCCACAGATGAGTGCAGGCAGCTGCTCGACCAGCTGAAACAGTTATTCAGAGAAGGAAGGCTCGAGCAGCTATTGAGGAGACCGGGAAGAGGAAGGGGCCGAAGAGGTAACGGCCATCATAACCGACCATACGTGCCGCATAATCAGAGATTGCCGGAGCCCCAGAGGTTGCAGATCGAGCAGCCGCCTCCCCCGCCGCCGGTGGAAGCAAGAGGAAACAGGGACATACCCCCGATGAGAGAAGGCGGGAGAATCAATATGATCGGCGGGATCGCCCCTGGAACCCAGAGGTCGAAGAGGCAGAAGAAGGCCGAGCTGCGAGCCTGGGAGAGCATCAACGCGGTCATCCCCCTGAAAGAACCAGGCATCGCTAAAGGCGTCGTCATCCAGTTTACCGATCAAGATCGGACAGGGGTCAGATATCCGAAGGTGGAATCATTGGTCGTTACAGCTCGGATCCAAGGAGTAGAGGTAGCTCGTATCCTGATCGACAATGGCGCTCATTGCAATATACTGTTCAAAAGGACTTTTGATCAGCTGGGAGACATGTCTGAGTATCTCAAGACGTATGAAGGATCGCTGAGGGGTTTTGGAGATGTAGAGGTGAAGCCCTATGGAAAGATCAAGCTGGCTGTGGAGCTCGTCGACTACCAGGACGCAGCAGTTCGGATTACCCGAACTACAGAGTTCGTCGTGGTCGACATTGAGAACATTTATAATGCTTTCTTAGGTAGGCCGTTTCTGGAGGCATTCGAGGCCGTAGCCTCGTCCCACTATTATTGTATTAAGTTCCCAACTCTGAGCGGATCCGTTGGGACCGTGAAGGGAGACCAATATATGGCTAAGAAATGTTTTGATTACGATTTGTGTCCGGACAAGAACACCGTGAGATACGCGCATAAAACTAACGACACCCCCATAATCGAAATGACGAGGAGAATGACCGAGGATGGCAAGATTGAAGTCAGAGAGATCGATCCCGCAGGAGAGATGGATATAGAAGACGGCGATTATCTGGCCGCACTTTGGGAAGAGGGAGAAGCCCGAGGAACCGACCTTTGGATCACGAAAGTGGATGAGGCCTTACAGGCCGAAGAGGAAGTGGAACCTCGCATAGGCGAAGACGAAGAGATCATAGATCCCCGAGGGCCTTCATCATGCTCGGCAGTAGATGACTTAGAAAGTATTTGTTTGGACCCAAGCCGGCCCGAGACGGTGGTGCTGGTCGGGGCACGGTTACCCGATGACGTCAAGCGGGAGCTGGTCGCTTGCCTACGAAGGAATATGGATGTATTCGCCTGGTCGCACAAGGACATGACAGGAATTGATCCGAAACACGCATGCCATCACCTGAAGATTGACCCGACGAAAAAGCCCGTGGCACAGAAGCGTCGTAGGATGGGCCCAGAGAAATATGAGGCCTTGGCCGTAGAAGTGAAGAAGCTGATCGATAACGATTTGGTGATAGAGGCCCGAGGAGAGCCTCAGTGGTTATCCAATTCGGTGCTCGTAAAGAAGACGGGGAACGCTTGGAGGTTGTGCGTGGATTTCACCGATCTCAATCGAGCATGTCCAAAAGACCATTTTCCCATGCCCCATATTGATCACCTCGTGGATAACACATCGGGCTACGCGGTACTCTCCAAATGTGACTGTTATGCAGGTTACCATCAGATCCCGATGGCTCTCGAGGATATCGAACACACCTCCTTCTACACAGAAAAGGCGGTGTTGAGCTGGAAGCGAATGCCATTCGGATTAAGGAACGCAGGGGCCACGTATCAACGGCTGGTGAATAAGATGTTCGCCGAGCAGATCGGCGAAACCATGGAAGTATACGTGGACGATCTCATTATCAAGAGCAAACTGCTGGAAGACCACGTGAGGGATGTAGAAACCACCTGTGGAATTCTGAGAGAATATAACATGAAATTGAACCCGAAGAAGTGCCACTTCGGAGTCTTTGAAACAAAATTCCTAGGTCACATTGTGAGCACCAGGGGGATCGAGGCTAACCCGAACAAAATACAAGCGATAGTCGATCTCAGGGAGCCCCGTTGTTTAAAGGATGTCCAGCGTCTGACCGGCTGCCTGGCGGCGCTGAGCCGATTCATACCCCGGCTGGGGGACAAGAGTCGGCCATTCTTTCAGGCTATCAAGAACCAAAAGTTCAAGTGGAAGAAGGATAGCCAAGAGGCGTTTGATAAACTGAAACTTCACCTACAGGATCCGCAGATCCTATCGAAACCAGTTAGAGGAGAGAAATTGTTCCTGTACCTAGCAGCGTCCGAGCATGCCATCAGCTCGGTCCTGGTGCGAGCTGAGGATAAGCTACACAAACCCATCTATTATGTCAGTCAGACCCTGCAAGACGCCGAATCCAGATACTCGCCCTTGGAAAAGTTGGCATATGCTTTGGTTATGAGTGCTCGGAAGTTGAGGTCATACTTTTTCGACCACCCCGTCGAAGTGTTAACCACCATGCCATTAAGGCAGGTGTTGCAGCGACCGGACACCACGGGTCGTTTATTGAAATGGAGTTTGGAAATAGGCCAGTATGACATTACTTACGCACCGAGGACGGCTATCAAAGGTCAGGCACTGGCAGATTTCATCGTGGAACTCACTTTTCCGCGGATTGATTCCTCGCTCCCTGTCCCACCGTGGAAGTTGTATGTGGACGGGTCATCCACAAGCTCCCGCGCTGGGGCTGGAATAGTGTTGGTCGGACCAGGGAACCAATCTTTCGCGCATGCAGTGAGCTTTGAGTTCGATGCGACCAACAATGAGGCCGAATATGAAGCCTTGATAGCGGGGCTGGAGCTTTCCATGGCGGTGGGGGCCGAACAGCTAAAGGTTTTCACGGATTCCTTACTGGTGGTGAACCAGATAAAAGGAAAGTACGAGACCAGGAGCACGCGAATGGAACAGTATCACGAGCATGTGATGAGGATGATAGACAAGTTCCCCCGGGTCGAAATCGAGCAGATCCCCCGGGAGTTGAACACTCAGGCGGATGCTCTGTCCAAGTTGGCCTCCTCGGAAGGGACAGCCGATTTGTCTAATGTGATTTTACTAAGCCAGGGTCGATCAGCACTGGATAGAGCCGATGTCAGTACGGTCGACTTGATCGACCGAGGAGAGAATTGGATGGGACCCATCCTGAACTATCTGCATACGGGCGAGTTGCCCGACGATAAGGTAGGAGCCCGACAGCTCCGAATACGCGCATCAAGGTACACATTGATCGGGGGGATGCTGTATCGGAGAAGCTTGTCTATGCCATTGCTACGGTGCATAACCCCCGCGGATGGAAGAAAGGTGTTCGGAGAGATTCATGATGGAGTGTGCGGAAATCATGCCGGCGGGCAATCTCTGGCGCACAAAACCATCAGACAAGGTTACTATTGGCCGACTTTGAGGCGAGATGCGATTGAATACGCGAGGAGGTGCCATCGATGCCAGATAACGGCGCCTATCACAAGAGTTCAGCCCGAGTACTTGAATTCTATATACAGCCCCTGGCCTTTCGCGACCTGGGGAATCGATCTGATCGGGCCTTTGCCGACGGGGCCAGGAGGGGTCAAGTATGCCATAGTGGCCGTGGACTATTTCTCCAAATGGGCGGAGGCCGAGCCATTGAATAAAATCGACCAGCCTCAAATCATCCGTTTCTTGTGGAAGAACATCATATGCCGATTTGGTATACCTCACACTATCTCGTCGGATAACGGGAAACAGTTCGAAGGGCTAGAAATCATGAAGTTTTTCGATAAATGGAAGATAAGGAATGTGTTCTCCACGCCGTACCACCCCCAGACTAACGGACAGGTGGAGGCGGTGAATAAAATCTTGAAGCACACACTGAAGGCCAGGATTGAAGAAAGGCTGGGAAGATGGGCGGCCGAACTGCCCGATGTGTTGTGGGCCTACCGAACAACGAGCAAAGTGGCCACGGGAGAAACACCATTCGCCCTCGCTTTCGGATATGAAGCGGTCATCCCTTCCGAGGTAGAGGTGCCGACCCACAGGACGTCGCAAGAGCTGACGGATCAGAACGACCAGATGATGCGGGTCGAGTTGGACTTGTTAGAGGAAAGGAGAATAAACTCGATATACCGAAACGCGGCGGCCAAGCAGAGGGCTGAAAAATATTTCAATTCGAGAGTCAAGGTGAGGAAATTCAAGCAGGGGGACCTGGTACTAAAAGAAATCCTGGGAGCTAACCCAGGAGCATTAGGGCCTTCTTGGGAAGGGCCACTTCGAGTAAGGAAGGTCTTACAAAATGGCTCATACGAACTAGAACATCTGAATGGGGTGGCCGACCAATATTTCTGGAATGCAGTGCACCTCAAGAAATACTACCAGTAAGCTTTTGGCATTGTATCGCAGGGTGTTTTGTTTTCCTTTATACTAATAAAAATGAAGTTTCGGAATCTTTCGTAATCTCAATCAATCCCAAGGGGTAGAGCTCGGCTCCCCCTGAGCCCGACCGAGCATGGACCAGGTGTCCCTCGAGTCCGGGAGAGTTTGAAAGAAATCAACCCCAAGGGGTAGAGCTCGGCTCCCCCTGAGCCCGACCGAGCATGGACCAGGTGTCCCTCGAGTCCAGGAGAGTTTAAAAGAAATCAATCCCGAGGGGTAGAGCTCGGCTCCCCCTGAGCCCGACCGAGCATGGACCAGGTGTCCCTCGAGTCCGAGAAAGTTTGAAAGAAATCAACCCCAAGGGGTAGAGCTCGGCTCCCCCTGAGCCCGACCGAGCATGGACCAGGTGTCCCTCGAGCCCGGGAGAGTTTGAAAGAAATCAACCCCAAGGGGTAGAGCTCGGCTCCCCCTGAGCCCGACCGAGCATGGACCAGGTGTCCCTCGAGTCCGGGAGAGTTTGAAAGAAATCAACCCCAAGGGGTAGAGCTCGGCTCCCCCTGAGCCCGACCGAGCATGGACCAGGTGTCCCTCGAGCCCGGGAGAGTTTGAAAGAAATCAACCCCAAGGGGTAGAGCTCGGCTCCCCCTGAGCCCGACCGAGCATGGACCAGGTGTCCCTCGAGTCCGGGAGAGTTTGAAAGAAATCAACCCCAAGTGGTAGAGCTCGGCTCCCCCTGAGCCCGACCGAGCATGGACCAGGTGTCCCTCGAGTCCGGGAGAGTTTGAAAGAAATCAACCCCAAGGGGTAGAGCTCGGCTCCCCCTGAGCCCGACCGAGCATGGACCAGGTGTCCCTCGAGTCCGGGAGAGTTTGAAAGAAATCAACCCCAAGGGGTAGAGCTCGGCTCCCCCTGAGCCCGACCGAGCATGGACCAGGTGTCCCTCGAGTCCGGGAGAGTTTAAAAGAAACCAACCCCGAGGGGTAGAGCTCGGCTCCCCCTGAGCCCGATGCGGGGAAGTAAAGAGCGAACAAAAACAAGATTAGATAAGCACACTGGGGCATTTTTGGGCGAACAACATCATGCCCAAAAATAGATAAAAGACAATTCTTACAACACAACCACAAGGGGAATACTTTATTACACATAACGAACCATGTCCGAACAATGACTGGGGCATTTTCGGCGGGGAAAAGATCCCCCGCCGAAAATCCCGAACACGATAAGCAAAAGAAAAAGGCAAACACGTTAAGACCTCGGACGCCTGAATTGCACAGGGAGAGTAATGAGCTGGTTGTCAGCGCCGAACAACGCTACAGCCCACCCACGATTAGCGTCGTAGCGAATGCGAATGAAATTCGACGGTTGAGGATCGAACTGACGAACGAAGCCTCTCCACATTGGACCCTCAAACTGGTATTGCCCACGGCGGCGAGAGACGTACATCACCCACCGATCACCATTCAGGTCCACCAACGGAAGGAATCGAGGGAGCGCGGATTCATGATCCAGGTCGGCGGTGAATTCGACGGGCAAAGGCAGCCTTATCCGATAACGTCTATCGGTGAAGGGAAGCTCGAACCACTTGGATCCGTTCGGATTCACATGAATATGCACCATCGAAGGAGTCGCCCGCCGCAACGCCGAGCAGAGAGGGTGAAAAAGTGATTCGAATAATACCAGGTCATAAGCCTACAGGCATACTTATAGACCCAGTCCTTACATGAAAAGGCGCGCCAAGGAAAGGACAAGACATGCAGACGTCGGCAGTGAAGGGTCACATCAAGGCAGAATAAGTAAACAAAACGACAAACGAAAGGCTGACAAAACCCAGGGCGGCCGAACAGGATACAGAAATCCCCGAGGATCGACGGAGAAAAAAGGATCCAAGACGCACTAGCATGATCTCAGAAGGAGACTGGGGCATTTTTGGGCGAACAGGTCAGTCCGCCCAAAAATATGAGACAAAACAACGCACGAGGGAAAGCTGGGAAAGCTGCAGATACGGGCGTTTTTGAACAGCAAAAGTCCTCACTAGTCAGAATTCCCGAACGATACGAGCATCCCAAGAATTTCCGAAGGGGAAGCAAGCGGGGAGCTGGTTAAGCTCGTTCACGATCAAATCGGGCGAACATGTAAAAGCATATTGCGCCAAAACAACTAATTGTAAACAATGAGTTAACCGCTGTCGAAACAGAAGCAGGGGCGCGAAAACAATGAATATCCCGAACATAATTAGATACGAAACGCCCCGATTACGCAAAGGTCTTAACACATTACAGCATTAAATGTCTAACAAAAGTACTACTCAAAGACGAGTAAAAGTACGAACAGACAGACCGCATAAAGCAAACAACATTATAACAGTTCAAAGCTCGAAACGAAAACGAAATAGAGATAGTCAGGCAACCAGGCGAAAGCCCCTTTCATCGTACACCCGGATGGAAAAGCCCTCGTCCTCGATCCAAAGAAGGCGGACGATCAAACCCCGATAAAGCCCCTTCTCGCGGACAAAACGCTCCCATGCTGGGCCACCGAGAGCGAGCTGCCTCCGATGCCGAGCAAGAGCAAACGACCACGGGTTGCCCCTGGAGTCTCGAACAGCAACAAAGTGGACAAGGGGCGAACGTGCGGCCCGCCTGAAGGCAGCTGGTAGGGGGAACCGGCGACCATGCCACCTTCCGTTGAAAGCTTGATCGACATAACAATACTGATCTCGAACGACCAAGCGAGACATGTTCAGCTGGCCAAGGCAGGATCAAAATTTGTCATAAAAGATAGTCGAGCATCAAACAATAAAATAAGTAACACTCGAGAAGGGAAACTGCTGAGATAAACAGTAAAATATGTGCGAACAAATCAACAAAAATTTAAGCATAACAATATGACGCCATAAGCATACGAATAAAAATTCATGTTCGGATAGGTACAACACTAAAAGTTTTTAAAGGAGATAAACAAAAAGGAAACAGAAATCAGAAAATCAATAACAGCAGACAGGCAAGCACTCAATCATCAACAGGAATCGGGTTCTCCACAACAGCCTCGGGCTCGGCAGCAACGAGCTGGCTCGGATCGGGCCACCAGGCCAGGTCAACCCCATGGAGCTCCACCAAATCGAGAACCGGAAAAAGGAAGCGGGTGTCAAGATTGACCCCCAGACGATGAGTGCGGAGGTCGTCCATGATCAGGTTGTATGGCAGTCCAGCTCGCACATGACGGCGGATACAGTCAAAGTGACTTAGACAATAGGAATACGAGCTGTTCTGATCCAAGTCCTGCATAGCATCGGCCTTGCGCTCCGCATCGGCTTTCTCAATCGCCTCGGTCCGAGCATTCAATTGATCGATCAATAGATCCATGCTCCGGCGGTTATCCTCGGCCCTACGCACCCTTTCCTCCAGCTCCGATGCCCGATCTCGCTCGATAGCCAACTCACTCCTCAATCGACTCAGCTCTTCGCGCCCTTGGTCCCGCTCCCTGGCCATTCCCGCGGCACTCGTCTCGGCTTGCTCAGCTCGGGCTTTCAACCTGCCCTCATCCTCCTGATATTGGTCCACGAGGGTTCGCATGCTGGTGAGCTCGAGCTCGAGCTCAGCGACTTTCTCCGCCAGGCCGTCAGGAGCACCAGCCGGAGAAACCATGGGCTGGTTCAAGCTCGGGCGAACCTTGCTTAAAGAAACTAAAAGCATGAGCACACGAGAGGCCATCAAAATGGCCACCTGCTCAGCTTGTTCTGGTCGCTGGCTGATCAGCTCGGACTGGGTGGTCCAAGAACGAGGGACACATTCCATCGCCTCGCGCATCAGCGGGGGAAGACTTGAGAAGTCATGGGGGCGAGCAGCAAGAAATTGGGCCAGACTAGCGGCCATGGTCGGGCGCCCACCCAAGCTGGAACAAACAAAGAAATGTGGATAAGGAAGATCGAGAGAAGACGGGAAGGCACGAGAAAAGAAGTGAGAAGGCGTAACGAACTGACATACCGAGCAAAGATCTCTTCGTCAATAGTGGCCACCGGGCTATAAGGGATATTCTCGGGAACAGTCTCGGGGACCTCCTGCATCGGCTCCTTGCCGCGTCGGCGCTTAGGCATCCGACCAGGAGCGGGCGCCGCCTCCGAAGGCCCCTCGGGAGCATCGCTCGGGCTTGCAGGAGGAAGAGAGCTAGCCCTCGTCGTCGGACGAGTTGAGGGAGCCTCTGAATTAACTGACCGAGTAGGCCGGGCAGGCGGGGCAGGGGGAACGACGACCTGATTGCCAGCAGCAGCCTCAGCCGCCCGCCGGTTACGCTCGGCGAGTGCAGCCATCCGGGCTCGAGGAGTATTCCCAACCATGTCTTCTGGAGGATCGGGGAAGGAAGGAAACCTAACCACTGTAATAAAAACAAAAGGGAAAGCAATGAGCAGCGAATACGTCAAGGGAAGTGCGAAAAGTAAAATACTCACGGGGATATCGGTCCCGAATATGCCGAGGAATAGTAATAAAACGAGAAGATCTAACACGAGCTATATTAAACACAGTGTTAATGAGCAGCTGGCTGTCGGGAAGAGAGCGAACACGCTCGCAAACCGCCGCAAAGTCCCAGCTGAGTTCGGAAATATGCGGTGCAGGAGGACCTGCCGACCAAGAAATGACCGAACAGGAAGAGGTCAGATCGAACAAAGAAAGGAAATCCGAAAAGAAAAAGAGCGAAAGAGGAGTAACTAACGACGACATTTCCGAGTAAACGAGGTTGGAATTTGAAACGCCTCAGAGGCCCAGGCACCATCCACATAAAACCAGTCCGCCCACCAGGCCGTCCTTTTACTCTTCAAATCTTCAAGGAGTCTGGTCGGAGCACGCAAATAATGATCCCCTCCTCTGAGATGGTTGATGATTAAAAGATAGGACGTTTCAGAGGCGGACAGATGACGATAGAGGCCATAGTGGCCGAACAAGATATTTAAACTGATAAGTAAGACCCAAGAGTTTGCATGAAGCTGCATGGGGGCAACCCCCCACGCTTGCAGAGCAGCGGCAATAGAATCATGAAGGGGGAATCGGAGCCCCGCCTCCATCATCATGCTCGTCACGGCGACCATGCCCGGGGGAGGACAGTTCGCCCGTTCGTCCGGAGTAGGGCAATAGATGTGGACATCAGAAGGGATGCCCCAGACCGACCTCATAGACTGGAGCTCGGCCTCGTCAAGAATGGTCGAGCTTCGATCGCTGGCGTATATACCAGTCTGGTCAGGGCCAGGGCGAGCACCAAACCGCGTGCGCTCCACGAAGACATAGGGGTTCTCATGGAGATAATGAGTGAAAATGAAAGGAGGTGGGGGACCCCGTATCTCGCCCATCATGCCGATAAAACGACGGTAACAGTCACTAACTCCGCCGGCGAACAGCTCAAGTTTCTCCGCGTCCGAAAATCCGACCACGGGCACCACATCGTCTCCCGATGAGGAGGAGGCGGAGGTCCCGGAGTCGGATGAATCGTACGATGCGGGAACGTCAGAAAGGGTGGCTGAACTGTCGTGATCACTCATGTTCGCGTTTGAATCGTGTATTTAATCGACGTGTGCAAATAATAAGCAAGCCCTATTGCTAAAAAATCCCCAGAATAAACGACGGAAAAGAGAATTAAACAAGGAAACCTACGTGAAGTTTGAAGCCGAACACTCTGGATGGGAGCCGAGCAGATGATTTCAGGTGTCCGGAAGCTAGCAATTCGGAAAGGAAAAGTGTTAAATGAAGGGTATTGGAGGCTATTTATAAGGACAAAAGGGCAGAAAAATTCAAAATTTGAATTTGAAAAGGCAGTTGACGGAATTCGAGGCGTCCAGTCAGAGAAACGCCAATTGGGAAGTGACAGGTGGCAGTAACCACAGTACCGCATTAAATGACTCGCCGAAACCGTCGAATCAGATCTTATGCTCGGGCAAGCCGATGACGAACCGCATACCGAGACCGATCTCTTCTCCCGACCAGAACGGTCTCGGGGGGCATTTGTTATGCGGGAAAATATCGACTAACTCCCGAGCATAAGGAGCCCCCGTTTCTCAGGATGGAGAAGATGTCTTCGGCTCGGTCTCAGAAAGAAAGGCGAACAGGCGAGCTTCGCTTATGCTCGAAATCCCGTGAACGGGAACCAAGGCCGAACAGGGCGGACTCACAGCTCAACCGATGAAAAGTTTCGGGAGATACCCGGGTCGAGCAGGAAAGGGATGAGAAAGTGTTCGAAGACGATCATACCCCTTGGGCCCCGTTAAAAGAGATGGGCTTAATGGTGGGTTTATTTGATGGGCTTGGCCCATTAACCAACTTAGGAAACCCTAATTTGTATTTTCTATAAATAGATGATGTAGTTTTCCATTTAGGGGATCTACACATTTCCCCAAAAATTATTAGAGAGCAAAAGAGCCTTGTTCAACACTCAATCCCCAAATATCTATTTTTTAGTTGATTATTGGAGAACACAATTTTTCGACTATCAACAATGTGAACACCTTGAAACCGCCATTCGTCTTTAATGTAGTCAACTAATCGCATTAACTGTTCTTCAGTTTTCGAAAAAATTCCTATAAATAAGTTGTCCTTGCGTTTGCGTATTTTGCTAAAATTAAACGAAGGATATCAGCTATCACTTCTTGAAATATGTCGGCCAGAGTCGAATTTCTGGATGGTTCGCATTTTTTCGAGCGCGCGTTCAACGGCACCTGGCATAGAGAGATCTTTCCGGTTCCTGCGGCGTTCCTCCGCCCGATCAGAGACGAGGCGACAGACGGGTTACGAATGACGGATCCCTTGGATCAAGAGTGGTGTGTTTCCTTTACACGCTTCCGCAACCAGACTGCCCTCTATGGGCCGGAATGGGAACGACTCGTAAACGGGTTCGAGATACAAGAAGGTTGGGTCGTCCGAGTCACTTGGACCGACGAAATGGGCTTTTCGATTGACGTCTTTGATACGGATCATCGTTCGGCGGTGCGTCCGGTTGGGGGTCAGCCTTGGTCGAGCCAGCGTGGAACGCGCGGATCCAGGGTCAGCCCTTGGCCTCCCCGGCCGACTCATGATCGCAGGGGTCACCCTCTTCATTGATGTTTCTTTTTATGCGGTGTTCCTTAGTTCGCGATTTTTATGTTTGCCTTTTCCTTATCCGCTCCATATTTTCCTTAATGAAACTTTATGTTTTTGAAACTTTTGTGTTTTTGGTGAAACGCTGGTTAGATATTCATGTCCCCCGACGGATCAGGGTGACATGGCCGAGGATGGGACTTGTCCGGTCCTCGGACTTATTAAATTTTCCTGTTCGATCGGTCGGGCGAAGGATCACCCGACTCATCTCAGGCTCGGGGAGAGCGGACTCTATCCCTGGTCAGATATTCATGTCCCCCGACGGATCAGGGTGACATGGCCGAGGATGGGACTTGTCCGGTCCTCGGACTTATTAAATTTTCCTGTTCGATCGGTCGGGCGACGGATCGCCCGACTCATCTCAGGCTCGAGGAGAGCGGACTCTATCCCCGGTCAGATATTCATGTCCCCCGACGGATCAGGGTGACATGGCCGAGGATGGGACTTGTCCGGTCCTCGGACTTATTAAATTTTCCTTTGGAGATGGTCAAGACATTCAGTTTCTGCCAAACAAACTTTTATTCCGATCATAAAGAGTTTCGAGATACAAAAGATTACTGATGGTACTTTTTCAAATGGAGTGCGTTCCAAAGATACTGTCAGCTACGCCGTTCAAGTGTTCCAACTCGTACGATCCTTTTTCCACGTGTTTCCTTACTCGCATTGGGCCTTCCCAGTTCGGGCCCAATGCCCCAGTGCTTGGCCCGAGCAGGCGTTTGAGAACTAGATCCCCGGCTTTAAATTTCCTGATTTCGGCCTTAGAGTTATAGTAGCGCTCCGCTCTCTGTTTGGCCGTCGCATTCTGGAAAACCGAGTTCAGACGCCTCTCCTCCAGGAAATCCAGCTCGAGGCGCAAGGCTTTTTCATTGTTTTCATTCAGTTCTTGGGAAGTCCTATGGCTTGTAACCTCGATCACTGCTTTAGCACCAAAAGCCAAAGCGAAAGGGGTCTCCCCGGTGGCGGCCTTGCTGGTCGTTCTATAAGACCACAATACATCTGGCAGCTCGGCCGCCCACCTTCCTTGTCTTTCTTCAAGTTTAGCCTTGATGGTATGCTTCAAAATTTTGTTCACTGCCTCCACCTGCCCGTTCGTTTGCGGATGATAGGGGGTGGAGAAAGCCTTCTTAATCTTCCATTTGTCAAAGAAATTCATGACTTCTTGACCGTCGAATTGTTTCCCGTTATCAGAGGTAATGATGTACGGGATCCCAAAACGGCATATGATATTCTTCCAGATGAACTTTATGATCGCCTTTTGGTCAATGACTTTCAGCGGCTCGGCCTCGGCCCATTTCGTAAAGTAATCCACGGCCACCACCGCGTACTTAACCCCGCCTGGTCCGGTCGGTAGAGGTCCGATCAGATCAATCCCCCATGACGCGAAAGGCCAGGGACTGTATATCGAGTTGAGATATTCTGGTGCCATCCGGATAATAGGGGCGGTCACTTGGCATCTGTGGCATCTCCGAGCATAATTTATTGCGTCTCGCCTCAGGGTAGGCCAATAGAAACCTTGGCGTACCGTCTTATGGGCCAGCGATTGCCCTCCCGCATGGTTCCCGCAGACGCCGTCATGAATTTCGCTGAAGACTTTGTGGCCCTCGAGCGGGGTAATGCATTTCAAAAGAGGAAGGTATAGACTCCTTCTGTACAAAACATCCCCGATCAGGGTATATCTAACCGCCCGTATTCTGAGTTGCCTGCCTTCTGTCTTATCCCCGGGTAACGTTGATGAGCCATTTTATTTGCTCATCTTGGAGCCTTTTTAGAATCGTAATTGAGTCAGTTTGAGTCGTTTATGTGTCTGAGAGGGCACAATGGAGTGTTTGGGCAAAGTATGCAGGGATTCGTGTCAGCAGGTGGAGATTGCGCGGAAAAGGCAAAGGAATGGTCCACTTTGGGCAAACGCGCGGATCCGAGGCAAAGTGACTTGAGCAGTTTGACCTAAGGAGGCAAAGTCACCACTTTGGGCAAAGTCACGATGCAGAAGGACAAGACGCCGAAATTGAAGTTTCAGTTTGGGCAAAGTCAAGACTTTGGGCAAAGGCACCACTTTGGGCAAACATCGGGTATCGGGCACACTAGAGACAAGAGTTGACCAGAGACGGACTATGGCGGACTATGGGCAAATACGAATCAGGATTCTATTACCAAGAAAAGAATAAGGAAAGAATCTTTTCTTTCCTTATCTCAAAGACAAAATCTTGACCGCGATTTTCCTTGGTGTCCAAGACTTCTTACACCTATAAAACAACACATGAAACCCTACAATCAGCACACCAAGAGAGAGAGGACGAAATTAAACACCAGAAAATATATAGAGACGCCATTGGTGGGTTGAAGAAGACGGAGTCGAGTTCTCGCCGGCTTTCTGCCTTCGGGCAAAGCGCGGCGAATTCCTTTCGATTTCATGTTTTTTATTTCGTCTTTTAATTTCTGAATGTTCTAAACAATTGTTAGTTTGATTTTCAATTTAATTCCAGCATGTTTAGTTTCGTTTTTATTTTATTTATTTTCAGTTTGATTATGCGTAGCTAGTTTTCTGGCGTCTGGGCAAAGGCAGATCGAAGGGGACTCTGGGCTAAGTTAGAACCGTGAGGTTGATAGGGCTTAGTTAACTGCCTGGGGTTTGTTCCCGATTACACAGTTGAGGAATAACTTTATTCTTGCAGGTTTGGGCGGACTAATTTGGTCGTTAGGAAACCCTTACACTTTGAGATACTGGCGATTGATCAAACCGAGTAATAGTATCTTGTTGTACTACGGGCATAGCGCTAGAACGTGTTGGAGTAGCGGTCGTATGATTCGGATTTCCGGACATGCTATTGGCCGAATTGGGTTCGTCGAGAGAGTAATGCGAGTTTGGGCAAACTAGATCCATGCGACCACATAGGTATCGAATTGACTAGACTCAGGGGATTAGGCATAAGTATACCTTGCCTTTTCTTTACCCAGTAAGGACGGATTGGGGTGGGGTAACTGTAGGCGTGACTTAATAGGACTACCTTTACTTTGTTAGACATCCTATAACCGATTGACAAACCATCAGTTAAAACCATTAGTGCCAGGGATCGGTAGTTTACCCAGATAACCCAAAGAGAAGCCGTGAGCCCAGAAGCCTGTTTTTCTTTTATTGAGTCAAGTTTGATTTACTGTTTTCTGTTAGCTTAGTTTGGTCAAAGTGTTTGCGTTAGTTAGTAGTTTGATTAAACCGCTGTGACCACAGCAACCATTAAAAAACCTTTTTAAAACCGTGACAACAGTTTGGGCTAGCCGAGATCACTTATTGCAATTGCTTCCTCGTGGGACCGACCCCACACTTATCACTATACTCCTTAGTGTTTAGTTTGGCAGAATATAAATTTATTTTGGCCGCGTTAGCTTCCACGACAAAGTTTTCGCGTCGTCAAACGTCCCGTCTAGGAGATAGGAGCGAATAGGGTCCATCCAGGTCTCGCCACGATCGATGACCGTGATCAAAACTTCCCCCTGAGATATTGCGGATTTTGCCTGACTGGTTAGAATTACATTAGCCATGTCAGCGCTGCCTTCGGAGGACGCGAGCTTGGACAACGCGTCGGCCTGGGAGTTCGTTTCTCTGGGAATTTGTTCGATGAAAATTTTCGGTATCTTCTCGCACAACGCCATTACATGTTCATAATATTTCGCCATTCGGTCGCATCGGGTCTCGTAGTCTCCTTTAATTTGGTTAACTACCAATAGAGAATCCATGAAGATCTGTAAGTGTTCGGCACCCACTGCCAAAGCCAGGTTCAGTCCGGCGATCAGTGCTTTATACTCCGCTTCATTGTTCGTCGCGGCAAATTCGAATTTTACCGCGTGTGTGAAAGACTGTCCGCCCGGTCCGACCAACACTATTCCAGCCCCGGCATGGGAGGAATTGGACGAACCGTCGACGTATAACTTCCATGCCGGGATCCTGGTAGACGGGGTGGATTCAGGGAAGGTCAGTTCCACTATGAAGTCTGCAAGGGCTTGCCCCTTGATCGCCGTCCTGGGAGCATAAGTGATGTCGTACTGACCCACCTCTAGGCTCCACTTCAGTAATCGGCCATTCGTATCCGGTCTCTGCAAAACCTGCCGTAGTGGCATGGTAGTCAGAACTTCTACGGGATGATCGAAAAAATAGGACCTCAATTTCCGCACGCTCATCACAAGGGCGTATGCCAGCTTTTCCAGGGGTGTGTATCGCGTCTCGGCGTCGTGGAGGACCTGGCTGACAAAATAGATGGGTTTGTGTAATTGTCGAGGAACTTGGTGGCGTATATGGCCGAGGAACTTGGTGGCGTATACTCCAAAGTGGCACTTCTTCGGGTTCAACTTCATGTTGAAAGCTCTGAGGATCTCAAAAGTGGTCATTAAATCCTTGATGTGGTCCTCCTCGGACTTACTTTTTATAATGATGTCGTCGACGTAAACCTCCATCGTTTCTCCGATTTGATCGGCGAACATCTTATTCACTAACCTTTGATAGGTTGCCCCTGCATTTTTTAAACCAAACGGCATTCGTTTCCAACACAGCACTCCTTTCTCCGATTAAAATGAGGTATGCTCTATGTCTTCCTCTGCCATGGGGATCTGGTGGTATCCTGCGAAACAATCACAGTTAGAAAAAATTGCATGCCCGGCGACGCTGTCGACCAGGTGGTCAATGTGAGGTAATGGGAAATGATATTTCGGGCAGGCTCTGTTGAGGTCGGTGAAATCAATACACAAACGCCAGGCGTCGTTCGATTTTTTCACCAGGACGACATTTACTATCCATTGGGGCTCTTCCTCGGCTTCTCTTACGAGGTCATTCTCTACCAATTTTTTGACTTCGACCGCCAAAGCTGCATACTTCTCCGGCCCCATCTTTCTACGCTTCTGGGCAATAGGTTTCTTTCCGGGGTCGATCTTCAGGTGGTGGCAAGCGTGTTTGGGGTCTATCCCCACCATGTCCTTATGCGACCAGGCGAACGCGTCGGTATTCTGCTTCAAAAAATCGATTAATTCTTCCCTCAA
The DNA here is from genome assembly GCA_954870475.1 of Euphrasia confusa. NCBI lineage: Eukaryota > Viridiplantae > Streptophyta > Magnoliopsida > Lamiales > Orobanchaceae > Euphrasia > Euphrasia confusa. Next base: position 35,805,069 of record OX940960.1, read on the forward strand.
TCGCTCGGGAATTTTCTTTCCGATGAACACCTCCAGTTCGGGCCTGTCCGGATCCAGGCATACTTTCTCGACTTCGTCCACCGCCGAACAGGCTGAAGGTCCTCGGGGGTCGAGAATCTCGTTTGGTTCGAAACCAATCCGGGGGTCAGGGTCCTCGACGCTTGCATACTGTATATTTTGAATCGGATCGTGATCTTGGCCGGTCGGTAGTTCATCAATGAGGATGTGCAAAAATTGTGTCTCGAGCTCGGACATAACAGTCTCTGATTCTCGCGCTTCATGAGTCTCGACTTCGCGAGCCCCTGACTGTCCGGGCTCGCCTTCTTCCCATAGAGCGGTCAAATATTCTTCATCATCTACATCCATCTCCCCTGCTGGGTCGATCTCCTTCAATACAATCGTGTCATTTTGGATTATCATATCTTGGGGCTTGTCTCCCTCCGGGAACAGTTCTTGGTCGGTCATTTGGGGGTCACCTCCCCCAAATGCCCCAGTGTCGGCATTGCCGGTATCGTTTACGTGATTGTTTGTACTAGAACACAAAGGATAATTAAAACACTTCCTGGCCATATACTGGTCACCCCGAAGGGTGCCGACCGCGCCACTCAAGGTGGGAAACTTAATACAATAGTAATGGGAGGACGCCACGGCCTCGAAGGCATCGAGGAACGGCCTCCCGAAAAAAGCATTATAAATGTTTTCAGCATCCACAATAACAAACTCGATCAGCCTGGTCATATTGATGGCTGGATCCTGCCAGTCTTTCAATTCTACAGCCATCCTGATCCGTCCCCTGGGGCGGACTACCACGTCTCCAAAGCCTTTCAGAACTCCTTCATATGGTCGAACATATCTTGTGAGGTCGCCGAGCTGGTCAAGCGCCGATTTGAAGATCAGGTTGCAATGAGCTCCATTATCCACTAGGACCCTGGCCACTTCGATGCCGAGAATCCGAGCGGTTACCACCAAGGCATCCTCCTTGGGATATTTTATCCCCTCCCGGTCCTTTTCTGAGAAAGAGATAACGATCCCTCGGGAGATAGTTGACTCTGTATGCGGGACCACGACGTTCACCCCCTCGAACTCGCGGAGCTCCTCCTTCCTCTGTCTCTTAGATTTGTGAACGATCGGCGTCAGCCCCCCGATCATATTTACCCGAGCTCCGTCACAGACAGGTGGATCCTGGTTCTCGGGCCTAATGACCGGGGGAGGAGGCAGAGCCAAAGGGTTCTGGCCGGCCGGACCTTGCTCGAGTCTCTGCTGCTGATGAGGTCGGCGATTCTGGTCATCTTGATATCCTCGGCCTCGGCCTCTACCCCCTCTCCCACGACCGGCGCCTCCACGCCCGGTGGCTCCTCGACCAGCCATCGGGCGGCCCCGCTTCGGTGCCCGGAGGAGTTCGGTCAGGCTCCCATCTTCATACAACTGTCGGAGTTGGGCGATCAAGTCACGACACTCGTCAGTCCTGTGCCCGTTTTCCTGATGGAAGGAGCACCATTTGCGTGGGTTTCTCTCGTCAGGGCGGCTTCTCATGGCCTGAGGGGGAGTGAGGATATTGATATCCCGCTCGTAGAAGATTTGTAGAATCTGAGTTGGGGTTTGCCCCAGGAACGTTCCTTCCTCGGCACACTCATCGATGATCTCGACCTTCCGCGGTGCTTGGAAAGTTCCCTGGTATATCTTGTAGTTGGGCTTCTTCTTACCACTTTCATGGTATTTCACCGTTGGAGGTGGCTCCGTCCAGTACTCAACAGTTGTCGGGTTCGCGGGCTTCTTCTCGGCGGGGGATCTCTCTTCCTTCTCGGGCTCTAGTTCTTTCATCCGCTGGTCGTATATGCGTTGTTGGGCTATCTCCTCGCCTGCCCTCCTGCGGAACTCAGCGTACGACTTTGGATAGTCCTTCATCATTGGTTTGAACAGACTGGACGTTGGTCGCAGACCGCCCAACACAGAGTGGACGAGGATCTCGTCGCTTACCCGGTCCCCCTGCTTGGCAATTCATTCTACTCGGTCTATGTACATCTCATCAGATTCATCCTTGCCCTGCTTAACCCCCATCAGACGTTGGCGGCCCTCCAAATAACTCACTTTGGATGCGAAGTAAGAAACGAACTCGTCTCCTAGCTCTCCGAAACTATCAATCGACCTCGGCAGTAGGCTAGTGTACCAACGGTGAGCCATATCGCCGAGAGTCAGAGGGAAAAGTCGGCACTTCGTGGCTTCTGTTGCTCCTCGGCCGACCATGTATGTGTTGTATTTGTTCAGGTGGACATCGGGGTCGGACGCTCCGTCATAGATGAGAGTCAGCAATGGGGCGACGTCGGGTTGTGACCTGGCCTGCTCGATCCTTAGACTCAGAGGCTCGGCGAGAGCAGATCTCTTCCTGGGATCGCAGTCTTGCTCGGCTAATCTCTTCTCTACTTCCTCTAGCCGTTTTGCGAGGCCGGGATCGGTCACCACGACTGCTTGCGGATTTGTCGTGGTGTGGACAGGATTTACTGTCTGTTTTTGTTGAAAAGCGGATCGGGCGGATCCTTCGTGTGCTTCCTCCTCAAACTCCTTCTCCAGGCAGCGGCGGTTAGGGTTTGGATTCTCGGCAACGGGTCTCTTCTCCAGAAAACGAGACCGAGCTTCCAACTTCCGTATAGTGCGCTTAATCTCCTCGGGGGTGTTGACCTGCCCCAGATCTAGATCTGGCTCCTCTTCCAGGGCGGGGGACAACAGCTTCTCGGTTTCCGCCAGTTCTTCGCGGAGGACCCTCTGTCTCTCCCTGATCTCGGCCTCCTCGGCGCGTAGTGTCTCTATCATCGCCATTTGGCGAGCGATTTCGTCGGGGAGTTCCGGGGAAGCCGTTCCGACGCCGTCTTTTACCAGAGGTGTTCTTTCCGCGCCGTCTTTTTGCCCGTCGACTTCGCCGGCGAGGGCGACGGCGGCGCTACTGGAGGTACCTGCAGATTTCATCGCAAGAAATCAAGAAAAAAGGAAAGCTTGACACCGAAACTAGCGCTCGAGGTATCACCCTCCTTCTAGCGCCAATTGTTAACGGGTGAAAATTCGTTAACTATTTTTCTGAGTTTCCGAGGACTAGTTTTGGTGAAAGTAATGACTGATTTTTTGCCGAAAATGGAAAGAAGATAAGAGAGTATATTTTAGTAGGAATCTGTCTTGGAGAATGTGAATGAATTTCCTTTTACAGCTTCATCTATTTATAGGGCTACTTTAGGGTTTACAAAAAGGAATTGGGCCTTTCCTTATTGGGCCTTGACATGTGACAACTCATAAACTTAAAATGGTAAAAAGACTGTTGAACCCTTTATTGCGCCGTCTTTGCTATGCCGGGGAAACCGACCTCTAATCTTCCCTTTACGGCACTCTAATCTGACGCCATCCGGGCGAGCAGGCTCATTTCTGGGAATGCATAACCTAGGACCAGCATCTTGTTGTCTGGCCGGCTGGCTTTTACTTGACCGGTGCAATTATCTGGTCGGTCTTCCCCCGATCACCGTGGGCGGCTTCCAGCGTGAGAGTGGGGCTCATTGCTTTAATAAATAATAATAATAATAATAAATAATAAAGAATAATGATAAACGAAAATGGAGCACAACAAAACCAATAGTCAAAATAAAATTATTAGGAAAATAATATAATGATAGATGACAAGACAAATCATAAGAATATAATGAAATAAATTAAAAAAACACGAACTATCAAATCAAAATAAAGAGGTCCTCCAAAATAAAATAAAGATTTTAGGTGAAAACTAAAATAGGAAAAAACTTCAAGAAAATAATCACTATAAACATTATATTATTATCATAATTACAACTCTCAAAATTCCTTAAACGTTATGAATTGTTCCATAATAGATCAAAAGAGGGAGAAACTCAAATTATTTTTAAAATAGTCATAAATTGATAAAAGTGAAATTAAGTAACATCTCCAAAATCAGTGTTAACTTTAATTAAAGTATATTTTTTGATTGATAAAGTTAATACTCACTTTGTCCATTAAATGTTTGTCAATTTCTTTAGTAAGAAATTGACAAACAATTTCGGGACGGAAGTAGAAGTAGTAATATTTAGTTTATAGTCACGTTCTATTACGATTTTTTTACTAATCAAGTTTACACTTTGCACACATAAAATAATACTATAAAAATATAAAATATTATTTAGTTATTTAGAATTTTATTCATATTTTTTATAATTATATTTTAATGTATACAAATTATTAATAATAATAATAAAAATAATTCAATTTATTTTATTTGATGTCCATTCAATTTAGTCAATCAATTTAAATTATTAAGTCCGTTTAGTTCGATTCAATTGAACCAGATACAATTCAAAAAAAAAATTACCTTACTAGTATTAAATTCTTCGGAATTCAATTTAACACATTATAAGTGTGTTCAATTCAATTTAAACAATTTAAAATAAAAATTCCGTACTTTTAGTGTTTTAAAAGATTGACCACATGTTAGTGTGACCTTTTATTAGTACAGTATATTCGAATTGACTAAATGGAGACGCATAATAATCTAAGTAGAAAAAATGATTTGATTCTTATATTGTGAAATTCAATAAATAACAAATACACGAAAACATTTCAATGTATTGACTTTGGCGCCATTACCTTGGCCACAAATCAAGCCCATCGATAGCGATTATATTCCCTCCCACCCCCAAATTCCAAAAGCTTTGGTCTGGTGGTACCACACTATACATCACCACATCTATAAATACCCTTTCACAATTACTCACAACATTATATGCTACTATTCAACTAATATTCATAATACAAAATATGATCAAATCCATAGCTTCAATCTTGTTCTCCATTGCCCTATTCTCGACCATCGTTAGCTCGAGCGATGATCAGCCAACCCCGACTTTCTCGTGTGATCCCACCACCAATCCGTCGACCGAGTCGTACCCATTCTGCGATGGCAAATTGTCGATCGCAGACCGGGCCCGCGACTTGGTCTCTCGGCTCAACTTGACCGAGAAGATATCTCAGCTCGGGAGCGAGTCGTCGGCCATCCCACGGCTCGGCGTCCCCTACTACCAATGGTGGTCGGAGGCGCTGCATGGAGTGGCCGTGGTCACTGGAGTTGAGACCGGCATCTCGTTCAACGGGACGATAAGCGCGGCTACTAGCTTCCCTCAAGTTATACTCACCGCGTCCTCGTTCAATACGGATCTTTTTTATCAAATAGGCAAGGTTAGTTTGGTAATTAAACTAGTGCAATCTTGTACTCACTCGGTCCAAAGACGATTGTCATACTTTTCTTTTTGGGTGTCCAATAATAGTTGACACATCCCAAAAAAGGAAATAATTATTCAAATTTTTTCATTTTAATATATAATTTTATTCTACTTTACCTCCACCTACTTTTTAAACTTTACTTTAAAATACTATTTTACTTTCACTTTATCTACTTATTTTTTAAAGTCCGCTCAAACCTATTTTTTAATTTAAAAATACATTTTTACCTTTTAATTTTTAATTTAAAAATCAAAAATTAACATTTTTCTTAAGAGCATTTCTGGTTGTACAATTTTTGGGTGAGAACTGAGAAGTAGGTCATCTGTCTGCCAACTCATTATTTTTCTACTTCTACCTAAAAAAAACTTCTAATTCATCCGATCATTCTACCAAAAATAAATAAATTTTATAAGTCCTAACACTTACTTATTTTATCATTTTTTTATTTATTATTTATATTTATATAATAACAATAATAATAATAATGATAGTAAAAATTAAAAAAAATGATTTTTAAATGGGAATATATAAATAATTAATATTTATTGAATTAATTACAAAGAATATATTGGTTTTTAAAATCTAACTATTTCAAAATTCTTAATTTTAATTAATTTTTATATAAAATAATAATAGTTAAAATTTTAACTATTTCAAAATTTTTAATTTTAGTTAATTTTATATAAAATAAAAATAAGCCATAAAGTTAAAATTTTAACCATTTCAAAATTCTTAATTTAAATTAATTTTTATATAAAATACAGAATAATTCCTTAAAATTTTAACTATTACAAAATTCTTAATTTTAATTATTTTTATATAAAATGCAGAATAATTTATTAAAAATTACAACACAATATTAATTTTGTTAATTAATAATAGTAAAATAAATAATGAAATATTATACTACCTCCAGCCATTAATAGACGTCATACTTTGTTGGACACGGAGTTTAAGAAAATTGTTGTTTTTTTAATTTTTAATTAAAAAGTAAAGAGTAAAAATATATTTTAAAAGTGAAAAGTAGAGTAGTTGTGAGTAAAGTTTAAAAAGTAGGTGGGGTAAAGTAGAATAAAATTGTATATTAAAATGAAAAAGTTAGAATAATTATTTCCTTTTTTGGGGTGTGTCAACTATTGTTGGACACCCCAAAAAGGAAAGTGTGACAATTGTCTTTGGACCGAGGGAGTAGTATAGAAAAGTTCCTCACCTCCATTGGAGATATTCTAATTAACAGAATTTAACTATTAAATTTTTTTTAGTAATTTTTTCATAATTTTTGTATACTCATTTATTAAACGGTAAAAAAAAAGTAACATACCTATAACTGGAGACTGGGATAGAGGGAGTATGTATTTGAAAATTTCAGTTAATTGATGAAGGTGATCGGAACAGAAGCAAGAGCCATGTACAACCAAGGGCAGGCGACAGGCATGACATTCTGGACCCCGAATATCAACATATTCCGGGACCCGAGATGGGGAAGGGGCCAAGAGACCCCCGGAGAAGACCCGCTTCTCACCAGGAGGTACGCGGTCTCGTTTGTTCGCGGGATGCAAGGTGACAGTTTCCACGGCGGTGACCTCAAAGACGGACACCTTCAAGTCTCGGCTTGCTGCAAGCACTTCACTGCCTACGATTTAGAGAACTGGAAAGGAGTCCGCCGACTCACGTTCAACGCTATTGTAAGTAGTAACACTCTCCTAACTCGTATATATCATATATCAGTAAGACCGTCTTACGTTAGACTATAAGACCGTCTCACGGTAACGTTCTTGTTACTTGATAGGTGACGAAGCAGGACATGGCAGACACATTTCAGCCGGCTTTCCAGAGCTGTATACAGGAAGCGAAAGCCAGCGGCTTAATGTGCGCTTACAACCTCGTCAACGGTGTCCCCAATTGTGCGAATCATGATCTTCTCACAAAAACTGCTCGGGAAGCATGGGGATTCCAAGGGTAATTTAGTCAATTATACACTATATACGTACCATTTTTGTTCGTTTGTTCGTGTTGGTTAATATCATGCACAGGTACATTGTGTCCGACTGCGGAGCAGTCTTTCTCATGTACGAGTTACAAAAGTACGCACAATCACCTGAAGATGCAGTCGCATATGCGCTCAAGGCCGGTAAGTCCTCTCACAACAGTTGTCACATCTCCTTTGTTATTTATAAAAGAAAGTGTGACAACTAGTACGGGACATAGGGGGTATTAATCTAACTGTTAGAGGGTGTTTGACTGAACTTATATATTATTATCAACAACAGGCATGGATGTCAACTGCGGTACGTATTTGCAGAATTACACTGCATCAGCCGTCGAAAAGGGAAAAGTGTCTGAATCCGATATCAACAGAGCCCTTTACAACCTCTTTTCTGTCAGGATGCGATTAGGACTCTTTAGTGGAAACCCGACCCAACTCCCCTACGGAAAACTAGGACGCAAGGACATTTGTTCCCCCGATCACCAGGATTTAGCCCTTGAAGCCGCTCGACAGGGGATCGTCCTTCTCAAGAACTCCGCGAATCTCCTACCGCTCAACAAGGCCGAAACCAAGTCCCTCGCGGTTTTCGGCCCCAATGCCGATAATCCAATAACACTCGTCGGGAACTACGCGGGGCCCCCCTGCAAGACCATCACTCCGCTCCAAGGCCTAAAGAGCTACGTGAACCAGACCAAGTTCCTTCAGGCGTGCGAATTCATCAACTGCACGTCGATTGACACGAACGCGACTACCCTACTTGCGGGATTGGTCGATAATGTAGTTCTTGTGATGGGGCTCAATCAAGATCGAGAGAGAGAAGATCTCGACCGGGAGGATCTGATGCTCCCGGGGGAGCAACAGAGCCTCATCATGAGTGTGGCCAAGGCCGCTAAGAAGCCGGTGGTGTTGGTGTTGCTGTGTGGGGGTCCGGTTGATGTTTCGTTTGCGAAAGACGAGCCGAAGATAGGAAGCATTTTGTGGGCAGGGTATCCCGGTCAAGGCGGGGGTCAGGCGATTGCCGAGATCATATTTGGTGACTACAATCCAGGTATACATTAGAGTAAATCAATCGTCTTTTCGTGGGTGGTAATAACTAATTATGTTAGAATCATTTGTGTGTTTTGACTAATTAGGAGGAAGGCTTTCTATGACTTGGTATCCACAAGACTTTATCAAAGTGCCGATGACCGATATGAGAATGAGGCCCGATAAATTGACGGGATATCCGGGCAGAACATACAGATTCTACCAAGGCAAGACGGTTTTCGAATTCGGGGAAGGCCTCAGCTACTCGAACTATTCCTACAAGTTTGCGTCGGTGGGCCCAAAAAGCCTCGACTTCTCCAAGCAATCATTGGCCGCGGGTAAAAAGTTTGGCTACATCTCGGTTTCGACTATTGGTTCGGGAACTTGTGAGAAGTCAAAGTTTTCGATTAGTGTTGAGGTCGAGAATCAAGGGAAAATGGCGGGTAAGCATCCGGTTCTTCTTTTCCTGAGGCGTGAAAATGGTAAGCAGTTGGTCGGGTTCAAGCCAGTGAAGTTGGGAGGGAGTGAGGGAGCGAATGTCAAATTTGAACTGAGTCCGTGTGAGCATTTCAGCCGAGCTAGTGAGGATGGAACGATGGTGGTTGAGTCGGGAAATGTGCACTTGGTCGTAGGAGATCAACAGTTTCCGATGACCATAATAGTTTGACAAGTCACAAACATCATTAATATATATATTTCAACCTAGCTCATCTTTTGGAGCTTCCGACTGCACACTCCAATCCCGGGCATTACCTTGTTTTTGTTTTTTTTTGATTTCTATATTGCTAACTATCTCAATCGCCTCCCGACTTTCTTTCTAAAGTCGGGCTTGCTCATGTCATTTTCAACACCATGAATAAAATAACAACAATTTCTTTTAAGAATTAATATACTTCCCCTTCTCCTTCCTTCCCTTCTGCGAGCTTTCGCCTCCATCCCATTTTAGTAAGCCGTAACATTTCTGATAGTTAATGGAGTATAAAAAAATGTTGAATAATAATAGGAACAAACTACTATAATTAAATTAAAGTAAATTAAAATCACTAAAATAATTTAATATTTTTTTATAATAAATACTAAGATATTAAGATTTATATAAAAATAAATAATGTGATTCTAAATTTTATATTCAAATAAAAATGTAAAAAAAAAGTTGTTTTATCATTATTAATAATTAAAATTTTAAACAAAAAATTAAAAAAATAATAGTTGGGCTCAAGCTAATCCCTGCCCAATCCCATCGACTAATCGAGACCGTCTTGCTGGCCCAGAAAACTCGAATATTTTTGGGCTTTCATATTTGAGGCCCAGCTCATCCTTATGTTTGGACCAACCGGGACGGTCCAACGGACAGATCCTATTTTGACACCGGAGTAGACATTGTAGAGGAGTAAATTATTGAAGGGTGTAGTTTCTCGTCTCTCTCCTTATAAAAATAAATAATTGAAGGGTGATGATATTCTAAAGTCAAAATCCTAAACCAATATTTAATTAAACGTAACCGCACTTTCTTTAATGACAGAAGAAGAAAATTCTCATATCTTTATGCCATTAAAAAGAAAGTAACTTATCACTTCATTAACACTTAAATGTACAATTTAATTTGCATCATAAATAGTTATTAAATAAGTACCTTCCCAATCACTCCCAACTTCGTACCATCTTTCGATTGATTCATTTTTACAATGAGAACCATTGATCCCATAACCTCAATCTTGTTATCGCTCCTTCTATTTTCGATTACCGTTCGCGCTAACGATTACCATCACCCGGTCCCGCCCTTCTCGTGTGATCCCACCACCAATCCGTCGACCAAGTCGTACCCGTTCTGCGACGCCGAATTGTCGATCTCCGAGCGGGCCCGCGACCTGGTCTCCCGCCTCAACCTGACCGAGAAAATATCTCAGCTCGTGAGGAAATCATTGTCGATCCCACGGCTCGACGTCCCCTACTACCAATGGTGGTCGGAGGCTCTGCATGGGGTGGCCGTGGCCACCGGAGTCGAGAACGGCATCTCGTTCAACGGGACGATTAGGGGCGCTACTAGCTTCCCTCAAGTTATACTCACAGCGTCCTCGTTTGATACTGATCTTTGGTACCAAATAGCTAAGGTTAGTATAGTAATAAGGCTATGTATATAATTTTCAATGAAATTAATTGGACTGAATTTATTATTTCTTAAATGATTTTTTTAAATAATTTTAAAAAGTTACTATATATCCTTTCATTTGAATATTGAACTGACCTTATTGTTCTTGAACTCATCTTTTCAAATAATTTTAAAACATTAGTATAGTGTTATTTGAATATTGAAAGTAAATATGGTTATTATGATAAAAATAATCCAGAGTTGAACTGACTAAGTTTAAACTGAATTAAAATTAAATGAATTGAAATTCAAATTAAGCTGAATAGAACAAAAACTGTATAACTAATGAATAGGAAAGTTATGAATGGTGCTACATCTATTTATCCTTATTTTTCCATTGCAAATGACACTTTTACCCTTATTCTTCATTTTGGTGAAGGTGATAGGGAAAGAGGCTAGAGCCATGTACAACGAAGGCCAGGCGAAAGGCATCACATTTTGGTCCCCGAACATCAACATATTCCGGGACCCGAGATGGGGAAGGGGCCAAGAGACCCCCGGAGAGGACCCGTTGCTCACCGGAAGGTACGCGGTCTCGTTTGTTCGCGGGATGCAAGGCGATAGTTTCCAAGGCGGTGACCTCAAAGACGGACATCTTCAAGTCTCGGCTTGCTGCAAGCATTTCACTGCCTACGATTTAGAGAACTGGAAAGGAGTCGATCGATTCACGTTCGACGCTATCGTAAGTCGTAACACTCTTCTCCTAACTCATATCAGTAAGACCGTCTTACATTAGACTATAAGACTGTCTCACAGTAAGTTACTTGATATAGGTGACAAAGCAGGACATGGCAGACACATTTCAGCCACCTTTCCAGAGGTGTATACAAGAAGCGAAAGCCAGCGGCTTAATGTGCGCTTACAACCTCGTCAACGGTGTCCCCAACTGCGCGAATCACGACCTTCTCACAAAAACTGCACGCGAAGCATGGGGATTCCAAGGGTACATTGTGTCCGATTGTGACGGAGTTTCTCTCCTATTCGAGAAACAAAACTACTCGAAAACACCCGAAGATGCTGTGGCGGATGCGCTCAAAGCCGGCCTAGACGTTAACTGCGGAAAGTACATGGGAAAACACACGGCCTCAGCCGTCGAGAAGGGAAAAGTGTCCGAATCCGATATCGACAGAGCCCTTCACAACCTCTTTTCCGTGAGGATCCGATTGGGGCTCTTCAACGGAAACCCGTCCCAACTCCCCTACGGAAACCTAGGACGCAAGGACATATGTTCTCCCGAGCACCACGATTTAGCCCTCGAAGCCGCTCGACAGGGGATCGTTCTTCTCAAGAACTCCGATAATCTCCTCCCACTCGACAAAGCCGAAACCGAGTCCCTCGCGGTTATCGGGCCCAACGCCGACGATCCGAAAACTCTCCTCGGGAACTACGCGGGCCCGCCGTGCTCGACCATCACTCCGCTCCAAGGCCTGAAGCGTTACGTGGGCCGGACAAAGTTTTTGAAGGCGTGCGATTCCGTCAACTGCACGTTAATCGACGAGTGCAAAGCCGTCCGGCTTACAAGAAAGGTCGATAATGTAGTTCTTGTGATGGGACTAAATCAAGATCTAGAAAAAGAAGACCTCGACCGGGAGGATCTGCTGCTCCCGGGGGAGCAGCAGAGTCTCATCCTGAGCGTGGCCAATGCCGCTAAGAAGCCGGTGGTGTTGGTGTTGCTGTGTGGGGGTCCGGTCGATGTTTCGTTTGCGAAAGACGAGCCGAAGATAGGGAGCATTTTGTGGGCAGGGTATCCCGGTCAGGCCGGGGGGCAGGCGATTGCCGAGATTATATTTGGGGACTACAATCCGGGCGGAAGGCTGCCCGTGACTTGGTATCCGCAAGACTTTGTTAAAGTGCCGATGACGGATATGAGGATGAGGGCCGATGACTCGACGGGGTATCCGGGGAGAACGTACCGATTCTACCGAGGGGAGAAAGTTTTTGAATTCGGGTACGGGCTAAGCTACTCGAACTATTCGTATAAGTTTGTTTCCGTGTGCAAGAACGGGCTCGACTTTACCGAGCGATCGTCGGTTGCGGATAAGAAGTCTGGATATATCTCGGTTTCGGATATTGGTTCGGAAACATGTGAGAAGTCGAAGTTTTCGGTTAGTGTTGGGGTCGAGAATCAAGGGGAAATGGCGGGAAAGCATCCGGTTCTTCTTTTCCTGAGGCGAAAAAATGGTAAGCAGTTGGTCGGGTTCCAGACAGTGAAGTTGGGAGGGAGCGAGGAAGCGAAGGTGGAGTTTGAAGTGAGTCCGTGCGAGCACTTCAGCCGGGCTAGTGAGGATGGGGTGATCGTGGTTGAGTCGGGGGATGTGCACTTGGTTGTAGGGGATCAAGAGTTTCCTATCACCATACAAGTTTGAGTATACGATATCAAATCAGAAACTCTCACTTTAGATATCTCTAAGAATAAAGCTTATTTTCAATCAACTTTTTTGATTAACATATTTGCGCGTGTTAATATCTACTCTATTATGAATTTTATATAAATAAGCGTGAATACTGGAATATAATAATTGTTCAATTAGACTCCAGTATATAAAAAAATAATCAAATACTATTAATTACTATAATATTTAAACGTGAAAACAATAAGAATATTTTTCCAAATTAGTCAAACGAAAATAATACCTCATTACCTCTACATACGAATAATATTGACTACGGTATAAAGTAAAAAAATATACAATTGAAAAGTAAGAACATTAATATTGTACTATTATTTTAAAACTAAAAATAGATAGTATAATATTTCTATTATAAAGTGTTAGATATAATCCTTAATGCATAATTATTTACAAAAATAAGTTCCAAATCGAATTTAATAATGTTTTTTTCTCAAAACTAGATTTAAGCATAAATAACCAACCCACGTTAGATTTTCCCATCACATATTCACATCCCGAATCCCAACACCAATTAATCAATGATGCCAAATCTCTTCTTCCCCCTCTTCGCCGTCGCACTCCTCCTCCTCCCGGCGGCTTATTCCGACCAGCCTCCATTTTCTTGCGACTCGCATCAGAAAGACTCATTCTGCAACACCTCACTGTCAATCCCCGAGAGAACGAGTGATCTCATCTCCCAACTAACCCTGGACGAGAAGATATCGCAGCTGTCCAGCTCGGCTCCGGCCATCCTACGCCTCGGGATCCCTGCGTACGAGTGGTGGTCGGAGGCCTTGCACGGCGTCTCCGGGTACGGCCAAGGGATCAGATTCGACGGCACAATCAGGGCGGCCACCAGCTTCCCCCAAGTCATTCTCTCCGCAGCCACATTCGATTCTCAACTCTGGTATCGCATTGGCCAGGTAAATTCAAATTGAGAGCAACAATCGATTTATTGATTTTATTAGTTTCTCGCATTAATTGGTGTGTTTTGACATGAATTCACACCTTTGGATTCTTTTAGATTTGGCGATTCCGATTTTGGGCAACTTTAATTATTTATTGTATTTAGATTTTTTTTAAACAAAAATAGTAATTTATTGAAAAAACGTTGGAAAAATCGGAATAAAATCAATTTATTGATTTTGATGATTAAATAAAACCGGGTAATTTTAAATTTGGACAATTTCAATTATTAATTGTATTCTTAGATTTTGTAAAGAACAATAATAGTAGTATTGTTTTATACTAGTACCAAATAACACCCATATATAAATATAGGCTATTGGGGAGGAGGCTCGAGGAATTTTCAATACGAGGCAGGCGAAGGGGTTGTCGTTTTGGGCGCCCAACATCAACATATTCAGAGACCCGAGGTGGGGCCGGGGGCAGGAGACACCTGGCGAAGACCCATTGGTTGCTGGTGAATACGCAGTTGCCTTCGTTAGGGGAATTCAGGGAGACGCTTACCGTGGAAATGTGCGCACTAATCATCTTCAGGCCTCTGCTTGCTGCAAACATTTCACTGCCTATGATCTCGAGGGTTGGAACGGCGTTACTCGCTTTAACTTTAATGCCAAGGTACACACATGAAACACACTCCTTTTTGCGTGTATTGGTCAAAATCGAACATAATGTAGTCGACCAATTTCATATCAAAGTTTTTGTTATTTGAATTAAATATGAAATCAACTAAATTTGAGGTTTGTGTTTTTGAGAAGAACAGAGAATAATACAGTAATGTGTTTTTGCTTTTTAATTTCTAATTTTTTTATACTTATATATATATATTTTTTCGTTACATCATGAGCATTACTTTATTAAATATTCTTTAAAAAAATAAAAATGGCGCACTGGTCTAATACCACGCGAGCTTACTTTACTGAAATGTCGCTTGACTAAATTTCTTTGCCCATGCGCAATTTAAAATAAGGTCACGTTAATCGTATTTTTTTCCGTCTGACTCACTAAAATAATACTAGTACTATTAAAAAACATAGAATTTTTTTCCTATATTGAAATTATGATAGCCTTTAATTTATTTTTGACCATGAATAATACTATCTCTTGCTTACATGACCATGACTATGAATTCATGAATTATTCTTTTTGAGTGTCTAGAATTTAAATTGATTTTAATTAAATTTTAAATTATTAGGTGACAAAGCAAGACTTGTCGGATACATTCCAACCTCCTTTCAAAAGCTGTGTTGAGCAAGGTGGAGCCAGTGGGATAATGTGCGCTTACAACAGGGTGAACGATATTCCAAACTGTGCTGATCCACATCTCCTAAACGATACTGCTCGTATTGGTTGGGGCTTTAATGGGTACGGAAAGAGTAGTCGTACTCGTAGTTATACTTTACTTAAATGGACGTTTCACAATGTATGTAAAACGTGGTATGTATGTGTTTTATCTATCAGGTACATCACGTCTGACTGTGACTCGGTGTCTATAATGCACGATAGTTTTAACTACGCGACATCTCCAGAAGATGCTGTTGCAGATGTACTCAAAGCTGGCATGGATCTGGACTGCGGAACGTACCTGCAAAAATACACTAAATCCGCAATCCAACAGGGAAAAGTGTCGGAATCAGACGTAAACCGGGCCCTACACAACCTGTTTTCCGTCCGAATGAGGCTGGGCTTGTTCGACGGACCCCCAAACCAGCTCCCATTCGGAAACATCGGTCCAGACAAAGTCTGCACCCCAGAGCACAGACAGCTAGCCCTCGACGCAGCAAAAAACGGCATCGTCCTACTCAAAAACTCCGACAAGCTCCTTCCCCTCGACAAGTCCTCGTTCACAACCCTAGCTCTCATAGGCCCAAACGCCATGAACGCGTTTGTGCTTCTCGGAAACTACAACGGACCACCCTGCAAGTCCGAAGAGATTGGTGTAGCACTCGAAAGGTACGCGAAGAACGTCGTGTACGAGGAGGGGTGCGACTCGGTGAAGTGCACGTCGGCCGATATCGGGAAAGCTTCGGAAGTAGCGTTGAAGGCGGATCGAGTGGTTCTGGTGATGGGGTTGAGTCAAGACATTGAGTCCGAGGAAAAAGATCGTGTGGACCTGACACTACCTGGGATGCAGGAGAGCTTGGTTAAGGCGGTTGCTGCAGCCTCGAAGAAACCGGTGGTGCTCGTGTTGGTGTGCGGAGGGGCGGTCGATGTTGGTTTCGCGAGGGATGATCCGAAAGTGGGGAGCATACTCTGGACTGGGTATCCCGGTGAAGCTGGGGGGGAGGCGCTCGCGCAAATTCTATTTGGTCAACATAATCCAGGTAAGAGATCTTTCTCTTCTTCCTTACGATCTGTTTTTAGACTTAATTTCAGTCCACTTCATTTCAGTTTCGACTCAAATATTTCTGTTCGTTTTAAAATAAATTGGAATGGCTTAATGCTACTCTCTCTTTCCCTTTGTAAATTTGTAAATTAAGTAGTGCAACTTTTCTTGAGAGGAAGGGTGTATAATTAATATTATTAATATATTTTTAAAAATATTATTATTATTATTATTATTATAAAAAATCATTTTAGCTCAATATTATTTGTATTTGTTAGAGTATGTCACAGATAAAGAACTTGGACTCAATTATAAGTTGAATTACTCTATCACCTACTTTTTATGTTATTGACCCAACTTTGATAGTATACAAGTTTATAAAAGAATATATTTCACACTTCTCTAACAGTTGAAATTTAGATGAAATAGTTTCAGTAATAACAAACAAACTGATACTCTTGTGTGTATTATAAATTTGTTTTAGTAATAATAAACTGATTAAGTTGTCAAACTTCTCTAACCGTTAAAGTTTAAATGAAATAGTTAATAAGTGATACTCTTGTGTGTATAAATTTGGGTATGCAGGAGGGAGATTACCAGTAACTTGGTATCCCAAGGAATTCGCTGGAGTAGCGATGACTGACATGAGGATGAGATCGGAACTAAAGACAGGATACCTGGGGCGGAGTTACCGATTCTACAGGGGAAAGACAGTGTTTGGTTTTGGGCAGGGGCTCAGCTACTCGGAGCATTCCTACGACTTCCTGCCTTCCACCCCAAACACCATCCGCTTCAATCGCTTAGCAAATTCAACTACACGATCCCTGTTGGTTTCTGAGATCGGGCCCCGCGCCTGCAAGGTGAAGAAGTTGTCTGCTCGTGTTCGGGTGAAGAACACCGGGAGTATGGAGGGGTGGAATTCGGTCCTGCTTTTCTCAAGGTATGGCCATGGTGGTGGTGGACAAGGGCTTATCAAACAACTGGTGGCATTTAAGAGAGTGAACTTGAAAGCAGGGGAAGGAGTCGAAGTCAAGTTCAGGTTGAGTCCGTGCGAGCATCTCAGCTCGGCCAACGAGGAAGGTGAGATGATGATAGAACAAGGGCACAGATACTTGATGGTTGGAGATAAAGAGCACGCCATTAACGTTATACTCTGAAGCATCAAATGCTGTTTCAAGTCACAGTTCATTTTTCATGTGAAATGTATTTGTCTCAGTTTTGCTATAAAACCTTTTTAATTATATATACATAAAACTCTGTTTCAACTATCTCATATGATGTAGTAATTCGACTCTTGCTAGAATGAAAAAGTTGGCATAACACACAAATATATACACAACTATATAAACTGCATCCAAAAGCTTTTATAATATTAAAAAATCATGCCACGTGGATATCAAATTTTAATTAGTTGAACCGGCGTGCCCCTTCTTGATATCTTCTGCCCGGTTCGCGGCGTCGACCTGCATCTTGGCCGTTGCCATATCAGCCTCAGTCGCGTCTTTCTCGGTTTTGGCGGTGAGTCTTTTGCTCAGACCAACCACCGCTGCTTTGACGTACCCGAAGCTTTCTACAAAGGACGCAGCCCAACTCCGTGCAACTCCTCCCTTCGGCTCCTCCGTCGGTGGCCGGCCGGATTCTTCCATTGTAACTAATTAGTACTTGATCAGATTTTAGGAGAGTTGACTATTGAGTACTAGTGTTTATCTTCCAACAGATAACAAAGGATATGCGTGGTTAAGTAGTCAGGACTCAGGACAAAGGAATACAGACACGTGTCTGCGAATCTAGCTACGTGTCAGCGTTCTGTTCTATGACTAATCCTCTGCGTACACGCACGTGTAACGCGTATATGCGTACACGCGGCGTCATGAACACGTGTTAAAAAGAGAGTTATTTGTAATTTTAAAAGACTAATGACTCTTCTTACAATTAAGCTAAAGTTCATGGGTCTTTCTTGCAATTAACTATATATTAACCGAAACGGTTACAAATACTGTATATATACATAACACATCAACTGAAGTGCAGTTGGCCTATACAGATAAAATCAATACCCTCTCAAACAAGTGCAACACTCTATTCAAGTAATAATGGTACTGCTTGTGTCTTCTCTTCATCGATTTAGGCAGCCCCGTTTGTCGAACGAGCAGACCACAAAGAGCTAAGAGCACGAAGACTTTGAAAATACTGTCCGAAAGCAAGCAACCCTTTCGCCGCTTGTCGGGTTGTCAGGGTACGCGACATCTGCTGCAGAGTTTGCTCCCTTAAGTGATCGGCCTGAGTCAAAAAATAAAATAAAAAGTATAGTTATTGGAGAAATATATATTGACAGTTCGAACTTTTAGATGATACGCGCAGCTTCTAAAATGGTATCACAAGTTTTCTCGAATTGTTAGAAAAGTTGGACAACAATTAAACATTTATATTAGCGGTTCGAATATATTCTCCAATAGTAGACAACGACCTCACCTGTTGCACAAAGCTTTCCATAGACTCCAACTTCTCAATAGCCGAAGCCGTTTGGGAAGTATAATTCCCGGTTCCCGTGGCGAGAAACGTTATACTCTGCGCCAAAGTTTGTTGAAGCTTTTCCATTCCCTGACTCAGGGCATCCTCGGCTTGCACACACGAATGTTTCAAGTTTCCAACGCTAACAATTTGCTGTTCAGTCAGCGGCTCGAGATGAGGCATTACCACCTGCACATTGATGAGCATACTATTATTACGTACACCGACTCACACCTGATTATACCCCCCATTGATCAATCCTTACGATTATGAGCTCTGATGGTCTGAACCCTCCGATCCAGAGGAAAAAGCGTTCGACTGGGGTCCTCCACATTCCGGACACCAAGTAGAAAGCATCCGCCCTTGCAGCGTCTCGTTTCAGAAGGAAAAGATTGCAGTAGTGGTTTAGTACATTCTCGACCATCATACGAAGCTCCGAATCCCTGATTGGAGTCTGCAGAACACTTTTGAGGTCCGACATTTTCCTTTCTTGCTCCTCCAGCCAGCGCCCGTATTCTATCTCGAACGCAGCGATTCCTGAGTTCACTGTCCCGCATAGTCCTATATTAGCGGTTGCACCCGCGATAAGCAATCCCTGAAAAAATACAGAAGGACTAATTAGTTGGAATTTCTGGTAATATTATTGTTCTGTTTTTTATGCTGATATGATGAGCTTACGTGTTGTCTAACTCTCTCCAGTTCCATCTCGAGCTGTGCCAGCTTCAAACGGCTCGTTTCCAATTGTTGTACATATGCCTATGAAAGAAAAACCCGCAAAATTTAAAATTTGTTTTCCCGGTTAGTTCAATTGGCCGACCCGAATCCATTCATGACCAACTAAGAAGAAGATATCTGACCTTTTTTCTTAAACGGCTTTTTCTAGCAGCTTCCCGATTCTGCGCTAACCGCCTCTGCATCTGTCGAAATCCACAACAAAATTGTGAATTTTAACAACAATTTTTTTACACATTCAAATTAAAATATAAGCCCAAAATCAATAAATTTTCCAAATTCATTTTCCAAGCACACATGTACAAATTAAGAATCATCGATGATCATCTCACCTTGTCCGAAATACTCCTAGATGCATGACTATCGTCGGCATGTTCAGCTGACTTATCCGACATATATTCGATCTAGAATCAATTGAAACCAGAGGATCGGATTAATTTAATTGAAAAAATTTACATGATTATTCAAAATCAAGATCATCACCTTATCATCCTGCACTACTTTGGTCTGATCAGGGGGCTCGTTTCCGTTGATCATATCAGCCCCTCTCCCCGGGCTAATAACAGTGCCACCATCATCAAAGCTCTCCTCCCACATGTGCAGAGCTTCGAATACACCCATCCTCCTCGATGGGGCAAACCGAGTTGTCGAAGCACTCATCATAATTGGCTGAAACACAATTAATTGTACATCAACATTAATAATGTTCACGAACAACTGAATTGATCATGATGAGTCGATAAGGTTATATACCGGTTTCTTACTTTTTTTTTGTCAAGAAAAAATAAAATAAAAGCAGCTTTTTTAGGAATTGAAGCTCAAATAATAAAAATGGAGTGACATGTAAAGATTCATTCACTGATGTGTAGTGTATTTATAATTGGGGCTGTGAAGTGAACGTGACATCCATTTCGAATATAGTATATTTATAGGGGCCTAATAATAAATACTTTTGGGAGTTTAAATTTGTGAGGGTCACGCACTCCCCCAGCTTTTGGGAGGGAACGTATCAGAGACTGCCAGCTATGCAAAGAAGATGCCGACGTGTACAATTAACCTTTACTTAGCTTGGTATGGAATCATTTGACTGAAATGTGGATCGATCGATCATCAGAAAATGCAGTGCAGTACGATTGAAAGTCGATCGATTAATCTTTCCATTATTTTGACCTTTTCGTACAGAATTAATACTACCTTCGTCCCGTAACTGTTTGTCAAGTTCTTTATTACAAAGAACCTGACAAAGAGTTTCGAGACTGAATTAAGGATCGAGTACTATAACAGAATCGTTTGAACGTTTCAAATTAATATTCAGCTTGCGCGGATACAAAATTTGTTGGGCGATCGATCCGAGCCATATATCCGTGAAATCATAGTGAATTTTACAAAGTGTTTCTTGGAGTAATACTTACACATGTACACATACTAACTTTGAATTACTATGAAAGGCCATATGTGCCTCTTCTTTATTATCTTGGTCTACTGTCTCATATCTTTAGGGTTTATTTTTTCAATATAAATTTCAGTGAATTCGTTATGTTTAAAATGACTTTCCAAATCAAAGAAAGCCCACGTGGGCCCCACAAAACTTTTTTAATTAAAACCGATTATCCAGGCTTTTGGAAGGGCAAAAGCAAATCAATAAATAAAAAAGAAAATTAATACATGTATATTAAAGTACTGAATTAAGCTTGAATCATGCAGAAAAAGAAATGATAAAATAATATATTCGGAAGATGAATCTTTAGAGGCAGCATATAATTGTTTGATCGAATATACTACTTGTTGCTCAAAAGCTTAGGGACTAAGCTTTAAGTTTTCTTGCTTTGATCAGCTGTTAGTGGCCAGGATAATATATAACTAGGGATGTCAATGAAATTAGTTAGCTCAATAAGAAAAATACGATTCGATCTTTATAAATAATACTACATGCTAATTGCTAATCGTTTAATTTACTCGCAACAATTAACTAAAAAAACGACATTCAACTTGCTCAAAAAACCAAGTGTTGATGCAATGAACAGGCTGCCTCGATCGACCTGATCACTAGCTAATATCCATTAGTCGAGCCGGTAAATAATACTCTAGACGATCGAGCTGCATGTGCTCAATCAGTATGTCATAATATGGGCAAACAAGTTGTACACATATATTTTCTACCATATATGATATGGAGATGGAGTAATAAAGTTATTTTGCATCAGATTAGCACAACAAAACTAATTATATAGAGTAAGATTGAGACAAGAATATTGAGAGGTTGTCCTAAAGGGGAAAACTTGTTCAAAATATCTGCAAGTGCAAATTGTTATCATCAGCCTTTGCACTTTAATTTTGTTGCCTCATTATATAATTTGATCATCACTTTTTTTTAAGATATAAAGAAATCCACTAGAGGAAGTAAAAGTGTGTGGTGTGTGTTTACTTTTTTTTTTGTACTTTAAATTCAATGCTTTAGAGATGAGGTGTTTGGAATTATTTTTCTATCACACCTGATCAAGTATATAGCTTTTTTTTGTTGTCTTTACTAAGTCATCAGTCAAGCTGTTTGCAGATATTTATTTGTGGTAATTAATTAATTCCAAACATTATCCTTCAAATTAGAGTTAATTACAAAAAAAGACCCAAAAAATACAGAAAACATGAGATCTTGGAAAGTATGCATACTCTCAATCAAACCTGAAGGGCCTTTTTGTAATTCAGGTAACACTAAATTTAATTTGTTTTCTATTGTCATTAGTATACTTGTCACTTTTTTTTCAACCAATATTATTTCCTAATTATGTTGTTACACTCTAAACTCTTGGGTGCGTAACAGAGCAATTGCTGGTGATGTTTTGAACGAGAAAGGTCCTAGCTAGAGTATGTTATGAGTTGTATGATCCTCGATTCTCCGGTGACAATAATGGTGGTATAAAAGATACAAACATCTACGCCATCCAAAAAAAAAAAGGTTCGATCGTATATAGTTGTGGGGTTCGATCTGTCCTAAATCCTAAAGTGCAAGGCACTCACTACTCTATAATATAGGCCACCAAAGCTAATTAACCAGCACACACACACACACACACACACATATATATATATATATATATATATAATTATGTGATCCAATTGTTTCCCTTTTTTCTTTTTCTCCTCCATTGATCGATCGATCGATCGATCGATATTGGTTATGTTTGAAATTCCAAATTAAAGGAAGCTTTTTTGCATGATTGGAAGCTTTTGATCGATCATGTATACTACAATTATTGGTTACGTACTAATCATGTATACTATCGATCATGTATTCCGGAGTGTTATGAACAAAAAATTAAACATTTAATTAGTAGTAGTATTAATTTTAATTTGCTTTCTATTTCACATAGTTTCTATTAATTTTAATTGATTGATCGCAAGTAATTCATTATGATCACCATTGTTGTTGTGACAGTTCAAATATATATCCAACTCATGAACACTTCGACTGCTATTGCACGAAATGATCAAGTATGCGTTTCTCATATATATCTAGCATTTCATCCACCGGATTTCGACAAGATTAAATCCCTTTAATCCATTCAATTATACGAACCCATCGATATGGACCTACTGCATGCCCATAATATTTCAAATAATTAGACCTTTAGTAGAAAGCAACGATAAAATTTACAAGATACAAATGATAACCACAAATTAATTACAGGTGTTCGATCGGGTTGAGCAGGCGAAACAATCCTTTTTCATATATGCAAGAACTGCAGAAAGCAAGCAAGAGGTGCATGCATAACATTTATCTGGTATAAATAATTAATGGCTCACTATATATATATATATATATATATATATATATATATATATATATATATATATATATATATATATATATATATATATATATATATATATATATATATATATATATATATATATGATAATATATATATCTGGAGAGCGATGAATGATTCTTATAAAAGCCTCTCGTCTCCTACTACACACCGATGATGGATGGACGTACAATACAAAGCATCAGATTCTATTCGATCTCCACAATTTTGCTTTCCATTGAAATATATATATACGTACCAAATCAACAACCATAAACACACATCTAGCTAGCTCTCTTCACACACATACACAAAGTCGGTCGGATTCATTCCTATTCTACCCTTGTGTAGAATTTTTGCACAAACAACTACTAACCAATTTACGTACGATTAGTTAGTACGTAGTTACCTTGCGAATGGATACGAAGATAAAAGTTGACCGAGCTCCGGTTACTTGCACTCCGGAAAGGACTGATCTGCCCTCCCTGCAGCTCCTCCTACTGGTCAAAGCACATGCAGTAGTACTCTACTTGAAAAGCGAAGTCACAAACTTATATTCTCTCTCATAAGTATAACTGTATAAGTATTATATTGAGCTTTAACGTTTAAAGTTATCACCTTTTTTTTCAAAATAAGTATTTTTAAAATATTTCTTATTCCTACTCCTTACAAAAAAATAGTATTTTTAAATGTATTTTTTCAATTTTACTTCACAGTCACTTTATTTTTTAACTTAAAAATACATTTTTAATTTTTATTTATTTTTTGATAAATAAAGTCATATTTTGTTCTTGCTCCAAGAAGTGAGATTGTTTATCCGAATGTAGTAGTAGTAGTAGTAGTATTAAATAATTGTGATATTAATGTATTTGATTATAATCAAATTCGTGCAATCATTATTTTCTAATATATTTAATTATTTGACCAATCTACAACATAATTTGATTTTTTTTCTTTTTACTTAATTAACATATATTTAACATATTTAATTATTTAATTATTGAGCAATACTTGTAATTTTTTTAATGACTGTGTTAGGGGATTTGTTGGATTGTAAATGTAGTTTAATGTTTGTTGTTCTTGCTTTAAGAATAATGCATGTGGTGGGGGTGGGGGCAAGAAAACGAGAAATTAAAAGAAAAAATAACTGGGCAGTTGGGCAGTGTGGAAAGATATTCGAATATTCCTTGGGATATTTGTGATGCATTGTACAAATGTTTTTGGGATGTTCTTGTCTTGTCCTAGCTAATTTGGCAACTCCATAAAACAGTTGTCTTGTTCGCCGAAGCCGTTGATGATGAAGCCAACCGAGTTCGAATCGAATTTGGTCGATGCCGAGGGAGGAGATGTGGATGGTGATGATGTCGAGGAGGAGGGGGACCATGATAGCAAAGGCAATGAAAACGGTAATGTCGAGAAGAACCATCTCAAAGAAGATGGTGATGATGATGAAGAGGCAGATGATGCTGCCAATGGCCAAGATGATGATGACGACGAAAACAGTGAAGACGAGGTGGAAGAGGAGCCTGATGATGATGAAGATGAAGAAGACAAAGATGAGGAGGAAGATGAAGACGAGGAAGTTCAGCCTCCCAAGAAGAGAAAGAAGTGAAGCTTTTGAAAGAGTACCAATTCTAATTATCCACTTGTGCACGTTTACTAGTCCTTTTGCCAGTTTTTTAGCCTCTTCTCAGGCTTCTGTACTAGGATATTTGAGCTATCAATATCTCAAAACTATGTTATTCAGAATACAGATTCTGACTATATCAAAATTAGTAACTGTATCAAACGAGCGAATCGCAATGGAACCCTAATGGAAATATGTTTTTTTTCATTCAGAATGATATTCCTCCAATTGAATCGGATCAAATCAATCTACAAAAGGAAGCAACTCTGTACAGAAATAAGAATACATGCAGACCCTTCATAGTAACTGACTAACTGTACATCATATTATATAGAGATAGGTAGAGATATAATAACCATATATCTCTTTTCTATATCTACCCCAAACCTGTATTTACATGCACGGAATGTTGAATCAATATATAAGACTTTTCAGGCACTCGCGATTCCGGTAAAAAAATGTAAGCTTTTAGGTGCTTAAAGAGAAACACGGAAGAGACGGCGCGAGAAGCATAGATACAAAACCTGAAGAAACTACAATGAAACTAATGTCAGTCGTGTTCACCCAAAACAATGAAGCATGGGGCATGGAATTCAAATGAGAGCGCGAATTTATTTACCTAATTAGGAGATGAAATTCCGAATCATCTTTTTGTTGCATCAATGAACATAGCTCGGGTCCAATGCTCCACATCTTCAGTTTGTGACGGAGGAGGGGGGAAACTAGGGTGTTCCACGAAATCCCATCCTTCATTTAAGCTTTCATTCTTTCCCACAACGGAATATTCATTTGCAAACAGATAACTGGCAGCAGAGCTTGGAAGATAATTATCAGATGCATTTCTCTGTGAAAAAAACAAAAAAATCAACTGTAAAAAAAGTACTAGTAATTTTTAATGCGTGGCAAACAAATGTTATATTTTCGGTTCATAAGAAAACATTGAATTACAATGCAAGAACCCCTTTTCGTAATTGGCCCTTATAGAACAATAAGCAGTGATATAACGATGTCAACAATTATTAAAGTAAAGTTTGTTAGCTATTTTAGCAAGTATGAACCAAGCATCGGTATTTTATTCTATCCACTGTAGTTTCATTCTATATCGGTATCAAGACTATTACCAATATAGGTGGGGCGTGCGCACTCTCCATTAAAGTGCTAGATGAAATAGCTGGCTCCACATTCCATACAGATGAATTTGGTTGTTGGCCGGGCTTGGATGACCTTCAAAATCTTGCTAGAGTCAATGATTCTATATATAATTTACAATTTGTAATTGTAGAATTGAGTATGGCCACAGATAGTGGAGTATTTAAAAAGCTTTACATTGCTACAGTACAATCCAATGCAACTTCAAATTGTAGAATAGAGTAGCATTGGCTAAAAATATTCACATAAATAGATTTCCCATGTAAATATTCTTTTCAGGGCCTTGAGACTGTAGCTCTTCAAAATTAAGTTCAATTCACATTTGTTTTGTATGCATTGGATGAACGAAAAAGAAAAAGAAAAAAAGAGGCTAATGATTATACCTCGAGGATGCCGTTCGCAAAGATAAAACAGCCCGAACTTCCTTAGAAGAAGAAAGTGTGGCCAACAATCTTGCAAATGCCTCGAAAGTCGAGGCTTCCAGAGGAACTTCTAATGACAATGAGTTATAGCAGTATGCAGTTATGCATGCCACACTTTTCTTGAGGAGTGATATGCCTTTCTGCAAATCCTTGTGTATTTCAATTGAATGTGGGGACGCAGAAGAATAACTGAAACTTCCGCGAGATGATTCTAATCGAGGCTTTCTTTCAGACTCCATTGAAGCAACACCAAAATTACTTGAGCTTCTCTCAGACCATGAAGTTTCACCACCAGTGGAGCAAAAGTTTTGGCGAGGAATGAAAAGCGGGAATTCACTGTGGTTTATAATAGAAATAAAATTGAAGTGAATGATGTATATCTGTATACAATTATGGTTCAAAATTTCAGAGAGAATACCTTCTGGATGATGGACGAGCATCCCAGTATGACTCCCGCTGCCATATTCGAGAACAAGAACCCTGATACAAGTGGGAAACATGAGAACCATGATTTCTAAATTACCAAAAAAACATCCGAGTCCCAACAAATACAAGGCATGGAAACAGGACGATTCGGCCAAACTCAAGACATACTCCACCAAGTCAATCTAGAATCTGGACCTGGTAAACAGGTAGACCCATTTTATAAAAAAAAAGTTTAAGATAGCAATATAATTAACCACTGAAACTTTGTAAAATGTTATGATGTGTCCTAGGCGGACCACGGAGAAGATTGAAAATCTAAATAAGTAAAAAATATCTATAAATGGGGAGGAACTGGGTCGGTTTAGGATTCAACTCATCTCAGTGTCTTGCTATCCATTAAACTCTGGCACAACAATCTCAACATAAAAGATAAAATTTACATGTTTTCTCCTAATTCTCACACAATGAACATTTGAATATTAGGTAGAAACTTATCGAACACAATTTCATTTGTAAAAACTCAGTCCAATGAGAACAGTTGCACTTATATTATCAGGGCACAGAGATGTATACATACCGCAAATCCAGAGTTATGAAGCGCAGGAGCACACACAGTAGGAACAATAAGATTCAGGAGTTGCACCATATAGCTGGTTACAGTAATTGGGAATGAAGGTAAGTATATCATGGCATATCAGGAAATACCAAAAGTTACTTCATGGCATCACATAAAGAGTAACTACTCCACATGTTTCTTAACTTTGTGAAATGTGCGATAAAAGTAGGGAATGGATAATGTTCCAAAAATAATACAGTACAGTACATATTTCACATCAAATTCCTGTTAGATGCTTACATATTTCAGAGCCCATAGTGTCAAATAAATATTTCGACGATGCTAGAAATTGTAATACAAACCATGATCTTGACATCTCATTAGCAATATAAGTCATCCAAACAGCTAAATACATACTTATTTACAGACTCAAATCATGGAGCAAAATGGGAATTATAACACTTGTTAGGACCAAAAGGCCAAAGCCTTACCAAGCAAAGAACAAATAGAATGAAAATGGGTAACCATGATTCATGAAACAACATGATCGAGATAGATTGAAGTTTCATCAAAATGCCCAAAAGAAAAAAAGCTCACGGTTATCAATATATAAGATCAAGTATAGACAAACATAGGATCCCGTGATCCATATAATAAGAAGAGCAGTAAACACACCCCAGTGAAGCAGCAAGTTCATCCGAAGGAACTGAATGGGGATCTAAGCCTCTCGGCAAGCGTGCGTTGCAAATGGTATCAAATTGGCCTGTATACCCATCTTTTCTCTCTGCATCTATATTCACCTGCATTATAGCTATAGTGAACTACTGTTGAAGGAGACAAATTTTACAGGGAAATTATAGGGAATATATCGACAAATATCAACACAGGGGGAAGCAGGTAGTGCTCCAGAAACAAGACTTCTAGATGAATCTTCTTCCGGGAAATTATTAGAGGACATGAGAAAATAGAAGGAAACTTGTATAAAGCCATGAATTAATACAAATTAAAAAATCCACTAATGATACAAGTCAAGTTTACCAAATGGATCGTTAGGCATAGACTTTACAAGCTCAAAAACATTACAATTTGACTATTTGAACAAAGGAACACTAAATAATATATTAATAAGAGGCAGTAAGCTTAGAATGTACCCGCCGCAGGGGAAATAACTTGCATATCTGCTTTATAATGACCGATTGCTTATGAAGGCGTTCGGAAGTAATTGCCATCTGAAAAAAAAAAACAGATTTGGAGCATTGATGATTGTTGAGAAACAGCATCTTCACAGGTAAATATTAAACAAACATTTAAAAAAACAAACTCAAACTACATGCTAAAATAATCTTCAGCAGAAAAATACAAACAAAACAAACAAATTTCTCACATGCCCCAGACTCTGTGTGCAGATAAGATTAGGATAATACTTCTCAATTTGTTCCATATGATTCCTTTCCAGCTGCACTTATGCATCAATTATTAGCCACAAAACCAAATTATAATTCACAGATAGGAAAACTTTGATAGAGAAATATATCTGGGATACCGTGTTTATGGCTGATTCAAGCGACTCGTACTTGACTTTTAGATCATGAGATATCTTCCCAATCTTCGACTTTCCTGAAAATAATCGATTATTTACCCATAAGCCAAATGGGAAAGACCATCTGACAACAAAATCACAATGAAATCTGAGAAGTTGTTAACCTTTTGAAACTTGTTCCTTGCGAAGTTGGAGCTTATCTCGCAACCTCACTAACTTCTCTTGTTGAAGCACCCTCCAGCTCTGTTGATCATCAGCCTTCCCCTAAAAGAAGTCGAAACGGAAAACATAAGCACCTTCAAAATCAACTAATGGAGCAGCATTATAAAAATTGAAAACGTGGCAGATGCAAGTTTCACAAAACAATTGTTTCGCCTCGAGAATCTACAGTCGCCTCTCCAAAGATTCCGATATCTACAGCGTGATCGTCCTATAATCACTCCACACTCAGTTATACCCGCAAGAGTACAACTTGTATCTCCACTGTCCATCCAATCATCCAATATTTTATCCCAAATCCCACTTCAGTAAAACACTCATTTCGATCACTTAAAAATTAAATCTTGAAGAAAAAAACATATATTTATGGGCATCGCGAATACCTTCGCGACAAGAACTTGGGTCAATCTGGAATACAGCGCATCCCTCTTACTCTTCAATAGCCTCAAACTACAATTGTACTCATTCAATCTGAACAAAATCGCACCAAACAGAAATCTTTCAAAAAAAAAAAATTGTCGCAATGGCACTGCTCACAGTACAAACACTTGCACGGAAATTACAGAACACGTGGCGAAGCGCTTACCTGTAATTGACGCAAACGGAACATATAGAAGCGAGATTGGAATTATCGCATACGGCACAGGTACTCGTTTTCTTCGTGTTCATCGTCTCCGTGAGCTGAAATACGTCAGAGAATTTGAGAGGGGGAATCGGAGGAGATTTTTGGTGAGGGATTAAAAGCTCCCCCAACTAGAAAGAGGGATTAGGTTTTCCGATTCATTGATTGGTTAATTTACTCATCCCATTTACAACAATCATCACCTACATTTAACTTGTTTTTATAAAATAAATAATTACTTATTTTTTTAGTAAAAAAGAAAATAATCTGTGTCCAAACCTTAAAAACGAAACGAAAATACTGAATTAATTATTTTATTAAATTTAAAATGGGCCGCGTTAATTAAGAAGACAAATGGGCCCCGTGAATGAGGCTCACTTAATCTAAGCGAATGGTTGTAGAAAACAAATAGCCCATGAAGCGAAAATAATAATAAAAAGTAAAAACATCATGTTGACAGTGGGATTCGAACCCACGCCCTTTCGGACCAGAACCTTAATCTGGCGCCTTAGACCAACTCGGCCATATCAACTTGTTGAAAACCAATGAAATAACAATTAATAATAACTTTATTACTTGATCATAATTTATTTATAACCATACCATGTAATTTAACTGTGCTTTAGAATTGTTTATTTAATTTAAAATTCAATTAACTGTGCTTTAGAATTGTTTACTCCATTTAACAATCTTAGTATTGTACAGCACGTAAGAAAAAATAAGTCGTTGATGATATATAAAAAATTGAAATGCTACTTGTCCTTATTATATGTATGTATGAACGAATTAATGACACGTATCAAACTACTTGCTACCTACAATTACAAGACCCTCACTACTGTAAAAGAAGACAAGACAAAACTACCAAAAGAAAATTAATATTTTGTGGACTTTGCAATCATTCTAACGTCTTTTAGATGAAAATTACAAACTCTCTGATCATCAATATTTGCAAATAAATCGATAGATCTTTCCAACAATAATGGCGTGGCCAATCCATCAACTGAACCCTCGAGCAAACGAGAAGCCACCACATGAACTCACACCGTGAAAGGTGTTCAACAAGATGAGAGCCAACTCCTTCTCGATCCAACTATCGCCTTCCTGCTCAGTCTGCGCCCTTGAATACTCTGTTACAATCTCGTCAGGCACCACCGAGCTCCTACACAAAGGGCATGTGGCCTTGCTATTCACCTGCAGCAGCCATTTCTCCAGGCAACCTCTGTGAAATGAGTGCTTGCACTCTACCAACTCCCTCCCCTCTTCTCCATCTTCGAACCCCGACAAACAAATGCTGCATTCGACTAACTCAGGTTTCGTCTTCTTCCCGAAAGTGAATCTCGAGCTTTTACTGTCGACAGCTGACATGAACCTACGACTGGTGCTGACAAGCCTGTAGTGCTTCCAGATCATCCAGATTCCCAGGATCAATATCCGGATCACCTTTGGCAAGACTCCTACGGAAAAGGCAAGAACCTTGTTAGGGTAAGAACAGAGTTTTGCTATGGCTCCCATAATGATTGAAAGGACACAGCAGTGAATGTGTGTCGTTCTTAGTATTGTGCTTGGTATAAACCTCAGTTTATCATATAATTCCAAGAGTTGAATTCTAAGTTGGGCAGGTTAGATGATGAGGTTTTGTAATAATAAAGTCAACTAAAGGGAGTCAGAGCAAGTCTTCTTGACTTGGTAGGAAATAGTTGGTCACCTGTAGACATGATCACATGTATTCCCCTTTGGATCTTTTTTCTCCCTAAAATTATTTTACTGTCTCCATCAATACAAGACAAAGGCCTTTTTTCCCCTTCATCACAAAATACACGTTTATTTTGATTTTTTAATGTGTAGAAAAAATAATCGTTTTTTTTTTTCAAAGTAAAGTATACCAAAAAGTGATCATATTTATATGTAGCAATTAGCACTCCATCCATTCTACGTCCCACGTAAGGGTTACGCTTTTCATTTTGGGTTTCTATTTTATATTTCTAAAATAGAAAAATGATAAAATTAAATCACTGCAACAACTCAACATACCTCACTATACACATAAAATATCTTTTTTTTTTCCTTTATCCTTATAGCGACTTAAAAAGGGAAAGTGAAATCAAGTCTAACGCAAGTAACCCCAATGCAAAGACTCCTAGTATGCTAAATTCCTAGAATTTGGCTGATTTAAGATGGTACTCGATATTTTATTTCATTTTCAAAGATAAGATAGGGTATTGTTCTAAAAATGAGACCCGTCAAGATCCTGCCAAGATTCTAATTAGTCACAACCAGCTACTTAAATAGCATCTAATACTTTTTAGAATACTACAGGCAAAAGACTAGAGTGGAGATTTTATTGAGAGGTCATTATAAGTATGAAAACGTTGTATGGCAAGGTTGGCCTGCAACATTTAATCTTTAATTAACCTGATATAATGTTTCACAACAGGATGTGTCGTCTTTATTGGCCAATGAAGTTAGGCTTCCGTCTCTCGGAAAATGCAGCAAGGCCTTCCAAGCGGTCCTCAGTGTGCAAGAGTTGTTGATAGCAGTCTTCCTCTACCTCCAAAGCTGTTGTCATGTCCGTCTCAGATCCCATGTCGATAGCTCGTTTCGCCATTCGTATTGCCAATGGTCCCTTTCATAATGGAAAAAAAGGTCATTCGCAAAAGAAAATGGGTAAAACCATCTATTAAATTATTCCTACATCAATTTCATAAGACTTCCCTTGAATTTTATGACACAAACAAACAAAAACAACGAATTTTAATTGCATACTACTTAATCTTATCCAGCCAAATTCATACCCCCTTGAATTTCATACTACGTTGCAAATAAAATTTTCAATGTTTTATTCTTTTCCAATTTCAATTTATACTATACTTTCAAATTTCATACTATGCCTTTAATGGGATAAAAACATTCCCATATATGACAAATACAAAAGTTCAAAAATATTATTGTACGAGAATTTCGCTTACATATTATATTTTCATCCCACAAATATAAGGTTGATTACTTTTTCACAATCAAAAGTGGGCTGTATTCTATTAAGCTGTTCATTTTATTTTGTTTGGTTTATTCTTTATATGTCAAAA
Source organism: Euphrasia confusa (assembly GCA_954870475.1). Lineage (NCBI taxonomy): Eukaryota > Viridiplantae > Streptophyta > Magnoliopsida > Lamiales > Orobanchaceae > Euphrasia > Euphrasia confusa. Next base: position 35,837,874 of record OX940960.1, read on the forward strand.
CAAGAAAGAGGAAATTTTATTTTATATTACCTTCTACAACAGCTATTTCTTATTTTCTTCTATAATTACTAGATAAATCTAAATAATATCATTATTTTTATTTTCACATAATCTTCTATTTCATCTTTCCTATACAATATTAATTAATAAGTATATAAAAGTCTCAAAACATCCATTATAAAAGTTTACACAAGTCTTCAAGAATCTTATGAAGATCTTACAGAATCTCACAAAATCCATCAACGTCATTAAAATCTCACAAAATAAATCTAAGGTTGTTGAATTGTAACTTTATGAATATTTTCCTAAAGAAACTTATAGTTTAACTACTCTAATTGACTGTATTTTTATTTGGACAGAGTGATTGTTCAAATCAGCCCATATAGACCAGTTTAACCTTTCACATAAATTCAAAATTTCAAAGAGTATTGGAAATCAAAAATAAGCAAAAAAACTTTTGTAATTTTTCCTTATTTAATGAAGGGTACCAATTCTAACATGCATATTCAATTGGGTTATAAATGTATAAAAGTCTGAAACATATAGCAAGTGGACTATATATTTGGAACTTTTTCAAAATGAATACTGTGATTTGGGACGGACAGACGGGCATTATTAAAGTCAATGTCGTAAGGGTGAAGGACTGAAAAAATTAAAATATCAGCGATAAACTGTGTACCTTAAAAGAATCTTAAAAGAGAATCTTTTAAAAAATACAATAATGCATATGAAAGTTAATTCTGTACCTTTTGATTTATATCTCGAGCAATTTCAAGGGCTTTCGACCGAGCATCGCCAGCAGGGACACAGTGATTGACAAGCCCTGCAAAGAAATTGAAACATCAAGCATGCAATTGATGGTGCAATAGAAAGCGCAAAATAACCCGTCAGTAGACTCAGTACAAATGAAAAGGCTCGAAGTCGGCGGCGTACATACCCACAGAAAAAGCATATTGGCCACCAATCTTTCTACCGGTAAATATAAGTTCCTTGGCCGTTGATTTCCCAACCAATCTAGGAAGTCTTTGTGTTCCCCCAGCCCTGGAAGAGGCCTTTCCTTAAATTAGACAGCCAGAAGATGTTTGCATGCAATGGACTAGGAGCACTTGAAGAGCAATTATAAGAATTGTATAGACCCAAGGCATACAACGAGATTAGATTATACCCGGGAATAATTGCAAGACCTGTTTCTGGTAATCCCAACACTGCATCTTTCCCTGCACCATTCATTAATGTGAACGTATTGAGACAGAAAAAAATACAGATTGCTGTTTTGTTTTTTGTGCTCATAGATATTAAGTTAACTGACCACATATTCGAAGATCACAAGACAATGCCATCTCAAGCCCACCCCCCAATGCGGCACCTTCAATGACAGCTATGGTAGGAATACAAAGTGCCTGAAAATTATAATTCATGAACTCAAGTTCAAGTAGTAATAACCAAGGAGGCACGAAGTACAAAAAAACGTAAGGCCTTGTTTGTCATCATTTTGAATACTCATGTTTCCAATTTCCACGTCTCCAGATTATCTACGATGCACTATCTCAAGAATAATCATCAAAACATAATCTCTACTATCGCACGAGAATCGATAAATCCTCAAAAGTCGTTTTCTAACTCTAGACAATGGAAGTTAAACATGAATATATAACCATAGAAGGACAAGAAGGGTTAGGTGCAGACCTCCAAATAGGAGAACGTGGAGCGTAGAGTGTGCACAAAATCCTGAGCTTCAGATGGGCTCATCATCTTCCTTTCCTATAAATGAAAATAAATTAAAAATATAACTTAATGCAAATAGAGATTCATAAATTTCAAGCAAGTCCCGTCCACGGAAACAATCGAACATACACAACTACTACATTTTACCTTCAAATCAGCACCTGCACAGAACACTTTGGGAACTGAACTAGAGATCATCAACACCTTCGCTTTACGGTCTTGATTAACAGCTTCAAATGCGCACTGCAATCCCCGCAGCATATCCTTCCCGATAGCATTTTTGGTTCCAGGCCTTTCCAAGTTAACCTCCACGATTCCTGCAAGTTCAATCGGCAGCTTACAGATAACTGACATAAAAATAAAAAAAAATAAAATAAAAAATGCGATCAGAAAACAGAATCGTTTACCAGAATCATTCTCGGTGAGCTTGTGCAGTTTAACAGATTCCGAAGTTGCCTGAAGGAGAGTTCGAACGCTCTTGAATCTGAACAGAAGAGGCTGTGATTTTCTCATCGATTTAGCTGCAGAAGCCGACACCGCCATTTCTACGTTTCTCTTTTTCGATTTACGAAATTGGGGTTAGGGTTAGGGTTAGGGCAACCGATTTGAGATTTGAGCCCTTTTTGGGGGATTTAGAAGTTAGAAGTTAGAACCAACAAAATTCCCAAGGAGAATTCTTTTTTTTTTTTTTCATTTTTTTCTGAAAGTAAATAAGTAAAGAACAAAACTAAATTAGTGTAATTTTCAGCATAAAAATTTGTTGATATATGATGAAATAAATAATTTGCTGTACATAGTTTAATTACAATCATACATACTATCCCAAAGATCTCTCCACAATAGAGTTATTTTGCGTGCAACAAATTATTTACATTTACCAGTCATCCAAAAAAAACAAAAACATCAACTCTAAGTCTCTAGAGCTTCATATGCATCATCAAATCAACCGGCATCAGAATTCTGTGATCGGTTTAAGGTTGTTACGAGGTTCCTCGACGGGCGGACATTTTTTAGCGTCATCTTGAGTTTCTGCCTCTCGCCTTCCACCTCAGCAAACTGGAGGCTCAGCTGAGAGTACCTGTCGTGCATCTCCGCCAGCTCAAATTCCAGAGACGAGTGCCTTTCCTTCACTTCCAGCATCTCCTTAATCAGCTCGTTGATGTCTTTGAAGCTTTTGAAAATTGCTTCCTCGTCGCTGTGTTGTTTCAGGAAAGAACTGCGGGCAAGGGGCAAGGAAAATCGCGTTAAATTTACAGCTTTCGTAAAACATGTTTTTCAGGGATGATCGAGTAATGCAAAAGGTAGTTTTGCAGAGAAAACTGGACCTACCTCTGGAAAGTGAGGTTGGATTTGTTATTTGCCTTCAAGGCTTCGGCGAGCTCTATTTCCAGTGCAAGAACCCTTTCCAAGGCATTCCCACCTCCGGAAAATTCATTGAACGAAGGAAACATGCTTCCGAGCTCTTCGTTTGCCTTTCCCAAGAAAAGAAAAAAAGGATGAGACAGTGGGGTCAAAAGTAAAGATTACAGTTGCTGGTAACAGTAGGTAAGCTCACTTTATGCAGTTTCGTGATATCTCGTTGCAGGACTTCAAAACCCGGGTCGGGAACATGGCTTGTGGTGTTGAAGACTTTATTTTCATTCTTCATCTTTTCCAGCTGTAGGGAGAAAATAAATGCAAGGTTTCCATCAGATTGAGTATCAACAAACTTAGATCATGTTTGATTATAAGTTTTTTCAACTGAATTCATCATTTTTCAATTTTCATGCCCCAATCACTATTAGATCAATAACAATCACTGAATCACATCATCATCGTCTTTACGCATGTGGGGCCATCCACCGTTCTCCCAAAAATCAACTTTTCCAAACTATTTTATCCAAACATGTTTCCGACTTTCACACAAAAACAAATAAATTGTAGAAATACAACTCCCAAAATCTAAAAAACTGGAAACTGGAAAAGAAAACACATAAAAACAAGCTCTTGCGATTCAATATAAGAAAATACCTCTTCGTGTAGATGCACCATGCTAGATCTCAATTGAGATGTGGAATGCTCGTTATCAACATCTGCATTATTGTCTTCACTTGATGACGATTCTTCCATGACGAGTAACTCAGCATCCGTAACATCCTGCATAAATTTACCATGTGAAACGGCTCTTTATTAGTTATTGTGCAGATAAAAACAGGCATGTTACTTTTAAAAATGCAAGTATTCGACCACTTTGACAGGCAAACCATTTCCTTACATGCTAAACATTTCACAGTTTTTCCAAAACAGGATTGAGTCGATTGACCTATTCGTATACCTAGCAAAATGTAGCAATTGGCAAAGCATCTAGGTAAAACTTATCGTCTATAAGACTGATAACCCAAGATTTTATACCCTGATTTTGCTTTTTCCAAGGAAAAATAAAATATTTTAGAAACCATTATGATGATTGACAGGCTACAAAAAAAATCACACAACCCCCGATGGAATTATTACCTGAATAAAATTTTGACCATCTCTGATCGATTGAATGCTTTCTTCCAATTCATCATCCAAAGAACAATGTTCACCCATTCCGAAACTCGTGGAACATTTCAAATCCTCCAATTGTCCCTTCACTGAGTTAAGTTCGACTGCAAGCCGAGATTTTTCCACCTCTAATTCAATCAAAGATCTTCCCAGCTTCTCCTTTTCCTCCTTGCAGCATTCTAAGCTAAGCAATGCACATTCCAGTTCAGCCTTTGTCCGGTCATAAGTATTGCTCTTTTCACGCTTTTCTGCTTCCAGCGCCGAGATTCTAAGCAAGAGCTCCTCCTTCTTCTTCAAGCACACGGCCTCGGATTTCTTCCTGTTCTCAATCTCATCAATTGCGTCTTGAAGCTTCAAAAGCATCTCTTCCCCATGCTTCTTTGAAATAGAAACCTGATGCTTTAGCTCTTGGACCTGAGTCTCACACTGCTCTTTAATAAACGCCATTCGTAAGGATTCTTGGCCTATTACTTCTGCTTCTCTTTTTCCTCGGGCTACAACACACTCTGCTTCCGCCTTGTCTTTAAGTTCCTCAAAATGGGTGGATAATTTTTTATACTTTTCTGCCTTCAGAACTTGTTTAGAGAGCTCATGTGAAAGTTCGTGAATTTTACTTCTGAGTACCAAAACTGAAATTTCTAATTCCTCTTTTGAAATACTGATTTCCGAGGAGAAGTTGGTTTCCATCGTCGTCAGATTTCTCCTGCACTCCTCAAGTTGATCCGTGATCTCGTTGTTGGAATCAGAAAGAAGCTTGTTTTGAGCTTCGGAGGCTTCAAAATCAGATCTTAGGCTTTCGAGACTTAACAACAAGTTAGTCTTTTCTTCCTTCCAGTTAGCTTCTTTACTTTGGACAGAAACCTCCAAGGACACGAGTTTCTGTTCAAGTTTCTCAGTTAAAGCTTCATAATGGTTTGAAACATAAGTAAATTTCACATCTGCCGCAAGTAAGGAGTTGTTCATCTCTAATAACTGACTCTCAAAATCAGTTTTGTGGGAGTTCTTGTTTCTCTCGAGTTCTTCTATAAACACATTCTGCTGATCCAAAAGATGAGCAAGTCTTGATTTCTCCAATTCAAGATCCGATGCCAGTTCCCTAACATGCATGAGTTCAGCATTTTGCTGCTCTATATCAAACAGTTTATCTCGATCCTTCTTTAAGCATAAAGTAAGATCTCTAACTTTTGTTTCCAGATCATCTTTATATGCTTTTTCGTCATGCAGAATTTTAGAATTTTCTTTCAAGCAACTAACCTCACTCGAAAGCTTCATATATTCCTCATTTTTTTCCTGTAAGCACCGGGCGAGTTCTTGCTTATCATGCATCAGCTTAGAAATGGTTAATCCATTACGCTCAAGTTCTTCTGCTAGAGCATCCAAGCCCGAGACCTCTCGAGCCAGGTGACCATTTTTACAAGACAATTCTTGCATCTGATCTTCCAAGAGTGCAAGGTCAGCCAAAAGCACCTTGTTCACCTGGGTATACTTCTCTTCAGTTTCGGAACTCAAGTGAAGTTTGTTAGCCATGGACTCAAGTTCGGTTTGAAGTTTCTCTACAAGGGCACTGGACACATCTAGCTTTGTCACCGTGTCTTCTAAGCTGCTTCTGAACTTCTGCTTCATTGTTTGAATTTCTGACCTTAAAGCGCCTAAGGACATATCAGCAACAGCTCTCTCGCTTTTTAGATTTTGATTCTCTTCCAACAGTTCACAATACTCCGCACGTGCATTATACTGGATTTCTTCTATCTGCAAAATGGCATCTTTTACGTCCACGTGAAAATTTTCCTTATTATAAGATGCCAACAGTTTAACTAACTTATCTCGCACAAAATTGATACTTTCATCAGCAATGACTCTCTCACTTTTAAGGTTCTGATTCTCGTCCAACAGTTCACAATATTTTGTGTGTACGTTATGCAGGATTTCTTCTAGCTGCAAAATGGCATTTTTTATGTCTACGCTTCCCAAATCCACGTGACTATATTCCGTATCATAAGATGCCAACAGTTTAACTAACTTATCTAGCACGAAATTGATACTCCCCTCGAGATTTTCCTTGGACGAAAGCACTTCATCTGATTCAACTTTAAGTATTGTCAACTTTTCCTTTAAAAGCAACATTTCATTCACCACTTTTTCCTTTTCAGACCCATCTTCCTTTAATTGAGCCAAACACGCTTCATATTTGCTTTCCAAGTCTTGCACATTCTGAGCAAGAAGACAGTTCTCCCCACAAACACTCGCTAATTTATCTTCTAGAAGCTGATTCTTGAAAGCCATGTCACTACACTGAGAAATGGTCATGTATTTGTACTCGCTAAGAACGTGAATATCATCCGTAGCCTTCTGCAGTCTTACCATCAACTGGTTTTGAGAATCTCTCGAGAATTCTAACTTCTCTAGAAGCTCGTCCATTTTCCCCTTCATAATTTTAATCTCAGCATCACCTTCACGTAAGGATTCTTGCATTACTGTCGAATAGATATCCAAGTGCAAGTTAACCGAACACATTTTGGTAAGCTCTTTCTCAACCTTCTGATAATTCTCCTCCTGCATGCACAAGGATCTCTTCAAGTCTTCATAGAGAATATCCACACCCACTGATCGTTGATTCTGAGAATCTGGCAAAGCCTGCTTAATGAGATTCTCATTAGTCTCGAACATGGATACAACCTGCGAAGAAAGCACCTGAAGGTCCTTTTGTAATTTGTCCACCGCAATTGAGTAGTTAAGGCGGGCTCGTCTCAGAGCTGCTTCAGAAGTCGTGGCCCTTGTCTCGAGCTCCTTATTAAGTGCTTCCAAATCACGTCTCTCCTCCACAAACTTAAGCATCTTTTGATTCATATCACGACAAAGTGATTCCGTTTCAGATTTGCTTAAGGATAACGTATAGTGACAAGTCGAGTGCTCTTCCCTCAAGTGCTGCAGCTCCCCCAGCAAGCGCTTCTGATTTTCTTCCAGCTCGTGAATAAGCGCTTCATAGTAACATTCCATTTGATCCGCTTTTCGGTTTAGAGCTTCCTTTTCGATCTTTACATCATCCAACTCCCTTTCAAGATCAAGAATTTTTTGGTTAGCTGCCTCAGACATGGGAGGGACCATACTTAAATTCATAAGGATACTTTCAGGTTGACACAAATCCAAGCCCAGCTCATTTCCAGACACAGCAAATTCGTCATTTCTGAGTTTGAAGTCTTGCAGAAAAGCGAGCAACGCCTCGAACTCTGAGTAAATAAATTTAGCGTTTATATCGTGTGGGACAAGATAAGTCTTGCTCTGAACCTCTCTTATCTTGCTTTCCACAACACCAACCAAGTGATCAACCCGGTTTTTATCTGGAATAGGAATTTGAGGGCCAGGTTTAAGATCTTGGAGCTTGATTATATCATCTTTGAACTTCAGCAATTCCAATTTCATGACTGAGACCACATTTGCCAGTTCATCGGATGTAGATATCTCGGAAGCCAGCTGTCGTGAAAGTCTTTGTGTTTCGGAACCCAACTCGTTGGCGATGGTTTGCAATGAGCCCACTTCCAGCTTAAGGTTGAAAAGAGACGACTCTGCCAGTTCCAAGCTCCGTTTAAGACGACTATTCTCCTCAAAAGCCATTCCCAGCTCATTACTACCTATGGGTGGATCATCTTTTACAGCATGTGGGCTTTGACAGTTAGAGAGCATAGATAGGTCGCCGGAGATTGTGCTTCTAAGGCTATCAATCGCATGTGGACTGGAAATCTCGTTTTTATCTGCATAGAAACTTCCGGAAGTAGCAGAATCAGCATATTCTTCATTATGGTTGACATCTTCCTCAGGTGAAGGGAATTCATTTGAATCGGTTGTATGCTTAATTCTTGAACTGGCCTGCAGAAAAACGAGGGAAGCGAAAATTTGAATTAGGTATGCCAATCAGACTAAGGGCCCGTTGGATAACACTGAATCTAAAAAGTAGTAACTTTTTAGTGTTTGAATCTTACACTGTTGACTCTAATAAGAATTAACCATTAAGTTGAATCTTTCAGTAGATAAGTTTTCCTTTTGACAGACAAAACTATTCGATAAGAAATTATCAAACACACCTTAAAGCAGCTCCTACGAGCAACAAAAAGGTTATTGCCCAACAAAATTATTTCAGTTTTGAGAGTGACATTAATAATACAATCATTGTGTTAACATTTGAATTACTTTATTTCGTTTTAAGTGCATTTTTTACAGGTCATTCTAAATTGGCATTTAAATAATGAGACCTTATCAGCCTTATCGCTGCCAGCATCTTCATATAATGGTATATTAGTGGGGCCGTGACTATCAGACCCGGATTGTATTCCATTTTCCCTGAGTTCTCTTTGCTGTTCAAATTCCCTGGAAGAAAAAAAAATATAGTTGAATGCACTCAATGCAGATAAAGAGTACTAGAGTAGTAATGATATAATAAAAATCTGCATTACACATAGTGGTTCAGAAGTCAGTACCTAAACCCAGTTTTTGAGGTCAGGAGCTGTATAGTCATCTGGAACATAGAAATGAAATGAAAATCAAAAAAAATAAAATGAGAAGGGAATTAAGATATAAAGAATAACCAAATGCTAATGAGACTTTTAACATTAAATAATAAAGGTTAACTATCTAAACTATCGGAGCCTTTCAGGAATGTTTTAAGCAGTTACACAGGGAAAGACAGTGAAAAGGAAAAAAAGTACTTATTCTATTAGAAGAAACAAAGCCTTATATGCTATTCTCGATTCCTTACGTGTAATATAGTCCCAAAATTGCATCCATGAAGCGGAAGTGTTACAGCGGAAGGCTTTAAACCATCAATGTAATCAGCTAGGTTGATGGTGGCCTCACCAAGGGTGCCAGCCCGTGAAGATCCCTGGAAAAAAAAATGGAAAATGGTTTCTTTTTAAGAAAATGAAACACATATTGACATGGGAAAAAAATATCAGATGACTTTTGTAACTAGAAACGGCCTAGGAATGTGCAAACTGCCAATAGATGATTAAATTTAACCATTGAAATGGTATCATATGACATAGTTATTTTATGTATAAGTGTTTTTGTATTTGTAATTATTTCTAGGGCTTGGTTATAGAGCATACAAAATAGGAAAGCAAAAAAACGGAAGTAGGTTTACAGTGACATCATGTTACGTACGGCGGTCACAATTTTCAAGCATAAAGGTAATACTCTTATGATATAATGCCATACTCTTTAAAAACAGTCATTTACATTGTTTTGAAACGTGTGATCTTCGACTCGTCATATTCATCAGACAGCCTTATAAATCTATTGTGAGAAAAGAATGGTAAGTTGGTAACTAGTATTTGTGGGCACAAAAACATATCCCTTCACAAAACTACGATAGAAATTGCCTCTTCCATCACACTCTCTATTCACTATTTATGCACTAGGAAAATGCATGACCAAAAGTGATGATGTGTACGTTTCCCATTCAGGGAAGAAAATGGGAATAAGTGAATGAAGGCAGCACAATCCAGGAGATAAATGTCAGGCTTATGAGCATGTTCAGTCAAGTTTCTCTTCAAAATTACTGACAATCAGTAAAAATTGAAATAATATTTCCTACATCCTACAAAGATAGGCATTACATTTTCACAAGGATTAGAAAACATAAAATTTTACGAACAATTCTCCAACATCAACTATAATCCAATGTTAAAAGTTAAAAACAATGGCCCATTGATAAATAGAAAACACTACTTTATGTTTGAGTAACAATGCACATTAAGTGTGGGAGTGTATTTAACTATAGATACATCTCAGATATAGAAAGTGTATATTCAATGAAATATAGGCGGAGGGAGTAATATGTAGACCAATATTATTATCAACCTAATGCGTGTTTTTTTCTATCTCTCGTCTGTATAAATTAATAACTCTCAACCATTTTGAACCAAAAGAAAGTACCAAATCCGGATAGACTTATTTAACATAGGGGCTCAATTTTCTATTCATTTTTTCTCATTTAGGCTCTATTTGGTTCTGTTAAAAAATATTCATGCCACAAGTTCCAGAGAAAGCCCTATTTTGCAAAGGTGTAAATTATGATATCGGAATCAGTAAAGAAATAGTACCATGGCCACAACAATTTTGTAGAGCTTCTCATCGTACTGTTTGCTTTTGGAGTCTTGAAGAAGCCTAGTAGTTTCATAAATAGGATCCGCCCATTTGCATGTTCCATTTCTTACATTTGCTTTGGTTGTCTTAGCTGTTGCTTTTCCGGAATCGGCAGGGATGAATGATATAAACAACTTGTCCCATCCAGTCTGCGGAACCTGAAATGCAATCATTCCAAACAAATAGCAATATTTCAATTACCAAAAAAAGGAAGCAATTATAACAGACAAATATTATATGACCACTATATTTGATAATTTCTAGATTCTTAGTTTTGTTGGTTCCTATTACACACACACACTATATGTGATGAAGTTTATATCAACTCTAGTTACAATTACATAGACTCTCAGAACCCCGTGTATTCTAGTATTTGAGGAATAACTAAGTTTTCCTTCATCTAGAGTGCAAATAAGTTGAGAGAAACCATACGTGTGTGGCGTGAAACTGGAGTCGAAATACCACTTTGACTTTAGTCTTCTCAAGCTTCCACTTAGAAACTCTCGACATTATTCCGACCAGCTCTAAGCATCATCCGCTAGACTGTACCATCAGCAAGGCAATACATTAATCGCTCGTTTAGAACCTAATGACAGTAACCACAACCGTAACAAGTAAAAAATGAAAAATGAAAAACAACTATCTTGAAACCAACAGTCATACTACACAGTCATTAGAAAACAAGAAAAACCAAAACTTTCAAATCCCACACAAAACCCAAATGAATCTTGGAATGGGATTCCAAAAAAACGGAAAATGTCTGATCGAAAACACTCCCAAAATTCGATAAATAAACAAATAGATAAATTTAACTTGTCGATTTCTTGCAATGGCGAAATAATGCAAGCAAAATCTCGCACTTAAAAGAGCTAGCACGTCACTGTGACGAGCACACGCCGTCATGAAAACGAAAAAACTTAACACTTCGGGTTCCGAGAAGTTTACCTAATCATGGATCTGGGGCGGGCAGCTTCAAATGCAAGTGAAAATGAGATGGAACCAGAAAAGGAAACCGAGAAAATGATTGGGAATCTTAGTGGAGAAGAAATGGCGATGGGCTAAAAATTCGATCTCGATTTTCCTTACAGCTCAAAATGCAGGGAAATTCTTGCGAGTGAAGATGAGTTTTTTTTCTGATTAAAGGGTTAAAAAGGGGGGATTGGGTATCAAAAGGAGGGAAAATCCTGTCAAATAAATACTGTAAATTGTTAATTGAGATAAATAATTTAGGGGTTTAATTGTTTGATTTTTTTCGCTGGGTGGTTTACAGCTTTTCACATTATATGGGAAGTATGCGAAATTACAAAAACGACCCTTGATTTTGATGGGGTGAATGGTGATTTTGAGGAGCATTTTGTACTGTAATGTTGTTGGACCCTGATGTGTTGACTTCGTGTACTAGATGATATAGCAAGAGTGCAAGACTACTTGCTTTGTTTCGTCTTCTTATAATTCTCACTCATTTTAAATTGCAAGGAAAGTTAATCCAAAATTAAGAACATATATCGAATTATTTTAAGTTCAATTGTTCCTGTGCCAAATAATATAGTATCTCACAATAAATTTCAGTAAACTGTCTGATTGATTTATTTATTTTTACTTCAATCGAATTTCAACTTTACTAGGTTTGGAGATGTGTAACTAGAATTGTGAATTGAGGCTGCGCAGATCTTATTGCATGGTTAGCTCAGTTGGTTAAGTAGTTGAACTGAAGACCACGAGGTCCTAAGTTCGAACCTGAGACATTATAATTGACCTATACCAAAAAAATGTTAATGCACTATGTTTTGGTGTGTTTTTGCTCTTTGTTGGGGATATTTGCTGGTAACAGAGGGTTTTGGCAACAACACCAAAATGCAAATTTGTTATAGGTAAGAAAGCAAAGGGTAATAGTTTATACAGAAATCGTAAGTAGAAAATGGATGCTCATGACACCTCTTTATTCAAATATTCATACTTAGAATTCATTTTGAAATACAATGGTTTGCATGTCCCTTTCCTCTCCTCTAATACCCTATATTTATACTAACCCATGCATGGCAAGATTATGCCACCTAATGCCCACTTATCAGCTCCTGATTGGACCACAACTCCACTAATGTTTTGCATTAAAAACCCACTTAACTCTAAACAAAGACTTTATCCTCTGCTCCCGTCAAATGTCTTTTGACCACCTGTTGACTCTGACACCTCCCCCACGGATATTCCCGTGTAATAAGTCTGACACTACCGAGCGGTTGTTCCCGTCCAAGCTCTTTTCTGACTTCTGTTGGTTGCCTTTCTAGGTCTTTTTCCATAGATTAATTCTGACTTGCACATCTGATGACGTGGCTACCTCATTGTTGACACGTGTCGGTGACCGTTTTATCGGGTATAACATAGGCCCCCAGGAAAATTGGAGTTTTCAACTTCGATTTCCCTGAAGATTGTGTTTGAATACCTCGGTCTGCACGCCTTGGAATCTGCATTCTGACTTTCTGTCGACGGTTGACTCTTCATTTAATGTTGTTTTTACGCCTTTAAAGGCTCTTCATGTAGTATTACGGCTTCATATCATGGCTTTCACTTGGAATAAAGAAGTGTACCCGAATAATATCACGAGTTTCTCCTTCAGGATTAGAAATCGGTTGATGAAGGCTAAGCTGCCTTTGTCTTTATCTTTTTCACAGAAGTTTCCGGAGCTTGCTGGACAGGACGTCGCTTTGGTAGATGCTTTTGAAAGAATCTGGACGGTGAAAGTGGAGAAGGATGGTCGGCGGCTGGTACTGACTGACGGTTGGAGTAAGTTTTGTGAGCGTCGGTTGGTTTCAGTGAGCGGAATCATCTTTCTGGAGTTGCGTGGGCAAAAGTCTTTCAGCATTGGAGTATTTGGAAAGGATGGAGAGGAGATCATTGATCTGGGAACTGATTCTGAAGATAGCTCTATCAATTCCGAGCTGGAAAATTCTCCTGCAAAAGATAACTGGGATTTCTTTTCCCCGTGAAATCTATTCGAGAAGTATTTTTGGCATTTTCTTATGTAAGATTACCTTTCCTGGGTTTATCTCCCAGGTTTCTTTTCTTGGGATTTTTCCCGGTGAAATAAATCAGAGTTTCGATCCTTAAAGGATTCTATGTATTTATATGGATGAGATAAGTATTCTGATACTTATCCATAAATAATCGCAATAAAATAATAATAAATTTGAAAAAGAGGGTAACTTTTTCAACTTACCTTGTCAGGAGACGATTGACACGTGGCATTATCCTGGCCAAGTATTTTTAGGGTTTGATGGGTAGTGGAGACGTACTCGAGTGCGTTTTTCCTCGGTAACTGCTATCTCTTCCCCTCCTTCAATCCTCACCGTTGGATGGAAAACGGCAGAAATTTGATTTTTGAAATCAATAAACATATAGGAGTTTAGAATTTTGAAATTCACTCCAAGTTTTTCGACTTTTCAGATTCAAGATCTGGTAAGCACACTTCTTTCTTCCTCTGTAAATTACCTTTGTTTATTTACTGTGTAAATCCTTTTTTACCAACCCGACAATATGCCGAAAATCTCCAAAGTCGTTCGACCGAAAATTGAAGCACCAGAAGTTCTCCTCGCACGCCAATACAAAAAGTTCATGGAAGAGGCCGCGCCGGCGCTGCCGGCGTTCCGTTTGGATGAATTGGAGGAGGCCCACCCTTACGTACCTGTCGAGAGGATTGTCACAGCGGTTCAACCAGACCCGAACCACCAGGAGTGGGGTGCACACGGCCGAGAAAGCACGGTGACGGCGGCGCAACTAGCCGACTGGAGGGACGATTGGCGGATTCCCTACAACGTGCATTTGCATGCGCCAGAAGAGGGTGAATCCGCCTGTTGTCCACCTCCGGGCATGGTGGCCATCGGCGTCGACGCAATGGATCAAGGGCTGCGGTTTCCCCTGCATCCTTCGGTTTCAGGCTTATTGAACCGGTGGGGTTTGGCTCCGCATCAGATTCATCCGAATGGATGGGCACAGATCTATGGAGTTTTGACTGTATTGGGGCAAGTGGGACTCTCTCGACCCATTTCTGGGGATGAGTTCCATCTTTTCTTCAGTCCAGTCAACTTCAACAAGAATTCGCTGGGAGACTATACCGTCCGCCACAGGAAATATATGTTGAAAATTCGAGAGCCTGAGGAGAAAGATCCGACTTGTTGGGATAGATGGTTTTTTGTTTCGGGGAGATGGAGGACTCAGACCCGAGAAGGGGAGATCGCCATCCCCCTTACTTATGGTGTTAAGGAAGAAAGTAAGCATTTAACGCTTTAATATTTTACAGTTTAACTGATCTAAACTCGTTGGTATTTTGTAGGTGCGCGGCTTAAGCGGGCGACCTGCTCCTTCCCGTGGGATTTGGAGACTGCAAATCTTTTGGCACAGTGTATCCCGGCCGAAGAAAGAGATTCAGATTATCTGAACGACGATAGTATTCGTGACGCAGCAGGCTTGTTTTGCCCTCCGTTCGTTGAGGATCAACCCTGTTTTGGTATTTTTCCTTTATTTTTTATAAGTTTATTTTATTTCCTGGGAGTATATTTCCCGGGGAAATTACAATATTTTTGTCGGGAGTAATTGTATTACTTTTCCCGTGCAGAGTTTTTCTCTACTGTTTTTGAATTGAAACCTACCGAGATGGCAGACAACAAACTGTTTGATCGCCTGGGACTCCCAAACCCAGCCCTGGCCGCTAAGGCTCGTAGGGCCAAAACCAGTTCCACCAGTGTCGGTGGACGGGGATCTGCAAAAACTCGGGGCGGCACACCTGGTGCTCCGGCTTCCCGTACCAGATCCCACACGGTTTCGGCTCAGGGCGGTGAGACAGATCCTCTGGGGATTATGGATGTTGTGGATTCGTACAAGGAGAGCTCCCAGCCATCAGACGTGGTGATGACTGATGCTACTCCAAGTCAAGGTTTACCCCCTTCTGGGTCATCAACTCTTTTGCAAGTCAAGCTCGAAGGCGACAAGAAAAGGAAAAAGATTGATGAGGGTATTATTGAGGTGACAGATTCCCCCCCTCGTGCTGACAAAAATCAGTCTGTTTTTGGAGTTGAAAAAATACTTTTCACCAAGTAAGTTTTTATTCATTTACACACTTATCATATTACATGGTTCACTCAATTAACTCTTCTGTTTTATTTCTTGGTAGGTTTTCCCAGGAGAATCTCCCCTCAGCTCTGCTTCCCTTCTTCTCTGGAAAAGGCCCCATTGACCCTGTCACTACCCTGGGCAATCCAGTAGGTGACTCAATTGATGCTGTTGGTAGGTGCTGGACTTCAGAGCTCAATGATATGATGGACCATGAGGAGCATGCCTTTTCCCTGGCCCTAAAGTTGGCCAGTCAAAGTGCAGTTGCCATTTCTGGGGCTCACAACATGGCCGAAAAGATCAGAGCTGAAGTGTCCAAGCTCAAAACTACCAGCAGCAAGCAAGAGGCACAGGTACAAGAGCTCAAAGCGGCATATACTGCCACTGCAGGGGACAGGGATAGGTGGAAGAAGGCTGCCGATATTTCACGGGCCGAGGTAGGGAAGCTGAAGTCTGAGATGCAGGAGGCCTTGAAGACCATAAAAGAAAAAGAAGAAGAGATTGAGGATGCCCAGGACAGCTTTACCAGGGAGAAGAAAGAGCTCAAGGAGGAGGTGTCCAAAGTTACCAGGGAACTGAAACAGGCCAAAGATGACTTTGGACAGTCCATGGAGAGGGTCTCAGAGCTTGAAGCCCTGTTAGATTCTCCTGCTCACAATCCCCGGGTATTGGCTGACCTACTCTATGTCACTGCTTATGCTGATCTTATCAGGTCTGCAGCAAAGGAGAAGAATGATGGGGCCAGAGACTATGGTGTTCAACTCCTCAAAGCTCACATGCAAGGGTGTACTCTGGATTCCAGAGTTCCACAGCCCTTTATGGATCTGGAGGTTGTCCACGGCATAGATATAAAATGGTGGCCCACATACAGTCTTCTCTCAATGCCTGGTGAACCTGCTAAAGCCCCTGTAGAAGCGTCTGATGATGAAGGTGTTAATGAAGGGGAGGAGATGGATACTCTTGGTGTCGGGCCTGATGGCAAGCCAAAAGATTCCCTCACGACTCCCCCAGGTGATGGTGGTTCTACCTCCTGAGTATAATTGCTCAGGAGTCTGCAAAAATTTGATGACTACCCTGAGTGTGAAAAGCTCAGGGATTTTAATCTTTATTTTCTGTTCAGTTTGGGCTTAATTGCCAAAAAACAATATTTGCTTTATTTGCATTTGGATTCTACAGGCAGTTTTTGCCTGGAACAAGTATTTATATTTTGCTGGTGTGTAATAACTTAGTATGTTATTTTGGATATTGATCCTTTGGGTCTTACTAATAGCCCTCTCACCATTTTATTTAGGGTTTATTTTCCCATTATTATCTATCACTTTTTACAAGTCACTTTAGCTTGTTTGATGAATAATTATTCTTGTGAATAGATAACATTTGGCTCACGCCCAAGTTTTATTAAACTTTGTTGGGTTTCTCTGTGAGTTCTTTTGCTCTGTGAAAGTGATTTTCTGGATTTAGTTACCTCTCTGAATCATTATGATTCTAAGTAACATTTTTTCTCTTTAAATCTCTCCTTTCAACAGAACTGACCGATCCAGTGGTTTTAGTATGAATACTTTACCTTTTAGGATTTTCTCGGACCAGTATTTTCTTTAGGGCGATTCTTGAGTTTCTGTTACTCTATTGAATCTGTGCCTTTCAAGAAATGATCGGCCCCTGATCGATAGATCTTATGGGTATTTACCGAACCTTAGTATTTCTAGAATACTCAATATTTTTATCGCACCGGGGAATTCATGTGATTTCCCGGGGAAATTATATTTCTGTTACACAGACAAGATGTGAGAGTTCACATATATATTTTGAAAGATAGAGAACGCATTTGCTAAAAACTGCATAGATATATTTTAACAAGTACAAAAGGTTTTACAAAATATATTTTCGCAAGAAGTTTTAAGAAATAACTTTTATTCCGGGGGTTCCTCAGTGGTAGAACTTCTTTAGGTGCAACGCATTCCATCGATACTGATCTTTGGTCCCGTCGAGGAGTTCCAGCTCGTACGCTCCATTCTGGAGGCAGTGGCTCACTCTAAACGGTCCCTCCCAGTTCGGTCCTAATGCTCCCTGGTGCGTTCCTAAGATTTTCTTCATCACCAAGTCCCCTTCTCGGAATTCTCGTGCTTTTACTTTTGAGTTGAATAGTTTAGCAATTCTTTGCTTATTCATGGCATTCAGAGAATCAGAAGCTAACCTCCTTTCTTCAAGGAGATCCAATTCTTTTCGAATGGTTGCTTCATTCTCCGGGGAAATTTCCTGAGCGGTACGATGTGATAACACCGATATCTCCGCTGGAATCACCGCTTCCATTCCAAAAGCCAAAGAATAGGGGGTCTCACCAGTGGCGTTTCTAGCTGTGGTTCGATATGACCACAGTACCTCTGGGAGTTCATCCGCCCATTTTCCTTTGCGGCTTTCCAGTTTTGATTTGATGGTGTGTTTCAGTATCTTATTGACCGCTTCAACCTGACCATTCGTCTGAGGGTGGTAGGGAGTAGAGAATAACCTCCTTATTTTCCATTTTTCACAGAATTCCTCTACCTCCGCCCCATCGAATTGTTTTCCGTTGTCGGAAATGATTGATTCGGGAAGACCGAAACGACACATAATGTTTTTCCATATGAATTTGATGACCTGGGGTTGATCAATCTTATTCAACGGTTCCGCTTCAACCCATTTAGTGAAATAGTCGACTGCTACAATCGCGAATTTCACCCCGCCTCGGGCGGTTGCTAGTGGTCCGATCAAGTCGATACCCCACCGAGCAAATGGCCACGGGCTGTATATGGATTTCAGGGTCTCCGGGGATATATGGATATTAGGCCCATTCGTCTGGCACTTGACACATTTACGTGCATAGCCGACGGCATCCTTTCTCAGGGTTGGCCAATAATATCCTTGTCCCATGGTTTTGTGTGCCAGGGATCTTCCACCCGCGTGGTTTCCACACACACCATCATGTATTTCTTCAAGGATTTTGAATCCTTCTTCCTTCGACACACACCTAAGTAGTGGAAGGGAATAACTTCTTCTGTACAGTTGTGAATTTATCAAAGTATACTTTGCCGCTCGGGTACGAAGTTGTCTTGCTTCGGTTTTATCTGCTGGTACTTCCCCGGTATCTATGTACCGTTGAATGGGAATTCGCCAGTCTTCCCCGGCCCCGGAAAGTACTTGTATTTGTGTTTCTCTTTGTTCCACTGATGGGATTATTAGTTTTGTCAAAACTATATTAGAGAAGTCTGCTGAGCCCTCAGCTGATGCTAGCTTTGACAGGGCGTCAGCTTGTGAATTGTGTTCCCGTGGGATTTGTTCGATTAGAACTTCTGGGATTTTTTCGCAAAGTTCCCATACCAATTTCAGGTATTTTATCATTTGTTCGCCTCTGGCTTCATACTCCCCACTTACATGGTTCACTACTAACTGCGAGTCCATGAACACATGAAGTTTTCTTGCCCCGACGGCAATGGCCAGTTCCAACCCTGAAATGAGAGCTTCGTACTCTGCTTCATTGTTGGACGCAGGAAATTCAAACTTCACCGCATGGGTTACTGAATCTCCGTCGGGACTGAGTAATACCACACCTGCCCCCGAGCACGCGGTGGTAGATGATCCATCTACGAACAGCTGCCAGGCGCGTGGTTGACTCTGGGATTTCTCAGGGAAAGTTAATTCCACAATAAAATCCGCCAGGGCTTGTGCTTTGATTGCTGTCCTCGGGGCGAAAGTTATGTCATACTGACTAATTTCTAACGCCCAGCGTAGGAGTCTCCCGGTGATATCCGACCGGTGCAATACTTGCCTTAGAGGCATAGTTGTCAAGACCTCAACGGGGTGCTCAAATAGATACGCCCGGAGTTTTCTGATTGACACTATTAAAGCATATGTTAATTTCTCCAGTGGAGTATATTTTATTTCTGCCTCGTGTAGTACTTGGCTTACGAAATATATCGGAAAATGCACCATCCCTTCTGCCCTGGTCAACACAGCACTGATGGCGTGTTCTGACGCGGCTAGGTATAGGTACAGTTTTTCTTCTGGTTTAGGGGCCACAACTACTTTGGGATTGGACAAATATTCCTTTATCCGTACAAAAGCTTGTTGGGCCTCCTTTTTCCAGTGAAATTTCTGTCCTTTGATGGTAGCAAAGAACGGACGAGTTTTATCCCCCAGGCAAGAAATGTACCGATTCAGGGCGGCTAAACGACCCGTGAGTCGTTGTACGCCTTTTATGTCCCGGGGCTCTTGCATGTCCAGAATTGCTTGGACTTTGGTAGGGTTGGGCTCAATGCCTTTCTCGCTAACCACATGCCCCAGGATCATCCCTTTTTTAATTCCAAAGTTACATTTCTTGGGGTTCAATTTCATATTATAATGCCCCAGTATTTTGAATACTTCTTCGAGGTCTTTGATGTGATCTGATTCATTTTTACTTTTAACGATTATATCATCAATGTATACTTCCATGGTTACACCAATTAAATCAGAAAACATCAGATTTACCAACCTTTGATAGGTGGCCCCGGCATTCTTCAGGCCAAAAGGCATTCTTTCCCAGCAATAGATTCCTTTCTCTGAGTAGAACGCCGTATGCTCGACGTCATCTGGATGCATGGGGATTTGATGATATCCTGCCTTGGCGTCCAGTGTTGAAAATATTGCGTGACCTGTCAAATTGTCAACGACATGGTCGATGTGCGGCATGGGAAAAAGATCTTTCGGGCAGGCGTTGTTTAGATCTGTAAAGTCTATACACAAACGCCACGCAGCCGTTGTTTTTGTCACCATAACCGCATTGGAAAGCCAAGTGACATCACTCGAAGCTTTCCTGACCAATTTGTTTTCTATTAGTTTGTCTACTTCCCCGGCGAGTGCTTGACACTTCTCGGGGCCCATTTTTCTACGCTTCTGCGCAATTGGTTTCTTGCAGGGATCTATTTTCAATCGATGGCAGGCATGTTTAGGATCTATCTTTCCTAAATCGGCACTGGACCATGAGAAAGTAGAGATGTTCTCTTTAAGGAAATTTATAATCCCGATCCGGGTATTTGATTCCATATGAGATCCCACAAGTATCTGCTTTTCAGTTTGTTCTGGATCTAAAATTATAGAGTCCAGATTTTCGACCATTTCTACCACTGGTACCTTTTTAGATTGATATCCACCCTTTGAACCCCAATCATCCATTTCTGGTTTTGATGGGGGAAGCTTCTGGTCAGTAGAAACTGTGTCTACGCCAGTTCCTTCTTTGGGGGGACAAAACTTGTCCGGGGGAATATCCGCTATTTCCCCGGTAGGTTTTTCCTGAGAAGGATTCAGTTGGGAATTTTGATCGTTTAATTTGATTACATTTTTTATATGATCGATATGTTTTATCTTTGTTCCTCTCAGATTTATTTGGGGAATGTTTTTGTTTACTTCGGTTTTGGAGTTATTGAGATCGTGAAAGTACATCAAAGTCTTCTTAGCCATTACTAGATCACCTCTGACGGTGCCAACTGCACCGGAGGGAGTAGGGAACTTAATACAGTAGTAGTAGGACGAGGCGATAGCTTCAAAAGCATCTAGAAAGGGCCTGCCTAACAGAGCATTATAGCCACTAACCTTATCAACTATTACAAACTTCAGATTCCTGACCATCATGACTTCGGGATTCTTCACATCCATCAGTTCCACTGGGAGTATGATCTCACCGTAAGGAATGACTACATCATCTCCAAAACCTTTCAACACCATATCGCACGGGTTGACATAGCGCGCCAAGTTCCCCATCAGATCTAGAGTCCTCTTGTAGAGAACATTGAGATGCGCGCCATTGTCCACCAGCGTGCGAGACACATCCAAACCGAGGAGTTTGGCCTTTATCACTAAGGGCACATCCTTCGGGAATTTTGTCACGGTTCGATCTTCCGGGGTGAAAGTTATCACCGCGGTGTCTGAAATTGATGAACCCTGGCTCGGGGCCGTTTCATACCACACTTCCCACATCTGGAAATCTCTCTTCCTCTTGCGGTGGCTTTCTTCATTCACCGGCCTCAACCCACCGATCATCATAATCTGGCCCACACGTGGTGGGCCTCCTGCCGGGGGAGGCGCTGGTGGCGCCGGTGCGGGTACTTCCTGGGGAGGTGGCCCCTGCGGATTTCCCCCTGCACCGGGCCTGGGTAAGAATTGCCATAACTTGCCATCCTGGAAAAGTTTCCACAACATTTTAACCAGTTGTCTGCACTGGCTGGTGTTGTGACCTATCTTCTCATGATAGGCACACCATTTGTTGGGATCCAACTTCTCCGGGGCAGTCAGAATTGGTGGTGGTTTCTCAATCAGATCTGATTTATGCATGAGCATTATATTCAGAATATTTGTTGGTGTATGACCAGTCTGAGTAGTTATTTTTTCTTCTAACTCACGGATCTCGTCTATCCGTGGGTCAGCTGGCTTTGGGCCTGGTTTTTTGCCAATGTAATTTGGCCTTCGATCGGAGGAAAAAGGAGGTTTTTTCTTTTGCTCGGGGGGATGTTCCCCGCCGGCGACAAGACGCTGGTAGGCAACTTGGGCCCCAGCTTTCCTCCTGAAATCCTCATACGATCGGGGATAATTCAACATTGCAGATTTAAACAACTTAGAATTTCTCCGCAAACCTGCCAACACGGTGTGAAGTTTGAGGTTGTCACCAATCTCTTCACCACCGGCCAAAAGTAGTTCTTCAACACGATCTACGTAAGATTCGTCAGATTCCGTGTTACCCTGTTTGACCCCCAAAAGCTTCTGACTATATTCCATATAGGAGGCTTTGGAGGCAAAATACGATACAAACCTCTGCACCAAATCGTCAAAACACTTAATAGAATGTGTTGGTAAGCTGACGTACCATTGGTGGGGAATATCGCCCAGGGTAAGGAGAAACAGTTTGCACCGAGTAGCATCTGTGGCTCCTCGGCCGGACATGTATGTCCTGAACCTACTCAGGTGAGCTTCTGGATCCGTTTTGCCACTGTACAAAGTAGTTTGCATGGGTTGGATCTCTAGCTGCATGGGAGCTTGTTCGACCTCTGGGGCCAAAGGATCGTTATGACGACCAGCCGGAGCAGCAAGAATTTGATGTTCATTCAATCGCTTTTCCAGTTCAGAGTACTTTTGCCTCAAATCGGCCAGTTCAGAATTAGTACCGGGGGCTCCAGTGGCCCTCTCCGGTGGAAAGTTTGCATGACGGCCATGCATGTCACTTTGACTATTCTGCCGACGAGGCTCAGTAGAAGTGGCCATAGATTCGGCTCTTTTGTTCAGATCTAACGCTCGACGCATTTTGCGGTTCTTTTTGGGAACGCGGCCAGATTGCTCAGGAGCTACATTCAGATTTGCCCCGGTGGCTGCATGCGTGCCCTTCACCGGGATCACAGGAGTCGTCATGACGTATTTCAACGTCATAAGTTCTGCAACTGCTTCATCTATTTTTTGTGGAGTATCAAGACTTCCAAATCTAATCGGAGGCGGGCCTTTCGGCGTCGACGGCCCTCCGAGATCATAGGGGTGCAGACGGCGATTCCGACGTTGTGACCGAAGTCGACGTCGTCGTACATCAGCCTGACTGTCTGTGGGCTCATCGGCCCCTGCATGTTTGCTATTCTGCTCATCAGAGCTGATCTGGGTAAGCGGCGGCGGCGGCGGCTCCTTATTTTCAGGTTCTGGGTTCTTAGGCGGAGATGAAACCTCAGGTTCCACCATCACGGCCTTACCCATCACCGCCCGCCAACGACCACTCGTACCAGACCCAGTTGATACCGTAGTACCTTCGTTTTCATTAACCATTTTAGATTTCAGATCGAGATTTTCTGTAACTAAATTACCTGATGCTCGATCCTTCTAGCGCCAGCTATTTTGGTGTGTTTTTGCTCTTTGTTGGGGATATTTGCTGGTAACAGAGGGTTTTGGCAACAACACCAAAATGCAAATTTGTTATAGGTAAGAAAGCAAAGGGTAATAGTTTATACAGAAATCGTAAGTAGAAAATGGATGCTCATGGCACCTCTTTATTCAAATATTCATACTTAGAATTCATTTTGAAATACAATGGTTTGCATGTCCCTTTCCTCTCCTCTAATACCCTATATTTATACTAACCCATGCATGGCAAGATTATGCCACCTAATGCCCACTTATCAGCTCCTGATTGGACCACAACTCCACTAATGTTTTGCATTAAAAACCCACTTAACTCTAAACAAAGACTTTATCCTCTGCTCCCGTCAAATGTCTTTTGACCACCTGTTGACTCTGACACCTCCCCCACGGATATTCCCGTGTAATAAGTCTGACACTACCGAGCGGTTGTTCCCGTCCAAGCTCTTTTCTGACTTCTGTTGGTTGCCTTTCTAGGTCTTTTTCCATAGATTAATTCTGACTTGCACATCTGATGACGTGGCTACCTCATTGTTGACACGTGTCGGTGACCGTTTTATCGGGTATAACACACTATAAACACTCATGATTTTATCATAAACCTTTGATTTGTTATGCTAAAAATATATATTACTACATCTGTCTCATTTTAATAGTCATACTTTCTTTGTTATTTGTGAATAAAGTGTGACTATTGTGTTGGGACAGAGGTAGTATAGGATAAAAAATTGCAGATATTATTGGTTATCTATTTGCTACAAATTATTTAAAAATCACTTCAAATACTTTGAAACTGTTAAAAACTACTTTAAATCACTTTCAAATATTTCAAAAGTTTTTTGAATCATTTAACAATTATTTTAACATATCATTTTAGAATGTTTATAAGGTATTTCAAAACAATTAAAATTTTAAAACATCTTAAAAAAAGTAATTTAAATCAATTAATTTAAGAGATCGGTAAATAGTTAAGAATACTCTTATCACTTAAAAAATTATTTCATGACACCTTTTAAAATATATATGTAAATAAATTAAAAATTATCTCAAAAACACATTTTTCAAATTAATTAAAAATTATTTTAATCACACGTCTTTGTATTTACAAAGGAAGGAAGTGCGACTATATCATATTTTTAAATAATTTCTAAAGTATTTTAAAATATTCTAAAATGTTGATATTTTAAATTATCTAAAAAATATATAAGAACATTAAAAAATATTACTACTATAAGATAATTTTAAATTATTATTATTATAAGAAGTTGAGGTGAGATCCATTCGTTTTAATTCAAGTTACAGTAATTCAATTATGTTTAGTCAAATTCAATCCAAAACAAACTGCATTTATACGAGTCATGCATGTGATCAAGAATCCATGATATAAAATAAGCCGAAGAATTAATAGAATTGGCTAAAAGAACAAAAACCGAACAATTTAAAAGAAGAGATGAGAAAAAAAATTCGGTCTATGTAAGAACCGGCGGTCTAAATGCAGCCACCTGCACCCGGAAACCACCGCAAGGGTTCACTCCTCCGACCTCACTACCACATGCTTGGCTCTCAATCTCTCGATGAGAAGAAACCTCTTCCCCTTCACGAGCCTCAACCGTTGGATCATCATTTATAATACCATCGACACCATCGAATTTACTCTCCTCATCCCCGCTGACTTCGGAGTAGTTCGATTCCTCGACGAGATCGAGCAAAAGTCGGCCGTTGGATCGATGGGCCCGTAAGTAGTGGCAGCGCTTTGATTTCTCCTCCTTGATCACAAGCCTTCCGTCGCTCGTGCTATATCTCTTCATGACCCATGGGAATTGCTGGATAGGCGGCGGGTACTCTTTCGGGGCCGTCGGACGAGAGCTCTTTTTGAGGTTGCGCGTGGGGGTGGGGTCGACTAGTACATCGGGTGTGAAGTCGACACAGCTTTCACCACCAATGAAATCGTCGAGTTCTGGGCTGTGCATAATGCATATGTTACATGTAATTGATTTTGGAGATTTTATTTTTCTTGAATGTGTGAAAATGAGTGTGTATGATTTTATCATTTTATGCATGGGGTTTGGTTGGTGAGTGAGGTGTGTGTGTGTTATGTGTAGTGTAGGAAAAGTACAAAGGAGAATATGGAAGAGTGGCATTGACAGTGACAGCTAATGTTGTAGTGACACTATGCCAAATGATTGGCTCAATTTTTTTATGTGAGCTGGGATATTGTTTTCTATTTTAAATTTTAATTTTTTTTTTAATACAGTACAATTTAATGTCTAAATTTACATGAGCTGATCTTACATTTCTTATAAACATGTAAATTAAGAAAAATAATATTTCATGTACAAAGTGAAGAATGATATATTAATCATAAAGCAGAGTAACAAAAACTATCTAATTAACTCCCTTTTTGGAACAAAAACTATCGACCTTGAATCCATATTTTTGAAAGTTAACGATAATGGGAACTGCATTATTCTCAAGTGTTTAAAAGTGATGACAATTATTTAAGAAAATTAAATTAACTACTACAGTACAAAATAAATTTTGGACAAAAAAAATGACTCAGAGAGTATCAAGATTCAAGAGGATGAAAAACTTTATAGAACAGTAACAAGCAGTAATCAACAAAGTGTTCCAAGTGAGTGATTTTGTTAGAACAACAGCATCCTAAAACATAAGAAGAAATGATCCCTCATTCCTCTAGAAGTCCAGCCAGCGAATCGGGAAAGATAAGCTGCCTATCAGTAGATGAATATTGCCACATAGATAGTATGCATCTGTCGTGCAAAATGAAAAAAAGATCGTGGTTTTATTTGCAAAGTTTAAAATGTCGTGTTAAATTTGCAAATTAGACAAGTGACGATTTTTGTTGCAATGAGGCATTTTGAATGTCATTCAGCTCAATTTAAACATAAAAGATAAATTTCCCCTTGAATAACCAGGGTGGAACTCTAGTATAAATAGGTGAGAGATTAAGTGGTATTTGTGCAATCAAGCGAGAAAAATGATTATTAAGAATTTCTTTTGTTTTTGAGTTTCAGGCGAATAATCTTACGTACGAGTGTACGACGATGAACTAAATGGCAAATATCTTGTTATTAAAATATTGCACAAGTAGAGTAGTTCCCTAAATTAATGATTAAAAAGACATAGCTAACCTTAGTAACGCGTGTTATCAAAAACCGAGGGCTCATGCATAAAAAGCTCACGACCATTCATTTCAACGACTCCAGCAGCTATATCCTCTGCACGCTTCCTTTCTGCTTCAGCTTTTCTAGCAGAAGCCTCAGCCTCCTGTGAGGAAAAAACAATCCAAAATTCAAACAAGACAACGTAAATGTGTCCGCGTGTGTCCTAGAATATGAAATCCGCAAACAACATAAATGGTGTTACACAGGGGACTCCAAAGTGAAAAGTACTACAAAGAAATTTATATCTTATTTCATTTAACTAAATATCAAATATTATAAGTTATAACCTGATATACACGTGACATGAAACTTCTCTGATATTCTTGTTTGGATTTTAGAACAATTGTGAACAGCATTAACAAAAAATTATAGCTTAAAAATGCCAACTTATCACATCTCGTAGATTGCACAGCTTAGCACTTGTTATGCTTCTATAACTTTACGATTGAATACATATAAACATAAAAAAACAAAAAAAAACATAGACAACATGCAGATATATTTTAGACAGTTTCAAATAAATTAGACAATCAAATTTATATGGATAACAAAATCATTGTGCACTCACATTTCGACGAGCAAGACTTAATAGCAGACATATTACTCTAGGCAAATAGAAACAATAGTACATTAGAAACTCGTTGCTTACTACGGAGTAGTTCACATTTCGACGTGTACGGTGGACTGAATATACAATTTCATTTTTATTTGACTAGTTTTCTTTCAAGACTAATTGTATGACATATTAATGACATGGTTCGACTAGATGAACTCCATTTCCTAATCGCACATAACCCAAATAAAAATCATCGCAAAATCGAAAAGTAATTGGGTAAAATAACAAAAATAAAAATACTACTATGAATTTAGTCGATTGATGTTGTACGGATTATATATACAACCGATCGGTCAAACGTAACCTGCAGAAAAAAATGATGAACTGATACTTTATCTTCCATATGAAATCCTTCATATTGTTGTTCAGCCCATATTGAAAAATTAAAAATAATATAGCTACATAATAAAGCAGTAATTTACGAGGGGGAAAAACACAAATAAATATCCAAAATTAATTGATTTCTATACTTTGAAAAATCAGACACGCGAATGAATAATCAATTAAATAATGACGACATCAACACTAAGATAAAAAGAGAAAGAGAAATTAGGGAAGAAAGCTTTACCTTGCGCAGTTTCCAGGCTGCGAATTGGGCTTGGGTGATTGAATTAGGGTTTGGTATTTGCCCTGTTTGGAGGATTTGATTTTTCTCAGCTTCTGCGCCCATTATTTTCTGATACCCGATTCCGACGGTGAGGAAAGAGTAGGTTGTAAATTTGTAACTGGTAAATTGGTCTTTCTACCTACACGGCAACTCGGGGGTATTTATGTAATTATATAAACATAAGCAAGGGAATTGTTTTTTTATAATTATGAAAAAATAGGAAAATTAACATATTTTACTTAATAAAATCTATTAAATGTTTTTTTCTTAATTTTAGAAGTGATTTACATTTACTATAAGTGAGGTGAAAATAATACCGAATGCTATATTCAATTTTTGAAGTATTTTGATCTTTAAAAAATTTCATGTTTATATGTGCAATATTCTCTGTGTTATTACCTCTCAAATAGAATTGAATTTAATTGAATCTTTTTTTAGAATAATGATAATAATTTTAGTGGGAATATGACTTTTCATGCACAAATTAGTTGATAATTTTATGTGTTATATTATTATAATAATTAAAAATTATGAATAGTATTGATTAATTAGTTGATTATATGAAATAATTTTTTATTTTTTCAAAAATTTAAAATGAATTTAACTAAACTTAAATAAATTGAATCAAAATAAAATCAATAAAGTTTACCTATGTTATCTCAGTTATGTTTTTTTTTCTTTTGGTAATTATCTCAGTTATGTTGACCTCACATTAATGATGAAATTTTACCGTTTCTGGAAGATTCGTGCTCTAATTGTAAATAGTTTTCATTGAAGTGTACAAGAAATTTTATAAGCCCAAAATACATCATTATTTAATACATTATGCAACAATTTTGACTTGTGCAAAAATGTATCTACCTCCATGAACCTTGACGCCATTTTATCTAAATACACAATATGCCAAAAACTCGTTGACCCCATACATTTTATTTTATAAAGTAAAAATAAAGACAAATCCTTATACCTCGGTATCTATCTTTACGCCTTTACCACCAGAATAAATATTATTATTAAATAAAATATAAAGCCCTTAGACCACGACTAACGTGGTCGATTTTCCTACTTCCTTTGACTTTTCATGCTTAGTCAAACAACTTTTAATTATATTTCTCATTTTCTCTTTATATAATTACCTAAGCAGTTTATAAATAAATTGGATCCCTCAATTTTATATTCATAAATATATAGTATATCAGGAGGGTTCCATTAAACTTTTCACATTTTCTTTCTCCTAAATTAAATAACTGAAACATTTTTTTTTCTTTGATTTGATCACTTTATTTTCCTGAAGCAATATCTGGAAGGACACAACAAAAAAAAAAAAACGTAAGATGCTTACAATTTTTTTTAATCGATTGTATTTACGTTTGACAATTGTTCATTACGATTTTGACTATTGGCATGATTGTTGTTTTGTCCTCTTCATGTCGAACTTGTTTGATCGATTTCGTTTTTTAATTCATAATACCTTTAATCGTGCGTTTGAATTTCATCTCGGTTGATCATTCCGATCTTGCCCTAATGCAGTCGGTAGTACAAGATTTCACACAGTGAATGTGAATGGTGGACCCCGCAAAAAATTACTGGGGAAAGAAAAAGTCAAATTGAAGACTAATTAGTAATTACGCAATTAAACTAATAATAATCCCACATTGTGTAAGATGATCTCACTGCATAAGTATGTTGCATTGCTTGTGTATATATATATATATATATGTGTGTAAATCCGTTGTTGTCTTGTTGTAGCCCCGATCGATAATCGACATGGATAACCGATACCTCGACTCCTCCCCTCCTTACAAAGTCGGAGTCCCTCCGAAGCAGAAGCTATGGAAGGAGTTCTCTTTGACTCTGAAGGAGACGTTCTTCTCGGACGACCCCCTCCGCTCGTTCAAGGACACCTCCAAGTCCCGCAAGCTCGTGCTCGGAATACGAGCCGTATTCCCGATCCTCGACTGGGCCCGCGGCTACGACCTCATCAAGTTCAAAGGTGACCTCATCGCCGGACTCACAATCGCCAGCCTCTGCATCCCTCAGGACATCGGCTATTCCAAGCTGGCGAATTTGGATCCTCAGTACGGTTTATGTGAGTCCAATCATATGATTCATATCCCTTTTATCTTTTTTTTAGTTGAATGTATTAATCGTTTATGTGAATATTGTGACTTGTTTTATTGTTTAATCAGATTCGAGCTTCGTCCCTCCTTTGGTTTACGCGTTCATGGGTAGCTCGCGGGACATAGCAATCGGGCCCGTTGCGGTCGTGTCGCTCTTGCTGGGGACGATGCTGCAGAACGAGATTGATCCGGTCAGCAACGCTGAGGAGTACCGAAGGCTCGCTTTCACTGCGACTCTTTTCGCGGGGATAACGCAAGCCACACTAGGTTTTCTACGGTGAGAATATGCTTTCGATTATTTTCGATTTTTGATTTTCTTAATTGGAGCTGACTTTGGTCTCGACTCTCGACCGGAATACACAGGTTGGGGTTCTTGATAGACTTTTTGTCGCACGCGGCTATAGTTGGTTTCATGGGGGGTGCTGCCATCACGATTGCTTTGCAGCAGCTCAAGGGCTTTTTGGGCATCAAGAAGTTCACGAAGAACGCCGACATTATCTCGGTTATGCAGTCGGTGTTCAACTCAGCCCACCACGGAGTGAGTGTACAAAACGGATTTCGTAAACAATGTGTTATTTCGTAAACTCATTCCGGTCAAATTTTTTATTTTTTTTGTTGCAGTGGAACGTGCCGACGATTCTCATTGGAGCGTCGTTCCTAGTGTTTCTTCTAGTAGCCAAGCACATTGTAAGATTTTTTGTATTTCGATATATATCTAATAACAACGAGTCGGTTAGGAATAGATTCTGACGAGGGGCGACAAACGGGTGCAGGGGAAGAGGTACAAGAAGCTCTTTTGGGTGTCGGCAATCGCACCACTGATCTCTGTCATTCTCTCCACCTTCTTCGTCTTCATCACACGAGCAGACAAGAGAGGAGTACAAATCGTACGACATATTAAGAAAGGAATCAACAGCCCGTCTCTCGACCAGATATATTTCAGCGGGGAAAATCTATTCAAAGGCGCGAAGATTGGCATTGTGGCCGGCATGGTTGCATTGACGGTAAGTTAAACAAGATCCCGACAATAGTCGAAGAATCACAACTAGATGTGCCCAACGGTTCCAAACTGCGGTTTTTGGAACCAGCTGTTTCGGTTCCAGTTTTTCGGGAACTGGAACTGAACCAGGGTTTACAGTTCCGGTTCCTCCGGTTTCCATTCTAACGTCATTTTTATTTAATTTCATTCTTCATTTTTTAAAATATGTCGGTTAACCGTCTTTTCAGAAACTGTAACTGAACCGTTAAAAACCGGTTCTGATTCGGTTATTCTGTTTTGGGTAGTCTATCTAATCACAACTCACAAACTTCGTTTGGGATTCATAGGAAGCTGTTGCGATAGGAAGGACATTTGCCGCCATGAAGGACTATCAAATAGACGGAAACAAGGAAATGGTTGCTCTCGGAGTGATGAACATTGCCGGCTCGATGACTTCCTGCTACGTGGCTACCGGTATACATCCTCGATTCCTTTCTTCTCGTTTTTCATTACCACGTTGATTATACGTACTGAATATGCTCGAATGCTTGATTAATAAATCGCAGGTTCCTTCTCGCGTTCGGCTGTGAATTTCATGTCCGGTTGCCACACGGCGGTCTCCAACATCGTGATGTCGGTAGTCGTGCTGTTGACTTTGCTATTCATAACCCCGCTTTTCGAGTACACTCCGAACGCCATCCTCGCTTCCATCATCATCTCCGCCGTGATCAGCCTCGTCGACTACGAGGCCGTGGTCCTCATTTGGAAGGTCGACAAGTTCGACTTTGTAGCATGCATGGGCGCGTTCTTCGGGGTCGTTTTCGTCTGGGTTGAAGTCGGGCTCTTGGTCGCGGTAAGAAAAATCGACAAACTTAATAACTACTACTCCCTTCAATTCATAGTAACTGAACCACTTTAACTTTAAAGTACAATTTTATTTTTACTTCATCCACCTAATTTTTCAACTCAACTCACAAGTAATTTACTTTTAATACTCTTCACTATTAGGTCGAAAAGTCAAAAAAATTGCATTTTTCTGTGCTCGAAAAAGAGTCATATATTTATAAATCAGAGCAAGTATTTTATTTATCGGGGCTAATATTGGAATTGTGCCGTATAGGTGTCGATATCTTTTGCGAAGTTGCTCTTGCAAGTGACGAGGCCGAGAACGGCTCTATTGGGGAAAATACCGAGGACGAATGTTTATCGGAATGTGTCGCAGTATCCGGAAGCAACGCAAGTCCCGGGGGTTCTGATTATAAGGGTCGACTCTGCGATTTACTTTTCTAACTCCAACTATATAAGGGAGAGGTTGCTGAGGTGGCTCACCGATGAGAACGAGCATCTCGAAGCGGCTGCCCTTCCCGGAATTCAGTTCTTGATCGTAGAAATGTCTCGTGAGTTATAAAGCCACAACTGATTATCGATTCATCAAAAATTTATGGTTTCATTAATTTTAATTTGTACTAATTGTGTAGCTGTGACCGACATCGATACGAGTGGTATCCACGCTTTGGAAGAACTCCACAAAAGCCTCGAGAAGAAATCGGTTAAGGTGACGACTGAGTGGACCGAGAATTTTTTTTGTACAATCATATATATTAATTGTTGTTTAGTAAGTAGAAAACACATGAAATTAATATCTTAATTTGTGTTAACAGCTTGTCCTGGCAAATCCCGGGCCGGTGGTGATCGACAAGTTGTACGCGTCGAAGCTTACGAATGTGATCGGAGAGGACAAGATATTTCTGACGGTGGCCGACGCTGTCCAAACATGTTCGCCAAAATTCGCCGAGGAGGTCTGAGATCAAGTTGTACGTACATGAAACATGAAGTAGACATACATGATCAAATGAATGCAGTGGTCATTTTGAACTAGTCGTGGATGGGTGGGCCCGGTTCGGCCCGGATGGAAGTAAATCATAATCGATCTCACGCTGTATTACTTGATTATTACTTTGTTTCACTATTTTGTGTGAAATATTTTTTATTGATATTGTGAGGCAATGAATAAAAGTAATATTGCAACTTCGTGCATACATTTATACAATTAAATATTAATTCAAATCAATACATTTATACAATTAAATATTAATTCAAATCAATTTAAACCATAGTGTTAAAAATGAAAATCCAAGTGAGGTAATTAAGTTAAGAATTTTTAATTGTTAAATAAAAAAAAATACACACACATTAGTTTAAATTTTTAATTCACTCTCGATGAAAACTTGAGAAGGCTAGAGTTGTCTTTTAACAAAAAGAAGAAATAGAAGGGGTTTTGGAACAATTTGCAATCTCTAACCCCCAAATTCTTGTATTTGAACCCTCAAAACAAAAAGAAATGCACGCAACACCGGCAGCAACGGCGGTGCCACCCTCCGTACGCCATTTTCTTTCTCACCTGCGCCGCCGAACTTTCCCAGCCCTCCGTCGTTCCATATTCCCCAGGCCCTCAAACCCACTTCACCGGAATTTATCCAACCTCTTTTGTACCTCTACCAACCCTACAATCACTACTAATCATCGCCCCCTCGCCGCGTTTAAAGCCAATAAAGGCAAGTGCATATCTGAAAGATTGAGTCTTTACGTTCATTTATGCTTTATATAATAAAATCTGTTTTTTTTTTTTTTTTTTTTGCATCAATAGGGAACACCTTGATATTCAAGAAAGATGAGAGGGTCGGGAATGGAGAAGCCAACTGTGGAGGGCCGATTGTAAGTTCAAGTACAATTGCAGCTATTGTGACCTCATTGGGTGGTCCACCGGGTGCCGTTGGGATCGTCCGCTTATCAGGGCCTTCGGCAGTTTCTATTGCTGGGAAAGTTTTTCAACCCGCGTCGGGGAAGAGGATAAAAGGATCCACCTGGTGGCCCGATAGCCATGTTGTTGAGTATGGTGTGGTTTCCGATTCGAATGGCAATATCATTGATGAGGTACCTGCTAACTTGGATTAATGTATTTTACATCTTGCATATTTTTCAGTTTGTTTCGCTTTGCGTTTTTGATTTGTTAAGTTACTTTACAAGCTCGTAAGTTCAGGTTCCAATGTCGGCCCGGAATAAAAAAATTCATAGCAAAACAGAATAATTTTCTTACTTTGTTGGTTGTCTTGGTATTCAACTAGGTATTAGTGGTTCCAATGTTGGCCCCGAAATCATATACTCGTGAAGATGTGATTGAGCTTCAGTGCCATGGCAGTGAAATTTGTCTGCGACGTGTCTTACGAGCTTGCTTAGATGCTGGGGCTAGGCTTGCAGAACCAGGTCATTTTCTTTTCTTTATATATATGAGCGCGCGTGTGTACACTAGAAAACACGGACAGTTCTGTGAGTTTTGCGTACTTGTGTCAGACGCATACCATGACTGATAGTTACTAGATATTCCATGAATACACACATCTATATTCCCTACATTTTCCAATTGAAGATAAAGAATTCTTCTCCTGCCTTTATTTTGAAGATGTCTTATGATTAAGATATTACTATTATTTTTCATTAGTACTTAATAATATTTTGAATTATACAATTAATTATATGCTATATCGAAACTAAGCCACACCCGTATCCTTAAATTTCAAAATAGATTGTATCTTTGTATCTGTTTCTATGTGGTTCCTATATTTTTCCCTAATAGTATTCTCTGAGTTTAACTGCATATTTGTACAGTGGTCAAAGTTGTAGAGTATCTATATTATTTTTCGAACATGTTTTTTTTTCCACATCTTATTTCATTTTTGTGGTAAATAAATTAAAAAGGTGCAGTGTGGCATGGATTATTCGAACGAGCTGTTCGACTTTGAAAATGATTGTGAAGAAAGTACATTTATATTTCTGCTAATTGCGCCTCCTAGCATTGGTCTAGCCACGTTAGGGATTATGGGGTCATGTTACCCTTTTGATATTTATTTCTAATATTTCTTTGGGTTATAAATAAATATATTTTTAAAAATATGAAAATTGACCCCACGAAAAAAAAAGGATCGAGGGGTTCATCTTTCAAAAATGATTTGAAGAAATCACATTTTGTTTCCTACTAATTTGCATCTCAGGTGAATTCACTCTCCGTGCCTTTTTAAACGGTCGATTAGATCTCTCTCAAGCCGAGAATGTGGGTAAACTTATATCGGCCAAGTCAACGGCTGCTGCAGATGCTGCATTGGCAGGAATACAGGTGATTGATTTTGAACTATGAATTTTTATACAGTTCATTTGATTCATAATTTCATATACGGGTATTTTAGGCATATCCCTGATTTTTTTTTACTTCCAGGGAGGCTTTTCTTCTTTGGTTAAATCAATAAGGGTTCAGTGCATTGAGTTACTTACAGAGATTGAAGCTCGTCTGGATTTTGATGACGAGATGCCGCCCATTGACCTCAACCTAGTTACGGATAAGATACGTACGATGTTGCTAGAAGTGGATAATGCGTTAGAAACTGCTAACTATGACAAGCTTCTGCAATCTGGACTGCAGGTACTTTATCGAACACTCGCTTGTTGAACATGAATAAATCCATAATGATTCTCTGTAAAAAGTTCGGTTTTCAGTTCTGTTTAGGAAAAATCGTCCCTACAATTTCTTGTATAAAACTCAAAAATTGCCGTTGCATAACCTGATCAGGATTAAGGGCTAATTTAATCATAAACTTAAATTAACTTTTTGTTTGCAATTGATTGTTTTCTTATATCCAATTTTATCGTATGTACCGTGTTACTCTTTGTTCAGGTAGCAATTGTTGGCCGACCGAATGTTGGGAAATCAAGTCTTCTCAATGCATGGAGCAAAGTATGTTTTCGAAGTTTATATTTTTGACATTGTGTTTGCTCCTATACGACTAATTGTGTTCGTAAAAAAACATCTTAGTATACAGAGCGAGAGAGCAATAGTTACAGAAATTGCTGGCACAACGCGTGATATAGTAGATGCTAGTATTACTGTTGGGGGAATTCCTGTCACACTTCTTGATACAGCTGGCATTAGGGACACTGATGATGTCGTCGAAAAAATCGGTAAGGCCAGGCTAAGACGTTTGATACATGTTGTAGTAATTATTATATTTTGAATTTTTTTACAGACAATTCATATATCATATTTTCCGGGGCCAAAAATTTATAAACGTCTTTTCTTTTGTGTGTAAGTTTATTCAATTACGATGAAAACTTGATAGTATTTCTCATTTGGTATTTGTTGACTATTTTTCCCTTGAAGGCGTTGAAAGGTCTAAAGCAGTAGCTAAAAGTGCTGATGTCATCGTCATGACCGTGAGTGCAACCGAGGGGTGGACTTCAGAGGACGACGGACTCCTTGAGAGAATTCAAAGCAATAAGGTTCCGTGACCTCTTTCTTTCTAATCTAATTATTTATTTTTCGTCATTGAATCTAATCGAAAATGGCGATACATTTTATATGCAGACTGCATCTTCATCGACCTCTCCAGTTATTCTCGTGGTCAACAAAATTGACTGCGCCTCATCATCTAGTGAATGGGTCGACCCACATGTCGGCTCGTTCAACAATCGTGTTTTCACCTGTGCCTTGACTGGTCAAGGGATCTCGGATTTGGAGTCGGCCATAGTAGAACTAGTTGGGCTGAGCAAGATCACTGCCGGGGGAGTCAAATGGACCGTTAACCAGGTGTGGGCCCGCCTTATTTTTCGTAAAACTCATTTTGTTCGTTAGTTTATATCCTCCTCGTTAAACTCAATTCATTGTGGTTGTGTTTTGTCAGAGGCAATGCGAACAGCTTGTTCGGACAAGGGAAGCTTTCTTGAGGTTGCAGTCATCGATGGAGGAAGCGATACCTCTCGATTTTTGGACGATTGACCTTAGAGAAGCGGCTTTGGCTCTCGGACAGATAAACGGAGAAGACATTTCTGAAGAAGTGTTGTCCAACATATTTGGCAAGTTCTGCATAGGTAAATAGGTTCTCAGTCAAATGTTTTCTCTGCAGCTGAGCTTCCTATACGGCTATACGGTTCTAATAATAATAATTTTTATGTATTTTTATTAACTAGTATGTTATTTGCTTGAATTTTTATTTTTTTTTTGGAATAAATTAGACTAAACTAAAACTAAATTTATAAAAAAATAAACCCTTTAGTTAGAGACACGAATAAATTATGTTTCTTAATTTTTGTGTTAAAGTATCTCACATGCAAGACCAAGACGAATAGAGTATTAATATTGATTATTTGTTATACTTCATTCATTCACCCTTTAAAATTATTTCATCTATTATTATGAGTTTCTTAAATTAATCATTTTTTTATTTATGTAAAATATTTAATTATTTATCAAATAATTATAACCACATAAATTATTATTTTCAATCATTATAAAAATATAAACTCAACACACAAATAAAATAATATAAAAATATGTTTTAATTGACGTGCTCCGACAAGAAAGATTACAAGATGAAGAATAATTTAATTAATGGATTGTTGCCAAACTCACGTAGTAAGAAACTGATAAAAATATTCGGACGCAAGAGCACGCATGTGAACCGCAATTAAAATATTGAAATTGAATTTTAAATTGAAAGTGTCAACTTGTAATAATTTAATAATTTAACATTAATTTAATATTTTTATCTGATAGATAGATTTTCCATTTTGGATAAAAAGAAATAATAATAAAAAATACACTTATTTAATGTGTGTGCAATTCTAGCTGTCACTCAGGGACCGTTTTCTAAATTATCATTATTATACTTTATTATATATTTGCCTTTCGGTCCTTGTGTGAGTGTGTGCACATGTCTCTCTCAATTAACCCATTATTATTTTTTTTTCTTACAAAATAAAATAGAACGCCAATTATTAATAAAAAAAAGATTAGTGGTATTAACCCTGAAATTATCAAACCTGTTATAAACTCAAAAGAAATTGAGAGAGAATAATAGAGTATAAAGAGAGAACGTATAAGAAGAGAATAGAATTCTTATGAATTGTTGTCTTCATTCATATGGAGAAACTCCTTTATATAAGATACAATTTAGGGTTTCTGACTTAGCCAACAAGTCATTCACTATAATATAATAATATTCATAACACTCCCCCTTGAATGACTATTTACAAATTGCTGCCTCGTTAAAACTTTGCCAGGAAAACCCAGTGGGACAAAACCTGAACGAAGGAAAAAGAGTACAACTTGCTCCCCCTGATTGTAATCACCGAAAATATTTAACTTCTTGAAAGTAAATATTTGTGATCAACCAGTCTCATTAAAACCTGTAACTAATAAAACCATATAGGAAAAACTTAGTTATTCAAATATACATTTTGGTCTTCAGGACACAACCTTCGAATTGTCGAGTTTCACGTTCATTTGTATCATTGTATATTTTTCGTCCTTCAGGGACATGCCTTTACCAGACATCTATATTGACTAGAGCATTCGCAATTGCTATAACCGGCCGGTAACTCTTCTGGAGTATATTAAATGCGTCTAGTGTTCAATATACATTTTTTGACAAATGAACAATAATGTGAACTTCAATCCACAATCATTTGAACTTCAGGTTGAATACCTCAGTTTATCTCGAAAACAAACTTATATGGAACATTCTGATGTCATCATTAATTATTATCGAGTGATGTACATGTCTCGTTAAAAACCTCGTTATAAAACCCTGTAGGAAAAAATACTCGAGGAAAAGAGTACACGACATTCACATTTATATTTTGGTGATTGTCTCGTTAAAAACCTTTAACTAAGAAAACCCCGTGGGAAA
The DNA here is from genome assembly GCA_954870475.1 of Euphrasia confusa. NCBI lineage: Eukaryota > Viridiplantae > Streptophyta > Magnoliopsida > Lamiales > Orobanchaceae > Euphrasia > Euphrasia confusa. The sequence continues at coordinate 35,876,508 of OX940960.1, forward strand.
AACTTAGTAAAGGGAAAAAGAGTGCAATCACTGATTCACTGGTCTTCGGGACCAAAATCACTGGTCTTCGGGACCTTGTCTTCAATATCATTTGTGTCCTCAATGACATAGTAATATGATATTGTACATATTCTGATTTTCATTTCCTTTCATTTCAGGAATTTTGAAATCCATCAAGGATTTTCATGTATGTATCTTTCTAGTGATTTCTCCATAGTCAAATCATACATTCATGCATATCTATATTTATTGTTGTTGCTGCCAGAAATATAAGGTAGCGGAACTTAATGTCATCCTTCAAAATATCGAGTTTCTGCGAAAAACTCTTGAGCAACTAATCTCGCTTTTATATCTCACCACATCATTATTCATTTTTCTTACGAACGTGAACACCCACGTATATCCTTCTGGGATAATATTTTGAAGTGCGTACTATAAATTCAAAATAAATCTTTATTTAGCGAGTCATGCTCAACCTCAATTGCTCGTTTCTATTTCTTTGAGTGCTACTGGCACACTATGTCGTTGACGACTTTCTCCATGTTGATGACGATTCATTCTATCAACCAAATCTTTCATTATTTCCAAAATTATTTATTTTGGTTGTTCCGCAATCCCATGATTTTCTTATAATGTGCACATACTTTTTCAATGGGATTTCCATCTAACTCTCTTCAGGAGATTTTGAGGGTGACTTAATTTCTTTGTTTTTCTCCGCAGATTTATTTTATATCTTAAGATCGATCTGCTACGCTTCAGGCGTATATTAGAATCAACATTTGAGTTGATCTCTTTGGTATTTGAACTCTTATAGTTCATTTATCACAAATATATGTGATTTTGTCACACCTTCATTAATTTGGCAGATTACTTGCTGAATATTGCAAGTCACTTATTTTCATGAACTTCGAGTTCAATTGATAGGTGCGTGGATCTAGAATTAAAGATCGTTTTCATTCCATGAAATTTCTCGGCATTTATATCTTTTATATTCTTATCTCCCCCTAATGCCGAGAATTGATCTTCGTTAAATATGCAAATCAACATAATAGTTGTAAACCGATCTTCAGGATCGCGGCCTCAAGATATTTAATATACCTTATTTTCTAGTATGACCGTTCATACACTTTAGTGGTGATATTAATATACCTTGCATATGTAAAATTAATTCGCAAATGGGAAATGCTCGATTCATTTCCACGCACAATCATGATATGCATCATCTTCATTTTAAGTACATTTGTAGTACTCGTGGGGATAATTAGTAAAACTCTTTCAGAGCCCACTCTTAATATGTCATTCGCATAACAGTATAATGATCCTTCGGGGATACAATATCTTTATCAATGATCTTTCGAGGATACTTACCAATGATCCTTCGGGGATACGATATTTTTACCAATGATCATTCGGGATCAAAATATTAAGTTTTATCAATGATCCTTCGGGGATCAAAATATCATTACGGATGATCCTTCGGAGATCAAAATATTTGTGTCATTCAAACTTTATTGACGAATAAAATATTTTTCAGGAATATTTATCAAATTTAATAAATAAATTGTGTATTCTTCAGGAATAACACGTCAAACATTAAGAAAATAATCGAATTTTCGATATTTCATAAGTACCCACATAATAAGATATATTTGTTCTCGATTAACAAAAAATATCCTTCAGGGATAATTCACATCTAATAATTATTTCAACGAGAGCAATCGAATTTGGCATTTCACTATGAGTATCATGATGTAACTTTATTCGAAAGCATTTAATATTTGAACTTTGCTTCTTCGGGAGATTTGATATTTCTGCGGGAATATCATATCATGGTGTTCTTCAAGAATATTTAAAATTTAATTTTGATATTTATTCATAAATATCATATCATAATGTTATTCGAGAACATTTAAAACTTATTGCTACTACGGGAGCAATGTAATTTGATATTTCAAAACATATTGCTACTACGGGAGCAATTTAATTTGATATATATCGAATAATATCAAATCATGATGTTCTTCCAAAACGATCAATATAATATTCAAACCAGAGTATATGTTCTTCATGAACATTCAATTTAATTTATACATTAAGAATAATAGATTTGATATTATTTCAGGAATATCAAATTATAATGCGACTCAAACTTGTGAGTCGAACTTCATGATTTTTCCACAATCAATTTATTCAGAATGCCTCGACAGATTTTAAAATCTTGTAATCAAATTTTTGGTAGTACGACCAACTTCGGGTGATCGTATCTTTCTTTTAAATCTTTCCACAAAGCTAGTGGATCTTTCTCGGTGAATTTTCAAATATATTATTCGAGATTATTAGTATATAATCATAATCAATTTGATATTGATATTTATGCAGAAATATCATATCACGATCTTCTTCAGGAAGATTTAATTTTGATATTTTATCAGAAATATCATATCATGTTCTTCAGGAACCTTTAATTTTGATATTTTTCGGGAATATCATACCACAATGTTCTTCAGGAACATTAAAAATTTAATCGATTTACTAGTATAATTAATTTGATATTATTTCAGGAATATCAGATTATAATGTTCTTCGGGAACATGATATTACTTCAGGAATATCAGAGATTATAATGTTATTCAGGAACATATGATATTACTTCAGGAATATCAAATTATAATGTTTTTCGAGAACATATGATATTACTTCAGGAATATCAGATTATAATGTTCTTCAGGAACATATGATATTACTTCAGGAATATCAGATTATAATGTTCTTCGGGAACATTAGAATTTAAGAAGAAGTGAGGAGAAGTAGATATATTTATAATTATTAATGAATATAAACAAACATATAAATTCTTGCCTTGGAGTTCGAATCTTGGACGAGTAGAACTTCGATGAATGAAGAACGCGGTTGAGCTTTCGTGCTGCTAACGTGTTATAAACTCAAGAGAATTGAGAGAGAATAATAGATTAGATATAGAGAGAACATCAGAGAAGAATAGAATTGTTGTGAATTCTTGTGAATTGTTGTCTTCATTCATATGGGGAGACTCCTTTATATAGGATACAATTTAGGGTTTCTGACTTAGCCAACAAGTCATTCACTATAATATAATAATATTCATAACAAAACCAATATTTTTGTTTATTTACAACATGCTTTGCACTATCCAAAACATGTGATCATAATAAGCAAAAATAAGTCCTTAAAACTATTGTCACGCGTAAACCATCATAACAAATAAAATCGATCAGATCTAAATAGTAAGTTCCCACTGACGATTCAAGTTTGAACATTTCATTGAAATTTTTTGTATAGTCGAAACATGTGAAATAGTTGGATGAAGTTATTAATATGAAGTGCACAACAAATTAGGAGTATATTATAAGTATTTACACACAACATGCTAATTAATTAACTAATGATGATTAATATATACTCCATAATGAAGTAATTAACTTTCAGAGTGAAGTCACGCAGATGACCGGCACTAGCCGGTCTATATTATAGCCCCACGAGGCTATTGTTTAAATCAGTTCAAACTTCATGTTATTACATTAATATTATATACATATAAATACGGCCTAATCTCTTTCTCTCTCTCTCCAACACCACATATATGTATATATACATGCGTGTGTATGTATCTTTTATTTTCTTTGAACTGATCCAAGAAAAAAAAATGGAGAGAGATTTCATGGGGTTGGCTAATGTGAAGGAAGAGACTCCTGATGAAGTCATAGATGCAGGTACTTGATCATATTTCTCGTTCGATAAACTAAAAAATTATCTACTCTTCCTGTTATACATATTTGAATTCGTGATGATAAATATTCATAGTTTCAATAAAGAGATTCAAACATTTACAAATTATTCACGAGAACTCGAATTTTGGATTTTTTTTCGAGTTATAAGAGGGATTTCTCTAACATATTTTAAATTTTCTATTTTTTCGATTTGTGTTTTTATATTATATATATATATATATATATATATATATATATATATATATATATATTATGGATGGATTTATGTGTAAACATGAAGCTTGGTGTATATTTCAAGTCCTTATCAAATTTGCGGTTTTATTATTCATGCAACTAGAGAAATTATTACTCATTATTATTATTATTAATAATAATAATAATAATAATAATAATAATAATAATAATAATAATGCCTCGTTTTTTTATTTTATGATTTGGAGGGATGTGACTTCCAAGAAAAGTCACCACCCCACATTGGAGCATTTTATTACTAGTAGTAATATTTTAGGGTGCACCAACAAAACATACGATTCCTTTTAATAAGTTAAAGTAAAATAAATTATTATTTTTTTAGTATTATTTGATTAATAAATGTAATTCCGAATAACCTATAATAAGCTAAGTGCTGTTTTTATAATCGTAATTTGACTAGATGAGATGTACGTACATACATATATTCTTTGCTTGTTCCGTATTCATCAGATCGTAACTACAAAAATTAATTAATTAACTACAATTAATTAACCAGTTGCCAGTATCCCATTATTTTATTCTTTCATGGATTGACGCATTCTTCGAATAATAATTTTATTTTTGTACGATTAATTATTAGTTATAAAACAACACTTTTGACCAATTTATTTAATTTTTAATTTTAAATTAGCTCCACTGAGAAGTTCAGGGATGCCTTGGCCATTTTGGATTAACAGTACTTCTCCTCCTCCTTCGGCTTTTTCTCATCACCAACTCTTATCTTTCAAAGACGAAAAGCCAATCAAGACCGGTTTCGATTCGCTCGCCTCCACTGGATTGGTCACGATTACCACTTCCGAATCTCCGGACTCCGATCGTGTATCGTACCGCAGCCCAACCATGCAGGTTTGGTTGGTTTTTGATTAATTCGTTTTTTGTTTTTAGTTTTCGGATTCTACTTCTTATTCCTCGTCTCGTTTATTTGTGTTAATTTTCAGGCTACCCAGAACAACGTTCACGAAAAGCTGCAGGCCACAGCTCAGACGAATGAGATTGGACGTATCACCTCAGGCTCTCCAGCTCAGTTGACCATCTTCTACAACGGTGCAGTCTGTGTTTTCGACAAAATTTCTCCAGAGAAGGTATACCTAATTACGTTACGATTTTCTGCTTGTTAATTTTCTATCGTAAGTATTCTAAATTCGATTCGTCGATGTATATATATAGGCCCATGCGATTATGTTATTGGCTGGAAAGGGATCGCCCACGACTCCCACTGCGCATGTTCCTGCGCCCCATACGGCTATAGCTTCCAGCTGTACTGCTGCTGCAAATCAGTTACTTGAGCCTGCTGCAGTTAGAGCAGTTAATTCGATGGGGCCCATTCCACCGAACGCCGTACCACAATTTCGGAAAAAATCATTGGCTCGATTCTTGGAGAAGCGAAAGGAAAGGTGATCATGAAAGTTTCTAACTTAACTTAAAGATCAAAGATCATGTATCTGCTCTGCTTCATTATTATTTATGCTGTTGTTCTTGGTTCTCGTGCAGGGCGATCAGTGTGTCCCCGTTGGCCAATAAGAAATCGACAGACGGCAACAACAACACTCCTGTTTCAACCGTAAACTGATCATATAAACTGCACCACGACTTCTTGATCGGAAAACTAGCATATATCTATATCTACATCATATCAATAATTTCTCGACTGTAATGTTTCTAATGCCCTGTAGTTTTTGCTGTAATATAATTGTGATCAAACTCACACTTATAAGTATACGTGTTAGGACAACAATTTCAAGAGTACATTACAATGTACAGATTCTTGATTTTGGTCTGATTAATTATGAAATTCCAATATATTTTCATCACAAATCTTTCACATACTAATAATATCGAGAAAAAGTTGAGAAATATTATAGAGAATACAAATGTACGGGCTGTTGCCCCCAACAAAGTTCTTTGTCAATGACTGGAGTGAGTATATAACCAAATAAAGAACTCTCACAAGTAGTCAATTAAAAACATACCACTATTACCAGCAGAAAAACAAACTACCCGATGATCGGATTCTCTGCCAATTACGCTAAAAGCCACGCTCGTTCCTTGGCCTGCTCCACATAGCACTCGAACTTCTTCCTCGCGTTCGGAATATCGAGCGCCAGGTCATCGAGTCCATCCCTGACCCTATTAAACCCCTTGGTCATCTGATTCACAGTAATCAGACCCTCACCGAAGCACTCCTGCAGCAAATCCAGCATCCTGTCGTTTTTCTTCTCCATCGCCATCACCAGAGCCTTCTTCACCACTTCGTGATTGAAAAACGGCATCCCCAGATCACGGATACAGCGACAGGCCTCCGCCAAGACTCCCCCGCTCTCGAACTCTTCCAGAAGCTTCTGGATCTTGTCCTTGGCATCCTCCACGGCCCACCCGGTCCCACCACCCCAGCAACGGAGAATCCTCTCGCCAGCATGGCGCGCAGCCGAGAGAGTCCGGGCCACGCGCACAGTCTCCACGCCACTGCCACCTGGCGGCAACCTACTGGCTATCTCTCCCAGGTTTAAAGGGGCGAGGACATCGTCTATCACAGCCCTCGCGAGAAAAAACGCTAACTCGTTGGAAGCATCTAAAATGTCGAGTGCAGTGTCTTCAGCAGATTCTAAGAGCATCACAAAACCGTCGACGGTATCATCAGTGGAGAATATCTCAATATGAAGCGCAGAGAGTAAAACAGACGCCATTTCTTTTTCTCTGTTTTTCCGGTCCATGGCTAGGGTTACGAGTTTCTTGAGAAAAAAAGGGTTATATTCAGGCATGGCCAAATCTTCTAGACTACGAATCAGTTCGGGAATATCGTCGGAGAGGAAGTATTCATGAATAATTGTGACAACCTCTTCTTTATAGCGCCTCAGCTTGTCGTTTTCCTTATCTTGCTTCAATCCATCCTCATTCGAAGATTTTAAGTAAGACTCGTCGAGCCAGCCTTCGGACACAGCCTGTGGAACAAACGCTTGGAATATATTTTTAGCAGAAGGAATATCGAGTGCCAGGTCATCGAGGCTCTCAGAGAAACGGGCAAAACCTTTGACCATCTGACTTGAACTTATCAGGCCCTCGTCGGCTGCCTCCTTTAGCAGCCTAACGATAAGGGGCTTAGCAGTTTGGGTCTCCATGGATAAGACCAATGCTCTCTTCACGACTTCATGATGGAAAAACGGGACCCCCAGTTGTCTAATGCAGATGCAAGCTTCGGAAGTGTCTCCGTTCTCGATATATTCCCTCAAGAGGTCGGAAATCTTACCCTTCACGTCGTCGACAATGAGGTGCGTGCTCCCTCCCCACCGCCTCTCAACGAGCTCGGCATGATGTGGGGCTGAGAGATAGCTTTTGTCAGCAATTTGCAGTACCTCAAGTCCTTTGGAGGCTTCCGGAAGCATCTTTCTAGCTTTGTTAACAAAAGCAGGTGGTAGAATGTCATCGACCACCGCTCGGGCAATGAATAGGGCAAGAATATCGGCCGCATCCAATATATCTACAGCTAAATCATCGGCTGATTCAAGAAGCATGAGAAATCCCTGACTGATTAGGGCAGGACTGATGACATCAGCATACAGAATGGAGAGTAAGACGGAAGCCATCTCTTTCTCTTTGTTGTGTCTGTCCATGGACATAGAAACAAGGCGCTTGATGAAGTAGGGATGATATTCGGTCGATCCTAGTTCTTTGAGATCAGAAGCAGCCACCTGTACATCACCGGTGCTGAAGTACTCATTTATAATGGATACCACAGATTTCTTGTATTCGTCCAAAGGGTCGCCGACAGTTGGCCCTACGAGTTCATAAGGACCCTCCTGTTCAGGTCACAGATAAAAAGGAAATTACAAAATAGAACTTTAACCGAGAGAACAAAAAGAAGTTGAAAAAATTGGATTATACATTACCTCGCCACTGTCATAGTTGGGATCATTCCGATCAAGAACAGATTCCCCATCAGTATCGAGTAGTTTCCCCCAGGTGCCTTTGCCCCCAGTACCATCTGTGTGACCACAACCAGAATAACATAAAGAAAAAAAAAAAGGAGAAAAAAAACATACAGAAAGAAGTTTTAGCAAATCAGAATATTATATGAACAAATACATCGGCCAAGAAGCATCAGACAATCGAAAACCCATCTGGATTAGCAAGGACCCCCTCTTTCCAAGCTAAATGTTGACCAACTAACTCATTTTATATATTAATAAGTACAAAGATAAAACTTTCTGCGTACATGGAACTAGAAATTAAGTAAAACAATTGCCCAGATTTGGAGTGCAAATACACTCATAAGGTACTAAAGGCGCAATAGTTAACATGCCAATTTGGTTTTTAGAGAAATGAATTTACTACTCCCTTTGTCCCAAAGCTATAGACAACCTTCCTTTGTAAAATACAAAGGATTTGTGTTTATATGTTTGGGACAGAGAGAATAGGAAACAACAGATCTGGTTGAATAATAGGAATACACAAAGACTGGCGCATAAGAAAATCATGTTATGTCTGCAATTTTATGGAAGAGAATAAATGCGCATGCACAAGTGCTTTTTCTAAATTAATTTCTGATTCCAAATTTTCCAAACTAGAGATGTAAATATATAGAATGATTCTGGAGTGAGCCATGCCAAGACTGGTACATGTATAAGAATTAAGAAAGAACCAACAAGCGATGGCAAGCACCATTGTTTTCTTGAAATATACAAAATCACTAAAGGGCCTGTTTAATTCATATCACAGTACCACACATTGTTAATAAACCACTCATTATCCACAAACATAATCGTTCAACTACCAAAAAACTCAAAATTGTGCAGTATCATAAACTTCCAATTTTTCTGCGACGGGACAAGTTGAAGCATAACAGGATGTAGTGTTTGCTAAGAGATTAATAACATAAAAGTTCAGATATAAAAATCTTGAGCTACAACAAGAACACTACAAAATAAATGAAGAGCACAGAGTATGCAAACTAATAAAAGCAAATTACACCAGCAAAAACTACTTTTCTCCAAAGTCTTACCCTTCTTAGTTTTTGTATGCTTTCCTGAATGCGAACGACGCACGTGCCGCCCAGCTACGCCGCCACACCCAGCAGATTTCTGACAGGTAGCTTTCGGCGCCGCCGAAACCAGTGTCGAAGATGAATTCACCTCCGCGTTCTGAGATGCTATTTCCAGCATCTTCCTCTGCGCCTCCGTCAAAAAACCCTCGCCGCTAGCCATTTGTCTACTCACAAAAAATAAAATAAATAAATAAACAAATACGTCTAATCAAAATCGGGCTGCTAGCGGAGTATTTTTCTTCATACATTTCAAAAGTGGCGGATTACCTGTTCAGATCGCAGAATTATTTTCCTATTTCTTGGCTCCGATCTCGAGCCAAGCGCGGGGGTGCGCGAGCGAAAATGCAACCAAAAAACTCTCCGATCTGCCGATTTCTACCAACTCGAAAGCGCAGAAACACACTCTAGTGCGTGCGCGTTTTCCCGATTGAATCACTGTAGAACTGGAATGTTGTGTGTGTGTATAGTTTGTATCTATACGCGGAGACAGAGAAACTGAAATTGGATGAGGACGATGTATAAACTGGGACGGGAGGGTTCGGTTATACAAAAGGACGTCCACGTGTCTCTAGCGCTTTTAAGGTCTTTTTAGAAGACTCGCCTCCTGTGCCATTCTCTGCAGTGCTCTACAATTACGCTGGAAATCGGTGGTGGGCAAATGCGATCTCTACTTGTTCATACGTCGTTGGTAGGCGTGATGGAAAAGGTTAGGGTTTATGAAACACGTTGAATTACTGAAAGACCCCTCGTTATCGATTAACTAATTACATATTTACATTATTAGATAGAGATCCAGATAAAAATAAAAAATATACTGTATATAGGTAAAGGAGAATTTTGATTTACCTAATTATAATCATAGGAAACTATTACGGTACATTTAATCAATTTAAATGTACTAGTACCACTGCCCGTGCTATGCGCGTGATATTTTTCTGAAAATTGATGATTTATAAATTTTATCCGCACGTATTTTTTATTATAATGTATTGTATACATTTTATCTGCATGTTGTTGTTTTTTTTTTTTTTTAAAATTAGTAACGGGTAATCACGAATGAGGGCACTTTTAAGATGATTATTATTTATAGTACCCAATCTTTTCTCTTAATATTATATAGGGTACTCTGCCCATTTTATCCTTTTTCATTAAAAAATTAAGAAATTAATTGATATATAAAATTACGCAAAAATCTAAACTATTATCTTAAATTTCAATAGTTCCTCATTCGACTACACACATCTATTAAAGTTTCGTCAAAGACATTCGAAAATCTTTCATCTAGGGCTCATTGATATAAAATCAATACTAGAATTCTATCATAGATATAAAATTAATTGAATTCAGAAATTTGTCATAGATAATTTTTCTCATTGATATAAAATCAACACTAGAATTCTATCATAGATATAAAATCACTTGAATTAAAAAATTTGTCATAGATAATTCATATAATAATATTGATATATCTATCATAGATATAAAAGAAAAAATTGAAATCTATCATTAGATATCAAAGAATTCATAAAAACATTATACAAAGAATATTCCGCATACGCATATCATAAAACACGCATCTTGTAATTATATTTATATATAATTATAAATATATATGTAATAATGTTTGCGCAAATTAGGTAATCCAAATATATTTTGTTTGCGCAATATATATTTAGCGCAAATATATTTATATATATTAGTAGCGCGTTTAATATTAGTGAATATTAAAATAAATTAATATATGTTACCGTAATATTATTGTAGAGGTATTTATGACTTTATACATTTTAAAAAATGCCCCTACTTAGTATTTAAACAATACACATACCTTAATAAATAAACAATTAAAAAATATACAACCCCTACAAATGAAATAAAAAATTATGGGTGTTGAAAATAATATTAAAAATCAATCTGCCCCATACCCTAATATTACCATTAAAGAATTTATAAGTTTATAAAAATAACTGTGTATGAAATAAATTATAAATTTTATCAGTAACATATTCCACCGAAAGTTTATTATTCAACAAAAAATATATTTAATTTAAAAATCGGAAATTTAAAAATCTAACCTTCACCAAAATATTAAATATATTCTTATTACAAATACACATGAAACATTTCTGAAGTTTGATACATATGAAATAATTTATTTAATTAATTTGAAATGAATTTTGCACATAGTTTAATAATTTACCTTCGTACTTACATGTACTAAATTAATCAACGTTTCTTAAAATTGCAGTATTTGATAATCAGACTACTCAATCTAAATTTGTATCACATTAATCATTATATCATAAATGAAATATATATATTAAAATTCAATAGTTCTCTCAATTTCAAATAAAAGCACTATAGTAAAAAAAAAACTATATTGAGTTAAAAGAAGTTTGGATGAACTTATTTAAAATAAGCTATAAGATGTTAGTATATTATTTAATAAATAATTTCTTATATTTTTTGGACAAAAACGAAATGTAAACTTATATACTATTAATTTATTTGACAATTTAAGATTTTAAATAAATTTATTTATAATAAAAGATGTTATGGGAAACAAAATTGAAAAATAATAAATTTGAATAAATCTAAATAAGGGAAATAAATTGATCATTGTTTTTTAAAATTGTATTTTAAAATTGATATATTACTAATCTCAAATTTTATACTTTTATTTTGATTATATTATTAATCATTATCTCATAAAATAATTATTTATTAAAATTCAATAGTTATCCAATTTTAAATCAAGACATTATGTTGAAAAGCAACATGTAAAAAAGGTAAAATAAAAAATATAATAAGTTTAATACACTTATCATTGTAAATTTAAAATACCTCTTTAGGAAAAATAAGAACTAAAATAAGTTTAATACACTATCATTGTAAATTTAAAATACCTCTTTTGAAATTACATTAACGATTTACAATTATATTGTTGAACAATTATTTACGGTTTTGAAATAGTTAATAAAATTATAGTATTGAATTATTGTTTTGTTAACTGTTTCTCGATAAAATAATATGTTTAAACAAATTATTTTGAAACTATCCACAAATAGATCGATTAGTCATCTGCTTAACTTCATTTCCAGTCAAGAGATGAAAATAAAAATCATGAACTTGTTTTAGACACGAAGAATACTCAAAAAATAATAGTACTATAATAAGACTCCATTCTTCTACTTTAAAATTATAAAATTCTACCGAAATCGAACCCAAACGAATTATAAAATTCAAAACAAAATCGCAGTATTAGCAACACAAAAGAGGGGTCTAAACTGAATACGAATATCAATGCACTTCATCGCGATCAACCCAAACTTAGGAATCGCTTTAAATCAACCCGAACCTAGGTCTGCACAAAAAAATAAAGGAATCGCTTTAAATTAAGAACTCGAATTTAAACATATGCATGGGAGTATTGAATTGGGGGATAATCGATTTAAAAAACAACAATCGATTTAGAAATCAGTAACTTAATTACCATTAGAAAGTCTGTAATGAGATTTAAACACATAAGAGAATTGAATTGGGGAGAATCGATTTTAAAATATCTGGATAATTGGACAAAGACAGTAATTGGGAAAAATCGATTTTAAAATATATGAATACTAAAGGTTATAGACAAAGAAACATATTGCAGGATGGAAGAGGACGGAGGAAAGGGCCAGATGATCATCTGAAATCTGTATATAAGAAATCGTCGGAGGATCGGTTTTGCAAGAGACCGAATGATTCGCTCGTATAAAAAAGTTTTTCATATCTTCACCGAAAATCTAAATGATTAAATAAATGTAAATTAACTGATTATTATGAATTTTACTTTGAAATATAAATAAATTTAAATATTAGAAAATCTGTTAAATATGAAATCTTTTAAAATTCAATTTTTTATAAATATTTTTATTATTTTTATTTATAATTTGTATTTATTAGAAAATCTTTTCTTTTAAAATCCAGATATTTATAAATATTTGTATTATTTTTATTTATAATTTATACTAATTATAAAATCTTTTAAAATTCAGATTTTTATAAATATTTGTATTATTTTTATTTATAATTTATAGTGTGAACACAACAATATTAAACCTCTCCTATTGGTCCACGTGGTGGGATTGAGAGATCCAGAAATTATATATGTATAGATAGATGATATATTTATAGTCTATCCAATAAGAATTTGACAACTCATTTTATTATTATGCACCCTAATACACACTATTATTATATAAATTAGTATTTACAAGATAAAAACATTATTTACCTGCTATAACAAGTTTACTTTATTTATTTACCAATATATTAAAAAATATTTTTATATTCTTATATAATTAAATAAAAGTATTTAATACAAAAAATATTTATATTTTTATGCTTGATTAATCAAATTAAGTAATACACTTAATAATACTTTTATCTAGAAATTATTTTATAGTTGATAATTTGTTTTTTTAAATAAATATTTTTATTTATAATTTTTTTAAACAAATCAAAATAATGCAATTCAATTAAAATGTTCCACATTTTATCTCATTAATATTATAATTTTTTTTATTAATTATGAAAAAACATAATAAATTAATTTTTATTCATATTTAATTTTTAAAATATATTACAGCTAGTATCATAGATTGTCTATTAGATTTATTTACTTTTTTAATTAATGTGTAACATGTGAATACTAACTATCACAAAGTAAATATTTGAATAATTTTAGATTAATAATATATAATTGAATTAAATTAAAAATATTAAATACAAATGTAAATCACTTAACTATTCGATTAAATTCGAATTATTATTTTTCATACAATATTTTGTATGATAAAAAAATACATTTATTATTCATTTTATATTTTCCAATAATTAATATTTTATATTATTTCACTTACAAATACAAATGAATATAGTAATATAAATGAATTTGAAATATTCATAATTATAGTAATATAAATAGTAAATAATATTAAATTTATTTAGTTGCTTAAAATTAGGAGTAGATTTATATTAAATTCCGATATTATTGTTTATATAATTTAAATTAATTAATTAATCGGTTAAATTTATTAATAAAAAATGCATTCTCTATCATCATTAATTACGCTAATTAATTTTAGTACTATAAATAAATAGTAGCATAATATAATAAACGTAGAGATTATAAATGTAAATTATATTGTATAAAGAAATAAATAATTACGCTAATTAATTAAAAATAATTACGCTAATTAATTAACTGTGAACACACAATTAATCTACCGGTTTTGGTTTATTAATAAGTGTGAACACCTAGTACAACAATTACTCACTCCGGCTATTAATAGATGTCATACTTTGCTGTCCACGGATTTTAAGAAAATTGTTATTTTTTAATTAAAAAGTAAAGAGTAAAAATATATTTTAAAAGTGAAAAGTAAAGTAGTTGTGAGTAAAGTTGAAAAAGTAGATGGAGTAAAGTTGAATAAAATTGTATATTAAAATGAAAAAGTTAGAATAATTATTTACTTTTTTTGGGGTGTGTCCACTATTGTTGGACACCCGTAAAAGGAAAGCATGTCAAGTGTCTTTAGACCCAGGGAGTATAAGGATAGAATCCTATAAACAAAAACAGGTTGATAGGTTAATCAAATATACGATAATAATTAGGTGTTGTAATCTCTATCCTAAAATAATTAAAATTCTAAAATTGATCTCTATCATATTAATAATAAATTATTTTGTGTTTATTATACAAAATAATATTTTCTCAATATCTTTCGAAATATACTTATATTATTAATATTCAATTATTTAAAATTTTTATTTATGAACATTTATTTACAACAGTGTATTGTAGATTTGGATTGTGTATTTGATAATTAATCGAAATCAATTTTTAGCTCCATTACGTGGTGTTCGATATCATCTAAAAGATTTTGGTGTTCAAGGTCGTCGCCTCAGAAATGCAAGTGAATTATTCAATTTTCGTCACGCATCATTAAGAGAATTTTGGTGGTCAAGGTCGTCACCCTAGAAAGGTGAATGACATAATTTTTGGTATTTACAAATCGATTCACTATTTTCAAAACTGCACCTCAGTTTCCATTTCAAACACAAGCAGAGTTAATATTGGGTTGTGCTGAATTACAAAATTTTCTTCAAAAAAAATGCTGCTATGATGAATTTTCATTCGAATAGGAAGAAGATCAAGATTCACCACAACTCAACACGGAAGAAGAGGAGAATTTAGAATTGTTTTTTCAAAGCTAAGTACAACAAAGAACGAAAACTAATGCATGGAGAATGAGTTTATCAATGTTATGTAGGAAATAAAGTCATCATATATAACAATGATTTAAATGAAAATAAAAATAATAATAATTTTTTTAAACCTAATGTATTTTTTGTTTAATATATACGTGTGTTTGATATGAATTTGCATCAATGTAAATGTTGTTTTTTGCGACAACATAATTCGTGTTTGGTTTGTTTGTTTTTTGTTTCAGGGTTGAAGTTTAAGATTCCGTTGTCAAGAGCTGGAGTCGCCGATTTTGAGGACATGCATCAAAACCGGCGAACGGCGAATGTGAAATCCAGCGACAGGCGACTGGAGCCTTTTCATGCGAACCCGGCAATTGGCGATTAGAGTCGCTGGTTTTTGCTCTTGCCTCAAAACCAGCGACTGGCGACTCTTCTTCCCTCAAAACCGGCGACTAGCGACTGTGTCCCTTAGGACACGAATCCGGCGACAGGCGACGCGAGCTATCCATCACATGGAATCGGCGACCAGCGACGCGAGCTATCCATCCTTCAATCCGGCGAATCATAAACCAGCGACTATGTCTTCATGTTTTGGATTCGGCGACCTTGTCTTTCAACCTCAATGATATCGACGACTATGAAGACGATGAAATTCCGAAGCTTCAATACTTAGAGTATATCACAAGAGATTGAAGATGAAGAATTGAGATCGATGGAGTCAAGGATTTAATTGAAGTATGAAATTGTTTTTGAAGAAATTGAAGATTCAAGATTCGAAGATTCAAGAATCAAAGATTCAAGATTCCAAGATTCAAGAATCCAAGTTTCTGAAGTGATGTCATCCGTGGAATTATGATGTCAGCCAAGCATGTGACCAACCAGAACGTGCCACGTCAAAGCTTCACATGTGCGGGCTGCCTATATATACCCATGGATTTCCGTGCCATCACTTGACGATTTTGAGAGAACGAAATCTGATTTTTAGAATCGTATCCTATAGCTTTCAGCTGTGAGTTTGTGTAGTTGTGTTTGCGTTGTACGCCAAGATTAGAGTTAGAAGATATAACTCTAGGTGCACTAGTGCTAGGTTACTAGTAAGTGGGAGTGTTGCGACACTCGGGAAACTTCTTGTAATCACTTTGCCTACCATACTCCTTGTAATAGTTTCGTTTTGTTTTTCAATGAAATGAAATATATTACATAAACTTTGTCTTCATAAACTCTATCTTCACTTTGTGAGATTCTTCGACTGAAGCTGTTGTCGTTTGAGTTTAATACCAATTTCACGAAAAAAAATGGTATTCTACGCTAAAGACGTAATTTCAATCAATATTTCTAGAGTTGGTGTAACGCCCCAGAAAATTCAGAGGCTTAAAGGAATTGAATATGCTACTCATACCAACAGATACATCTTCTTTTCTGGGCATCCTCCTATAAGAACTCCAAAGTTAAGCGTGCTGGCTCTGGAGTAATTCTAGGATGGGTGACCCCATGGAAAGTGTCCCGGGTGCGCACGAGTGAGGACAAAGTGCGCTGGAAAAAACAAGTGTTGGTACAGTGGGGCCAGGATATCACTCCCGACGGCAGTCATTGGTAACCGAGCCGGCCCATTAGGGTCGGGCTTCGACCCCGCAACGGGCCGTGGCATTACAAATGGTATCAGAGCAGGTGCCGACCGGAATTGCGGGAACTAAGTGTCTTGCGGGGCCAAGTGCTCCACCCAGAAGTTGGTGAGAGTACCCGTAAGGGGCATTCCTGCACGGATGGTAGGTCCTGGACAAGTAAGGCGCACAACAAGGACGTAAGGACGTTGCACATAAAAAGGTCGGGTGATTGTAACCCCCCATAAAATTCAGAGGCTTAAAGGAATTGAATATGCTACTAATACCAACAGATGCATCTTCTTTTCTGGGCATCCTCCTATAAGAACTCCAAAGTTAAGCGTGCTGGCTCTGGAGTAATTCTAGGATAGTTGACCCCTTGGGAAGTGTCCCGGGTGCGCACAAATGAGGACAAAGTTGAGGACAAAGTCCGCTGGAAAAAACAAGTGTTGGTACAGTGGGGCCAGGATATCACTCCCGACGGCAGTCATTGGTAACCGAGCCGGCCCATTAGGGTCGGGCTTCGACCCCGCAACGGGCCGGGGCGTTACAAATGGTATCAGAGCAGGTGCCGACCGGAATTGCGGGAACTAAGTGTCTTGCGGGGCCAAGTGCTCCACCTAGAAGTTGGTGAGAGTACCCGTAAGGGGCATTCCTGCACGGATGGTAGGTCCTGGACAAGTAAGGCGCACAACAAGGACGTAAGGACGTTGCGCATAAAAAGGTCGGGTGATTGTAACGC
The DNA here is from genome assembly GCA_954870475.1 of Euphrasia confusa. NCBI lineage: Eukaryota > Viridiplantae > Streptophyta > Magnoliopsida > Lamiales > Orobanchaceae > Euphrasia > Euphrasia confusa. Next base: position 35,894,160 of record OX940960.1, read on the forward strand.
CCCCGAAAATCCAGATGCTTAAAGGAATTGAATATGCTACTCATACCAATAGATGCATCTGGAAAAGACAAGTGTTGGGCTTAAAGGAATTGAATATGCTACTCATACCAACAGATGCATCTGGAAAAGACAAGTGTTGGTACAGTGAGGCCAGGATATCACTCCCGATGGCAGTCATTGGTAACCGAGCCGGCCCATTAGGGTCGGGCTTCAACCCCGCAACGGGTCGGGGCGTTACAAATGGTATCAGAGCAGGTGCCGACCGGAATTGCGGGAACTAAGTGTCTTGCGGGGCCAAGTGCTCCACTTAGAAGTTGGTGAGAGTACCGTAAGGGGCATTCCTGCACGAATGGTAGGTCCTAGACAAGTAAGGCGCACAACAAGGACGTAAGGACGTTGCGCATAAAAAGGTCGGGTGATTGTAACGCCCCACAAAATTCAGAGCCTTAAAGGAATTGAATATTGAAATTACGCCTTCAGCGTAGGATACCAATTTTTCGAGAAATTGGTCTTGAACTCACAGACAGCAGCTTCCGTCAAAGTAAAACACTTACACAATTTGTAGAATAAAAAGTGAAGACAAAGTTATGTAATAGTTTCCATTTCATTGATCACAAAACTTAAACTATTACACTTGTAGAGTATGGTAGGCAAAACGTTTACAAGAAGTTTCCCGAGTGTCGCAACAACTCCCACTAACTTGCAAACTAGCACACGAGTACCTAAAGCTATATCTCCTAGCTCTAATCTTGGCACACGGCGCAAAAGCTACTACACAAACTCGAAGCTCAACTACGATTCTAAAAATCAGATTTCGTTCTCTCAAAATCGTCAAATGATGAAAATCAATTCCATGGGTATTTATAGTAGAGCCGCACATGTGAGAGTGATGACGTGGCACGTTCTCATTCGTCGCATGCTTGGCCTATGTCACTTTTCCATGGATGACATCATCATTGTAGAACTTGGATTCTTGAATCTTGGAATCTTGAATCTTCGATTCTTGAATCTTCGAATCTTGAATCTTCAATTTCAAAATCAAACTTCAATTTCAATCTTGACTCCATCGATCTCAATTCTTCATCTTCAATTTCTTGTGAAAATCTCTAAGTGTTGAAGCTTCAGAATTTCATCGTCTTCATTGTCGTCGATATTGTTGAAGTTGCAAACTTGGAACAATTCTTCATTTCCTTAGACTGAGTACCTGGTGAAAGAAAAACACGTTGTAAGTACTTAGTCATAAAATTAAAAACACAAAAACTTGAGTCGCCGTTTTTTCATGTAACCCCAAAACCGGCGACTACATTCTCCGGAAAAATGGACAAGGGAAGTGTCGCCGTTTTCATGGCATGACCACAAAACCGGCGACTCGTGTCGCTGGAATTTTTCCATGCCACAACACCAAAACCGGCGACCCGTGTCGCCGTTTTCATGCCAAAACTCCTTTGCATCAAAACCGGCGACTGGAGTCGCCGTTTCCACGCACACTCCAAAAGCGGCGACACTAGTCGCCGTTTCCATGCACAAACGCATTGCACCAAAAGCGGCGACACGAGTCGCCGTTTTCCTCGCGTCACCAAAAGCGGCGACTGCTGTCGCCGTTTCCTTGCATCACCAAAAGCGGCGACTCTGGTCGCCGTTTTCATGTAAACTCAAAAGTGGAGACTCAAGTCTCCATTTCCATGCGCAAGGTAGTTGACTTCGGATTCTTAACCTGTAACCCTGAAAATCAACAAAAACAAAAACCACAAGGAAAAATACGTTGTCGCCAAAATCAACATTTACAATCTCCCCCTTTTTGGCACAACCCATGAAAACAAGGTTAAGTAAAAACGAGATACAAGTATCTCCCCCTCAACCAAACAAACCACAAAAATAGCTAAGTAAAAAGATGGAAAAACATCAATCATACAATCAATGAAAAACCATAAAAAGACTTAGCCAAAAATTTCAAACCAAATGATAAGCACTTAGATAAATTCAAAACAAGGATAAACCATTGTATCAAAACACGAATACCAGAGTTAAGCGAATATGAAAAACATGCATGGACGAATAGGATCAAAGTTGTATGCATGCAAAATCAAAACAAGAAAAACGAGTTCCAGAGTTAAACAAAAAACAGAAATTGAAAACTTGATCAAGAACTTGAACTTCAGTCTTGAGGCACGGCTGTTGGAGAAAGATCACGTTCCGGACTTTCGATCAACTCTTCTTCATCATCTTCATAACTGAAGCCATCGTCAGAGCTAGAGTCGTCACTTTCATCAGAGTCGGTTTCCGGATCCCCGAAAATATCACGCTCACCCAAACCATCAGCTGCAGCTTCGTCAACGTCCTCAACATTGACATCCTCTTCACCTTCGTCTCTCAGACCATCAGACGGCATCGCGAACGACGCCCCTGGATTTGTAGTATCATCCATTTTCCCTTTCCCTTTGTCACGTGCATTCAAAATTCCTTCAAAAATATCTTCATCAGTCTTCTCTCCATCATCACTCACAACCTCGATCAAATTTCTTTTGGACAGCTGCGTATGAGCTTCCTGAATCGCGTCCCGCACCATCTTCAGAATAAATGTATCTTTCAAACTAGCATCTGGGGCTCCAACATCTCCAAGTCCTCCCCCTTGTTGGATCTCCCGTTGCAGTTTCCGGAAATATTTTTTCTGCTTTTCCTGTGCCTCTATCATTCTGTTGTAAGCATCAACATGTTCGACTTGACGCTTTTCAAGAGCTAAGGAGTCGACATAGAATTTCTGAACCAACGCCGAAGGAACCACAACACGGTGACTATGGATCGGATGATGAGGATTCAGATATGAAGGAATATTGGAAGTCGGACCGAAACCTCGAGGAACAACTCTCGGAGACTTAGCACCCTCAGCTTCAGGTTCTGCGACAGCAGCAGTCGGCTGTGGTTTCGCAGTTGACTGTGATTTCTGGCGCTTAGCAGTTGGGGACTTAGTTTTTGGAGATTTAGGCTTGCGCTTTCGTGAAGACTTAGGAGTTGAGGGCGGAGTTAAGATTTCCGGAAGTGCATTCCTATCAAAGAGTCCATGCCAGGGTAAGTCGATAACTCTTTTGTGCGGAGCCAAATACTTGCCCGTGATCTTGACAGCCCCGTTCTTCTTCATCTTTTTCTCAGCTGAAGTTTCAGGAATAAACCCCTGGTCATGAAGCATCCCATAGATCAGACACGGATGCGTGAGATGGAATTTTTTCTCCGTAGGCAACTCAGCTTGCCTAATGATGGCTTCATCCGAAAGTTTTGCAATTTTGCACAAGTCAGCGAAAATATTTTTTCCCAAGTTAACTTGTTCGCCACAACTGAGGCGGAAGATGAGGTGCATCAACTCAGGGTCTAGGACAGTTGGATCCCGATTGGCAATCCAGTTTGACATCCCAAGACGATGCAAGATGCCATAGAAGGCAGACAACTTGGACGGCGGTGGCAGTTCGGACTTGACTTTCTTCTGGGTGATAAAAGTGCCAACCGTCAGGTCATCAGCTCGTTCCGCATAACAACAGATGCATCTTCTTTTCTGGGCATCCTCCTATAAGAACTCTAAAGTTAAGCGTGCTGGCTCTGGAGTAATTTTAGGATGGGTGACCCCCTGGGAAGTGTCCCGGGTGCCCACGAGTAATGACAAAGTTGAGGACAAAGTGCGCTGGAAAAGACAAGTGTTGGTACAGTGGGGCCAGGATATCAACAAAGTTGAGGACAAAGTGCATTGAAAAAGACAAATGTTGATACAGTGGGACCAAAATATCACTCCCGACAAGACAAATGTTGGTACAGTGGGACCAAGATATCACTCCCGACGACAGTCATTGATAACCGAGCCGGAGTTAATATTCATATAAATCAATTAATATTTCTAGTGTTGGAATTAATATAAATTCATATAAATCAATTAAAAAATATATTTCAAAATAATGTTAAATCCATTAAAATCCACAAAAATCAATTAAAAATGTCAGTAAAACTTAAAATCTTATAATGTCCTGACTCCTAATCAAATACACCTAAAATCTATTAAAATCCTAACTTTTAATAAAATACACCCTCCTCCTAAATATAAATAAGAATTAAAATCCTAACTTTTAATAAAATACACCCTCCTAAATATAAATAAGAATATACGGAGATGAGAGTTGTTGAATGACCCCGGCCCTGACTTTCGTGAAACCCTAGTTTCGGATTTTTATCGAGAGAAAGCGAAAAACAAAACATGGCTGCTGTAGTCCTACCAAATCTCCGATCTATCATCGGTTTTGCAGAGGACGTTTGTGCAGATCAGATCCTAAAACCAGAGCATCACAACCGATTGAAGAGGCCGTTCGAAGAAGAAGTAGAAGTAGAAGTAGAAGAAGAAGAAGAAGAAGAAGAAGAAGAAGAAGAAGAAGAAGAAGAAGAAGAAACCATATATGATTATGAAACATTCGGATCCTCTCCACCCGATGAAATTGATGATGAAGAAGTCGGTCGTTTATTTATTTATTAATATTTGCTTATTAATTCATTAATTTGCAATACCACTTTTTAATTAACACTTGTTTCTTCTTATTTTTTCAGATTGCTTCTAACATTCGCCTAATCCTCGAGGTATGTATGTGCACCTTTTTTTTTAATTGTGTTTTCATATTGTTAGTTATAGATTGTATTTGTGCTTTGTAATTTGATTTGATTTGGTCTTTAAAATTTACTTATTAATCATAATTATTTGGTAGGATGAATCTAGCAAGCGAATGGCTTCCAAATTTATAGATAATCCTGATCTTGCTCCACATTTCAAAGGCATTTTGGAATGTCTTAAAAAACAAGCCATTACATCTGACGATGCTGATCGTTTTTCTGGATTTGTGAAGCAAGTCTTGGAAACCCGTTCCTTTATTGAAGTCTTTTACAACGAATCATTATCGTCCATAGAGGTAATAACTGGTACAATATATATCTCTTCCAACATGAATGATACTATGTAATTTTCAACGACTCTATTATAATGTTTTTCTACAGACCTCATCATTCCTTTGCTATGTAAGGACTCGTGGAATTATAACTCAAAACCGTGTTGAATATTTTGGAGGAAGAAAAGAAAAACTCATACCCCTTATCAAGAAAGATCCCCTCTTTCATAAAGCTCTCAAAGGAGAATATACTGAATTCGATTTGAGGTTATTTTTTCTGTTGTGGTACTTTTTTGTGGCTGTGGCATGTTAAGATTGTTTTAATATTTTAGAGTGTTACTTATATTATTATTATTACTTATATATATTTTGGCAGAGGCCTCTTGAGCATTTTATTATCGTATTGCATTACCGAGGAAGACCTGAAGATAATGGGTCGAGCAATTGGAAAAGTTGAGCCAGAAGTTTGGGTTACCAGAGCAACACGACCAAAAATTTTCAAATTGTATGGATTAGAAATAGACAATTTGGACGAGTACACAAATGGGAAGATCTGAGACAAGTTTGGGTGCCAAGATGTTTTTAAAATGTTTATTATTTTTAAGGTTTTAGTTTATTCGCAAAATTAATGTTGTTTCTCTATCTATATTACTGTATGGATCAGCACTAAACTTGTTAAGCAGAACACCCTTAGTGGGTTCGACTTTGCTCCTTAATATCTTATTATTGTACGGATTTATGGAAGTCTTTATTATTATTATTATTATTATTATTATTATTATTATTATTATTATTATTATTATTATTATTATTATTATTATTATTATTATTATTATTATTATTATTATTATGTGCTTTTGCAATAATTTGTATGCATAATGGTGTTGAACTTCTATAGTTATATTGGTGGTTGATTGGTTGATTACTTTAGTCTATGCGTTTCTTTAGTTTACTAAGGACTAATAGATTGCATTATTTTCTGTTTAGTACTTTGTGATCTTATTGATGTTCTGTTGTTTCTTGAGTTATGCTGAAGATGCATAAATATGATCCTGTGGGACATGGCATGATTTCAGCAAATACTGCTCTTGGCCATCCCTACTTTCACAGCTTGGATTTTGGATAAATCTCTGTTTTGAAACTCGTTTAATTCCTCAGAAGAAAAGATACCAACTAATGGTGATTTCACATTGTTCATTGGTTGCAGGCAAACTCACTCCCGTTGCACTTAACCTGCATTGGGAACACCCTCTAGGCCGCCTTGTGCATGAAGATGTTTTTCTTCTTCCTCTTCAGCATTTTAATATTCGGAAATAATTTGTTTTTCCTTAAATGTGTGTTAGGTTTTTTATTGTTGATCTCGTATTTTTCTTTGCCAGGAATTTGAAAGGCACAATAAACCTGAAGTTAGAACTGAAGTATGTGTTCTGTTCTTTATTCATCTCATAGCTCCAAGGATTGTTTTGTTCGTATTTGAATCTGTTTTGTATTAAATGCAATAATCCGAATTCTATTTTTACTCGCAACAAATTATACTTTTCCACTTTAAAAGACAATAACATTTACTTTTTTTTATCATCAACATAATAAAATTATATGCGGTGCGGAGATTGAGTAAAATGAGTCAAATGTGGTGCCACATATATTTCATTCGTATATGTTACTAAGCATCTTGATTTTTTAGTTGATGTGGAGATTGAGTTAAATGAACCATGTGTTCTTTAAGGTGAAATAAAGTTTTTGTTCACTTAAGAGAAAATGAGATTGTGTTTGACTCTCTCTGTTGTATTTTGGTGTCCCACTGTGATGTATATATAGGGTTTGACTGTGAAAGAAATGGAAGAGCTTCATGATGACATAAAGATGCACTTGGATTTAGACAGGGCAACACCTACACGCATAAGAATGATAAGATATTAGTAGGTATCAGTGTATCACATATTTCATTTTTTTTCTTCCTCTAATTGCAACAAGTGTACTGTGAGAACTGAGGACATAGTACATTAGTACCTTCTAATATTTTGTTTATTAATTTAGTTTTGGTTATCTCTCTGCATTATGGTCATTTGCTCACTGTTCTTAATTTGCTCTTCAAAGTATCTGAGATAAAATCTGTTTTGACAACTTTCAACATGAATAACTTCTTAAAGGTAATGCTAATTTTCAATTGCTTGAGAATGTATGTTAATGGTCTATGCAGATTATATTGGTATTTTCATGTCCACGTTTGTTTGTTAATGCTTTTCACAAGGAACAAGATGCAGGGTCTAGTGTTTGTAGTTTGTATATATGTAAAAACTTCTAAAATTTCTATCATTTTTAGTCACTCGTTAAAATATTATGAGTGCTGAACCCTCTTTAAAAATGAATTTATGTGAATATCTGTAGTGATTTTTCTTTCAATCTTAGTTAGGATTTTTCCCTCGCCTGGTTATTTTAGAGTCCTTTTAACTTCTATGGATAACAGGCCCTTCTAGTAGTTTCTGAATGGGAACTAGCTGAAAGCCAGGAAAAAGATGCATCAGAACGTGCCAAGGTGCGTGTGGAGCAATTTCCTCCAGAGATTATTGGCAAAGAAAGGGGTTTGCACGCGAGCATTGAAGCAGACGTGAAGAGTCTCTTACAAGGAAAAATCTATGGTGAATTAGAAACCCTTCAATCCCAGATTGAATCCCAAATGCAACCTGGGACTGCCAAGGTAGTACAATATTGGGAAGCCGTTCTTAAACGGCTCCACATATACAAAGCAAAGGTAATGTTCACATCCCGAGTCTCTGGTATAATCGACTTTGAGTTATTTTTGACACCAAACATATGAAACTGCAGGCTTGCTTGAAGAAAATACATGCCCAAATGCTGAGGAATCGTTTGGAGCTCCTAATGATACCACCTGAGAGTGAAAATAGCAAGAAAGAATTGACTCAAGAATTTGATGAGAAGGATTCTGATCAGGCTGCGGAGGGTATATACCGGCATAATTATTTTGTATCTTTCTTTCTAGGTTTCTGTTCATTACTTCATTTAATAGTGACTGACACTGCTTGAGTATGTAGGATCAGTTCTCTCTCCAATACCTGTAATGGAAGCAGACGTCCAAGAAGAATGATGATGATGATGATGATGATGGATCATACTCCCCTAAACTGTTGCATGATGATGAAAGTGAAGATTATACTATTCACCCTGAAGAGGATAAGGCTGTTTTGGTAATTTGACTTTAGACACTTCAACTTATACTCTTATTCATATATTTTCAACTCGAGGTGCAATGGAAGTTTTATTAAAATACTGCATCTGTTGGGGAACTGTCCTTGATTGCTTAGAGAACCAGTATTGAAACTTCCCTCAAATCAAGAGTGGAACACTTCTCCCACTTACACGCTTTGAAGTACATTGTCAAGGATCCATGGATTTATCCGTTTTTCTCCCTCCATTCTTTTTCCAATGTTTTGAACTTATAATGGATTGCAGTATATTAAAAGTTTTTCCTATAGAAATCAATTAATGAGTAGAAAATATTAATTGAGAGTTGAGACCATTTTGCCTTAGTTTATTATGTTGGTGATATTTCTCCAACTCTATTAACTGAACTACTGAAGTATATATTAAGTTTTCATTGGCTCTGGGAAAGTAGTTTCCTCGTCCTATTTTAGAAATCATTTTACTTCAGTATGTGTCACTGAAAGCCAACATTACACTACCCACACAAGTATTAAATATACTCGACTTGTGTGTCGATCAATAAGAGAAGATGCAGTTCATTACTTAATCGTTGTCTGTGGATTTCAATTTTTTGCTTGTCAGATTTGTTTGCCGCAAGAAGATTGAGCGCGACGTTCCCAAGGTGTGCCTTGTGATGAGTTCTCCTTGAAAGCAGAGAAAAAGAGGCAGAGAGGAAGAATAGTAAAGTTGTTTAGTCTTGAAGCAGTATTTAAGAGAGACTTGCTAAGTGAACCTGATTCCCGATTTGCATTATGACAGTGACAAAACTATTTTAATTTTAGTGGAAACTGTATTTGAAATGGGTAGAGAACAAACCATTGTTTTTGAAAGATGTAGACAGAGAGAGGATCCCAAAGCCATAAACTCTCTCTATATATACACACACACACACACACACACACACGTGCTGGTGGATCAACTGACGGGTGGATCAACTGATTGGAGGCGGCGATTGGGATGACGCATTTGGATGCCTCCTCCTTGGATCTCGACTAGTTAAGCCACGTCATCCGAACTCCCTCAATTCCCTTTGGGTTGGTCTGAGCTAGCTTCGAGGCCGCCATTGATGAATCAATTTCTCCGTTGCAATTAGGTTTCTAGATGATGATGGCCAGAGAGAATTTGTAAAAGCGTGTTGCAATTAGGTTTCTAGATGATGATGGCCAGAGAGAGAATTTGTAAAAGCGTGTTTGTTCCATAGTAATTCGTAGGTTCTCTCTGACCATCATAGTTTATAGCTGATGATGAAAGTCCACTTATAAAACTTTTAAAAAGAAATATCATCATTTATAGCTGATGATGGAGGTGCACTTATAAAACTTAAAAAAAAAAGAAAATCTGAAAATTTCTAGATGATGATGGCCAGAGAGAGAATTTGTAAAATCGTGTTTGTTCCATCGTAGGTTCTCTCTTTGACCATCATAGTTTATAGCTGATGATGAAAGTGCACTTATAAAACTTTTAAAAAAGAAATATCATCATTTATAGCTGATGATGAAGATGCACTTATAAAACTTTAAAAAAAAAAGAAATTTCTACGGTGCAATTAATTTTAAAGTTGAACAATAAATTTATTTAAAAAGAAAAAATGTGAACACTATGATGGAACATCTAAATAAAGAAAGCCAAAAATAAATAAAAATTAACATGAATATAATTGCAACCATAGACTTCTTGATATTTTTATGTTATATGAAATCTCTTAGAGCAATTAAAAGAAAAAAGAAGTTTAACAAGATTACTATTGTCGTTACTATGCACACTTCTAAAAATTATAAGTATTTTGAATGAACAGAAATATTTTTTAGAAAATCATGATTTGTCCATTACTCAATATTTTGATTAGTATTTGTAAGAGTAGTCTTTTTTGTTGTGCGCATTATTATTTTGCGACTTCATGCCCAATGGACAAATCAAGACCCCGTTGAGTATGGTTTGCTATATCTCCACAACCTTTATGAATATGATCATCTAGAAAACCTCATTTTGCTCATTGAATATGAACAGGCTTGAAATACAAATCGACTCGATTTGATTCAAAAAAAGAAATTAAATACGTAGGCATCAACCAAATAAAAATAAGATAGTAGTTCGTTGCATAGCTCTACTTCTAAGGTGAATTTTATTTTTTATTTCTTACTATGTCTTGTTTTTTAAATTTAAATGTAAGTTCATTTTAGTTTTATTATAAAATTTTAAAAAATGTACAATAAGAATCATTAAAATTAATAATTTAATATAAACAACTTACCTAACTCTGGAATATTGTTGGTAAAAAATAACAAATATTTGATTTTCGAAAAATTTAAAAATCAAACAATCAATATATTTTACTTTTCAAAATAAAAGTAAATTAATCACATATAGTAGTATTTATTAAAGAAATAAAATAATTATTTTTACTTTTTTTTTTCTTTTTATCTATTTTATCACCTTTTCCCTAACTATCTTACATTGCAATTTATTGCAAAATGAAAACAATATCTTGAATCACATTTCTTAAGCACAATACACAAATTACATGTAAAAAAAGCATAAAACAACTAAAATTCAACAATCCATGACACCATAAATCATTCAAAAAAAAAAAAAAAAACATCACATTTTCTTGATCATACCTTCTCCTTGATGACATTCAAAGCCTTTTCATTCTTCAGAATCCGATGGAACAGCAATTCGTCTTCGATTTTCGGCGCCTGCCAATGAGACGGGTCCTCAACATGCTCCTTCCAAGTTCTAAGTAGTCCTGCTGTGATTCTCCTCCTCCAGCGTCTCGTTTGCCAGCATCTGATCTAAGTACAGCCCGCGCGATCGGTATCTTGCTCTTCGAAAATATCAAAACATTTTCGTTTCTAATCAGGCATCTAGGGATGAGGTTCATAACGAACCGGACATTCGACCCGCACTTCACGTCGAACTTGAACTGCTCGAAATACTGCCTAGAGCAAGCCGTGGTTCGGATCAACCAAGGATGGATGGCCCTGAGCGTGATCAGCAGCTCCAATTCCAACGGGAACCGGCCTTTGGTTCTGAAGCTTGAATAAGATGGCATGTTGAAGGCTGGTCAACTTCATCATCAACGTGTAGCACTGCAAACCCGTGGTCAAATTTTTGGGAGAACCCTAGACCGAGGGGGCCCACCGGACACCGCCAATCTCTACCAGTGCCTGCTGTATTTCTCTGAAATTAGAAGTTTAATTATGATAGATGAATATTAGAGCAATATGAAGGGCCAAATGAGTACAAACAAACACGCACGAATATATTCTTTGTGTGGCTTCCTGTAAGTGTACTTAATAAAATATTCTCATGTAAGATGATTTTATTCAAAACTTAATAAAGGGTACCTGTGTGAAGGAACATCAATGGAAGTATAGTTTTGCTGCCTGAACCATGAAATGATAGTCTGAAGAGACCGATAAGCACAACCCCAACCCTGCCAAGTAATAATTTGAGATCACTGACTTAGTGTATCAACTTGAAAATGACCAAAATCAAACAATCAATTCAAATGACCACACAGTTGAACAGTTTCAATAATTCAATTTACTCAAGTCTCGGTTGTCTGCAGAGCTATACTTGAAAGAAACATAGTTTTTTTTTTCTCAATATCAAGTATGTCACAGAGGGAGGAACAGTTTCATGATCATAATATGATCATGAAGCACAATGATCATATTATGATTATTATCCACCTCTCCTTCCTATTTTTGGTTCTTTTTCATAATTACACCTAAAAATGTTGTCTTATATTCTCGCAAACAAGTTTTCACATAATGGTTTTGGAACACTGCAACACATTCTTGCAACAACAGTGATGGAACTTTCAAGCAAGAAACACACACACAGCAAATCTAGGACAAATATGGAAAAATAAGTATTTCCATAATGAATTTGAGTATAGTTGGCGGATTTTGGAATTAAGAATGCCATTCAGAAAGAAAAAAAAAACAGAATATGAAATGCCACTTAAACAAGAAAAATGTTTACGGTGTCAGTAATTTGCAGGGGAAGTTATATTACCGAATCATCAAATCCGTCATGGAGGTAATGATAATACTCATAAGAACCTTGGATTAGAGAGACATGGCCACCAGATACTGCACAGTCAATAATATAGAGGTATATTAAATTATTAATAGGTACTGAATTACACAGTGCTTAAAAAACAAGGAATATAAACATAATTGTAGGGTTAAAGACAATAATTACCCCCGCTGCTTGGAATACCATAATGAACGTTTTTGAGCAAAGAGGAACCTAATATAAACGAGAAATCAATAATCTATCAGTTATCATACATTCAGATTCAAATGAACAAAAGCACCAACAAAAAAAATGAAGGCTTGGATGAGGTTGAATATGTACCCTTTGTATTTGATTTGCCCCTGGTGTTGTCATTTACCAATGATAAGTTTATAGCATTAGCGATCCTCAAAAGAGGGCGGTCAAATGGCAACCCTAGTCTCATGTGAAGGGCTTTTCGAACTTCAACTGCAAAAAATGGAAGGAATTCAATTTTCCATAGATATGATGGACACACTTTGATAATTTCTTGAATGATTTTTCGGTTATGCAAAGGTTTAAACTTTAAACCATCTCTGGCTCTGGCATTTATCATTTTGTGCCATTACATTAGTCAAACTTATCTACACAGATAACACTGCCAAATACAAGCAAGATAGATTTGTATTCTGGCATTAGAAATTGCATCTTCATGCATGTCAAATAATTAGGAACATGTGAAGGAAGTCACATGCGATCAGCACAAACAAATTAAGCACCTATAATGCTCAGTATAAATCAATTTCCCATTGATTAATTAGCTGATACTATATATTTTCGGAACTAGTTCATTCGGAATTCCCAAGACAAGAACAAAAATTAATCTGGCCACGTAGTTTGGGAAACTTAAAATACAAATTAAAGGCTACCTTGCTTCATTTCTGTCTCCCCATAGCTAAGTTCATATAAAACTGTGATTGGGTGTAGAAAGCCTGACGGAATGAAGTGATATGCTCTTAGCTGTAGACAATAGAGCTACTTTGTCAGCGCACTTTACATTCACAAGACAAATGAAAAATACTAAATATAGAAAGGGGCCCCACCAGTAAATTCAATAATTCATTCACATAGATACTGATTGCCAAGAATAAACTGATATATACAGAAAATCTCAGTGTCCACACACGTTGTAAGAACAACATGTTAGTGTTATCCCTAGATATAAGCTCTAGAAGGTTTTCACAGAAATAGGGCAAGGAAATGGAGTATGATTAGTCTACCTGTGGATGTTGTGTTATGAGATCTGGCAAGAACTTGTTCTTCAATGAATGCAACTGGTCAACTAACCCGGGGATGATTAAATTTGAAACCATATGCGTCAACAGCAGATCCTTTGTAGCATAGGACAACACTTCTAATTTATGATTTACAACCAAAAGTTTAGCCTCTCCCATTGCTGTAACCAAAATAAAGGTTGTATAAGAAAAGGTTAAGATGAATAGTCGACGTTAAAAATAGGACACAGAGTAATGACAATATGCTACCCTTAGCATCCTGCTACAGGTCACCATGAATATTTCGATGACTTTCATATACCTGGATAATATTCAGCAACAGGTGCAGCAGGTTTGGAATTACTTTGGGACCTATTAAACAAGATGCTGACTAGAATTTTATCTGCAGTCTAAGGCGAAAAACAGAACTCAATATAAGTCCATAGAAATGAATTCATCAAAAATTGGAGATCATAAGTAAATCAATATGAAAACAAAAAAAGGAAAGTGAGATATTACCTCCTCAACAGAGGTTAAGGATGAAATATCCTTAGTTTCCGTGAAAAAAGATGAACACGTGAGAGATTTGGCAAGAGACTCTTGAGCACTTTCAATTGAAAAGGTGTTATATGGAAGCGGAGCTGGCAGATTCAAATTTATTCCGTGAAGAATAACAGGCTGAGGTCCCCCCGGTGAAGGTTCATTTAGGGCTTCTATGATATATGCAGCTTGTGGATCTCTAAGTTTTCTTTCCACACCTTCAATAGCTCGCCCGTATGCATCTTCCACACCTAAAGGAAATGCAGCATACTCAGCAAGGTGAAAAGAAAGATGCAAGAAAACCTTTTGGTCATGCATGAATTACATGAACTGTGATTCAAATATAAGAATATCGACAAGAGTAGTAACAAGGCGGACTACAAATATATGTTACAAAAACTAGTTATTATTCATATATCTATTCTTTGAGGACGTAGCTTCTGTGTTCTTCTCCAAGTTTTCTTCTATCGGTGTATTTTTAAGTGTCTGTAAGCCTTGACATTAACATATACTCCTATCACTTATCCAAATACTATTTAGTCCCAATGACAAAAAATATTTAAGGACACATCAAAATTACATCCAAACGATTATGAAAGCAAGGGAGCACTGAGAAACAAAAAATAAGAAACATTATATAGAAAGAGTATTTCTCTTTCACTTGCCTCCTAACTATCTTGGTTTCTATGCAAATCTAAAGAGTTCACCCTTAAGAATTTACTCAATCATCAGAGCAAAATAAAAGTTCTAAGTTAATTTCAAGTGCAATTGTTAGCCGGAGGATAACAACAAATAACAACACAGGCATGAGTAATTTTAAAACAATGAAGAAAAAGAGGGAAATATAACACCACCTTTAGGATTGTTTGAAGCATAATAAACAGGCAGCGTCAGAGGAAATTCGCAACTAACCAGACAACCTTTCTGCCATATTTCCTTCTCGGGCTGATCTACGTAAACAACAGTACTTACTTTCTCTAACTTATCTGGATTTCCGGTCCTGGATATGAAAAACTGCAGATCGCAGTCACCACTGGCATTGTTTAGATCCAGTACAGACCCAATAAGTAATCGATCTTGGTTAAAACTTCCATAACGGGTCTTCCTGAAACTCCTGGCAGCTGAAATAGCATTCCCCGCAATTTTTTCGACTTTTGTATTACTCTTATCATGAACAATCAAAGCCCCGATTACTTCAAAGCCCCTTGGAATCAGACCCCTGATTTCATCTGCCAGTCCAGAACCAAAAGTTTCAGGATAGTTTACAATGGCTTACTAATCCCCATCCCCTACCCCCCCCCCCACCCCCCCACTCTCTCCCCCATCCCCCATTATCACCAGCGCTAAGGTTACATCTAAATCGACAAAGGCCGACACGGTTTTTACCTCATGCTTAAAGCCATATCACTACTAGTTGAAAATCACAGCAGCCAGAGTCACTGAAATTCGAACATTTTACAGTTGTGAAATTGAACGTACCTGACTCCTTCGATTGGTGAGCGGAGAGAGGATCGGAGGGGAGAGTGTGGAGGCATCGGACGGTGGAGACGATACTAGATGGAGGCAAATACCAACCGAAGGTCTACGTCACGGAGAAAGAACAACACTCTAACATCTATTGTCTCTCTATTTGCTCAAAGACGTTCATTAAGGTTAAAGACAATAATTACCACCGCTGCATGAAATACCATAATGAACGTCTTTGAGCAAATAGGAACCTAATATAAACGAGGAATCAATAATCTATCATACATTCAGATTCAAATAAACAAAAGCAACAACAAAAAAATGAAGTCTTGGATGAAGTTGAATATGTACCCTTTGTATTTGATTTGCCCCTGGTGTTGTCATTTACCAACGACAAATTTATAGCATTAGCGATCCTCAAAAGAGGGCGATCAAATGGCAACCCTAGTCTCATGTGAAGGATTTTTCGAACTGCAACTGCAAAAATTGAAAGGAAATCAATTTTCCATAGATATGATGCACACACTTTGATAATTTCTTGAATGATTTTTCGGTTATGCAAAGGTTTAAACTTTAAACCATCTTTGGCTCTGGCATGAGAAGATAGCTTCTCTTAAATTTATCAATTTGTGCCATTACATAGTCAAACTTATCCACACGAATATCACCGCCAAAACCAGCACCTTAGATTCGTATTCTGGCATTAGAATTGCATCTTCATGCATGTCAATTAATTAAGAAGATGCCTCACACAGTATGTAAAACCCCAAATACCCCAATGCTCAGTGTAAATCAATTTATCATTGATTAATTAGCTGATGCTATATATTTTCGCCAGTTTATTCGGAATTCCCCAAACAAAAACATAAGTTAATCTGGCCACGTAGTTTGGGAAACTTAAATCAAAATCAAAGGCTACCTTGCTTCATTTCTGTCTCCCCATAGCTAAGTTCATATAAAACTGTGATTGGGTGTAGAAAGCCTGACGGAACGAAGTGATGTGGTCTTAGCTGTAGACAATAGAGCTACTTTGTCAGCACACTTTACATTCACAAAACAAACGAGAAATACTAAATATAGAAAGGCCCCCCACGTTGTAAACTGATATATACGCGAAATCTCAGTGTCCATGCATGTTGTAAGAACAACATATTATGTGCTATCCCAAGATATAAGATCTAGAAGGAGGTCTTCACAGAAATAGGGCAAGGAAATGGAGTGTGATTAGTCTACCTAGTACCTGTGGATTTTGTGTTATGAGATCTGGTAAGAACTTGTTCTTCCATGAAGGCACCTGGTCAACTAACCCGGGATGATTAAACTTGAAACCAAATGCGTCAACAGCAGATCCTTTGTAGCATAGGACAACACTTCTAATTTATGATTTACAACCAAAAGTTTAGCCTCTCCCATTGCTGAAACCAAAATAGAGGTTGTATAAGAAAAGGTTAAGATGAATAGTCAATGTTAAAAACAGGACACAGAGTAATGACAATATGCTGCCCTTAGCAACCTGCTACAGGTCATCGTGAATATTTCAGTGACGTTCATATACCTGGATAATATTCAGCAACAGGAGCAGCAGGTTTGGAATTACTTTGTGACCTATTAAAAAAGATGCTGACTAGAATTTTATCTGCAGTCTAAGCCAAAAAACAAAACTCAATATAAATCCATAGAAATGAATTCATCAAAGATTGGAGATCATAAGTAAATCAATATGAAAAGAAACAAAAAAAGGAAAGTGAGATATTACCTCCTCAACAGAGGTAAAGGATGCAATATCCTTAGTTTCAGTGAAAAATGATGAACACGTGAGAGATTTGGCAAGAGACTCTTGAGCACTTTCAATTGAAAAGGCGTTATATGGAAGCGGAGCTGGCAGATTCAAATCTATTCCGTGAAGAATAACATGTTGAGGTCCTCCCGGTGAAGGTTCATTTAGGGCTTCTATGATATATGCAGCTTGTGGATCTCTAAGTTTTCTTTCCACACCTTCAATAGCTCGCTCGTATGCATCTTCCACACCTAAAGGAAATGCAGCATACTCAGCAAGGTGAAAGGAAAGATGCCAGAAAACCTTTTGGTCATGCATGGATTACATGAACTGTGATTCAAATTTAAGAATATCAACAAGAGTAGTAACAAGGCGGACTACAAATATATGTTACAAAAACTAGTTATTATTATGGTTTCATATATCTATTCTTTGAGGACATAGCTTCTGTGTTCTTCTCCAAGTTTTCTTTTATCGGTGTATTTTTTAAGTGTATGTAAGCCTTGACATCAACATATACTCCTATCTCTTACCCAAATAATATTTAGTCCCAATGACAGAAAATATTTAATGACACATCAAAATTACATCCAAACGATAATGAAAGCAAGGGAGCACTGAGAAACAAAAGATAAGAAACATTATTTATAAAGAGTATTTCTCTTTCACTTCCCTACTAACTATCTTTGGTTTCTATAGTTCTGCCAATCTAAGGAGTTCATCCTTAAGAATCTACTCAATCAACAGAGTAGTAGTTCTCAGGTAGTTTCAGGTGCAATTCTTAGCCGGAGGATAACAACAAATAACAACACAGGCATGAAGAAAAAGAGGGAAATATAACATCACCTTTAGGATTGTTTGAAGCATAATACACAGGCAACGTCAGAGGAAATTCACAACGAATCAGACAACCTTTCTGCCATATTTCCTTCTCGGGCTGATCTACGTAAACTACAGTATTTACTTTCTCCAACTTATCTGGATTTCTGGTCCTGGATATGAAAAACTGCAGATCACAGTCACCACTGGCATTGTTTAGATCCAGTACAGACCCAATCAGTAATTGATCTTGGTTGAAATTTCCATAACGGGTCTTCCTAAAACTCCTAGCTGCTGAAATAGCATCTCCCGCGATTTTTTCAACTTTTGCATCACTCTTATGATGAACAATCAAAGCCCCAATTACTTCAAAGCCCCTTGGAAGCAGACCGCTGATTTCATCTGTCAGTCCAGCACCAAAAGTTTCAGGATAATCTACAATTCCTTGCTAATTCCCTGTCCCTAACCCCCATTTCACCAGCGTTAAGGTCACATCTAAATCGGCAAAGGCCGACACAGTTTTTACCTCATGCTCAAAGCTATATCACTACTAGTTGAAAATCACAGACAGAGTTACTGAAATTCAAACATTTATCAGCTGTGAAATTGAACGTACCTGACTCCTTCGATTGGTGAGGGGAGAGAGGATAGGAGGGAGAGTGTGGAGGCATCGGACGGTGGAGACGATACTAGATGGAGGCAAGTACGGCGAGCCGATCAGCCATTGGAGGCTGGCTTCTTTCTTCAATATCACCAGTTTCTGGCACAGGATTCTGATTCCGACGTCGTTTTGAGTGTACATTTTAGATTTGGGGCTACCGTCGATCAAAATTCGAAACCAAGAACCCCCGTCCTATGGGTTTTTGGAGCTTATTTCTGTGACGTCATTAAAATAGCGAATTTAATTAGCTCATAGGAAGAAAAACAAATACTCCGTACTATAGAATTATAAAATTAAACACTCGTCGCAGAATGATTTGATGAGAACACCCAGGCTTCCAAACTCCACTTGATGCCCTTTTTGGTTATTTTGTCGAAGAATTGCCAAGAGTCTTTGGCACTATCACCCCTTCTCCTCATGACTGTGATCATTATCGAACATGTTACGTGATCAGGCTGGATATTGCTGGTCTCCATCAACTCATTAACTTTCCAAGCATCATCATACCTTCAAGAAGAAAAAAAAAAAGGCAGAATGTGTAAGTGTGTTCATGCAGAATAACATTATGCGTGTGAGATAACGAGAACGAGAAAATAAAATTGATAGCTAAGAAAAGCTAAGAAAAAAGAGCATTTTCCCCACAGAAGCTGATAATCACAAAACTCATTTTCATAATTTCGTTTAAACTTCATCATTCAGTACCATAACTAAAGTCGCGTTATCACGAAGCATTGCGAAACATTTCACTTCGATACACTATAGTCAGAATGTTTATATAGATAAATGACAGTAAAACCGGAATAACTAGAAAGCTCAAACACCGCAACATCAAAGAGAGGAATCGAATCAAATACCTCCCACAAAGCAAAAGCCCTGAAATCGCGGAATTGTAAACACGAACATCCCTAAAGTCCTTATTCTGCTGAAAAGGTAAATTGTTGAACAACACCAGCAACTCATCCCCTCTACCCGCCCGCCCCAGCACTGGGAACAAAACCGAGCACGTTTTCGGCGAAACCAAACAAGGCTCTTTCACTTGTTAAGAAACAAGGTATAGCACTGAGAAACAAAAAATAAGAAACATTATTTAGACATAGTATTTCTCTTTCACTTGCCTCCTAACTATCTTGGTTTCTATATTTCTGCCAATCTAAGGAGTTCACCCTTTAGAAACTACTCAATCGTCAGAGCAAAATAATAGTTCTAACGTAATTTCAAGTGCAATTGTTAGCCGGAGGTTAACAACAAATAACAACACAGGCATGAAGAAAAAGAGGGAAATATAAAATCACCTTTAGGATTGTTTGAAGCATAATACAAAGGCAACATTAGAGGAAATTCGCAACGAACCAGACAACCTTTCTGCCATATTTCCTTCTCGGGCTGATCTACGTAAACTACAGTACTTACTTTCTCCACATCATCTGATCGCTGCCAACTACGCCAAAAGACACGCATGTTCCATGGCCTGCTCCACATAGCACTCAAACTTCTTCCTTGTCTTCGGAATATCGAGCGCCAGGTCATCGAGCCCATCCCTGACCCTATTAAACCTCTTCGTCATCTGATTCACAGTAATCAGACCCTCACCGAAGCATTCCTGCAGCAAATCCAGCATCCTGTCGTTATTCTTCTTCATCGCTATCACCAGAGCCTTCTTCACCACCTTGTGATTGAAAAACGGCATCCCCAGATCACGGATACAGTGACAGGCCTCCGCCACTACCCCCAGCTCTCGAACTCTTCCAGAAGCTTCTGGAACTTGTCCTTCGCGTCCTCCACAGCGTACGGTCTCCACTCCGCTGCCACCTACTGGCTATCTCTCCCAGGTATAGAGAGGCGAGGACGTCGTCTATCACAGCCCTCGCGAGAATAAACGCTAACTCATTTCGCACGCTTCCATTTGTCATTTTTTTCTTGTAACTTCGCAAGCTTCCATTCTTCTTCGTCAAACGGCATTACCGCCACTGCCTGTTCCGCCCCTTCAACCGAATTTAGATCAGTGTTGTCCTCAATATCTAGAGCGACATCCAAATCTCTGAATCGATCTGGAGTTCCACTTTCGGGTCCCTTATGATTTTTGAGACCGCGGCCCAGGAGTTGGTCCACTTATCAACGGAAGTACCGACGGACTGATACGAGCCGTAATTAATCGTAAAATATTCCTCTATATTTCTCATCCGGATGGCTTCTGGTACCATAAAGATTATGGTTAATAGCGAAGTTGCAATCATTTTCTTTCCGGTCTGAGAGGGATCGGCTAACATCTTTGTGGCTCGGGTAATGGCCAAATGCCCGAAAGGTATCAAATGCTTTTGTCTCTCAACGCTATTTATCACCAAGTCCCCGTAGCTACTTGTATAATCGAGGATCGTAATCTTACGCTTATCCTTCTCACGAGCTTGAGTGGCAAACTTCAATGTCATGAATGGCTTCTCCTTTGGATCGGGTTTTAGCTCGAACAATTCGCCACTCCCAGACTCAAACCCAGTCACATATAAATCCCATGCCCTAATGAAAACAGTGCAGCTCTTTAATGGCTCGTCTTCGGAAGCTCGAACTCTCAAAACCAATCGAACATACACTATTTTTCCCTCTTCATTTATCGGAGGGGGAAGCGACGAAGGCCTCTTTCCTTTCAGACGGGTTGTCAGCATCTCTTCCAACAAGTTTCGGAATCTTCCGATCATCAACCTCGGCATTTTTAGACATTTCAAAGATTACCTCTTCAAATCGCACCTTCGGCTTGGGCGTTTGATTTCCTTTTTCTGCCATTTCACAAAACCCACTTTCTATCCCCGAGCACTCTCCTTCGACTGCCGACTGTCACACCGGAACTCTGCCCTAACCTCCTATATTAATAAACAATCGATTTGAAAAAAAATTGAAGAAATTATGAAGAAACAAATGACTGTGTATCGAAATAAATACGCAGAATTCGATTATACTTACTTGCTTGAAATTCCTCACAGACATGTAATTAGTACATATATTCAATCGATTTGAATTTTTTTTGGAAAAATTATGCAAAAACAAATGAACGAGTATCGAAATAAATACGCAGGATTCGAGTATACTTACTCGCTTGAAATTCCTCACTGACAGACATGTAATTAGTGCAGATATTCATTCAATCGATTTAAAAAAAAATGGAGAAATTATGAATGACCGAGTATCGAAATAAATACGCAATGATTCGATTATACTTACTCGCTTAAAATTCCTCACTGACAGACATGTCTGCGCAACGGATTTGGTCAATTTTAGATGAGAACTCAGAATATGTGTTGTTGAACCCTAAGCCAATTTTCGCGTCAGATTAAAGCAAAATGAAGAAATTGATAATTATTTAGTACTCGGCTACTAGTAGTCACCAATTTTCGCGCCAGCAAAATGAAGAAATTGAAAATATTAATTATTAGTACTCGGCTACTAGTAGTCACCAATTTTCGCGCCAGCAAAATGAAGAAATTGAAAATATTGGGTTAGAATGAAAGCTGAGGTGGCAAAATTGAAAATATTGGGTTATGTTGCGATTTAAAGCACAAATCGCGAACGTCGCTCGCGAATATAAACACGAGATGTCACATAGAAAAGAGATATGCGAAAAGAACGGACACACAATTTACGTGAAAATCCAAAACACGAGGGAACCCAATTTATAGGTGTAGAAAACCTATCAAATTGGAAACCATTATAATTAGGAATAAATCCTTTTCCTAATTTATAACTCCTAAATAATTAAGAAATATAATTATAATTCATATAATTTTAATTTCCTAATTAAATAAACTCAGACAAAAATCCCAGTGCAAAAGCCACGCAAAAATCTCAGCGCAACCGCGCGCACAGAAAAATCCCGCTGGACAAAATGGCGATCGCCATTTTCATTCGGCGGTCGCGGAATACATTCGGCGGGCAAGCTCATTCGGCGGGCGCTGAAACCCCCGAAAACGTCCAGTACCGATTCTTGATTTCTGGCGGTCGCTGACTCTCCGGTGCTCGCCGAAACCTCTTTCGGCGATTTTGACCTCTTTTGCGTTCCGATTCGAGTCATAAACAACAAATCTCTACCTTGACGAATATCACCGCGACTCCAAACCGCACCAACCTCCAACGATCATAGACCAATGTTTCTTCTTTCCACCCAGCCCCGTATGGCTCACTCAAAGTATGAGCAACCTAAGTTTGAGCCACACCCAAACTTAGTACAAGAATCCGAAGTTGCACCGATCACCCCTTGAGTATCGCCAAGCTCCGTGACCATCAAGCAATCTCCATTCTCAAGTCTCGCCTTCCCACTACTATTAGCACCCCCTGCATTCGTCATTGCTTCAGCGCTATCCATAGTACGCCTAGGCTCGATCTCCGATTTTTGAATACTATTCGGGTTAGTATTCCCGGTGTCCCCGACACCATCACACATGCATGAATTTTCAACCAAAAGTGATCCCGACTCACTTTCCAGCGAATAACTTCCTAGGGCAGAGGCAGTTTCCCTCGTGGTAATTGTGTTGCCGCAAAGCTCATACAATCCACCAATCTTTCTTTCGCCTCGCAAAATAAGTCGTCTACCCCGACTTACTTTCAACACTTCACCTTTACAGAAATACCGGTACCCTTTCTGATCTAAGGTGTTAAGAGAGATAAGATTCCTCCGCGGGTCTGGAACGTACCTTACATTACCGAGGGTTCGAATATTCCCATCGACCATCTTGATTCTCACCGTTCCCGTGCCGCGTATCTCACACGATGAGTCATTACCCATGACCACCGTTCCACCGACACTTTCATCAAACGTGTCAAACATATCCCTGTTGTGACACATGTGATATGAACATCCTGAATCCAAGATTCACCCCTCACTCATTCCCAAATTGGATACAGCCAGGAGTTCCCCATGAAGTGAACCTCCTCCTCCGAAATCGACCACATTCGATTCCTCTCTCCGATTTTTCAGGGCCTCACAGTCCCTCTTCATGTGGCCTTCTTTCTTGCAGTAGTGACAAATCCCCTTGAGTATATCTCTTCTTCTTTGCCCAGCCCTGGACATTAAGACCTTCACCTGGATTTTCACCACTTACAATCTTCTTCATCGTCTCCTTTGATCTCAAAGCATCGACCAAGTCTCCAAGCTTTAGAGTCTTACTACTATATAGAATAGTATCCCTAAACGAATCATACGAAGATGGCAACGAACAAAGCAAAATCAAAGCAAGATCCTCTGTATCATACTTTAACTCCATGGCCTCAAGATCAGACACGATCTCCATGAAGGTAGACATATGCTCTTGCAGGTTTGTACCCTCCACCATATGATGCTCGTACAACCTTTGCTTTAGATGCAACTTTGTGGTCAAAGTTTTCGCCATACACAGATCCTCCAACTTCGACCACATCTCTGCCGCCGTCTTCTCCTTGATCACCTCTTCGAGCAAAGGACCAAAGACGTAGACCGAAATTATACCTCTTGCCTTTCTGTCCTTCCGAGCCTTGTCTTCTGGCTTCATCGTGCTTGCCATATTGTCCATGCCCAGCAACGCATCATCAAGGTCCATGTTGGTGAGAACCGACTCCACCTTGAACTGCCATGTAGAGAACCGCATGCTTCGATCTAACAACGGAATATCAAATTTCGCCGACATCTCTCCCAGAATATTCACGAGCACCACCGGAAAACGGAAACCCAAGTCGCGACCTCAGGCTCTGATACCACTTGTTGCGATTTAAAGCACAAATCGCGCACGGCGCTCGCGAATATAAACACGAGATGTCACAGAGAAAAGAGATATGCGAAAAGAACGAACACACAATTTACGTGGAAACCCAAAACACGGGAAAAACCACGGGAAGGAAGAAACAATTCACTATATCGACGAGGCTTACAATAACTCGTCTTGTCTAGTCTGATTTTCGTATACCGGAGAACCCCAATTTATAGGTGTAGAAAACCTATTAAATTGGAAACCATTAGAATTAGGAATAAATCATTTTCCTAATTTATAATTCCTAACTAATTAAGGAATAGAATTATAATTCATATAATTCTAATTCCCTAATTAAATAAACCCACGCAAATATCACAGTGCAAAAAGCCACGCAAAAATCTCAGCGTAACAAAATTCCGCTGGACAAAACGGCGACCGCCATTTTCATTCGGCGGTCGCGGAACACATTCGGCGGGCGCCGAAGCTCATTCGACGGGCGCCGAAACCCCCGAAAACGTCCAATCCCGATTCTTGAGTTCCGGCGGTCGCCGAAACCTCTCCGGCGGTCGCCGAAACCTCCTTCAGCGCCCGCCGAAACCTCCTTCAGCGATTTTGACCTCTTTTGTGTTCCGATTCGAGTCACAACAGGTTAGAATGACAATTGAGGTGTTTCCACCGCAAGAACCAAACCCTGGTCATTTGAAGGAAAATGATAGCCTTAACCACTACGACACAATAGCTAATTAAAAGAATTTGTGATATTAGTGTATATATACGTTTGAAGTTGTAGTATAAATTAAAAAAAATTTGGAAAAAGTGTAAATTTAAATAATTGTTTACAATTCAATTTATTAATTTTTTTTAATTATAAATTTGAGTAAATTTTATAGAGTTTGAAATATAAATTAATAAACTAGAATATTCATTTTTTTAAATACTTCTATAACTTATGAATTAAATAATTAACTAACAATTATCATATAAATAAAAATAATTATTTAAATAAAAAATAATTAATAAAACATAAATAATAGTAGTAAATAATTATTTGGCTTATTAGCAAGAAACAAAAAAAAACATAATTCATTTAATACACACTATCGTTTTTTATTTATATTTCAACTTAATATGTACATCTTTAAAAATAAATATATATTTTTTAAACTTAAAAATACATTTTTATTTTTTAATTTTTAGTAGTAAAAATGTTTTTTTATGTAAGTTTCAAATATATTTTTACTTTTTATATTTAATAGTAAAAATATATTTTTTATTAAAAGGTAAAATAATTTTTATTTTTAAAGTTATACATATTAAGTGACACATATTAATGTTTTATTCATTATTTTTAATATTAATGTTTTAATATTAAGTGACACATATTAATGTTTTACTACTATTATTTATGTTTTATTCATTATTTTTAATATAAATAATTAGTTTTATTTATATGATAATTGTTAATTAATTATATCTATATTCTATATAATATATAATTCCAGACTTTGCTGAGTCATGTGGACAATGTGAACACAAAAAATTACACTACAAAAAATGTCCATGTTCACACTACGTGCCAAGAGAAAGCTTTCCTATGTCTATGTGGCATTTATAAGGCTTGCAATTTTTAATGACGTGAATATTTCATTATTAATTATGAATTTTAAATTGTGATTTATATCATCCGGATTATATGTTTTCCATAACTTAAAATTAGTGATTTCCTATCATAATCATTTCCATAATCCACAATATAATTTATAAATAATTAGCCTATTTAATTGTCTCATTACCTATTTAATTAGCCCGTAGTTATAGTAATTATATTTTTAAATCAATTCAAATAATTTAATATATTATTTTTATATTCTCTTATTAATATAGGTAAATTTCTCCTAATTAAACTTCACACATCAATCTATAAATAATTAATTTATTTATATTACTATAATATAATATTTCCATATAATACGATAAAAAATCCTATTTAAATGGTTTCTTCTTCATTTTTGTTTTAATCTGCAAAATAATTTTTATTTTCTTTGTAAATACATTTTGTTTTTCTTAGTTTGGGTAATTGATTAATTGATTTTTTTTCTGCAGGCACACCTACAATGTAAGTAATTAATTTATAATTATTTCTATGGTCTCTAACTATTTCATCTTGCTGTTCATATATTTTTATTTTTATAAATAACTTTTTTTTAATTTTTTTTTTCAGAAGACGGTAAAGTTTTTATCTCATGTTCATTATTTAAGTTGCTTCTTTTTCTTCTTCATAATATTCATTTTCATCGACAAGCAATTTTTATAAAGTTCGATTTAATTAACTTGAATTTTTATTGCTAATTTAGTCATTGTTTTTATTTTTTGCAGGGCACAATGAATATGAGGTTTTTATTTAATCCATATATTTTTCAATTCCATCATATTATTGTTTTTTCGAATTAATAAATATTATTCATATTATTATTGTATGGTTCTATGTATTTATGTATAAAACTTGTTTTTTACAGATTAAAAGGTAATTACATTTTTGTCATATTTATTTTTCAATTAGTGTCATATTTTCTTTACATATTTTTTTTTACAATTTTTGAATTTTTCTTTCAATTTTTTATTTCATTTTTATATCCTAATCATCTCATTTTATTATAATATAAATCTCATTTTTTTTGCAAGTATTCAGTGTGTGAAAAAGGATTATAAATCTCATTAATATAAGAATTATTTGAAATTGGAAAAGAAATTCATTACAAAGTTTGAAGATGGTTCAAACAATTCAAAATATTGTTTTTTCACTTTTGCTGATAAATTGGTGAGCCCTAATACAACATTTAAGTATTTTGACTTCTACTGGTGACTTATTATTTAGATTATGTTTTCAAATTTTTTTTGTTTTTTACATATTTTTTCTATATTGTTTTCAATTCGTTAATCTAATTATTCATTAATTTTTAAATTTTTTTATGACTTAATTATTACTGTAAAAAAATTATTTGATATGACAAGAAAATAGAAAAGAAATAAAAATTATGTATTTAACAAGGACATGGATTTTTAAATTATTAATAAATTTATATATATAATAAGGGTGGTGTACTTATCAAATTTGGGGTGTAAATAGCATCATCTTTTTCTTTAAAACCAATTTTTATTCATACTTTTTTTTATCATTTGAGCTCTTAATATAGAGCCCCTTATTACGAATTATTTCTAATTTTTTGTTTTATAAATAAACTAATGAAATAAATTTGTTTAACATATTTTAAATTATATTTTAATAAATATTAAGTGATATTGAAAACAAGATAATATGATAAACTAGGTATATTTTTTTAAACTAAAAAATTTACATTTAATATTCCTGTGCATTGCACAGGGATTAAATTACTAGTAATTCATAATTTATACTACAACTTTTATATATATATATATATATATATATATATATATATATATATATATATATATATATATTACAAATACAGTAGGAACTCTATACAGTTGGAACCGAGAAAAAATATTAAGATTTATTCTTATATAGAGTTTTACAAAATAAAAATAATTAATATAAATATAAAAATAACATACATTATATTTATTTATCTTTAAGTTCATATAACAAATTTAATAGTTTTGACTATGAATATTTGACTATATATATATATATATATGTGTGTGTGTGTAAAAATTGTATTTAACATATATATTAAATAAAATACTAATGAATGTAAAGACTATACACATTGACCATATTGTATATGTTATTGATTTTGATAAACATTTTTAGTCATTTTAAACATGTTATAAATTTTAATAAATAGAAATATTATTAATAAATATTTTTTATTATATATTACCCATATTCTAATATAGAGGTATAATTAAGGCCAAAAAATGTATGATTTATGACAATGTAGAGTTTATTTCTAATTATAACTGTTCCGGTACTTGAATTTTTTATTACTATAAGAAGTTTATTCCTATATAGAGTATTACTATATAGAGTTTATAAGGAGTTTATTCCTATATAGAGTATTACTATATAGAGTTTCTACTGTATCGTTTAGTTATCGTAGTCCAATGGTTTGGGCTTTGTTTTTTCTTTATAAGACATATATAGCCCTAAGTGTATTTTTGTCTTTGTAACATAATAGCAGAAAAAGGAAATCAACCACGGAAGTGCGATTTGAAGAGCTGATTCTTGAAATGTATGAAAATCGCGAAGAGGTTGACATATGAGTCTGAAATATCAAAAACTAAAAAAACCCGCTTTCTATCCCTCGAGCACTTTCCTTCGACTGCCGAGACTGTACTCTGTCCTCTCGTCGTACAACCCATTTTCTATCTTGAGAGTGTAAGCATGGCGGAAGCGCGCTTAAACCCTATCGGTTAAACCATATACGGTAAATGTGTGGGTTTGGTTGGGAAAAAACCCTAAATTCGAATTCGAAGGCACCGAATTTTTATATTAACAAATAGTACTATATTTTTAAGTAATATATTAAAAAAATTCAAATAAAAATAAAATTAATAAACTACAGTGTCTTTATATAATCCATTTAATTTTGGTATATTTCAATCATAATTAAGCTATGTAATATGGTCATTCATATTAAAAAAGATGTTATTTTTACCAAAATATAAAAAGTACAAATGTATTTTTAAGTTAAAAATATAAAATAATTTATATAATGTTTAAATTGTATTAATTTTTTTTTTTTTAATTTTACATATTAAGTTGAAATATATAAAAAAATGTAAATAATTTTTTGTGTTAAATGTATAAAATATTTTCTATTTCTTTAATTTTTTTAATGAAACAAAATCAGCAAAAATTTAAATTAAGGCGGGTGTATTCGTGTCAATTACTAGTTCAATTATTTATAGTGAATTTTAATTTTAATTTTAAATTTGGTGTTAGATTCACTTAATATCACATTTTAAAAAATAAGTTATTATTTCCTCTAATTGAGATAAGTTGCATTACTTCTTTCTTCGTAAATTGTGAAGTAGTCCAAGATGGAGAGATTAATATTTAGTAAATTTTATATTGAAGTCACATCACATATTTATACTGTATGTTAAAACATATAAAATAAATGTCACTTAAAAAAAATGCTTATACAAGAACAAGAATCTAGCAATATGCATTGCTACAAGCACTTTCTCTGCACCTATGTTTACCAGATTCTACACTCTAATACAATATGGCCGCCAAATCAAATTAATTTCTTCCGGAACTCTGTAGCCACGAGTCTCCCTTGTGTGTTCACTGACAATTTCAGTTCGCTAATGTCCTGCACTAACAAAAAAATGACGAAAGATTAAAACAAATGCCAGAAACCATTTCTATAAGGTGAGTAGCTGAAACTACACATAAAAGAGGGGTGTGTGCTTATATAGTAAAGCCTTCTCGTCGTCATCTTCGACTAATAAGAAAATGCCACATCACGAGGCATGGATATTCAGATCATTTCGTGAAATCGTATATACTGTATACAAAGTTTAAAGCATCAACATTTCAGATAATTGAACCCAGTTGGTAATGAGAAAATTAGTCTCATATCACCAAGAAAGGAACTCAGTTGAGAACAGCAAATCAAACGTGAAAGTACTACAATATGTCAATACTCCTAACTTGTGACAATTTTTTTGAGAAAATAGGGAGTAATAACAAATGAAGGATGTAGACCTGCACTGGTTTTCTCCTCAAAACTTGATATGCTTCCGCTCTCATAGGCAAAAATCTAAGGAACTTCTTGTAAGCATGTTCTCAAGTTCATCCGCCTACTTAACCTACAATAAAGAATGTGCACAATGATTACAAGAAGGTTTCTCAAATTTGAAATAGTAGTATCAAGTAAGTTTCCAAATCTATGATGAAAACTATTTGAGCTCAACACGGGCATATTCAAATGGAAGACTTAAATGATAAAATTAAATCTGTGATAGTGCATAAGGAAAATCTACAACTCATCTTGATCACATGGATTCTATGGCCAAGGAATTCTTATGGAATTTGGTTTCATCTAAAATCACTCGATACTATTGTCGGTAGCTCTCAAAAAACAGGTCACAAATTAGTAAAAGGTTGTTTCAGAAATGGAACCATGATAGTAGTTGATTTTCCAGCTATTTACCAAATAGTTAGGTTGCATCCATCCATATTCAGCTATCTTTTTTGTCTATGAATTTCCATCTTTCTAGAATTTACCTTTAGTCTTATGCGCAATGAACTTATAGATGTTTCTATCAAACATTTCGCAGACTCGTTTCCACAGATCAAAACCTGTGAGATGGTAGTTGCACTAAGTGAGTATAGTCCAGTAAATATAAGGATTGACTGAAAAACATGATTATCCTGTACAAGTTCATAATCATAGTTCACAATTATTATTATCTAATTAAAAATAGCGTAAACACTAACATTCAGCTAATAACAAAGTCAACAAGGCAAAGACGAGATCTATCTCAGAGTCTGTTAACCCTTAGGTGGCTTTGGTTGAGATCTAGAATGAATTTGATTGGAAAAACAATACTAATATTATGTTAGATTTGGATATAGATTGATCTTATAAGAAAATATTCTGTATATGTTAAACGCTATAGTATAACTGAGTAAACTTAAGTGCTATGTTCTAAATGTCCTTGAAGTTGATTATATTTTTTTCCTTCTTCACCAACATCCCCATTTATCGGAATTGGGATGAAAGTTGTTGTGATTCTCCGAGAACTCTACTTCATACGAATCCAACAATAAAACAAGACATTGAGGATGGTTTACATTGCACACCTATTAGCGAAAAAGAAGCAATATTTCTGGAAGCATGTTTATTCACTCCTTGTTCAGTTGCACTTCAAGTATAACTAAATAAGAGCCATGGGCGTAGATAAATGGATCAATGTGAAAGAAGATTAATTATGTGTTTCTATCAAGTTGTGGGGAAGGAGCATGGGTTGAATAAGACCTTAGTGTATTAAAGAGAGTTTACACAAGTAGATTAGACATCCACCCCATGCAGATCAACGCACAACCATCAGAGTGCTAGACTCGAATCTTTAAACACATCAAACCTGATTGGCATTGGAAATGCAAGGAATCACCTTTTTTATATTGTATTTTATTTTGCAAGTATATTAAGTTTGATAATCAACTAGGAATCAAACACTACACACAGAAAGCTTAAAAAAGTTCACATATGCTAACTAAAATAATTCACTGTATGAGTGAATACCTATTAATATAAACCATACTATAAATAAAACTTAGTTAACAAATACCCTGGAAAAATTCAGGAGCGGTAATAGTTTGCAATAAGTAAAAGTCTTTTAAAAGCCATGTGGCTTGAAGACAATCCTCTCAGAGAAAAGATAGGTACTAAGATTTGTACATATAACCAGACTTTTGAAAGGTTTATTTCAAAAAAAAGGTTCTTAAATAACTATAGCTCACAAGATGTTACAAGGATGGATGATTGTGCCATTGTTAATCTCAAGTAAGCCAACAATTCAACTTGAGTAACGAACCCAAAAAAATTATTTTTCAAGTTAATTATCAATAATAAGGGGCAATGTGATTGTGTTATTATGATGATGTTATATTTTGTATAATAGTCACCTCTATATCTATTTTCATCTTTGGTAACAATATAAATGAGGCTTGTTTTTGTACGGTAACTAGAGAAATATGAAACAAACATCATTGGAGTATGTGAAAGCTTCTAACAGATTTCCCTCCGGCTCCCACCAAGATGGTATCATAAGTGGAAACATACTTTGACACCAATCTAGAATAACACCCCCAATCTTCTAAGTTCAAATAGAACAAAACGGTAAATATACACATAAAAATGAGAGTACATCATATTTGACAAGATACATTCTTACAGGATTCAGAAGCAGAGCTCTGGACTGGTCCTAAAAACCATAAGCAAAAATTGAAATATTCTTGTGATTGATTTCACCGCTGAATATAGCTATGACTTGAATTTGATTCCATCAAACAAATCAAAATCCAGACATTGTAGCATAATTCATAAATCATAGCATGTTAGAAGACGTGACACTAAAACTTGAATTCTCAGACGCATCAGACAACTCACACAAAAATAATTGAGGCAAAATGCCCCCAAAGTGCAAATTACAACAAAATTCCGCCTCTGACAAAACCTACGTAGTTTCATCCAAATATCTAGAGAGCTATGTGTCAAAATTGGCATAAAGCTACTGAACTTTTTTTCCTTTTCTACAGAATATTCTAGTTATACAATCATTGATGCCGAGCCCCAGAAACTACATTTTAGTTATATTTCCTTCCTAATTTGTATACCAGTCATACAAAGATGATCATAATTCATAGTAACTAAAAAAAGTAAATAAAATTGGATGATGATTGGATGAAAATAATAATAAGATTGGGATCTCTCTCTCTCTTGAAATTGATATGCAACTAGAAAAAAAAAACTACACACATAAAGCTTAAAGTCCTGTGGAGAAATATTTCTCACTTATCTCAGGAAACCGTGAGAAAGTACTCCGCAATAAAAAATGTCACATCTGATGGCCAAAGAAATTCACTGTATAAGTGAAAATCTATTAATATAAAGCATATTGTAAATAAAACTGATAGAAACGAAATCCGAAAATCAGTGGAAAATTCCACTGCCCAAAGCCAACCGGCTGTTCTCAATAATATTAATTCCCGATTCAATGAAACCCTAAGTGAGGACTTATATAGAGTCCAGATAGAAAAAGAAAACCTTTTTATTAGGGAATATTACAAAAACCTGCCCAAAGTTTGGTGTTTTTTACACTCACCCACCCGGACTGTTACACTCACCTGCCTAATCTTGTCTCCGTTTTACATATACCTATTTTTTTTAGACATAATGAAATATTCCGTTTATTATTCCGTTATTTGTGTTTTTTAATATTTTTTATGGCTGATTACTACATTACCCTTGTCATAAAAATTTATAAATAAGTTTTCATCCTTTGTTATCACTCTTCCTCGGTCAACCTTAAATTCAAAATTCACTTTGATTTAGTCAACAATATTCTTAATAAGTCAAAATTAAAATAAAAAAAGTAAAAAAATCTATTAAAATAAAAGAGAAAATCTCAAGATTAATACAAAAGACATTGACTTTCTCCTCGATGAGGGCAGCAACCTTCAACATCGACTGAGTAGGGGGGAAGGAGAGGGGGCAGCGACGTCGACAAGTTCGATCGATCGAAACTCCTAAACTCATTCAATTCCTCTACTTCAATATTCGTCTTCTACTACTGCTCAGGAAGAATTTTCAGACAATACCTCACAACAAAATTCAGGTAGAAAGACCTCCCCGGAGTTCTTCTCCGTCGCCCCGACCTCCTTCTTCTAGACCCACCGCATTCGCTCAACGCCGCTGGCTTCGGGGTGATCCCTCTTTGCCTCGTCACCGCCGGCATCGATCTACCTGAGGAAACCCTTGCTCATGACTGTCGCGGACCACCACCCAGATCTGCCGAAATTTCCAATACATTTTGAATCTGGAGAAGCAAAATCGACTAGGGTTCAAGAAGGATGAATCTATGATATGAAATATGGAGTTGCAAATGTTATGACGAATTATGATGAATTCAAGATGTGAAATTGATTAAGCTTCTAGCAAAATTTGGGGATTTTTTTTATTTGAGAATTTTTGTGTACCGGAGATTGGGAGAATTTGTAATGAATAATAAGATAAAGATATTTTTTTTTGTTTTTTTTAATTAAAAAAGTAATATTATGTGTTAATACAAAAATGCCCTCATAGTCATACTTAAATTTGACAACTTCGCAAGTGAATTACACGCACCTCGGAAAATTCTAAAGAATATTCCGGTCCGACTACAAAAGTAGGTAAATGTTTAACGGCATAAAGATAGGGTAGCTAACGGTAACGTTTTTCCGTTCAGGTAGATAAGTGTAAAAAACGCTAAACCTTGGGCAGGTTTTTGTAATATTCCCTAAAATATAAATATAATAAAAAAACTAAATAATAAAAAGAAATAGAATATTAATCTCCAACCCACGAATAGTGGGCTCAAACCCGTTTCCGCTTCATATCAACTCCATCCTCCTTCGAAACAACCTTGTCCTCAAGGTTGAAATTTAGCCATGGAATAAACTGCAAAATTTTCATTTTCTTCGTCCACACCCATCTCGTGTCCCCCAAATTCCTCCTGCTCTGTCACATTATAGTACTCATACTGGTGGAGGTCAAACTCCTCCTCCTCCTCAGCTACCATCACTCGGAGTTCTTTGAAAGGACATTTGTGTCCAACTGTAAATGATTTTTTACATTTAAAGCACAGGCCCTTTGCTCGCAATTCCGCTAATACTTTTGGCGGAAGTCGGGTAAATCTAGAACGAGCAGAGGACTGTCCGGACAGCCCTGAATATGCTCCTGAAGGTTGCCCGGACAGCCTCGAGATTGATCCTGGAGACTGCCTCTCTCCTTTATAAAATCCGCCGATCGACCCCAGCACACCGCCTCCCCCTGCTGCTGTATTACTTCCCCCGGACAGCCTCGAAACATTGTTGGAATGCATCCCCGAAGCACTAAAAGTTTGGCTCCCTCGCCCTCCATTCGAAAAGGACAAATTGTCTTCAATATCCCTAGCTAGTTCCATTGCCGTCTCTAAATCAGTTGGGCGAAGAAGTCGTAACGAACCCCGAATCGGACCTTTCAACCCATTCATGAAATAACCTAAATAATGCGCCTCAGCAAGTCCGGGAACCTGACCTGCCAATTGGACAAACACCGAAATATAATCATCCACTGTACCAGATTGCTCGACTCCGGATAGCCGCTCGAATCTGTTGCCTTTAAAGCGCGTGTCAAAACGCGCCACCAACGCTTGTGTGAACTCGTCCCACGACATCTCAGGTTTTCGCGCCCTCATCCATGCCAACCAGTGCAAGGCTGGTCCATCCATGGCAACCCCAGCCGCTGCCACTTTCTTCTCCGGCGAAGTGTTGTGCAATTCAAATTGTTGTTCAGCCCTCGCTATCCACCCGATCGGATCTTCCCCCTCAAACGATGGTAGAAGCACCAAGGTAGTGCCCTTACTCGTTTGATCGCTCTTAGTCGAGTCATCGCCCGCGGGCTTCTTTGGTGTCGAGTGCCCCTCCTCCGACGACTTCATAATTACTTTTGATAACGCTGCCAAGGACGCCACGATCTCTGCCAATTGTGCTCCCTGCGTGCTCAATTGTGCTCCCTGCGCGTTCAATTTCTCTTTCACCTTGGCCTGATCGGCCTCCATCTTATCCATACGCTGCTCGATGGTCGCTCTCGTATTCGTCATTCCGGCGGAAACGGAATCCGGCAGGTCGGACCAATTGATAGAAACGAAATACGAAAATCAGTGGAAAATTCTACTGCCCAAAGCCAACCGGCTGTTCTCAATAATATTAATTCCCGATTCAATGAAACCCTAAGTGAGGACTTATATAGAGTCCAAATAGAAAAAGAAAACCCTAATAAAATATAAATATAATAAAGAAACTAAATAATAAAAAAAAAATAGAATATTAATCTCCAACCCACGAATAGGGGGCTCAAACCCGTTTCCGCTTCATATCAAAAACTTAGTTAACTAACCAAGTGTCTTGAAGACAATCCTCATTCCTCATAGACAAAAGATAGATATGAAGAGGAGGTCATTAGGACATATAAACACGTTATGCATCAAGCAAGAAAAACACCAGAATTCGCAGACCAAGTTGAGAAATAGTTGCACATAAAACCAGATTTTTGAAAAGTTGATTTTCTAAAAAAAATCTTAAATAACTATAGGTCATAAGGTGTTACAAGGATGATGATTTTTCCATTGTTAATCTCAAGTAAGCCAACAATCCAACTTGAGCAACGAACCTAATACATTTATTTTTCATGTTTATTTGTATCAATTATAAGGCGCAACATGATTGTATTCTTATGATTATGTTCTATTTTGTATCATTAGTCACCTCTATTGCTATTTTATTCTTCAGTAACAATAAAAATGAGACTTGTTTTTGTACGGTAACTAGAGAAATAGTTGGTGCAAGCTTCAAAAAAATTCCAACATACATTTGTCAAATAAGCAATTATGGCAGTATGCTAACTTGCAAATGGATACACATTTTCATAAATAGCTAAATAAGAAAAGATTACAGCTATTCCAGTGAGATTAAAAGTTGCACTGGCTAGTTTTCTACTCCGTATAACATTACCTCCATTACCATTTTGTAACTAAGCATTTAACTAAGCACAAAATCTTAACTATAGCAGACCTAGTGAGTAGTGATTAATCGTAGCATTTAGTAATCTATTTTGATTTTATTGGATGGTTTCGTGTTATATTGGACAGCGATATAGGTGTCCAACATTTAGGTAGACTTCAATATTGTAGTGTCCAACATTTAGGTAGACTTCAATATCGTAGTGGGTATGATGAAACGTTGTTAGATGGATCTGGTGACATTGATCATTTTGTATTGACCATTGGGCATCATTTTTATGTGCAGATGTCCTCTGAAAATTGAAGGATGAAAAAACTTGATATCCAAAATTCAATTCCCTTCATCCAAATACTTGTCTCTGTAGTCTACTAGTCTGTTCCAACTCTAAATACGACAGGCTTGCAGCTGGTTGTTGTGAGGGGGACATCAGTAAGTTGAGTTTACTTTGGAATAAGCTCAATGTTCCAAAATGATGGATTTTTACTTGGAGTTTACTTGGACATCAGTATTTTTTTGTTAAGCGGTACTAAACACTAGCGACAAAGTGTTCCGCATAATTAATTGATATTGGCGTTAGCTATGTTTGACATCATTTTGCGGTATTAAACACTAGCGACAAAGTCTGCACCCGTCTTTTAGAGTAATTTTACATGCTTATTTTGCAAACCACAACAGTTTAAATGATGGATTGATGGTAATATGTTATGTCGCCGAGTGCCTCAACATATATGTGCTTTAAACTGAAGTGCCTCAACATCTCATTCCTCGTTCACCTCTGGCATAAGCCGAACTTCAGGGTAATATTTTAGCGTTCTTATTCCTAAACCTTTTTCGAGGTTGATGTATGAAAGGACGCATTTCCGTGAAATAGTTGAAAGCATAGTATAGTATAGTCAGTGGCATTAAATGTTAAACTTCTATGGTTAAATGCCTACACACATTTTGTTCAGTCATGACACCTTTGCAAAGCTTAAACTGTCTCATTGCCCCATTTTAAGATCAGAATTAAACAAGGCCAACATCAAATCAGAACTTTCCTTAAACCAATGACTGTTGTGCAGCCATGACACCTTTACAAAGCTTAAATTGTCTAACCGTCCCAGTTTAGCTCATTTCATAGTGTCCGATATATCGCATCAGACCAGCCTCAGCATGCAGCACTGCAGCAGGAAGCCATTACTGTATGTCCTCAACTTCTGATCCTCAGGCCAATACCATAACTCAATAAACTAGACCTTTAATGCCACTCAAGGCAACTGTCTGAGTAAACCTTCTAGAGTTTAGATTAAGTAACAAAATGTTTGTAACAAACTGTTATTTCTCCATGTTTCAAGGCAACATTCTTTGCAACAATATTGGCCCACTCCAAGCAGGGTAATCTGTCCAATCATATGATATGATCGAAATTGAAATGGATAGCAAATGAGGATCAAAGAAAAGATAGTGTCGAATTAATTATGTATGACATTATCTCTGAGAGAGTCGTCATCACTACCTGGATCAAAAATCCAAACAAGTGCAGTGAGAACAATAGACGTCAACATTGCGGGGACGGAGGGAGTAATTAGGAGTGAACCATAGCATAGCCTTAGATGGCTGCCGCTAATTAGGAGTACATTGTTTTTAGTTCATTAGATGATATTTTGAGGATTTTGGTTTTGTATTTTTATGCAACATATAAGAGACGATACATTGACCAATAGTTTTGATCAGAAAGATTGAATTCAGATTCAGAAAGACCTTAGTGTTTCAGTGTTACTCGTTAAATCTAAAACCAAAACTGAATATCAAAGTTGAAAGCACTTTGATGCAACTTCATGTTAAAAAACATGAGCCCTCTTTAAGAGCCAACAATTTAGCTCTAGTGACCTGCCTAACCCGAGTTCTTCTGAGAAGGCGTCGATTACTAGTTCCGAGTCATCTCAGAACACCTTTTTCCAGCTCTGTCCTCACTTGGGTTACTCCTCGATGCACCCTCATTTTTTAATGCCAGCAATATTTCCCGATTCCACAGTGTCGAGTCTCCAAACTGTCGGCCCATTCAAAAGCCCGGTTACTTGTTAAACCTGTATTGTTAATCGTCTCCAAATTGTCGGCCCATTCAAAAGCCCGGTTACTTGTTAAACCTGTATTGTTAATCGTCTCCAAACTGTCGGAACTGTCGGCCCATTCAAAAGCACGGTTACTTGTTAAACCTGTATTGTTAATCGTCTAAGCGCTAGGCCTCAAGTCACCGACCTGCTAGCGCCTAGCGTTTTTTTAGAACATTGTATATTTTAAGTAGTTATTAAGATTTCTGTAATTCTCATAGATATATATTTAATACAGGTGATACTGATGAGAGACCCGTGCATCGCATGGGCTCACCAACTAGTCTCTATTAACTTGAGTGTATACTCGTTTTTGGCTTGTAAACGGTACCATGCCGGCAAAGTAATCGTCAACCAAGATAATAAATTTAGACGAGGAAAGTAATAAATTTGGCAACAATATGGAGGCTTTTATTTTTTTTTGGCAACAATATAGAAGTTACGTACCATATGAATCCTCATCACAATGAATTAATCTAAAGCGGAATTGTTTTTTCAGACATATAAATCAATAAAT
This sequence comes from Euphrasia confusa, assembly GCA_954870475.1. Lineage (NCBI taxonomy): Eukaryota > Viridiplantae > Streptophyta > Magnoliopsida > Lamiales > Orobanchaceae > Euphrasia > Euphrasia confusa. Next base: position 35,933,409 of record OX940960.1, read on the forward strand.
GTCACCTCCTTTTCATTGCCTAACTAAGTCGAGAGATTGAAGGTTGATCATAAATCAACCCATACTATCCTTGCGGATGAGGAAAGGTAAGCGAAATTCAAAGAATCGCTCATCACCACGAAGATACAAAGAAAAAGACTGGAAAACTACATCACTTTGTGTCAAATAAGTTTCGAAATAATCTTAAATTTTTTTTTACAAATAACACTAGAGGGGAGCAAAGAACCCCCAAAAAAACTCAAATTTGCTTATTAATTCAAAAGGATTGAACACTTCAATACACATTAATCACAAAAATAACATTTTTAATCTGAAAAATCAACAATAATTTGATCAATTTATGAACTTAACTCTATAAATATTGCTAATTGCTATTAAATTCATAAAAGAAAGTTGGAGGGCTTGGAACATTTTAAATACCCAATAACTTGATAACTCTTTACACATTTAGGTAGAGTAAAAACTCTACCGAATAATACAAAACAAGTGCAAACAAGGTTTTTAAGACTAACATTATGTCTCTTTTAAGCAAACTAATTTTACTCTTCACGTCCTCACGTCACTAGCCTCTATGCATCACCTAAATGAAACTGACATACTATATGGCTCTAACGGTCCTCAATTAATAATTATAATTATCGATAAAGTATATTATCAGATGCACTTGGAAAGCCCCCAAACCTCTGCCTCATTACTTGGTATCAGAATAATATTGAGGATATTGTCTCTTAAACATCTTCCAAGCTTCCTTCAAAAAGGGAGCCTTTTGCTGAAATCATTAAGGTCAAACTCAGTCAAAATTATCCATACAACACAAAAAAAAAACAAAAAAAAAAAACTATTTCTATCATGATGAGATATGAGAACTATCAGTAGCGAGATACTTACAGGGTACATAAACACCTTCCATTTGCTTGAAGCAATAATCGCAGCCTGATTGATATGAAAACAATATAAGTAAACTTACAATACAAAATTTCGCAGAAGAATCTTTACAGAGGAAAACAGAACTAACCTCATCATTTGTCCACTGAGGGTTTTGCCTCTTAAGCTCCTCCCTGTAGACGAAAAATTACGTTAGGAGAGAACATCTATGTAGACCACAGAGAAGGGAAAGATATTAGTTCTCCAAGAAGAGCTACATACGCTAAAAGGTGGCAGCCATCTTTTTGAAGCTGTTCAGCATCTGGTTCGATAGTCGGGTTTACAAACGATTTAACAGGCGTGCTGAAAAAGAATTTGTATGAATACAAAATCAGAAACTTTGAGCTTTGGCTTGAATAATAATAATAAAAAAAAGAATCACAAAAGAAAGCCGATGTGCATAGTTTGATAAATTGCCTAAATTGAACAATCAAAAACATGTCAAATACCTACCTGAAATTGTTTTCTAAGTTGAACTTTATATGCTCTTTCTTTGCAGATGCTCTCTTCTTCCCTCTGCCACGTACCATTTTGTCTGTCTTTTGTTTCACCGTTATGTCATGTTTTCCTTCACTCCCATCAAGAAAGAGAACTATTTCACACTCCCATGTAACAGGTTTTCTCCAAACTTTGACTCTGTACGTTTTCTCCATTTGACCGTTACTAATGGCGAGGAAAGTGAGATAATACATAATGCCTGCAACTGGCTGAATGTTGGCTTTGACGAGACGTTTCAGCTCAATGCTTATACCCTAATTAACAAGTCAACATATACATCAGAAAGTAAAATACTAACTACCATGGCATATGGATAAATTACCTTCAGAGTCGTATCATAGAGAAAAAATTCATGACAAAAATAAAGATGATAAAATCTAATCAAGTAAAGAATAAACAACTTTTTAGTGAATACGAACTAATCAACACTTTAAAAATCACAGAATAGGAAACTAGGAATCTAAATTTGACTTAGGGTCAAGTCCATAACATACTCAAAGCCCCCCCCATTTTAGTATCATGCATGACCACAAACATGACGATAATAGATCAAATGGTAAAGCACGCCGTTAAAAGTCGTTCATTTTGATGAGGCAAAAGATTTATACAGCAAGGAGACACCGATTTCACGAAATTGTGCATACGAGTGGGAATCTATAAACATTTAAATAAAAGTTAACCACTCAAGACCGCCTTTGCTTAAATTTATTAAATTAAAAGTCAGAGGTGAAATCTAAATATCTAATCCATTCAAACAACATAGTTGCTCAAATTTTTAGCCTCTATAAAAAAAACTTTTCTTTATGACTTCTACTAAAATCACTTACCTCGATATCCCAACTTCAACATCTATGTTTGTAAGGGATACAAAATGGAGGATAAGGTCCCTCTAGAGGACTAACTTGATAACTTCGTCTCCTGTTTTCACTACCTCATGTGATAAACACAAGAAATCCTGACCTACATTCGAAGATTCTCTGTAATATGTTTACAACACCTTGATACTAAACTTCGTAAATTTACATTGTTCAGATAGCAATCCTTGGGTCTCACTAACAAGCTGATGCTTCATAGAATAATGAAGGACCTACATGGCTACACCAACTTGGCTACTACTGCTTCTATTTCATACTTTTCTACAAGTATTGATGGAGAATTACAAGTGCAAATTAAAAATACAATTTACAAAGTAGAACTAGATAATTCACGATTGAGCCTCCAAAAACTACCAGTAGTGTACTATTAACAAATTTCACCCGAGAAATTACATTTAAAACATAAAATTGGTTAATGGCCTATACTTTGGTTCTAAGGCAATAATAGAAGCCCACGGCCCATAATCATACAGTACCAGTTTATCAAAAGTATGGTATTTTGTAAAGTTTGGTTTTGTCCTTCCTTCACATAATGATATCACCACACACAATAATATCTTCACACAATAACAAAATAGTATATCGTAATTACCATTGCTTCTCCCTGTTTCCAGCCTGCATGCCTTGCAACTACCTCAGCCACCTTCCATTCATGACAACCTTCACAAAGCCGTGAAATCCGTCCAGGCATACGGCCAGTGCAACCATCAACATCAAACCCCTTTAGCAGGAAAAAAAACATAGTTACAAAGTTGCAACATAAATTGTTAACAAGAGAATAAGAAAAAAATGTATAATAATTAGAAAACCTCTGTCTCATTAACTTTCTTTTCATAATTAAAATATTCCTCATCGTTCATCTTGCGAAAGCGTTTCTGGTTTTTATTCCGATTCTCTACAGGTCCATAAAATGTTCCCGGCAGATTACCACAGGCGTACTTAGCAATATCAGATTGTGAGATCTCCATACCTAAGTCAAGAACATATGGTTAACCTCTACAAATAAACTCCAGCATCATTAGAGCAAACGAAATTCTAACACGTCTGAGCAAAGTCATAAACTCATGACATTTCAAAGCTCGTGGATGTAGTGTCCACGGTAGTTTTTATTCTCTAATATGATGCGTATCAAAAGATATATGTATCCTTTTAATGTTTAATTTTATTCCTTAAAGCATCCTTGTTAATGAATTTTTTGAAGAACAATGTTGAGGGCTAACTAATCATACATATTTAGCAGTGGTGATTATGTGTCTGACTAGGTTGGATTTGGGCCGAGCTATGATATTAAAAACCGCCCAAATTTGCAGGTCAGGTATCAGGTATCGCTTATTCACTTATGGCAAATTAGTATGTCAGAGTCCCCTTTAGCAGGAAAAAATTAGTATGTCAGAGTTGTCATGTCCATCAGGCAAGACACCTAGAGTCACCAAGACACCAATAAACAAAATGAAATGACACTTTAAAATAAAAAAGGTCTGCTATGCTAATAATAAGTTCCCTTTGTATGTACAAGCACGGACATATCAATCAAGGATAAAACTGTCACTTTGGCCAAATAAAGGAATGGAGTCGACATACTTAATTCTAATGCTACATCAAATGCCCTTATTAGAAATTCCAATCAGATGCTAGTACAATACAGTAAAAATCAACCAACCACAGTCCACAAGTAATGATACCAACCTCCATCAGTTTTTTCTGGATTTTGATCAACATCCAGCTTCTGATCTTCAGAGTTATCCATAAAATCGTCCTCTGTTAGAAAACCACAAATATAAATTAATAAAAATCACCATAACAAATAAAAAAACATAAACCATATAATGTCAGAAAAAGGAAGGCTCGTCTGAGTATGAAATTTAAATATTACACACTTCAAACAAGGATATTAATGTATTAAAAGACAGAAATTACATAGCATGAAATATATTTATTTTTCTTAAAGAATCAATCCAAGCGAACAATAAACCAGACATCAAACAATGATAAATTAGAATCAAAGTAAGCAAACAATAAAACTACTCCGACACAACACTTGAAACGTGTCGGACACGGAGGTGGTAGACTAGACAAGACACCGTATCGATTTCCGATGAGACGGTTGGATCTAGGTGGTTGGAATCGAAGTGACCTTTTTTATATGTGTGGAAACGGAGCTAGATGGGTGTGAGCGGCTTATATGAACTCACCTTCGTCCTCGTGGATTAATCTTTTTATTGCTGTTGAGATTGGAACAGATTCTCAGGAAGTCGATTGATCTTTTTGAGCTTGAACAGATTTCAAGGGAAGAAAGAATACAAAGTAGCGGCGGCCCTTTATAATTAGGTTTCTTATAGTGTACTTCGATCTATTATATCACCACAGCTAACGTAGTTTCCCCTTCTTGTGAGACTTGAGAGGAGTTTATTCTCGATTTCTTCGACGCCCAGAAACTCGCCAAAATCTCGGCCCGCGCCAAGTGGAATTTCAATTGCGGAAGAGAGCAAAACTTGTAACATGAAACTGATAATTATGATCGGCAAACAAGTAAAAAACGATTAAGAAAATGATATACGAATTAACCTCGACCACTGGTTTTCGTCACTCCGATCGCTCTTCGATATGTGCACCGTTGCCGCACCTGGAACAATCAAGATGAGCCCACCGAGCTCAATTGTTGTCTCTCTTGTCGTGGGTTCCCGCCACCAAAGGAGGCCTTTGAAAAAATGCCCCTCCAAATAGTAAGTACAAGATATGGATCCCTTCTAAAATAAAAATCGGACATCTACCCCTCCTTTCATTAAATTAAATGTAAAAGAAACAAAAATAAAAATATTTACACAATAACCCCTAAAAATATTTACACAATAACCTCTCCTTTCATTTCTTCTTCTTCCCCATTTTTGCTCTCCCGTAACCTAAATCGCCCAAAAAAAAAGCTCCGACATTGTCAATTTTCCACCAACAATTCGACGTAAAAAGGTTAGCATTCACTTCTACATGACTTGTGTGTGTGTTGTTTTCAATTTCGAGTTTTAATTTTGCGTTTTCAATGCTTTTCGAAACAAAAAAAAATGAAAATCGCAGACTGACGCAGGTGCGCAGGCCTCAGCCTGCACACGGCGTCAAAATTGACGCAGGCTTCGGCCTGCGCACAGCAACAAAATTGACGCAGGCTGAAGCCTGCGCACAGAGTCAAGTCTGACGCAGGCTGAAGCCTGCGCACAGCCTGCGCACAGCTTGACTCTGTGCGCAGGCAGTGGCCTGCGCACTTACCAGTCCAGTTTTGAATTCTGATTCTTCCCGTTTTATTGTAATTACAGGTATGGATAATAGCATGGACAAGATATCAATCACAATACATTATAGTGGAGAGTGGAAGCTCTTGGAGGGATATTGGAGATGGATAATGAGCGATTTGAAGCACTCGAAAACAATATTGATTGATAGGAGCATTTCGTTTAATGCACTTATTGAGAAAGTGTGTGGAAAAATCGTCATCGATCCATCATGTAATGAAGTTGCGATCTCTCGATTCCCAAAGGAAAAGTGTCCTCCTATATATATTAATGATGAAGAAAGTTGGGCCACGACTGTATGGCTTCATAGAAACCAAGATGAAATGGAGTTGTTTGTGACCTACAGTCCTTCTGTACCGAGAAGTCCTACCCGTGAAAGTCCTGCCCGTGAAAGTCCTGCACGTCAAAGTCCAAGTCGCCCAGAAAAACTTCCAACTCGACGAACTTCAGGTGAAACATCTGAATATTACAGTCAAGTAATAGTGCCATCTACTTATGATCCGTCTGTATCTATTTGGGATAGCATTGATTTATGCAATAATTATGATGGTTATGATTATGATGGTGGTGCGGGTGGTGATTATGATGATGGTGTTGATGGTGTCGAAGTCGATGATAACGACGATGATGTTGTTGATGACGATGGTAATGATGGTGGTGACGACGGTTATAATGAGGGCGGTAGTTCTTATTATAATAATCCTGTTGTGGACGAGCCTGTTGTTCCCGCTTTTAGACTTTGTGATCGAGACGGAGGTGGTCGGTATGATGGTTCCGATTTGGTAGTTGGTCAGACTTTCAAGAACAAAGACGATTTCAGCTATGTTGTCGGTCGGGTAGCATTGCAGGGCAAGTTTGAATTCGTTGTGCACAAATCTGATCACAATCGAAAGGTGGTGAAATGTGTTGAAAAAAATTGCAAATGGAAAATTCGTGCAACGAGGAAGAAGGCGACCGATGAGTTTGTGATTAAAACCTACACCAATATCCACACTTGTTCTTTGATTGATAGAAGCGGTGTGCACAGGCAGGCCTCTAGCAGTCTTATCGGCAATCGACTCCAGGACCAGTTCTTGAACGCAAAGAAACCTCTGACACCGGCTGCAATTCAGCAGTTTATGCGTACTGAGGAAAATATTACTGTCAGTTACGACAAAGCATGGAGAGCGCAGCAGAAAGCCCTGGAAAATGTTCGCGGATCCTATGAAGATAATTTCTCGAAGCTTCCTTCGTATTGTTACATGCTTGAAAAAAGGAATCCAGGTACGTTCACCCGTATTCAGACAGATGTCAATGATGAATTTCAGTACTTCTTCATGGCTATCGGAGCGTGTATTCGGGGATTTCAGTACATGAAGGACGTTATCGTCATTGATGCATCGTTCATGACCAATAGATACAAGGGAACGCTTCTTATTGCTTCTGCTACTGACAGTGAGCATCACAGTTACCCACTTGCTTGGGGTGTGGGTGATGCAGAGGACACCAGTTGCTGGATTTGGTTCCTCGAGTGCTTGCAGTTTTTGATTCCAGATAGATCTGATCTGGTAATCGTGTCTGACAGAGGTCAGCCAATTATAAATGTTGTAGCTGCTGTTTACCCTAATGCGGAACATGGACACTGTTATTGGCACATCATGCAAAATATCAAGTCCAAGTACAACAAAAGAAAAGACTTGGTTGGTCATTTTAAGAAGGTTGCGTGCTCGTACACTTTACCCGAGTTCAATCTCAATTTTTCAGAGCTTAGAGCAGCGAGCGAAAAATGTGCGAAGTGGTTAGAAGATATCACGTTTGAGAAATGGTCAAGAGTCCACCACCGTGTGAATAGATACGAGGTGATGACGTCTAACGCTGTGGAAGTGATAAATTCTGTGATGAAAGACGCTAAAGACCTCCCCATATGTTCCTTGATCAAGTTTATTGTGGATAAGATGGTTGAATGGTTTTGCAAACATCGTGAAGAAGCTTGGGCGTTCAACGGTGTATTGACACCGAGAAGGGAAACAACGTTGCGTGAGCGTTATGACCGTGCTCCTAAATGGGTTACCAGAAAAATAAGTACTTGGATGTACACTGTGGAGTCGACTAGATGGTGTGGGGTTGTGGATTTGGAGGCAATGACGTGTGAATGTGGTGTGTTTCAGATTGACATGATGCCGTGTGAGCACGCCATAGCCGCAGCGTGCGCCAAGGACCCGAGTCGGGCAGGACAATATGCTTATGAGCTGACTTCTCCTTATTTCACCCGTGAGTATATGATGCAAGCATATAAGGAGAACATTATACCTGTTCCTTCAGAAGATCAATGGACGGATATTCCCGAACATGTCCAAAGCATGATAGTGCTGCCACCACCGGTGAAACGAGCTCCAGGGCGGCCGAGAATGGACCGTTTCACGAGTCGAATTGAGAGGTTTTCGAAGAAAAAATATCGTTGTGGCAAATGTCAAGGAGAGGGTCACAATGCACAGACTTGTCTGATTCCGCCAGAGTAAACACTGTTGAACTTTTATGTAGTTGTGTGTGTTTTCATATATATTTTTGTGTAAATTGACTTGTGAAACATTTACTATGCAGGTTGTGAAGTGAAGAGGAGGAAGTTGTAGAAGGCCGGTGTAGCGAAGAAGAAGACGCTTTGGATTTAATTTTGTGTTTTGAGACTATTATGTATCGAGACTTCGTATTTGATACCTTATATTTGTGTTGTACTTTATTTTTCATGTTGGAAGTGCTCAATTTGTATGAAAATGTGGTCTGAACAGGTTTGGAATTACAAAAAAAACAGCCAAAGCCATGTCTGGCTTCTGTTGGGCGCAGGCTGGCGCAGGCTTCAGCCTGCGTCAAACTTGACGCAGTGCGCAGGCTTCAGCCTGCGTCAAGTTTGACGCAGTGCGCAGGCATCAGCCTGCGTCAAGTTTGACGCAGTGCGCAGGCCTCAGCCTGCGTCAAACTTGATGCAGTGCGCAGGCCTCAGCCTGCGTCAGATTGGGTCTCGATGCGGTTTTCGACTACCTCGTGGATAATTGATGTAATTTGAACCGTTGGATCATCTTAAAATGTTGTTTTACGTGTCCCGTCCAATTTTCGTGAAAAAATAATGTCCGGAAGTGCTCGATCTGATAGTGTCGAGAAAATCGACAAATTCTCGACATTATCGATCCGAGCACTTCCGGACATTATTTTTTCACGAAAATTGGGCGGGACACGTAAAACAACATTTTAAGATCATCCAACGGTTTAAATCACATTAATTATCGCCGGGTATAAGTATTTAGTGTTTTGGTCACTTATTACTTCTAAGGTTTAATTATAAATGTTATAGTTTGAGTTGAGTTTATGATATTCAAGGTATGACAAAATATTAAACTGTGATTTAGTTAATTTGAACCGTTGGATGATCTTAAAATGCAATTTTACGTGTCCCGTCCAATTTTCGTTAAAAAATTATGTCCGGAAGTGCTCGGATCGATAACGTCGAGAATTTGTCGATTTTCTCGACACTATCAGATTGAGCACTTACGGAGATTATTTTTTCACGAAAATTGCACGGGACATGTAAAACTACATTTTAAGATGATCCAACGGTTCAAATTACATCAATTATCCACGAGGTAGTCGAAAAATAGCGAAAACTCCATCGAGACCCAATCTGACGCAGGCTTTGGCCTGCAGCCTGCTTCCAATCTGACGCAGGCTGAGGCCTGCGCACTGCGTCAAATTTGACGCAGGCTGAGGCCTGCGCACTGCGTCAAGTTTGACGCAGGCTGAAGCCTGCGCCCAACAGAAGCCAGACATGACTTTGGCTGTTTTTTTTGTAATTCCAACCTGTTCAGACCACATTTACACACAATTCCAGCACTTCCAACATGAAAAATAAAGTACAACACAAATACAAAGTTTAAAAGTCTCAAATACGAATTCTAATCGCCTAAAACCGGGCACTCAACCCCTTCGTGACCCTCTGTGGAACAGATTTCGCATCTGGGAGGCGGACCATCGTAAACAGCACTCAAGTCCCAAACCTGGCACGCACATCTCCATCTGAACTCATCTACTTTGTTCTTAATTTTCCAGTCGTCCCTGTAAACTTTTTCAGTGATAATGGTTGTCATCTGAATCAGCGCGTAATTACCGGATCGACATGAAAACTCTTGTTTGTAACAATCATTCGACCTCGCGAAGGCAATTTCCCAAACTGAACGGGCGCTCGGCAGTCCAGCTTGGACGCACATTTCGTGCATCCAATACTGCAGTGGAAGTAATGCAGCCCTTCTCTGATTTCTTACAATGTCTGTGTGAGCATTTATCTGCGTCTCATACAGCTTAATAATTTCCCTCTCAAGGTCCAATCGCACTGTCATCCACTGCATTCCAACATTCGCAATGAGGAGAACCTGAAAACAAATAATAGGTCATACTTATTCTAGTTCAAATTTAAGAGTGAAAATTGACTTGTAAATGAACTTACATATTTGAGGCCAGCCCACGGCTTTGATTTCCATCCATGCGCACCTTTGGCCATGCATTCAATGCATGATTGCAAATCATCCAACGGGACAGGTTCGTAATACTGAGGATTATAATCCCCAGATTCCCACACGTATTGCAAAGTTTGCTGTAAATTAAGGTTCAAATTTTAGTATAAATATCTAAATGTACATTAAATTCTAAATTTAAATTTTTCACTACTTACAAAGAATGAGCAAGGCACGATAGTGTAATTGTTCTTCATTCGGTCACATGTCAGTCTTGATATGTACTCGAAGTCGTTGTGATAAATTCCAAGAACTGCATTAATGTGCTGCAAAAAAAAAAAAACATTGGGCACGTAAATAATTAGTCTGTAACTATACAACATAATATTTTTTGACAATACTTACGTAAATATCCATATCGGAGTCTCCTGCACTCATCCCCTCGAACCAATCCCGATCCACCGGCCATTCCAGACCAACATCGCGCCTGCATAATGTGGATTAATAAGACGCTACTGGTAGAAAACATTGTCAAACTTAAAAGGATAGAGAACTAACAGCGTTTTGTCATTCCTGTCCGCCAAATACTCTCTAAACCTGTCCACCGCTGGCCTTCCAGGTAGCCCCTTCCTGGGGAGCGCGTTGTACGGTGATCTCACGAAGTGTGAAGGACGACGAATACGTACGTCTCGCATTCTTGTCCTGTCCACGCTCGACGACGAAGCTTCGTTCACTACATTCGACTGGAATCGCGGAGGTTGGAATGGAGTTTGAAAATCCTCAACCTCGCGCGAGAGTGGCACAGGAGAAGGATAATACTCGATCATCGCTTGCGGTTGTGGTTGTGGACTATCCCAAGTTGGAGCAGAGTAATACTCCATTGGAGGAAACTGAACAAACAAACAAAATGAGTTCAAATAATAGGTCATACTAATTTTTGAAATATATTAATAGTAATATATTTTTAAAAATTCATATTTTAAAAAAAATACACAAAGAAACAAACAAAACAAAGGAACTAATATAATTTTTTCAAAAAATATTAATAGTAATATAATTTTTTCTTGTTCAAAACAACAAAAAACAATAAAACTACGGAACCTCGTTCTGCCTATCTCCTAAGTTGCAACTCCCCCTAAAGCTCTCCTGGAGTGAGGTGATCCGATCACCGTGCCCTCTCAGCACAACACCATACTCAGTCAACTGCACACCGTACCCGTCGAGTTGCGTACCGTACCGGGTCAACTGATCCCCATACCCGTCGAGCTGCGTACCGTACCGGGTCATCATCGCATTCTGCTCGGTGATACGAGTAGTCTGCTCGGCGATCTGAGTAGTCTGCACGGCGATCTGTCTACTCTGAGCAGAAATCAACTCCCTCTGGGCCCTCATCTCTGCGTACATAGCCTCGTCTCGGGCAGTGTTCATCTGCTGCAAATCTCCCCACCACGAAGGTAGACCTGCATCCTGAAAGGACGACTGACCTGCAGCCTGAAAGGACGAATGACCTGCATCCTGAAAAGACCCAGGAAATGCGGAGTACGTCGTGTGGTGTGCAGGTGAGAGTGTCCTATGTCGTCGAGGTGGGGATGGGGATGGAGCTGGAGCTGGAGGTGCAGCAATGAACGACACGTAGTCGTCGCAGAAGATGTCGTCGTCGTTCAACCGTAGAGCGTCTGCGCGTTTGGCAAAATATCTCCGCTCGAACCAGCACAACGTGCCATAAAAATACAAAGACCGCAACTCGACAACATCCGGCTTCAAGCGCGGATACACAACCTGCATGTTTGTTTTTAAAATTCTATAAGTTTTAATAATTTAAATTCATACAATAAAATTGTTCAAACATTTACCTGCACATCGTTCACCAAGAACTTCTTGAATTCTTCGTTCTTGGGTGCGTTATTATTCAGAGACCATCGCAGCATCCTGGGGTACGAATGCCTGTAGTCTCTCCTCGGGGTTGCGTACAATTGTACAGCCGCACCCTCCAAAGCCTCAATCATCCAAAACTAAAACCAAAACAAGTTTATATTATTAAACACTACAACAACTATTCAATTATCAACAAAACTAGTTTAAAACATACCGCATAAAAATGAATGAACCCAAAGGCATTCCATGCGCGCGTGGGGCCGGTCCCCTCGATTTCCCCTATTCTAGAGAAGCAATCATCCACGATAGCGTTCCACGCCTTTATCCCCCATGGATACTTCTGGCATGCATCGAGATTACTGCAAAGCTGTAATAAACACAAAAATTAAAAAAGAAATAAATTATTTCAATAAACAATAAAAAGAAAATTTAATTCGCGTATTACCTGGAAAAACTCATCAGGGACGCATGATTGTCTGTTAGGTATGTCTAACAGATTTGTAATCAACCAAACAAATGTTAGGTTGATTACAAATGGGTACCTCTCCGGATGTTTTTTGCTCAAAAATTTTTCGATTTTTTTAGTCAGCACGTCTGTCGGAACCTGTTTAAAAATGAAAAAATAATTAAAACACTACACTCACAATATATAATTCTAGTACTTTTGATAATTCAATTTCATGACAATTGACAACGAAGTATTGTTATAAAAATAGAACCTGTTTTTTGGACTCCTCATAGTCCGGAAATGCTATTTCTTTCAGGTCTTCATCCTTATTCTTGTCATCATCGGTGCGAAGGTCCTGAAAGTGCAACCCGGTGATCATACTAAACTCCACGGGGCTGAGACGAACTATCATGTTGTTCACCTCGAACAACCTACATCGGACCTTCTTCGGGTCAGGCCAACTGCACACTCGAGCCATCAACTGATGGATGGCCGCATTTGGCACGTTCCCTTCCCCGTCCAAAAGTAAGAAGTTCCCCAACTGAGGGTATTCATCCACGACATGTGGGAAGGCCGCCAACAGTGGTCCGGCTATCGCGGGAATTTTCTTGTACCCGTGGCGCGTGGTTAACTTCCCATTCTTGACCACATCGCCGTATTTGCGTGGGGGTAACTCACCGATGTCCTCTGCCATCACAGTGCGATAATCCTCCTGAAAAACACAGAAAAAAAAAACATTTTCAAAACTGGAATCTGCACTGCGCAGGTGCGCAGGCTGATGCGCAGGCCTCAGCCTGCGCATGGTGCGCAGGTGCGCAGGTGCGCAGGCCTCAGCCTGCGCATGGTGTGCAGGTGCGCAGGTGCGCAGGCCTCAGCCTGCGCATGGTGTGCAGGTGCGCAGGTGCGCAGGCCTCAGCCTGCGCATGGTGCGCAGGTGCGCAGGTGCGCAGGCCACGGCCTGCGCACGACACTCAAGAACACAGAACACAGAATTTCAGAATTTTCAAAAAACTTAATCTCGACCCAAAATTAAAGCTACGACAGTTAATTGAATTGCATTCGAGCCAGGGAAGTAGAGTGGTACCTGATAATTCATTTGGGTCTGTGATTCCGACAACCCGAGGAAACGATCGTCGTCGCGGTCGTGCATCGACTTCGAACGGGCTTCATCCGCCGGGTTGCTCTGAGCAGTTGGGGACGGGGATGGCCGACGAGGCCTTTTCCCTGCCCTGTTCGCGGAAGTTGACGCGGTCGACATTGCCGGAAATTGAACTGGAATTCTGCATTTTCATTTTTTATTTCAAAACTTGAAATTGCGAATGAGAGAGAGAGAGGTGCGGGGCAGAGAGATTTGGGAGGGGTACTTACCGGAGTTCGTTTCTTCGCCGGTCGTCGGAGTTAGTTTGTTCGCCGGAGTGGAGTTCGTCTTCTGCGCTTCCGTTTGTGTTTCTGGTAAGAGAGAAAAGAGAGAAAAGAGGGGTAGCGGGCGGGGTTAGGGTTTTGATTTTGTGAAAGACTAAAGTGCAATTGTGAAACATTCATAGGTTAATTTGTAATTTCTAAAACTTATTTTCTGATTTTTGTCTTATTTTTATTACATTTTAATTAAAAAAAATAGAAAATAGAAGGAGGGGCATTTTTCTGATTTGTAATATTGGGAGGGTCACCCCTCCCAATTCCCTCCCACCAAAGCTGTAGATTTGCCGCCGGCGGAGGTGCACAAAGAATGAAGTGTAAATTCTTTTCATGTAACTAAGGGTAATTTAGGTATTATTTAAGGGTGTACTTATCAATTGATTGAATTTTAGAAAAAAAATTAATACGAGGTGTGCGTAAATGAAAAGCGGAGGTTATTGGTGTAAATAACCTCCGCCTGTATTTAACTTTTAATGAATTTTAAAATATTATGGTTTGCTTTTAATTTAATTTAACTAATAAAATGTTAACTTTTTATGAGATAAATTTATATTATTATAGGTTTGTCAAATTATATTTTAAATGGACAGCCCAAGACCTTTACATGGGCAGCTCAACATTTAGTTTTATGATACTGCATTGATCAGGGATCTACACCTCTGATTCGGCATATACTTTTTTCCGTCTGAGGGTCTTAAGGTGCCTTGGGCTGCTCTTTTGACTGGACCAGGACGTATCCCACGGCATTGTTTCATTCTTTGGATGGCTATCCGTGGTCGGTTGCCGACTAGAGATAAGCGTTGGATTGGACGGGGGATGACTCGTGTGTGCTATGTGGTGGGGAGAACGCGGAAACACACTCTCACCTTTTCTTCGATTGCCCCTTCTCACAGGATTGCTTGCGGAGACTAGAGGTAGAGGTGGGGTTTATATGGCCACGTGGTAGTTGGCATAATGTTGTATTACGTGCTTCTAGTCGATGGCGTGAGAAACACTTGATATCTTGCGCATATCGTGGGCTTCTCGCTGCTTTGATATACTTTATTTGGCTCGAGAGAAACATGAGGATTCATGAGGCTCGTTCGGTGTCGTTTGAAGCGGTGACTTCTCGGGCGATTTCTATCATCCATGAGAGGATTCGCTCGTTACGTCTTCCAGACTCTCTGACTTCTTGGGCGATTTCTATCATCCAGGAGAGGATTCGCTCGTTACGTCTTCCAGACTCTCTTCAGGCACGTGCACTGAAGAGGGTATGGCATATAGCCTGGTGATTGTGTTTGTATTGTTTAGTGTTATATGTGTAGTATGGTGGTTTGGAGAGCTAGTCTGTTAGCTCGGTGTTGTGATTGAGTTTTATCTCTTGTGCGCTATTTTTTTTTTTTTTTTTGGTCTAGGTCAATTGCAACTCACACACACATGTCTTGGGTTCGAACCTTGGACCTTACGGTTCTCAAGTCGAATGCTCAACCAACTGAGCTAACAACCCTTGACCCTTGTGCGCTATTTTGTAGCATGTACTTTTACTTCTTCTTTATATGATTGAACTTTACCAAAAAAAAAAAATTAGTTTTATATGTTAACCCTAACTATTTGAATCGAAAACAATTACTCTCTCTCATACGAATAGTCACACTTCCTTCACAAAATACAAAGGAGGCGTGACTATTAGGACTCGTTCTTTTGGACTGAAACCGGCTGAACTGAACTGAACTGAAATTAAGCGATATGAACTGAACTGAACTGAACTTAAGCGATCTGAACTGAACTGAATTATTTTTGTATAAAAATAATAATATTTTTATAAATTATTAAATATTTTTTATAAAATATTAATAGTATTATGATAGTAACTAAATTTTATATTTAAAATTATAGATTTAGATTATTTTTTGTTTATTTTATTTTAATTTATTTTGAAACGATTGAACTGATTTGAAGTTATCTGAACTGAACTGAAGCGATCTGAACTGAATTAAGTCCAAAAGAACATGTCCTTAATCTGGTTGGGAAGGAGTATAAATAACGGGAAAAGAAAAGAGAGGAGAACGACGCAAGAGAGAGAGGGACGAACGTGATCGGAAAGGAGGAAAAGAAGGAGAACAAGAGTGCATTAATCTCGATCGTATATTAACAGGCAAGTGGGTTTTTAGGTTTCACGTAGTTATATTAGTATTCAATTCTAGGGTTCTTATAATCCTATTTAAATTAGTATGATTCTGGTCGTAAACCTTGATTGCTCATTAATAATCGATGATTGACAAAGGCGGATCTAGGGGGTGGCCGGGCCGGGCTCTAGCCCGCCCTAATATATTTATTATACCTACAACTTTTTTCGAACTTTATTTGAAGTTCAACTGATTAATCTCCTATTTCGTGACCAAAGGATCAAGGGTTCAAGCCCTTTAACCCTCTAATTTTTTTTAAAAAAATTCCTTTTAGATTTTAGCCCTCCTAACTTTTTTATCCTAGATCTGATTGATACACGAATTGTTTTGGAGCATGAAATCGTGAGTTTTGATAAATCTATATATGTGTGTGTGCATGTTGTTGCTAGATACAATTAGGCTGCATATATTTATGTACGAGGTTCAATATGTTTGTGGATTGTAAATATACAAATAGGGTTGCTTGTATTATACTGCTACATGTATACAATAAATATATGAACATACAGGTTAATATTGGTTGCTGCTTCTCGCAGCAGCAAACACTAGTACACCTACATATATAATATTTTATATAATCTATGTGTGAAGATAAATTAGTGGAAGCTCCTGATTTGGGATAATGTTGTGTGTATCTTAATTTTCATTGATTATTATTCGAATGTTGATTACCATAGTCAGTTTTGTGTGTTGATCTTATTTTTATGTGTAGTCATGTTAGTTGTAATGTTTATGTTGATTATTTGTAAGGTGATTCATGTCATTATATTAGTTGATGTATACATATAAGAATGCATTGCGTTAAAAATTTATCTCACGGTTAAAATATTAAAGAACGAAAGTTAATATTTACTAATTAAATGTCAAGTGTCACGTTTCGAAAGTTAACGTGCTAAGCTAAATGTTAAATTCACGTTTCGAAGATTAACGTGATAAGTTAAATGTTAAGTC
This sequence comes from Euphrasia confusa, assembly GCA_954870475.1. Taxonomy (NCBI): domain Eukaryota; kingdom Viridiplantae; phylum Streptophyta; class Magnoliopsida; order Lamiales; family Orobanchaceae; genus Euphrasia; species Euphrasia confusa. The sequence goes on from OX940960.1 coordinate 35,950,320, forward strand.
ACGTTTCGAAAGTTAACGTGATAAGTTAAATGTTAAGTCACGTTTTGGAGGTTAATTACATTAGTATAAAACGTAAGTCACGTTTCAAAAGTTGATATGATAGACGTTTAAATGTAAGTCGTGTTTCAAAAGTTAAAGTGAGGATAAAACGCACGTCACATTTCGAAGGTTAACGTGAGTATAAAACGTAAGTCACGTTTCAGAGGTTAACATGATAGACGTTTAAATGTTAAGTCACGTTTCGAAAGTTAACGTGATTATAAATGCAAGTCACGTTTTGAAGGTTAACACGAGTATAAAACATAAGTCAAGTAAAGGTACGTAAAGTGTGCACTGAAACTATGATCTAAGCAACATTTGAAGTGCTGCTCCAGCTCTTTAATACACACATAAAGGTGTGCACTTAAGAAACTATGTATAATGAGAGATATTAATGTTTCTAACGACTCATTAAATAAATAAATTGAAAGAAAAAAAATCTATCTAATCATCAATAGAAATAAACATTACACATTCAACAATCAACTTGAGAGAACAAACAATGAGAACAGTATTGTATATCAAAATAACAAAGAAACAATCAAAGGCTACATCATTACTAGTGACCTTCACGGGAAAAAGCAAACAAAAAATAATTTTAATTAATTTTAATTTTACCTTAAAACTATACACTTTAAAAAATAAAATAAAAATAACTGCAACACAAAACTTAATTTTAAATAAAAAATAACCAAACTTTAAGTGCTTTTTTGTACTTTTTTTAGGTTTGCTGGGTTTTTTTGTAATTAAAAAAACTTACAGTTGATCGAATTTCAGTGGTATATTTTGTAGTAATTTTGAATATTTTTTAGGTTCCATTGGAATTAACTCAAAAACAAGGGTACTCTTTAAGCACGAAAAATCATCTGCAAAACCTTATGGAAAATCGCCAGAAACACTTGTATACAGTAAACAACATCATTGTTTGAAGAAGAAAAGGAAAAGAGAATCACTGCTCGGGTTGAGAAGATCTAGGAAGACCGCGTGTTCGCTTAGTTCTATTTTTCCAAAACTCGTCCTTCTTCCCTTTCTTCTTCTCCTTCATCAGCCCCATGCTGCTTTTTATGATCCCCATCAAGGCACTCTTATCCTTCCTGTTCTTTATCTTCGCTTTCACATCCAAAACTGCTCTAAGCTTCCTATACGACCTCTCGTCCGGAACCTGCCCACTTTTCACCATCTGCTTATGGTAAAAAAATGCCCTCCTGAAATCGCGCACTCGAAGGTACGCGTATATCATAGTCGAGTAAGTAATAGAGTCCGGTTTCAAATTCAGTGCACTCATCTCCTTCAGCAACTGCGGCAACTTCGAATCCTGCCCACCCCTCGCGTAAGCATTTACCAGCATGTTATACGTCATCACGTTCGGCGTCAGCCCAAGTTTTCCAAACTCGCAAATCACATCTCTTGCCTCAACATAATGGCCCTGCTTGGCAAACCCGTCGAGTAGAATGTTGAAAGTGACCCGTGTCCCTATGATATTTTTATCCTTCATCATCAGTTTCCAAATTCGCATTAGGGTTTCAGTGTCCCCAGCACGTCTAAACGCGTCTAGCAAAGCCGTGTAAGTTTCAATTGAGGGTTTTACGCCTTCTCTCAACATGTTCTCAAAAGCTATGTAAGCTTTTTCGTGCCATCCGTCGACCGAGTAGGCGTGGATAAGAGACGTGTAGGAATGAGAAGAGGGTTTTATGCCGACCTTTTTCATCCTCAAAAACGCATCCGCAGCCATGTCGCTCATTTTCTTTGTGCGACCATAAGCACTAATTAGGCAAGTGTATGATCTCACGTTCGGCTCTAAACCACTTTCTTCCATTTCTTGAAGCAATTTCTCAACAATTTCGGGTTGCATTCTTTTGCTATACAAATCCATCAAGATATTATATGTAGCGGCAGTTGGAGTTATTCCTTTTGCTTTCATCTCAGAAAGAAGACCCTCGGCTTCTTCGACTTGGTTCGACTTGTTATACGCGTCCATGATCGTGTTATAGATAATGGCGTTAGATTGTATCCCTCTCTTCTCGAGTTCCAATTGGATGATAAGTGCTTCTTTTTTTAAACCCTCGTCGCAGAATGATTTGATGAGAGCACCCACGGCTTCCAAACTCCACTTGATTCCTTTTTTGGTCATTTTATCGAAGAACTGCCAAGAGTCTTTGGCACTATCACCCCTTCTCCTCATGACAGTGATCATTATGGAACATGTTACGTGATCAGGCTGGATATTGCTGGTCTCCATCAACTCGTAAACTTTCCAAGCATCATCATACCTTCAAGAAGAAAAAAAAGACAGTTCGATAAATGTGTAAGTGTGTTCAAGCAGAATAACATTATGCATGTGAGATAACGAGAACGAGAAAACAAAAACTACAGCACACTATCGCATTGTATCATATAACATCCAAACAATCCAAATTGATAGAGAACGTATTATATCCGAAAAGCTAAGAAAAAACAGCATTTTCCCCCACAGAAGCTGATAATCACCAAACTCATTTTCGTTTTAAACTTCCTCATTCAGTACCATAACTAAAGTCGCGTTATCACTAACCTTTACGAAACAGTTCACTTCGACACACTATATCAGGATGTTCATATAAGTAAATGACAGTTAAACCGGAACAACTAGAAAGCTCAAACACCACGACATCAAAGAGAGGAATCGAATCAAATACCTCCCACAAAGCAAAAGCCCCGAAATCGCGGAATTGTAAACACGAACATCCCTAAAGTCCTTATTCTGCTGAAAAGGCAAATTGTTGAACACCACCAGCAACTCATCCCCTCTACCTGCCCGCCCCAGCACAGGGAACAAAACCGAGCACGTTTTCGGCGAAACCAAACAAGGCTCACTCAATCCAATCCACTCGAAAAAATACAAACAGCCCATCACATTACCCTCCTCGCCCAACACCCGCAAAACCTCCACACACTCCACCTCCCCCAATCTCCCTTCGAAATCAGACCCCTCCAGAGCCTCCCCCATTGTGACATTTTCCGGCAATGCCCTCGCAATTCCCAATATTTCCTCCACAACCCCCTCCGCTTGTGGTGCAGTTTCTTCTGCATTCTGTGAAGCGGGAGATTGGTAAGCTTCCGTTTCGGATGCGGGTTCTGGGTTTTCGAAAGCGGGCGCTAGGTGCCATGAGGTTTTACGGTTCTTCTGGAGGGGAATCCGGCCTTCTCGATTGGGGTCCGGGTTAGGGTCGGAAGTCTGGGCCTTGAAGAATCTGAGAATCGGGTCTTCTGTAGCATCGATTTCGGGTTCGGGTTTGGAGATTTGTTTTCTCTCTGGGGTTTGCAGGAACGGAAGGAAGATAGGGGAGGATTGAGGAGAGGGAGAGGAGGAGCAGGAATATGTTCTTCTGGTGGGGTTTCGGTGTAGCTTTAAAATTTTGAAGAGTTGTGGGGTTTGAAAATTGAGTTCGCACGAAGAAGATGAAGTGGGAAATTGATGAAACGGCGCAAGCGCCATGATTTGTGTTTCAGGGATTTTATTTGAGCTTAGATTTTTATGTTTGGCTAATTTATATTTTGAGTTCAATTTTTTTTCACATTTCTGAATTTTATCAACTTCATATGAGCACAGTAACTTACGTTCTATTACTATTTCATCAATAATTTTCTTACTGTTTTCGAGCTCATGGTAAATCATGGTAATTCAAATCCAAAACTTCAATTTCTAAACGGTAAGTATAAATCTGTATGTGAATCCTTCGTTTACATTTTACATCGTTTGTGAAACAGTGCCCCTCTAAAATTCAAGTAAAAGAGAAGGTGTAGTCTAGCTAGGTATACAGTTTGTGATTAACTTAAACCATGTTAGGCCTCTGGGGAAGCAGAAGATTGTAGAACTTGTTATGCAAGAAGAAATGCTTCCCCTTGCTATCGACCGCCTTTTTCCACCCACACCAACCGCCATTCACGATTTTCTTGAGGTCGTCGCTGCCTGTGTAATGGGGGTCCAGTATAAGAAATGCACAATCTCCACTTGCATCGTTGTAGTCAACCCCCAAAAGTGTATATGCAAGAACTCCTCCACCTGTAAATAAAATAAATTTTATGAATCATCCTATGTATTTGACTTCTGAGAATAACTGTCCCTTTCGGTCGAGAATCTTCCAGAATTTCAAATAAAACCCTAGATATTTGTTTCATTTTACAGATCACACTACCTAAAAGGGTGTTTTTTGCAAGTTCTCAATAGATTTTTTTGTGATTAGGTAAAACCTTAGGGTTAGTTGTATACAACAATACATGTATGATAAATATCTAACCAATCATGATTGGAGTCCCTTGAGTCTCAAAATGCAAAGCAAGTTCCCGACATTTCTCTGGAAGTTCATCACCGGACCTTACGTTTATGACTTTGCAACTAACCTGTCAAGGATTTGAAACAGGAAAAATATTAGTACTAGTTTAGGTCAAAATTTTCTATTGATTTGCTACTAGTCTAGCTACAGGCCAACCAAAGAAACACGGAGAAAAAATAAATACTTACTCCAAGCAGCTTGTCCAAAACAAAGCTTAGCTCAATGGCCCCAATCCATTCGCGTGACCCAATAAATGGCGGGTCCTTATCACCAATCTCTACCAGTGCCTGCTGTATTTCTCTGAAAAATTAGAAGTTTAATTATGATAGTGATGAATATTAGAGCAATATCAATTGAAGGGCCAAACAAGTAAAAACAAACACGCAAGAATATTTTCTCTGTGTGGCTTCCCGTTAGTGTACTGCATAAAATATTCTCATTAGGATGAGTTGATTCAAAACTTAATAAAGGGTACCTGTGTGAAGGAACATCAATGGAAGTATAGTGTTGCTGCCTGAACCATGAAATGATTGTCTGAAGAGACCGATAAGCACAACCCCAACCCTGCCAAGTAATAATTTGAGATGACTGACTTTTAGTGTATCAACTTGAAAATGACCAGAATCAAACAATCAATTCAAATGCCCACACATTTGAACAGTTTCAATAATTCAATTTACTTAAAAGTCTAGGTTGTCTGAAGAGCTATACTTGAAAGGAACATAAGTGGTTTTTTTTTCAATTTATGTACATCTCCTTTCTATATTGGTTCTTTTTCATAATTACACCTAAAAATGTTACTATCTTATACTCCCGTAAGTTTTCACATAATGGTTTGCAACAACAATGTTGGCACTTTCTAACAAGAAACACACACATAGTAAATCAAGGACAAATATGGAAAAATAAATATTTTCATAATGAATTTTAGTATAGTTGGCGAATTTTGGCATTAAGAATGCCATTCAGATAAAAAAAAATAGAATATCAAACGCCACTTAAACAAGAAAAATGTTTGTAGTGGCAGTAATTTACAACGGGAAGTTATATTACCGAATCATCAAACCCATCATGGAGGTAATGATAATACTCATAAGAGCCTTGGATTAGAGAGACTTGGCCACCAGATACTGCAAAGTCAATAATATTGCGGTATATTAAATTATTAATAGGTACTGAATTACACAGTGCTTAAAAAACAAAGAATATAAACATAATTGTAGGGTTAAAGACAATAATTACCCCCGCTGCTTGGAATACCATAATGAACGTTTTTTAGCAAAGAGGAACCTAATATAAACGAGAAATCAATAATCTATCAGTTATCATACATTCAGATTCAAATGAACAAAAGCACCAACAAAAAAAATGAAGGCTTGGATGAGGTTGAATATGTACCCTTTGTATTTGATTTGCCCCTGGTGTTGTCATTTACCAATGATAAGTTTATAGCATTAGCGATCCTCAAAAGAGGGCGGTCAAATGGCAACCCTAGTCTCATGTGAAGGGCTTTTCGAACTTCAACTGCAAAAAATGTAAGGAATTCAATTTTCCATAGATATGATGGACACACTTTGATAATTTCTTGAATGATTTTTCGGTTATGCAAAGGTTTAAACTTTAAACCATCTCTGGCTCTGGCATGAGAAGATAGCTTCTCTTAAATTTATCATTTTGTGGCATTACATTAGTCAAACTTATCTACACAGATAACACTGCCAAATACAAGCAAGTTAGATTTGTATTCTGGCATTAGAAATTGCATCTTCACGCATGTCAAATAATTAGGAACATGTGAAGGAAGTCACATGCGATCAGCACAAACAAATTAAGCACCTATAATGCTCAGTATAAATCAATTTCCCATTGATTAATTAGCTGATACTATATATTTTCGGAACTAGTTCATTCGGAATTCCCAAGACAAGAACAAAAATTTATCTGGCCACGTAGTTTGGGAAACTTAAAATACAAATTAAAGGCTACCTTGCTTCATTTCTGTCTCCCCATAGCTAAGTTCATATAAAACTGTGATTGGGTGTAGAAAGCCTGACGGAATGAAGTGATATGGTCTTAGCTGTAGACAATAGAGCTACTTTGTCAGCGCACTTTACATTCACAAGACAAATGAAAAATACTAAATATAGAAAGGGGCCCCACCAGTAAATTCAATAATTCATTCACATAGATACTGATTGCCAAGAATAAACTGATATATACACAAAATCTCAGTGTCCACACACGTTGTAAGAACAACATGTTAGTGTTATCCCTAGATATAAGCTCTAGAAGGTTTTCACAGAAATAGGGCAAGGAAATGGAGTATGATTAGTCTACCTGTGGATGTTGTGTTATGAGATCTGGCAAGAACTTGTTCTTCAATGAATGCAACTGGTCAACTAACCCGGGGATGATTAAATTTGAAACCATATGCGTCAACAGCAGATCCTTTGTAGCATAGGACAACACTTCTAATTTATGATTTACAACCAAAAGTTTAGCCTCTCCCATTGCTGTAACCAAAATACAGGTTGTATAAGAAAAGGTTAAGATGAATAGTCGACGTTAAAAATAGGACACAGAGTAATGATAATATGCTACCCTTAGCATCCTGCTACAGGTCACCATGAATATTTCGATGACTTTCATATACCTGGATAATATTCAGCAACAGGTGCAGCAGGTTTGGAATTACTTTGGGACCTATTAAACAAGATGCTGACTAGAATTTTATCTGCAGTCTAAGGCGAAAAACAGAACTCAATATAAGTCCATAGAAATGAATTCATCAAAAATTGGAGATCATAAGTAAATCAATATGAAAAAAAAGGAAAGTGAGATATTACCTCCTCAACAGAGGTAAAGGATGAAATATCCTTAGTTTCCGTGAAAAAAGATGAACACGTGAGAGATTTGGCAAGAGACTCTTGAGCACTTTCAATTGAAAATGCGTTATATGGAAGCGGAGCTGGCAGATTCAAATCTATTCCGTGAAGAATAATAGGCTGAGGTCCCCCCGGTGAAGGTTCATTTAGGGCTTCTATGATATATGCAGCTTGTGGATCTCTAAGTTTTCTTTCCACACCTTCAATAGCTCGCCCGTATGCATCTTCCACACCTAAAGGAAATGCAGCAAACTCAGCAAGGTGAAAAGAAAGATGCAAGAAAACCTTTTGGTCATGCATGAATTACATGAACTGCGATTCAAATATAAGAATATCGACAAGAGTAGTAACAAGGCGGACTACAAATATATGTTACAAAAACTAGTTATTATTCATATATCTATTCTTTGAGGACGTAGCTTCTGTGTTCTTCTCCAAGTTTTCTTCTATCGGTGTATTTTTAAGTGTCTGTAAGCCTTGACATTAACATATACTCCTACCACTTATCCAAATACTATTTAGTCCCAATGACAAAAAATATTTAATGACACATCAAAATTACATCCAAACGATTATGAAAGCAAGGGAGCACTGAGAAACAAAAAATAAGAAACATTATATAGAAAGAGTATTTCTCTTTCACTTGCCTCCTAACTATCTTGGTTTCTATGCAAATCTAAAGAGTTCACCCTTAAGAATCTACTCAATCATCAGAGCAAAATAAAAGTTCTAAGGTAATTTCAAGTGCAATTGTTAGCCAGAGGATAACAACAAATAACAACACAGGCATGAGTAATTTTAAAACAATGAAGAAAAAGAGGGAAATATAACACCACCTTTAGGATTGTTTGAAGCATAATAAACAGGCAGCGTCAGAGGAAATTCGCAACGAACCAGACAACCTTTCTGCCATATTTCCTTCTCGGGCTGATCTACGTAAACAACAGTACTTACTTTCTCCAACTTATCTGGATTTCCGGTCCTGGATATGAAAAACTGCAGATCGCAGTCACCACTAGCATTGTTTAGATCCAGTACAGACCCAATCAGTAATCGATCTTGGTTAAAACTTCCATAACGGGTCTTCCTGAAACTCCTGGCAGCTGAAATAGCATCCCCCGCAATTTTTTCGACTTTTGTATTACTCTTATCATGAACAATCAAAGCCCCGATTACTTCAAAGCCCCTTGGAATCAGACCCCTGATTTCATCTGCCAGTCCAGAACCAAAAGTTTCAGGATAGTTTACAATGGCTTACTAATCCCCATCCCCTACCCCCCACTCTCTCCCCCATCCCCCATTATCACCAGCGCTAAGGTTACATCTAAATCGACAAAGGCCGACACGGTTTTTACCTCATGCTTAAAGCTATATCACTACTAGTTGAAAATCACAGCAGCCAGAGTCACTGAAATTCGAACATTTTACAGTTGTGAAATTGAACGTACCTGACTCCTTCGATTGGTGAGCGGAGAGAGGATCGGAGGGGAGAGTGTGGATGCATCGGACGGTGGAGACGATACTAGATGGAGGCAAGTACGGCGAGCCGATCAGCCATTGAAGGCCGGCTTCTTTCTTCAATATCACCAGTTTCCGACACAGGATTCTGATTCTGACGTCGTTTTGAGTGTCCATTTTAGAATTGGGGCTACCGTCGATCGAAACCAAGAACCCCCGCCTATGGGTTTTTGGTGCTTATTTCTGTCACGTCATTAAAATAGTCAATTTAATTAGCTCAGGAAGAACAAAAAAAATAGAATATCGATATTTTATACATGTAATCTGTTAAATTTACTAATATTTTTATATAGAATTAGTAAAATCGCTATAAATTAATAGATGAAATTTTATTAATTTAGAGATGCTATTAATTTATAGAGATTTTAGTGTATGAAGTTTTAATCTTGAATTTTCTTATGTCATTTAATATGATTTTCTTAATTTCATTAAAATAAATCATAATTTACAGGGTTGAGGGCGGTTATATGCAATATGGGCCATGAATGATTGGAGTCCAAGGGTAAGGGCCTTATGTCAAATTAAAACCCAATGGGCTTTTAGGCACAAGTTCCAGCCAACCTACAAATACCTATTCAGCCCATTAAGACAATTTTGAGGATTTTATGTTGAGTGTCTCTAAACTATGTACAGTATAATAATCGAAATAAATAAATTGAAAATGAAAATTAGATCAAAATCTGATTGAGTGTTTGTATTTTCAAGTCTTCAATGCGTTGGGCCATTGGGAAAAATTCTCCTATCCGATTGTCATATCCGGGTTCTGGCCTAACGGTCAATCGGTCATAGCATTGATCCAATTTTTTATTTACGTATTTTGGTTGACTTAATTACCTAAATTGTGGATATTGTTTTTCGTTTCGATTTCTTAAACGTCGATAGTTTCGCAAATTTTACGTTTCTGTAGTTTTTCGACCCGATTATAAAAATTAGAAAGCGAAAGTTGATATTTGCATCAATGCAGGCTAAAATCATGGCACTAATCTAGGCACAAAAAGTTTTCTTTTTTCTCATTTTTAGAAAAATAAAATGGAGTGAATAAAAGGTGAACATGAATGTCCCACCATGTGCAGAGCAACCGAGGGACAAAGCTATTGACTTAGACTGATACTACATTATAAACACACACCCACCCAAGTGTGTGTATATGTGTATGTAGTATTAATAATTAATTAAAGATTTAATTATAAAAGAGGTTGTTAAGTGACTATCACAATTAATAATCCTCCATTCAAAGAAATAAAGCTCTTCTGAGAAAGAACAACACTCTAACATGGCTATTGTCTCTCTATTTATACCCTTGATGCATTGTAGCTCAACCTCCGTGACGTAGACCTTCGGTTGGTTTTTGTCCCTATTCGTCCCGAGTACAATTTATGTGTTCGTTTATATAGAGTGATTTCGCGTGTTAGCATTTCTTTACTTTTTCACTGTTTTGTCGTGTTGACGGTTTGTTGTAGTGTTTGTTTGTTGTTGTTACTTTTTATCGTATAGGGTTTGTGTTTTGAACATATATGATCAAGTTCCTTTGTGAACGAGTTAATTCAATGTGATGCAACACTTAATGAGACGAAGGTGATCAAGTACAACCAACATAGTAGTGATCACCTCCGTCGAGCTATTCGTGATTGGGACGAAGAAGCTCGATTGAAACTTGAGTGATGGGACAATCAGAAAGAACCTCATGAACAAATCGGACAAAAGATGAGGAGCCCATGTGAACCAACGAAGTAGGAATTATCCATTCATCAAAGGCTTCCATTGGTTGGGAGAAACAAGTGATCACGGTTTGAATTGTACCATGTGCAGTTGTGGAATTGTACCTGTCGGATTGAGATTTCACGTGCTCTTAAAAGAGGACTGATCAAGCTTCATATATATTATTTTTATTTCCTTAATTAATTAATTTAAACCTAAATTACGAAATATGCATAGATAAATATCTTGTTCCGTACCTAATTCTTGTAATGGGAAAGAAAACTGATTGAGAATGACTCCCTCTGCATAAATTTCATACAGGGAAATAAAGCATGATGTTTGATTTTTGGAGCTACCTCACGTGCTGTTGTCTAATTAATCAACTAAATTTTATTATTAAGTAGTAATATATTTTATTAATCAAATTATCGTGAAAATGACGTACGTCTTCTCATTTAATTTGTTGCATAATCTTAAATTCTTAATTACAAGAAGTCAAGAAATATTTATTTAACCGTTTAGGTAAAAAAAAAAAAGGAAATTAAAGAAACAAAAAAACATTACTAGATATTTTAATTAAAATACAGTATATGTACATAATATGAAATTAATAATATATATATATATATATAGTCCCCAGGAGCATAGCCGAGTGGTAAGGCCTGTGATGATGTGGGTGTAATTCCCCGGCGACGCAGGGTTCGAATCTCGGGTGGGACAAATTTTCATTGAAATATTATGAAGGTTTGTCCTGGGGTTCGATCTGTTGGCTCTCTCGCACAGGTGTCTGCTACTCGGGCACATTCCTCGATTTACATCCTACTCGATAGAGGGACCTCCGATCGGGCACATTCCTCGATTTACATCCTACTCGATCGAGGGACCTCCGATCGAGTGGGGGTGGAGTTTCTCGTCTTTCCTCCTTATCGAAAAAAAATAAAAATAAATAATATATATATATATATATATATTTTTTTTTTTTTAAGTACACCTCTATCACTCCATGTTATCATCTTCTTTTATGATGAGTGATGAGTCTGATGACACAAACCTCATCTCCTGGATACACAAAAGGTACCTGCATTATAGTAGTATATACCATGCGATAAAAGGTAAGTGGTGCCTTTCAAGTTACATTGTTCTATTCATTCTATCTAGTGGTTTTAGACCGAGAAAGTCGAGTATTGAGTATGTTATATTATACGTACATTCTACTAACATTCTAGACATTTTATTGTGTAAAATTTCAAACATGTACGTAGCTACTATAAATCTAGGTGAGTTGATCTCCCACGATTTATGGTAATCAGCGGGACCCACCCATTGCCCCCCCGCGGGCCCCACATTCTTTTTTTTAGTTACTTCATGCGATACTGAACTCTTTATAAACCCCCACCTATATCTCTCTATATCCTTCAAACACTCAATTAAGCAGCTCCATTTCTTCACTTTAGCAATGGCATCCCTTGCCCTCCTTTGTTTCCTTCTATGTGCAACCCTAGTCGCCTCCACTCGGCCGACCCCACAAGATCCCGAGCTAGTACTCGAAGAAGTACATAGGTACGTACGCAGTTATATACAACAAAATGTTAATTAATTAATTAATACCGTAACGATTTTTAATTTTTTTTTAAAAATGCAGCGGATTGAACGAGTCGAGGCGGAACCTCGGTTTCCTCTCGTGCAGCACGGGCAACCCGATCGACGACTGCTGGCGTTGCGACCCGAACTGGGAAAAAAACCGGCAGCGGCTCGCCGACTGCGCGATCGGTTTCGGGAAAAACGCGATCGGCGGTCGGGACGGGCAGATCTACGTGGTGACCGAGTCCGGCGACGACGACCCGGTCAGCCCGAGAGCCGGGACCCTCCGCCACGCTGTCATCCAGGACGAGCCCCTGTGGATCGTCTTCGCGCGCGACATGACCATCACGCTCAAGGAGGAGCTGATCATGAACTCGTTCAAGACCATCGACGGCCGAGGCGCGAGCGTGCACATCGCCAACGGGCCCTGCATCACGATCCAGTACGTGACGAACGTCATCATACACGGGGTCCACATACACGACTGTAGGCCCGGGGGGAACGCGATGGTGCGGGACTCGCCGAGGCACTTCGGGTTCCGGACGATCTCCGACGGGGACGGGGTCTCGATTTTCGGCGGGTCCCACGTGTGGGTCGACCACTGCTCGCTGTCGAGCTGCGCGGATGGGCTCATTGACGCGATTCACGGCTCGACGGCTATCACGATTTCGAACAACTACATGACGCATCACGATAAGGTCATGCTGTTGGGGCATAGTGACTCGTATACGCAAGACAAGGGAATGCAAGTCACCATTGCGTTTAACCACTTTGGGGAAGGGCTTGTTCAAAGGATGCCGAGGTAAAATTATAAATTAGTTAGTATCTTATCAATTTATCAATTTCACACAAAAGTAAGAAATACTACCTCACTCCTGCAAAAGTCTATCAATTATTAAAAAAAAAATGTTAATTTTTAATTTTTTGATAAAAATTGATTTTTAAGTTGAAATATTAATTAATTGCGAGTAAAGTTCAAAAAGTAGGCAAATAGGCTTATAACGAATAATAAGAATAAAATAATATTTTAAGTGAAAAAATTAAAATATTTATTTCATTTTTTAGGCGTATCAACTATTGAAGAGTAACAGTATAGTTAAATAAATAAATAAATAATAATAATAATGATTTTTTTTTGTTGAATATAGATGTAGACATGGGTACTTTCATGTGGTGAACAATGACTACACACATTGGGAGATGTATGCGATCGGGGGCAGCGCGGCCCCCACCATCAACAGCCAGGGCAACCGATTTCTCGCCCCCGATCGGTTGTTCGACAAGGAGGTGACGAAGCACGAGGATGCGCCGGAGAGCGAATGGAAGTCGTGGAATTGGAGAACGGAAGGAGATCTTATGTTGAACGGCGCGTTTTTCACGCCTTCGGGTGCAGCCGGGACTTCGTCGAGCTACGCAAAGGCCTCCAGCTTGGGGGCCAAGCCGTCGTCGGTGGTGGGATCCATCACGGCGGGGGCCGGAGCTCTGAGTTGCCGGAAGGGAGCTAAGTGCTGATATTGGTGTTTATTAACAAGACCATATATCTCATGTACATTATTGATCTTGATTTTTATGGGGTCTTGTGCAACACCACATATGTATGGTCCAGTGGGCACTAGTTTTTTTGTTTTTTTTTCTTTTTTGAATGTTTACTCGATCTTCTACGTACCATTGATGTGTATTGTATGATCAAAAATATTTAATGATCAAGCAAAGCCAAAATATTGGTATATATGCATATGGAATTTTGAATTTTCTTCTAGTTACTCGAATATAAATTGGACGATTGTATTATCTTAACAACATCTATTGTGCTTAATTCACCATGTATATTATGATTGGAATTGTAATTTCAATATAAATTTAATAACTTAAATAAATGGTTCAAATGTACGTAAGAAATTAAATACATTTTGTCATGATTAATGTTTCCTCACGAATCTAATAAAGTTGTTCGCTGCTGTTAATCATTGGTGCGTGTGGTGAAAATAGTAGTAACAAACTAACAATTAGCATACCGACTAATTATATTACTTTAATTAATGTGATTAATTGTTAAAAAAATGTTACTAGTAATTTTGAGGGTGACAACTTGTACGTGTCATCGCTCTTGATATACCGGACTATTAATTATGAACAGCCAATCGACTTAAGATTCGAACTACCCAAACAACCTCTTTTATATGGCAATATGTATAATTAATGTCAATAATTTCAAACCAACTCATAATCAATTCTTCAACATTTTTGGTGGACTTGATAAATTTTGTTGGGGAAATTGATCTCAGAAAATTAATAAAATAATACTCGCAACGTCATTTAAAAATATAATATTTAATTTTATTGACTTTTTGATAAAGTAAAAAATAAATAAATATATGTTTTAGTAATTATTAAAATAAGTAATTGTGAGATTTAAAAATAATGATTTTTTATGCTGTACTTATAACTATGAAACGTATCAAAATAGAACATGATTCGCAATATGATTTTAATAGTAGTATAAAAACACTTTTCAACTTAAGAAAACCATTTTTTTATTTTTTACTCTATTTATCATAAGAGTTGATCGTTTTTTTTATAAATTAAAGATTAAGTTTTTTTTAATCAAAAAATTATTATTGTTTTATTTATTTTTTTAAATTGAAAATAGCTTAGTCTAAGGATAATTATGATACGGTGGAATCATGCATCCACATCAAGTGGATATATTAGCAAACAAAATCATGTTAGTTTGTTGGGTGTCTTTTCAATCATCCACACTCAAACCGGTTTGTTTTATCACAAACAGAATTAACAAGATTCGGCGTGATTTGTGCAAGACTAATTAGTGTACGATTAAGAGTTAATTAATTACCCTGAAAATCCACGGTGGAAACGTTGGGCCCCACCGCAAAAAGTTAAAGTTAACGGCATGCCGCCGGGTTCTGTTTCCAAGTTTCATTTTATTTTGACCAAGAGTCAAAGATTACCTTGAGGCATGAGGTTTGGTCTTTTCCTTTTGTTTTGTTTATTCTAAAAAGAAACAAACTACGTTGAAATCTGCATCATAACACTTTGATTAGTATTTATACATCATATAATACTTGGAGAAATATTCATTACAATATAGTAGTAACTTTTTTATTTTGAAATTTATGTGTTTGGAATTGCTTGACTATAGCTAGGTTGAATATGAATTGACGTGTTATGGGAAAAACAAAAAATTGAATCATCAAAATGATTTATATAACGAAGCTACGCATAAAAATGAAAATTTTACTTTATATATTTCAACAATTTGTAATTAGGCACACAAGATATAAATACAAATTATGCGAGATATAAGTATTAATATCAAATAATACTAAGTAAAATTGAATATACATGTCTTATTTCATACTAGTACTACTACTACTACTTCAAATTGTATACTACTGTATGCAGTACTATTACTTTGTGAGTCTCGCACTTAAAAAAAATGAGTAAATTGTATTCGTTGAATCGTTGTACTTGTCCGGGCCATTCTTGATCAATTGAACCAAGGCCCAACATATCAAGCCTAATATATTTCAATCCCAAGAAGGCAATGCCCATGTTCTATTAAATCGCGCCAAATCTAAACAGCCCAATAATCTGCTTTACAAAGCCCATCAATAAAACCCAATTTCAACCTTTTTTTCTGGAGTTAGCCACTTAGCCCAATAAATTGATTTTATCTGAATAATTTAAAAACCGCTTTCGGTGTCTTTTGTAGTGGGAGGGATGAACTTGGTCTCTGTGACCTCTTAGAATCTTCTTGGGTGGGTACGGCTGGCGGTGGGTGACTATCAGCTTCTATAAAATCAACTCGTTCCGTTCTTAACTGGGGATTCAATTGGATTACCATTTGCAAATATCTACAGAGGAATTATCGTCAGATCCGAAAAACACATTGCCGACGGAATGGAGCTGAAATCAAATCCTCCGATTTCCGCCGCCGCCGCCGAAATGGAGGAGCCGGATGTGTATGTTGTTACCTCCGCCGGAATACTTATCCCTGCGCACTCAAAAATCCTGGTATTGTTTTTATTCCTCGATTGCGATCCTCGTCAAAATTCAATTGATCTGCATTTATAATAATGATAAATAATTAGGGTTTTAATTTGATGTTTTTGCTGAAATTGCACAGGCTTGTACATCTCCGGTGCTGGAAAACATAATCCAGAGGCCGCAAAAGCGGCGGAGCTCCGGGCGGAGAATCCCGATGCTTGGTGTGCCGCACGACGCCGTTTCCGTGTTCATCCATTTTCTTTACTCCTCCAGGTGATGCTTTTTTTCCCCAATCCAAAAACGTGAGAACGCAAGCTGTTATCTGAAACACAACCGATTTATGCAAAATGACTAAAATACCCCTTTCATTTTTTCCTGTGTTCAGATGCTCCGAGGAGCAAATGGATAAGTATGGTATTCATTTGCTAGCACTCTCCCATGTATATTTGGTTCCCCCGCTAAAGCAGAGATGCACAAGGGGGTTGGTCAAACAGTTGACCGTTGATAACGTGGTGGACGTGCTTCAGCTCGCAAGATTGTGCGATGCACCTGATCTTCACCTCAAGTGCATGAAAATGTTATCGAACAACTTCAAGGCCGTCGGGGAGACCGAGGGATGGAAGTTCTTGCAGAATCACGACCCTCATCTCGAGCTCGAGATTTTGCAATTCATCGATGAATCTGAATCGGTACGTGAACATGAACCCTTTTTTGGGATTTTGCTTGGAAATTGTGTAAAAGTGATGGAGATGGAGAGTTCGCAATCATGGGAAAAGTGCTTTTATCTCAAAAGTACCCTTGAAGTTTGATTTAGTGTTAAAATAAAGGTGCTAACTGAAATAAATTTAAAAAAGTGAAAGTGTAGTATTGAAATTATTCTTTTTTTGTGTTTGATTATGTCAAAGATCAATGGCTCTTTTTGTAATTAACCGAAAAACATAAAACAAAAGTTTTGCTTCTGATTCTGTTTCTGGATTGACCTTTACAAACGTAAACTCTTATGCAACTTATATATCAAACACTCTTTAAGCTTCCATTTTGCAATTAATGAAATAATAGTTTGATTTAATTTTGTTGGGACAGAGGAAAAAAAGGACAAGGAGGTTTAGAGAGGAGCAAAGTTTATACATAGAGCTAAGCGAAGCAGTGGATTGTCTTCAGCATATATGCTCGGAGGGGTGTACTAGTGTTGGGCCATATGATATGGACCCCACCAAACACAAAGGCCCGTGTAGCAAGTTTTCAACCTGCCGTGGCCTTCAGTTTCTGATCAAGCATTTCGGTATTTGTAAGAAGAGGGTCAATGGTGGGTGTTGGCGTTGTAAGCAATTGTGGCAGCTTTTTAGGCTGCACTCTTCAATTTGTGATCAACCTGATGTTTGCAAAGTTCCTCTATGCAGGTAAATGAAACCTTTCTAATACTTTTTCCTTAGATTAATTTTATTACTAAATTAATTATTAATACACATCATTTTTCTGAATAGAAGTCATTCTGGTGCTTAGATCTTGAAACAAAAACATCGTTTTATTAATTTATTTACTAAAACAATGCTAGTGATCTTTTTTATAAACAAACTTCAGTTCTCGGGGACAAGGATATAGGGATAATGCAAATCAATTGGAACATCTTCTATATGTAGAAATAGGTAATATCCAATTCGATCAAGCTTCAAAAAACTTGTTGGGATTTATATTTTTAGTAATTATTTGAGAAGTATCAGTAAGAATTTTAGTATTTTGATTCCTGTTGGTATCAATCATAATACACAGGCCATTATAACTACTAGTATTTAGGCAATTGTTGGGTCGTGGAATCATGTTTACAACCAAGTTCAATGCATTAATAATGTAATAATGATATTCTCTAGGTCCCATGGATCCGACTTATTATACATGACTTCACTTTTAAAAAGACATGAATCAAGCTGTCAATGTGGGGTCATATTTCCTTTCACTTTGTTTCTTTCATGGCTAGGCATTTTGATCCTAGATGTACCCTCTCAGACGCATGATCTGAAAATGACGTAGAAAATGCTAACAAGCAAGGACAACAAATTTTGTTTGATGTTACAATTTGTTTTCGAACGAATTCTTGATATGTGTAGTAAATTTTATAGTATATCTAAAAGGATGTTTGTGGTTTTCCACCCTCACAGGGACTTCAAGCTGAAGGAACCAAGGGATAGAAGAGGCAGGAGTGATACGCGGTGGAGGCTACTCGTGAGAAAGGTGGCGTCAGCCAGAGTTATATCGGCCCTCCCTAAGAGAAAGAGAGAAGAGGAACTAAGAGTGGCCATGGATCATCAAGGAATGAGAAGCTTCCAGTTTTAAAATTTTAAAATTTATTTTTATTTGTTGTATTTATGAGTCATCTCTTCTTTCTTGCTATGGCCCCCTTTTTGATGTGGCTCGTATTGAAGGAGGGGATAAATTTCTGTTGTACTAATTTTCTCCATTTATTGAATAAATTATTCGATTACATTTTTTATTTTTCAAAATATCAATCAAATAATGCTTTTAGAAAAAATATTTTTCCCACTTTTAAATAAAACACGTCAAAAGCCCATATCATAAGATGGATTGGGCTGTTTATGTAGGCCCATATATTCGGCCTATTCTGGATATACGCTTGCCTAGTATATCCAAGCAAAGTAGCAAACTCCGTAGCTTGTACAGAGAGAGAGGAATTAAACAATATATTTAAATTAATGATTTATTAATTCCTCCTTCCATTATTTGGAAATTTGGAAATAATTTTTGCAGCGAAAACCCCAAGTTCGATTTCTCAAAACCCTAGACGAAGCCCAATGTAATTTTATTCGAATTTATCGGTTTATTATTGTTGGCTTTACGTGTTCCTGTTTCAGTTCGATTTTCTGTACCTTATGGAGCCGACGATGGATTTTTTTTTCTGGGCTGTGATTGCGCAATGTTTTTTTTCTCCTTTCAGGTCGCAGGAAGTTAAAGCAAGGGAAGCAATAAAACACGCTTTGAAGG
The DNA here is from genome assembly GCA_954870475.1 of Euphrasia confusa. Classification (NCBI taxonomy): domain Eukaryota; kingdom Viridiplantae; phylum Streptophyta; class Magnoliopsida; order Lamiales; family Orobanchaceae; genus Euphrasia; species Euphrasia confusa. The sequence goes on from OX940960.1 coordinate 35,969,359, forward strand.
CTCTGAGAAAGCGGCATTTGCTGGAAGAAGGCGCTCATTCACCTGCCTTCATCGCCTTCACTCGCCCGATCGTGTCCCAGGTTACTGATTTGTTCTTATTATTGCTATATCAGTTTTGCAGTGTGTTTCCATGTTTTACAGTTCTGATATTTGAATTTTGCGGCCGATATGTCATACGTTTGTATAAGTAATTGTAGCCTTAGCTAGCCTTTTTCATATGAGAGTTCGAAATAGTTTGAGTTTGTTGTATGATGGAGATGTGTGTTGTTGAATTCGATAATGTTGTGCTTGGGGAGGAGGTATTATCGATAATGAATATCAATATCATATAGGAGATAAATTTCTTTGACGTGATTAATTTTAATTAAGCTAATAATAGAGGTAAATAATCTGTCACACTAAGTTCACATCATTATTGTAATGTTATTCCTGACTTGTCAGGGTGTCTATACATATCTAGTGGGTTGACATTTTAATACGTTCTACAACATTTCAACAGTATATGAATTTATACGTGTCTGGTCAATATATAAAATCACGAACATAATAGAGATGGGTGATGGCAGTAAGTGTTTAGGTTTCGCTTAATTAGGATGATTGGTTTTATCATTGTATGTAGCTTATTATATTCAAGGGTTTGGTTTGAGGACGGGAAGAAACAACAAGGATATGAAATTTTGCATTTTAAAAATATTATTTGTGAATTATGCAATATTTGAGCCTATTTTGGGATGATAAGAGACCAATTAGGACGATAAGAAAAAAAGTATAAAGTTTGTACGCATTGCATTTCATATAGAAAGATGTGGAAAATAGCCATGACAAATTGGATTGGTTTTTTCATGTAGAGTGAAATTGTTCAAATAATTATGTTACAAGGGATGCTTTCTTTTATAAGTTTTAATGTTTTATGACATAGACTTTAAAGGGTCCAGAATGAAAACAAAATGTTTATATACATGATTATTTCCTTGGATTATTTACTACCAATGGCTTAAGTCTAGTAATGTTGTGCATTGAAGGGCTCAGAATGGAAAGAAAAAGCTGAAAATCTTGAAGTGGAGCTCCAACAATGTTATAAAGCTCAATCCCGATTGTCAGAACAACTTGTGGTGGAAGTGGCTGAAGCTCGAACCTCAAAATCTTTAGCACTAGAGAAAGAGTCCAAGATATCCGAGTTGCAAAATGATCTTAGCCGAACAAGGTTTTTTTTTTAGAAATTCTTTATCCTTCTTCTCTGAAGATAGAACCCGCGTAAATCTTTGTAGTTAATTTGTAGGGATGAATGCACACGATTAGCCGAGCTGTTGGAAGAAAAGACTAAGGCTCTAGAGCTGTTGATAACCGAGCACCAAGAACTTAAAGGACAACATGAAGCAACCATTCTTAGAGCTGACAATGCCGAGGCAGAAAATAAGATGCTAATTGACCGTTGGATGTTGGAGAAGATGAAAGATGCCGAACGCCTTAACGATGTACTCCCTCTCTCTCATACTAATGTTCACACTTCTTTAACGATGTTGGTGAATCTTTGCTTTTTTAAATTGTTTAAGTATTAACCTTTTTCATTGAAATTTAAAGTTTTAATTGCAAATAAATTTATATTTTCTATTTTTTTAAATTAATTAAACTTTTGATTCTAGGCCCATTTTTATATATTTGTTATGTTATTTTTGTCACTATTAGGAAAATGCTATCTATGTAGACAACTCTCATTCTTTTCACTTCATTTGCATTTTGGTTGTAGTTAGTGAAGTAAGTGCTTTTTTCAATTACATTACAACGCCTTCATTGCCATTTTTATTTTATCTTGATTTTGTAAATTTAAACGAATTTTTAATTCTCTGTCCGGTTCCTATCAGGCAAATGCCATCTATGAAGAGATGTGCGAACGTCTCAAAGGTTGCAACATACAACTCCTGGCCCGCCAACAAGTCGATGGTGTGGTCCGCCAAAGCGAAGATGGTGCCGATTATTACGTCGAGTCCACTGTCCCCACCACATGCAAGTTCAGGATTCCAGCCCACGAAGGTGGCTGTTCCTCCACCGTTTTCGAGTACAACTCTGGAAAACTAATCAGCGGAGGTAATGACAAGGCTGTCAAGATTTGGGACACGAACACAGGCTCTTTAACCCGTACCCTAAATGGTTGCCTAGGATCCATCCTCGATATCTGCATCACCCACGACAACCAATCAGTCATTGCAGCTAGCAGCACAAATAACTTGTTCGTGTGGGACGTGGGTTCGGGCCGAGTTCGTCACACCCTCACAGGCCATGTGGAAAAAGTCTGTGCCGTAGACTTCTCCAAGGTGTCCAATCGAAGCGTCATCAGCGCAGCTTATGACCGTACGATTAAAGTGTGGGACCTCCAGAAGGGTTTCTGTGTGAACACACTTATTTTCCACAGTAATTGTAATGCCCTCTGTTTTAGCAATGATGGGCAGACGATTTGTTCTGGCCATGTTGATGGGAACCTCCGATTGTGGGATATTCGGTCGGGGAAGCTTCTGAGCGAAATCGCAGCTCATTCGTTTGCCGTGACTTCTTTGTCTCTGTCAAGGGGCGGGAATGTGATTTTGTCGAGCGGGAGGGATAATCTGCACAATTTGTTTGATATACGTACGCTTGAGATATGTGCGACTTTGAGGGGGGATGGGACTAGCAGGGTGGGTTCTAATTGGAGCAGGTCTTGTTTGAGTCCTGATGATGGGTACGTTGCAGGTGGGTCGGCTGATGGGTCGGTGAATGTTTGGTCGGTGGGGAGTGGGAAGATTGTGAGTACTCTCAAGGAACACACATCGCCCGTCTTGTGCTGTTCGTGGAGTAATTTGGGAAAACCTTTGTCTACTTCGGATAGAAATGGCAACATCTGTGTTTGGTCTTGACATCTATAATCGATAAATTTCGTGTTGACCTTGGATCGAAATGTGGAGATTTTTGTCATGATTTTAGGTTTTGGTAATCTTTAGTTTTGTATGTACACAAGTTAATTGTTTTTTTAACAAGTGAAGGAGTTGTAAATATCACTATTTTATACTTTTAACCTTTTTATTAGATTTGATCCCCTGTTTTAATAAAATAAAAATCATCTCAAAATGCTACTGAGTAAAGGAAAAACTATTTAAAAAGAAAAAAACAATCTTTACACAAAGTCTTCAACACTAATTAACCTGCAACACTTTCCCAAAGATCAGTGAAACTGTATCAAACTATACCCCCACACTTCATTTCCTCTCCTAACATTGAACAAAAAAAGAGTTTTACCCAAATTTTAATGAGCAAATTACACACCCCATCACCATAACTTTTAAAAAAAAAAAATCACATTTTTATCCTATTTTCTTTCCCACATCCATAATGAAAAAAAAAACATCAGAAAATATACAGTCACCATCCAAGCACATTCACGTGGCGGCTCGTATCCTATCTAGCCAGTCGACACTCTTCCGAGACTTCTCCATCGGGACATCTACACTCATCCGCGATTTTTCGTGATACTCTACACTCTTTCTGGATCCTTTCAATTGTTCAAACGATACTTTCAGCTTCGAGAGCTTGTCCTCATTGTTGTTGAATTTGTAATCGAACAATTTCAGCTTCTCAGGCCTGTCGACGCTCCGTCTAGGTTTCTCTCTCCGGTCAGTGCTCTTTCTCGGAGCTTCTATAAAACTGGTGCTCTTTCTAGAATGTTCAGGAGGATGGTCGATGCTTCTTCTGGACAGATGTCGTAGGGAGGGATGTTTCTCAACGTTGGACACAAATTTCTTGAGGTGCTTAATGTATTCAGGGTACAGTTCGAGGTCACAGTGGTTCCCACCTTTAATCCACAATGGTTCATATTTCTCTCGACTTAGTTCGTGGAGTTGTCTCCCATGGGAGTAGTCAACAACATCATCTGCAGTGCCCTGTATAAAGTAGAAACTTGAGTTTTATTTATTTCATTTGGGAAAAGATAGCATTTTTCAATATAGAGGTGATGAAAAAATAACCTTCATGCATTGAAAACACCCGAATACCCGATTAAGTTGTGTTCTCTAAAAATATTTCCCCGGTCGAGGATGAACTTTGCAAAATAGAAGCAAATATCAAGGGGGTGTTTGTTGTAATTTTGATAGGTGGTTGTCGCTTTTAGTGATTAGAATAAATCTTTTACAGAATTTTTCAACCTTCAACATATACAAAATGTCAAAAAAAAAAAAAATGTAGTGCATGAACATACAGCATTCATCGACTTGTGAATATATATTATTATGAAAAAAGAGAGCTAGTGATGTATCTAGGGTTTGCAAACACTCTATAAATAGATTTGTGTTTAACAAAACTGTTCAGGAAGCTGAGGCCTGAAAGGCATATAACAAATATACTTTGAATTTTAGAAGTTTTTGGAAGTGTGTAAGGAGAGACTCAAGATGTCATCAATAATCTAGAATTGGTATATTTGAATCTAACCATAGTAAATGTGAACTAAACTCACCAAGAATCACACTTATTCACTACGTTTAATATCATCGGCATGCTTATATAATGCGGGCTTTCATATTAATGAGTTGCAAGAGGTGGTAATTGTTGCAAAATCCCAGTCAAGTGTGTTGTGTTAATATATTTTTTTTTTTTGCTGAGATTAACAGAAGCATCAACTACTAAACGAAAACATAATTAGTAAAAACATGCAGAGTAGGTGTCTGCTTTGCAACTAACATATGGAAAATCACATGAAGAGATGTTAACTCACATGGATAACTAGAACAGGGCACTTGACCAGTAAGATTTTGTCAATATTCTGCAAGAAAAAAAATCAACACAAAAAGTCTTGTTTAGAGACAGAACCGCACATGGCATATAAGTGGCCAATTGTGACGGAATAAATTGAGTTCATGAGAAGTTTTAATCATGCATTTACCTTATAGATGTCAAACCAATATGTACGTTTGACAGGATACATAACTCTTAAGCCTGACAAGATAGGGCTATGCAAAACAGCAGCCCTTAGTCGAGGCAATCGAGCCGCGAGATCCACGGTGGGTCCACTACCAACAGATTGACCGTATAGTATGACGTCTTCTTGCTTAGCCCCGTAGGTTTCCTCAAGACACTTGTATGCAGCTTCTATATCTGCATAAGTATTATTTTCGCTCGGCTGCAATAAATAAAATATACCAAGTTTTACAGGTGGTATCAGGCAATCAATAGCTAATTAAATAGAGAAAATATAATCTTTGTTTTTAAGGAAAATTTTGTCAGATTGTACCTTTCCGGTTGATTGTCCATAACCTGAGTAGTCATACCTGCAGCATAATGCGAGTAAGACACTTACGAGGGGAAGGTAGCATAAAAAAGGGCAGGTTATGTTTGAACTATAATTTCATTTGAATTACAAATCCGCTGAGAACTATATTGTCTTCTCATATATCATACATGTCAAAGCCTAGTTAAGCACAATTTGGACCCTGTTAAGGTACCAAACTTACGATTTAGCCTCAAGAAGGGCCTTAAAATCCAGAAAGTCTAATGGTTGCCTTCCACGTGAAAAAGGAAGAAAACAACAAAACACTCTCAATATACCAATTAACCTTAACTTGATTGTCATAGCACTTCAGTAAGTCCTATTGAATCTTCGTAACCTATTTACACTTACTTACAAATATGCAAGTAATCAGCAAAATGTTCCCATGCAACTGTATTACACGTGATCGTAAAGAAATACTACATGATCATTGCCACTCTCACTCTCATAATCATCATATATTATGTCTTGAGAATTTTCTACTAATAAATATTAAATTGATGAAATGATGGTTAAATCTTTATTTAAGTCCAACCAAAATGATACTCAGTTAGAAAATGATGAAAATTCTTCATATCATCATTTTCTTGCTGCTGTTGAAGAAGTCAATGTTTGTTTCGACATCATGACTATCTCATTCCCACCCACCCTCATTCCTCTCTCTTTCTCTATCTAGAAAGTAAAAGCATGCCGAAAAAGGATCCATTAAACTATGAAAAAGAGCGGAAACCATTGACATTAAAATGCAAAAGGCATATTGAAGTGAAGACTAAGAGAAAACAATGGATACTTTAGCTTCAAATAATTATATATAAAAATTTAACGGATACTTAAGTTGTGAATCATGACCATCGTTTCACTAACTCTTCGAAAGGTTATTTTTTCAAGCATGCAACCCTTACAAGCTCCATCCACCAAAATCAAATATGCAAAATCCAATCTTATTTTTGTCAAGATTACCCCCCAAAGCCCTCCGCGTAATCGCCCCATTATCTATCTATATTAAGTAATTTATAAAATCTAGTTCCCATAAATACAGCCATCCCACAAAATGGAAGTCTTTAAGATATTATGCAATAGATACAATAAAAATTACACTAAATTCCACACATTAAACAAATAAACAATCTATTAGTCCAACTCACCCAACAACTCATTGTCACACATTCACGTGAAATATTCTCTATCATTTTCAATTGTTTTTGTTCTTTTATACAATGTATATATATATATATAGTATATAATAACAAGTTTAATTTTTTAAATCATTGGCACACGAATTGAAAAAAAAAAAACTCAACAGTTAATTCCAGCCCAGATAATAAGACTTTCACATCAATCGCAGTAGAAGGGAAAGCAATCAATAGTTCATAGAGAAATTACTAAATTACAAAAACACCCATCAAATTCGCCGAAAAACATTTCCAATTTTTCCCTAAAACCTGAGGATTCAACCAATCAATTCGCATAATTAAAACTGAAAAACAATAAATTTAGGGCAAAAGAAGTAATTACCCCAGGAGATTAACTCTGAGGTGAATGCTGAGCTCGATGAATAGCTCGTACATCTGGCCGACATCGGCGGCGTTGCCGTGCGAGTAAAGCAGGGTGGATGTAGCCATCGGGTAGCGCACGTAGACCGCGACGATCTCCGTGCCCCTCCGCGTCGGGAGCTTCAATACATCGACGTTTTCGCGGTGCGGGAACGGGTGCAGCAGCAGCAGCCCCGTGGCGTCGTCGGTTACCAGCTTGTAGCTCGGCGGCGTCGGCGGGAAAAACGCGAGCTTAGCTGCCATTGATGACGTCACCCCTCCCATCTTCTATGTATCAATTAATTTTTGCTTCCCTCCTCTGTCAGAAGGCTCAGAACCCTGCAACTGTGTGTGCAAATATTGGTGTCTGCGAGAGAGATCGAGGGAGAGAGAGAGAGCCAATTGACTGAATTTGTATAGAAATTAGGAAAGGGGTGAATATGAAATAAATAAAAAGGTGAGAGAGAATACCATAATTAATAGGAGTTGGGAGATTTTATTTTAGTTTTTTTGTTTTTAATTCTAACTAAAATAAGTAATGTTAATGTAGAATCATTACCTATTAGTAAAACATGAAGTAAGTTTTATTTTTTCGTCATCTTAAAATGTAAAATTTGCAGTGAAACGCCTATAATAGAAAACATAAAAATTGAATAGAACAAAGAGGGTGCAAATCAATAAATTTAAAATTTTCACAAATGTATTTTTTTGAATAATTTGCATTCGCAAGCATTCAAAGATAATACGTAACATATTTAAATATATACGAATTAATATTTAATATATATAATATCTTATCACGGGCTGTTGTTTATAAGTCATCACACGACTATGTTTCAATCTAAAATACTAAGTGTGATCAATTATTATAACGGCCGAAATTAAAACATCTCAAATTCTTGAAAAAAAGAGTGTCAATTTCAATTTAATATTTAATTTCCTAAAAATCGAATTGAATTGAATTAAAATTACTCTTCTAGATAAATATGTTACTTTCTTTTACATTTTACAAAAAAAAAATGTTATATTTCTTTAAAACAGATAAAATATTTTTTTAAGTGCGTAGCTAAATTATAGGAAAATTGAAAATTCATGAACCTTATTATCTCAGTTGATTCGTTGTAATTGCATATATCTAAACATATTTAAGAATCAAAAATGAAAAACAAATGTTTTTTCCAACCAAAACTAGTTATAACTATTCAAGAGAGATTCAAACCCTATGTTTGGTGAAGAAGATTAGAGTAGAATTGAGATGAAGTTTAATGAGTTGTGATTTGTGTGCTGTGGTCCTGTGGATCTGCAATGTAACGAAGAAGGAATGAATGTGGAACTCACATGTTTGTCATCTAATTAGAATATTTGATCTTGGTTTCCATGTGCACGAGAAATTAAGCTCTAATCTCGATGGATTATCATCCATAAACAATGCATTATGATGATAGTAATAGTAACCATTTTATATAGTCTTTGCGTCCCACATATTTTTTTATTGTTCTTATTTTAAATTAATAGTCACACTGCACTATATATAAATTACTACATATATCAAAAAAGAAAAATGTAACTATATTTTGGGACAGAAAAATACAATTTAAATCTTTATTTTTTGTGTCCCAAAAGTATTTTTTCACATTCTAAATAAAGAAAATATTCTTTTAATCTAGTGTACTAAAACACACATGACTATTAATTCCAAAAAAATGTTTTTTTTAATTATTTCAAAGACTATTTAATTAATTACTAGGAGTATCATAGAAAATCAGTACATTATATTTGAAATAAATCTTAAAAAATAATACTCTTTTTGTATAAAAAAAATTAAAAAGGAAATTAGTCATCTTTTTTTTAAATAAATAGAATAATTTGATTTAACAAATAAAAGTGGTTCATTGAGAATACTTTTTTTTACTAGAGTTTTTAAGTGTGTCCAAAATGATGCTGAATTTGAGGACACTTTCCTTGAGACAAAGAAAACTATTGTGCTGGATTTCCTCATTATTTAATAACAATACAATTAACTAATACAATTATTATTGTACTTACATGATTAATTATAAGCTAGGGTTTGAGTGTGACAAAATGTACGTATGTTCCAAGTTTGAAAATTATTAGATGTTGAAATCAACGGTCAGGATGAGGTCAAACAAAAACATCGTTCTAGCTAGCTGTCCCATAATGCATGCCCTTTTTCTTGGACCACCACAACTCCTTCCCTCACTTCGTCCACAAGTATATGTACAATTTCCTTAATTAATAAATTCTTAATAAGAAATAAATATTTTTAGTTTTTTACTTTAAAATATAATATTAATTTATTTTTTAAATTCGATTTAAAATATCGTTAAAAAAAAAAGACATTTCAATCTTTTATTTCGTGATAAAAAATACAATATTTTTTTAATATTTCGTGGAGAAAGGAGTATTAAAATTGGGCGGGCCTGATTTGCCTTATTCTATTGGGCCGAAACCCTTTTCTTCATTTGCAGGCTTAAAAACTGCACATGCGTTTGGGCTTGCGTAAATTATCATTTATCCATCTCATCGGCCCAAACTATTTTCATTTTCAATAATCTTACATGTTCTCATAATCGCAAAATAAAAACATTTTAAAATTTTGAGCTAAATGAGAGTTTTTAAGGCATTTCTCTCAGTATACAACAAACTCTCGTCTTCAGCAGTTCCTTGTAATTTCTGGGGCGATTTGTTTCAAACAACATTGCTACATTGTCATTTCATTTGCTTTTTGTGCGCTTTTTAAACGAGATAAAACCTCTCTGCAGATATCCAATGTGGTACGCCCGTTTCTAGCTTTCGATCTTCAATCTTTGAATCTGTTTGTAAAGTTAGTTCGAGTTCAACACGGATGAGCTTCGATTACTCGGTCATACTTTACAGAGATAAAAAGGTACACACAAAGCAAACACATTTATTTCTAATATGATCACACATATTAAACAACACATGAATATCACTCCAATAACTAGTGCTTTATCTGAGCCAACATGCACCTCGCATCCTTACTATTCGGCCTCTCCTTCGGATTATCCACCGTGCAAAAACAAGCAATCTTCAACACCAACACCATCTGCTCCTCATACCCATTCCCCATCAGCCTCTCGTCTATCGCCCTCCTCGGCTCCCCTGACCCCATCACGTTCCTCATCCACTTCACCAAACTCATCTCGTCCGTCCGCTGGAAAAACTCATCCGACGGCAGCTTCCCAATCACCAAAATCCCCAGCATCACCCCGAAGCTATACACATCGCACCTATCCGTGAACTTGAAAGTCTGGTAATACTCCGGCGCAATGTACCCCACCGTACCAGCTACGTTCGACGACGTCACGTGCGTGTCAGCATCCGGGACCGACTTCGCCAGCCCGAAGTCGGCAATGCGGGCCTCCATGTCATCATCCAAAAGCACGTTAGCGGGCTTCAAGTCCCTGTGGATGATCCGCGGGCTTTGGTTCATGTGGAGGTACTCAAGGCCCGCTGCCACGCCCAAAGCGATTTTGAAACGGGCCGGCCAGTCGAGCTCTCGTTTTCCTCCGGCCACGAGGAGGAGGTAGTCGTGGAGGCTCCCGTTTTTCATGTACTCGTAGACGAGGTAGTGGCAGTCGGGCCTGGGGAGGTGGGCCAGGAGGGAGAGGAGGTTTCGATGCCGGATTTGGCCCATTGTTTGGATTTCTGATCTGATCTGACGCATTTTTTTCGTGAGGAGTTTGCTGTCTTCTTCGGTGAGCTCGTCTGGGTCTCGAGTGTTGGTGGGCTGGCTTATCTTTTTGATGGCGATTTCTTTCCCGTTGGGTCCGGGTAAGGTGGCTTTGTAGACTTCTCCGCAGCCGCCTTTACCGATGATGGAGAGGGAGGATAGGCCGTCTTCTTTCTCGAGGAAGGATAAGTCCTCGGGGGATTTGATCATGGGGCTGAAGATTCTCAGGCTAGTGTCACGATTACGCCCTTTGATCAGGAGCATGAGAAGCTTGAAGAGGAAAGCGAATACGACTCCGGAAACACTTCCGGCGAGAACTCCGGCCATGAATCCGAGGATTGCCTGGAGTAATCTCTTCCTCTTCTTTCCTTGCTTCATTTTCGGTGGTGGCGTTGGGGATGAGGATTCCTGGTTCGATGAGTGGCTCGGAGAAGGGGCTGAGGTGGAAGAGTTAGAGGAGTGATTTCTTCTTTGGGGACTTTCAGCAAACAGGTAGCGTGCGTTGAGCCTCTCGTTACCAGTGGCGCCAGAGGAGAGCTGACCGGTCAACAATGGCGCCTGCCCATCGAGCAAGAAGTTGCCGGATACGTCTACGGATCTGAGATTGCGGAAAGATCGAAGAGAAACAGGGATTTTGCCGGAGAACATGTTGTCGGCGAGATCGAGCTTTTCGAGGTTCGGGAAATGCTTCAGGAACTCGAGGTTCCCGTTGAACGCGTTTGAGGATAAATCTATAGCTCGGAGACGGATTAACGACGATAGCCCAGATGGGATACTGCCGGAGAATTGATTTTTTCCGAGGTTTAGGATTTCGAGTTTCTGGCAGCCCACGATTTGAGCTGGGATTCGGCCGGAAATTCGGTTGTTTCGCAGGGAGAGTTCCGTGAGCTCGGGGAGCTGACCGATGGCGGGAGATAGTTTCCCGTTCAGGCGTTTGGAATCGAGCATTAGACGCGAGACTCTGAGAACGAAGGAGTTGTTTGCGGTGCGCCGCCGTTCGCAGGATATTCCGGCGGCGCTGCAGAGATTCCTCCTCGCCGGGATTCGGCGGATGCCGAAATCTGCGTGTATTTGGGAGAGGGCGTTGTAGTCGGAAGGGTGGAGTTCGAGCCCTGATTGAACAAGGGCTGCTACGGAGAAGAAAAAAAGGAGACAAATATGGGTTTTGAAGTGAGCCGGATCCATATCCCGGCGGTGGGCGACGGCGGCAGGAGGAGGTGGTGGTCGGATAGATGAATAATGAATGGTTATTGGTTAGTTGGTGGTGCGATATTATATATGGAGAAAGTATTTTTTTATTTTAATAACATGGGTTGACTGTTGACTTGGAGTGCGGAGATTTCACTCTCAATTTCTTAACATTATTTGTTTGCCGTGTGGAATTGTTTGTTCAAGGGTCCCAAATTCCCAAGGCTATTAGCGATTGACCATTAGTGATTCGTTGACTTGTAAAATGACTATAATGGCCCTAGGTCCCTTTTTTATTTTTTTCAAATGAAAGCACGTATCTTGTTCCAAGCACAAACATATCGACCCAATTGAACATGGAGAGGCTGTCGTTCTCGTTAGTGGAAAACATAACTGTATAGAGTAGACGTTTCCATCTCCTTTCCTATATTTAGACGGAAATTGAAATTGCCCTCTAAAAAAGTTCAAGACAGAATGAAACGAGTAATTGTCACAATAGAAAACTGAACCTCTAGCTAACCTCTAGGAATATAAATGTTGTGCTGACAGAGTGAGTGATTTAGCCGATCGCGAGGATCGTAATATCGTAACGACATATTTTAAGGACGGACGATATAAACACACGTGAATAAGCGACCGATTAATGATTAACGATAAATGATACTACTATAATGTTAAATTCGTCAAAGAAGAAATTTAAATCGATCGATCAATGATTTTCTCCAAAAATAAATCTTTCTAAATGCACGTTTCTAAAAGTTTGACTATTGTTTCCTAAAATTATACACACGCATCCGCTTTAAACAAAAATATTAGTATTTCTAGTATTTTATTATGATCTATGAGTAATAATAACAATCTCACTTATTCGGACATTGCAACATATCCACAACACATTACTAGGTACTCCATACAATATAATTGTAACTGTATTTAGTGACACCGCAAGTAAAAATGAATTGAACTATATAAGTCAAACTTAATTCAACTCAATCATCACAACGACTTACGTACAATACTTCTCCAATATCGGCCTACAACAATCCGAACACACCACCCTCTCGAGAACATTGTCGTCCGCCCACGGTAAGATATCCGGTTCTCAGCCCACGTCAACAAATCGCCAAGCATGAGAAATCAACATTTCAATAATTTTTAGATCAGTTTCCATTTTTTCAGCTGCGAAAACCGCCAACTAGAGTGATCCAACCACCTTTTCAATCGCACTATATATAAAAAGAATGTACGGAGTACTTAGTTTTATTTATGCTACTCCGGTGGAGTATACTATATAAATATTAACCGTTGATTTAATATTATTATATTCAATACACACACAATTATACGTACTCGACGTATATTGTATATGCATTCACAGTTAATATGTCACCAAGTGTATTGCACTTGAAGTAGCATCTCCTATACCCTTAGTGCTGAAATTTGATGGTGGTTTGATTATATTTAATTATTTGTAGATGTGGTGAATTAGAAAAAAAACGAAAATAAATTTCCCCAATTGTAGTGTCGCCTCACGCAGGTGATCCGGGTTCAACCCCTTGCAACGGCGATTTTTTTAATCAACATGTAGGTTTCGATAAACATTTTGAAATATCTTAAAGATAGGAAACAAGATGTTGAATCTACATTTTTAGATTCTTAATATCTATTTCATCAACTATTATTATTATTATTATTATTATTATTATTATTATTATTATTACTATTATTATTATTTTGTTTTTTCGTACAGAGAGTGATATGATGAGTAATATTTGTTATTAAATTTATAAATTATACACCCTCCGACTCATACTAGTTGTTAGACTAGTACGAGCACAGAAATTAAGAAATAATTATATTATATTATTATTGATAAAATTAAAGGAATATTGTGGTCTTTTTTAATAAAATATTATTTTTTGTTGGGTAAATGTGATAGTATTTTAATAATATTGAATTGTGTTGTTTTAAGGGTATATAGTGTCATAATAGTTTTTTTAGTGTGACAACTAGTATGAAACGACTCAAAAAGAAAAGTGCGACAATTTTTATGAGACATATGAGTAAATAACCAACGTCGAACTAGTATACCAAACTAAAATTACAATTTCGGAATTCAGATTTCTGAGTTTAAAGAAAACTAAGTTTGTAAACATGACAAGTAAGGAGCCTCAAAGGTGGTGGTAGTGGTGGCGGTGGTCACAGTAGCAGTGGTGGTATAAATTCTCCTTCCACCTTCATGCACCTCACTTGACTATGAGGTGGTGATAGTAAATGTCCTTCCTTGTCTAGTTGACTCTGATTCCTCTGTATATATCATGTATGTATGTTAAGAAAAGATTATTGCACATGACTTTTGGAGAATAGTCAATCAAAAAATGAAATATTAATGGAAACAAAGAAAAGTATATTCCTATTAGATAAAATTGTTGGTCTACTGAAGTGATTATTTCTGCAGTCTTTATTTATGATTTTTGATTGGAGGTAGTTTATTCACTTATAAGTTATAACAAGGCTTTCGGAAAATATCTAACAGTGTATTTACTTATTCTAACTCAACTCTGCAAGTCGGGCCTAGCGTTCTAAAGCTGGGTTGCAAGTTGCAACCTGCAAGCTATTCAGCTAATCTCATTCAGGGCCAGTGTGGATGTCTGTCAATTGGAGCAAGGAACTAGCTGAACGCAAACAGTTGAACTTCGTACTTACCTAATATTCAACTACTAACGTGTATTAGGAGCTAACTATCATCCACTACTCTGTATAAAACACATAGATAATCTCCCTATGTATGAAATTAACCGTCATAATATATCATTAGGATATTAGAATACTACTTGGACAGGAGGCTGTTAATGACATATTAACATATAGTTTTTTGTTTTCTTTTCTTGCTCTCTGGTGGAGCCAACCTGCTCAGGTCACATATAGCAAGCATAAACATTAGAAAAGTGAAATACCCTCATTGGTTAAAGTCTTCACCAAACACGAGTTCAATTTAAATTGAAAAGTTTTTAAAATTTAGTTCGTGTGATTCGAGATTATAATTCTAAATTAAAGAACTAAACGAGGATAATCAACTAAAATTCAAAAAATATCCGTGAAGATGCGGTGGTGGTTGTGGAATTTATCACCTTAACGGACGATTGTCAGTGCGATTATATTGTCCGCTCCAATATTTCTTGCAACGTATACAAGATTTTGAAATAGTAAATTAAGTAAATACAACACCTACAAATTAAATCAAATAAATTCTTGCCCTTCCTTAATTACAGTCGATAGTTTGCCACACTTGTTGACAAACTTCGTCAGGGGACTTCCCAACACCATATCGTCACTTTCAGGTCACTTTCAGGGTTCATTACCTGCTCATCGATGTTACGAAACTTCATCGGCTCACTGAACACTACCACCATGGATAGTATGGACACTGCAACTTTCTCGGAATCAATGTCAACAGCATCGAGAATTGTTTTTTGGTCGATTGAGATAAACGATTTTGTTTGAATTTGCCAAATGTAATAAGGCTTTTATAATCTCCTTTAAAAGGCAGACAAGTTGGGGCATTTTGACCTCCAAAGACTGAAAACGTAGAGTCTATCTCAGGTTTGTCTAGTATGAAATCATATAGAACCCCATACATAGATTCATAACCTACGATGTATATGTGTGATCGACGAAAGATTACTGCACACTACCTACCATCCCGACCTGGGAGTTTCATACTTGTGTGTAATTTTTTTCTTTCTTACTATCACAAAAAATAATAATATGTATGATAAAAAAAATATGCGTGACAAAATTTTAAAATTATAATTGTACCAAAGAATCAAATTTTAAATAAATATTAGGTTTATTATTATGGTTTTACCATTTTAACATTTCAACTTAAACCGCTTAAGCTTTTAACGCAATTATATTGTCGCTCAAATATTTCTGTGCAAAATATACAAGGTTTTGAAATACTAGTAAATTAAGAAAATACAACACCAACAAATTAATTCAAATAAATTCATATCTTTTTTAATTACAATTGATAGTTTGTCAAATAAATTCATATCTTTTTTAATTACAATTGATAGTTTGTCACTTTCAGGTTCATTTCTCAAATCAAAGTTGATTCATGCTCCACATGAACTATTTTATATTTTGTACTCAATGCTCATATTTAACTTGCTTTTATATTTTGTACTCAATGCTCATATTTAACTTGCTCCATATATATTTAGAATCAAAGTTGATTCATGCTCCACATGACCTATTTATTATTTTGTACTCAATGCTCATATTTAACTTGCTCCATATATATTTATTATTTTTTGATAAATTCTTCTTATTATTTTAAAGTGCTCCACGATGATCAACTTCAAATTTAAAACATTTATTCAAGTACTGTCTAAACAATCATCACTATATATATTTCCAACAAACTCCTAATTTCATACCATTGATGTCTTTATGCATCACCTTCTCAATGTTACGAAATTCGATCGCTTCACAAAATACTAAAATGAGTATTTGCATCGCAGCAACCACCGGCTTAGAAAGATTCTGAATTGCATTTTGAACTGCATCCCGTCGATTAAGATATTCTCTTTGGTCGAAATTGAAGAAGCCGTGAGAAGAGCTGTGTAGTTGCTTTGAAATGGTAGGTGGATTGGGACTTCATCACCTCCAAACACTTAAAAAAGTCGAATCCACTTCGAACTTCTTTTTTGTTTGGCTCGACTTCGTATAAGACCCCATCGCTGGTCTCGAAACCAATCAAATACAAATTTGTTGCTCGAAGGATGACAACACATTTCTTATGTTTTCGTCCTCGCAATTTCAGTAGTATGTATTCTCGTTTTCCTTCGACAATCATTAGGGGCATATGACAGGAAGTTCTTGAACCAGTCGATCATCCCCTAAACGAGCTCTCATATTTCGGATAAACTCCTCATACTGAGCCCTTTCCTTCTTGACTTTGAACTCGATATTCGTAAAGCTCACCGGAAACAAGGTTCTGTCAAATTTAGGTCCAGCCTCTTCTCCTTTTCTTTTATTAGCCATTGTCAAATTTAGGTCCAGCCTCTTCTCCTTTTCTTTTATTAGCCATCCTGATAGAAAAAAAATTGTTGACAATAAGATCACAGATGCACCCATGTATAAAAGACGAATCGATCGAGCAAGCAATCATAAGCATGTATAAGAACATTAATTCACCAAACATGAATGTTTTTTGGTGCTTAAATCTAAAGTCGGGAGGGAATGAGCCAACCAGATCGAATGCTAAGGTCCCTAAGCAATCACTTAGTGGAAAGACGATTTAAACGATAAATTGGACTACATTAGACTCTGGAAGGAAGGAGCAAGCAAAGCCATAAGCCTATTGATCGAAAGATATCGAAAAAAGCATAAGCATCATTAATTGAGATCATGAATTCAACAAACATGATCGAACAAGCATAAACCTGTAAGAGATCATTAATTCAATCTATATCAATTCTAAATTCATCAGGTTTACTTCAGTTTTTAAAATCAGAGATATCGAAAGACGATAGATCGAAAAAATATAAGAACGTACGGGATCGGGAATTCAGCAAATAACAAGGATAATCCTGTAGAAAATAATAAATTCGCCGTATATCAATTCTAAATTCACTAGGCTTTGTTCAGTTTTTAAAAACAAAGAGTTGGAATTCAAACTAATCTACCGTAAGAGAATCGTACCTGCAAATTGGGAGCGGGAAATCTGAAATTGAATCGGAAATTGAGCTTGAAGAGAACGTAGCAAACGAATGTGTAAAAATCAGTCTCTGATTACCAGAGAAGAAGCGCTGCCGGCAGCTCAGTCGCGACTCGTGTGTGAGAAGGGTGGAGAGAGAGAGAAATGAGAGAAAATTGGGAGGGAAATCTGAATTTGTATTTGCGTTAATTCTCAAACAAACTACGTTTCAGTTTTTTATAAGAAAAACAAAGTAAATGACTATAACTACATTTTTTTAAACTTAACTCACAATTCTTTGTTTTAATAATTAAAATAATTGATTATAATTTGACCACTCATCTCTCTCAATCTCAACTATTTTTACGTTTTTCCTTTGTAAATTAAAAAAAAAAAAAAAACTAGTAGATAAATAGTTGTGACAAAAATTATAATAATTAGTATTATAAGTATTATTACTACACACGATATTTATTAAAATTAAAAAAAAATTATTGATCAAATTATAAGTCTTTTATACTATAATGATTCAAAGAGGATGCAATATTTTGTGATCAAGTTCAACTCTTAATCTCGATTGTACTTGTTTTATATCAAAACAATATTACTTTCAATAGTTGTATTGAAACTTTTTACTCCGATTTAACCAGACTATTAGGCTTCATGAATGTTAAATATTTACATTAATTATCTAAATACACATCAATATTAAATTCTCCGCTTTAACACGACAATATTTATTTTTTTAGGCTTCAAGACTAATGAAGTTCTTTCATTTTATTTAAAAAATGTTTCCTGCAGGCAAGCTATTAACGAGCTCATTGTCCAACCGCAATGGCAGGCCTCTTCTCAAGCAACGACTTCATAAAGTCGGAACACAACTTGGGGAGACTATGAGACGGGCCACTGAATATTGTCTTCCAAGTGTTGTCTGATGGGGACGAAGTCCGGTATGTGGTTTTCAAGCTGAATTCTGGTAGCTCACCATATATTGAAGCATAGCCGAGTTTTTCTACTCAAAAGGACAAAGACAAAAACAAATTATGTACTACATATATATTTCGTCACCGACAAAAGTATATGCATGAAGAACAAGGAATTACCTGTTTCCTCAAGGCAGCTGAAATTCTGTTTACGAAACATGCCGAGATCTGTGGCCAGTTCACCATTTGGGTTAAAGAGAACATACTCACAAGCACCATTCACATAAGCCAGTACTTCGTTCGTTTCTGCAGCTTAATCATTTGATTGATGACAGGACTGGACAAAAGAAAGTCCTCCACCGTGAGCCTGCAGCAGGAAAAGTTGAATTGTTTTAGCTTGATCTATTCTAAAAAGAGATACTCTACTCCCTGATTTTCTCGATACGCTTTATTACCAAGCCCACGGTTTTATCTATTTCAGCAACCAAATGTTAATTTTGAGAATTTTTTATCTAAGAGTTAAGCAAAAGTTAAGCTGCATTTATACACAACACGAGCACTATACCATGATATCATATTGCTTCAGAACTCAATAGCAGAAGAAACACGGGCGATAAAATGAGTAACAGGAAGTGGAAAATAAATAAATTCAAGTGCAAAGAGGAGGAAGTAGGAAGAGTGACCTTGCTAACAAACCACGTAGACGGGGCACCGGATTTTGGGCATTGAACGCAATATCACACCGTCGGCACCCTTTGATGTGACTTCAGCAGACTGCTGCATATTTTTTTGGTATACTCGAGTGAGCAAGAACAGCAAATGCTGAATTGTCCATTGAACAGGCAATAGCTGCACATGATAACATAATATTGATATTAAAATATGATGTTTAAAATTAAATACTACTCCGTAGTAGATTGCTTACAACGAACAGGCAATAGATTGATTCAACTAGAAAAGAATGTGTAGGCAACAATTAGTAAAGCAGACCTAGTCAAACCAAAAGTAAAAATAATTGAAAAACGTAACAGCTAATCACTTTTCCTCTCGGTACATTCTCAAATAGTTAAATCTAGATAACTGAAAACCATCTGGAAAAAATAGCATAAAACCATGCCAATAAAATGATAGGAAACAGCATGGATAGCCACCTTCTATGTGAAGCCTATAGGACCAAATTGTACACAGCTTCGTCATACAGCAAATCGAGGGTGTGAGCCTCCTGATGCAGCTACAAGATGTTCAGACTTGCCAACAAATGAAAGTTTTTTAATTGGCTGTCATAATGCAAAATTCAGTAATTAGTGTTCATGGGCATCGATAGTATGAAAATAAATATGTAAAGTACACGCTGGACAAGGAAATACTAGTTTGTAAAAATGATAGGTAATAGTGAAAAAATCATCTCAAGACTATCTCCAATTACAGCCACAAGTGTATTACTGTCAGGGTCCCACAAGGTGATAACCTTGTCTGCGAGTAAAAATGATAGGTAATAGTGAAAAAATCATCTCAAGACTATCTCCAATTACAGCCACAAGCGTATTACTGTCAGGGTCCCACAAGGTGATAACCTTGTCTGCGGCAACAGCCAAAACAGACCCATCACTGGAAAATGCAGCACTAGTCATTGGCTTCTTCCTGCGAAACACGATTTCTGTTAGCACGTTTTAATGTTCTAAATCATGTGAGTTATATAATGATATCAAATCGGACAAAAACTATACTTGTATGATCCAAGAGCATGGCATGTCCAGCCAGAATTCACAAGTGCCTGATCC
Organism: Euphrasia confusa; assembly: GCA_954870475.1. Taxonomy (NCBI): domain Eukaryota; kingdom Viridiplantae; phylum Streptophyta; class Magnoliopsida; order Lamiales; family Orobanchaceae; genus Euphrasia; species Euphrasia confusa. The sequence continues at coordinate 35,989,489 of OX940960.1, forward strand.
TTTTGCGGTAGCTCATGTTTACAAACCCATACCTGTCGGTCAACATACCCTTTAAGGAAGAGCCATTAAGAAGAATATTTTTCAAAGCAGGTTCAGAGGACCTACCTTTAAATCGCCACCATAAGATGTACTGACAGCCATGTTCTGTGTTGGCCGGAAAGCTATGGAGGAGATCTCAGCCTCCCTGTCCGTTTATTGCAGAAAGCATAAAACCCATTAGGCATTTTCAGGTAAACATACCTCGATCCAAAAATCGACAACACAAATGACAGGTTCAACAGAAAATATAAAAAAGGCACCGATTCCATATGATTGCAATTGCACAACATATAAATTTGAAAAACTAAGCAAAGGAGAAACCTGTGAGGATCATAAATGACAGTAGACAAGCTGAACTGCATGTTCTGAGAGCGAAATGTCCAAAACTTAAGGCTTAGAAGGCTTCCGATTCCTTCTTCTGGGAGCCGAGTTTCTACAGTGCTCATGGTAAAACCGTCCGGGGATAGTCCCACTTTATGATAGATGTTCGTCAAATGGAAGCATTAGACTAGACAAGATAACATTAGGAAGATACTGCTGTATAAAAAGACTGTTCCAAACCACTGAAACTACTTCCTTCTAATAATTTATTAAATTTATTTACGTGTAACCCAAAATATAGTAAATAATTTGTTCCTTTTAAGTTATATCTCAGTTTTTAACAAAGTCTTTAATGAAAGGGATTTGTTTCATACAGTACCATGATGAAAAAACTTCGACTATCATGAGAAAGAAATTGGCTGTTGCAAAAAAATCGAAGAATAGAGAAACAAAGTACCAATAAAAGATGAGATATACCACATGTCCACAACAGTGAATTCAATGAAAACCTTGACAGAACAGTGAACTGTGATCAAGATTCAAGGTATATGCCTAATAATTTACTTTAGAAACAAATAGACTTCCCTTCCAAAAATTCATAAGAAGCGAATGGCCCATATTTTGAGTCAAAAATAATTCTAGAGAATTATTAAAGAGCAGATATGTACCATAATTTTGAATCGCAAACTCTAGTTTATATAACAAGAATGCATATGAAGATAATGTTCGCTATTTTGAATCACATGTTTATAGTGAATTATTAAAGAAGAGATAGATACGTACCGTGATTTCATCACTTGGCAGGTGATTTCTCTCAGAGATATGAACCTTGCAATTACAGGCATTCAAGAAATAAACATCCAGAGTTAGGCATGGTGGTCAAGGAAAATACGACAGCTGAATACTACATATTTATGTAATAAGAGAAAAAACAAGAGATGATGTTGCATGATGGAGATTGACAGACTTAGACACATCAACTTCAATCTAGACCCATTCTAATTCTTACCAAAATAAGAAATTAAACAGTCTCATTATTGAATCTAAATAAAAGAGAGAGAAAACAAAAATAAAAAATGAGAAGAATAAACAACAAGATGGAATCAAGTAATCAACAAGTGAACTGATTAACAAAGAGCAGCAGCTAGTCAACAATTTTAATCACTCTAACCTGTGAAATCTCACGGTCATCTAACAAACTATAGAACTGGACACGGTAGTTCTCAGTAGGTACTGCAATCAGCCCAGCAGCGTTATTGAAGACAACATTTGAGCCAAATCCTTCATACATTTCTTTAGGTGAATTTGGAAGCTGAAATTAGAGAAAAATAATATCCTAAGCACCTTCACCAACAACAAAGACTCGTAGTAATCTTGATTAAAATACACAATGCGATCTACATTAAAAGTACACGGGGTACATAACTTGCAAGGATTTCATAATTATTCAAATGAGAGCATAATTTCTTTTGCAAAGATCATCTATTTATTATTAACTTATTCAGGTGGGATGTGTAATGTGTTCCTATTTCAAACCTTAATCCCCGAAATTGTCTTCAAGATCTCCATAGAAGGCATTCTCAACAGTTGAATTCGATTATCTGCACAGGATATCTGAAGAAAAGTACCATGAAGACTTCATAAAAACGAACAAAAATTAGAAAGACCAATCAATGCATGTCTTTAATGATTCTTACAGAACACATGGACGGGTCTGGGGAATGGGTGTAATAGAGAACTGGTGATCCAATACGTGGAAGAAACTTCTTCTCTCCAGTATCTAACTGCCAAACAACCAGGACTCCCTCTAACCCACCTGGGGAATTATGAAATCGATAAACACATGCTAAACAGAGGATATTTGTTTACAAATAGTGTAGATGCAAGTAACAGAAAGTGCCATAAACTCTAAGCATGCAGGAACCAGCCCTAAAAGTCACTCATAAATAGAAATCATACAAAAAGTAGCAGGGCCCAATACTAGCCCTAAAAGTCACTAATAATACCTGAATACAACTAGGCACCATCTGTAGAGAAGACGAGAACATTCACTTGTGCAGAATGCCAATGCCATGTGGTGCAAGAATCTGCGTCGTCATTGCCCCTTACTCCAGGCCTGTCCTCTGCATTGTTCAACCCAAAACCTCTCCAAATTAAGATTCTTCCGGTAACGTCGCCTGCGGCAACCACCCTCTCTGTAGGATGAAAAGCCAGAGCAGTAATTGATTTTGTATGATGCAATCTGATCTTCTTGCCATTTAAGTTATCGGAATCTTCTGGCGGAATTTCCCATATTGTAATAGTGCGCTTTACATACATTCCAATGTACTTCCCAGAGGGACTACGGGTTATGGAGCCAGGTTTCTCAGTCTGCAAAAAAACTTTAGTTTAAAGCTTAGGAATGCCATGTACTGATGTAGAAATAAGTTGTATGTGAAGTTAGATTTTCCTCGCAAGTATAACTCTTGAACGAAAAATTATCAGCAACTCTAATGTCTCCGAGTCCAATTCTTCACAACCAAATACTAGTTTTCTTCAGTACATCACACCATAAAACATAGTAAAAATTTAAAATAATATTCTATTTTTCAGATATGTTATCTACAGTAAAATACATATCCCAACAAATAAAAACTAGAACACGTGCAACGATATTTCTTGTTCTACAAAAGAACTAATCTAGAGATATTTCTTCTTCTACTTAATAATCTACAGTGTTAACTTTACTCAGTGGAGGGGAGGGGACCATCCAATTAAAAACATGATCACAATTACAAATTCGTAAAATTACTTTTCCTGATTACTCCCATCCACATTAAATCCTGACCAATTATTCATGCATGATGCAATACCACAAACAAAATATTCAAGGAAGAAGCACCTCAGCCAAATTGAGCCCGCCAATTAAGCAGGACTTATTTAGATTAAACGGCTGAATCTGCCCACGTAAATGATTAGGTTGTTCTTCATCCTCTTTCGCATTATCAATATAAACATACTCAAAAGTACTAGGAAGCTTCTTGCCGCTTTCAACTGTTTGGCTTAAGAATCTTGGTATCACCTGAAAGGGAAAACATAATGTCAGATTCAAACATTATATCTAACTATGAAAACATTGACACTATAATAAAAGTATATTGCGTTTGCTTTCACATCCCCGGTGTCGAGATTCGTGCCACGTTCTAACTCGTTCAAGTTTCAAACCATACAAAATGGATTTTCTATGATAATTATGATCAGACAATGGAAACATCGATAAAAAATATACCATAGAGTGAATAGGAAATCAATGTCATAGTCCTCATCAGTTCAGGTGAAGCGAAATCCCAGTAATTGATCTTCCCATTGAGGGACTCGTCCAGCAATAGCAAAAGAGTTTAATCTCCGGAGTCGTGGCCAAAACAACTATCACCGACGTCACCGGCCCCTCGTGACCTTCCAATTCACTTGTCTACAATGAGATTGAAACATTCAAAACAACAATAAAAATAATTAGAGTAAATGTGAAGGGTAAAAGAAGGAACCTGTAAGCCAGTGGAGGTACTGAAAACATCTTCACCATTTTCTCCGGAGAGTGGAGGGAAGTCGACGAAAATGTACGGGTTTTGTGGTGCAGTTGTTGTCGGCTGTTTGTGGAGGGGTTGTTGAACAGACGGCGAGAAAAGCAGGCTGGGGGTTCGCTGGACGGAGTCGACGGGTACGGCAAGAGTCAAAAAGCGGGCTGAAATCGATTGAATGTTCGGGATGAAGCGCGTGCGAGAGCGGTTGTCGGACGGAGGTCGGGGTGATATGGCTGCCGAAAAAAATCTCTATTATTTTTTTGTTTTGTTGTTTTTAATAAGAGGGAATAAGCGGATGAATTCCGAAGGGAAAGCCCTAATTAAAAATTAAAACCCGTTTCTAATTTCCAACTATTTTTTTTGAAGCGCTATAGGGAGGGAGGGTTCAAAGTTTTACTTAATGTTTAAAAAGACGTGTGCCTATAAATATAGGTACAAAATTTAGTGACACCTTATATATAATACTTTTTTTTCTTTTCTATGTAATTGATTTTTATAAAAAATAAAAATAAAAATTAGTGACACATTATTTGACATAATTTGACACTATCACACCAAAATTATGTAGCTTTCAATTTGGGAAGACAAATTTTGTTTGTTCTATAAAAGTAGGTATGTCTCAATTTGATTTTTTTAGAGGATTCTGTTTTAATTTAGTCATGCACCTTATCGAAAAGTAGTCAATTTAATCAAAATTGGTCGAAAAAAATCAAAATTTTGCCGGAAAACAACACGTACTCACGTATGATTCGATTTGGGGATTTTTGGTGGGACTTGACTGAGACGACACGTGTCACTACTCTATTCCTCGAAGATAAATAATTAAAAAAAATCATGTAAGTAATAACAACCACGTGAACTTTTAGCAAAAAAATAAAAATAAAATATGAAAAATAAAAAACGGGATTAAAACCAATTGAGGAAACAACCACTTTTCCATACAAGTTAATCCTCAAAGATTACTATTTTGATCAATTTTTCTTTTGACGCCAATATTAAAAAAAACTAATATTTTTCAATATTTTGATCAAAACGTTAGAGTAAAAGTTTATGTATAAATTAAAAAGCAAATCAATTATAAGTAAAATTTAAAAAATAAGTAGAAAAAATTAAAAGTAAATTTAATTTTAAATTGAAAAAATAATTATTATTTATATTAAACCTGCAGAAATATTATATATATATTAATTTGGAGTACGTTTTAAAAAAAGGAATGTGTTACCAATTTTTTATTTGCTTTTTATGCAAGGAAGTATTGTAGAGTAGTAGGGTTATACGTGATGTGCCAATATAAAAAAGAAAGCGTCTACCTAAAAATTAAATCCATCGATCGATCTCATAACCTCCAATCAATCCGATCCAACAATGGAGAAACACCCAATTGGATTTGAGCCAAACGATATCGAGAAACTCAGTTATCTTGCCGGTAAGGCGAGCGGCCAATCACTGCCGTCGGAAGATTTCGTTGACATCCCCACCATCGACGTGTACGGCAACCGCGAGCCGTGGGAGCTTCTGGACGAGGATTTGGAAGAAGAGAATAAAGTCCACTTCTTCTCAAAGTTGAAAGGCAAAAAGCGCAAAATCCGGGCAGGAGGAGGAGCTTGGAAACTCTGCCCGCAGGACACACGCTCCCTCTCGGACATGGGCGACGAGGAAGTGGGACTCGTGAAGACGTTCGAGTACACGAATCCATCCGAACCTCGTCACGACAGAAGATGGAGACTGGACGAATACACCCTCGCCGGTCGGATCAAATCACCGATCAATGGCCTCAGGTTCTGTACGCTTTCCAAGGTCACGGACTACCCCGGTTCTGCGGATAGGAGGTGTCAGAGGATCTTTGATAACGCCGCTGCTCAACTTAAATGCAAATCCAGAAAGAGGAAAGCAACAATGGATGAAAACAACAAAATTGGATTTCGACCAAACGACGTGATGAAAATCACTTATCTCGTCGGTAAGGCGAGCGGTCAATCATTGCCGTCCAAAGATTTCGTTCACATCCCCACCATCGACGGCAACCTCCGGCCGTGGGAGCTTTTTGACGAGCTTCCCGAAGAGATAGTCCACATCCACTTCTTCACTAATTTGCCCGATTGTTCTGTTGGGGCAGGGGCTTGGAAACTCTGCCCGGACAAAACAGAGGACATCGTAGACCTGAGGAGTGAGCAGGTGGGATTGAGGAAGAGGTACGAGTACACGAATCCATCCGAACCTCTGCACGATCGGATGTGGTTTCTCGACGAGTACACCCTCGCCGGTCCGATCAAGGGCTGCGTCAAATCCAAGTACAATGGTCTCAGCTTCTGCACGCTTTTCAAGGTAACGGACAACCCAATGGATTCTGAATATAAGAGGTTGCAGAGGATCTTTGATTTGCCTCAAATTAAATCCTCCAGGAAGAGGAAACGGACCATAAGCCCCAACCGGGTCTAGGGCTCATATATACTGCACAACTTACGTTGTGTGTTTTTCAGTACAAGTTAATTCTGCACTATTTTTATTTTTTATTTTTTTTGCTTGATATATACTTATGGAAAATGATAATGATTTGAATCTTTGAGAATTAACTTGCCTAAGTATATGCTTAATCAGATTTTTATGTTCATATCTTGATTTGAGCATTTTGTGGAAGATGATGATAATGATTTCAACGGTAGAATAGAAATCCAATGGATTCTGATGATGATAATGATTTCAACGGTAGAATAGAAATCCAATGGATTCTGAGTATAAATTGCCGGTGGACGAGGATCTTTGATTTGCCTCAAATTAAATGCTCCAGGAAGAGGAAACGGACCATAAGCCCCAACCGGGTCCACCCGGATGTGTAGTGTGAGTGTTTTTCAGTACAAGTTAATTCTGCATGATTTTAGTTTTTTTTTTTTTTTTTTTTTTGGCTTGATATATACTTATGGAAAATGATAATGATTTGATTTAAGATGATGATAATGATTTCAACTGAAGAATAGAACTCTACCTCATTTGTTCTATAAGCAATCTTCGTATGTTCCATAGATAGAATGTCCAATGCAATGACAATTAAGATAGTAAAAAAGTGATCAGATCGATCCTGCAAAAACACCTAATCAACAAAATCAACTTACGTAGTGCATGTGTTTTTCAGTACAAGTTAATTCAAATGATAATGATTTGAATCTTTGAAAATTAACTTAATTGCTTAAGTATATGCTTAATCAGATTTTTGGGTTCATATCTTGATTTGAGCATTTTGGGGAAGATGATAATAATGATTTCAACTGAAGAATAGAAATCTACCTCATTGTACTACAAGCAATCTTCGTATGTTTCGTATTATCTTAAGAATTGAAGATATGTATTAGCTAGTGAACTTCACAATACAATAAATAGTACTAGTACTTGACATGATTCTTATAGATACTTATAAAAGTACTCCATAACCACCAAAATTAAAGCAATGACAATTAAGATAGTAAAAAAGTGATCAGATCCTCAAAACACCAAATCAACAAAATCAAGTAATCAAGTAGTAGTAATGAATATTGAATAATATGTTCAGCCCTAATCACACACACACGAGCCCTCGTCCTCGCCCTCATCCGGGTCAGGGCTTATGTGGCGGCGCCGTTTCTTCTTATTCTGTTTCGATATTTCAACCATCAACTCATCAAAGACCCTTTCAGGCCATATTCTATTTGGAACATCAATTGCAAGATTGGTGTTCTTCCTGACCGTACAGAATCTGAAGCGGGAGTAGGCGTTGATCTTCTGACCCATGAGACAGTATTCTTCGAGTACCCATCTCTTGTCCTGATGAGCTTCGGATCGATTCCTGTACACGTACTTGTTCTTGAACCCGACCATCTCTTTTTCCTTGTTCAAGATTGGGTTCCTCTGCCCCGGGAGGATCTTCCACGCTCCTGCTCCGACCCGTCGGGGCCGCAAAGACTCGGGAAGCGAGTACTCTCCTTCCCTCCTCTGCTTCTGCTTTTTGAGTTTCAACTCGCTGAAAAAGTGGTATCTATCGTTCTCCTCATCCTCCAAAAGGCCGTCGAAAAGCTCCCACGGCTCGCGGTTGCCGTACACGTCGATCGTGGGGATGTCAATGAAACCATCGGACGGCAGTGATTCGCCGCTCGCCTTACGGACCAGATAATTGATTTTCTCGATGCCGCAAGGCCAAAATCCAATTGGATTTTTTTCCATCGTTAATGTTGAAGAGCGTTATGCTTTTTTTTCTAGGGTTTTAAAATAAAAGAGACCAATACTATTTATAAATATTTTTTTACGTTGTTTACCTTAATTGCCTAGTTATTGAGGGTTTCGGAAGACCCCTATGTCTATGGTCTATGTGGGTGTGGGGCAGTTTATGTCACTGTAAACACATTACAATAAAATCTCTATAAATTAATACTCGATATATTAATAATTTTTCTAAATTAATATGATATTTCGGTTCCGATTTGATCTTTTAAATAAATAAAAAATACTCGATAAGTTAATAATTTTTTTAAATTAATAAAATTTCACGATTCGAAATTCAACATTTATGAATTTCGAATTTCGTCGGACTACTTTGGAGAAATCTATGATATTAATCAATTATGAATTTCGAATTTCGTCGGACTACTTTGGAGAAATCTATAATATTAATCACTCTTTCAATCAAAAAGATATTTCAGGGACTACTGCGTTTATATTTCAAAAAGAATGGTATTCGGGGTAATTGGAAATTGATTCCAACCTTAAATTCTTTACTCTATTTCAATCAATGGGAAATGGACTCTAGTGGGTAATTGGAAATTGATTCCAACCTTAAATTCTTTAGTCTATTTCAATCAATGGAAAATGGATTCATAGGATCTTTTATAAGATGAATTTTGAGAGGCTATCAATTTATAGAAATTTTAATGCACTTTAAATTAAATTTCCAATTTATAATAATAAAATGTGAAATAAATTTATTAGCACTATTTTGTTAGGGGGAAAAAATTAATTTGTTCTTATAAAGATGGTCTATTTTCGTTTTGGTCCCAAGTAAATAAACACTTTCAATTTACTCCCAGATAGTACAAAAAGTGCGTAAAAATTAGGGGAAAATGTTGAGATTAGACTTTTTTTTTTGTCAATTGAGCAGAAAAATGTACTTGAAAAAAGGAAAATACGCTTAATCTATTTCTACACTGAATATTACTCAAAACACTGAAAATAAAATAAAAATCCAAAAAACACATAATCTCATAAAAATACATTGTCATAAAAATACACAAACACGGCAATCTCATAAAAATACACTGAATGTCATAAAAATACAATGAAAATAAATAAAAATCCAAAAACAAGTTTGTTAGTGAGGTTAGTGGTCTCCTGATTCTGTTCGTTCACCTCATCCCGAATTCTCCTGCATAAGTTCACACGAAAACAATAATTATTAAAAAAATCAAAGAGTACCGGTATATGCTTAAAGTGAGGGGACTACTAACCCCTTTTCAAGATTAAGATCCAAACGCTGCCCATCGGTGGCTTTGTCGATTTCATACCTAACACCCAGATCATTTTTCCATCAACACAATTAAAATCATAAGGGACAGTCGGTATGTTTTTTTGCACACCTTAACTCACTGAGCATCTTCTCTATCTCACTTTTAAGTTTCCCGTCTCATGTTTCAGCAAAGAGAAATGGTGCTCCCGCAAATGGGATCAAAATAAATGAACCATGCGTGACTTACTTGAGTAGTTGAGTCCTCATTCCTCAACCCTCATAGAAATAATTACTAACTAGGCATACACTATGATATCGACAACAAAACATAAAAATAAATTAGGGTGTGCTTGCAATTTGCAAACAGAAGAAATGATAATTATTACAATATTCATTTTATAAGAGAAGAAAACACTTTTCAAAAACCTATAGCGCCAAACACAAACCCCAGCCCCCCAAAACACTTTTAAATTTAACTGAAATGCAAGTATGCAACATAAGCAAACACAAAGAGGGAGTTTTGCAAACACTTCAAGTGTTTGTTTCAGGCTGAAAGCCCAAACACACGTTTATATTAGTTAGCAAACATTCGCTTAATAATTGCTCAGGCATCGTTCGTCAAAAAACAGAAATTCGAGAACCAGCAAAAGCATATAGACACTGAAGAGTGAAAATGAAACCAAACTCTTGGCTCGACCTCGTCTCGATCACCCCGAGAGATGACTTCACCCATCCGCTCGACGAAATCGACCTGCTGAAATTGGTAACGAATAACATCAGCACAAGAAAAATGCTCGATCAGCTGATCGTCGGGAGAGCTTGATCAACAAAGTCGAGTTTATTAACATATAAAGACACTGATATCAAAATTGAGATGGTACTAAAATTATAATCAATATACTGCAAATTATTTCACTGAGATCTGGTACTAAAATTATAATCAATATACTGCAAATTATTTCACTGAGATCGCCGGGTCCTTAGTCCTTGCTAAGCCCAAAACGTTCAAAAGGAAAATAAACGAAACGATATAATCCGAACAAAAAGAGCAAACACCAGACAAACTCCATATACAAATTCCAGAAATCACTACCAATACACACACATATCGTCTCACGCAACAAAATCATGGTCTCTGGGATTTAATTATGGTCTAAGAAATTAATTTATTTAATAATAAAACTCCCATTAAATTTGTAAACTCGTATTAATATCGTTATTAACAGTTATCTCAATTATGAAATTTTTATTATTTTCAAAGATTACACGTATTAATATCGTTATTAACAGTTATCTCAATTATGAAATTTTTATTATTTTCAAAGATTACGCCTGTTTGATATAATTTATAGTATGTAAGCTTTTTGGTATAGCCGAATGGTAAAGTCTGTGGTGATGTTGGTGTAATTCTCCAGCGAAGCATAGTTCGAATCTCGCATATGACAAATTTTCATTTAAATATTATAAAGTTAGTACTGGGATTAGACCTATTGACTCTCTCCCACATTTTTCTGTTACTCGAGCAAATCCCTACCCGATTGAGGAGATCTGGTGAGAGAGTTGAGTTTTCATTTAAATATTATAAAGTTAGTACTGAGATTAGACCTATTGGCTCTCTCTCACATTTGTCTGTTACTCGAGCACATCCCTCGATTTACATCCTACCCGATTGAGGAGATTCCCTCAATTTACATTCTACCCGATTGAGGAGATATGGTGAGAGAGTTGAGTTTTCATTTAAATATTATAAAGTTAGTACTGAGATTAGACCTATTGGCTCTCTCTCACATTTGTCTGTTACTCGAGCACATCCCTCGATTTACATCCTACCCGATTGAAGAGATCTGGTGAGAGAGGAGTATCTAGCAGTCTTTGCATTCCGCTTTCTCGTCTCTGCATTTCTCGAGTGTCAAACGCATCCAACATAGGTGGAGGAAAAATCAAAATTAATTGAAAATAAAAAAAAATAGAAATTATAAAGTTAGAAAATAAATAAAAATATAAAATAAGAACATGGAGTGGATGAGATGAGAAAAATTTAATTAAATTAATATAAAGTACGTTAACCTGCAAAACAAATTTTTAATAAACAAATTTTACAGAATTAAATTAGAGATAAACTAAAAATTAAAAAAAAAATATAGTCGAACATATTTAATATCTCGACGATTTGATTCTCTAATCTGCGAAAAAAATTATAATTAATACATAAAATAAAATAAATCGAGGAAAAAAATGAATAAATAAAAGAACGTATAATCATTCAATGTTTAGAAAAATAAAATTTTACATCAAAAGAAAATAATATACCTAAAAAGTTTGATGAAATAAGAGGAAATCGATTTTTATGAGATTGAAATTAAATTAATATTAATGGAATAATAAAAGAATTTTGAGAAAGAAAATAAAAATGTATATATTTAAAATTATGATTAATTATTATTACTAAAAATATATAATTTTAAATTATTATTTAGAATTTATATATAATTTAAATATGCTGAATAATATTATTATTTAAAATTTATAATTTTTTTATTTATAATTTATAGTGTGAACACAGTATTATTATTGATTTTCTATTAGTCTAGTCGTGGATCCTTAAAATTATACTCCCTCCTCTTTTTTATATAGAACGTTTTACCTTTTTTTTATTTGCTTTATATTTGACGTTTTGATATGTATTAACTCTACACGCTATTGTTAATTATCTTATCATTAATAGTAAACAATCAATTTTATTATTATTATAATAATCTTAACGAAAGATTAGAGAAGTTTAGGAGTTTTATATAAAAAAAATGTCTTAAAAAATATTTTTAATATTAATTTACAGCTTTAAGTGAGCTAAGTGAAGTATAAATTTGGATAAATACTGTATAATTTTGTTTTCTTAATTTGTGTGTAAAAAGCTAAAACGTTCTATATAAAAAAGAGGAGAGAGTATATGTATAGATATAGATATACTATCATAAGTATGTCCGTATCCTTTGTTGTTCTCAATTTTCAATTTTTTTGGAGTTATTATTTATCTAAACAACTTTAGTTTTTTTTTCCACCGTCATAAAAGCTTTTAAGTTTGTATCGGTTTTTTGATGCATTGTTATTGATAAAATAAAAATGTTAATTATTTTAATTTATTTATTTACACATTTTTCAGTGCGATACTATTTTTAACTATTGAATTTGAAATTAAAATAAAATATATAAATATTGGGTATAGTTCAAACTTTTTCAAAACTCTGAATGTTTAGTTAATTTTATGAAAGTTTTAGTGGTAAAGTACAACTTTTACGATTTAAACTTTTAACCCTTTTTATTTATATTATATATTATTTTGTCCTTTCTAAATTTATAGTCATGCTTTTTTTATTGAAAAAAAAAATTATGTCTATAAATTTAAAAAGGAGAGAGTATTAAGAAAAAAACATGATTTTCATTATTATAGAAAAAACTTTATTTTACAAATAAATACTATATATAATATTTTAATGTTTATAAGATCAGGTATTAACACATTTTTATTTAAATTTTAGGACAATTATTAAAACTTGCAAAGTCTATATATTATATTCTTATACACATATATATGTATAACCTCCATCTTACTATAATGGTTTTTTCTCTTTTGTAATTTGTGAAAAAAGTGTAATTTGGGACATAAATATTATATACTAAAAAAGATATAGATTTAAAAGTTTGACCCAATTTATAATTAAAATAAACTGAGTAATATTAGAGGGTGTTGAATAAGCACTTTAAACAACTTATATGCTCTTGTAATTTTAACGATAAAAGAACAAAATATTTCTAAAATTATTATTTATTATATAAAAAAATTTCAAATTTATTATTTTGTTCATTCAATTAATTTTAATTTATTTTCATATATAAAATGTTTTTTTTGTAATTTTATTTAAATAAAATCTTAAATTTTTAAACAAATTAATATTTTATAAGTTTAGTATTTATTTTATCCAAACATACTTATTTATTAAATTAAGATTTAACATTTATTTGCTCTTAAAACATCTTATAAAATCTTTTATATAAACTCTTCTTAAAACATCTCATAAGACATAAAATTTTATAAGATTTTTTAAATAAATTCGTCAAAACGAACTTAAATCTACAGTTTATTAACCTATAATATATTAAAACACAATATAGTTGACACACTTAAAAAATAAATTATTTTTATTTTTTTTACTTTAAAATATAATTTACTTTTAACTTATTCTCTTATTTTTTGAACTTTACTTACAAATAATTTATTTTTTAAAGCAATCTTTTAAATCAAAAATACATTTTTATCTCATTAAAAAGAAAAAAAAAAAAGCATTTTCTTAAATCTCTCCACAAAATGTGTCAACTTTATTTGGGTTAAGATATTTACAACTCTTTTACTTTACAGTTTACACAAGGCTTTCTTTATTTTTATTATTTTTATATATTAGGAAATATGGATATTGCTTTTTTGTTTACAATATACTGTAGTAATTACTAATTACAATGTACCCCTCGTATATCAAAATAAATAAATAAAAAAAATTTATCTTCGTGTTAATCACAATCCGCTTTATTTACGAAATTAATTTAATTTAATTAGCCGAGAAAAGGGTATAAAGGTCATTTCTACCATTTTAAACAACGTTCTCTCTTTCTTCTTCTTCATTCATTCCTCTGTTCGCTCTCCCCTGTTCCAAGAAAATCAAGAACCACCCAATCAAGAAAACAATGGAAAGAAACCCAGTTGGTTTCCATCCAACAGATTCAGATAAAATAATGTACCTAGTCTTGAGGGCCACGTCCAGAGGGTCACTAGTAATGAGTGAAGACGATTTCCTCGAAATCCCTACGGTTGATGTCTATGGCGACCAAAGCCCGTTTCAGATTTTTCCGTCCGATATTCATGATGGCGAAGAGTTCCATATCTTCAGCAAGCTAAAAATTACGGGTTTCAAGCAGATGGGTAACTCAGATGAATTCCGTCTGGTACGGCCCGTCGGCGTCGGGACATGGGAGGGGATCGAGGGCGGCAACAGGGTCGTATTCAACCATGAAAAAATTCAAGTTGGTTCGATGAATGGGTTTGCGTACATTGACGAACATACCCCTGCCCAAAACAAGAATTGGGTCCTTGAAGAGTATTCACTCGCCGGTGGTCGTTTCAGAGACTGGGTCCCACGGAGCCACACCAGAACAAGGTTCTGCACGATCAGGTACATTGAGGACGGAATACAGATCGACGACGTGCCTTCTACATCTGGACAGCAGGGGCCCGACCCATAAACAACTTGGGCGATTATTCGGTAAGTCGTTTTTTGGAATACTTCTCGTTTCTTTATAGTTTCTATCCAATTGCTGTAATTTTAGGAGATACGTACATATGTCGTTTATAGTTTCTATTCTATCTTGTTGTTGTACTTTTGTGAGATTTTTACTTGTGTTCTTCGGATTGGCGTGCTTTGGTCGTCTTGTTTTTATGTTATGAACTGTTGTTATTGGCATGAAATGAAGTGATTTTTGTCAACGTGAATTGTCGTCGATATCTTCCTCAGGACATGAAGTGGTCGACTTAGCAATGGATTGGAAGAAGATGATTGATGACGTCTATGGTTATTTCAAGATGGTTGATGATATCTAGTAAAGACCTGCGTATATAGTTGTAGTTTATCCTTTCTCATATTACTCAAAATTTATCACTTTTTTCGTTTTGGTACCCTGTGTGTTAGACAATCATGAATTTCAGATATGAGGCATTCGAATTCGAGTTTAGCGCTAAGGGGCAGTCCATGATTGTGATTAGTAATCGAGTCTCACTAAACATTCTCTTGTTTAACTCTTTGTTGGTATTCGTAGACAATCATGAATTTCAGATATGAGGGCATACAAATTCGAGTTTAGTGAGCTAAGGGGCAGTTGATAATTGTGATTAGTAATCGAGCCTCACTAAACATTTTCTTGTTTAACTCTATGTTAGTATTCGTAGCAATTATAAAATGACAAAATAAGTTCCTACCGAATAATCAGTAGCCCTGGCCAGGTCGAGCCGGATGTGTGATTTTCGTTATTGATTAATTTTTTGTTTTTTGTTATTGAAGCGGCTTAATATGAAACTTTGAGGGTGGTAAAAAATCAATGTCTTCCAAAATTTCCAACTTCTTACGATCACATGCTCTTTATATTTTTGACGGATTGGAATGGATCTGGATCGTACCTAAAATACACAAACAGGCCAGGCCCATAGAGATACCAAAGGCCCAACTTGCGTACTTAGAGAGAGAGGTAAAGAAAGACACGGTGCAGAAAATGCGATGCCTTCCCATTACTCTTCACTCTCACTTATCGTGTACCGCTGCCGCTATCTTGCGCCCCTGACTTTATCCTATTCTCACCTCGCCCCTCGTCATTTTCTCCGTCACATCCCTCCGCCCTCAACCGCCTTCTCCCGCCGCCTTCCTTACTCTCACTTCTTCACGGGAAACACTCTTTTCTCCCGCATGGAGGTAAATACAAAACCGCTCATTTATACACGATTAGAATCATGTTCAGAAAATACTCTATTTTAATTGGGGAATTAGGGTTGGAAATATGACTATTATACAAATTCTACGTGAACGGTAATTTGAGTGCTGATGCAAATTATATGATCGAGAGAGACTCTGTGTGATACATTAACGAAGGTGGTTGGTTTTGTTTAGACTGAGTTATTCTATTTTGTATATAAAATAGGGTAGGAATTGCATTAGGTTAATTGGGTTCTGCCGTGTATTTTAAAAAACTTGTATGCTCTGTATAGCTGATTAACAAAGTTAGCTTACTTGCAGTTTTTTGATCTTTTACGAACAGCGATTTTGGACCAGAAGTGGTACCACTAAGAATAAAGACATGGTGGAGCTCTTGCAAAGCCAGGGTGTGATAAGGTCTAAGAAAGTATCAGAAGTAATGGAAACTGTTGACAGGGCTTTGTTTGTCCCGGAGGGTTCACCGCCATATGCTGATAGTCCTATGCAAATAGGTTATAATGTTACTATTTCTGCTCCTCATATGCATTCCATGTGTCTTGAGCTGTTGGAGAATCATTTGAAGCCCGGCATGCATGCTCTGGATGTTGGTTCAGGTAATAGTATTGCTCCAGTTATGTTCTGATTGTTAAGCTTCGGATATTGTAGCCATGGACACGACTTCCCTTTATAAAATTTGTGATTTGAAATGTAGTTAGTAGTTACATCATTGTAGGTAAAATATAGCAGATTGTAGAGTACGAGCTAGTAGTTACTCATTGTAGGTAAAAAATATCATATTGTAGTGTATGAGCATATATTTGTGAGATTTGATTCATTATCTTTTAATTGGAATTGATGGCCACATAGTGAGAGATATGTTAATTGAATTCGTGTAGGAAGTTGGTATCTTGGGTACAAGAAAATGCGATGCGACGGATACAAAGGAAAAAATAGAGTGCTTTCTCACATAGGGATATTTTTCCACCCCATTTCTGTTTTCCAAAACTAATTTTACTGAAAATAAAACTAGTCATCATTGTTGGGATTGGGCATTTTGAAATATCACTGAAAAGCCATAGTTTTTTCTTTTAGTTGCACCCATTTCAGCCGTGGATTTTTAACTGAAAACTACTGGCCGGAATGAAAATCCCCACCTAGGATGGACATAAGACTGCAGTTGGATATAAAAAGACTATCATTTCATTTTCATTCCACTGAAACAAAAGTGGTTGGATATAAGAAAAACAATACATTCACTCAGTTTTTTTCACTTTTTCTATCACGGTCTCATCCACACTTTAAAAAGGTAAAAATAAACCACTAATACACTTTTCTCTACAAAATCCACATTTCATTTCCAATCATTATTTCGCTTTCTATGTATCGTATCAACTTCAATCATTACATTTTCATCTTTTGTCCAATCACACGTAAAAAATCCTCATTTTTCTCTGTTTCATATTACATCAATATTCTCTAGCGGAATAATTTATTTATTTTTAATATGAAAGTATATCCAATTGCACATTTGGGCCCAAAACGTTTGGGATTTTGGGATGCCATCTTAGCTTTTTGTAGGGATGGGTTATTAATGTTTAATTTGGTGCTGTTAAAATTATTTTGAGAAATGTGAGTTTTAGCTTCCATATCGCTGATCTAGATTTGGCAAGTTTCATATGGCTGTTCTTGTAGGGACGGGATATTTAACTGCGTGCTTTGCTGTAATGGTTGGACCACAAGGTCGAGCTGTTGGTGTAGAACACATTCCTGAATTGGTTGAGTCTTCCATTATAAATATAAAAAAGAGTGCAGCAGCTCCACTGCTCGAAGAAGGATCCTTCTCAGTGCATGTTGGGGGTATGTTTGGAATTTTGTGCTCTTCTATTTGAACTTTACTTTCAGATTGTTTTGCTTAGAAACAGTACCCATTGTGGGATCAAAATGCATAGGTCGTTTTAGTTCGGTCTAAAAGCTTAAATGAAAAGTAGTAACTACCCTCCTATTTTGAATAATTGTTTATAAAAATGCACAGAAAATTCAAGATAAAAGACTATACTACCTTTACTAAGTTTTCTCATATATATATATATATATATATATATATATATATATATATATATA
This sequence comes from Euphrasia confusa, assembly GCA_954870475.1. NCBI lineage: Eukaryota > Viridiplantae > Streptophyta > Magnoliopsida > Lamiales > Orobanchaceae > Euphrasia > Euphrasia confusa. The sequence continues at coordinate 36,007,506 of OX940960.1, forward strand.
TATATATATATATATATATATATTTCCTTTTGTTTTTCCAATATCACTATGTCCCTTTCCATAAAAGACTATCATACCTTTACTAAATTTTCTTATATATATTTTACCTTTTGTTTTTTCCAATATCATTGTCTCTTTCCTACTCTCTCTTTTTAATTCTACTATCTTTCCTAACGCTACTCGGGTTTTCATGACCGAAGATTGTATTAAATATATGGGAGAATGTGATGGGCAAGGGTAAAATAAAAAATAAAAACACATTTTTTTTTGAAAACGTAAAACACTTGCTTTTAATCAATTATTATTCGCAAAGTAACCCTTGTTTGAACCAGAGGGAGTAAAAAGAATCCAAAGATATTGGGTTGAGTCGGTTGACTCAGTGGAAAAAAACTAATGCTAAATGTTACGTCACTGGAGAATTGATGTTTATTCCACCTACATTAATTGGTTCTGTGATTATGCTAATGACAGATGGAAGGCAGGGCTGGCCCGAGTTTGCACCTTACGATGCCATCCACGTTGGAGCTGCTGCCCCAGAAATCCCTCCGTCGCTTATTGAGCAACTAAAGCCTGGTGGAAGATTAGTGATCCCGGTCGGTAATATCTTCCAGGACCTTCAAGTTGTGGACAAGAATGCGGACGGTACCCTAAGTGTCCGGAGTGAGACTTCAGTTCGCTATGTTCCACTCACAAGCCGGGAAGCTCAGATGCAGGGCTACTAAACTACTAAAGGCTGAATACCCGTTGCATAAGATATTTCAATGTAAATAACACTTTATGTAATTAAATCTGTATTTTTCTTATGCCACATGTTGAATAATGTATTCCATGTAAATGGCTCAACGGCCAACTGATAATGCTGCAGGGGGAAATGAAGCCTCGAGAGTCTTGTTGTGTTTATTGCTTTTATTTCATATAAACCTGATATATCATTTTGTTCGAGAGTGATCACCGAGATATTTCACCATTAAAAATGATTTGAAGTTCAATTTGATTAAACTTCTATGCGATAGAAATGATCTTGTTTTATAGTTAAACAATTGAGTTTAATTCAACAGTTGGCATTTTCACCCCTAAAGTAAATGTATCTTGTTTTATAGTTAAACACTTGAGTTTAACTCAACAGTTTGCATTTTCACCCCTAAAGTAAATGTTCATCAATCTGAAACACGTATTATTTCATTATCAATATAACTTTTTTATTTAAGTATGATGAAAAACAACATTAACGATATTACATTTTAATTCAATAAAACAGTACAGGACATAAAAATGGAAAAATGTCACTTGTTCATTCAATGTTTTGGTTGGTTGGTCACCCCGCACAATATGTGCGGGCATAGCAGAAAATCACGAAGAAATATCTTTCCCGAAGAGCTGAGCTATTCCCTCAGTAGGGTCTTTCTGCTTGACAATAGACTCGCCCACCAGAACCTGATCACCACGGAAAACATACAAGTGAACAAACGGAAGTATTTTCTGACCAGCTTGCAGCACAGTTTTACAAGTAATCATTGCTTACCGCTTTAACACCAGCTTCTTGCACATAAGCAATATCGGCAGGAGTGAAAAGTCCGGATTCTCCAACCACCTTAAATTTTCACAACGGAAGTAAATATATTATAGTTTGGTAAATTGAGAAACTGTGAAAGAATTACATACTGGTATAAAAGTAGTACTTACAACTATGTCTTTCTGACGTATCTTTTCTCCACGCTCACCTTCGAGAAGTTTCCGAGTATTGCCAATATCAACCTTAAATGTGCCTATCAAAAGAGTTGAATGTGAACAATAATTGTTAGAAAGATAAATGACTTTTCGACTCTAGCTCATTGTGTTCATTCAGGGAGATACTCGCCAAATTGCAGAAGTCTTGTTTTTTACTATTCATATTTCAGACCCACATCCACTAATTTGAAATTGGCAGTTATTACGACTTACGATTGACGAATTATTCGATGTTTAAAATGACATACTGGATCTAATCTAATATTCAAACAAGTCAATCATACATGTATAGACCAAATTATATCATTGTAATTAATATTACACAAGCATGAAATTGAGTTTTAACTTCTAATTCATAACGATTTCAAGTGAATAAACAAGTCACTGAAGCAAGATCGAAATACCTAGGTCACGATTATTGATGCCAACTAGTTCAATCCCCTCAATATCTAAGACACGATCCATCTCCCTCTCATCATGTACCTAGGAAATGGGAAACCACAAAGGGATAAGAGATAAATATAATCATTGCAACAATGTCATTTTATATAGGGGTATTACAAAAAATATCCTTTATCTTTGACCTAATTACAATAAACCCAAGATCTTTCAAAATTACCGAAAATAGTCTTGATACTTTATTTTGTTGATACTTACCCTCTTCATATGCAAAAACCATGTTACCCACACCTCACTCACTCCTTCACAATTATTAATTATTTAAGAACTCTAACAAATCTCAGCCCCCGGGGTATTTTATTTTTTGTAATTTTAAAAAAATTAGCTGTTTTTTTTCAGTAATCAGGTCAAACCTCGTAGCAATTCCTGTAATCATCCCTTATATTTAATTTTAACTACTGTAAATACAATCACATGAAATATGAGAGTCAGCCCCCGGGGTATTTTATTTTTTGTAATTTTAAATTAGCTGTTTTTTTCAGTAATCAGGTCAAACCTCATAGCAATTCCTGTAATCATCCCTTATATTTAATTTTAACTACTGTAATTACAATCACATGAAATATGAGAGTCAGGAAATTTAATTCTAAATTCATGCATCAGTTTTTTAAGGTGCACATTGCAAGTAATGTATGGTGAAGAAATAATAGACGAACCTCAACTAGTGCTGCTAACCCTATCGATTTGCATATCTTGATCATATACTCAATCTCAAGATCATGCAAAACAGCAGCAATTAAAAGAACTGCATCCGCACCTTTCACCCTTGCGTAGTAGATTTGCCAAACATCTATTATGAATTCTTTACACAAGAGAGGGCACTAAATACAAAGTTTTGTAAGAGAAAATTCAGTTAGAATAATAGGAAAAGAAGCATCAAGCTATGTACTTTTAGATCTTGCAACATTTTAATACCTCCACTCCAGAACTTCTTATGGCCTCTAAATTTTCAAAGCCTCCCTATTTTCCAACCAAGAAAAACAGAACTCCAGGGTAAGTATGCTGTAAAACAAAGCAATGTGTTACGAGGAAAATCCAATAGGAAGCAAGTGTTTGATTTTACCTGAAAATACTTCTTATCAGTCAAGACACTAAGGCAAGCTGCTCCACCTTTTTCATAAGCTTTGGCAATTTGGACCTGTTATGTAAATCATAAAAGGTTCAGTCCTTAGGTTCATTTTAAACAGTATCTTTACTTCGTGGAAGAGAGACAACAAGGACTCAGCAAGCAACTCTAAGAATTTTCTTCTCGGAACTGAGATAGATTAAACGCTAAAAAAGGCCTCCTCACGGTAGCAAAATCATAAACATGTGTCATCGAATTTCATATCATCTAACTATGCTTAAAATGCATTTCATCGGAGAGTGAACATACAGAAATAAGTTGTATACAAGAATCCTGCAAAATAAAAATAAAGTACTCACAGGGTCAAAATCTTCTCTCAGGATCCCTCTACTTGGAGAAGCCTTTTTCACCTCAGCAATTAAACCAGGAAATCCAGTTCGTGAATTTGCCGCCTTAAGAGCTCCCACAAAGTCTCTGACAGGTGGAGCATTATCAAGCATTCCTTTCAACGCCGAAAGTGTTTTAGTCTCCTTCATCTACGAATCAAAAACCCAAAATCCATTTGTACCATAATTAGTATTCATAGTGCACCCTAAAAAACACATATTAATGAAAAGCAAGTGCACCTGTGAGACTTCTATGTCCTTATACCATACGATTTCTTCAAGAATATCGTGTGGAGTGTTACCCACATTCTGAGGCCGGAACTCGAAAGCACCCACATAGTGAGGTGGCGGTCCAGTCGGCGGTCGGCGCCTGATCTTTATGCCTTGACTTGAAGCAATTTCCTCTTGAAACATCGCGACTTCCCACTCTTTAATTTTGAGAGCCTCTCGATCGGAAATTCTTGTATCCACAGCGAATCCATCTTTCAATTCAACCTAATAGAACACCATTTAAAAAAAAAAAAAAACTCAAACAGCTTCATTTCCCTTTTTGAGACGGTTAAGAACGAAACACACAAATCCAAAAAAAAACATAAACAGAGAAAACGAAGCATTCGATGAAATCAGAATCAGCTTTGAGTTGGTTAAGAACGAAACACGCAAATCCAAAAAAAAAAACATAAACAGAGAAAACGAAACATTCGATGAAATCAGAATCAGCCGCAAACCACCACATGCAAATTAAAGTCGCGGAGAACATGTCACCTGTTGAGCTTTGACGGAGGAGACCGGAAGCTGCTTGCCGCGAGAGTGGTTCGGCATGGGCAGAAAAAAAGCGGATTTGGGGAAATTGGGATTTAGGGATTGCTGAAAACGGAGATTACTCGTTGGAGACGATGAAGATATTCTCGATGATATCATGTTTGTGATTGTATCTATCTCAGAGTTTATTTGTGCGACGGCGCTGCGCTGCGATGCTCGCGTGTGTTATAACAGTGGGGTGGGGCTGGGGGTTGGTGGCAGTGGGGTGGGGCCTGGGGTTGGTGGTCGCCGGAATTGGAAATTTCGTTGAAATTGGGGGGAATCAAAGGTATTCAATTTAAGAGTTTGTAGATTATATAATTTTTTTAAAATTTTAATAAAACTCTATAAATTTTGTTTGACTTATTTAAAAATATAAATAGATTCTATTATTTAAAATCTTTCATAATTCAAAATTATTTCTATATTTTTTTATCAACTAAATTTTATAATTTAAACGTAGAAAATTATATAAAAAATTATATATTTTTTTTCTCTTTCAATAAATTAAATTATTATTAAAAATAAAAAATACAAAAAAAAAACTTATAGTTGTTTTTATTTCTTAATTTTATAATTAGGTTATTCTATTTCTCATTTAAATATTATTTGTTTAATATTGATATTGAATAATGTTATTATTTTTATTATTTGATAATGAATTTCAAATTTTTGTTAAATGTTATTTGAGTTTTTTATATAAAAAAGGAACATTAAAAAAATTGAAGAAATTATTGTGTGTTTATCAACATCATATATGTTATTATTACTTTATTAGTGTTTGAATTTATATATTTAAAAAAATATATTATTTTATTATAAGTTTTTTTTTATAAAAATGAAGATGAAAATAATAATAATAATAATAATGATGGTGAATAATGAGTAATGCATAATATTTTTTTTAACTTATTTTTTTCTAAATTATTTGTATATAATAATTTTTTATATATAAAAGTGTCCATGTACATTTGCATTCGATCAATATTTACGACACCATAATCAATGGCAATCCTTATAATATATAATTCAGCTAGCAATTGTACGAGGTGTCATATGTTTTCACCGTTTGATTTTTTTGTGTTCACACCTATTATTAAACAAGCACCGTTAGATTAAATTTGTGTTCACACTAGTCATTATTAATTATTATTTTTAAGCGTAATTAATTAGAATTTTTAGCGTAATTAATTGAAACAATTATTTTTTATTAATTAGCGTAATTATTTATTTTTTTATATAATATAATTTTCATTTATATTTTCCTTAATATAATTCAATATTATTTTTAGCGTAATTAATTATTGTAATTATTTTTAATTAATTAGGTAATTATTTGAAATTAATTATTATTTTTAACTTAATTAATTAGGTAAAATAATAATTAATTACAAATAATTGCATAATTAATTTAGCGTAATTAATTAAATAATTATTATTTTTAATTAATTAGCTCAATTATTTTTAAGTAATTAATTAGATAATTATTATTTTTAATTAATTAGCTCAATTATTTTTAATTAATTAGCGTAATTATTTATTTCTTTATTTATATAATATAATTTACATTAATAATATTATTTTAGTGTAATTAATTAGCATAATTATTTTTAATTAATTAGCGCAATTATTTTTAATTGATTAGTGTAATTATTTATTTCTTTCTTCATATAATATAATTTAAATTTATAATTTTCTTAATATAATAAATATTATTTTTAGTGTAATTAATTAGCGTAATTATTTTTAATTAATTAGTATAATTATTTATTTTTTTATATAATATAATTTAGATTTATAATCTCTTTAATATAATCTCCGTAAATATTGAATTTGAAATATTCAAAATATAACATTTATTCCTTATTTATCTCTTTTAATTACGTTTATTCTATTATACTACTAAAATTAATTATTATAACGAAATTTAAGGGAATTCAAATTAGTTATATTTAAAAATAATAAATATTATCAAACCCTACTTCAAATCCGTGTAGACGTCATCTTCGCTCACTACCTAGCTATTTTTTTATTTGTTTATTGCTCACATTTATTTATTTACTTTTCATTTCAGCTTTTTTTTTATTCATACTCACATTTATTTATTTTTTGCAGAACTCTATGTAAGTTTTGTTCTTTTTTTTTTTTTTTTTTTGTATTTTTTGTAGCCTTTTCATTTCAGCTATTTTTTCATTTGTTAATGCTCACGTTTATTTTTGTGCAGAACTTTATTTAATTTTGTTGTTTTTTTGTTTTTTTGGTTTTTTGCACTAACTCTCACTTTTAATTTCATCTATTTTTTTTATTTGTTTATCCTCACATTTATTTATTCAATTTTCATTTCAGCTATTTTTTATTTATTCATGCTCACATTTATTTATTTTTGTGCAGAGCTCTATGTAAGTTTTTGTTCTTTTTTTTTGTTTTTTTGTATTTTTTGTTGCCTTTTCATTTTCGCTATTTTTTTTATTTGTTCATGCTCACATTTATTTATTTTTGTCCAGTTGTTGTTTTTTTGTTCTTTTTATTTTTGCACTAACTCTCAATTCTATTTTTTTTATTTGTTCATGCTCACAATTATTTTTGTGCAGAGCTCTATGTAAATTTTGTTGTTTTTTTTTGTTTTTTTGTATTTTTTGTAGCCTTTTCATTTTAGCTATTTTTTTATTTGTTTATACTCACATTTATTTATTTTTGTAGAGCTCTGTGTAAGTTTTGTTGTTTTTTTGTGTTTTTGTATTTTTTGGACTACCTCTCACTTTTAATTTAAACTATTTTTTTATTTGTTTATGCTCACATTTATTTATTCAATTTTTATTTCAGCTATTTTTTTTTCATGCTCACATTTATTTATTTTTGTGGAGAGCTTTATGTAAGTTTTGTTGTTTTTTTTGTTTTTTTTATTTTTTGTAGCCTATTCATTTAACTATTTTTTTTATTTGTTTATGCTCACGTTTATTTATTTTTTTGCAGAGCTCTATGTATGTTTTGTTGTTTTTTTGTTGTTTTTTGTATTTTTTGCAGCTAAATATTTTTTACTAATTTGATTTTAATAACTTTTGCAAATAAGTCATTTTTTTCCAACCTTTTGAATTTATTACTCATTTTTTTTTATTTTGTAGGTTTATTTATAACTATTTATTTTATAGGTTTATAAGTAAAATACTGTGCGAAGAATTCATGAAAAAAGATCAAAACATTTGATTGCACAAATTTTAAATGGATTCCAAGCTTTTGTAAAAAGATCAAAACATTTGTTTGCACAAATTTTAAATGGATTTCAAGCTTTTGTTTATGTTTCTGATAAAATTAGAGTAGTTTGTGTTAATTTTATTTATGATGTAATTTACTCAATTTATAATTTTAAAGTAGTTTGTTTTATTTTATTTATGATTTATTTTATCTATTTAATGTAATTAATGAAATTTACGCAATTTACAATAATTCTATTTAATTTTATTCTAATTTTGTTTATTTTGTAACTTATGCAACAATATTTTTATTTGTATTACTTACAAATATCACTAAAACATAATTAATTTATTTATTTTAGTTTGATCTTTTTTTATATATAAATAATAATAATAATTGTGATTTAATTAATTTATGTATTTTAATAAATTTATAAAATAAAATTTATCTTTAATTAGAGATCTCAAATAAAATTTTTATTATCTCTGATTATAAATTATATATCAATTATATTATTAATTATGAGAATGGTAAATCTATTTCTAGGTTTTAGGGTTTAATAAATTTAATGGTCAACTAAAATTATATATCAATAATATTATTAATTATGAGTATGTAAATCTATTCCTAATCAACTAAATAAATTATCTCCGGCTTTATTCCTTATTTATCTCTTGCTTTAAACTAAATTAATATATTTTGATTTATTTAAATAAGTAATATTCAGAATATCACGTTTATAGAATATTTATCTCCTTTAATTACGATCTATTATACTACTATTTATTTATAATACTAAATAACGTTTATAGAATATTTATCTCATTTAATTACGGTCTATTATACTACTATTTATTTATAATACTAAATAAATTTGTGATTCTTCATTCTTTCTCATTCCTCTAATTGTCTAGAGATTTTTGTATAATAATTTTATTTTATTTTTCAACTTTTTACTAATCATTTTCAATCAATGTCTTGGTCTGATGTTAATTCCTCCGAAAAAGACTTTCGTTCAGTTTTACTAAAAGTATGTTATTGAATTTAATGTTTATAGACCTAAATACATTTTTTTATTATATATGTGTAATAAATAAGTGATTTATAATTGTTATTATATTTAATGCATGTTATTAAAATTTGCACAACTTTTAAAATCCATGAAAACTGTCCGAGCGATGTTGGTATTACATCATTTGCCCCATGAAAAACTTTTACAGTGACTGCATGCAATATAATTCATCGATATTTTTTATAATCGACCGCTAATTATTAACGTATTTTTTCCATATTATCCTCAGATGTAACTCTCACACAAGATGAGATTTATAATTTGTGCTTGCAATTCATTGAAGAGATGTTGAAGCGCCAAAGACAAACGCTGAAAGATATTCCAAATATGCCATATCCAAAATTCGTTGATGTTACTGTTGGACAAAACAGCCTCTTAGCAGCCGAGTTTGCCTATGACAGAAATGCTCTCCGAGTCGAGTACGAACAATTAGTGGCCATGTTGAATGATGATCAGCGGAAGGCTTATAAGACAATCATTCGAACTCTCGACGATCCATACAGAAAGGTTTTCTTTTTGTATGGTTATGGTGGAACTGGCAAAACTTTTGTTTGGAAGACTCTATCTGCTGTCGTCCGATCTAGGGGCGACATTGTTCTAAATGTTGCTTCAAGCGGTATAGCTTCTCTTCTTTTACCAGGAGGTAGAACAGCCCATTCAAGGTTAAAGATTCCGATATCTTTGCACGAAAGCTCTACGTGTAACATCAGGAAGCAAAGCGATCTAGGTAAATTGATTGTTAAGACGAAACTCATTATATGGGACTGTTGGAGTTGTGTACTTAATGTCTAGATTTAAGTAACTGTAAACTCCCGATCATAGCATTTAATCTATTAAATTAACGAACAATTGTTTTGCGTTTAATTATTGTTAATTAAATATATGCAAATTATAGTCCTGGATTTTATACGTTGTAGTTAGTATGGTGCAAGCATGGGCGCACAGAAGATCATACTATCGGTTACTCGTATTTAATCAAACAGTTGCTCACGACCTAGATGGACACGGACCAATCCATCGGTATAGTCGTTGTGTGAGAGAGAAAATAATTTATCTTAATTATTTTATCACACTTGTACACTTGGTGTATTGAGCGGATCGTTGAGATTCATCGATTAGGATTGCCGGCGATAATCGATTCGAGTCTCAGTGTATTTTATTCTTAATCCCCGATATTATTGCGGGTGTGTATATTTAATATAAGCAACTTTGATTTACCAAAGGAATTAACCGATTTAATTATTGGGTTAATTTCCGGTTAAATTGGGTCACTATATTTCATATATGACATGCCGTGAATAATTGACCGAACAGTGTATCCCGTAAGGGTTGATAATATCCCCGAGATGAGTTCATAAGGAATTATTGTGTAAACCTCATGAGTGGATTCGTTCCGCACAATAATTAAGGTTGAATGGTACTATTCTCGGATTAAAGAGATGAATAAATTAATTAGCAATAAATTAATTTTATTCATGGATATTTAAATCTTAAATACACGGAATAAATAAATACTACCGGAGAAATATTATTTGATATAATATGGTTTAATATTGGGAGTGCAATTAATTTATATAGTGGAAAATAAATTAATTAATATTGATAAGGATTAATGGACTTGGGCAGTGGGCTCAATTTAATCTTCAATATTGGAAGCCCAATATTCCACCTCCTTTAGATCCCCTACGTAGCCTATAAAAGCACTACATGGCCTTCATAAATCATAAGACAAGATTATCATACTTGATATTCTAGAGAGTTGAAGGAGATCCATAGGAGTTCGATAGATCGTCGCCCACCCGACGTTCGAACGAAGTGCAAGGAATACGTGGGAAGATTCAAAGGTCTTCAACTTGATTTCGTTTCTCCGCACAACGAATCAAAGGTACAATCATAAACTCCTTCGTGTGAATTTATGTGATTTAATTGTGATACATGCATGAACACACGATCCGGGAAAACGACGAACTTCGGGGACGGGGATTCGAGATCCCCGGCGAACGTTCGAAGAACCCTCGGCTGGGAGCCGAGGGGTGCGATCGAGCCCTAGGGGCGTCGATCGCGGGGCCCACACGAGGACGCCCCGGCTGGAGCCGGGGCATGCGATCGACCGCGTGGTCGATCGCCGGGCGAGCCGCGGCTGGGCCGCGGCTGGTGCGCTGGGCGCACCGCCCTCCTCGGCGGTGGCGGTGAGTCGCCGGACTCACCGCCGGGGGCTGCTGGGCAGCCCCACGCGATCAATCGATCGCGAACCCCGCGTCGGGGTTCGGCTAGGGTTTAGCCGCGGGTTCATCCCGCGGCGATGCTCTCGTCGATCCCGGTTCTTCGCGTATGGTTCGCGTTGGTGATTTCCGACTCGCGGGAGACTTCGACTGGGGGCGGGCTGCGTGTCTTCGGGCGCGTAGTCTCCAAAGGTCGGACTCCTGCGGATGAGTCGGTATCCGTGATCGGTTTCCGGCGACGGGATTTCGTTCGGGGTTATCGGTTCCGCAATTTTTGATACCCCGGGACATCGAATCCCAGCAGGGACGAGACTCCTATGATGCACAGGTATTAACAATCAATTAATCAGATTTTGTTGTCTTATTATCTTATATTTTTGTGTTTATTATATAATTATTAATACAACATAATCATATTTATTCTATTTTGGTTTTGATTTTTGTAGGAATTGTTTTGAAGCACTAGATCGAACAATGCGTGATATCATGAGCTCCCATCGACCTGAAGCTCAGCATCTGCCTTTCGGAGGCAAGGTTGTTGTGTTCGGAGGAGATTTTCGACAAATTTTACCGGTCATACCTAAAGGTATGAGTCAAGATATAGTTCACGCCACTATTAATTCTTCCAACATATGGATAAATTGCAAAGTTTTGCGCTTGACCAAAAATATGAGACTGCAAAATATCGGTGAGGGAAGTGATGGTCGTAAGTTGCGCGAGTTCTCTGATTGGCTGTCTTCTATAGGGATGGTACTATTGGTGAAGATAATGACGGAGAAGTGGATATAGAGATCCCGGATGAATATTTGATAACTCATTCGGATAATCATATTGAATCTATTGTTCAAGCCACATACCCGAATTTCCATGACCACATTGGTGATATCAATTTTTTAGACGGACGGGCGATTCTGGCGCCGACCCTGGATGACGTTAATGAAATCAACGATTACATGGTTGCAATGCATAATACTGAAGAACGAATTTACTTGAGTTCGGATAGTATCGTCCCTACCGAACGCGGGGATAATATGTTTGCTCAAATGCATTCTGTTGAGTTTTTAAATACCATCAAGTGTTCCGGACTGCCAAACCATGAGCTGAAGTTGAAGGTTAGTATTACTATAACCTTTTTTTTCAAATCTATTTCTATTAATTAATTAATATAGTAGTTAATATATACATTAAAATATGATCATTATATAGCTGTGCGACTAATATATATATTATTGAAGAATAATCAATCACTTTTGATTATTTCTAATATTTATATTCATACAAATATTACGTTAATATATATGTATTCAAATTGTAACTTTGGTTTTTTTATGCAACCGTATATTCTATGTATTGTATTTATTAATTAATTAATTAAATGTATTAATTCCATTTTGTGAGATGTTACATATTTTTGATACATGAATTGTTTTTTATTAGGTTGGTGTGCCCGTTATGTTGCTACGGAATATGGATGCCGCTTTGAGACTATGCAATGGTACTAGGATGGTGGTAACACACCTTGGTAATCGAAAGTATTAGGAGAAAATAATTCTGGGGAATTTGTTTTTATTCCTCGAATTGCTCTGACGCCATCAGATACCAAATTCCCGTTTTCTTTTCAACGAAGACAATTTCCGATTATGATATCGTATGCCATGACGATTAATAAGAGTCAAGGTCAGTCGTTCAGAAATGTTGGAATATTTTTGAAGAGACCAGTATTTACGCACGGTCAATTGTACGTTGCGCTGTCTAGAGTAACCAACACCACCGGGTTGAAACTTTTGCTTTGTGATGATCGTGGCCGTCTTACTAATAGAACAACAAATGTAGTTTATAAAGAAGTATTCCAAAATTTGTAATTTCATTGTAATTTCTTATTAGATATTACAATTAGATCACAAACTTAATGTTTATTTATGTATTATCAATGTCTATATCGAATTATTTTTTAGGTTAAACATTAAATATAAACAGAAAGAGCTTATTTCGAGTAACAAAAATTTGAAATTTATTAGCGTGCATCGCACGGGCAAGAGGACTAGTAATATTAAATTATATTAAGGAAAATATAAATGAAAATTATATTATATAAAGAAATAAATAATTACGCTAATTAATCAAAAATAATTGTTTTAATTAATTACGCTAAAAATTCTAATTAATTACGCTAAAAATAATAATTAATAATGACCAGTGTGAACACAAATTTAATCTAACGATGCTTGTTTAATAATAGGTGTGAACACAAAAAAATCAAACGGTGAAAACATACGACACCTCGGACAATTGCTAGCTGAATTATATATTATAAGGATATATACATATATATAATTTCAGATCCACTAATGCCACGTGTACCAATAGGAAAGCAATAATAATGTTGTGTTCACACTACAAATTATAAATAAAAATAATATAAATTATAAATAATAATATTATTAAGCATATTTAAATTATTATATATATATTTTAAATAATAATTTGAAATTATATATTTTTTATAGAAGTAGGACTATTTTTTTTCTCAAAATTCTTTTTTATTCCATTAATATTAATTTAATTTCAAGGGTGATTTTTAAAAAGGATAAATATCTTACTGTAAAACACACATTAAGACCAATCTTTACACTAATTATAAAAAAACTAGATTTACCTAAATAGCCCTTTTAATTACTGTATACTATGTAATATATTTCATTATTAGCAAATTATATATCTCTTAATTGATGATACTAAATATACATTTACCATATAATAACCATACACTACCAAATAAAAACGGCTAAGCAATTCAATATATATCCCATACTCCCAGCTTCTAAGAATACACTACGATCCTTTTATGCGCGTAAAAACTGAAACCTAAAAATCATATCTTGCGAAAATCACCTCTCGCCGGTGTCGTTGTTGTAGTGTTTACTCTCAAACCTCGAAGCGTCGTAGTGTTAAGGTAAGTCCTCTCAATTAAGTTTCAATGAATTGAAATTAATGGGTGAATTGATTTCCCACCTGATTTGGGTTTTCTGATTTGGTTTTTGATTCTACACAAAAGATTATTTTTTAGGTTTGAATTGAAATAGTGTAGTAGTAGAAACGATTGCATGTTGAAAGATTAATATTCAATTGTCTCAATTCTGCAAATTTGAAGATGTATTTTATGTTTTGATCCTTTACAAATAATTTCATGTTTTTATGCTTGGACCCAATACTGCAATCAGACGAACTAGAGAGTAGTTGAAACTGTAGTGTCAGTATCGATCGTTTTTTCCACAGTTAGAGCATTATAATGGATCAGAATATCAACTTCTTGTGTTTTTTTATGTTGAAAAATAGTTGAGTTATGTTTTAGTGTTCTTTTGCCATGTGTTGCTGATGCTTGATTTACTAGTTAGAAAGTGATACATAGAAAATTATGTTGTTTCTAATTTTTACACACACATGGGTAAAGTCTATCTAACTAGTAAATTATGTTGTGCCTCATTTTTTCCACATCTCAAATAGTTTTTGCAATGGTTAGTTCACTTGACAAAGGTAACCGGTCAACTGTGACATATATGACTCCCGTGTTCAACGAATCCGAGATCACTGATTCTATAAAGTGAGGATTTTCGAATGAGATTTCAGATGTGGAAACTGAAGATCAGGTGTTTGACGAAATGCCCGTGAGAGTTGAAAACTCGGGTACTCAGAAGAAGCCAGTTGTTTTCTATAGATGCCACAGTTTGAGGCACTACCAAAGGGTGAAGGACCTGTCTGTTGAGAACCTATTGCCCAATTACGATTTTGACCACACCATCGGTCCAAGGCTGACGTCGGTAAGTGGGGTCCGAACCGTGGTGTTGTTGGTCGTCGACGCTTCTGATTTTGACGGTTCTTTTCCTAGGAAGGTATCGGACATGATATACAAAACTATCGACGAAAATGAACGGTCGTGGAAGGAATGGAAATCGGGTAATATACCGAGGGTAGTGTTGGTCGTAACCAAGATTGACCTCTTGCCTAGCTCGATTTCGCCTACTAGGCTCGAGTATTGGGTTCGGATTCAGGCTAGGGAAGGTGGGGCTGGTAAGGTAACGAGCGTGCACTTGGTGAGCTCCGTGAAAGAGTGGGTCTTGAAGACATTGGTGGACGACGTGGTTAAATTTGCAAGGCAGAGAGGGAACGTGTGGGCGGTCGGGGCCCAGAACGCTGGAAAGAGAACGTTAATTAATGCAATGGGGAAATGTATTGGCACGAAAGTGACTCATTTGACAGAAGCATCGGTGTCTGGGACCACCTTGGGTATTGTTAGGGTGGAAGGTGTGCTTCCTGGGAAGGCCAAGCTGTTAGATACTCCAGGGCTTTTGCATCCTCATCAGATTTCGACCAGGTTGACTGCGGATGAGCAGAAGCTGATTCGTATCGAGAAGGATTTGAATCCAAGGACTTATAGAATCAAGGTATTTGCTTACTGAATCGTCTCATAAATCTATTTCTGAATGTATACTTCGTGTATATAAATGATCTTCTGTTGTGTGATATTGACATGTAGGATATTCAGTTCATATTGGCGGCCTCTTGCGATTGGAAGTTGAAGAATCTTCAATAGATTCCATCTATGTCACAGTGAGTTATTGATTGAGGCATATGTTGGGAAGATTCTCTACTTGGAAAACCGCCAAGAGGAGTCTTGAAAATGATTGTCAAACTCTCTTACAAACATTGTACCTTTGTGGGTAGTGTATAATGAAGGTCATTGTTTGGCTTTCAAACTAACAGTAATAGTTATATGTTACTTATCTTTATTAATAATTTATACACTACATATGTAGCACTCTAAATCATTTTGTTTAACAGATTAACACTGAGAAATCTTGAGTTGAATAAATATTTCTTTCATAATGAATTCAATTTGGAGATCTAAAATATTAAGAAGTAATTTGTTGTATGAGTTTATCTTGCTTTAATTGTTTAATCTTTATAACAGTGTTGGCTTGTATGATGATAAAAAATGGTTTAGCTACATGAGAGGAACTATTACATACACTGCTTTGACTTGTATAGTGTATTTGGTAGTTCAAAAATCATACCTTGTACCAGTAGTTTAAGAAACAAGTATTGTATTAGTGTGATAAATTAATTTCAGAATCTTTTACAAACACTGTAGTGGTTTAATCGTTTACGTACGAGTTGTTTGTTAGAACTTGTTCATATACATAACACCTATTACTGCCAATATTTTACCCTTGATTACATGGTAGAATTGGTTGCTGATAAGTAATGGTTTAACTCCCACCATTAGAGTCTATTACATACACTGCAGAGTCTGTTTTGAACAAATATTAATATTACTTTCAGAATCTATTGCAAACACTGTACATTTTAAATCGTGTTATTTGTAGTTTTAGATTCATACAAGTTTTTAATTTTATTTTTTTTGAGGAGATACAAGTTTTTAATTGTTTACACACAAGTAGTTCACTAGATTAATAGAAACACTAAGTGCAAATTGTTCATGAGCATAACACCTATTAGAATTTGTTCATGGATTTCTTACATTATAATCTACACTGTTTATATTATATCTTTTTTTTTTTTGTCTTCCTCTTTTCATCTCCAATAGTTATACAAGATATTTTCATGTTTTCATTATTACTCCAATTTATATTAATATTTAATTTGTTCTATGTTTACCGTTAAAATCACTTCTTTGATGCTCATATATAGGAGATGTTGATGTTAGTAACCAAGTCGTCTTTGCACGTTGCCGTTGTAAATATTGGTTTAGTTTGACAATATGTATACCATCGTCGATTGATCCTCATAGTCTCAAGACTCGTTCAATCTCGATTCCAGAAATATAAAATGCAAACACAACATACATGGCCTTTCACGATACATGGCCTTTCACGTCTTTTAAGCTATAAATCAAAAGGGTAATTTGTTTTGTACAAATGCATAATTCATAAACATCAGCAAAGTTCAACACAGAACATTCTTGCGTATAATCGACACACGATTATAAACCACTACACCATTTCCACCTACAGAATCCATAACCATGAGCAACAACTACCTTACCCACAGCCAATTTCTTGTTTAAGTTCAACTTAATGCTAGACAAACTAATAAATACACAAGTATTGACCAGCGATTCATGAGGCACTCCCGATTGAAAAGCGACTTTGACGATTAGCCTCTCGAATCCCAGCGGACGATCCTCGAGCGCTCGGATCTAATTGACGACATTGAGAACGAAACTAAGAATACAGTTAGCATATATTGCACATTAGTTATTTGAATTTGTAATACACAAAACTAATAACCGAACTACCATATAAACAAGTACATGTATGTATATTGTTGCAAAAGCTACATAGCATACTTCAACATTACTAACCGGTAAACTAAAAAACGCATGTCAATTGCTTCAGTCGTTTCCCACTGGGGTCCAATGAAGGAGTCGGTCTTCAATTTCGACACTAGAAGATGCGTCAATGAACCTATCTTTGTTGCCATATTTTCCAATGGAGCTTGGTGCCCTGTACAGTAAAATTCTTGAGCGAATGCGGCAACGCCAAGCCCGGCAAATCCCGGGGGCTTGGCTCTTTTTGGAAATCATCGCGGCAAGAACAGCTTATCCTCGTTTGGGCTAATCTGGCCGGCCCATAACTCGTCCCGCCATCTCAAGGCCATCCAGAGCGACGGCAAGGCCTCGTGCACCCTCTAGTGCTTTGCTTTGAGGAATTTTGCGAGGACGATCTTGCTGTTGAATCATTTCACAAAAAATTTCATCCTCATATCAATCATGTTCAATCTTGCTAAGCTAAAAATAAATACAATTAACCTACACATTTGAACAAGAAGAGGACTATGATAGAACTTGATTTCATGGTTTCATGCTTAACCTAACTAATACACTATGATATAATCATGTAAACCAATACTAGAAAATAACTTAAACGAGCGGGGGACGCTCATGCCAAGAAATAACGACCACCAAAAATCCAATCAACAGGTGGAGTAAATAACTACCGTAACTACTGTAATATAAATATATAATACATAGATTGGGATCGAACTAGAGGACATCGATGGCAAGGTAAAATTTGGGGATGGGTACCGTAGGAGGAGAAGGGGATGTTGAGGTCGGCGGCTTCTCTTCGGTCCGCTTTGACCTGGAAACGTCAACAGTGTTGACGAGAGAACAATTTGTGCACGACGAAGATCTATTCTAGAGTTGAGAATGATAGAATGATTGGTTTTTTATTTTGAATTTTTTTATTGTTAAATTGTAATTAATATATATGTTAAATAAAATTAAAAAGAATATAAAATTGATATAATAGAAAGGTTAAAAAAGACAATTCAAATTTGAAAAGTCTACCTAAATTGTGATTACATTGAATATCAATATCTTTAATTATATATATGTAATAAATTAATTACTTTTTTTACTAGAAAGGTAAGCTAAGATACTTATTTTTAAATTATAAATCCATTCTTATTTTTTCTCTAAATTACTCTAATTTCAATTAATCTATCTTATTTTCTCAAAATTCTTTTTTATTCCATTAATATTAATTTAATTTGAATCTTATTTTCTCTTGCTATAATTTAGGTTCATAGATTCTTTTTTATTTTTGGAATCGATGTACATGTATACATTCTTCTATTTATTCATTTTTTTCCTTGATTTTTTTTTTTAATTTTATGTATTAATTATTGTTGAGTTATTAATTATGTTGGACTAGATTTTTTTTTTTTAATTTTTAGTTTATCCCTAATTCAGTGAGTTATTAATTATGTTGAACTAGATTTTTTTTTTTAATTTTTAGTTTATCCCTAATTCAGTTATGTTAAATTTTTCATCTCCTTCATGTTCACCAAGTAAATTCAATTTTTTTATATTTTTATTTATTTTTCAACTTTATAATTTTTATTTTCCATTTATTTGAATTTTCTTCCAGCGGTTTTAGGTATTTGTTGGATGCGTTTGTCACTAGAGAAATGCAGAGACGAGAAACTCATATTCCACTAGATCAGAGGCTCCTCGAACGGGTAGAATGAGACGAGAAACTCCTCTTCCACCAGATCAGAGGCTCTTCGATCGAGTATGATGTAAATCGAGGGATGCGCCCGAGTAGCAGACACATGTGGGAGAGAGATCGAGTAGGATGAGACGAGAAACTACTCTTCCACCAGATCAGAGGCTCCTCGATCGTGTGGATGTAAATCAAGAGATGCGCCCGAGTAGCAGACACATGTGGGAGAGAGATCGGGTATGATGAGACGAGAAACTCTTCTTCCATCAGATCAGAAGCTCATCGATCGGGTATGATGTAAATCGAAGGATGCGCCCGAGTAGGAGACACATGTGAGAGATAGTCAATAGGTCTCATCCAAGGACTAACTTCATAATATTTCAATGAAAATTTGTCATATCCGAGATTCGAACTCTGCGTCGTCGGGGAATTACACCAACATCACCACAGACCTTACCACTCGGCTATGCCCCAAGAAACTTAAATACTATAAATTACATCAAACATGCGTAATTTTTGAAAATAATAAAATTTTAATACGAATTTACAAATTTTAGTAAGAGATCGATTATTAAATAAAATAATTTGTTAGTCCATTAATAATTTTTTGGCCGAAATACGTTGGAGATTAAATAAAATTTTAGATTATTTCAAACAAATAAATCACGTGCATCGCACGGGCGGTGGTACTAGTTCATATAAATTTATTAAAGTTTTATAAAATTTCATATAAATCAATAAAAAAAAAATGAGTGGAGTCTAAAAAAAATGTGCTGTTTCTTCGATTACAGTTTACTACTAGACTGTTGTGTTGGGAAGTTGATGCGGAAAAGAGCTGCAAAAGCATCCATTTTAACCTTGGGCATCGATACGCAAACCTCCATTCCTCCTTTGTGGTCTCGCGAATTAGTGAAGACAGCCATTCCGTTATGTTCTCCGTTCTGAATCTCAAAATCGACCGGTCTTCCCCATCCGTAGTCTGGGGCATAAAAGTCGAGCTTCGGCGACCCACCCACGATGAGAATCCTCTCGCCCGCCCGCTTTGCGATTTCTAGCAACGACTTTGCGGAAAAGTCAACCACACCGCTGCAGTCGTATTCCAAAGCCTTCCGAAGGGCGTCTCTGATAGCCTCTGCAGCTGCCGAAAGCCCGTCTTTTCCTCTCAGTCTTCCGTTGGTCGACTCTGCATGCCACTACAGGTTTCACGCAGTTTCCAAAGTAAGTGTCGGGCAACGGCGGATTCAAAAGATGGCGGCAATCGAAAGGGCACATAAAGTACTCCTCTCCATCTTCCCCTGCTTAATTGAGATCATGGTATATACAGTATATAACAAAATTCTCACATTATAATTACTACAACATGTAGTAGTACTATTTCTATTTAATTCTTGTGAGTCGAATATATTATCCAATAATACCTGCATATTCATCGTCAGAAGACTTGGCCCAGGAAGTCCACAAATGAGCGCACACCACCACGTAAGACGACACGAGGAGGACCTTGGCGGCGTGTCTCTTGAGTGTTTTGATATCGGCCTCGTTAAAAATAAAAGTGGTTCGAACGATACGCTCTTTCAAAGAAACCGCGGAAATCGAGAACGCTTTCGCGCCCTCCCAAAATTCCAGTGCCAGCCGATCGCCGCCCGCAACCACATCCCTGTCGTAGGAATTCGGCAGACACTCCCACGACAGACGTAAATATTCATCCCCGTTGATTTCGGCCCACGTCCGCAAGAAGCGCATCATGGTGTTGATGTCGCATATCGAGTGATGCCCTGGTCGGGGAACAAAGTCACCTGAAAGGCAACCACAGGGATGTTGACCGTTGACGACCAAGATTCAGGCGGCAAGCGACGAGGGACGAGGTCATCCAGCTCGCCGGCTTCCCTCGAACGGCGGGATGTCAGGTCGCTGAAGTCGGAGCTCCGGCAAACGGCGATCGTTAAGGAAGCCGAGTCCTCCCCATCCACGTAATGAGCGACGGGCGTGCGATTTTTGCCAGTCGAGTTTTCGCGAGGAACGAGGATCCTTCCGGCGATGGGTGCGAAATGTTTGAGGGACAGCGAGAGGGAGGTCTTGAGGTTTGGGACGATGGTGTTCAGGAAATGTGATTCGGAGCTTTGGAGTTTGTAGAAAAAGAGCATTTTCACAGGTATCGAGATGAGCCAGGCTATGTCGAAATGCACAAGGAGAGGGTGCTAGATCGAATAATGTCACGTTCTATGCCCTAGAATCAATGCTATTATATGAATATAGTATGAATTACTCCCTCACTTACTTGACATATTAGTTTTTTTTGTGTTTCACAATAGTTGACATACTTTTTTTTAACAGGATGTCCACAATAGTTGACACACTTTAGTTTTGTCTCCTTTTTATTATGCCAGGAATCAAAGTGTGATTAAAATAGAAATAATAGTATCATAAATAAAAAAGTATTTATTATGCCAGGAATCAAAGTGTCTGATTAAAATAGAGATAATAGTATCATAAATCAAAAAGTATGGTTATGACGACGCTTCGAGTGCAACCAACCGAGCGACGAAATTATATCGATAAAACACATCAAATCCGTTATCTATAGGTAGATATAGAGGTTAATAATACAAGAATTCAGGAATTTAACTAGCTATATATAGCAGAGATACTAATCCAACTCATGAACAATATCCATAAACCCTAGCTCAATGAAACTCGAATATTCAACCCACCTTCCCCAAGACGAAGCACAATCTCGACCGAATCCGAAAAGACCACAGCCGCACGACCATACCTTCCACCAACACGTTTACCTTTAGTTTCCAAACATGGTTCCATCCGACGTGCAACGCGTAGGTCGTGTTCGACGGCCAGTAGCTAAACCTCAATCGGCACTCCTTCAGGCACGGCTGGATCAGGCTCACCTCGAACCCTCGCTCGGCCACCAGCTTCTCCACTTCCTCCGCCTCCAAAAACTTGTTCCGAACTTGCAGACACGGCACCGATAGCCTGCTCTCATCCCCACGCACGTCCGTATGGTACAGCTTCTTCTCGATCAGGAAAACAATGCTCTCCAAACGGCCCCCGCGCTCGACTATGCATTTCTCGACCTCTTCCGGGAGAGCGGGCCCCACTCTCGGGGACCCCGCAGTCATCACGTGGTCCCGTAACGAGAATATTCTCCTCCTCGGTTTCTTCTTCGGTGGTCTGCATGGGGAATTATTATTAGGGTTTCGAGAGCTTGAGGCTCGGTTTTCGTTCTTGATGGTTTTTCGTGGAACGTCTTCGTCGACCGATGAATTGCTTGTTAATCTCGACGATCGCTTCAAGAAACCAACATTTTGGAACGTTGTTGTTGTTGTTGTTTGATCAATTACCGGTTTCTCTACTTGTAAGTATTCCTTTTCCAACTCTTCCAATCGGACCTTCCCGTCGTGCAACAATCCCGTCAATTCGAGCAAACAATTCCACCGCCGAACGCCGGCGGCGGCCGCCGTGCCATGATGAACCGACATTGTTGTGACGTGTGAAGATTGTTTCCGATATATATATAGATATAATATGTATATAGGGTTTTGGGGGGTTTTAGCCTTTTAGGGAAAGAATTAAATATTAATCTTTATTATTTTATTCTTTTAATGACGCGGATGAGGCGCTAAATTTTTCATTTTGTTTTTCCTTTTCTTAATTGCACAAAATTAGTTCGTTTCTACTTTTCCATATGTTGGAAGAGCCCTGAACTGAAACACAATCTTTATAAAATAAATTAATATTATATAATAAATCGTCCTTTTTTATTATTATTAAAGTAAAATAAGGAGTACATATATAGTACTCCATTTAGGATTAGGCGTAGAAAAACAATATGTGTCCCAACAACGTTCGTTTGTACTGTATGATACTAAATAGTTTGGAGTCTTATATTTATAAATAAGTGGACGTATAATTTTATAAACCAATTTTCCTTTTTATTTAAAAACACCTAAAAAAATTAATTATAAAATTTAATTATAAAAACACATGTTCTGAATTTAAATTCTTATATACATATCATCTCTAAATAATATTTTTCAATGTGTATTTTGATGTCCAAAATAAATTTTAATTAAATAAAATACTTATTATCATTTTTATTTATTTACAAAATTAGTCTATATTTAAATAAAGAAAGTAAGAAACCCATATTTTATTTCTGGTTGATGAGTTGGGCCAAATGTGGTTTTAAACTTTGAGGCCCAATAGTGCGGGTCCAAAGGCAAAATACGTGTATAAGGACAATTTTGACCTCGCTACTTACTCTAAATTACTCATTTTATCCTCAGCATATTCTTTTCGGATCATCCATACATTAAAGTAGGCATAAATAAGAACGGAATCAATCAACGGAAAGCAGGGGCCAAAAGAGGGCCACGTGGACGGTCAGATTTCGATACCACCGATTAGCGCACAGTACCACGCTAATAATAGGGTAGCGTATTCTCGCTCATTATCTTCTCAAACCCTACAATTTCATCTCCCTTTCGTAAGAACAAAAAGTTATAAAATTTCTCTCAAATTTTCGCCAGATCTGGAGATGGAGATGGAACGCGTCACCGAGCTGACGATGGATCGGAGGCCAAGGAAGCGTCAGCGGCTGGGCTGGGATGTTCTTCCTCAAGCTCCTAAGGTATGCTCTATTGGATCCTGAAACTCTTGAATTTTTTCTCTTCATTTTTACGTGATTTTGTTGTAGATCTGATGAAAAAGTTTTATTATTATTCAATCAGGTATGGCTAAAGTTTCTCTGTCAATAATAATTTTGTGATCCTGGTGTTTTAAAGATTTTTTTAAAGATTATGATTTCTTAATAAAATTTGGGATATTTTTGAAGCATGATATTTCAAATTTTGATTTAGTGTTCCTTTTAATTTTTTTGTTTAGCTTTTGGATCTTGATTTATCAACAAAGAAAAGATTTTTTTAGTGTTTGTGATTGCTTTGATAATTTTTTTTTTTTGGATATGTTATAATCTTATGGTTTTCATACTTCTGTGTGTGGGTTTGAGTTTGTTCAGTATGGTGAGTGTAGTTGTACCAAGGAGCTAAACAAATTAATATTATTTGATTTTGAGGAAACGTGAATGGATGCCTGTGTGTAGGCTCAGCTAGGATTATTCTCTGGTCAAGAGATTGGAATTGTGACGACTTATGCACCTTCGAGAGCAATATCTGATCATCCTAGTTCAGTTTTTGTTAAGAGCGTGCCTCGAAATGGTTCTCCCCCTTGGAGAGAAGACGACAAAGATGGCCATTATATGTTTGAGATCGGAGATAATTTAACCTCTCGCTGTAACTACCCTCACTATCATTAGAGAATAACATTTTAATTTTCGCCTCCTTTTTCTTTACTATGTGTTCTACATAGTCTTGCAAATTCTCAGGAGAAATACTAGGAAAGATTATGTTTCTTATAAAAAGTAGGAATTCAATGAAATATTGATTTTTTGTCGACCCTTATTAAAGCAAGATTAATTGCACTGTTATTTTTTTATTTCAAATAAAATTCTTATTCTTTTTTTTAATGCATTGTAGATAAAATTCGCAGCAAGATGGGTGAAGGTATGTTGATTTGTACTGTCTCTATTGCTTTATTGAGATTCTTTTTCTTTGAATATCGTCTTGGCTAACCATCTTCTTTGTTCAGGCACCTTTGGTCAGGTTTTGGAGTGCTGGGATAGAGAGAAAAATGAAATGGTAGCTATCAAAATTGTTCGTGGCATTAAGAAGTATCGCGATGCTGCAATGATTGAGGTAGAAGTGCTCCAACAACTTGGTAGGCATGACAAAGGTGGCAACCGGTGAGTTTATAGTTTGCAATTTTGCCACTCTGTTGTGCTTTTGTGAAATAATAACTACCAGTGGTTGAATGAGTTTATTCCTTGCAGTTGTGTTCAATTACGGAACTGGTTTGACTATCGTAACCATATCTGTATTGTAAGTACATAATTGATTTGGTGGGTTAAATTCCCCCAACTTAACAAATATTACGGGGTTTAAAACTATCCATGGGCTTAAATGGTTTCAACAGGTCTTTGAGAAGCTTGGACCAAGCTTATACGATTTCCTTCGCAAAAACAATTATCGCTCATTTCCCATTGATCTTGTCCGTGAGATTGGCAGACAACTGTTGGATTGTGTAGCATGTGTGTAAATAGTTTCTTCTTCATCCATTTTAATGTTCTTTATAGAAGATTTTATCAGTAGGATATGGATTTTAGTTTTTTTTATCCCCCTGCATGATGTGGCATACATAAAATATCTTAAGCACTATGTTCCATCATTTTTTATGGTGAATGATATTTTCGTTTTGTTTTGTTTGTTTATTTTGTCTATTACCCCAGTTATGCATGATTTGCACCTCATTCATACGGACTTGAAGCCCGAAAATATTCTTCTTGTCTCTCCGGAATACTTGAAAGTTCCTGATTACAAGGTGGTTTGTATAGCCAGGCTGTTTGAGTGTGTTGTTGAAATCACGTAGGTTGGTTCATTATTTATCCCTAATTTTTTCGTTTCCTTCGTGTTCAGGGTTCTTCAAGGTCTCCCAAGGATAGTTCATACTGCAAGAGAGTTCCAAAATCAAGTGCTATCAAGGTTATTGACTTTGGTAGCACTACATATGACAAGCAAGAACAGACATACATTGTGTCAACACGACATTACAGAGCTCCTGAAGTCATTCTAGGTATAGTTGGTTTACTATATACATATTTCCTTGAATATTTTCCTGCGGCGCCGCTCCTAATACCTATATTTGGTTTTTACTGTTCAGGACTTGGATGGAGTTACCCTTGTGATATATGGAGTGTTGGCTGTATTTTGGTGGAACTCTGCTCGGTAAGCTTTTTCATTGCAATTCATTTAGTTTGTGGTTTGCTGAATTTTGGTTAATAAATAATTAATTTGTCTTTCTCTACTATAGGGGGAAGCGTTGTTCCAAACTCATGAAAATTTGGAGCACCTAGCAATGATGGAAAGAGTACTTGGAACCTTACCCCAGCATATGTTGAAAAAAGCCGAGTAAGCTTTTCCTTTAAAAATTTGGTCTTGATTTAAAAAAACATTTGTCAACTCAATACTGAGTTTCCCTTGGTTCCTTTTTTGTTTTTGCCTCTAGTCGACATGCAGAGAAGTATGTTAGAAGGGGTAGGTTAGACTGGCCTGAGGGTGCTACATCCAGAGACAGTATTAAAGCTGTTACCAAGTTGCCGAGACTTCAGAACTTGATCATGCAACATGTGGATCACTCGGCTGGAGATTTGATTAATCTATTACAGGGGCTTTTGAGATATGACCCCGTGGAAAGGTTGTCGGCCCAAGAAGCCCTGAGGCATCCCTTCTTCTCAAGGGATCGTCTGAATAGATACTGAGATCTGTTTGGACAATGGGTGAGGAGCTCTATTCTGGACTAGATTGTGCTATAAAATGTGTTTGATTCAAAGAGAGATTGAGCTCCTGTGCAGAAAGATTGGGCTTTCGGGAATTAATCGAGAATAGGCCACGCATTTGTGCTCTCTTTAATTTCATAGTTTAGTGATTGATCTTATATTTGTTCTCTTATTGCAACTCTGAATGTGATGTATATTTCCTCGAATGATGATAGAATATATAATAATGATTCACTGTGAAGCATTTGGCTTCATCTTTTTTTCATTTGTGTATGAGATTATGTTTTGTTGTGATGATCTCTGTTTGTTCGGTTATGTTTCATTGGCAAATGAAATCTGTCAGTGATGATCAGAAGAGAATTACATAATATTTATAAAACTGTTGGAACCTATTATGGTTCTAGGTCTCCATCATCCCACGAAGAATGGACAAGAACATCAACACTATACCTCTGCATCTGCCTTTTTGCATATCGCCCAACTAAAGGGTTGCAGTCGATAAGCTCAATCGAGCAAAAAGAATCAGATGACTGAGTTATATCAGGGATCTGTTCTAGGTAGTAGCAGTGTTTCATGCTTAAGCGCTTGAGCATTGGGAAGCAATTTTCTCCAACTGTCCAGTGCACCAAATCAGTATCTTCGATTAAAAGATAGGCAAGTCCCGAGAACTCCGCGTCTTTCGTTTCCCACTCGGGGCCTCGAAAGGCGTAGCATCGTAGTTTAAGCACTTCAAGCTTCGGCAACGAAGCAATTGCTCTCATGTCGTCCCACGAATGCCCCAACCCACTCAGAGTCAAACGTCTCAGACCTGACAACTTCAGGGTTCACGACTACACATTTGAGCGATTCAAGTCCATGGAGAAGGGAAACACGGTTGTAGTAGCTCAAGGGATCGTCGAACTCGATTCGGATTCCCAACTTCTTCAGATTAGGAAGTCCTTCAAGAACACTTTTAGTACAGCTTCGAAGGCTCACCTCTGAGAGAGTCAAGAGGTTTGGTAAGAAAACGCTGTCACGAGGATCAACCAGGATGCTTCCCGTGATCTGAAGATGCTTCAGTTCCTTCATGTCCCATATCTCCTCAGGCAAACACACATTTACTCCATAGGTTCTGATGATCGGATCACGGCTGACGATCAAGAACTGAAGGTTCCAAAGTTTGGATATGGAACGAGGGATGTTTCCGTTATAAGTAAGGGCAAGGTACCTTAACTGAAACAGGCTGAGTACATTAGTCGGGAACTCGTAGAAACGGATTGTTAGAGCATCCAATACCCTGAGCAAAGTCAAACCGGAACATATGGGCACTGGGTACGGATGAGGTGGACCGAAGCACAGGAGGGAGCGTGCGGTCGAGAGAGATGTGATCGACTCATATGCATCTTTGATGCTAAATAAAACGTTGTTGTGGATGCACAAACGTCGCTGGAAACTTACACCTTTCGAGGAAGTATCAACATATCGACTCAGGACACGGAAAAAGTTGCTCTTCTCGGCTTCCCTTTTACACAAATGCCAGAAGACAGAATGGAGTCGGCAAGTTTTAATCCTGGAGGTTTTCTCGCAGGCCATAACGAGGCTTCTCGAGACGAGGACCTTCATATATTTCACGGCGAAATCGTCTAAAGTTCCGAGCTTTATCGGTTCGAGAAACCCCTCCGCCCTCCACAGCTTGGAAAGCTTGGAGCAGGGGACTTTATGGTTTTGGGGGAACACTCCCATGTAGAGAAAACATGCTTTTAAACGTTGAGATAACGACTCGTAGCTCGGTAGTAGTACCTTTGAAATTCGATCGTAGGTATCAGTAAAAACCGAACTTTCATTCCTCGTGGCCTGTTTCCAGTACTCTAGGCTCGGCTCGGCTCTGGACATGAAGTCAGCAACCGTGAGGATTGTGAGAGGAAGCCCGTCACAATTCTTGGCAATCTTTTTACCAAGATTCACCAGCTGAGGAGGACACGGGGAGTCTTGATCAGGAAATGCTGTCTCTCGAAGAAGATTCCAGCTTTCTTCTTCATTCAGCAGGCGCACGTTTAAGTGAAAGGTCGAACGAAACGCTACTTTCTATAGCCTAGTCGTCAGCAGGAACCGGACGCAATCGTAGAAGTCATAAGAAAGCGAGTCAAAAATCTGATAGATGAATTGTGGGCTCCACACATCGTCAAACACGATGAGATGTGTCTTACCTCTGAAGAGATCGGACAAGTGCAGACGTAGTAACTCGGGGCTACATCCTGTTTTCGCGATGTCAGGCCTCACTTGAACTAGAATACGCTGCAAGATCTCGTCGAGTTGATATGTCGAGCCCACCTTCACCCAAGCACGACACTCGAAACGATCCGAAATAATCGGATCGTGGAAGATCTCATTGGCCAGCTTCGTCTTGCCAACAACGGCCATGCCAACGAGCGAGACGGTATAGCTGTCTCCGGTAAGCAGCCGATCTCTGATCTCGAGAACTTGGTCGGATAATCCAACCATCTTCGACAAATTTTCTCCCCCGCCACCACCAGCATCACGGACGATGACATCATCATTGTTATATTCTTTTTCTAGTTCATTAATGTACCCTCGCGACAGCAGCATATGCCATCTCTATACGTCCTCTCAGAAGTAAGTAAAGATCGGGTTTTTAGTTTGCGTATTAGCTCATACTCTTATGAAGTCAACCATCGGCGAAAGGTCATGGATCTCAAGACAGCTAATCTTAAACAAAAGCTACATATACAAGTTGTCCATTGATTGATTTGATCTGTATTATAATGCAAGTTGTCCGATTATGTTGCATCAAGAATTGATACTAAGATGATTGGATTGTCCGATAAATTTTACATGATCAGAGATGGCCTCATAACTAGCTAGGGATAACAACCCTATAGTCGTCACACTCCACAAAAATCTTTGAAGATGAATGGATAAATAGCTGGTTCGATCATCGCATATGGGTCAACGTGGGACCAGCATTCCGACTAGAGAATATGTTCTAGCTAAAATGAAATAAGGAAATGACGGGAATCAGTCGAGAGTTTGAAGGGTAAAAGATTAAAAAGACGTGTACATTTTTACGGAAAAGATACTTCCAGGGTACAACGATGTTCGGATTCAAGTGTTACTGACGACTAGGCTAAGACCGATGATCGAGTGTTTTAGTCGCTTTGACATGAAAAAGATTTCATTTCATACCCTTCCTGGATAAAGAAGAGAGTTGGGATCTTCTTCGTAACAGGGTATTTGGTGATCAGAGTATTATCTCAAGTTACTTCCAAGGTACGACGATGTTGGGATTCCATGTTACGGCATGAGCTGATCACAATAACACCATAAATTAGTCAACTATACTATTCATTTATAGTATGAAATTTCAAGTTGATTAATTTAAATTGTACAAGTACAATTTAATTTAACAATCGTGAAAATAATTATTGATTTCCAAATAATATTCAATTTCAGGTGATTTCGTCTCATAAAACACAATAATAGGAAAAAAAAGTAAAATACTAGAAAAGATGAAATAGTCCGTGAGTCGCAATCAGTTTCTGATTTCATATTGCTCCCTCGTTTCGTTTCATTGAAAAGCCATACATACATACGTAACGTAAACCGATTTCCAAATCGCCATCTGAAAACCAGTTTGTTTTTCTGCAATCGAATCTATATACTTTTTTCTTCATCCGCAAATTCCAATCGAATCTTTTTTTTTTCATTTGATTTGATCGAATTGGATTGGACGGAGTGGGAGAATGACACACGATTCGTCGTCGGAACTCGACCCGGAAGATTCCGACACTGAACCCGAGTTCGTCGAGGTCGATCCCTCCGGTCGCTACGGTCGGGTTCGTGCAATTTTTCCAAATTTGTTTTATATGAAATATTTCTTACATTCAATTTTGCATTTTTGAGATTCTGAATGGATTTGGAGGTTTGGTTTATCAGTTTTTTTTAATGCTCTGGAACTATTGTTTTGAATTTTGCAGTATAAAGAAGTACTGGGGAGAGGGGCTTGCAAGAAAGTGTATCCTTCGTTTAATTTAATTTAATTTAAATTGTTTGAATATTGTAGTGTTACACATTAAAAAAACGGATTTTTGTTTGAGTCCTTGAATTTTATGGCTGGGACATATATAGATACAGAGCCTTTGATGAGTTGGAAGGAATAGAGGTGGCTTGGAATCAGGTTAAAGTTGCTGATCTCTTGAGGAATTCTGTTGATCTCGAGCGGTTGTATTCGGAAGTCCACCTGCTCAAAACTCTCAAGCACAAAAACATTATCAAATTCTACAACTCTTGGGTCGACACAAAGAACGAGCACATCAACTTCATTACCGAAATTTTCACGTCCGGGACTCTTCGTCAGTAAGTTGATGTTTGGTTTTAGACCTTTTGTGTTTATGAAAATATAATCTCAAATTGGCTTATGTTTGTTTATATAGGTATAGGAAAAAACATAAGCATGTTGATGTACGGGCATTAAAGAAATGGTCTCGGCAAATCCTAGAGGGGCTTTCTTACCTTCATAGTCATGACCCCCCGGTTATTCACCGGGACTTGAAATGCGATAATATCTTTGTTAATGGAAATCAAGGGGAGGTTAAAATAGGCGATCTAGGACTTGCTGCTATTCTTCAGCAGGCTCGTGCAGCTCACAGTGTTATAGGTGAGGTTACATATTTTAATATTACTCTATAGAGTAGTTACAAAAACTAACCGTGAGGTCTGAAGTATTTTTTTCACTTAAAAGAGAAAAAAAAAACGGGTCTCAAAAGCACAAAAAAAAAAACCTTTCGGTTTGGTTCTGTTTACATTTTGGCTCAAATCAATTGGTGTGTCTGTTGATTTGATGGGATTTACTGTGTCATCGAGTATTTTATAATTACACCCCTTGATTTTTACTGTATGAAATATTACCAATAACCCATTGAGGGAAGTATATGTGAAAAGCAAGAGCGATTTCCGCCCACTTGAGGATATGTGAAAAATGTAAAGTGTGTAACCTCAAGTTTGTTTGTTTTCTTCTAAATTTCAAAGTTTTTTTCCTTGGCCTATTGTTCCAATTAAGTATTCTTTTATAGAATTTTGAATGGAAACACGAAGTGTAATTTGATTTAGGCACTCCGGAATTCATGGCACCGGAACTCTATGAGGAGGAATACAACGAACTTGTTGATATATATGCATTCGGTATGTGCTTGCTGGAGCTAGTGACCCTTGAGTATCCTTATGTTGAATGTTCCAATGCTGCTCAGATATACAGGAAAGTGACAGCTGTAAGTTAATCTTGGTTTTCCTATCTTTTAATATTTGATATTTCAGTGTTTCTTTTTCTTTGCCTGTTTATAGAGACTAGCCCATAATTAGTTTATAGAATTTGTAAAAAAAAACGATACTCGATAGGAAAAAAAACATATGGCCTTGGCCCTGAGTATTTCCTATTTCTCTTTACATGCCGAACTTGTTCCTATCCTCTTGGGGTGAATCAATTATGGAACCCGTTGAATATGTCCAAGTATAAGGTACTTTTTTGGTGAAGAGTTTCGACATTTGTTGTTTTATATTGATGATATACAAGTTTAATTTCAAAAAGTACCCTTGGAGTTTGGCCTAGTTACAAAAATGAATAGCTTACGTTAAAATATTACAGTTATATACTTGATAAGAACACTGAACCTCGGGTGTATATTTTGTAATTCTGAAAGTTAGCTGGGTTTTGTTTGAGTAGGTCAAACCTGAAGGGTATTTTTATAATTATCAGAATTGTATACCTGATCTTCATGTTATTCTCAATTCCCTGTTACAATGTTTCTATGAATCCCCTTGGCATAAAGGTCAGCAACCTGATTTTCCCTCTACATGTTTGATAGCTAAGCTAGTTAAAGCTGTAATATTGCCCTTCTCTTTACCATACAACTAATTCTGTAACTTTTTGTAAAGGGAATCAAACCCGCATCATTAGAAAAAGTGAAGGATCCCGATGTCCGCATGTTTATAGAAAAATGCATCTCAAAAGTCTCCGATCGGTTGTCGGCCAGAGAATTACTAATGGACCCATTTCTGCAATCAGATGCGGGTTTGAGGAGTAGAGGTTCTTCACTACACCCACAGCCTTCCAATGCAGGTTGCAATTTGCGGAATTCCTTTATTTCTTGACGTGCATATGTATCACTATTGTTTCCGCCATTTTTGTATTTGCAGATGATATTAGAAACCATTTTGGCAATGGGAATGCCCCTGAAGATTCTGTTCTCGACGGAAATCGAGATTTCACGGTCCAGGGCCAAAGAAAAGACCATAATACAATATTCCTGAAACTTCGGATGGCAGATTCATCAGGTTAATATACTGTTGTTTCCTGTTCTTTGAGTCTTTTTCTTCTAAAGGCGGGAGGGGGAGGAAATTAATTACAAATAAAAATAAAAATTGAGGTTCATCCTTATTATAGAAACAGCTTGATATCTTTCAAAATTACATATAAACTCTTAGAAGTATTATATCCCTTTTGAGATTCAATTTCTTAACAAATATCCACCTACTGACTACTGAGGATGATGTTTGTAAGAATTGATCAATAATTTTTAGTTTTTTTTCATATTTTACAATTCTACTTTAACCTTTATATATTTGCGCTTAAATACTATTTTCCATGTTTTCTTAAAAATTAGATTTGGTCATTTTGAAAAAGTAGATAAAGCCATTTTGAAAGACAGTTGAATTCCAAGTGTATTTTTGTAATTAATCCCCCCAAAATGATGTTTCCTCATGGATTTGAACAAATTTTATTTTCATTATGAGCTCAGGTCATATTCGGAACATCCACTTCCCTTTTGACATCGAGGAGGATACTTCCACTGCTGTCGCTAGTGAAATGGTAGAAGAACTGAATCTGACCGATCACGATGTCTCGGTTGTAGCCGCAATGATCGACTCTGAAATCCGATCACTTATTCCCGACTGGGCCCCCAAAGAACCCTCTACCAACAATGTTACCGCCGAAACAAACCCAGAAAACGATTTTACTGAAGCCCAAGATGATTCGTCTCCCACGACGAACGACTCTTTCCAACCGAGCCCTCTCATCCTAGAAAGACTGCCATCGGGCCGAAAATACTGGTCCGATTCTCCTAAAGCTAGCGGTGAAAGCTCCCCACTAAGACCGAGGCTGTCTAACTTGATGCTATCAGACTCGGTGGCCTCTGGAGACAGCTGGTCCGAAGGAAACTCGCAATCTCCTAATAGTCATCATGACGTGAATACATCGGGTTTCGCTTCTCCCCTGAGGCGTATGGAGTGTTGCTCTGATCATGAACATGAAAATGCGGGGCCAAGTGAAGTTATTTCGAGTGACATGAAAGTTATCGTGGAGAAGCTCGAGCATGTACTTGGTGAGCAGATGAAGGAATTGGACGAATTGAAGCATCAGCACGATCTGGCTGTTTCACATATTTTGAAGGAGATTCCGGACGAGAGCCGTCAGAAGGTTCTTAGCATTTTCGAGAGGAAATTATCTGGACGTGATTTGCTCGACTCGAAGAAGTGAATCTAGCTACCGACCAGGAGCCTTCGTAGTAAGTCAGAGTGCTTCCCTCACTTAAATTATGCTAAATTCTCCAGTGTTGAGCAAAACTCAGTTTTTTGGTTTGTTTCTAGACTCGGGTTTCTTTTTAATGAAAACCGCTTTTATTGGATGTGGACAAATGCTCTCTACTCCATTTCCGCCGCATTCTATCTAGGAATTAAGGTCGTGTTTGAGCGTGCATATATACAGTTTTGAAGTAGGTTAGGAGTTGTTGTCGAGCTCGATTCGTTTGGAACTTTGGTTTGTTATCGGAGATGAATATCGTTTTGCTGTATTGACTGCCTAATAAATAATGAGCGAGAGTCTTTGTAACCAGTTTTCATTGCCTTGTATTTTTACTTTCTCAAAAGTTGGTCATTTCTCAAGGTTTTAACTTTTAACCGCTGTGGCGGGAAATGTACAGTAAAACAAAATGTATACAGCACTACACATACTTTTACGGGTATTTATTTATTATTTGCATAATTTATTTTCATAAAATAAAAATAAAAATAAAAATGCCACGTGTCAAAATCGTGTTATCCTTGAGAAGGTAAGATATAAACGGATAGAAGTACACACTATAAGAGTGAGTGAGAGGTCATCTTTCTTCTTCCCCAAATCCCACGGATAACAAACACTCTCTGAATTCTGAAATCCCCATTTTCGAATCTCCGCTCCTCTCTCTCTCTCTGCACTCGCCATGGCTTCAATTGCCGCCGCCGCCGCCTCGGCCACAGCTGTGACGAAACACGCATACCCTTCTCTTCCGAACTCCATTCCCTCAAAACCCACCAAATTCGCCCTCTCCTCAGCCCTCACCCCCTCCCCCGCAGCCCTCTTCCTCCACCGAACCGCCCCCTCCTCCCTCCACCTCCGCCGCCGCAGCCTCGCCGTCCGCGCCGCCCGCGGCAAGTTCGAGCGCAAGAAGCCCCACGTCAACATCGGCACCATCGGCCACGTCGACCACGGCAAGACGACCCTGACCGCCGCCCTCACCATGGCCCTGGCCTCGCTCGGAAACTCGGCCCCCAAAAAGTACGACGAGATCGACGCCGCCCCCGAGGAGCGAGCCCGCGGAATCACCATCAACACCGCCACCGTCGAGTACGAGACCGAGAACCGCCACTACGCCCACGTGGACTGCCCCGGCCACGCCGACTACGTCAAGAACATGATCACCGGCGCCGCCCAGATGGACGGCGCGATTCTGGTCGTCTCCGGCGCCGACGGCCCCATGCCCCAGACCAAGGAACACATCCTCCTGGCCAAGCAGGTCGGAGTCCCAAACATGGTTGTCTTCCTCAACAAACAGGACCAGGTCGATGACGAGGAGTTGCTCCAGCTGGTTGAGCTTGAGGTCCGAGAATTGCTTTCCTCCTACGAATTCCCAGGTGACGACATTCCCATCGTCTCCGGATCTGCCTTGCTTGCTCTAGAAGCCCTAATGGAAAACCCCAAGCTTAAGAGGGGCGATAACGAGTGGGTCGATAAAATCTACCAGCTCATGGACGAAGTGGATAGTTACATCCCTATCCCTCAGAGACAGACTGATTTGCCCTTCCTAATGGCTGTGGAGGATGTCTTTTCCATCACCGGTCGAGGGACGGTTGCCACCGGAAGAGTCGAGAGAGGAACAGTTAGGGTTGGTGAGACAGTCGACCTCGTGGGCCTGAGGGACACGCGGAGCTTTACAGTCACTGGTGTTGAGATGTTTCAGAAGACTTTAGACGAGGCTCTTGCCGGAGATAATGTCGGATTGTTATTAAGAGGTGTTCAGAAACTCGATATTCTGAGAGGGATGGTTCTGGCTAAGCCTGGGTCTATTACACCTCACAGGAAGTTTATGGCGATTGTTTACGTCTTGAAGAAGGAAGAAGGTGGGAGGCATTCTCCGTTTTTCGCAGGGTATAGGCCGCAGTTCTACATGAGGACCACAGATGTGACGGGGAAAGTCAACACGATTATGAACGACAAGGATGAGGAGTCAAAGATGGTGATGCCTGGTGACCGGGTGAAGATGGAGGTGGAGCTTATTACTCCGATTGCTTGCGAGCAGGGAATGAGGTTTGCTATTAGGGAAGGTGGGAAGACCGTGGGCGCAGGTGTCATTCAAGCGATCATTGAGTGAATGGGGATGGTAAAAATTAATTCTCTGCATAAGCTTTTTTTCGTTTTTGGAATGTGATGGGTTTCTGCGAATTTGATGCAAGATAAGCTTAATTGTCATATATATATGATGGAATATTTTTGTGGAATAGTTTTAGCTTAAGAACAATGCTGTGATAATTGGATGGGGAACTTGTACTTTTGTTTATGCCACTTCTTTCATCTTTTATTAAAAAAACGAGACTTATGCTCCTGCAGTTTGATGATGATAATTCTGACTTGAGACTTATGTTTTGTTTAATTGTTGTTGAAATGTAAATTGTTGAATCCAATAAGTTGTGGCAATAGGGTTGATATTTTTTTTCATACAACAATTGTTTTTATCCCTCTAGGTAGGTTCTTGCTGTATGGATCATATTATGCCCATTGTTTCATGTCAAAGGCAATATTTTTAAATAGTTTCGGGAGTTCTTGTTTTACCTTTTAGGCATTTTTCCTTCGCTTCTTGATGTGAGTCAATGATATTCCCTACTTTCTACAGAGCGTGACGGGGCATCCAAGTGTCTTATTTGCATGCCCAAACCATCTTATGCATGCTTTTAGTTTCTT
Source organism: Euphrasia confusa (assembly GCA_954870475.1). Lineage (NCBI taxonomy): Eukaryota > Viridiplantae > Streptophyta > Magnoliopsida > Lamiales > Orobanchaceae > Euphrasia > Euphrasia confusa. The sequence continues at coordinate 36,044,131 of OX940960.1, forward strand.
CATTCATTGCGGGCATCTAAAGATCATTTCTTGTTATAGATGATCTAATGTTCCTGCATGCTTTTCGTTTCTTCATCTATTGGGGCATCTAAAGATCATTTCTTGTTATATCTGATCTAATGTGACTGCATGATTTGGATCGTTTTAGGCGTCGTGTTAAGGTGGCTAGGTTCTTTTCCCTGAAAAGAATTATGATAGACCTAGGTTTTCTGATAGATCATGTGCTTCTGAAATTCAATCTTTAGGTTTCAGATGAGTGAGTTTCCAAACAAAAGAAATGCCTGGAAATGATCCGATTGGGATAGGTTTCGCCCCAAATTTATTGGCAGTACTCATCTCTGTTGAAACTTTGGTGATGTTAACATGAGACAAAAAACAGAGGGTGCTAAAGTAGATGTGTTTGGTTTTCACCAACAGCAGTTCAAGTACTTTCATAACCTATAGATACAAAGGGCAGACCCTGTTATTTAATTTCATCAAACTTAGCATAATAACACTCGGTGAATGCTTTGTGCCTGTCGGGCGTGTCTCGCCCTTCACTAACCCGGAAAAGTATCCCATTTGCACAACTCAAAGTTCTTGTGGCTACAGTTGATGAATCCGTCCGCCTGGACAACCATCGCCTTACCTCGAAAAACTTCTATTTGCCCACCTTGCCAGATTTAGTGTTCTTGTAGTTTTCAACTATACAAACCTTCGTGTGCGCCTGAGGGGGATTTTGATTCTTGAGATGATAGCTCATCTGGGGAATCTTCTCATGCTGGTTGATGATGCCTTTCTCTACATGTGTTGGGTTGTTTCGGATGATTCAATGTGGGAAGTGAGGATAATCGGTGCCCATGGTAGGCAATTCTTTGCATTCTTGTGTTCGTTTGGGATAATCGTCACTGGGGATTATCGAGTCCTGACTGAAGTAGCTGCTGCTTTTGTTGTAATTGAAGCCTCTGGATTTTATTTTTCCTTTCAAATGTTACTATCAGCTATTTTGCTCCGTGGAGATTTGAAGAGGGATCATGAATATGTTGATGAAGATTTGAATATATATTTTTAAGAAAATGGCAACAGAATTCGAATAACATGTAACAGTAATTCATTTAGGAGATGACAATCACATTATTATTCACCCTTTTCTCTTGCATAGTTGCACACTAATAATATGCACATTATGCATCTTTAAAAAAAATACATGGCATAGAGAAATTTACGCGGAAACATAATAAACATACATTGATCTTAATCCAGATGTTCAACACAAAATACAAGGCCATAACAGGTTGAGCAAAAGCACAAACCAGAAATACTAACACACACAGACACCATATGGCAAATTCCATAGTACAGCCACTTATTCATAATATGTTATATTAGCAGAGCATGTACAACCATGACTAGTCACTTTACTCGATCTTCTCGCCGGCAATAAGTTCCATGACAACGCGCTTGATGCTTCCATTATTCTTCTTCAGCAGCATCTTGTTCGTTTCTGTATCGTGGAAACCCTGCAACAGGAAAACCACACAGCAAATATAAACTATTATAGTGCTGACTCTGAGAAGAGGAGCATAGTATTATACAAGACGGTTGTAACTTGTAACTGATTTTCTTTCAGTTGCAATATTAAAAATGATAATTGCTACCTCTATCATCAGGCCACGACCAAACAGAACCCACCGTGTGAAAAAAAGGTTACATGGAAATAGGAAGAATGAGATGTACCCCGTAAGAGGAGTAAATAGCAATGTGTTTCTAGTGCTTATGATGATGGAATGTGTTAATGGAAGAAAAGCAAATAGCTATACTAATGACATGCTGATATAAAAAAATAAAAATAAAAATAAAAACAAAAAACAGATCAACTAATGAAAATGAATTTTCTCTACACAAGCACATCCCAACTACCCAACATACATTTCGCTATTGGATAGTTACAAAAACTGCCTTAGGTTTAGACTAATTAAACGCAAATGTTAAATCTTCCGAAATTAGAAATAACTCCCAGACATTTAATGCAAACACGAGGGGAGTGGGTTATTCATACAGCAAACACAAACATCAAGGTGTATGGAATTTAAAAAGATTAGCATTTTTTCTCTTGTAATTAGATCCTCTTTGGTTTAAGTAACTAACCCATTCTTCCTCTACTAGTTGCGGAAATTGAAAACTCACCATCTCCTGTAGCTCCTCGAGCATCGGGTCCCACTCTGCAACACCGCAAAGATCATCCACAGCTTGCCCAAGGTCATACTCATTCATCCTCAGCATCTGCTTGTTCAGATCAACCTCCTTAAAACCCATTTCTTCGAGTTCCTTCAAAAGCTTCTCCTCTACATCCAGATTCCCAAGGAGCTCGTCTTCAATATTGGGTGCACTAGCCATCGGTGCCACAGAAGCATACGGTGTCTGATCATGCACCAGATAAGTACCAGTAGGGGCCACGGGCTGGACAGCTGGCAAAACAGCATCAGTGAGATCAACAATCGGGTAAGAAACCCGACGAGAACTGGAGGCACCATCGCCGACCAATAAGCTGTCATTTATTGGGAATTTCAGCTCTTGATCCGTGTTTGGCTGCTGCACAGGTTCCTCCATCTTTATGGGTTTAGCGGACCCAGAAGGGCCATCCTCTACCATCGGCTGAGGGTCAACATTCATAATTTCGGGCCCAGTCATGTTGCCAGGGGGTAAATTCAGGTTTAAGTTCCTGACGTTTTCACATGGGGAAGCATCTTTAAGAGAGGAGTCAACCTGGGAAATGTGCACAATTGAGCAATTACAAAGCAGCCCATTAAAGATGAATGAGAGAATCTTTACTTAAATAAGCAGGGGTAGGGGAATATTTTATCTGCTGATAGACTAACCTGGATGAGTACCCAAATACGCTGCCCAAACTTTTGACCCGAAGGCAAGGCCATCCTCCAGTAAGAGATGTAACGGCCCGGAAGCTCTGGGGACATGAAATCAACCGCTACTTCAAGTTCATGGTTTATCATTAGACCAGCTGTTGGAATCTGCAAATAAAATCAATAGTGACCTTAGTCCCTTACATCCAAGTTTTTCCTTCAAAGATGAAAAGGCTTATCCACAAAAAACGAGTTCATTGAAAGAGTATAAAATAAACATGGATAGACAGCATGCATAGGCCAATACGCCTGAATCTAATAACAAGTTGAAGATTGCACCAGAAATTAAAAATAGGCGGTCAGTAATCGCATCCAATTATTCCTTGGAAAACAAGAAAAACTGTTCAATAAAATGTATAGGTGGATATAAATAAAAACAGACCAGAGAAATATTATAGAAGGATAGGCAGGTTGCATAGCACAATAGATCCATTCATCTGGTAAAAAGTCAACATTCTTTTCGATAAAAATACAATTAAAATGAATTAGGTGCCAAAAAAGGGAGCAAAAAAATCAGAAGGGGAAAGTTTTCCCAACCAAGTCACACATGACAAGATTACATGTTGCATTAGAAGTAAAATATGTACGTGTATATGTATGTATGTATGTATATATATATATATATATATATATATATATATATATATATATATATATATATATATATATATATGCCAACTTAAATGACTCACTTGAACATCCACAACAAGCTCATTACTCAGCTTATCTCCTCCTATCCAAACAAGTCGAGATTCCTCGGGCCACGCAACTGTACCATTGTTTCTCAGGCGCCATATCTTGGTAAACGGAGTTAAAGGTGCCATAACAGTACCATCAAAAATATTCACATCTTGAATGAATCGGCTATCCAGCTTGTCTGCAACCGGTTTAACCTTAGGAATGTTATAAATCTGATTAAAGGTTGGACCCCTAGCTCGCTGAAAAAGGGAAAGAAGTCATGAGCATACTAAACAGTCCACTGAACAAGATTGTGCATATGCTAAATTGAAATTGATAATGCCTCCACACCACAAAGATTGGCTCACTTTTCCACACATTGAAAGAATACAGGAGTTTATATTGCTGGGAAGGTAAAATTTTAAAGAATATTTTTGTAATATATCTTTAAGTTGGTAAATAACCATGAAACTAAAATAAGGACATTTAATAAATACCCATGTTAAATTACACGTATAGAGAATGTTGTGAACCTCATTATACACTGATACCATGCAATATAAATAAGGGGATTTAAGGAACTTAATACTTAAATTACTCTTTTCAAAGAACTGGATCTTTGTGGGAAATCAAATTTATCAACCATGACTACCCTCGTGGGATGAAGTTGGTATGAACAAGAAGGAATGATACACACACACACACACATACAGCTTCACACAACGCCTTCAGACCATAACCGCGTTGTCCATAAACCGACGGGCGATCAATTCTGATGTAATCAGTGTCATTCCCCATTTCATCAAAGCAAATGCTGCACAAATCATAGTTAACCTTCCTGCAAGAACCAAATTCAACAAGTTAGTCTCATGTAAAATTTGCCATGTTACGCTAGTTGGGAATTGAATTAGTTCTATTATTAGATCTTACACTTTTGACTTGAACCTAGGTCCAGTTATGGGATGGACACCACAACCATCACAATGGATTCCACGGTGAAAAATATTCCCACTGTAATCATTCTGACTAATGCTCCTCTTATAGGGACCCACCTTGGAAGCGGGTGGTGGAGGATTGGCAGCTGACCCGGTCCCTGCAACCAGTCCGGGAAATGGGCATTCATTTGTGGGATTATAGCCCGTCCATAAGCCAGGGAAATTAAAGCCACTAGGACTAGGAGGAACCCAAAAGGGCCCCGCATTTTTTCCAAAACCACCAGGCATTGCAGCATCAAACGGTAATGCATTCGTAGGATCATAAGTACCCGCAGAGGCCGGTTTTGGTACCAGATTAGGATCACTACCGAAGTTCTTCACAACAAACGGCACATTTAAAGATGAGGTTGAAGATACGACTCCCTTCCCAGCATTATTTTTAACAGGGGCCGTTTGACTAGTTAAATTAGCCTTCCCACCCACTTTATTCACAGGATTTTTTCGCAACATCTTTTCATTATTGACACTAGAAGAAGCAAATCCTGACTGCGGACACACTCTCTCTGAATTTTTTAAGGACTCCGACATGGTTAAACCAGATTTAATTTTCACCTCATTGTTCACCATGGCAGGTTTATTTTTTGGCAAGCCCTCATTTTTTCCAGAAATTCCATTCTCCGAGCTAGATGAGTCGACTCCAGGCTGTGGCTGTGAAAGCTGATCCAAGTAGGATTTGGTCACCTTTGCAAAATGATCAACAAAAGGCCCAGCAGGACCAGGAGCCGAGGATGACTTCTTAGCCAATCGGTCAACTGAGAGTTTAGCTTTAGAAGCTAAGTCAGTCGAGAGTTTCTCGATATCCTCACGCAGAGGCTCTGGTACTGTTCTCATCATTTCAGAAACACCGGTGTTGAAATTCTGAAGTGACTTCTGCACATGCTCGGATGATGATGCTTTGGAAGCCAGATCAGCCGAGAGTTTCATGAGGGTTTCATAAAGGGGTCCTGGTAGCGATTTAAGAATTTCAAGGACACCAGTGTCCTTCAGCTCACGAGGGGATATCAAGGGAGTAGAACCCGCACTCAGACGAGAGTGAAGTCCGTTTTTTTCAGTATTGACTTTTACAGTGATTCTCAAGGGATTCAAGGACTGTTTGACCACATCACGGAGATCCTCATCATCGGCTAGAGTCACCACATCCTCGTCTTCATCGATATAAGTAAGCACGAGCTCAGTGTCCGGCTCAAACCTAAAGAGGGAAATGATCTTGTTTTTCAGCCCATCCATGGTTAGATTAAGTTCATCGTTGCCAGCAATCTGGGCATTGAAGCGCCTAAGAGTATCCCCATGCTTCACCTGAAAAAATGCAATGAAAAAAGAATTAGATTATAGTACAATGGACAAGTAGAACTCAGACACCGATAAAAGAATCGTGAAGAAAATCGAACATCACAATGGAAAAGGAACACATCCGGTAGCAGCTTTACATAACACCAACATAATAATATCCTCTCGACATACTGTTAGATGAAATACATATGAACCGACAAGGCGTGGGTGTAGCAAGCCGATAAAATCACAATAAATATATTAAAAAACAGGTTAAAATAAAATATAAATGACCAACCTTTATCACGACACTTGAAGAGGCAGCCATAGCAACAGGAAACTAAAGCTCCGAATCGCGTAACAGGCTTGTTTTGGGCTACAAACCCTAACCCTAAAAGTAAAATCGAAGTTGAATGAGACGGTAAACCGGATGATTTTCCACAGCAATTAGGTCGAATCGAAGAAAATCCAAAGAGGTTTTCTTACAGGTGAATCGACGCGTATCCGTGAGCCGCGTTTCTCGCTCTGATTTTCTTTTTCTCTCAAGGTAACAAAAGGCTAGGTGGAGAGATTGTAGACAACTGTGTGTTTATAAAAGTGGACGAGGCGAAGTATAAAGATTGCATTTTTATTATTTATTTATTTTATTTATATTAATTGCCGCTTCTAATTTCTTTTCTTGCTTCCAAAGGAAACCCAAAAGTCGTCGAGATTATCCGAGTAATTGAAGGTGCGGTGGGGGCGGGGTCCATCTTCTTTATAATATAAAAGCCCGAGTAATATTTTATTTTTCATTTTTTTCTTTGAAACGAAAATGAAAATCGCTAAATCAAAAACTTGTTTTCGAGTAGCAATCAATCATGCACATTGCACACGTCAAATTTCAAGACGAAGTGTATACGAAAGAGCGAGCGAGCAACATCTAGAAGCCATCAAATGGTCAACACATTGCGATCATTAGATGATGAGTTATATAGGCTTAAGGTTATTGAGATGTTAATTGAAAAGAAGAGGCAAATGCACTGTTGGGCTGGGCCCGTTCATTATATCGAGTGCGTGATGGTGAGGCCTCATTTGATATTTGTTGGACTTCAATATAAGCCCATTTAAACTTGTTATTGGACCACTATGACTCTTATTTACTTCCTTTGGAATGTAGTATTATTTTTTGGATATATTTTCACACTGATTTCAAAAGAAGAATTGTTTATGAAATGGTCAAGTTCATGAAAAGAATATTTACTTTTGATAAAAGCGAAAAATGTAATAAAAAAATGGCTCTGGATAAAATCCAAAATAAAAAATGTTTTTTTTTTTATAAAACTGAAATATTAAATTCAAAAATTCACATTAAAGTCTTTACAAATCCGGTTGATCGGGTCATATATGGACCACTTGTACCCTTTTTTGCTCTGAGTTGGCCTTGTCCCAGACAACACCGAAATTCAATATTATAATTATTGGTTATTGTCCCTATAAATTTAATTATTTTTAATGTAATTGGAAAGAAGAGTAAACTTTAATTTGTGTAGTGTCATTTTTTGATTCAATAAAAATGCCCAAAAAAACAAAAAATTGACCAAATTACACATTTGATGTATCCTTGAATTAGCTTCTTACATAGTAATAAAGCTGTTATTGTTTTTCAAAACTGCCCTGAAAATTTTGAAAAATTAAATAAAAGAATTCAAAATAAACAAAAACCGAGATATATTAGTGAGAAATTTTTACACTTCGTACATCTATATGTGCTCCATCCTAATTAATGTCCCAAAAAAAGAGAGAACAAAAAGTTAAAACAAAACCCTAACTATTGACATTGAACTATGATTGACTAATTTCATAGCCAAACCATTGTCACAATGCTGAAAATGGCCGCACAAGCAAAGGCCATGACGCCCCTTTCCTTAAACACCACTCGCGCCAAATACATAGCCATTTCCGAAGTGATCTTCCTCCCCTCCTTGACCAAAACCCGGCGCCTTTTCCCTGCGAAGGCTAGGAGCACCATCACGGTTATCCACGTCAGTATGGTTGTTCGGACCGCGAAAACTATCAAGATCGCGACGAGCAAGGCGAGGACAACCGAGGCGTAGTAGCTAGGGGAATACGTCGTCGTTTTGTCAAACGACGAGAGGAAAGCGTAGAAGGAGATCATGAAGAAGAAGATGCATGTTGATGCCCTTGTTGTGATAACTTTTTCCATATCAATGATATGTGGTGAGAGTGTTTGGAGAAAGAAGAAAGAGATTAATTGTGGAGTTGTTGTGTTTTGAAGTTGTTCTTTGTGTTGGTGGTGGTTTTAATATATATGCATGTGAGAAGCATATATAGCTTAGGTGGGAAGATAGAAAAAGAATAAATAATATAGGGTGGCATGTGCTCTTTGCACATGGCAAGGTTGGCAATAAGGGTTACCAACCCTAATTATTTACATGGAGAATAATGCATGATTATTGGGGACATCAAAATTAGCTAGGGCTTCTAGAGAGTACATTGCATTTTTTTCATTTTTATTTTAATTGTTTTATGGTCACAAAATGAATGGGACGTTTTCCTATGTACGTAGCAATAATATTATCCATTGGTCAAGAAGTTTTACACGTATTGATAAAAGGGCTAGCTACATATCCCAACATGGTTTTGTCAAAATTGGCGTGTGTTTGAGGTTTTGGAGAAGATACACCTAATGTAAACATTGGTGAAAACTATCACTCATTCATGCATCAATATTAGGAGTATAATATTGTGTGTGGTACGTAGTATTAACTTGCTTAATCACAAATTAAAAATGAGTTATTCACCATGATCATTAAACAAAACCAAGTTAATATATATATATATATATATATATATATATATATATATATATATATATATATATATATATATATATATATATGCTTTTTTTATAGAGAAATAGCAAAATAATTTATTTGATGATTTAGTACGTTGTTGGTCTACTGCACAAAACTATTGATCTATGATCGTTGTACTGTCAACTCGTCCCAAACCACATTTTGTTATTAATCATTAATTTTTTTCGGATGAACAAATTTTAAAATTGATTGACAATACAATGCAAATAAATCAAGTGTCTGCGCGCGAGCTCAAAATGAAATTTCTATTAAATTCACCATGTATTTCTCGTTCCACAATAAAATCAATTATTTCAGTTCATAATCAGTCAATTTTTTTTTCATTATAATGTGGTAAATTTATTTACACAATTGTTTTTAAAATGATCAAGTAATCATTGATGATCAAATTTTATTACTAAGTACTAGTAATGCGTATTTTAATATATATTATATATATATATATATATATATATAGTAAAGATGTATCTCCTTCAATTATTGTCAACAATCACCAAGTACAACAAGTAGTATAAAAAACATAATATATCACAATTACTTCTATTCATTATTCACCAACTCGATCTAATTATGATTGGTAAAAATATATTATAGCTAGGTTAGGTTTGATATCATTTTATTCCTTTGACATTTTTTAATTGAACGATCGTTAATTTAAAATTCAACCATCATGTAATGTTTTTCCTCCATCGAGTTTCTCGTTTGTTAAAAAATCGTGAAGTTTCCATCAAATTTCAAAAAAGTCAAAAGTATCATATATTTTCAAACTATATATTGCACTATTTTTATAGTAGTAATTATTTTGATTGCTTCACTGCAACGTAAAGAGAAAATAAATATTAGGTGCATTTAAATAAGTAATTAAGTAAAATGTCAACCTTCATTAAGTAATTTGTTTGGAAAATTGGACGAAAAATCAACTATAGTAAATTATGTTTGTCAACTATATATGTCAATAATCTTTTTTGTAACATATTTAATTACAAATTTTTGTCAACTTTATAAGTCAATAATCTTTTTTATAACCTATTTAATTTTTGTAATTTTGAGACAATATATAATAGACATCTCACAATATCACTCACCATTTTTTTTTAAATCTCTAAATATCTTCTTTCTCCTAAAAAATGAACTAACAAGTAACAACTATAGAAGTAAAAAAAAAAAATCAAGCTATAGAAGTTAAACAAAAAATTGATGCGGTGGGGGTTTAGTGTTATATGTTTAATTTGGTTGGTTGGTGAGTTAGTTTGTTAGCTCGGTGATGCGGTGGGGGTTTCATCGCCTATGCGATATATTGTATCATACCCTTTTTTTCTCTTTTACTTGATTGACCTTTAAAAAAAAAACTATAAAAGTAAAAACAAAAAAATGATGCGCATTTGGATCTTAAGAAAACACTTTTATATTTTTATAACATTTTTATGTTGTTATGCTCACATTTGTTTATAAAGAAAATTTTATAAAAATAAAAAATGACTAAATTAACCAATATGTTAGCGTTTTTCCTCCATTGAGAATTGACTATCTCCAAAATTATTTTTTAATAAATCAAAGCTTTGCTTTCCATCAAAAGTCCAAAGCGATATATTTCAACTATTGTACGTATGTACAAACAATCAAAACACAAATATATTTGAGTATAGTCAATTGATTTTTTATATAACTTTGATCAAAACAAATAGCAATTACAGTATATATATATTTTATTTATAAAATTATGTTTTTTCGAACGCTTTGGCCTATTTTATGAGATTTATAGATCTCGCTTTAGATGAGATTAATATGTTCACCCATCGGCTACCACCCACCCCTTTTGTAATATTCGATGCCTTGACGTCATTGTCGTCATTGTTGTAATCATCCTCAACGAATAAAACACTATACTAATATATTATATAATCTCTGTTAATTATTTTTAATTTGATGATTTATGACAGAGTAATTAAAGTTAAATAAAAATGAGTATATAAAATTAAGATTTGTCTCGATAATTTAAAGATTCTCCATGTGGAATTGGTCTTTTTGGTTGAGTGCTTTATCTTTTTTATTAGTCACATGATCCATCACAACATAATATTGTGCAAGTTTGATTTGGAAATCTCCATGCTTTTTCTTACTTGGACTATTGCGTGTTGAGTTTCTTGCTAATTAGCATATAATGTGCACTCTTGTAAAATCTGCACTCTTGTAAATTAAATAAACTACACATTTTAAGTTGGATCTTTTGGTAATCAAATTTTCATTTGAAATTTCATTTCACATAATTTTTTTCTGATCAAGACCTTAATATCCCTCAAATCCACCTCAAACAAAATTCCATTGAAAATTATATATCTACATTTAATTAAAAATAATAGTTTGTTGATAACTTGATTGAAATTATTTTCACTTGATATTGGCATTTGACCTAAATAGCAAACACACAATTTAGTTTTTTCAAACTCAACTTTAAACACGAAAAAATGAGTTAATATGATCTAACATAGGTATAATTTTTTTATTTTTTTAATAAAATAGTGTTTCAATTTTTCAAAATTATATATAAATTTAAGTTAAAAGTTAATAGTAATTTTTGTTATATTTGTATTTATAGGAGATCAAGAGAGATCACAATAGCATGTGGTTTTTAGTGGTGTAATATCTAGAGCATTTGCGTTAAACTTTCTAAATTTAACTACCTTTAACAATTTTGGAATAAAAGGAACTTTCCTAATGTTTCTTTGACGGCAATGACATTAGAATATTTTCGAGTATGAATTACTAATATTAAATTATGAATGTTTTAGCAATTCTTGTTTTAATTTTTTATGAATGATATTTCATTAATAAAAAGTTAAATTAATATTAAATTACTATATAAAATGGTATAATGGTAAATTGTATCATGTTGAATGAGCAGAATTTTGGGGTTCCTCTCCTAATGTTTCTTTGACGGCAATGACATTAGAATATTTTCGAGTATGAATTACTAATATTAAATTATGAATGTTTTAGCAATTCTTGTTTTAATTTTTTATGAATGATATTTCATTAATAAAAAGTTAAATTAATATTAAATTACTATATAAAATGGTATAATTGTAAATTGTATCATGTTGAATGAGCAGAAGTTTGGGGCACACTCCACACTCGCTCCATTTATTAATCCGAATTTATTGATATAGTAATAAAAAAAATGATTTATCATTAGACTTTGTAAATGGAGTGAGTGGATTAACTTCGATTCGAACTTGTTTAATAATAAATAAAAGTTGAGCTCTGCTCTGCCTGTACTCGCTTACGCTCGTACACTACAAAACAACATTTATAAGTTAACTTTGATAAAATTTGATTTTTTTAGTTAATTTATAGTAATAGAAAAAACTTACCAGTAGATGCTCCAGTAAAAAAAGAGATATTCTTGATGGTATGTCCAATAGTCACGACTTTCTTTCCAAACTCATCTTCTCGTGATCGCCCTATTGAGTTCTTTCCAAACTCATCGACTAGGTTCTCGTGATCGCCATTTTTCTGATCCATCATCTGCGAAGAAAGAAATCTTAAAATTAGGAAAATATATTATTAAGGAATTAGATGTAATTTAGCCATTGAAGTTAGGGCAAATTAAATAGAAAAAACTATGTCGATATATGCTTCATTTTTACTCCCTTCATGATTTTGAGGTGAAAAATTCTGATGTGTGAATTTTGAAAGTTACCTTCATGAAGTGAAAAATTCTGATGTGTGAATTTTGAAAGTTACCTTGAGCAAATTCTCTGGATATAACCCCCAAGTAACCAACCAACAGCTCTCCCGATCTCCTATCTATGTCCAGTTCGGGTTTGGAAAGTGGTTCGGTCAATAGAGGTGCAAGTAAAGCAACCACCTTATGTCGGCATTTTCAATGCCTCACAAAAAATCACGATGAAAGTTAGAATAGAACGGCAACGAGACATTGCAATTGACTAGAAAAAAATACTACGTAGACATATGGTCCCGATCGCACCTCTCAACTTTTTTTAAAAACTCAGTTGGTTGAGGCGTTGAGCATTCGACTTGAGAACAATAATTAATTATAACTTTTTTAAAAATAATTGGAATTATCTTCAAATATTGTTGAAATATTGATGTCTTATCTTAAAAATTAAGATAATGAAATATTTTTTAAAACATATTACTTTTTTAAATACACAATCCAAGAAAAAAATATATCAATATTAATTAATTATTAGTACACTTAGTTTATCAATTAAAATTCAATCAATAAAATTATAATTTAATTGATTTAATTTTACAGAGATAATTTAAATTTTACAAAAACAAAAATAAAGATTAATTAATAAACATTGTAAAGCATCATGAAAAAAAACCTTTAAATTATTATTAATTAATCATTGAAAGAAAAAACCACACAAATGAAATAAAAATTAATTAAAAACCAAGTGAAATAAAAATTAATTAATCAAAACATGTGAAAGTAAAATAAAAAATTAATTAATAAACAAGCATCATAAAAAAATAAAAAACCTTTAAATTAATTAATCACTGAAAGAAAAATTTTAATTAATTATTTCATAATTAATTAATCATTGAAAGAAAAAACCAATCAATAAAACATGTGGAGCATCGTACAAAAATAAAAAAGACTTTTTAATTAATTATTTCATGATTAATTACTAAAACATGTGTAGTATCATGGAAAAACAACAAACTAAAATGAAATTAATTAATAAACATGTGATCATCATGAAAAAATAAAAAATCCTTAAGTTAATTATTTCAGAATTAATTAATCACTTAAATGGAGCATAAAAACAACAAACCACGTAAATGAAATAAAAATTAACCTATCACTAATAAATGTGAAGTTTCCCAAATTACAATTGTTAAAGATTAACTTATCAATGAAAAAATTATTTTTAATAAAAATTAACTTATCACAAGAAAATAATTATTTTAATAATTTTAAAATACTATTTTACTCTTATTTTTTTTTAAACTTTACTTACAACTATTTTATTTTTTAATTTAAAAATATATTTTTACTCTTTATTTTTTTATCAACGATTTAAAAAATAACAATTTATTACATTATTTGTTGGACTAGTACTACTATTTGCTCTATCTCTTGAAAAGATTTGAGTATCTATCTCTTGAAAAGATTTGAGTATGTTTTTATTGTTTGAATTATATTTATTTATTTATTTTTGTGGTTGAAAAATTTGTGACAAGATATAATTTCTCTTTAGCCGACTTTGAAACACTACAAATTGAAAAATCAGTCAAATGTTATGATAATTTTCGGAAAATATTGCTAATCAAAAATTAATATTGTCAAATACTACTCCTTCTTTTGTAATAATTTGGTGCGTTTAATAAATAAAAAATAATTATTTATTACTAAAAATAATAATTATTTATTACTAGAAAAAATAAATAAATAAGCGGCCGAAGAGGAAAAATCAATCCAACAATTTCAATTAAATAATCTTATATTTAATTATATTTCATATTGTAATATTTGTTTTTATTTCATTATTAAAAATATTTTTGTTATAATTTATTTTAATTATTAATGATATGGTTATTGAAAAAAATTAAATTATAAGAAATATTAAATAAGAAACTAAAAAAAAGGTTGATAAATTATTTTTATTAATTTGTAAAAAAAAAGATTATTTTATAAATAATAAATAGTTTTTGTTTTAATTAAATTAAACGTAAATTTAAATATTTTTTGTATGAGTCTCCCCTTCAAATTTATAATAGGTTTGTGTTTTCGTATAGAAGCATATCTCTTTCTCCAAAATAAGTTTTTGATATCGGTTGAAAATGGAATAAGATAGTCAAACATAAACTGGTCCATAAATTCAATGTGAGACAACTCTATTGTTACACCATAAAAATCCAACACCGACACGTGTCCAGACGATCGAAGCCACGTCATCAATGAGGTGGTTGACGCAAGGGGAAGCGATAAACAACAATTAAAACTCGTTGATTCTATGAATACCGAGAATTAATTAAAACATCAAACTTTCGTTGATTCCGAAGAATACCGAAACCTGATAAAAACTTCAACAGAGGAACCTTTTTATTTCATCAAAACAACTACTAAATAAATGACAAAATCCGAATAAATTAAAAAATAGTACTATTTATATTCTGATTTTGTCATTTATTTAGTAGTTGTTTTGATGAAATAAAAAGGTTCCTCTGTTGAAGTTTTTATCAGGTTTCGGTATTTTTCGGAATCAACGAAAGTTTGATGTTTTAATTAATTCTCGGTATTCATAGAATCAACGAGTTTTAATTGTTGTTTATCGCTTCCCCCTGTGTCAGTGGTCAAACGGCGGACAAAAGTCAGATTTGAAGCCAAGCGAGCTCAACAGTAGCCCCGGGCAGACAGCCCCGTGCCAGATTGAGAGATCAGTCAGATAAGACTCCAGGCAAGAGGCAGTGCACCTCTGGTGACATGCAGCAAGTGGGAAGACAAGTTTATTGGGTTTTTAATGTAAACTTTAAAGTCTTGATTCATCCCAATTAGAATGTAATAGGTGGCTAATATGTGGCGTTAGCAGAGCTTGCATGCTCATGCAAATGATAGTATAAAAGAGGGAAAAGAGAGAGGAGGAAAAGACTTCACCTTTTTTATTTCCAAAATACTATAAGTAATAGAAAAGAGCTTTAAGCTCAAGAACACTATGATGTTCATCCTATTTTCAAGATTTTCGACAACATACAAACTTCGATCTATAACTTGTCCTATCAAATAAATATTTGTTGGTGCCCTTCTTAATATACCACCCATTCCAGTAATATAATAATTTAAAGAAAAAGGGTCCGAACATCTATCTCAAACATAAACTTTAACATATTTTTTAAATGCATATATAGTAATCAATTCCTTTTAAAGGGGAGTATGCGTTTATGATTTTATTAGATTTGTTTGGACTTTTAAAATCTAGAGGGTATTTAATTTAGACTTTTAAAAATCAATTAAAATCTGGAGATATTCAATCCCGAATCAATTCCTTTTAACGGGGAGTATGCAGTTTATGATTTTATTGGATTTGTTTGGACTTTTAAAATCTAGAGTTATTTAATTCAGACTTTTAAAAATCAATTAAAATCTTTAGGTATTCAATCCCGAATTTAAAAATCTATTAAAATATATAAGTATTCAAACTCAATAGATTTTAAAAGATTTTAAAAGTCAATAAATTTCTATTGATTTCAATCAAAAAAAAATATTAAGAAAGTCCATGCCTCGAAAAATATATGAGATTTCTACTGATTTTTATTTTAATTGACAAATTAATTATTAAAAAATAATAAAACTTAAAAAATATATAAATAAATATAATAAAGTTAGAAAATACGAATTTAATAAAAAATGACTAATTAATTATTAAAAAAATAATAAAATTTAAAAAATATATAAATAAAGATAATAAAGTAAAAAAAATGAAATAGATAAAAAAAATTAAAAAATAATACTTATATTTTTTATGAGGATGTATTTAAGGAAAATCAAATTCCTATTAAAGCTAGGTAAGCTCAAATGAACATGAATACTTAGAATTGTGGACAACAAATATGTTAATGTTATGTATGACAATTATATAAATGAATATGAGAATAATAATGATGAATAATTATATATATATATATATATATATATATATATATTTTATTTATTTTTGAACTAATTGTGTATTTTATTTTCTAAACAATTTGGATTTTTACAACAATTTGGATTTCTTTATATATACAAGTTTATGGAAATTAATGTAAATCAATTAAAAAATACTTTCTCGGTCCAAAGACACCTGACATACTTTCCTCAATAGTTGACACACCCCAAACCTTGTGTCATGCAGTATACAGGTCCAGGGTTCAAACCTTGTGTCATGCAGTATACAAAAATAATTATTACGAAGCCTTACATTGAGGGTTGGGCTTGGTCGGACTTTAGGGTGGTAGGCTCGGGTTAACGGATTTTTGTGTCATGCAGTATACAAAAATAATTATTACGAAGCCTTACATTGAGGGTTGGGCTTGGTCGGGCTTTAGGGTGGTAGGCTCGGGTTAACGGATTTCCCTACGGGTATGGCCGTAGGGAATGCCAGTATTTTTTGTAGTGGTAAGTGTGATAATTTTTTTTATTTTTTTATTTACAAAGTAATTGTGATAAATTTGTTTGAAACAAACATTACTAATAATGGGTCATATTTTCTTTAGAATTTACAAGGTAAATATGATCATTTCCTTAATTGATCTTATTCATTAGGCCATCTCCAACTTAGAAATTAAAATTTAAACTTAAAATAAGTAGATTTATAAATTTGTTTGAAACAAACATTACTAATAATGGGTCATATTTTCTTTAGAATTTACAAGGTAAATATGATCATTTCCTTAATTGATCTTATTCATTAGGCCATCTCCAACCTAGAAATTAAAATTTAAACTTAAAATAAGTAGATTTAAGTTTACATTAATTTTATTTCAACCGAGAAATCAATACTAAAACTCTAAAGAATATTCTCGAAATATTCTTATTATACCATTTTTATATTATTTTTTATAAATAATCAGCATTTTACAAATTTACAATTTAAACTCTTAACTTTTGAAATTAAAAAATAGTAAAAATTATTTTAATTATAATATCAATTGAATAATTTAGTATTCAATTTAATTCCATATTATGATATATATTTTTATTTTATTATTAAAAATATTTTTATTAAAATTTATTTTAAGAAGTATTAATGATATAATTATTAAAATAATTATATTGCAAAAAAACATTAAATGAAAAATCAAAACAAATAAAAATAAATAAATTGTTGAGTCATTTTATTAATTTGTAAAAGATAAATGTTTATTTTATAAATAAAAATAGTTATTGATTTGAGTTTGAGTTAAACATAAATTTGAGTATTTTTAAACCCGTAATAGATTTATGTTTTGGTATCGATGGGAACAACTCTCCTACTTCAAAATGAGTTTTTGGTAGCGGTTGGAGATGCTCTTATTAGGTCAATGCTATAAAATTTAAACTTAGACAATCATATCCCTTCCCAATTTTTTTTATAAGGAGGAGAGACTAGAAACTCCACCCGTCCCTCGATCGAGTAGGATGTAAATCGAGGAATGTGCCCGAGTAGCAGATACCTGTGCGAGATGTAAATCGAGGAATGTGCTCGAGTAGCACACACGCCCGAGTAGCAGACACCTGTGCGAGAGAGTCAACCTGTCGAACTCCAGGACAAACA
Source organism: Euphrasia confusa (assembly GCA_954870475.1). Classification (NCBI taxonomy): domain Eukaryota; kingdom Viridiplantae; phylum Streptophyta; class Magnoliopsida; order Lamiales; family Orobanchaceae; genus Euphrasia; species Euphrasia confusa. The sequence continues at coordinate 36,062,118 of OX940960.1, forward strand.
TTCATAATATTTTAATAAAAATTTGTCTCACTCGAAATCGTCGAGAAATTACACTTATATTATCACAGACCTTACCACTCGACAATGCTGAGACTCCCTCCCCAAAATTTAATATTTTGCGATGTAAATGTTCGACTCACTTCAAAGTCAATTTAAAGTATTTTACTTTCTCAGTTTTTCTTAAAACATACCGTACCATTTGCTATCCTATCATCAAAACAAAAGATTTTTTTTATAAAATATACTACAGTATATAGTAATGTTTTTATTGTTCTGAGAAATAAAAATTATTATATTTTGTATTTATTTTTGTGGTCAAACAATTGTCATGAGAAAGACGAAGTCACTGTACCCATAAATTAAAGCAAGATATAATCTATACATATATAATTTCAGGATCCACTAATGCCACGTGGACCAATAGGAAAGCAATAATAATGTTGTGTTCACACTATAAATTATAAATAAAAATAATATAAATTATAAATAGTAATATTATTAAGCATATTTAAATTATTATATATAAATTTTAAATAGTAACTTGAAATTATATATTTTTGGTAATAATAATTATTAATCATCTTAAATATATAAATTTTTATTTTTTTTCTCAAAATTCTTTTTTATTCTATTAATATTAATTTAATTTCAATTAACCGTATCTTATTTTCTCAAAATTCTTTTTTATTCCATTAATATTAATTTAATTTCAATTAATCGTATTTTATTTTCTCTTGCTATAATTTGGGTTCATATGTTATTTTTTATTTTTCTGAAATTTCAATTAATCGTATTTTATTTTCTCTTGCTATAATTTGGGTTCATAGGTTATTTTTTATTTTTATGAACATTGAATCGATTTACATGTATACGTCCTTCTATTCATTCATTTTTTTTCCTCGATTTTTTTTTAATTTTATGTATTAATTATAATTTATTCGCAGATTCCAAAATCAAATTGTTGAGTTATTAATTATGTTGGACTAGATTTTTTTTTAATTTTTAGTTATCCCTAATTCAGTTATGTTAAATTTTACAGGTTAACGTACGTTATATTAATATAATTGCATTTCTGCCATCTCATCTCCTTCCTTTTCACCAAGTAAATTCAATTTTTTTTATATTTTTATTTATTTTTCAACTTTATAATTTTTATTTTCCATTTATTTGGATTTTCTGCCAGCGGTTTTAGGTATTTGTTGGATGCGTTTGTCACTAGAGAAATGCAGAGACGAGAAACTCATATTCCACTAGATCAGAGGCTCCTCGAACGGGTAGAATGAGACGAGAAACTCCTCTTCCACCAGATCAGAGGCTCTTCGATCGGGTATGATGTAAATCGAGGGATGCGCCCGAGTAGCAGACACATGTGGGAGAGAGATCGGGTAGGATGAGACGAGAAACTCCTCTTCCACCAGATCAGAGGCTCCTCAATCGGGTGGATGTAAATCAAGAGATGCGCCCGAGTAGCAGACACATGTGGGAGAGAGATCGGGTATGATGAGACGAGAAACTATTCTTCCATCAGATCAGAGGCTCATCGATCGGGTAGGATGTAAAACGAAGGATGCGCCCGAGTAGCAGACACATGTGAGAAATAGTCAATAGGTCTCATCCAAGGACTAACTTCATAATATTTCAATAAAAATTTGTCATATCCGAGATTCGAACTCTGCGTCGTCGGAGAATTACACCAACATCATCACAGACCTTACCACTCGGCTATGCCCAAGAAGCTTACATACTATAAATTATATCAAACATGCGTAGTCTTTGAAAATAATAAAATTTTAATACGAATTTACAAATTTTAATAAGAGATCGATTATTAAATAAAATAATTTGTTAGTCCATTAATAATTTTTTGGCCGAAATACGTTGGAGATTAAATAAAATTTTAGATTATTTCAAACAAATAAATCACGTGCATCGCACGAGCGGTGATACTAGTTTCTCTTAGTGACTTTGAAAAATCAGTCAAATATTACTCGTTTGTTATTTCTCGGAAAATATTGCTAAATATTAAACTATTTTAATACTGTACTAATATAATATGACATTCAATCATTCATCTTCAACTTTCTCTCTGCGATTTTTATTATTTTTGCGGTTTTTTTAAAAATAATTATTTATTACTAGAAAAAAAATAAAAATTGTTGAGCTACAGTAACAATGGCGGCCGAAGAGGAAAAATCAATCCACCAAGTACTCTCCCTCCCGATCCTCCTCGCCGATCGCGTCATCAAGTCCTCCGAAGAGGCCCAATCTTTCAAGCCCGAAATCTCCGACCTGGCCCGCCAAGTCACCCACCTATCCCAGCTCCTCCGCTCCGCCGCCCGCCTCACCACCAATTCCGCCGCCCTCTACGATCGCCCCATCCGCCGCGTGTCCGCAGATCTCACCAAAGCCCTCGACCGAGTCCTAACCCTAGCTCGAAAATGCCGCCACAAGAAAACCAACGTCCTCCTCCACGTCCTCTCCATCACCACCGCCGCCGACTTCAAAAAGCTCTCCACCCTAATCGATTCCTCACTCGCCGACATGAAGTGGGCCCTCTCGATCCTCACCCAAAACTCCGAAAACCACGGCCCCATCAACCTCTCCCTGCCTCCGATCGCCACCACCGACCCTATTTTGGCCTGGGTCTGGCCCTACATCGCCGCCGTCCACTCGGGCCGGGCCGAGGCGGCCCACGAGCTGGCCAATTTAGCCCGGGGCAACGACAGGAACAAAAAGATCATAGCAGAAGAAAATGGGATCCCTCCCCTTCTCAACATGTTGAAGGATGGTACAAACCCCGAAGCGCAGGGTGCAGCCGCTAATGCTCTGTGCAATCTCGCCGACGACCGGGCCCGTGTGAGGTTGATCGCTGATTCACTAGGCGTCCAGGTCATCACGAAAGCCCTGAACGAGGCCCAGACTAAAGTCCAAGCTACGTTGGCTAATTTAGTGTCGAGAATGTCGGAAAACGACCCTGAAGTTCAAGAGGACTTCGGGAGAGAAAACGTGACCCGTCCTTTGGTCACCCTCTTGGGCGTGGACGTGGACCTCACTGAGTTCAAGGAGGCGGGCCCGAGAAAGACTGTCAGTGGGCTGCATTCGCTCGTCGAGATCAACAAAGGGCTGACGAAGAAAAGTGTTAGCTCGGAGATCGGATTTAGCAGGCATCACAACAATAATCTGAAGGAGAAGGAGAAGCAGAGAGAGGTGGATACGGAGGTGAAGTCGAGGCTTAAAGTGAATTGCGCGAACGCGTTGTGGAAATTAGCGAGGGGCAGTTTGTCAAACAGTAGGAAAATCACGGAAACTAAAGCTCTGCTTGTTTTGGCGAAAATTATCGAAGAAGAAGAAGAGGGAGGAGAGTTGAAGGCGAATGCGTTGATGGTCGTGATGGAGTTGGCTGCTGTTGCCGAATCCAACGTGGATCTCAAACGCGCGTCTTTCAAGCCAACCTCGACAGCTGGCAAGGTCCTATTGGATCAGCTCTTGAAGGTCATAGACGAGGAAAGCAAGATTCCAGCTATAAAAGCGGTCGGTTGCCTGGCTTCCATGTTCCCAGCTAAGGAAAAACGGATTGTGCGATCTTTGGTTCTGCAGCTCGACCATAAGAATCCAGAGGTCTCGTCTGAGGCAGCTAGGGCTCTGGGGAAATTTGTGTGCGAAGAAAACTATAACTGTCGAGAGCACTCGCTCTCTGTGATTGAGTTTGATGGGGTGCAGAAGTTGATGAGTTTGTTGGGGAGGGTCGGCAACAACGAGCGGGGTGCTCTGCATAACTTGGACGAGCTCGTTTTGCTCTGCCACCTGGCGATAAGCGCGGGTAATAGCAAGGCGCTCGAGCGAGGGAGGGCTTTGAGCGTGTTGGAAGGGGCGGCGAGGAATGTGGTGAGCCATAATCCGGAGATGAAGGAGTTGTTTGCTAAGGCTATACACCAGCTTAGTATACATCATGCCCATAGGCATGCTTGAATCCATATTTGAGGGTGTTTTTGTAAATGCGAAACTCCTATTCGTGGGGCTGTTTGTAATATATATGCTCTTATTTCATTTTACGCTTTAGTATACGGGAAAGAATATGGCTGTGAAGCTCCAGTGAAGTTGTTGGAGAAGCTTTTATATGCGATGTTGCAATCATTGTTGTAGACTTGTAGTCTCTCAGGTTCATTGTATTTCAGTACTTATATTTTTAAGGGGGACTTTTTAATAGTTTCTTGTGCAAATGTTGAATGTAGGTTCTCGTGTCTGACATCAACATTGGATATTACAAACACTCGGGGTCGTCTAATCATATGCAAGTCTTGGTATCACCTTGAATTGTTCTACCAGTTCATATAGTATTGTACTTTGTTTTTGCAGTCGTATTAACTCTCTTTTTTCCAACGCATTTAGCCTTTAATTAACGGTCAGCCAGTGAAGAATCTGAAGAGCTTGACTAGTATGGTGGAGAGCTGCAATGACGAATATTTGAAATTTGACTTGAAATGACCATATGGCTTAGCATAGCATATGAGTTGAACAGGGGGCACACTTTGTGAAATATAAAAAGAAAAAATATCAGGGGCCATTTGTAATTTTATATAAATATGACTGGATTTCAAGTATCTTTTGTAGCATTACTTTTACTTTCCTCACGAGTCACTACCAATGCATACCATCCGCCAGGTCAAATGATCACGTGATGTCATCCTATTTTGTATCTGGATGAAGAAAAATTACAATTTTAAATTATTTTAGAGTTTAGGGTGGCGCTTGGCTCAGCAGAGGAATCATTGAAAACAATTAATTTGAATTTGATGAAAAATGAAATTCAATTCATTGACACCAAAAATACGTTTTCATTTAATTATAGTTTTTCACATAATTTCAACAAAGTTACTTTTTTTTTGTTTCGTTTATTTTACCGAAAATTATAGTATATGATCACCATACTTCTGATTTAAACAAAGTTCAATTTTTTTTGTTCTTTTAACCAGAACAAAGGTCCTCCAACATCATCACTTTTGTAAACGTATCAAAATCTCAGTGAAGTAAATCATGATTTTGTTTTAAAAATTATATTTTTTAATGAAATATTATTTTAATTTTTTTAAAAAATATTATTATTATTATTATTATTATTATATTATTATTCTATTATGATCTTGTTGGGTGGATTTAAAATTTTGATTATTAAACATGTTATTAATTTTGATCCGCTACACACCCACTCCATTTAATTACATGTCTATTTGTCCTCCTCTACTTGGCAAATAAATTTTGCTTGTAATCAATTAAAATTTTCGAATTCAATTCAGGGTTTTCTAATCAGATAAAATATGATCCCTATCAGTGTCACATCGCTCTCCCTTGCATTGCAGAAGCTTGTTTCTCCGGTCAAGAATGATAAGATGACTAACGAATCTGTTTTGACTTTCATAATAGTTTTGTGGGAAGGAATGAAATCCAAGATGACTGCCGAATCTGTTTTTTTTGTAATTGTGCTCATTTCTCTATGCAAACTTTTAGAGGGGTGTATTGATTTGGGATTTTGTTGGATTTTTTAAGACTTTAAAAATTTGGAGGTATTCAATCCGGATTTTAAAAAGTCTATTAAAATCTTGGGGGTATTCAACCTGGATTTTAAAAATTCAATTAAAATTTATAGATATTCAATAGTTTATGAATTTTTAAGAATTTTAAAAGTCAATGGATTTTAAAGGATTCTTTTTAAAAAATACAAAGCAATTCCATCCTCCAAAATCTCTTGTAATTAGGAGAGATTTCTACGGATTTATTCTAATCAACTAAATTATTTTTAAAAAATAATAAAATCTTAAAACAAATATATAAAATTAAATAAAAAGAACAAACTAATAAAAATAGAATTTCTTTTAATCAACAAAATTATTTTTTAAAAATAATAAAAACTTAAAAAATATATATAAAATTAAATAAAAAAGACAAAATAGAAAAAAATATATTTTTAAGAAAAAAATTCGTTGAAAAAGAAGAAAAAAATAATATTTTAAATAAAAACTATACTTTAACTATCAATAAAATTTTCACAAAATTAAAAATATTTTTTTATGATAAAAATAATTAAAAATATATTTAAAATTTTAATAATATAAATAAAGATATAAATGATACTATATTAATATTTTTTTAATAATTTGAATTAATTTTTTTTATATAGAAAAATGTGTTTCATATGACGGTTATATCAATAAGTAATGCGAAAGTTTATGAAAATTTATGTAAATCAATTAAAACGCATGTTTCAAAATCTTTTAAAGTCTATTAAAATCCGTATAAATCAATAACAAAAGTCGGTCAAACTCTGCAAAGACTCCGTGGATTTTCAAAATCCACGGACTTTTTAAAATCCATAAAAATCTAACAAAATCCGAATCGAATACACCCTCCTTAGAATATGGTGTTGTACTATAATTACAACAAATTATAGTGTAAACTATTTAAATTTTAATGTTTAATATAATATAATTGCAATAAATTATAGTTTAAGCAATTTTGATTAATGTATCAATATTAAAATATTTATATATTTTCTAAATTTATATTATATATAATTAATTATAGGTCAATTTTTTTTCACCTTCATTACTAATCAGTATGTACATTCCGTTGATTATTTTATTTTATTTTTTAATTTCGCAAAATACATATTCTACCCTACACCTTACTTCACTATTATATAAAAAATCATAAATAAAAATTTAGAATTGTAATTGTTTCCCACAATCCCACCTTTATTTTAGAACACTTTAAAATGGTTAAAGGTACTTAAAAATTGAAAATGTTTAAAAAGTGTTTTTAAATATTAAAAAATAATTTAAGACCATTTAAAATATTGTAAATTTATTTAAAAATTATTTTAAAATTATTTGAAAGATAATTTAAAATTAATTAAAAATTATTTTAATATATTTTAATTATCTCAAAATTATTTTTGTACAACTTACTACTAAATTATTATTAATATATATTGAAAATTGTCTTAAATAAAAATTATAGAAGAAGAAGAAGGAGAGTTGAAGATGGTCGTGATGGAGTTGGCTGCGGTTGCCGAATCCAACGGGGATCTCAAACGCACGCACTTGACAGTCGGCAATGGCCTCTTGGATCAGCTTTTGAAAGTTATAGACGAGGAAAGTAAGGTTCATCATGGGCATATATAGATAGGCATGCTTGAATTCATATTTGAGAGTGTTTTTTGAAAATGCGAAACTCTTATATGGGTTTTGTTGCAATTACCGCGAACCTCGTGGGGTTGTTTGTAATATACGAGTACTCTCTTATTTCTAACGAACTTGAAATAAGTAATAAAGGATTTAACATTTACATGATTTTAAAAAAAGAAATACTACTGTATTAGGATTCTGAAATAAATAATTTAAAGGATTAAAATAGTTTTTCTTTTTTATAAAGGAAAAGAAATAAATGAAAGAGAGTTTCTATTTGTTAAATTTTTACTTGATTGGGAGGAGACTTGGGGAAATCAAATGCCAATGTGGTTGACCAATAGAAGAAATATTAGGACCACAAACGAATAAATTGGAAAGTTTAGGACCACAAACGAATAATGCACTCTTCCATATATCAATTATATGTACAATCTCAAACAAAAACAATTAATCTTCAAATACATCATCATCACATATAGCAAGAAAATCCTAAAACAATGTGAACAAGTTGAAAAAAAGGTGAAAAGAAAAATAACCAACAATGTGTGTATGTGTATGAGTGAATGATGAAAATAAATAAATTACAAAAACTAACCCTCAAGTTTAGTCAAATTACATAAAAACAACAAAACAATTTATCTTATGAAGTTTTCAAATGGAATATGAAACCTTAAAAGATAAAGAGTTTTCTTGTTCGTAATTAGACTAAACTTCAGAGTAGTTCTTGTAATTTCAAAACCCGAAGACGAAGATCAAGTAGAAGACACTATACCGTCTATATTGGTCGAAAGGAATCCATGTTTGCTGCACCCAATTCATGAGACATCGACTCGAATGCGAAATTACTAAAATCTCCCTGATCACGCCCTTCCTCTTCGTGCCACGAATGCGGCTTCCTTTCTTGAAACTCAAAAACCGACGACGCAAACTTGTTCTCGTCGTCCCAATCAGGAAACGAGCTCCCATTGTCAAAGTTCTTGTTCCTTCCCTCGTCTCCATAAGCCCGAACCTCCACATTCCCCTGATGATGATAACCGGACTCGAAAGTCAAACCATGATGATCAAAACCGTTCGAGAACATAATAACGGGATCGTTGAGAGTTTGGTAAGCTTGCTCCTCCATCGGGGGGTGCAGGCCCCCGTTGACACGAAGCGACGAGGAGGAGGAGGATTCGGCGCTACCCTTTTCGCCTTTCGCCATCGGCTTGTGGCTGCTGGGGTCGATGCCCTGCCTCATCAGCTTCTTCTTGAGGGAAGAGTTCCAGAAGTTCTTGATCTCGTTGTCCGTTCTCCCCGGAAGCTGAGTCGCGATCTGGGCCCACCGGTTGCCGAGAGCCTCGTGCAACGCGACGATCATGTCCTCTTCCTCTTGCGAAAACATGCCCCTCTTCAAATCGGGCCGAAGATAATTGATCCATCTAAGCCGGCAACTCTTTCCACATCTCTGCAACCCTTTATTAAAAATCAAAACAAGAAAATGTTATCTATATGATATAAAAGAGCAATGTTTGTTTTTTTTGGTTTGTTAAAAAAAACCTGCCAATTTAGGGACAGAGCTCCAGCAACCGACACCGTAGTTGGTGATGTAGTTGTGGAGCTTTTCGTCTTCTTCGGGCGACCATAAGCCTTTCCTCTGGTGTTGCTTCGCATTGCACGAATTTCGGCCCATGATCAAAGTGTGCAGTGTGTGGGATGTCTTGTTAGGAACAAGGAGATGTGATTAAATAGTAATATGGATAATTGAAAAGGGTTTAGAAGGTGATTAAATAAAATAATAAGTAACTCTTAGGTTTCAAGTCATATGGAAGCAAAGCAAAGCAAATTACTCAAGTGGTTTCAAAGATATTTTTTTGGCTATGCTTTTACAATTGGGAAGGATTGGATTTTAAGATACAAGAAGTTCTTGATATAAATTGATAAAAGAACAAAAAGGAAATGTATGCAATGTATGTATGTATGTATGATTTAAATAGTTGTGAATTAATGAACATTTTTAAAGAGTAAATTAGTAGTTGATTGGTGTGATAATTAAGAGATTGGGGGGCTCTCATTTAACAATAGACACAAAATGGCCTCACAAATTCATGGGAATGTGGTTAATGTTGTGGCCCAAATCTTGATTTCATTGTCTATCTTTTTCTTCTTCAAACTCACTCATCCCTTCATTTCCTTACTAAGGACTTTCTATGGAAAGTTGAATTGGTGACAAAAGTTCACATTCAGATTTGATTTCCTCATTAATAATACTCTTTCAAATTTGTATATATATATATATAAAAACCCGAGTCAAGTGAGTTCGCGGAACTGCGTAACATGTCATCTCTTTTGTGTTCGCATACTTTTTTTTACTTGTGGCTCATAGTCTACGAATTTACGATTGAGGTGTTTAACGAACTTTAAACGACAAATTCAAATTTTCATTTTCTTCTAACTCTAGCTAGTACCATATTGAAATCAAGTATCACTCATTTTAATAACTATACAGGAATCACATATAATTAAACTAAATTCTAATGAAAATAAAAATAAAAATGACAAGTTCGAATATTTATCATTGTGCACATCTCATTTTTATATGGGAATTCCAACTCACCGACACAAAAATGGGCAAATAAAATATTAGAAAAAGGCATGAAGAAAAAAGGAAAAGGGAAAAAGAACTTTCAAGAAAACTAAAATAAAAAGTAATGAAAAATTTAGAATTAGGAAAATATATATAATTAAATATTGAAATGCATCCCTTTATGGGTGCACTTAAATATGAATATTTTTTTCTTGCTAGGAAAAGAGAAACAAAGATACGTGTTGAAAACACTAGCAACTTACTTGTGAAACATGAAAGATGAGAAATATGAATTTCACAAATTGTCTTTTTTTTTTCAATTTATTGAAAAATAGTTACATATTAAGTTTTGTAGATAAATTGACTAATAATCCAATTTTTTATGAGAATTTTATTTGACACTAAAAAATAAAATTGAAACGTGAACCAATTATATAGTACGGAGTATATAGTTATTTCGTTAAATTAATTTATTGAACAAGAAGAAAAAATGTTTAAATAATTTTCAAATATGTAAATTTGTCCTTCAAACATAACTGCAAATAAGAATTATGAATTTTGTTACAAGCGAACAAATATCAATTTATTTACATAATTGCCCTTAAAAATGTATTGTCAATCAATAGGATTATTAATAGATTTCGACGTTTCGTTATGGGCTTAGTAGTCATTTTCATTTGTACGTATTCTCGTCACATCCCTATTAAAATAGAGTAATTACAAATGGACCCGCATTAATTGGTATATTTCCATTTATGCACACGTGGTTTTAAAAAATTCTCCATGTTATTGACTCGGGAATGCGGGATTATATCCTACTAGTATCAACTGCCCGTGCGATGCACGGTAAAATGAGTGTAATTTTTTCAGTTAAAAATTGCTAAAAACAAAAAACTGAATATTTGTATTTTATATCAATTATAAATTTATACTTATTAAAAATTATAAACAAATTTATTTTATTAGTGTATTTTTAATTAAATTTTTGAACAATTATCTAATAAGTTGTATTGTGGTAAGAATTTAAATGAATTAATTTCGTTTAATAAAATTGGATTTTTCGAAAAATGAATCATAATTAGTATTGTAGTTAAATTTTATATTTTGAATTTTCTATCACACTCGGTTAAAGATTGAACTTTGAATTAGTAACTTTAGAATTTAAGGTTATAATTTTAAATATATTTATGGAATACGTAGCTATAAAAAAATAACCAAACTATACCACATAATTAATTTATAAATTTTGACCTTTGTGTTGTTGAGTTGGGTTAAATAAAGCGGGACAGAGATTAACATTTACTCTTGTTAATCTTAATATCATAAGTTATCATTACGGGGAATTGACGACGCTAAACTGAAACGGAATTCCCTAATCGGATGGATTGAGCGTCAACCTTTGAATATATACGACATTTTCTGAATCTTTTTTTCCTAAACATCATTATCAATCGATCTCCGTTGCATAAACCGGTCGTGTGTTCAATATTTCGTAACATCATTATCGGCACCTGATATACTTCGAAAATTTGATATGTTTGAGATAATTATAATTCTATAAAATTAAACAAATAAGTCTGAACGGAAGTGAAATTAAGTTTAATTGAAATTAATTTTAAAATATTAAAATAATAATAATAATAAAAAAAAAGTGAACTGAACTGAAACTAATGAGACTGAACCGAACTGAAATTAATTTAACTAATTTGAACGGAACTGAACTTAAAGGATTTGAACGGAAAAAATTGAAAATAAGTCTAACAGAACATGTGCTTAAGTGAGGTTAAAAAAATACTTTATTCATGTTTGTAAAATTGAAAAAAAAATGGACTAAAACTGGGTGATCTGAACTGAATTTAATAGGTCTGAATTGAAATAAACTGAACTTATTAAGTAGTAACGAAAGTAAACTTAATAAGTAGAAACTAAAATGAAATGAACTGAACTTAACATGTCTAAACTAAAATGAAATAAATTGAACTTAATAGGTCTAAACTGAACTGAACATAGGAGTTGTTCTTTTGAACTTATTTCCATACGTTTCAGTTAAGTTCAGTTCAGTTCAATTTAGTTAAATCATTTAATTTTTTATTTTTATTCTTTTAACAATTTGAAATTAAGGAGATAATTTATATTATTTAGAGTATTTATAGTATATATAATAATTCAGTAATATAAACAATCAGCTGATTTTGGGTTCTTTATCAATAAAATTATAGGAAATAATATATAAAATATTTATTAAGGATTAAAAATGTTATTTTGGATTCGAAATCGTTGAAATGAACTGCACTAAGGACTTGTTCTTTTGGACTTAATTTTAGTCAATTTCAGTTCAGTTCAGATTATTTCAGTTCAGTTCAGTTCAAGTCGCTTCAGTTCAGTTCAGTTGTTCAGATCTTAAGTTCATCTTCAATTAAGTCTGTTTCAAAATAAAATAAAATAAAATAAAATAAATAATGATTTCAATCAATAATTTTATGTATACAATCTATTTAATATCACAATATTATATATATTTTAAAAATACTATTTAATGATTTATATTAATTATTATTATTTTTATAAAAATATCATTCCAATTAAGTTGAGATCGATTAAGTTCAGTTCAATTCAGTTCAGATCGTTCAGTTCAGTTCAGTTCAGTTCAGCCGGTTTCAGTCCGAAAGAACAAATATTAAACTTAACATGGTTGAAATGAACTGAACTTAATAGGTCTGAACATAACTGAGCTTAATAGTTCTGAACTAAACTAAACTGAAATTAAGGTCAATTGAATTTAATTTTAAAATATTGAAATAATAAAAAAAAATAGAAAAAAAAATTAAATGAATGAATTAACTGAATTGAATGGATCCGAATTGAACAGAATTCAATTTATTTGAACTGAATTGAACTTAATGAGTTTGAACTGAGAATAAATCAAAAAGAACAGGTACTAAGTGTTGCTAAAAAAATACTTTATTCATGTGTGTAAAACTAAAAAATCTTTTGACTTAAGAACTGTTCATTTGTACCGAAACTGGTTGAATAGAATGTCTGAACTTAATAGAATTTAATAGGACTGAAATAAATTGAACTCAACTGACCTTAATAGATCTGAACTGAACTTAATTGAAATTAAGTTCAATTGAATTTAATTTTAAAATAATTAAATAATAAAAAATACACCATTTAACCCTTGTTCTTTTGGTATTGTTCTAATTTCACTTTAGTTTAGTTCAATTTATTTCAGATCCGTTAAGTTCAAGTCATACATTAAGGACTTGTTCTTTTGGATTGATACTCGTTCAACTAAATTGAATGAACTTAATGTGTGAAAAGAAATAAATTGAACTAAAAATAAAGTTCAATTTAACTTAATTTTAAAATAATGAAATAATAAAAAAAATGGCTGACTTGAACTTAACTTAATAGATATGAATTGAACTTATTAGGTTTGAACTGATCCGAATGAGTCTGAATTGAAATGAACTAAACTTAACTAAAAAAGAGAATAAGTCCAAAAGAAAAGGTCTTAAGTTCGGTTCAATTCAGATCCATTATGTTTAGTTTAGTTCAATTATTTATTTTTTATTATTAATATTTCTTATTATTATTTTAAATATTTTCAAATTAAATCATATTATGTTCAGTTTATACCATTTTAGTTCAAACCTATTAAGTTCAGTTTAGCCCTATATTGAGTTTAGTTTAGTTCAGTTCAGTTTAGCCAGTTTAAATCTAAAAGAACATGTCGTAAACTAACTTAAACTTAATAGGTGTGAACTAAACTGAATAGGTCTAAACAGAACTTGATTGAAATTAATAGATCTGAATTGAGCTTAATAAAATTAAATTGTTAAAGTAATTCATTTGTTTATATTTCAAAAAATATTCCCACTCTCACAATTTTTTTTAGAATGATACACTAAAAAAACTTGAAAATGTTTTTTAATAATATTTTTAATGTTTTTATTCATCATTTGAATTATATAACCCATGTAAATTGTGAATAGTTCAATAAAGCGAACTTAGAATAAGTCCAAAAGATCATGTCTTAAATCATTATAAATCATTAAGGACCTTATCTTTTGGACTGAAATTGGCTAAAGTGAATTGAACTTAATATATCTGAATTGAACTGAAATTAAGTTCAATTTAATTTAATTTTTAAAATATTGAAATAATAATAATAATAATAATAATAATAATAATAATAATAATAATAATAATAATAATAATAATAATAATAATAATAATAATAATAATAATAATAATAATAAATAAAATAATTAGATTAATTAAATAAATGAACTGAAATTAATAAATCTGAATTGAACTGAATTTAATGAATTTGAATTGAACATTACTTAAGCAAATGAGAATAAGTCCAAAAAAACATGAACTATGTGATGCTAAAGAAAATACTTTATTCATGTGTGTAAAATTAAACTAAGGAATTATTCTTTTGGATTGAAACTAACTGAATTGAACTGAATTAAACTTAATATGCCTGAACTGAAGTGATTTAATAGGTTTGAACGGAACTGAACTCGAATTTAATAGGTATGAACAGAAATGAATTGAACTCTGAACAAAGAAATGAATTGAACTCAGCTGAAACTTTGTTCATTCTGAAATTAACTGAACTGAAATTAAGTTTTATTAAATTAAATTTTAAAAAAATTGAAATAATAATAATAATAAAAATAAACCATTAAGGGCATGTTGTTTTGGATTTATTTTAATTTCACTTTAGTTCAGTTCAGAACCGTTAAGTTAAGTTAAGTTTAGTTTAGTTTAGAACTATGAAGGATATGTTCTTTTGGATTGAAACTTGCTGAACTAAAATAAAATGAACTTATTAAGTTTGAACGGAACAAAAATTTAAGTTCAATTTAATTTAATTTAAAAATATTGAAATTTAATTAAGTTCACTTAAACTGGATTTATTTATTAAATTTAGTTTAAAAGAACTTGTGAACTTAATAAGTTTGAACTGAATTGAATTTCATATCTAATTTTTTTTATTAATATTAATAAAACTTTGTTGAAAAACAATTAAATTGAGAGTGCTTTTACATTATTAATTATTTCACTACATTAAAAATGTGACTAAAAAAAAGATCAAATCCTACTTTTTAATATTAATTTTGGATACATATTTGATTTGTATTTAAAAAATGTGAGGAAAAAAATTTAAAATTTGATGATAAAATAAATTATTTTTAATGATATTGTAAGAAAAATTCAAATATATCAAAGAATAACAATATTATTATTTAAAAATCTATATTAAGTGTGAATAATAATAAAATTGGAGACATATTTATGTTTTAGAAATGCCATGCTCATATTTTTTAGTGTTCATATTATAAATATTAACCCAAAATTTAGATATATTTTATAAATATTTT
Organism: Euphrasia confusa; assembly: GCA_954870475.1. Taxonomy (NCBI): domain Eukaryota; kingdom Viridiplantae; phylum Streptophyta; class Magnoliopsida; order Lamiales; family Orobanchaceae; genus Euphrasia; species Euphrasia confusa. The sequence continues at coordinate 36,077,264 of OX940960.1, forward strand.
TACCCTAATTGGGTTAATAAATATATACCCAATTATAAACATATTTGTTTCAAGAGAATTAATAATGCTTAGACCTCCTCCATATATAAACTTCTTTACAAAAAAGTATATAGAAGTGTTATTCTAAAATCAATATATTGGAAGCAATCATTTAAATTCATGGAGAATCAGAAGACTTTTTTGCAATTTACGATGAAAAAGTTTATGAGTTTTTTTGCATGTGTTATATTAAAAATATAAGAGGGGAGTTAAAAATCAGTTTTTATAAATAATAATTTAATTTAAAAATATAATTTTTTTATTAAGTAACTCTGCCTATGAATTCAAGTAATGTAATATTTTAGGAGAATTTAAGATTTATAATATTAGTAGAATATTAATATTTATTATTATAATTTTATTAATAACTTTGAGAAAGACTATTCGAAATCTTGACATGTAATGACTACGGTTAAATAGGAAATATAATTAATTGAATATTATTTTATGAGATAGATAAAGTTTATATTATTATAATTTCCATAAATAAGTGATTAAGAATGGACAGGTATTTGTAAAGATATGAATCATACGTGTTATTAATCATTTCCGTATTATTATTATGATTATTATTCATGTTATTATTATTTATATTATTATTATATATGTAGTGCAATTATATAATTATATAAATAAAAATGTCAGTTGTATAATGATTGATTGTGTGTTTATTACAAAATTTAATTATTTCCGTATTTGATTAAAGAAATTCAAAATTCAAAATATATAATTTAAATTCAAATTAAATAGACAAACAGAACTATGGATCAAAATCAATATCAATTATAATTCTTTATTTTAATATTCATTAATAATAATATTATTAATATTAGTATTATCCTTATTGTTGACATTATTTATTATATGTATCATCCCAAAAATAAACCAATAAAAGATCTATTATTAATTATTAATTAAAGATTAAAATTAATTAACACTTAATATGAGTTGTATATTTGTGTGTTTAAATAGGATTTTTTTTTGTTGTACTAAATTGAGAAAATGAAAAATAATACTATCTTATAACATTATTTAACATTATTTATAAAATCAAAAACGTTGTAAAATAAAGTAAAAAGTCACAAAAATGATTAACATTGAATTTTTAAAATAAAGAAATAAATAATTAAATTTACAAAAAAAAAAGTAAATGTTATAATAAGCCGTAAACAATATAAATAATAAAAATAAAATCCAATTAAATATAAATAAAAAATATAAAATCAAATTATTTAAACTTACCTGCACATAAAATTACTTCCAAATTATTTAAGAATTAAATTATAAAATTAAAAATCAAAGATTATACAAAAAATTAGATATTAAATATAAAAAATGGAAAAAATGAGATTAATTGAAAAATAAATATAACAAAAATTTAATTACTTTTGAATTGCAAAAAAAAAAATGTAATTTCATACATACATATATATATAGATACATGCATGAATAATATGAATAATATTTATTAATTCAAAAACACAAAAATATGATGAAATTGAAAAAAGTATGGATTAACTCAATACTTCATATTCAAATATCGTAAAACATTTATATTACCGGCACATAATATGGAGTACATAATTGTATATGAATAAAAAATATGACTATATAATTGTAAATGAATTAACAAAAAACAAATGAAATAAACAATGAAATAAAGTAATGGATGGAGATACTTACAATGGGAAATATTTGTCTTGTGTAAGCAGAGGAGATGAGTAGACGAAAAATCCATACGAAAAATCCATTGGACTGCAATAAAGTAATTGTTTGTTATGCAAAAACAAATTAAACCATTCTCATGCCAATCAACACGACATTTCCAAAGAGTTGCTTGGATAAGGTATAAAATTGCTTAGTGGATAAAGCAGAAATCATGGCACCAATCCCTCTCTCTAAAGAGGATTGAATTTGATTTTCATGGTTGTCTTTGGGAGCAAATGACATAGTCTGGATACTTAAGGAAAGTAAATATGATTGAATTTGATTTTCATGGTTGTCTTTGGGAGCAAATGACATAGTCTGGATACTTGAGGAAAGTAAATATGTAGAAAAGCTAGCTACTTCACAACCAACATCAAAGACTTGAAATATATTGGCAGAATGAAGGTCTCCAATTTCATTTGTTGTCATATTTTCCTAACCTGCAGCTTTAGGTTCATATATAGATTGTTAAAATAAGGTCAGAGAAAAAAATTCAAGAACTTGGAGTTTCCCCATATCATTTTCATGGAACCGTTTTTTTGAAACCTGAAATTGAATAGTTAGTCATGCAAGCAAAGCAGTACTCATCTTGTTGAAGGCTCTGACGACTCTGCCGGCGAGAAGCTGCTTCACGGTGCCGATCTGCGAAACTTTGGGTTGCGTCATCAACCGTGAAGGGAGAAAATTAATAAACCTGAAAAAAATAGAAAACTAAAGTAATCAATATGAATAATCAACAATTTTAATAGATTTATATTCACAAAATAAAAAAAAACATAAAATTACTTACGGTGGAGGCCTGCAAAAAATACAAATACCATAGTACAACTTTTAGATCAAAAATAATAATTAAATTATATACTTAGGCTGCGACCTAAACAAAAAATAGGAACAAATAAACAAATTTATTCATGAAAAATTAAGAAAATAAACAACCAAATAAACATAAAAAATTAACAAAATGGAAATAACAAAAAGTCAATTCTTGTTAATGAGATTGTACTTATTTACCTGGTGGGCATGTTTAAGAGCTTCACCGAGTAGGAAGAGTTGTAGCGGAAGAAGACAATCGAAGCCACGGACGGCCATGGTGGCGGCCCCGGGTGGTTCGAGTCGATCCTGTAGGCAGCTCTCGAGGTAGTCATGTCCTTCGGCCGCTACCACCGCGCAGTAGTGGTCCGTGTTCACATCTCCCACCTGTCAAAGTCACTCCAAAAATCATTTGCAAAAAATACAACTAAATTATACCATTTGTTGATTACCAAAAATCAAAAGAAAAAAAAATAACGATAAAATAGGTTTTGTGTTGAGATACTTACATTGTCATCTGCAAAAAAAAATACAAACATTTAAATTATATTTTGTATTAGTTAGATCGACAACAACATAAACAAAAATATTAAATATCCATGTTTTGACCTGAAAAAGAAAACACATCAATTCATCAATAATCAAGTTCATAAATTACTAAAAAAGAGGATAAACAAATCATATTTACAGAGAATAGAGAAAATTAAATATTTGGTGATGGGAAATAAAGATGATGAAGAAGAATCATTTTAAATATAATGTGATCCAATGGAAATAAGATATTATAGTACCATAAATTAATAATTTATTTAAGGAATTGACGGATTTTGTGGAGTCTAATAACTGTGTATGGTATTTATTTATTAAAGAATAAAAAATAGTATATTTATTATTATTTTGAATTGATTTAAGAAGATAATTACTATAATTAAGGATTTTTAAATAAGTAATTGAATATCATACAAATTAATTTAAATTCAAAAAATACATAATCGGATGTTTTAATTAATTATTAATCTTAATTTATTCATTACCAACTGTGAAATATATGGAAATAATTATGATGAATCCGTGATATTTTTATTTTTAATTGTATTGATTCATTAATATTTTTAAATTGTTTTTTCTATATTCAAAAAGAAATATTCATTTTCTTGTCATGTTTAAAAATATCCAACCAATATTATTAATAATTAATAATTATTATTAAAAATTGTGCGTGATTTGTCTATAAATATTTATAATACAATATTAAGGTTAATAAATATATATTTGACCGAATTATTAAATTCTTGCCAAATAAGATTATTACCATTTACAAAATAGGAAATGAATGTAAATTAGTTAGCTAATTAATAGGTAATGAGTGTATATTACCATTACAATTAACATTACCATAGCTAATTTATAGGTAATTATGTACATTACGGATTTCAAATCATAAATAATTAAATTAATATAGTTAATTAAAAGCCACATCATATTTATTATTGGTAAAGAAAAGCCACGTAATCAAATTTAGACCAATGAAAACATTGTATGTGCCACCTAGTGTGAACATGCTTATATTTTGTAGTGTAATTTTTTGTGTTCACACTGGCCACGTGGAATCAACAAAGTCTGGATTTATATATTAAATAGATTATTGTAATAATTTATACAATTACATTTAAAATTTTAATCCCGGTAAATATTATGTATTTTTTTAATCATATTAATTGTAATTTTGTTTGTTTCACAATAATTAACATATATATAAATTATAATTTTTTTACTTAAAAATAAAAGTTTACTCATACTTTTTAAATTACTTACGATTATTTAACTATTCAACTTAAAAATATTTTTGTTATAAACTCAAGAGAATTGAAAGAGAATAATATAGTAGTAAGAGAGACAATATAAGAGAAGAATAGAATTATTATCAATTCTTGTGAATTGTTGTATTCATTCATATGGGGAGACCCCTTTATATAGGATACAATCTAGTGTTTCTGACTTAGCCAACAAGTCATTCACTATAATATAATAATATTCATAACACTTCTCCTTGAATGACTATTTACAGGATTGCTGCCTCGTTAAAACTTTGCCAGGAAAACCCAGTGGGATAAAACCTCGACGAAGGAAAAAGAGTACAACTTGCTCCCCCTGATTGTAATCACCGAAGATTTTTGACTTCTTGAAAATTATTGGTGATCAATCAGTCTCATTAAAACCTGTATATAACTAATAAAACCATATAGGAAAAACTTAGTTATTCAAATATAAATTTTGGTCTTCAGGACCGAACCTTTGAATTATTGAGTTTCATATTCATTTGTATTATTGTATATTTTTCGTCCTTCAGGGACATGTCTTTACCAGACATCTATATTGACTAAAGCATTCGCAATTGCTATAACCGGCCGGTAACTCTTCAGGAGTTGATTAGATGCGTCTAATGTCGAATATACAATCCCTGACAAATGAATAATGTGAAATTCAAATTCACAATAATCTAGAAGATTATATTTTTCCTTTGAACTTCAGGTTCAATATCTCAGTTTATTTCGAAAACAAACTCATATCGAGTGATGTACATGCCTCGTTAAAAACCTCGTTATAAAACCCTGTAGGAAAAATACTCGAGGAAAAGAGTACATAACATTCACATTTATATTGTGGTGATTGTCTCATTAAAAACCTATAACTAAGAAAACCCTGTGGGAAAAACTTAGTAGAGGGAAAAAGAGTGCAATCACTGGTCTTCGGGACCAATCACTGGTCTTCGGGACCTTATATTCAATATCATTTTTGTCCATATGTAATATGATATTTTACATGTTCTGATTTTCATTTCCTTTCATATCAGGAATTTTAAAATCCATCCAGGATTTTCATGTATGAATCTTTCTAATAACTTTACATGGTCAAATCATACATTTATGCATATTTATATTTATCGTTGTTGCTGCCATAAATATTAAGTAGCGGAACTTAATGTCATCTTTCAAAATATTTGATCAACATCGAGTTTCTGCGAAAAACTCTTGAGCAACTAATCTCGCTTTTATACCTCACCACATCATTACTCGTTTTTCGTACGAACACACACATATATCCTTTTGGGATAATATTTGAGGTGTGTACTATAGAGTCAAAATATCTCTTTTATTCAGCGAGTCATGCTCAACCTCAATTGCTCGTTTCTTATTTTTCGAGTGCTGCTGGCACACTATCATTGATTTAAGCTTTGGATCCAAATTTTCTAGAGCAACTTCTTGAGGCAAATATGTCGTTGACGACTTTTTCCATGTTGATGACAATTCTATCAACCAAATCTTTCATCATTTTCCAAAATATTTAATTTGGTTGTTCCGCAATCCCACAATTTTCTATTATCATGTGCACATGCTATTTCAATGGGATTTTCATCTAACTCTCTTCAGGAGATTCTGAAGGTGACTTAATTTCATTGTATTTCCGCGGATTTATTTTATATTTTAAGATCGATCTACTACGCTTCAGGCGTATATGTGATTTTGTCACACCTTCATTAATTTGGCAGATTACTTGCTGAATATTGCAAGTTACTTATTTTCATGAACTTCGGATCCAATTGATTGATGCGTGGATCAAGAATTGAAGATCGTTTTCTTTCAATAATATTTCTCGGCATTTATAATAATTATATTCTTATCTCCCCCTAATGCCGGGAAATAATTTTCCTTAAATATGCAAACCATCGTAATTGCTATAAATCAATCTTCTGGATCGTGATCTTCTGGATCGTGAGCTCGAGATATTTAATATACCTTATTTTCTATTATGCTCGTTCATGAAAATACGCTCTAATGGTGATATGAATATAAGTTGCTTATTAATTCGCAGATGGGAAATGCTCCATTCATTTCCACGCACAATCATGATATGCATCATTTTCATGTTTTAGTACATGTAATCATGGGGATAATTAGTAAAGCTCTTCCGGAGATCACTCTTAATATATCATAATTCACATAACAGTATCTTTACCAATGATCCTTCGGGGATACAGTACATTTATCAATGATCTTTCGGGGATCAAAATAAATTTCAATATAGAATTTTCTCAGAAATTACATTTAATTGGAATCGAGTTTTTCGATATTCCATGAGTACCCACATAGTACATTTGTTCTCGATTTTCAAAACATATCCTTCAGGGATATTTCTTATCTAAGAACAATCGAAATTGGCTACTATGAGTCTATGAGTATACGATGTAACTTTATTAAAAATATTTAATGTTTGAACTTTGCTTCTTCGGGAGCAATCAATAAAAATATTCTTTCACGAATATTTTGTATAATATCAATATCGATTTAAAAAATATTTAAATTTTAATTCCTACACCATAACCAATTTGATTTGATATTTCTGCGAGAATATCATATCATATCATAATATTTTTCGGGAACATTTAAAACTTATTGCTACTACGGGAGCAATTTAATTTGATATTTCCAAACTTATTTGCTACTACGGGAGCAATTTAGATAATTATCTAATAATATCAAATCATGATGTTCTTCCAAAACGATCAATATAATATTTAAACAAGAAATATATGTTCTTCAGGAACATTCAATTTAATTGATAATTAAGAATAATTGATTTGATATAACTTCAGGATATCAAATTATAATGCGACTCAAACTTGTGAGATGTTATTTTTATGATAGCTTTATTATATGTCTCGACAGATTTAAAATTTCGTAATCCAATGTGGATTCAATCATACCACGTTTTGGTAGTACGTACGACCAACTTCGGGTGATCGTATATTTCTTTTAAATTTTTCCACAAAGCTAGTGGATCTTTCACGGTGAATTTTCAAAGATATTATTCGAGATTATTAGTATATAATCATAATCAATTTGATATTGATAATTCTACAGGAATATCATATCACGATGTTCTTCAGGACATTTAATTTTGATATTTCTTCTGGATATCATATTACAATGTTCTTCAGGAACATTAAAAATTTAATCGATTTACTAAGCATAATTAATTTGATATTACTTCAAAAATATCAGATTATAATGTTCTTCGTTAACATATGATATTACTTCAAGAATATCAAATTATAATGTTCTTCGGGAACATTTGAATTTAAGAAAAAGGGAGTAGAAGTAGATATATTTATAATTATTAATAAATATAAACAAACATATAAATTCTTTCCTTAGAGTTCGGATCTTGGATAAGTAGAACTTCGATGAAGAATGCGGTTGAGCTTTCTTATAAACTCAAGAGAATTGAGAGAGAATAATATAGTAGTAAGAGAGACATATAAGAAGAATAGAATTGTTATCAATTCTTGTGAATTGTTGTATTCATTCATATGGGGAGACCCTTTATATAGGATACAATCTAGGGTTTCTGACTTAGCCAACAAGTCATTCACTATAATATAATAATATTCATAACAATTTTTACTTTTTTAATTAAAAATATAATTTATGGAAATTTGTATGTTTTTTAAATAGCAAAAGTGATGGTGTATCAATTTTTTTATATACCAATTCATTTTATTTATTTATAAAATAATATTATTTCATTCCTACTCTCATATAAGTGTCAGAATTTTTTTGTCACACAAATTAAGAAAAATATTAAATTAAATTAAAAAATATCTTTTTAAATAGAAAATATGAAATAATTGAGAAGAAAGTGATTAAAAAGTATAATTATAATTGGATTTTAATTATAAAATTAAGAATATTTTTGCTGTAAAGTACATTCAAATATTATTTAAAATTAAATTTTGGTCTAGGTCAATTAGAATGTCTTGAGTTCGAACATTGAACTTTATGTCTTCAATTCAAATAGTCAATCAACTAAACTAACAACCATGACAAGAAGTAAAATTAAATAAATTTTTAATTAAAAATACATTTATTTTTCATTTTTTGTATGTAATTAATTTACCTGTCAAATAAAAATGAATACAATATGGAAACTGGAAAGGAAGTGGCAGACTGGCAGTAGTGCAGTACAAAACAAAACATTCCCTAGTGCACTCGACCACACCCGATCATTATCTTTGTTGTCCAATTGTACTTGCAATTTTTCACTAAAATTTTATTTTCATTCCGAGTGAAATATAAACGTTTAAAATTATTTAGGTAAAAACATACCCTATTATTGAACGGAAATATAAAGATTTTAATCGTGCATTAAAATGTGATAAATTATTAGTTAAAAATAATCATTATAAAAAGTATTTATGCAGAATGAATGAGAATGGGAAGAATTAATTTCATCTTATATCAAAATGTGGAATTTATAATCTTGTGACTATATACAATGTAGAATGTTTCGAGAGTTCACTTACCTTGAATTTTCATTTTTGGTCAATTGAGGTAATAGTTGGATTATATTCAAAAAAAATTCTAAGACCTATATTTATTTGTGATAGATATTTATCTATTGGTTTATCTCAATGTTCAATCGGCGTTAATGTTTATTTTATTTTTTCAAAAATATATTTTCTTTGTCTCAAAAATATTATGCAGTTTTATTTTATTTTTCATAAAGATATTGCAAATGGTTATCAACACTTTAATTGAATGAACTCTTGACCAATGTTGTTTGTTGATTATTACATGTATGTCTAAATCTACCCAAAGTTAAAAGGGAACCATTTATCCACATGAAAAACTTTAATTAGTGTTATCTCATTAGAACCATATGAATTATAACACTAGAGAAAGCTACCATTTAAATATCAGTTTTAATATATATTTTACTTGCTTACATAACAAGAGGACCTACATATAAAGGACTTGAAATAAATCCCAATTTTAAAGTTAACTGTGGGAGCAATTATGTGGCATGATAAATCTAACTAATTAAAATCCCAACTAGCTACTGATGAAGAAATTAAGCATCATGGACTAAGATTCCCATGTGACATAATTCTTTTCCATATCAATAATACAAAGTTATTTCAAAAATAATTATTGCAATAGCAATGCTGTTAGCATGCCATTGGTTAATTCATTTAGCACACCAATTTTATAATCTAAAATAAAGTTTTATATTTTGCTGTAAAAACCATAAATTATAATGTAATAAATTTGATGGAATGATAATGATTTAAATAGAAGAAATTAAGGGGTGTGTCCTTACACATCATTCAGCCATCATCATCACTTGAAAGAACAAGTATTCATACTAGTGTTTTTCTAACTTTGGCAAAAAAAAAAAAACAAAAAAAAACGTCGACTTGATCTATCAATTCACACTTATTTATCAAAAAGACGAGAGATGTTGCCCGATCGAAGGTCTAAAAGACATTCCATCTATGAATATTGTTGAAAAAATAAGGATACACATGATGACAATTGAAGTAAATGCAATGAAAACCAACTACCAATTTAAAGTTTTTACAATTGAAATCATATAATAGTACATCATCATACAAGGGCAACAGTAAATACTAAATACAGTACTACTAGTACTAAGTGTCAAGTGCTTGAAACAATATATTTAAAAAAAAAAAACTATTTCAAGTCTTCTTTTTCCTCTACACACAGCTACCTTTAGGTACTAACACTACCAACACGATCCATATGCGTAACTTAAATATAACCGGAGGTCCTGAAGATGAGTCTCAGCTCCGATTCTGAACATCGGTAGTATCCTCCTCTTTGACTGTCAAGGCCTCCACTTGGACTGTCACAGCTGCCTCCTCTTGGACTGTCACAACCTCCTCTTCGACTGCCACGACTTCATCTTTGACTGCCACGACTTCCTCTTTGACTGTACCAGAACTACCCCTGAACCACAGGAGAGACACAAACCGATAAAAATAACTTAAATACAACCGACAACTTTCTGATGCAAAATGTAAATCACATAGTTGTGAATTTTGGATACAATGTTTCAATATGCTAAAAAATACTACACAGGAAACAAACAAGATCGAGACATTGTGGGTACATCTCTTTTGGGTACTCATTCTAATATAAATTCTACTACAATACTCTTTTTATATTCATTAAAACAAATGAACTCAGACTTCAACTAACGATGAAATAAATGAATTTAGAATTCTACGGAAATCACAATCCAAGAATATCAGTTCAATATTAACCGAAACTCAATCAAGAACAGTAAATTCTTGTTTTATGCATTAGCTTCTAAATCAACTGGTCACCTGTGATTTGTGAACAACGCAACCTGAACTGCATTTTATACAAGTTATAGTGCACTAGTTATAACAACTATATGACACTGTGTTCCATAATTCATTCGTTCTTTAAAAAATGAGTTAATCTTTCAAACTTAACATCACCCCCTTAATATTTGTTTCTATACAAATTTCTATAGATTGAAGGGTCATTTGCTAAGCAGACTCACATTCACGAGTATTTGTACTCAGCCCCTTAATTTTTATGTTGCACCGAACTTCAAGGTTATTTTTGGCAGTTCGAGACAAGTTCACAACATACCTCAAATCCGTGCTTGTTTCAGACATATCTTCACTTTTCAAACTTAGCAGTGGTTTCTTTTCATTCTCATCATCATCATCATCATCATCAACATCAGCATCATCAGCTTCATCGTCGTCATCATCATCATCGGATTCATAATCCACACCCCCATCCCATATCCGTGGTTTAGGTCTCATCTCCATGTCTTCTTCTCCCTGAAAAAAATATGAAGATAGTAGTAAGATCAGAGTCTGCAAGGAAAAAAGAAATTATCAAACATAAAGTAGGGTGGGTCATGTAGGGCATTATCCGAGAAAATATAAGTATATAATTACCTCTTCCGGAACTTTTGTGGTTGGAGGCATATATTGAAATGGGATGCTGGGTGCATGCTGTAGTTTTGAAAGTTTATCAAGTATCGTGTTTCTGCAAAATCCAACGAATTAGTAGTATAAGAAATATTCTATGTATGATGTGGCACACAATTATATTAGGCGGTTGGTTGTGTACCAAATATTGATGTACATTTATCACATATGTAATGTACATTGTACATATATGCTGATGATTATTCATCTTCTATTGATGCACCTAATAGCATAATTACGGATCATGTCCACATTGAAAAATGGACACTAGTCCATGACATAACAATTGAATAAGTGGATAGCAAACAGGACAGGGGGCTAATATTTGTTGTTGAGAAGTGCTACAAACGGAATAAAAAAACATTAATTCGTTTTGGGACATGGAATATAGCCCTGATGATAATTCAACCTACCCTTAAATGGGATGATTACAAAAGGTAAACTCGAGTTTAAACATAATTTGAAAAAATAAGAAGATCAAAGTGACTCTCAAAACACGCACACAAAAAAAATAAAAATCATAAAGCTTGATTTCGTGTTACAACTATGGGGCCAGGTGTAATATTCTTATAAATTTTTAGGGAGTTTTTTTTTTCTTTGCTTTTGAAGTCGTAAATGTAAGAATAAACCAAGAAATCGATGAGGTACTTTCGGTAATTTTGAAAGTTAGCTGGTGAACTTTTATACTAGTAAAATATAACAAAGGGAAGCAGACAAACAAATAACACCATACAGCATAATACAATTCTGATGCCCGTCCCGATTGCATTATTCATTTATATCTAACCAGATGCTTAAAAACAAAATTAAAACCATAGAGTAACACTTAATTTCATGGTTGGTAATGGTAAAAAATAGAGTTACCAGAGGGCCGAAACTCACCTATAACATGTAAAAAAAAAGGTGGAAGAGTCCTCAAAATACATTTACACATACCTTATTTTCTCCAAATCCCCGTCTGTATTCAGATTCGTCATATTGCTTGGCTCCACATGAAGAGTATAACTAGGGCCAAAGTACTCGTAATAATCATTGTATGGCAACTTATTATCTGGCTCTACATCAACGGCCACTGCAGTCTGTCACAAATTATAAATCAGTGGATATCACAAATTAATACCGACACACTTAAGTTTCCAATAAAATCGATAATTTTTTAATAATCGAGATTAGGATAAACCGTGAGAGAAAGAGACCTCATAACACCAGCAACGGGCAACGTTTCTTATCGTATACCCTCCCCCACCGAGAACCATAAGGGGTACATTGAATGACCGCAAGAAACGGAGGCAATCTGCATGCCCCTTTACAGACAGATTGAAGCAACCTAATCGATCACCAGCCAACGAATCAGCCCCACACTGAAGAACAACAGCATCTGGCTGGTAAACCTCCATCACCTTCTGCATAATCGGACGGAATAAATTCCGGAAGTTTTCGTCATTCAGCCCATCATTTAGTGGGACATTCAGAGCATAATACTTCCCTGCCCCTACCCCATCGTGCAAAATGTGACCAGTTCCGGGGAAAAAATCGCCGTATTTATGGAAAGAAACCGTCATTACTCGGTCGGTGACGTAAAATGCCTCCTCGACACCATCTCCATGGTGAACATCAATGTCTACGTACAGTACACGCTGCAATAAAATAAAACACACCAGAAGTTAGAACCGTCGAGACAGTCTCAGATGCATGGATCTTGCTCGAAAATTCTAATACACACACGCAGACATAGAACATCTATACAAATTCTCTAATTTCAATCACTACGGGACGCGATTAGGGTCTGAAAATTGGATCTTTAACAGAGGAAAAGTCGGTGACGAAACCGAAAACAACAAAACATACTCTATGAAATCCCCAGCACATACAGAACAAGAATTTGCACAAATTCAACTGGAAATATAAAAATCCAGAACAACCATAGTTACGCACTAGATGATGGCAAAAAAGACCAATCATATAAATAAAACACACCAAATAGATAAATGAATAATACGCATTATGAAATACAAAACACTTCTCAGAAGTTAGAACCGTCGAGACAGTCTCACATACATACAGCCTCCCACGATCTTGCTCGAAAATCCTAACACACACACACGTAGACATAGTACATTTAGGTGGATGTTAAGCAAATTTTTACAAATTCTTTAATTTCAATCTTTATGGGGCGATTAGGGTCTAAAAATTGGATCTTTAACAGAGGAATAGTCAGTAACAAAACCGAAAACAACAAAACATACTCTATGAAATCCCCAGCACATACAGAGCAATAACTTGCACAATTTCAATTGGAAATCGAAAAACGATATAGCAATAAAAGGCGAAGGGGGGCGATTACCCTATGAACTTTGAGCAGCTCAAGAATCCCAAGCACGATATCATTAACATAGCAGAACCCAGAGGCCTCGCCCTTCTTGGCGTGGTGCAAACCCCCGGCCCAATTGATTGCGATGTCGGCATCCTGCCGGTTGAGCTTGACGGCGGCGCCGATTGAGCCGCCGGCCGAAGCCTGGCAGAAGCTGAACAAGCCGTCAAAGACGGGGCAGTCCTCGCCGACGTTGAAGCGCTTGAGCTGTCGGTCGTGGGAGTCGTCGTGGAGGGTGTCGGGGGAGACGGAGGCGAGGAAGTCGACGTACTCCTGGGAGTGGAAGCGGCGGATGTCGGTGTGGTCGGCGGGGAAGGGGCGGTTGATCTCCATGCGCCGGTGGAGGGAGTAGTGGACGATTAGGTTGTGCGCCATGCTAATGCGGTGGGGCTTCATCGGGTGGCCCTGGCCGTAGTAGTAACCGCCGATTGTCGGCTCGTAGAAGTAGGACACGCGCCGCTTGCGCGCGTCGGGGCAGGACGAGGGCAGCGACGCGCCTCCGCTGGGATCCATTTACTGTAATTTTTTTGGGGATTCGAATTCAAAAACTGAATTGAAATGAAAAGAATGATTTTTGAACAAAAAGGGGTTTTTATCATACTTTTAAAATTCCCGACCAAAACAGAGGCAAAAAAAGCAATTAAAAATTGTTAATTTGTAGTATTCCGTATAAATTGTTTTTGGAAATATTGGAGTAATTAAGTTCGAATTATGTCTAATGTTACTTTTAATTATTCAAGAAATATCCTTAAATGTTAGGTGTAATGAGAATTTATGTTACTTTGTTATATTTCAAATTATGCAAATACTTTATATAGTCCCCAAATTAATTAATATTGACATTTTTTTAAAACAACTACTCGTATAATTAAACGGCTATACTTTTATCAGTTTATGTAGTACTTATTCAATTTTAGTTTCCAGATTTCAAATGAGAATTAGTCTTGCCTTTATAAGGAGAGGTTTTTTTTTATGCTTGAAGTAGGTTAGTAAGCTTGAGTATATCACACACTTGGTAGTCTCAAGTCGCAATCTAGAGACGAACAACGTAACGGATAAATTATACTACTGGTATGTATGTGAAAATTCTAAGAAATGAACTGTTGGGTGTGAAGCCGTATTTACGCCCGGAGAAGACGATCGTAGTCGGGACGACTGAGAAGACGATCGCATGTAGAAGTATAGAGTCTGGAACATCATGAATTGATTTTCACAATTTACAGTGAAAAATATGAAGAAGAAAGAGAGGAAAAATAATGGAGGGAAAGATATTTTTCATTCAGCTCAAAATGAGAAAGTCGGCCAATCACAATACTTATACAAACAAGTAATTGCAAATAGGTCCTCCAAGAAAACAGAAATAACAAAACACATGAAATCACCAAAATATAAAAACAACTACTACAAACATCACTACACTCTGCACTTCAATGATCTAATGAGCTCGTAGTACTTCAACACTCCCCCTCAAGTTGGAATGCCACCCTCTTGCATTCCCAACTTGGACACCATTCTGTGAAAAAGACCAGCACCTAATGCCTTGGTGAACATGTCAGCAACCTGCAAATCTGAGGGGATAAATAAAGCATGAATTGTCCTGTCTTGGATCTTCTCTCTGATGAAGTGACAGTCAATATCCACATGCTTGGTTCTACTATGAAATACAGGATTTGCTGCTAATGCCAGTGCTGCTTTACTGTCACTGAATATGTTGATTGTAGGCAAGTTAACACCAAAGTTTTTGAATATTTGCTTGAGCCACATCAGCTCACAAACTGTCATTGCCATACACTACAAAAAATTCGCAGATTCCCTACGGCAATTCCCGTAGGGAAATCCACAAAAATCCGTAGGGAACAGGGTTCCCTACGGCATCCCCTACGGGAATCACGTCGTAGGGGTTTGCCTCGTAGGGAACAAATCTCGTAGGCTTATCCCCGTAGGGAATAAGTTTTAATTAAAAACGGGAGCTCCAAGCGGCTCGGGCCACAAGCCCGACCCACGATCCGAGGCCCGACAACATCTCACCATTACAAGGCCCCCAGCCCTCAAAACATCTCACCATTACAAAGCCCGAGACAAGCCCAGCCCTCAATTGAGGGCTTTGTAATAATTATTCATGTATATTGCATAGTCCAGGGTTTGAACCCTTGACTTATGAAGGAAGAAGAGGATGATAACCGCTAGGCTATCTGAGTTATATGTACAATTCTTAAAAAATAATATATATGTACCATTAACTTATATATATATATATATTGGTTTAAAAAAAAGGTAATTTTAAATAAAAGGGAATTTAAATATATTAAATTAAATAGAACTTTCAATATTTTTTTATTAATATTTAAGGTCTTTTATTTTTTAACTTTTTTGCGTTTACAAGTTTTACGTAGATTTAAATATTATTTAGTAGTAGTTTTTGAAATTTGTTTAGACTATAATACCTTTTTATTATTTTTCCGTAATTTTTGCGTAATTGCGATATTTTTTATAATTAACTATTTTTATAAAATTGTGTAATTGCGTAGTTGCATAATTGTAATTGCGTAGTGCGTAAATGGTTAAAAAAACTTTAATTGTAATTTTATTATCTAGTAAAATATTGATTTAAAAAAAACATTTAAAACAATTTAACATAATTTTATAATAACATTTAATGAATTTATTATTATATAAATTAATTGTATTATTTAATTAACTATTTTTATAAAATTGTGTAATTGCGTAGTTGCATAATTGTAATTTCGTAGTGCGTAAATGGTTAAAAAAACTTTAATTGTAATTTTATTATCTAGTAAAATATTGATTTAAAAAAAACATTTAAAACAATTTAACGTAATTTTATAATAACATTTAAAGAATTTATTATTATATAAATTAATTGTATTATTAAAAAAAAAAACTCCCTACGGCAAATGCCGTAGGGGACCCCTACGGGAAAAATACCCGTAGGGAATTTTTCTTTAATTGAATATAATTTAAAAAAAAAAAATACTCCCTACGGCATTTGCCGTAGGGGATCCCTACGGGAATAATTCCCGTAGGGGATTTATTATTCCCTACGGGGGACCCCGTAGGGCCTCTTGGAGGGAAGGTATGCGCGCGAATTCGCGCGCAGTCCCCTACGGGAATCCCCTACGGGAGTCACCCCTACGGCTCCAGCCGTAGGGAATGCCGTAGGGGATCTCAAAATATGCTCCCGTAGGGGATGCCGTAGGAAAATCCCTACGGGAAAAAGGCCGTAGGGAATCCCCGTAGGGGATCCGCGGTTTTTTTGTAGTGATAGCTCTATATTCAGCTTCAGCAGAGCTTCTTGATACCACAGTTTGCTTCTTGGATCCCCAACAAATTAAGGATGTTCCAAGGTATATAGCAAAACCAGTCACACATCTCCTTGTATCTACACAAGTTCCCCAATCTGCATCACAAAATGCATTGAGTTTGACCACTGAACTCTTTGAATAAAAGATTCTCTTACTCAAGCTTCCCTTCAAGTATCTGAGAATCCTGTGTGCAGCACCCATATGGTTTTGACTAGGGCTATTCATGAACTGTGTTAACACATGTACTGAAAAAGTAATATCAGGTCTAGTGATAGTCAAATACAGCAGTTTCCCAACTAATCTTCTGTATTCACTTGGATCTGTAAGTTTATCTTCATCATCAGAACTAAACCTGGCTTTTGTATCCATAGGAAAATCAACCTGATTACAGTTCATATACCCATACTCCTTCAGAATCTCTCTAGTGTATTTCAACTGTCCCACAGTAATACCTTCTGAATTATGAACCACTTCAAGGCCAAGAAAGAAGGACAATTGTCCTAAATCTTTAATATTAAAAGTGTCATCCAGAAATTGTTTGATCTCAATGACTCTCTGACTATTGTTGCTGGCAATAATCAAGTCATCTACATATATCAAGAGAATGACAACTTGCTGTGAGTTATTCAAGGTGAATAAAGAAGTGTCTGATTTTGACTGTAGGAAGCCATATTGAATCAAAGCTCCAGATAGCTTGCTAAACCATTGCCTGCTAGCTTGTTTGAGTCCATAAAGACTCTTCAATAATCTGCAAACCTTATTAGACTCCCCCTGTTTAGCAAGCCCATCTGGAATCTGCATATAAACCTCTTCTAACAAATCACCATGCAGAAAAGCATTATTGATATCCAGTTGTGTAAGAGACCATTGATTGATGGCAGCCAATGCTAAAAGAGCCTTCACAGTTGTCATTTTAACCACAGGAGCAAAGGTCTCTTCATAATCCAAACCTTCCTTTTGATTGTATCCTTTGGCTACAAGTCTGGCCTTGAATCTTTCAACACTGCCATCTGCCTTCAATTTAACTTTGAACACCCATTTGCAACCAATGGGTACCTTCCCTGGAGGTAAATCAGTAATGATCCAAGTTTGATTAAGATCAAGAGCTTTCAACTCAGCCTCCACAGCCTCTCTCCACTGAGGAACAGAAGCAGCTTCTGTATATGTAGTAGGCTCAGAGAAAATATCAGGTTTCAAGATGGCATTGTAACATACAAAATCTGTCAAATGTGGGGGAACTTTTCTCTGTCTAGTAGGTCTGATAGGAGGTGGAGAAGAAGGTATAGGTGGAGAGTTATGGCCAGAAGAAGATGGATCATCAGAAACAGGGTTATCAGAAACAGGGTATGAATCAGTATATGGGGAAGTGAGTGAGGTAGGGTCAGGTGGGTTAAAAGTGGGAGTTTCTGATGGTAAATCCTCAGAAGTATGGATGTGGAAGGGTGGTGATGATGTAGAGGGGTTGAGAAAAGGAAAAACAGTTTCAACAAACTGTACATGTCTAGAGACATGAACAGAATGAGTAGTGAGGTCATAAAGTATGTATCCCTTAATGTTGACAGGATAACCAATAAAGACACATGAAGAAGCTCTGGGTTCAAATTTTCTTTTGTGAGGGAGAGGATTGGACATGAAAGCTAAGCAACCAAAGACCTTGAGGTGATCAAAGGTTGGAGGGGTGTGAAACAGGATTTCATATGGGGAAAGATTGTTCAGGTGAGGTGAAGGAACTCTGTTCAAAAGGTGAACAGCAGTAGTAATGCAATGACCCCAAAAAGATAGTGGAATGCCAGATTGAAATTTCAAAGCTCTTGCTATAGTAAAAATAGTTTGTTGTCTTCTTTCAACAACACCATTTTGTTGAGGTGTATAGGAGCAAGATTTTTGATGAATTATACCATGAAGAGTGTAAAAATCAGAAAGAATAAACTCAGATCCTTGATCAGTTCTTATGATTTTGATGGAAGTTTTAAACTGATTAACAACCATGGCATGAAAAGTGATAAGTTGTGCCCTGACATCTGATTTTAATTTGAGTAAACTGACCCAAGTGTATTTGGTATGATCATCAACTATGGTTAAGAAATAATTATAACCATCAAAAGTGGACTCAGGGAATGGTCCACAAAGATCACAATGAATGAGGTCAAACATATGAAGGGAAACAGAAGTACTCTTATTAAAAGGTAATTTGTGTTGTTTGGCCAAAGGACAGACAGTACAAATCTCATTAGAGGTAGGCAATACATCAGATATCAAAGGCTTTAAAAGAAGCATTCTAGAAAGGGAAGGGTGACCTAACCTGGAATGCCAAAGGCCTTGACAAGTATGAGCAGCAGACACAGAAGAAGGGGTAGATGACAGTAAATACAGGCCTTGATGATATCTACCCATGCCAATCACTTGGTGAGTGAGTGAATCCTGTATGGTACAACTAGACTCAGAAAAAATGACTTTATAAGAAGTGGTTCTGAGTAATGTACTGACAGATAGAAGGTTCACATGAAACTGTGGGACACACAGTACATTATCAAGAGTAAGTTGTGAGTTTATAGTTACAGAACCCTTATGCGTGGTAGTGATAGTTTGACCATTTGGCAGATTAATTGGAAGATGAAAGGGGATTATGTTATGAGTATAAAAACTCTGAGAACTGATCATATGATCAGTGGCTCCTGTGTCTATTATCCACACAACAGAAGAGTCAACTGTGAAAGCATGATGTTCATATGAGAGAGAACACTCACCTCCATAGGCCATACAACTTGAAGAGGATGAAGTAGGAGACTGATTTGGTGATGGAAGAATACCAGTGGAACCATGTCCAGATTGAGAAAGATTCACAGAAGAAGTACTGAGATTCCCCAACAACTGCAGCAAATTATATTGCTCTTTGCTCACTTTGAAAACTCCATCTGTTCCAGTTGAACTAGAAGCTACTTGAGCTGATGAGTTAGAATTTGACTTGTTCACATAAGGAGGCAAACTGTGATTCACATGAGCAGGAGTTTGTCCATTTCTGAACTTGAATCCAGGTGGATAACCATGAAGCTTATAACACTTATCCTTTAGATGCCCTTCCAGCTTACAATAACCACAAACTGGTTTTCCAGAATTTCCCCATTTGGCTTTATTAGCAAACTGAGCACTAGAGTCAGAACCATCTCCATTACTATTCATATTCTCAACACCAGAAATCTGACCATTACCTCTACTAGCATTCATAGCAGTCATTTCAGAGCTAGCATGGGTCACAGATTTATGTTTCTCTTCCTGAATCACATAGCTAAATACTCCATCCAGATTAGGCAAAGGTGACATAGTAAGGATCTGACCTCTAATACCTCCAAAATTCTCATTCACCCCATTAAGAACTGAATAACCCTATTTTCACCAGTCAGATACTCAAAGCTAGGGCATGAACATGGTGAGATTTTATAAAACTGATCCCATTCACTCCACAGTGCATCAAGGGAATTATAGTAATCTGTGACAGAGAGACTACCTTGCCTCATGTTGCTAATGGTGGTTTGCAGCTCATAGGTGCGAGGACCATTCCTTTGTGCAAAGCGACGATGTAGAACCTTCCACATCTGAGCCGCATCAGTCGCATAGACAACGCACTGCGCAACCTTCTTGGTGCAGGAATTAAGGATCCATGAAGAGATCATCAAATCACACTGAAGCCAATCTTCATATGTAGGATCATCCTCATTTGGTCTCGGCAATTTTCCATTCACAAAACTCATTTTCCTTTTGGAGCCGAGAGCAATCTCCATCGAGCGACGCCAAGAGAAGTAATTAGATCCATCTAGCAGCGGCGAAACAAGTATGGTGTTCGGATTCTCGCCGTTGTGAAGATAATACGGATTTGATGCTTCTCCTGCAACAGATCTGGGATTCGAGCTGGACGAACTCATTTTGAACAAACAGAGACTCAATACAATATGAGAATGCGGAAGAAAAACAAATCTACTGCACTTGCAGAAGCTCTGATACCATGTAGAAGTATAGAGTCTGGAACATCATGAATTGATTTTCACAATTTACAGTGAAAAATATGAAGAAGAAAGAGGGGAAAAATAATGGAGGGAAAGATATTTTTCATTCAGCTCAAAATGAGAAAGTCGGCCAATCACAATACTTATACAAACAAGTAATTGCAAATAGGTCCTCCAAGAAAACAGAAATAACAAAACACATGAAATCACCAAAATATAAAAACAACTACTACAAACATCACTACACTCTGCACTTCAATGATCTAATGAGCTCGTAGTACTTCAACATCGCAGAGGCACCGGGGAGAGTCGAGGACGTCGAGCCAAGGTTCTGGCCTGGTGTCGGCCGACACCAGGCCCTGTCGGCCGACAAGGATGCTGGATGGGCGAGATTCTGTGGAATACGCGTTTGAACCCGCGGTAGAGCTCGAGCTGGGCATTGGGTGTCGGCCGACACCTTTGGCATGTCGGCCGACACAAGCGGGAATTCAGCAGCGGATTTGTTTTTTCTTTCTCCCCAAGTCTCCCTCCCCTATTTAAATAGTCCTACTCTTGTAATTAGGGTTATCTCTTGTTAGCACACCGAAAGTCTAGAATAGATAGAATAATTGAGAGCGTGAGTATACGGAGATACGAGTCGTATTTGTAAACTCCCCGGAGTCAATTATTGAGTATTCTAGTGAAGAGATCTGCAGCGGCAAAGTGGACGTAGCCTATTCGGGTGAACCACTATAAATTCGTGTTCTTTATTTTTGCTTTTAATTTCTTTCGTTTCTCGTTCCGTGTTTATCGTTTCTTGTAGAGACGAAGTTAGGCGAAAATCCTAACAACTGGTATCAGAGCTTCAAGGGAGGCGATTGAAGAAACGATGGGAGATCTTGCAAATTTCTCTGTGACGAAATTTGATGGAAAGAATTATAGGCATTGGAAGATGCAGATCGAGGATTACCTGTACGGGAGGAAGCTGTATCAGCCATTGAGTCCGAAGCCGGAAAAGATGGAAGATGATAAATGGCTTGAGCTCGACAGACAGGTTGTGGGGATAATCCGATTATCCCTGTCAATGAGGGTGGCGGATGATGTGGCCGATGAGAAGACCACTCAAGGCTTGATGAAGGCCCTTGCAAACAAGTATGAGAAGCCCACTGCCAACAACAAGATACACCTCATGAAGAGCCTATTCAACTTGAGGATGAAAGATGGGTTCGATGCTACGGCTCATATCCATGAGATGAGCTCGAACCTGAACAAGCTGAAAGGGGTCGGAATTGTGTTCGATGACGAGGTGTGTGCACTGATCTTGCTGGCGTCTTTGCCGGATAGCTGGGAGCCCATGAGGGCTGCGATTAGTAACTCCATGGGGAAGGAGAATCTCAAATTCTCTGATGTCAAAGATAGCGTCTTGGCCGAGGAGCTGAGAAAGAAGGATCTTCTGCCGGCAACGTCTGGTTCTGTCCTGAGTACTGAGAGCCGAGGACGAGGTCGAGGGAGAAACACTAATCATGGCAGCGGAGGCAAGAAAGTGGTTTGTTGGAATTGCAAGAAGGAGGGACATATCAAGCGGCATTGCAGGGAGTCTGCGAGGGCTCAAACCAATGCGGTGACTGACGAGGATGAAGGAGATGTCTTGCTAACATCTTCTGAGAATCCTGAAGACTCCTGGGTGTTGGATTCGGGAGCGTCGTTTCATACCACAACAAGACGAGATGTCATGAAGAGTTTCATTGCTGGTAATCGTGGGAAAGTTCGCCTCGGGGATGGTCGGACTTTGAAGGTTGGTGGTGTTGGAAACGTGACACTGAAGACGTCTCGTAGACAGACGTTGGAGCTTTCGAAGGTGAGGTATGTGCCGAAGCTGAAGAGAAATATGATCTCAGTCAGTCAGCTTGCGAGAGACGGCCATAGGGTGACCTTCGATGATAGGTCTTGGAAAGTGGCGAAGGGTGCGATGGTGATTGCTCGAGGTCGTAAGACGGGCACTCTTTACACTACGGCTGGAGGTCGTGACGATATTGGTGGGGCCGACAACACCAATGCGCCTGAGCATTGCGGACTGGGTCGTGCGAGGGAGAGTTCGGGAAATTCTCGCATGGATCGAAGTTCGGTTCTCGAAGAGCAGAGCAAAGTTCGATTCTCGGTGTTCGAGGGAGAGTCGAAGAGTGGAAAGCTGAGAAGTGATGCATGTGGAAGATTTTCCGGTGAGAGTAGACCAACCGGATGAGATCTTGAAGACCAGTCACGAGCTTTCAAGTCGAGACAATGAGGCAATGTTGGCTGGAAAATCGAGCAAGTGGGAGCTGGCAATGAGAAACGAGATGACCTCGTTATTGTCACACGGTGACTCGTCCGTGAGAAACGAGAGAATGCATTCGGGTAAGATTCCTTGCGTCTCTGCTGGAGGAAGTCTTACGGAAAAGACGAAGGGCATTGTTAAGAAGGCCGACATATCCCATGCGGTGGGAGTTGTTAGTCGTGGAGCTAACGATGAGTATGTTGGAGACTATCAGAAAGGGTCGTCAGGGATAGACGATGGGCATGCGAATGCCGGTGGTGATCATCCAGTGAAGGTTAGCCGTTTCACTAGCGATTCGGGGAGGCGACATCTGGGAGCTTGGAAGAGCTTGGTTTCGATGTTGCGATTTCGGAGGTCCGAAGGTGAATCGCAAGGTGAAGAGAAGGTTACCGGGGATGGCAAGGTGAAAAAGTCCTGGAGGAACCTGAGAAGTCGTAATGCGTCGAAGTCGGTGAAGACTTCGACTGGGCGATGTTGGTGAGAACCGGGGATGCCGCTGCAGTGGGAGGTGATCGAGATTCGCCTCCAAGTGAGAAGAGAAGATAGGGGTCGTGAATTAGCTTCAAGTGGGAGATTGTTGGGTGTGAAGCCGTATTCACGCCCGGAGAAGACGATCGTAGTCGGGACGACTGAGAAGACGATCGCAGAGGCACTGGGGAGAGTCGAGGACGTCGAGCCAAGGTTCTGGCCTGGTGTCGGCCGACACCAGGCCCTGTCGGCCGACAAGGATGCTGGATGGGCGAGATTCTGTGGAATACGCGTTTGAACCCGCGGTAGAGCTCGAGCTGGGCATTGGGTGTCGGCCGACACCTTTGGCATGTCGGCCGACACAAGCGGGAATTCAGCAGCGGATTTGTTTTTTCTTTCTCCCCAAGTCTCCTTCCCCTATTTAAATAGTCCTACTCTTGTAATTAGGGTTATCTCTTGTTAGCACACCGAAAGTCTAGAATAGATAGAATAATTGAGAGCGTGAGTATACGGAGATACGAGTCGTATTTGTAAACTCCTCGGAGTCAATTATTGAGTATTCTAGTGAAGAGATCTGCAGCGGCAAAGTGGACGTAGCTTATTCGGGTGAACCACTATAAATTCGTGTTCTTTATTTTTGCTTTTAATTTCTTTCGTTTCTCGTTCCGTGTTTATCGTTTCTTGTAGAGACGAAGTTAGGCGAAAATCCTAACATGAACTTGCTCCGTGTCTTCTGTTTTTGTAGCAAACTAACAACGTTGTTTTTATATAAAGCTCAAACAACCTGATCAGGAGACTGAGAGTAAGTGCATCATTAGGGATGGATCAACCCGTGATCATGATCGAGAAGAATAAGTTAATTTCAGCGAAAGTCATAAAATATATATACTTCCATCGCGCTCTTGGCCACGCACATAGTTTAATCTTTAACTGCAATTGCAATGTATTTTGTAATGAATCCATCTAAAGAGATTCAAGAGGAATCAATCGGAAATAGCAATGGATTATGAACTTTTTTCGATAGCATGTAATTGAAATTAAGTCGTATGTTGCATGTTCGAGTTTGTTTGTTTTTAGCACGTGGTTGTGATGCGCATATATAGTTTGATGATCTGGATTGATTTATTGTGTACTATGTACACAGTCCCTCTTTCAAAATCCTTTCTTATCTTATCTTATAACTATAATTCTGTTAGTTATGAGTTCAGTTTTTGAAATTTCTCTTCTACCAGCTACAGAATATTGACTCTTTTTGTATAAAGAAAAATGATGAATTTGACAGTATGATTATAACATTTATCATAATAATGATTATTCATATATACGTATTTCTGAATATACAAAATAAAAACAAAATTGCAGGGTAGTATGATTGATGCATGATAGTAGAATAATTAATTAATGAGGCAAATGAGCCTAGCTAGTTTTCCTGTAAATTAAATTGTCCCGTGATGTTAACATTTATATATTGCAGTGAAGTAACATCTTGACATTGACACCTTTTTGACTTATTAAAGATTTTATGTTTATTTGAGATATCTAACACTGGATTCATTTTCTCATTACACTACTGACCTCAACAACAACCTCTATACTTTTACTTGCCTTTTCTCTGTATATTTCACCCCTTCAATTCCCTGTTTACTTGACTACGGGCCAAACCGATGGAAATTCTATAGGACTTGAGCAGTAATATTGCCGGTGTTTCGACAACCCTATAGGCTATATGTATAGGAAATTAAGAGGTAAAAGAAAGAAAGGTAGATAGAGGAATGATATAGAAGTAAGTAGTAGCTCTAGGGTTAGGTAGGTAGGGGTGTAATAGTAATTAATTGTCAATTCCATCTCATATATATATATATATATAGGGTCAATTGATCATTCATACATATATATCTATATATATGGCTTCCTCTTCCTCGCCGTCCTCCGGTGGTTCGTACAACTCCCCCTGCGCGGCGTGCAAGTTCCTCCGGCGAAAGTGCATGTCCGGGTGCGTGTTCGCCCCTTACTTCCCGCCGGAGGAGCCCCACAAGTTCGCCAACGTTCACAAGGTGTTTGGGGCCAGCAACGTCTCGAAGCTCCTGAACGAGCTGCCGGCCCACCACAGGGAAGACGCCGTCAGCTCCCTCGCCTACGAGGCGGAGGCCCGCATCCGCGACCCCGTCTACGGCTGCGTCGGGGCCATTTCTTTCCTCCAGAGGCAGGTCGACCGCCTCCAGAAGGAACTCGACGCCGCCAACGCCGACCTCATCCGATGCGCCGCCGCCGCCGTCTCCGGCCACCGCCCGCCGAGCGTCGACGGGTCCGCCGCCGCGGTGATTTACCAGACGCCGTCGGGGGCGTACGCTTACGCCGCGGGGAATGGGAATTGTAATAATTATCAGACACCTTGGAGTGGTGGTGGTGGTGTTGGTTATTATTCGTGTAACCCTAATGGAAATAATATTTGAGAATGGTTTTTTTTTTATATATAATATATGCTGCATAGCTAGGGTTTCTGTATCTATAGAGAAATGGCTGCTGCAGAAAAAGAAAAGGAGGTCATGTTATATGATTAAGTGTCTCTATATGTATTTTAATTTCTATACATCATCCAACTCTTAATTGTAAAGAATACATTTATATTATGCATAGATATATCGATATGTCACACATATGTATGAATAATTGTTTAATTTTGTGGAAATTAATGTTAGTTGATGATTGAGATCTAATAAAATCTTAGTAAACTTTGTGTGTGAAGAAGTTGTTGTTGTTGTTGTTGTGTAAGAGAAGAGGATATGTATATTTCTTGGAATTTTGTTATGATCATATATCACATTGAATTGGTCTTTAAGAGCCTACGAATTGAACCCCTTGTTTTAGTTCTCCACTTAAATTAGCTTTTACTCGTCGGATGTTCATCGTTGATAAGTTATAACCGAATCGATATGTGTTTGTTACTTTTTGCTTAGATATGATGATTTGTAACTGGAATTTTCATGATGTTCGGGGGGATGTTAAATGTGAAGGAAAATAAGGGGGTCTAAATGTAATACTGAAATCTATCTCACCTTATGCATATTTCCATGACCATGATTGTGGGCTAGCTACTGGGTCCACAGAGTCGATCTCTTTAAGATTTTGTGATTGAATTCTTCAACTAGGGACAAATAAAATTGGAATTTTTTAATATAAATTTACAAGAATAACATTTATTTTCCTGTTAGGCCCACAAGATCTTTCATATAGTAATTCAATAATTTATAATATAAGAGGAGAAAGAAGAAAAATAAAGTTCAAATGTCCGTTCTTTTCATTATTATTTGGCATGATTAAACAGTTTAAAACTATATAAATTGTAGTATAAAGTATTAAATTTCAATAAGCTGGAATAGCTCAGTTGGTTAGAGCGTGTGGCTGTTAACCACAAGGTCGGAGGTTCGACCCCTCCTTCTAGCGAATTTTATTTTTATTTTACGATTTTGCTGATAGATCAACTTCTCAATTTGGGCTTCTCTAGTTCAGCTGGCTCAAGTATCGCAATAATTTGGGCTTCTTCATCAACTGGGCTCAAGTATCGAGCCCATGCAAATTGTGCAAGAAACAATCACTTTTCCAATTTTAAATTTTTTATACAAACATAAAAATGTAGTATTTTTTTACAATATTTGGCTGATTTAATTTATTACATAATTACTTCAGAAAATAAATTAATTGATCTGATGATTTTCTACGAATAAAGTGAATAATTATAATTTTGTAATTTTTTTTTTTTTTGGATCCTACCTTAAAAAGGTTGGAGAAGAGGACACAAACATTAAAGCGATATAGCCGAACATGCATGAACAACAAAATAATTGCAAACTTTTGTTAGTTTAATTATTATATACATATTGTCCCGTATGAAATAAAGGAGATACATGATACTCCTAATTATATTAAACCTCCATTAACAACTAATGAGGATGTATAAATTGCCCTGACTTGGTTTTGCTTCGGGAGAAAGTAACATCTTTAATTAGGTTAATTTATATTATATTGTATTATGACTCCCGCGGGGTGAACTAAAGTATATTTTGAATGTAGAGATTGTTTAATTATGTTAACTAAATTTTGAATTAACTCACTCAAACCATTGAGACTTTTTTTGAATTCTAGTTCACTTTATAGGTCAAATTAATATTTCTATTGCAAGATCTCGTCGCGAACACAAGTGTATCAGTGTATGCCAATCGAAACATATATAAAACATACTCATCCGGTTGGATCAATTAGTAATTAATCAAAGTAACTTTGGTTTCGTTTGTTTGTTTGTCTTACCTTCCTCGATTAGAAATTATCGATGGAGAACGTGCATGTTGGCATATATGTACTTTTATGAAATTATATATAAAAAAGATTAACTATACTTTATGAAATATGATTAGTACTTTAACTGCAATGATAATTAAATAGTAACGTAATTTTAGATGTAAAACATTGGCATTGCTTTGTCACGTGCTTAGATTCGTGATGGTCATTCCTTATAATTAACTTGTAACATAATTAATCTGTTGATTTCATTAAAATTTAATGTCAAAAAATCGCATGCTAAAACATGTGCAAGGAACAAATCTTAATTTACATAGCATACTGTCACGCGACCTCACGTGATCCCACGACTAATTATTACAGTAGGAAATAAATAAATAAATGAAAACCAAAATCTCGTTTAATTTCAACAAATTTACTATAATTTTTTTGAATCAAATCTTGGAGCTTATGGTATACGTAACACATTAATTTATTTTATTGGTTTAGATTTAGATTTAGATCTAGATCACAATCCCAATTTGTACTTTCATTAAATTATTATTTTTGTTAGATTTAATATTTTGAATGGTATGGCATATGTAGGCTTATTCTTTCCCTTGTCCTTTTATGTATGTCCAAACGTGTCCACTGTGATAAAGTTAGAGTAATTCATATTAGAAGTAAAATTAAACTTAAAAAAATAATATTAAATATTATTGTAGAATAAAATTCGGAGAAGACTTTACATGCACTAGTGTGGATGAAATGTGATTTTGAGATTATAGAGATCGAAAGTTCAAAAGTGGTTACAATATGATCCTAAGAAACTCATATGGTTGATGAATCGCAAACACAAGTGATTTTAAATCGCAATAAAAGCTCAGGATCGAAATACAGAGTCACTTCACTTGATTGTATAATTGACATATTTTTAATTTCTAGTCACATCAAATCGCAAGATTCTGAATCCACGTGATAATTCAGTTGATAATTATAAAACAAACAACAATAAGAAATGCGCGAATTTGTTAAAAAAGGAGGGAGAAATTCGAAGGCAAAGTTCACGCAACAACATGCACAAACAAGGCAAAACAAAGGATGTTCATGTCATGCAGGAAGACTTGAATTTGAATTTGAATTTTCGTAAGATGATCAAATCCAAAAGGTCTATAAAATACATTTCCAAAGTTCTTTTTTGTGCATATCTCTATAAAATTAAATTGGGTTTTCAGAAAATGAATATAATGCTACCTCCCATTCATTGAAATTTAATTCCACTAGGACCTAGATACATTGACCTCATTAATTGGTCAACATAAACTGCCTTTACACTATCAAACGCCACCACAGTTTTTTATTCATTATTTTTGAGTTATTTTTTTAGAGTTAAAATTAAGAAAAAAATGTAAGAATATAGTAGTACTTTATTGTATAGCATATCGTAGTAAATATTATTGTAATATTTACTAATTCCAACATAGGAACCCAACGGTCCCGATAATGGACTTGGAAATAGATTCGAGAGGCATGTACTGACAGTAAGGGTCGCTCTGCTTGATCTTCGCGATCTCGTACACGTGCTTGACGGTGATGGTGGAGGCGGTCACGTGACCTGGCCTACCGCTGCCGCTCTCTATTCCGGCCGCCTTCTTGAGGTACCACGACACTGCAGGAGACTTGACGCTGAACTCGAAGGTGTTGTCCGTGAACGCGGTTATGGTGACTGACATCGGGGTTTCGGGTTTGAATTTCTGGGTCCGGGACATGTGGGAGAAAGATCGGGTATGATGAGACGAGAAACTCTTCTTCCATCAGATCAGAGGCTCATCGATCGGGTAAGATGTAAATCGAAGGGTAGGATGAGACGAGAAACTCCTCTTCCACCAGATCAGAGGCTCCTCGATCGGGTGGATGTAAATCAAGAGATGCGCCCGAGTAGCAGACACATGTGGGAGAGAGATCGGGTATGATGAGACGAGAAACTCTTCTTCCATCAGATCAGAGGCTCATCGATCGAGTAGGATGTAAATCGAAGGATGCGCCCGAGTAGGAGACACATGTGAGAGATAGTCAATAGGTTTCATCCAAGGACTAATTTCATAATATTTCAATGAAAATTTGTCATATCCGAGATTCGAACTCTGCGTCGTCGGGGAATTACACCAACATCACCACACACCTTACCACTCGGCTATGCCCCAAGAAGCTTAAATACTATAAATTACATCAAACATGCGTAGTTTTTGAAAATAATAAAATTTTAATACGAATTTACAAATTTTAGTAAGAGATCGATTATTAAATAAAATAATTTGTTAGTCCATTAATAATTTTTTGGCCGAAATACGTTGGAGATTAAATAAAATTTTAGATTATTTCAAACAAATAAATCACGTGCATCGCACGGGCGGTGGTACTAGTTAAACTTGATTAAGTTGAATGAATTTTTTTATATTATTAAATATTTAAAAAAATATATGAATAATATTTTAGCATAATATAAACTATATTCTATGATTGAAATTATTCATTTTTATTATTTTTTATTTTATTTTTTATAATTTTAATTTGAAATGAATTGAATTAAACAATCCAACTAGATTTAAGTCCAAAATAATATTAATTCACTTTCTCTCTAGCTACCAGACCTTTGACTAGCAATATGTACCTTTGTTCAATTTTATTTTTGTAAATTAATATCATTACCACACTCATTACTTCCTTTTACAAAAATGTTTATTTATATAATTAGTTAATTTATTGAATAAATTATTTAAAAAATTACGTCCCAAATAAAAAATGCATCACTTGAGATGCGACATCATGACGACATCATGACGATCGAGTATGGTATGCGCCTACGTTGTATTTAATTCATTTTCTCCATCAAATCTTTTTCTCATGACTAATATTCGGATTTCACGGAAGATTAATTGGTGTTCGTATTAATCTCATTATTAACCGTTATCTTAATTATGAAAATTTTATTATTTTCAAGGATTACGTCTGTTTGATGTAATTTATAGTATGTAAGCTTCTTGGTACATAACCTTTCTAAACTCGTATTAATCTCATTATTAACCGTTATCTTAATTATGAAAATTTTATTATTTTCAAGGATTACGTCTGTTTGATGTAATTTATAGTATGTAAGCTTCTTGGTACATAACCGAGTGGTAAGGTTTGTGGTGATGTTTGTGAAATTTCCCGACGACGCAGAGTTCGAATCTCGGATATGACAAATTTTCATTGAAATATTATGAAGTTAGTCCTGAGATTAGACATATTGGCTCTCTCCCACATGTGTCTGCTACTCGGGCACATCCCTCGATTTACATCATACACGATTGAGGAGCCTTTGGTCTGGTGGGAGAGGAGTTTCTCGTCTTTGCATTCCGTTTATCGTCTCTGCATTTCTCGAGTGTCAAATGCATCCAACAAATACCTAAAACCGGTGGGGAAAAAATCAAAATAAATGGAAAATAAAAAATTTTGAAGATGGAAAATAAATAAAAACATAAAAAAAAAATTTACGTGAACATGAAATGGATGAGATGACATAAATGTAATTATATTAATATAACTTACATAAATGTAATTATATTAATATAACGTACGTTAATATACCTAAAAAGTTTGATCAAAGTTTTTTTTAACTCCAGTGGATTAGAGAATAGGAGGAGATCGATACTATTAATTGAAATTAAATTAATATTAATGGAATAAAAAAATCAGAAGAGAAATACAAACGTATATATTTAAGATGATAATTAATTATTATTACCAAAAATATATAATTTCAAATTATTATTTAGAATTTATATATAATTTAAATATGTTTAATAATATTACTATTTAAAATTTATAATTTTTTTATATATAATTTATAGTGTGAACACAACATTATTATT
This sequence comes from Euphrasia confusa, assembly GCA_954870475.1. Taxonomy (NCBI): domain Eukaryota; kingdom Viridiplantae; phylum Streptophyta; class Magnoliopsida; order Lamiales; family Orobanchaceae; genus Euphrasia; species Euphrasia confusa. Next base: position 36,109,301 of record OX940960.1, read on the forward strand.
GGTTTTCTATTGGTCCACGTGGCATTAGTAAATCCTGAAATTATATATGTATAGATTTTATAAATAAAATTAAATCATATTTTAAAGTGGAATAATATTATTTTTTATTATTTTAAAAAACATAACACTTACTATGCTTAAAAAGAAAAACCTAACACTTATTGCGAGAAAGAAAAAACACACATCTTTATTTAAATATAGATATAGTACTACAAAAATATATAAATTTAAATATATTTTACATTTAGTTTTTTAAATTTTGAAAATCATATTCATCTAGTGTGATGATTTTTAGTTGATTTCTTATTACATTTTGACGACACTACATTTAAATCTGTAAGCAATTAATTTTAACACTATTTATCGTGTGATGTCTATTTAGCTGGTTAGTACTCCCTCAGTCCCTAGTGTTTGTCACTCTGGTCAACTGTTCCGTTGTTTGACTATTTATTACTTAGGATTAAAAATATATAAAAATTAAAAAATATTACTAAAATAAAATTTATAATATGAATTTTATTTTAAAGTTTTTTTTTTTATAATTTTTATATATTTTTTATCATAAATAATTGACGATCAAACAAAAAAACAGTTGGTGGCAAACAATTGTGGGACGAAGGAAGTATAACTGCAAATATAAATAAGTTGAATATTTTTCATGTTTAAATGCCATGCTATTATCAAACTAAATTAATTGAATAAATAAATACTAGTACTTGTATGCTTTTTTTAATAAGAAATCAAATATAAAATGAAACTGTATTGTAATTTATAAATATAGAGATGATAGTATGTGAAATTCTCTTTATGAGTTTAAAAAAGGAAATGACGTATATAAAAATATAAAAAATTGAAAAGCAGAGGATCGCCACCATCAAGAAAAAAATAAAACTCTATCTCCTCCACCACCGCCATTAACATAATCCCAGAAAAACAGAATTCTCTGTCTCTCTTTCTAACCCATTTCCGTCCATCCCCACACACTCTCTCTCTATACAGTCACCCACCCACATTAATATAAATATATAAACATAAAATGGCTGCTTCGCTGTTTCTTGGATCCTGAGATTCTTGCACACACTCATTCACACTCACTCACACACACATATCTATATATCATAATCGGAAAACCCATTTACATTAAACCCCACACGACATGTTTTTGTGTCTCTGTTTTCGATTTACTCACAATAATAATAATATTCATTCTCTCTAATAACACCTCTGTTTTCAATTCATTATAATGCCTGATTATCCATGGCCCATCTTCTTCTTCCCCCTCCTCTTCCTCCCCGTCGCCTTCGCCGTCAACCCGGAGGGCGAAGCCCTCCTCTCCTGGAAGACCACACTCAACGGACAAATCCAGCCGCTGAGCGATTGGGATCCGACGGACGAAAATCCATGTCGCTGGTTCGGGATCCTCTGCAACTTCCAGAGCCAAGTCACCGAGATCGGCTTGCGGGACATGGATTTGCTCGGAAAGGTGCCCGGAAACCTCACCGCCCTGGTGTCCCTCGAGAAGCTCGTCCTCTCCGGGACTAATCTCTCTGGGGCAATTCCACAAACACTTGGCGACCTTCGGAAACTGACGACCCTGGACTTGAGCGGCAATGCCCTGACCGGCGAGATCCCGGGATCCATCTGCCACCTGCCCGGGCTGCAACACCTCTACCTCAACACGAACGGGCTGGAAGGCGCGATCCCGGCGGAAATCGGGAACCTGTCGGCGCTCGTCGAGCTGACACTCTACGACAACAAACTCGTCGGCGCGATTCCCGGCGGCATAGGCAATTTGAAGCAGCTACAAATTCTCCGGGCCGGAGGGAACACGAATCTCCAAGGCCCGTTGCCCCCGGAAATCGGAGATTGCGCGAGCTTATCCATGTTGGGTCTGGCGGAAACGAGCATTTCCGGGTTCCTGCCGTCCTCTCTGGGTCAATTGAAGAAACTCGAGACTCTGGCTATTTACACCACCCTTCTCTCCGGCCAGATTCCGCCGGAAGTCGGAGATTGTACGGCGTTGAAAAACGTTTATCTATACGAAAACTCGATCACGGGCTCTATCCCGGCCCGGTTGGGGAATCTCCAGAACCTGGAGATTCTCCTCCTCTGGCAGAACAACTTGGTCGGGGTCATCCCCCCTGAGCTCGGCAACTGTCGAGGATTGCGCGTCATTGACCTCTCGATGAATTCCTTGTCCGGTGTTATACCCGAGTCTTTGGGGAGCTTGAGCCAGCTTCAAGAGCTCCAGATGAGTGTGAATCAAGTTTCCGGCCAGATTCCGGCCAAGCTCGGCAACTGCACAGCCCTGACTCACGTCGAGCTCGACAACAACCAACTCACCGGAAGCATCCCTTGGGAGTTCGGGAACCTGTCGAACATGACGCTCCTTTTCTTGTGGCAAAATCGGCTCGAGGGTAATATACCGCCGTCTCTTTCCAAGTGTCAGAGGCTCGAGGCGATTGATGTGTCTCAAAATATGCTGACGGGCCCGATTCCGATTGGTATATTCGAGCTGCGGAATCTGAACAAGCTATTGCTGCTGTCTAACAATCTTTCGGGCCCTATACCGCCTGAAATCGGAAACTGCTCTTCCTTGATTCGGTTCCGGGCCAATAACAATAAGCTGACGGGGAATGTGCCGGCTGATATCGGGAGGTTGAAGAATTTGAATTTCTTCGATCTGGGATCTAATCGGTTATCTGGGGTTATTCCACCGGAGATTTCCGGATGTCGGAATCTCACTTTTCTCGATTTGCACTCTAACTCGATATCCGGAAACTTACCGGCGAGTTTGAATCAGCTAATCGCTCTTCAGTTTTTCGATGTCTCGGAAAATCTCATCGAGGGTCCATTGAGTTCGAGCTTGGGCTCACTAACTTCACTGACGAAGCTCGTCCTCGGGCAGAATAAGCTCTCGGGAGCGATCCCCGACGATCTCGGTTTGTGTTCAAGGCTTCAGCTGCTTGATTTAAGTAGCAACGAGCTCGACGGTCAAATTCCGGCGAGCCTGGGGAAGATTCCGGCATTGGAGATCGCCCTGAATATGAGCTGGAACAAACTATCCGGCGACATCCCGAAAGAGCTCGCTGACTTGGATAGATTAGGAGTGTTGGATATATCTCACAATCAGCTATCCGGAAACCTTCATTATCTCGCGGATCTTCAAAACCTAGTGGTGCTCAACGTCTCCCATAACAACTTCTCCGGTCGTGTTCCGGACACCTCGTTTTTCGCCAAGCTCCCGCTCAACGTCCTCGCCGGAAACCCCGCCCTCTGCTTTTCCGGCGACGAGTGTACGGCCGGGAAGGGAGGTGCCGCCGCCGACGGGCGGCGGCGGCGGGCGGCCCGGGTGGCGATGGTGGTGCTGCTTTGCACGGCGTGCGTTCTTATGCTGACGGCTCTGTACATCATCCTCGGAGGGAGGGTGCGGGCCCGGAGGGCCCGCGACTGCGAGCTGCCGGACGAGGAGGAAGTCGACGTCGAGCTGAGGGGCCCGTGGGAGGTGACGGTTTACCAGAAGCTCGACTTGTCGATCTCCGACGTGGTCAGGTGCCTGACAGCTGGCAACGCGATCGGGCACGGTCAGTCAGGGATCGTTTACCGGGCCACGATACGGGCCGGGCCCACGGTGGCCGTGAAGAGGTTCTTGCTGTCGGAGAAGCACGCGGCCGCCAACTTCTCGTCGGAGATCTCGACGCTGGCCCGCATCCGGCACAGGAACATCGTGAGGCTGCTGGGGTGGGCCGCAAACAGGAGGACGAAGCTCTTGATTTACGATTATTTGCCAGGTGGCACGTTGGGGGAGTTGCTGCACGGGGGGTGCGGGGAGAGGGTCGAGTGGGAGGTCCGGTGCAAGATAGCGTTGGGAGTGGCCGAGGGGTTGGCTTACCTGCACCATGACTGCGTGCCCGCTATCTTGCACCGGGACGTGAAGACGGATAATATACTGTTGGGAGACCGTTACGAGGCGTGCCTCGCTGATTTCGGGCTGGCGAGGTTTATCGAGGACGGAGGTTCGTTATCGGCGTGCCCGCAGTTTGCAGGGTCGTATGGGTATTTTGCTCCAGGTAAATTTCTGTTATATGCACATCCTTGCTTAGTAAGTTATGTTTCTTGAGAGTAATTTAAAGTTAAAACACACATTTTAAACATTTTTTTATTGTTATATATTGTGATTTGAGAGTTTAATGTGATTTTAATGTCAAAAAACAAAATTTCCAGTAAAATATTATGAAATTTGACCGTCTCGCTCGATTTACGTCTCACTCGATGGAGGGCCTAAAGATCTAGTGGGAGTTGAGTATTTCGTCTCTCCACCTTAATAAGTTTGCCGTTTTGAAACATCAAATGATGTGAAATACTACTATGTTTGTTGTGGGGAGTTTTATGCATGTGGAGTCATGTGATATCTATCAACTTCAACACACACACATTTCGTCCTCACATAAATTGTAGTATCTTCACTTCCAACTTGCCAATGTTCTTTTTTTTAAAATTTTTAATTTTTTGATTTTTGGTTGTGCAGAGTATTCATCCATGCTAAAGATCACGGAAAAGAGCGATGTCTACAGCTTCGGCGTCGTGCTACTAGAGATCATAACCGGGAAGAAACCGGTCGACCCTTCGTTCCCGGAGGGTCACCACGTCATCCAATGGGTGCGCGATCACCTAAAGAGCAAGCGGGACCCGGTCGAAGCGATTGATCCGAAACTACAAGGGCATCCCGATACGCAAATACAGGAGATGCTCCAAGCCCTCGGGATAGCCCTCCTGTGCACGAGCAACCGACCTTCCGACCGTCCGAGCATGAAGGACGTGGTGGCCTTATTGAAGGAAATCGAGCAAGAACACATTCCGGGAGACGATAAGTGTCATAAATTGTCAAAGGGTGGCGGCTCTGAAGTTACGTCATATTCTTCATCATCGGTCACACCGGCTCAATTGTTGCTACTCCAAGGGTCGTCTAACTGCTCTCTAGCTTACTCGTCGTCTTCCACGAGCTAGGCATACACCTTTCGAAGAAAAAACAGAATATAGAAGTAGCTATAGGATAGAAAATTAAGTAAGATGACATTGTAAAGAGGTCAAGACAATTTAATTTGGTTCTTTTATGTAACTTGTAAGTTGTTAAAAGTATGAGAGCTATTAAAGCTTGAAGATATATCAAAGCACGTACATTCGTTCTCCTCATCATCGTCGACAATTTGCTACGAGCCAATTATTACAACGATGCACAATACTGACATACATATGTAGCGATTGATTTGCATTCAATCGCTGTCGTTTGGGTGTGATATGATGCAAGGAAAACGAGTTATCGTTCCCCCTCTTGTCCCCACACCCTAAGCCCCTAATCCTTTTGAGTGCCATAGACCGAATGAATGACAGAGAAAGAAGCTTGCTTGATGCAACCCCAAAGGATCCCCACCATGTGATCGATATATATATGGATGATCATATATATATACTAGTATTATATATATGGGACGACGTAAACAACGTAGCAAACTACAACTACAAGGGTGATCGATCATCATGCAAGAATTGACACTTTTGTCCTTTTGGGGGACCTATACCTTTATTATTCACAATATTGCAAAACTATATGCACAGTACATACAAGATCACTTCTATACGTCTTATTATGCAACACAAGCATATATGCAACTTTTTTTCTTCTTATCAATATGTGGTAGCATTCGAATTGCTATAGATAGAGACAAGTGACAACCTCATCCTCATCGTCATCATCGTTTTCATAAATGACAGAAATACACAAATGCGTTGGGTGAATTAATGGATGTCTTTCAAATGTGACATCAAAAATGGCTGAGGTTATTTGTGTAATATTTTCTTTTAAACAATATTAATATGCCACAACAAACTTATTCGAGAGACTATCTCCACTGTGTTTCTTTAGTTCCGATGTGGGACTACAAACTTACATCACCAATTGCCAATGAATGTTATCTCCCATTTTTTACATTCTCAAACTTCAAACAATAAAAAAGTAGAACATGAGCCTAAGCCATGAGCCTTCTTGATCACCCATTGACTCCGTCCAGGTAAGTAAGTAACTCAATCAACTTCCTTTATTTTATAGTAAATGCAATGCCTTTCCTACATACCACTCACTTGTACATTTATTTGAATTCTAAGAGTAGTACTTTTTATTTGAAGCGTCTGAGGTTACATATATATAACCTCTTACAAACATACACACACAAGTAAGAAAGAAAGTTCAGTTGTACAAGTCATCGTCGCGATCTCCCGACGGAAACGGGTCCTCAGCCCCACCCGCTGCTGTGTCCGACCGATCCGGAAACCGGAATTCGGACCCCAGACCACGCGACTGCTGCAGCGTCTGCGCGAAAAGCTGATACTTCCTGATGTCAGCATCGCTCACACTCCTCCGCGCGGATTTCATCGACTCCTCAAAGTGCCCCGCTTTAATCTCAGACACATCTTCTATGTCCATCGCCTCTGGGTCCTCCCTCATCTTATTCTCCCTCTCAATATCCTAACCAAACATCATCAAACAAACATATTAAAACTTGCAATGAGCTAGAAACAACGCAAATTAATTACCTTCTCGATATTTTCGCGAATGGCGTACTTGCAAGCGCGCTGACATATCTCGGTGACATCAGCGCCGCTAAACCCGTGCGTGTGCCTCGCGAGCGCGGATAGATCGACTTTCTCTGACACCGGGGACTTCCTCAGGCACGCCTTGAATATCTGGAGGCGGGACCCCTCGTCCGGGAGCGGGATGTATATCAGCTGGTCGAGCCGCCCGGGCCTCAACAGGGCCGGGTCGATGATGTCGGGCCGGTTCGTGGCCCCGATGATGAAAACCGTTTTCTTCGCGGTCATCCCGTCCATTTCCGTCAGCAGCTGATTCAGCACTCTGTCGGCCGCACCCCCGGCATCTCCCCTCGACCCTCCTCGCTGAGTCGCGATCGAGTCGAGCTCGTCGAAGAAGAGAACGCACGGGGCCGACTGCCTCGCCTTGTCGAATATCTCTCGGACGTTCGCCTCGCTCTCTCCGAACCACATCGTCAGCAGCTCGGGTCCTTTTACGCTTATGAAGTTGGCTTGGCACTCGTTGGCGATGGCTTTCGCGAGCAGAGTTTTTCCGCAGCCGGGGGGCCCGTAGAAGAGGACTCCTTTGGATGGAGACATGCCGAACTTCTCGAACTTCTCCGGGTGCTCGACTGGGTACTGCACGGTCTCTTGAAGCTCTCGTTTCACGTTTTCCAACCCGCCGATGTTGTCCCATGAAACATTCGGAACCTCGACTACCTGGAAATAAACCGAGATAGTTTGAGTTTAACTCATTCTCCGTGAAATTAAGATAAAGAGCTTAGTCAGCTTACGGTTTCACGCAAGGCCGACGGGTTCGACGACCCCAACGCGGTCAGGAAGTGCTCGTTCGTCACAGCCATTGAACTCAAAACTTCGGCATCGATTGTATCGTCTTCCAAGTCGATAACATCCATTTTCTCCCTGATGCACTGAAGCGCAGCTTCAGTGCAAAGTGCAGCAAGATCCGAACCGACGTAACCGTGAGTATCCTTCCCGACTCTCTCGAGATCGACCTAAAACGAAACCGTAGAAAAGTGAAAAAATTAAACAGCGCAAATTTGATGAAAGAAAGAAAAAAAAAACTCACGTCTTCTGCGAGTTTCATGTTTTTCGTGTGTATCCTTAGCACCTCCAGCCTCCCGACTTCATCAGGCACGCCGATATCGATCTCCCGGTCGAACCTCCCGAACCTCCGAAGCGCAGAGTCGATGCTGTTGGGCCGGTTCGTGGCCCCCATCACGATCACGTGCGAGCGCGACTTGAGCCCGTCCATGAGCGTGAGCAGCTGCGAGACGATCCTCCTCTCCACCTCCCCGTGCGTCTTCTCCCTCTTCGGCGCGATCGAGTCGAGCTCGTCGATGAATATAATCGCGGGCGCGTTCTTCTCTGCTTCCTCGAACGCCTTCCGCAGGTTGCTCTCGCTCTCCCCTGCCAGCTTCGACATGATCTCCGGCCCGTTGATGAGGAAGAAGAAGGCCCCCGTCTCGTTCGCCACGGCCCGCGCGATCAGGGTCTTACCCGACCCGGGGGGCCCGTATAGGAGAATCCCCTTGGGGGGCTTGACCCCTATGGACTTGAAGAGCTGTGGGTGCCGGAGAGGGAGCTCGACAAGCTCGCGGATCTGAGCCATCTGCTTGCGGACCCCGCCGACATCGTCGTAGCCGACCTCGTCCAGCCGCTCCTCGTCCTCGCGCTTGATCGGCTCGCCCGAGCAGAATATCTCCGTGTCGGGCGAGACCACGCAGTGTTCGCCGGGGTCCGTTTCGACGATTTTGAACTCGACGGTTCGCATGCCGCCGCGGACGTGGAAGAGGTCGCTTTTCCTCACCGGACGGTAGGCGTCGAGGAAATAGGCTGCATGTTACGAATAAAAAATAAACATGTTAATTAAACGTGAAAGTGAACAACAAGAAGAACTATTTTGGCTTTACGTTTTAAGTAGGCGTCGAATAGATTTCCCGTGAGGCCCTCGACCGAGTCGTCGATCGGGAGGATGTGAACGCGCTTTCCGTACTTGACGTCGGGGCATTGATTAACGGACACCATGTCGGCGAGGCGAACCCTGAGGTTCGCCCGGACGACTTTGTTCATTCGGATCTTGGGGACCTCGCATTGCTCGTCGGCGAGAACGATGCAAACCGTGTCTTTTCGCTTTTTGCCCTGCACCAGGCGTACATTTTTTACTCAGAAATTAACACTAAATAGGATAAAAGGAAGTTCATCAAAGGGAAAACCTTGATCAATATAGTATCTCCTCGAAAGAGCTGGAGTTGTTCCAGTTTAGAAGGATGCATAGAGACTACGGAGTTGTCGTCGTTAACGGCCTCGTCTACGATCAGACGATTCGGGGATTTTTTCCGTTCTAATATCGCAGTGGAATAGTCTTTCTTGCTAGTTTTTCTGCAGGTAATTTCAATTTCAAGAATTGAACGGAACAGAGAATGCAACAGCAAAAAAAAAAAAGGAGATATATCGAGGGAATCGAGTTCTAACAACATAAGTACTGCATAAATACACGAGCAAATTAAACAAATCGAATCCCATGAAACCAAGCAAGAGTAAGAAGGCCTTTTTCGTAAATTCTAAAAATGATAAGAAAAATAAAACATGCAAATCAGGGAACACTCACGAGTCGGTGGTTTGAGCAGAGGAGCTTGGATCAGACATGGTTTTTGTGGAAGTTGATTTTCAGTCCGAAGTTTTGAATTGGTGCGAGGAAGATGAAAACCAAGAGTGAACCGACTTCGACTATGACGAGATTATCTTCGCTTTGGTGGTAGTAAAGTAGTCATCTGTACACGTGTCAGTTTTCATGCAAATTTTAATACGGGTGGCATCTTGGCCGGGTTAAACTCGACTCGTTCCACCGTATGAAAAACTCGTTCTATTTTTTTTAGGTTCGAGTTGAACTTCACCCTAAATACTATAGTATTAAATTCGAATTATAGTAGTATTTTTTTTTGGTATAGCAGAAATATATATACACATTATTTTACATTCAACTCGCAATTAAGTATTAGGAGTAAACTCGTATAACTCGACCCGTAAAACTCAATAAACTCGAACAATATTCATTTATATATATATATATAGAGAGAGAGAGAGAGATATTTAGAGAAAAAAATAGTTTGGTTTTAAATATTTAAAATAAATACTAATCTTTTGACTAGTTATAATTGAAGTAAATTTGAATTTTCTTTATTATACTTTAAGATACTTATAAATTTTATAATTATATTTTATGATACGTTTTGAATATTATAATCTCTTTTTTACCCTTTTATTTATTAAATAAGAGAAATACGATTTATTTTTAAAACAAATGTGCTTCATTACAAACTGAATATAAGTGTCTCAACTATTTTATATGCAGCAAAGATTCAAGAATCTCTGGTCGTTTTCAATTTCGTGATTTCATATTCAAGTTGTTCGATTCGTTTCTGGATGTGTACTTTCCGTTATCAATTTACTGTTCGATCGTGTCGTGTTCGTCGGGTTCGAGTAGTTCTTCGACTGCTGTCGGGTCTGTGCCTCTGAATACGCCGATGTTGTTACCCTTTAATCAGGTCATGGGTGAATTGATGGAATATTCTATTACGATTAGGCATCAGCAGATTGGCTTTGATGTTCTTGAATTTAATAATTTGATGGTAGTGTGAATGGGAAGGAGAATGTGATTATCGAGTCGGGCTTTGGGGCTGTTAATGTAACTGTGAAGCGGGATTCGAGACTGGGGTTTCAAAGGGGTGAAAGGGACACGAAACCTAACCTCATGGGAGGGAAAGTAGTTACAGATCAGAAAACATGAGTGAGTATTTGTTGGCAAACATGATAAACCACATGTGAGATTATCTTAGCACTTGTTTAGGGATAGTAGATTATTTGAGTAGTGGTCTAAGGTGATTAGATCATAGACGAATGGTGCTTGTTGAACTTCTTCCTTTTTTAATTTGATGCTTCACGGACCTTTTCATGTCATGGAGAAGTACAATTGGAGGGCAGCCACTCAGAAGCGCGCAGAGTTTTTGCGACCGTTCCAGTGGTCGTTTCAGCTTAAATCGTGAGCTTGTAAACATGATCTTGATATAAGAATTTTGTTTAATACAATTACAAGTTTTTTTGTTAGTTTCGGTTACCAATTTTATGCTTAGTTTAGATAAATTCTTTTGTGTAATACAATTATTTATTAGTTTTGTTCAAATTTTAATAATAGTTCTTTCTACTAATGTTCACACCATCTTCTGGTTCCCCATCATCCCATAGGACCTATACTAATGTACTCTCTTCTACTGTTCATACCATCTCTCAAATTATAGTGCATATATATCATTTGAAACTTCACTGCTAGTTTGCTATATACCACAAACTCAAAATGGTTCAACATAAAAAATTGTATTTGACTTCAAAAGGGTTCAACATAAAAACACCATAAATGTATTTGCTTTTGTATAGTACACTTTAACGCTCAGATTATTACAAAGTGACAGACCAAACAACAAGAACATGTGTGTGTATATGCATGTATTGAAAATGAGGTTAAATTCCAATTCTCTACTGACAATCGGTCTACAACTCAACATGTTTGTAATTAAATGCATAAGTGATAGATATACAATTACAATTACGAAAAGTGTCCCTTTATCCACATTTGATTTAGCATCGAGATCCAGCGGCCAATTAGGGTATAAATCACCATCTCCAAAGAAGTTGAGTGTCCTATCATCTGCCCCCTCTGGTGTTTCTCCACAGTCGACAATCACAACATCAACAATTGGATATTTATCCATTGTGGCAACATACTCAATTGCACGAAGAACATCCAACCCCTTGATCACCTTACCAAAGACAACGTGCTTTCCATCCAGTTGACCAAATGTGGTTGTGCTGATGAAAAACTGGGACACATAAGTATCTGGACTAGAGTTAGTCATTGAGAGCATCCCTTTCCTAAAGTGTTTAAGCTCGAAGTTCTCATCTTCAAAATTCACTCCGTAGATGGATTCTCCTGATGCTCCATCTCCACCAGATATATCAACGCCTTGAACCAGAAGACCTCAAATGATACGTGTAAAATGTGATCTCTGTATTAAAATCGAACAAGAATCAGAAAGGAAGAGAGATAAAAGAAGGTCTTGAGTGAAAAAAGAAAAATAAAAACATAGAAACCAATAACACATAAACAGAGTACAAATGCATGTCTTGATTTATCATCTTTTGTTTATTGTGATTTACACGAAACATAGAAGCATGGTAAATAGATTGGAAAATAGTTTGTAAATAAATATCTGAAAATAGAGAAACTTCTCAAAAATAGTTTCAAATAAGTATAAAGATATTAATGTGGTCACATTGGCACTATTTCATAAAAGCTAAAACAGGAACTATAAATATCTTACTTAAAACATTTTAATAAAAAAGAATTATTACAAGAATCTATTTTATAATATAAATGTGTACAAAAAAATGTTTCAAACAAAAATTTAAAACTAGATACCAAGATTATATACAACATAACATCTCTTGAAAATAGTTTGTAAATAAATTTATGTACATAGATAAACTTTTCAAAAACAGTTTCAAATCAGCATAAAAACAATATTAATGTTGTGATATTGGCACTGGAACTGTTTACGGAACTACATACCATACCTACACTACATTATTTAAAGGTCATTAACCAGACACTAAGTGGGTATTCTTCGTACCAAAAAAGCAAATGGAAATAACAAAAATATAAAAAAACAGTTCACTACTTATAAGATAGTGATAATTTGTATTGCTGTTCTCAAGAATCCTACATCCAACTACAAAACAGGTATTGAAACAATTTCACATAATTTAATTATATATTCAGTGACATATGAACAGTGTTGGGAACTACATAGAATTCTAGTAAAGCAAGACGCCATGTTTAGTCTTGCTCGGCACCGATGCCTTTGGAGTTGTAAATGGCCGCGATAGCTTTTTAGATAAAAGTATTTTTTTATATATATATATGTGGTGTTATGTGTTTTTTTATATTTCAAACCCTAACAACAACTACTGATTTATATCCTAGTATGTATATTTTATTTCTTAAATATTTTTTAGATTTTTAAAATTTTGAGAAGTGGTTTAGCCACGTGCAACTCTTCAAAGTTATTTAATGAGATACTGTATGTTTTGATAATGTAGTTTTAGTTAGAACACAACAATAATTTTTATGAAATAATTTTTTTTTATTACTACGTGTAACCAATCAATAGTAAATAAAAGAGTTTTATTTGAGACAAATAGATAAAGAATTTGTTTTTAAGAAAAAACAAAACAAAAATTTGTTGACAAAACAAAACATAACATAAATTTGTTTTTGATAAAATAAAAAACAAAACATAAATTTGTTGATAAAATAAAATTGAAGGAAAAATCGGTAACTCGACCATGGTTAGGAATAAAGAGCAGTAGTCTGACTTGTGCGTATTTAGGTTCATAATCTCTGCCATCTTCCCCATTACACTTTCTCTCTCCTCCACCGATCCCCGCTCTTACCACCGCGCGGTTCATCTTCCGATCAACCGAACGACGTTGTCAATCCATCGCACCTCCGACTCCGTCATCTACATAGGCACAGTTAAATCATATTTACATTTATTTCAAATTGCTAAAATTTCGCAGATTGAAACTTCACGCAGATCCGACTGCCCGTTGCCTACTCGCTCCGGTTCGCTCTGTCTCTATCTCCCTGTTTATTTTACGTGTTATTAATGAGTATCTGTTCAAGTTAACCTGAAGATCTAATTATGATTGCGAATCGGAAATTAGGGTTTCGGTATTTGGTACCCCGAGGTTTTTTCTGCTGTGCTGAGTTTTGCTAGCCTCTATTGTCATTTATATACGCTAATTTTTACGTCGTGTAGTTTAGCTGCCTGCTAGCTCCCGGGCAATACATTATCAGTGCAATTGTGTTATGCCCTGTCGAAATTAATGATATTAGGATCAGGATGCACTTTGAGGTTGAGTTGAAACCTGAATCCTTAACCTATCGCAGGGTTATGACAGAACTTCAGCTCACGCTGTTTAGTAAATGGGAGTTTTATTTTATTATTACTGTTTCCTTCCAAGTGATTTGCTTTCAAGGTCATATTTTGTAATGATTCATTATCTACCCCCATGCCCTCTTCTCACCAAACAGTTTTGTGAAACCATGGTTATGTACTTATTTCCCCAAATCCTCACCTAAATGGACTTCAGAGATTTGGAGTGTATAAATATGTGTTGCATACAATCATGATAAAAGATGACCAAGTGACAAGTGTGTATCAATGGAGGTGTCCTTTACCTAATGATCTTGTCGGAACAATATTAAAAATGTGTTTGAAAGAAACGTGAAGCACTTTTTTCAATTAAATAATTTTTAGTGTATTTGTTTGGATTCAGATATGATTAAAGACTAAAAACATATTTTATGGTAGTTTTGTCTTCTATATTATAAGCTGTAAATCAGTAAATCACATGACAAATGTGCGACCTGTTCTCAACGAATTCCTTATAAAAGTTTGGGCTCATCGAATTTGCGATGCTTCCATATCTAGAATAGTCGTATCTTCCTGCAATATTGTTAAACTATACACCTATTGCTTATATATTATAGAGTTCCATTTCGTATTTCTAGTTTTAATAAACAGGGCTACTGTTTTTGTTTATGTGCTTCGGTGCCTAGTTGTGTGGTACATTGTTTCTTTCGAAGGATCTCTGGAATTATCATATATTCAAGAAACACTTGCAATCCAATTAGCTCCTGGTCACAATTTATTATTCTTCTAATTTTAATGGTTTCTACATCCTAGAAATGCTAGGAAGTTGGGGTTTTAGGACCTTTTCTTTGATAATGAACATCTCAAGGGCAAAGGGCCAATTTTCCTCAATAGCCTAAGCTTAAAGCCTTTTTCTTATAACACGTAATTCATCATAGTCTCGCCAATAGTTTCTTAAATAATATCGTAGCATATTGGTATCTTTACTCTATGAACCTAAAGCCCAATTAATTACCTAAACTAAAGATGATTTTTTTTTTATAAATGCTAATTAAAATAAAATAATGCTGCGTAAGTAAAGAGACTTCGTAAAAAATCCTTTACATAATATTATGTCTACCCCCAATGAAATTCTCTAGGGGTGTTAATGTGACTGAATAAGGCTTAAGTTCCTAGGTTAGGGAAGTCGGGTTGTATCAGTCTTAAATCAGATTTGGGCATAACTAGTGTATAGTTCAAATCCCATGGTGTTTGAGAGAGAGACCACCGTTATATATTGCCCTTTTGTTTGTGTGCCCACCTTATTTTACCGTAGCATCTATATATTTTTATTGATCCTTTCTAGGCTGTACTGTGGTTGAGACTTTTGGAAATTGCAATTTTCTTACTCTTGGTTTACTCAATTCTTTTCCTGATCAGAATTGTCTTGGATTAATTTTTAGGCTGTGTCGAGTTGCTTGGATGACATTGGAACATCATTCGTACAATGAATTCCAGTATGCTGGCTGGGGAGCGAAGGTATCTAAATGAACAGCCTTTGTTGGATTGGAAAGGGAATTTGAAAATGTTATGTATCTTAGTAGGTCACCTTAAAGTCTGTATTCTATGAAGTGTTCATAGTTATTGGTGTAGATTTCTATTCTAGCGTACAATATGATTTTTTATCATAAAAAGTGCTGTAGGTCTTGATTGTATAGACGTAGGAGTTGTTTTTATGTCCTACATCCAATTTTTGGTTTACTAAGGAATGGCAGGGCGTTGTCTCTTATTACTGCTTTTTGCTATTTTTCTCATGGTAATGCAACCCACACCCGACCGGGGAAACAAGAATGTCTATATTAAAAAAAAAAATACTTAAAAAACTAATGCTATTCACAGTTTTGGCAAGACATAAACGAAAAAGTATGAAAGATTGCAACTTCCACTGTAACCTTATTAATTATTATACTATTATGAGTTTACCATTTGGTACTTTTTTTGTTGAACTGCACCCTTATTCCTTTTCTCCTCTGGGTACAAAATAAGTGCTCTGGGTTTTGATTCTGTTTGGTACAGTTAACGTTATAGTGACATAGTCTTCTTTTGGGTTATCTTCTCCTTATAGCTTCATCTAATTTTTTAACCTTAAAATGTGGAGATTTCTTTGTTATTTCTTGCTTTTCTAGATTATAAGATTTGCGAAAACATTTTGGTGTCTTTGGTTTTGTTGTCTTCAGCATTGCTGGCTTAATTGGTGGTACACATCCCTCTTATTTTGGTATTTTCTTTCTTAGAAGGCCTTATGCAACAAAAAGGAGTGGCATGACTGTTTTGGGGAAAGTTGTTGTCCCGAAACCTATAAATTTGCCGAGCCAAAGGTACCTGTGTCCTGAAAATTTGTTGTTTTCCTTTTATTTTCCCTTGCTTTTATTCCTCTTTACCAGCCTTTGCAGGTCTGGGAAAGACTAACATGTTTATGTTTTTATTTGAAGGTTGGAGAATAATGGTTTGGATCCTAATGTTGAAATTGTTCCAAAGTAAGTGTTGAGTACTACTTTGTTGTGTCAGTCAGCTGTAATATTATTTAGTTCTTGTTTAAAGTAATGCTAATTCGTTTCTCAACCCAATCTCCTTGTTTATGAGTGGTATTTCCTTGCACACTTCTTTGTGTACTGTTTTCCATATAAGTGATTGCACCTTTGTCCCTGAATAGGGGTACTCTTGGCTGGGGAAACCGCCCATCTTCATCTGGTTCAAATCCATGGGTCTCATCATCACTATCACCAAATGCTGAAGGTGGTACTATTTCTCCGAGCCATACCAGCGACCGCCCTTCATCAGGTGGAAGTGGTACTCGACCATCAACCGCTGGTAGTGAGAGAACACATGAACCTGTTTCAGGTGGTGCTTGGGCATCACTTTCTAGACCTTCATCAGCTTCTGGAACATTGTCTTCAAATCAGACATCATCTGCTTCATTACGTCCTAGTAGTGCGGAAAACAGACCTAATAGCTCACAGTCACAGCTATCAAGGTTTGCAGATCCTGTGTCCAAAAATTCAGCAGCACGGAGCCCAAATGTTACTGGAGAAAGATTGGTGAGGTTTATTGTCTTGGTCTTAGCTCTCATCCCTAGATAAACCTGTTTTGTTGTATAATAAATGAGCCCGGGTGTGTTTTCAAATCTGATCCTGATCTGAACCTGCCCCTTCTCATTTTTTTAATGTAAAAAAGTAGTTTGTTATATATATATATATATATATGTGTGTGTGTGTGTGTGTGTGTGTGTGTGTGTGTGTGTTATATATGTATGTCTGTAGTTAGAATAAATTAATTGCATGAGGTCTAGCCTAGGTAGCACGAGAACGGATACGTAAAACAAATATGATACGATACTGATACGGGGAAACTTGCAAATCTGTATCAATCTCTGTTGGTCAAATCTGTCCAAACCTGCCAAATTTCCTTTCCTTCTCTATTTTCTCTAATTGAATATGTATCACCAATTTTTGTCTGTACTAGTGCATGTTTATAGGCAGTTTGTCTGAATATCTAAATATTTTATGAAAATTGCACCGCATGTCTTGTTTATACATGTTTATAGGCAGTTTGTCTGAATATTTAAATATTTTATGAAAATTGTACCACATGTCTTGTTTATAGATTAAATCTTTGCAGGGTGCAAAATCATCCAAGGAAGATGGGTTCTCGCTGACGTCTGGAGATTTTCCAACTCTTGGTACTGAAAAGGACAATTCGATGAAGATTACTGAATTAGAAGGTGGTTTTTATCCACATTGAATTGCTATATCTCTGTCATTAGTGTATGGTTGTTTTCACCATTTTCTTTTGTTTGCATTTGTAGTGTCAAAACCTTACATCTGTTGGTTGTAAATGATTTGAGTGGAGTCATTTGTTATATAATGCAATAGTAATTAAAAATCTAGTATGCTTCATCTTTGAGCGCTCTGTCTTGCACTTTCCGATGGGAACTCCTTTATCTATTTTTTGCTGAACATAAAGAATTAGAGAATACAGATCATGCTCTTATGTTGTATTGACAGTTGAAAGACTTCTCTTGTCAGATCATGGCCGTCCAAGCTCTGCATCTGGTAGAATAGCTCACGAAAAATATGACTCAAGAGATCAGGCTGGTCTGCATGCATTTCTCTTCTAAATTTCCTGGCCTTAGTTCTGTTATTTAGAGTATGATTAATAATGATATGGTTTTGTGAATGCAGATAATAAACATGGAACTGTGAATACATGGAGAGCAGATGGTCCCCAAGGCCCAGAGGACGATATTAACCCCAGCATGGAGAAATGGCATGGTGATAATCCACAGTATTTTAACCCCAATGCTCCCCCTCAGCATTTTGATGCGTGGCGTGCCCCTCCAATGAGAGGGCTGCCCGGTGTTTGGTACGGGGGCCGCCCTCGGGGTCCTCCTTTTGGGTCGCCTGTTGGTCCCGGAGGCTTTCCAATGGAACCGTTTCCTTATTATCGCCCTCAGATTTCGCCGCCGCCTTTAGTAGGTTCACAGCCGGGTCCGCCACCTGGCACTAGGGGCTCCCATCCGAAAAATGGAGATTTATACAGGCCTCAGAGGCCTGATGCTGCCTATGGACGCCCAGGTATGTCGTTTGGACCTGGATTCTACCATGGCACACCTGGTCCCATGGCTTTTGAGAGCTTCTATGGACCACCAATGGGGTATGAGCGGGATATAGCATATATGGGCATGGCAGCGCCACCTCCTACTTATAATAAAAGTTATCCCGGCCCTGCTCCCGATATTGGTAATTCTCACAGCAGAGATGGACGTGGCCATCATGCTTTAAAATCCACGATAGAACAAGGGGAAGCCAAGGACACTCAAGGACCAAAACGAATAGCTTTGAAGAACCGTAATCCGTGTGACCAGTGGGAGGAAGGAGAAACTCGAGAGTACAATTTGCAACAACCTGATATCTCTTATCCAGAGAAAAATTGCCTTCCTATTATATTTTCTAGAAAGAAAGAGTGGGGAGCTGAAGAGGACCCGGAAGAAGCTGTACATGCCAAGAAGAGGACACCGAATGAAAAGTCTTCCCACGATTATGAATATAGAGAACATTCAGTGGATGGCGTGAATGTGAAGTCATTTGAAGGAACGGGCAATACAAAAGCGATTAATGATAATTGGACAAATTTAGCCGAGAATGTAACGCCTCTTCCCCTGGAAATGCCTAGAGTTCCCCTTTGTAGTGTGAGAGATTCACCATTACCGGATGTGATGAAAAAATCAGTTCTGATGCATAAAATTGACGGCTTGAATGCGAAAATCCGTATTTCTGATGGGAGAAATGATTCTCTTGGTCCTTCGAACAGGGAAGAAGTAAGGAATAGGTCTCAAATAATTGATACAAAGTTTAATAACAGGACCGGGGAAGTTAGTAATACTTCTTCAAGAGATATTGTTTCTGTCCTTCATGAAGTTACTGATTCTGTGAGTGATAAGCCAATACAGCCAATGATCATGTCTAGGTTTGTGATGTATTAATATTTGCAAGTTTTTTTTGTTCAATAATTTTGAATTTTGTCTACTGCTAATTGCTTAATAATAATTATATCTTGTAGGAGGCCACATCATGGTGGACAGGCAAGAGTTGATCATCGTGGCAAAGGGAAGCTGAACAGTCAGGATGCTGATGCGTGGCGGAAAAAGCCTCTTCCTACTGAATCATCAAGTGTGATCATGGCTTCACACAATGAATCTCCCACTAGCTCTCATGCACATGGCCCTAAAAATGTTGAAGATGCTTTTGAGAATTCTGTGAACAATCCGGCAGAGGAGGTTGAAGGGGATTCAGTTGAGTCACATGACTCCATTGATATTCAGGCACAGGTTCATATCTACATTTATTGCCCACATGCAACATTTATATATCAGTTTGGATTTATTACAAACGTTCCCAACTATCTTGTGAAGTAGATTTACTTGCAATTCCAGCCTTCATATTTGGTTCTAGTTTACAAAATTCACATTTATTTTTAATATATTGGCGTGGGGTGGGTGTATTTGTATTTTCTACAATAAAATAATATCAATATTAAGCAGTTTTTGTAATACCTTGAAGGTGGTCTTAATTTTGAAAGATGATCGAATTTCTTTTAAATGATGTCGAGCCGTAAAGGTAGTCTTTGCCATTATACTCCGTACTTTTTTTGGTGACATAATCTCTATGCTTCCATGCAGCGTGCCAAATTGAGAGAGATAGCCAAGCAACGTGCCCTGCAATTGCAGAAGGAAGAAGAAGAAAGAACAAAGGAGCAAAGAGCCAAGGCTCTTGCTAAACTGGAAGAACTAAATCGGCGAACTCTATCAGGTGAGGCTGGAACTGAGAAGGCTGGCAAAAGTTGGGCTATTGAAGATATCAAGGGAGAACAAGACGAAGCACGTATGATTGATGGGTCATCTATGGCCAATCATAGCAATGTAAATCAGGCAGGAGAAGCTGTGGAGGAGATGCAAAGAAATCTGCCTTTGGAGTCTGATGTGGCTACTAATTTGCCCGTGCAGGAAGATGCTCATGATGTCAGTGTTAGAAAAGCCGCACCTCAATATAATGATTCTAGGCACAAGCGAGCGGGGTATAAGCAGAAACAGAACAGTTCACTGCAGAAGACCTCCAGTGAAAAATATGTCTCCAATGTTGCAGCTAATAATGATATTACATCTGGTGATCATTATCCTTCAAATGAATCTAAACCGAGTGAGTCAAGCTCTAAGCAGAAACAGAACAGCTCACTACAAACGAGCCTCACTGAAAAATATGTCCCTAATGTTGCAGCTAAGAATGATATTACATCTGGTGAGCATTGTCCTTCAAGTGAAACTAAACTAAGTGTGTCTAATATGTCAAACCCATCTGGCACTGTGGTCGAGCGACCTGTATCTCATAGAAAGAAAAGTAACAGGAGTGCCAAAAATAAGCACAAAGCAGATGAGACCCCTTTGCCCCCAGTAGAATCCAGCATTAACCCTGCAAAGGAGTTTATTGAGAATGCCCAGGCTAAAGATTCTAGCTCTGTTTCAACAGTGATTGAGCCTGAGCCCAATAAAGCAGTGAAGGCTCAGGAGGTATTGTGCTCTTCTTTACCGAACGAAGAATCCCATAGTAGCAAGGTATCCAGCCAGTGGAGATCTCACCCCTCCCGTAGACAGCCGAGAAGTCAACAGGTTAACAATAAACCTAACGGCGGTGGTGATACAGCTGTGTGGGCCCCTGTGAACAAAGTTAAGGTGTCGGTTGAAACAAGTCCAGACGCAGTACCAGAAACAACAAATTTAACAAAAGGAAGTAATAATAGCTTGAAGGGGAAGAGGGCTGAAATGGAGAGATATGTACCCAAGCCTGTTGCAAAGGAGCTGGCGCAACAAGTCTACACTCCGAATGTGCCGGTTACTTCTTCTAGACCGAACGATGGGTCGAGTAAAGAGGTTAAAGAGGTGGATATCATCAGCCATAATAAGCATAGAAAAGATCAGGGGGCATGGAAGCAGCGGGGCCCACTTGACCCATCTCTAATGAAGGGTCCGAATGTTGAAAGTCAGTCTGTGAAAGGCGATTTTGATTCTGTAAATGCTGAAATTAGAACTTCTGTGAAAGATCATGGAGCAAAGGACAAAGGAAAGAAAAATACGACTAAGGGTTCTGCCAGCACCGGAAATAATAATAATAATAATAATAATAAAATAGATCACGAAAAAAGCTTTAGAAGCGAAACTGATGTGAACCAGGTGGACAGATCTATTGGCTCTAGAGAGAATATGTCCCATTGGCAACCAAAGGTGAGTGGCTCGAATACTGCGAGTAATCATCATGGAAACATAAATGAATCTCTGACCACGGAAGGCAACCGATTTCCAAAGAATGAGCACAAGGCGCAAGGTGGCAATTATAATCAAATTCAGGCGGGTCAATCTGTTAACGCAAACCATAATGTTGCTCAGGAATTTGGAAAGGAGAAAGGGCAGCCCTATCCACCTAACAAAGACTCGATTGCCCCAGGCGAATTACCTCATGAAGATGTTCATCTTGATCGTAATTTTCCGTCGGGATCTAGAAGGAACAATAGAAACAATCGCCCTGTCAGAGGCCACGAGTCTCGGGGGGGTTGGACTCCGGGACACGATAACCGGCAATTTAATGCACCCCCGTTCAGGGAGAATAGACAGAGTCAGAACCCGCACAACGAGTACCACCACGTTGGCCCATTTAAGGGCAACAGGCCAGGAAGAGTTGAGGAGCCAATTGGAGCTGACGGTATGGGCCAGAGACACAAGGAAAGAGGTCCCAGACGAGGCGGTGGAAATTTTAACAGAAGACAAAGTGGGGCTGCTCCTGCCCATGTGGTGGATTCCGGTTGGGAGTGATTGAGAGAAGTGATATTTCGAGTATTTGATTCTATTGTCCTGCAACTCTCATTTGTGATTGTTTGATTTGGTTATGTGTATTCAGGTTTATTTTCTGAAGGTTAGGATTTTAATGATTTATGATCTTTTTATGTTGAAGTGGAGAGGTAGTTTGATCTGTTGACACGACGATTGAGCAGGAATATGGCTCGTCGAGTTTGAGTGGTTTGTTTTGTGTTCGAAGAAATGAAAGAAAAAAGAAAGAGAAAAACAGATGATAGCTACGATAACCATATTTTAGTAATTGTATTTGACTTCAAACTTTTGGAAATTCAATTAGTTTTATTTGCATTATGGTATATTTGAAAATGTAAAATTTGCAATAGATATTTAAAATTATTGATCATGTTTTAATAATATTAAGGGAATACAGTATTATCCATATTTCTATGTTATCCTGATTATAAAAATAAAAATAAAACATACAGTATTTCACTTTATATTTCCAGTTTCCTCTATCCAACTATCTTCGTCTCTGAGTCTGAGATAAGAACTCCATCCCCAATTTAACGAAACAAAAATTTCCAGAAGTTGTCGGTAGATTCACGGTCTCGGAGTTCATCGTAAGCGCGTTCTCTGTCTCTCTATCAGTATCTCTCTACTGTATTTATTGGTACATCACATTTCTAGATGTATATTATTACTACATGTTTGTACTGTGTCGGCATGTATGCGTTTGTGTGAATTCTTCCAAAAATTGGTAAGCGAAATTTCAATTCTTCGATTCAACGTCTGATATTTCTTATGGTAATTTTTGTGGACGATTTTTTCCCTGTTTTTTTTGCTTTCGAATGAATTTATATATTTGGACATTGCGTTTCAACGAGGAATTATGCTCTGTTTTCACGGATGGGTTCACTGGCTACTTACCTGGAAAAATTAATGTTCAGGGTTTACAGTTCCTGGAGTCTGAGCAAATGAGCCGGTCCAGTCTCAAATGTTAGTGTAGATGATGGCATTGGCAACCCAGCATGTTAAGGTAGTAGTTTTGGTCCGTATTTTTGGTTGATCGTATTTTTATAATTTTTTCCGAGGGTCGTGATTCTACTTGAAAATTAAAAAACAAATGTATTTCAGGAATCTTGTAGTAGGTCTTTCGTGCCTTCATCATGGAGCAGAGAGAGCAAGTTAACACAGTATTTACCTACATTACATGCTGGTTGGACAGAAGATAGACCATTCTCTTTGAGGTGCAGATTGTGTTTCAGGTGAAGCCTTGTGTCGTGTATAGGATATGTTTATTTTGTTTTAATAATGTTACATAAAAAGTGCGTATTATACATGTGAATCATCATGCCCATCCCTGGGGAGTTCAATCTGTTGTTATCTTTCTCGATCAAACTATAGTAACTTACTGTATCTTTTTCCTAGACATGTAAAAAATGTTTGATTAAATTGTAAAAAAGCTGTGTGTCAAAACATTTTCTCCCTAGGATGGTAAATTGGTAATAATTAATCACTGCACTTATTTGTTTGTAATGCTCCGTTCTTTACGAGATATTCACTTTTGGATCCTTTTCTTTAAATGAAACTGATGAATATGTGTTGCCTCTTTCAGTAAAGGAGCCCCATTTGTCCTCGGATCGAAGTTAAAAAAATTCTCCAAAATATCAGCTTTCAAAGGAACCAGCCAGTCTGGTGATGGCACAAAGTCCGTAAAGAGAGCTGATAATGGTTCCTATAATTTTCGAAATAGGAGCGAAGAATGTTCTGAAATAAGATCAGACTTTCCGAGCACTAAGCAAGAAAGATGTGAAACTAAGCTGAATGCACTTTGGTGCTATTTCCTGGGTCTGGATGCAACAATCAAAATACCTTTGTTACTATTGTAAGTCTACTCTTTGAATCTCTTTGCGCTTGTGTGTATGTTTTGGGAGGGTGACAGGGTGTTTTAAATGTGTTCGTGTGGGTCTCTCATTGGTTTTAGAGAAAACAAATCTTAGAAGATAAAAAAAAAAGTTGAGTTTGACATTTATATACAGAAGCTCAATTTGCGGTACCATCAAATCCTCAAAGACGATTAAAAGAGCTTTCACTGCATGATATTAGTCTTGGGTGAAATAAAAAAAAAACACAAAAAAAATAAAAATAAAAATGGGTCAGTTAAAAATTACCAGTGAGGTTTTGGCTAATTACAAAAAAAAAGGTTAATCATTCCACCTTGACATTTGATTTTCATCTTCCAACTTGCCACTGAAGATGAAGAGCTATTTATCAAGTGCAAATACAAATCTCAAAGGGTGTTGTTTACTTCAAGGATATATTTGTTATTTTGCCATGGGTTTTTGTAACACTTTAAAAGGGTACTTTTTTGAAAGAACTGGATTTATTTTTTGTAATTAGGCTAAACCTCGGGGAGGTTCTGTAATAATCCCAAATAACTAAGCCAGAAAAAAGGCTTAGTTAGTTAATTAAACCCCAACATTTACTTGATTTTTCTTCTCTCTTCGTTTTTATGCTGTTATTTTCTAGTTGGGTAGAGTTAGGCATGACTTGCTAATTGCTATATGTTGTGTTTGCAGCACTCCTCTGTACCTTGCAGTAAACCTCGTCTATGGCTACAAAGTGTCGGTAGAACTAATGCCTCTCTGGATTCTTGGACCATTAATAGTTTCTCTCTACATAAAGATGCTCCGAGTTATATGTGGGCTCTACGCTTTCAGCTTCAATCAAACTGTCCAAGTAGTTAAAAACATGCATGTTTACTACCTGCTGGTACGAGATTACACTTCTCAGGGGAAGCTTAAAGAAGACATGACAACCCGTGTATCGGATCCCGTGTCCGTTGTAAAAAACTCGAACTACAAGGACTGGACTAAGCGAAGAATGAAGGATTTGCAAGGGTGGTTCTTGCAGATACACTTGGATTTTATCGAACTAATATGGCCGTGTTATTTTAGAACAACTAGGTTTCTGAAGAGGGCAAATTTTATATAGCTTCGAGCCTTTAGCACACACATCTAAAAAACAAAGGGGCAGCCTTTATGATCCACAAACAAGGGGTTGTGTGTTTAGATTGAGTTGAAGTGAGTTTCGAATTCATTGTTTGGATGTAATGTGGATTTGTGTGAGAGAAAAAAAATCAATTTTTTTAATTAAATTTGTAATAATTTTATCTGGTGTATCATTTAAAAATCTTCATAAAATTTTATTATAGCAACTGATGTTTAGGTTGATTACGAAAGGGTTGTTAGCAATTAGTAGCCGAAAAATACCCAACTCCCACCTATTCTTGTGTAGGAAAATGTGGTTGGAAAACAATCTTTTCTTTCACTCACCATGAAATCAAGTCAATAGACCCTTACAAGATTTCGGTTTTCGCATGAGCTGACAGGGCAATGACGTGTCGGGCTCTGATAAGCTGCAGTCCGCATGACACGCTGACTAGGCGCTGCGACGGAAATTCGACTGAAAATATAACTAACTTTTTTTAGTAGGACATTGGCAAATTTGTGATATTTTCACTATCTCGGGTTTTTAATAGTACTATACTACGCAAACTCTCTCTCGTATTCTCCGCCTCTCGGCTCGGCTCGTACCTACCGTATTAATTCGTGTGTTTTTTCCTTTCACCGATTTATACACACCATTCTCTCTCGCTCTTCCTCAGACCCCATTTCGGGATTTATTTATTTCTTATTTATTGAAAATGGCTGCTTGTTCAGCGACGCCGAGAATCTTTCACAATCCTCTCTCGATCAGATCTGCCGATAAATCTGATGCACGTTTGAGCCCGTCGTCGTTCCTTGGGTCCCAATCTCTGAGCAATAAGCGAATTTCTGTTAACAAGGCCGTGTCGCCCGCCGGCCGCCGATCCGCCGCCGTCGTTGCTGTTTCATCGGATGTCGTCAAGGAAAAGAAGCTCAAATCCACCTCCCCTGCTTCTAATTTGGTAATCTTAAATTTTATGTTTTGCTGAGTTGAATCGAGTTGGTGTGGTGTGCATTACCTTGTGCGATTTTAAATGTTATTTGTGCTGTGTGCTTGTTCTGTTCTAGTTAGGGCCTGCAAAACAGGTTTTCGATTATAATAAAAATGGCTGCATTCATATGATGTGAAGTAATGAAAATTGGAAGGGTTTTATTAGCTTAAAACTTATACAATGTTTTCTAATGCAGCTCATCACGAAAGAAGAGGGCCTGGTATTATACGAGGACATGTATCTAGGCCGAGCATTTGAGGACATGTGTGCTCAGATGTACTACCGGGGGAAAATGTTTGGTTTCGTCCATCTCTACAATGGCCAAGAAGCTGTCTCCACCGGCTTCATCAAACTCCTCAAAAGAGAGGATTGTGTTGTAAGCACTTACCGTGACCATGTCCATTCCCTGAGCAAAGGCGTCCCTGCCCGCCAGGTCATGAGCGAACTTTTTGGTAAGACCACCGGATGCTGCCGTGGCCAGGGTGGGTCCATGCACATGTTCTCCAAAGAGCACAATGTCCTAGGTGGCTTTGCCTTTATAGGCGAGGGCATTCCCGTTGCAACAGGGGCCGCCTTCACTAGCAAATACAAAAGAGAAGTCTTGAAGGAGAATTGTGATGAGGTAACACTGGCCTTTTTCGGGGATGGGACTTGTAATAATGGGCAGTTCTTCGAGTGCTTGAACATGGCGTCTTTGTGGAAGCTTCCGATTGTTTTCGTTGTGGAGAATAATCTGTGGGCAATCGGAATGTCCCACATGAGGTCCACCTCAGACCCAGAGATTTGGAAGAAGGGGCCCGCTTTTGGGATGCCAGGGGTTCATGTGGATGGTATGGATGTCTTGAAGGTGAGGGAGGTGGCAAAGGAGGCTGTGGGCCGTGCTAGACGTGGGGAGGGCCCAACTTTGGTCGAGTGCGAGACGTATAGGTTCAGGGGACACTCTTTGGCTGATCCTGATGAGTTGCGTGATCCGGGTGAGTGTTTTGAATCTCACTTTTTTTTTTTTTTTCGTTTCATTATTATCAACTTAATGTTTCAACCTCAGTTTGATATTGGCTTTAGAATGTGAGCTGATTACACTAGAAACGGGTGGAGGGTATTTTATTGAATCTAACTTTGTATTTCATGCAATCAACTGTATTCTACTATTCTATACCAAATGTCAGATATGAGTACTAATCACGTATAACCCTTTTATCGATCCAAACATCAAATAATTTGCATCTGAATTGTAGTACAAGAAAATCCTATCACTTGGTATTAGTCTAATCCTGTCCACAAAAGTGAACACACTCTTAAAAGTTCAAAAGTATTTAATTTGACATTGATTCTAGGTGTATTTAGGAAAGATGAAATTCTTCGTTTTTTCACATGGGAATTTCTTGTTACCTCCTAGCAAATGAACATTCCATTATTTTCATGGTTCTATAAATGTAAGCATTAATTCTGCTAAATTTGTTGTAATAAATATGTGCGCGTGTGTTTTCTGATATGTTGAAGCATATAGTAGATAGTTAGAACTATACAATGTGGAACATTACAAATTTAAAAAATCTTTAGGGTTTATTTAAATATATATTCAGAAAATGACTTAAAAACGATTGACGAATTCTGTGGACTTGATAATTGATATGGAATACTTTGAGATATTACACTGTTTTGTAAGTTGTCTATGGCAGACAATCGTAAGATGTGAATAACAAACATAAGTTGTAGTTATACTTTTGTTTTTTTGTATAGTTGTAACTGGGCATATTACAAAGTTAGAGCGCCGTGTTTTTAAATTACTTAAAAGTACCTTGACATTTGTCACAATTTGCACCTAGTGAAAGGTATTTCCAGAAAAACATCGGATGGTTGTGTTTGTAGTAACTAAGTATTAGCATAGTAAGTATTCATAATCTTTGAAGGAAAACATCGCCAGGGTAGTTTTGTACTTTATCGTTGCAGTAATTCATAACCATTCTAAATATAACACTACTATTTGTTACTTTGGCAGCTGAGAAGGCTCATTACGCCACAAGGGATCCCATCACTGCATTGAAGAAATATATGCTTGAAAACAAGTTGGTTGGCGAAGCAGATTTAAAGGCCATAGATAAGAAGATTGATGAAATCGTGGAGGAATCTGTTGAGTTTGCCGATGAAAGCCCGGTCCCGGCCCGCAGTCAGTTGCTCGAGAATGTATTTGCCGACCCGAGGGGATTTGGAATCGGGCCCGATGGGAAGTACAGATGTGAGGATCCTAAATTTACCGAAGGCACTGCTCAGGTCTGACACCCCGTTAGCTAGATGGCCCGGCCCGGACAGTATAGTTTCAGTTCAGCAAATGCTTTGCCTCATCATGGAAATCTATTGCAGATTGTAATGGACAATCTTAACCTCTCTTTTTTGTTCCAGTGCTTATTTTATTTTATTTTTTATGTTCTTGTTGTCCAGACATTTTGATGTTTCATTTTTTTTAATCCATTATTTTTGTTTGTTGGATGCTGTTTGATATATATCAATGTTGAAGATAACTTGGTCGTGATCTCTACTGCACCTTTGGTTCTTCTAAATTTCCTTAGCACAAGTCTCTGTATAGAGGTGGAGTCGACTATTTCAATCTTCTTCAATAGAATCTCTTCCAACTTGTAGCAATGTTTAAGGTTTCGGCTTGTTCTTGTTCTTGTTCTATGTGTTGCAGGAAGATCAAACACATTAGGTGTGGCAAACATGCTTCATTTTCAACTATAGATCACTCTCTATAATCACAAGAACGCCAAGGCTAAGATATTTCAACAGGTTTAAGTTTTTAAAATTATTTCAAATTAATTTAAAATGATTAAAAGTATTTCAAAATTACTTTTGAAATGTTACATATATTTTAAATCACTTAAAAATCATTTTAATACAACTTGAAATGTTGAAATAGTATTTCAAATCACTTAAAAACTATTTCACACACATTTATGTTTAAATGGTATTTCAAATCAATTAAAAATTTTAAGACATTATAAAATGTTTAGATTATATTTCAAATCAATTAAAAATTATTTAAGAATTACTTTAAAATTCTTTAAAATGTTTAAAAATTATTTTAAATCGTTAAATTAATATTTTGAGATACATTAAAATATATAAAATGTATTTCAAATTACATATAAATTATTTTAAAAACAATTTATTATGAATTTCACATTATTTCAATCTAATCAATTATTCAATGTACTAGTATTTTTTAAATTGAAGCCCATATCAAAAGTCAAGTCTAAGCCCATGTACAGAAGATGTCGCAGTCCAGTAAACTGGCGAAGGCCCAATTGAAGAGGAGTTATAATATTAGGGTTTTCTGGTATTCCTCTCGCACAGCGTTACCTCACTCTTCGCAGCAATCAGGTTTTTCTCTCTCTCCCTGATCTCTGTGTTTACGCATATGCAAGTATAGGTTTCTTATGTCTGGAACTTATTTCTAAAAGTTTTGATTTTTCATCGGTTTTCCGCAACTTATTTCGTTTTTTTTTTTTTTTTGAATCTGAATTTATTGATTTTTGGATTCTTTTGAAGTTTAGCATCTTAAATTTTGTATTGCGTGATGGAATTGATGCAAAAAAAATCATTTTTTTTTCCATTTGGATAATTGGATGCGTAATTTTTCTTCAGCAGAGCACTCAGAAGTTTATAGTCGGATTACGGATCAGTGAAAAAGATCTACTTTAGCAGAACCCTCGCACGTTTATTGCCGGATTTTTGGGGAAGATGGCGTCGAAATTTTGGAACCAGGTCTGTAATCTATGATCTCTATAAGATATTTTGTATTTCAGGTGTTTCTTCCTGTGTTAATTTGAGTTATTTTGTCGGCCCAATTTTATTTGCTTCAACTTTGAATCTCATGGGATTTTTTCATCTTCCCTTTTGTTTTTAGTTGGGGAATGTTTACTGTTCACATGCTTATATTTGGAATTCCATATTTTAAAATTTGGGTTTTTTTTTGTTTACATATAGGATGGTGACAGCGACAACACCGAGGAAGAAGAGAGTGACATCGATGAGCAGGAAGAAGCGCCTACCAACCCTACGTCTCAAAATGATTCAAAAACAAATAGATATATGGAAACTAGTAGTGACAGTGATGACTCCGGTGGGGAGAAGCGTATTGTACGTCGTGTGAAGGACAAGCGCTTTGACGAGATGGTCGCAACAATTGACCAGATGAGAAATGCCACCAAGATCAATGACTGGGTCAGCCTACAGGAAAGCTTTGAGAAGCTCAACAAGCAGCTGGGGAAGGTCATGAGGGTCACCGAGACAGATAAAGCCCCAAACCTATACGTCAAGGCACTTGTGATGCTCGAAGACTTCCTAAATCAGGCCCTGGCCAATAAGGAAGCAAAGAAGAAAATGAGCAGCAGCAATGCGAAGGCCCTAAATGCGATGAAGCAGAAGCTGAAGAAGAATAATAAGCTGTACGAGGATTTGATCAACCAGTGCAGGGAGAATCCTGAGCTCTTTGAGGAGAAAGTTGAAGATGATCCTGAGCCCGAGGATGATGACGATGATGAAGTTGATCCTGAGGATGTGGATGATCCTGAAGTGGATGAGAGTGAGGAGGATGATGAATCTGGGAAGGAAGAGCCATGGTTTAAAATGTTGACCAAGAAGGAAAAGATGATGGATAAGCAGTTTAAGGACCCTAGCCAGATTACGTGGGATACTGTGAACAAGAAATTCAAGGAGATTGTTGCTGCAAGGGGTAAAAAGGGGACAGGAAGGATGGAGTTGGTTGAGCAGCTCACTTTCCTGACACGAGTTGCCAAAACACCTGCACAGAAGCTTGAGATACTTTTCTGTGTCATATCCGCGCAATTTGATGTGAATCTGAGCATGAGTGGACACATGCCTATCAATGTGTGGAAACAGTGTGTGCGTAACTTTCTCATCATACTTGATATTTTAACCCAGTACCCGAATATTGTGGTTGATGATAATGTGGAGGCTGATGAGAATGAGACCCAAAAGGGTATTGATTACGATGGCACCATTAGGATCTGGGGTAATTTGGTGGCATTTGTTGAAAAGGTTGATGTGGAATATTTCAAAAGTCTTCAGGTTATTGATCCGCACACCCGTGAGTATGTCGAGCGCCTTAAGGATGAGCCGAAGTTCTTAGTTCTTGCCCAGAATGTTCAGGAGTATTTGGAACGTGTTGGGGATTACAAAGGTGCTTCCAAGGTAGCCCTGAAACGGGTCGAGTTCGTTTATTACAAGCCCCAGGAGGTGTATGATGCTATGAGGAAACTGGCTGAGCAGGACAATTTGGAAGAGTCTGGGGAGGAAAGTAAACCCGTTGAGGAACACCGTGGCCCCCCTGCCTTTGTTGCTACTCACGAGCTTGTTCCACGTAGGCCTACTTTCCCAGAAAATAGCAGGTCATTGATGGACATCCTTGTTTCCCTTATTTATAAATATGGTGATGAAAGGACCAAGGCTCGCGCCATGCTTTGTGATATATACCACCATGCCATCTTGGACGAGTTTTCCACTTCCCGGGACTTGTTGCTTATGAGCCACCTACAAGATAGTGTACAGCACATGGATGTATCTACGCAGATACTTTTCAACAGGGCCATGGCTCAACTTGGTTTGTGTGCATTCAGGGTGGGACTTGTTACTGAAGGCCATAGCTGCCTTTCGGAGCTGTATACAGCTGGAAGGGTGAAGGAGTTGCTGGCACAAGGTGTATCGCAGAGCCGATATCATGAGAAGTCTCTGGAACAGGTATAGTTTTTCATTTTCTTTGAATCTTATTTGAAAAAAAAGGTATGTAAGGCTACCCTTAATTACCTAAGTATGAATTTGCCCAATTCTTGTTCTGACCTGAAACATTTATTAGGGTTAAATTATGAACAGGATGACTACCCAAAGTACCCCTTTTAATTGACGTAATTTCAGTACCTCACAGTTACTTCTAAAATTACAATAAATGTTTACATAAATGTGATATTTTTATGGAGTAATGTTTTTTGATGGTGTTGAAATATGTTTTTCTTGCTTATTGGATGGGGTAAATGTAAGAGAATATTCCCAGTTGTAAGTTAGTTTGGTTTATTTTATTAACTTTCTAAAAAAATCGTAGAACTTTGACCTAGTTACTTGGAACAATTATTTTAAATTTTGTAGTTACTCTTGTAAAGCATACAACCCCCACCCTCCTAACTTTTGTACCTTAGCAACAACTATCCTCTATCGAGTGTAGAAACAAACATTAATATTTCATTTTGAATTTGGAAATATTAAGATTTTAGGCTTCTGGGACATATATTTTAATGAGTGAAACTGTAATTTGGGTTTACTGCTTCTAAATTTCTATTCAAGATGTTTTTTCTTTTCTAAGTATTGTTTTAGTAGTTTGGCGTCCTGCATTCTATATCTACAATGAAGCTTAATTAACCTTTCAAAAAATTACCAGGAACGGCAGGAGAAAAGGCGACAAATGCCTTATCACATGCACATAAACCTCGAGCTCCTCGAAGCCGTCCACCTCACTTGTGCTATGCTTCTTGAGGTCCCCAACATGGCTGCCAATGCCCATGATGCCAAGCGCAGGGTCATCAGCAAGAATTTCCGAAGGCTTCTCGAGGTTAGCGAGCGACAAACCTTCACGGGACCTCCCGAGAATGTCCGTGACCATGTCATGGCTGCCACCCGGGCCCTCAGACAGGGCGACTTTGAAAAGTCGTTTGCTACCATCATATCCCTCGATGTCTGGAGGCTCCTCAAGAACAAGGACAGCGTCCTCGATATGCTCAAGGTTAAGATTAAAGAAGAAGCCCTGAGGACATATCTCTTCACCTACTCCCCATCGTACGACTCTATCAGCCTTGACCATTTGTCAAAGATGTTTGACCTGTCTGACGGTCAGACCAGAAGCGTTGTGAGCAAGATGATGATCAATGAAGAGCTCCGTGCTAGCTGGGACCAGCCGTCTGGGTGCATAGTGTTCCATGAGGTGGAGCACACCAGATTGCAGGCGCTGGCGTTCCAGTTGACGGAGAAGCTGTCGATCCTGGCTGAGACAAATGAGCGAGCGATTGAGGCTCGTGTTGGAGGGGGGCTGGAAGGTGGCGGCCTCCCTCTCAGGAGGAAAGATGGTCAGGACTATGCAGGGGCAGCAGCAGGCGGTGGTGGTGGAAATAGGTGGCAAGATTTTTCATTTTCTGGTGGCAGGCAAGGAAGCAGCGGCGGCAGGCAGCAGGGGTATAATGCTGGTGGTAGAGGTTCGGGATATATTGGTGGTGGCTATTCGAGGGATCGACAGGGTCGTTCGGGCCGGTACCAGGGGTCAAGGAATCAGGATGGGCCGGGCCGGGCTTACCAGGTGGGTTTGTCTTCTAGGGGCGGACAGATGGATGGTTCGACCCGAATGGTTAACTTAAACACTGGGGTTCGTTCTTCGTGATAGAATAAGGGTGAACTTGGCTCTGTTTTGATGTTAGTTTTATTTCTTGTACTTTTTTGTTATTGGATTTCTATCATTTTGTTATTTTGGGATAAGTGGCTGTGATGTTTGACAGCCAAAAACCGAGTTTCCTGTACTCTGTTTTAATTATTTTTTTGAAATTTTGACTTGCAAGTAATTGTTTCTTATTTGAGTGTGGATTTTGTTTTCAGGTTCAGAAACACATTTAAGACACTGAAAATATTGCATAGGAAATGTCTTATTATTATTACATGTGAAAAATGGAAATACAAATGAAACACAATGTAAGTATGTAACTATATTCTGCTTGATTCCTATCCAAGTGTAGTGAGGCTCCAAATAATCACATTGATTAAGAATGTTGATATCATTTCAGAAAGCCAATTTTCAGAAAGCCATTTTCTTGTGTTGAATGCACCTGAGGGCACTGCACATAACACACACATAGCCTCTGTTAAAATGCTTCAAAAGACAACACAAGTAACATTCAGTTATATTTACCTGTATCACAATTAGAAGTCGAATTCCAGCTCCCACACATACACAACTCACTTTTCCCATCGATGTCGTAACCACACGATCCACCCGTGGCTTCGCAGGCCCGACAGAAGCTCTCGTTACCCTGCACAGAATACCTCACCTGGATCCCGTAAGCCCACTGGCCCGGCCTGCTTACTTTCAACGGGGCCAGGCTGTAAGCGCTGCTGTAACCCTGGCAATCGAGCCTCGAGAGGTTCACATTCTTGATCGTCTCAAAAGGCACTGCACAGCAATGAGGAGGGCCCGAACCGTAAGCGGGCCGGTCCCGCCTCGGGTCGATTGCATCCCACGCCGGGCACCCGTAGTACTCCTCGCAGCCCAGGCCCGAAACGTTCCTGCACACAAGATGATGTTTCGAAGGGAAGCCCTGGAAGAGAGGAGATTGGGCCGAGCAGCCCAGAAGCATAAACACGTTGTCGGGAGTCGGGTTCAAGTAAGCTGCTCGCCAGGGCTCGACCACGAACCCATTCCCCCGTCGGCCCAAATAAAGGGAGTCGCAAGTGGACATGTGAGGGTCGTGTAGAACAAGTGACTCGTAGGGGTAGTCTATGTCTAGGACACGATACGAGCCGGAGCTGATGTGGAACATCAAGACGTCGTTGATGCAAAATAGGAGGTCTCGGAAGCTCGGATGGCCGCATCCCGGTTGAAGGGTAAAAGGGTAATTGACCGTGAGGTTTCCGCAGAATGAGCGACATGTGCTCGCGTGGACGGAGGCATGGACTAAGGGTAAAAATGTGTTTAATGAAATGAATACAGTGGTTAAGAGGAAGTGAGCCATGGGTGCATAAATGAAGGATCTTGGAGAACTGAAATTGTGGTTTTTGTGGGGGAGGAAAAGGTGAGAGATTTATAGGATACTTTGCTTGTGGATGTTGTATGTTGGGAGAATCTTGATTGAATTGTTTATGGGTTTTTCTTTTCCTCTTTTTTTAGGGCTGTGTTTTGCTTTAGTTTGTTGGAATTTTATTAGTATGTATTCAAACAAAATAAATACAACAAATTTATTTATTGTTTCAAAAAACACACAGGTCTACAGGTACATACATAGGTCTACAAAGCTACGGTACTGCCCAGTGTAACGAGTTGGAGCGGGCGTTGCAAACGAGGCAAAACATCGTAGTGTCGTTTGGCTTAGGTAGTCTCTCAAATAGCATTGGTGCCGTCTTCAAATGATGACAGAGCAAACGGGGCAATGGTCACGTTGAATGTTGGAGCACCTACCTTATCAATATGCTTCATCTCAAATTCGCCCTCCTATAAAGCACATGGAGTCATGGAGAGTTCTTTTAAGTTTTAAGGAATATAGGACAGTAGGAGATAGCTAGACCATAAGTAGAGAGAGATCTCACCATTCTTCCGCTAGTTGTAATCAATGGACACGCGGATGAATACTCAAAACTAGTGTTGGGAAGTAAAACGGGTTGTTCGCCTATTACTCCAACACCACTGATAAAAAACAAAGGGCATATAAATAGGCATCTTTCCAGATTATTAATTTTTTTGTGTGAATGAAAAAAGGGCAAAAGTGGAAACTTACTAGACATTCTCGGTTTTCCCACTGCCATCAGAGATGATCCAATGCCTTCTGAGAAGCTGTACAGTGCGGTCTGAGTTGTTGGTGATTCTAATCCTATATGCAAAAAAATAAACACCCTTTGAAGGCTGACTCCGACCTTCAATGTAAAGACTCCTGACCTGAACCCGGATACCCTGGAAAGGAGTTTTCATCAGTAACGTTCTTAAACAAAGGTATCGCTAGCAAAATTTAGGTCATATCCCAACCACTTCATCTCATTCGTTGCGATGCACACTACCTATGAATTGATTAAATGTTGTGCAGGAAACAACATATAACTAAATTTTGTATGTATGTCAGTCGTTGATTCGTTAAGAATCTGAATGCTCAATGGTTTATATTACGATACTAAATAATTTTACACATAAAACCAAACTTGATAGGATTTACATGCAATGAACAACCTAGACCTCAAGTCCTCTGATGATAACTAACTAAACGAATCGACTGGTCCTTAATAAAAAAATAATGAAGAACTATGAGGATTTGCAAATTTCACCTAGTCACAATCCCACGTTTTCATATGACTTATTAATGTATCTTAGATCTTTAAAGAACGTTTATAACTCGCCATATATAATCTCCTGGTCATGAAAAAATTGCTGCTTGAGTAACAAGTTGATGGTAAAAAAAATGACAAAGAAACCAAGTAGGCAGTAGCAGATAAAATG
Organism: Euphrasia confusa; assembly: GCA_954870475.1. Lineage (NCBI taxonomy): Eukaryota > Viridiplantae > Streptophyta > Magnoliopsida > Lamiales > Orobanchaceae > Euphrasia > Euphrasia confusa. The sequence goes on from OX940960.1 coordinate 36,145,510, forward strand.
ATGCCTGACATACCGAAGTGGTCGCATCGCTTGAGCACTTCAAGAGAAAATGAGGTGAGATTTCCTCTATCTGATCACGGTACTTAGCTGCGTCCTGGAGATTGACACAAGAGTGTGAAAACATAGGACAACAACGAATAAATTGTTAAGTAACACTGGAGAGGTTTCAAGATCATGTATAAACGCAAGCTCAAGCTTTCGAGACAATCTGAATTTTGATACTCCAATTTACGTACTAAAGCCATCAAACTATTGAAATTTTGAACAATTGCTCGTTTATAGGAGAGTATTCTCTTTCACCAAATACATATTTTTTAATGCCTGATGCTTCAAAGGTAAGCAGAAGCCTAATGAGATACATTTGATTTGACAGCCTGAAAGGAGTATATACCTCAAAGTTTTCCTCAGCAATTGCCTCTTTCAACAATCTTTGAAGACGCAGAACTGGCTCATCTTCTTCAAATAGTTTTAATGAATCCCGAAGTCTCGCAGCTTCTTTATAATCCTAATCCAATTAAAAAAAAAATGTTTTTAGATACCTCCGATTGCCAAGATAGGCCCGTATGACTCGAAGTTTCTACTCATGCTAATGTAGATACATATCCGAGCTTCGTGTTGACTCGGTTTTCTTTGATTAGTAATGTGCACATAAATTCATCACCGAATAAGTACATATAACGACCTTACATCCATTCCACTACACTGTCATTTCAAAAGCAACTACTATACATAATATTCTTGTTAGTTTCCAGCAAAAAGCTAACAAATTTGAAGAATAAATACACACGAAACGTAAATCCATCGATTAACCGAGTCAGTCGACTAGACTAAATACATGTCCCGGAACATATCATCCGGTCACAATTTTAGCTCTGAAATCCCAAATGGTTAGATTGAAAATTTGCCCCTAAAAGCGAGTCACTGAGTTGAGCGAATACCTCGGATTTCGCTGCTACTTCCAATTGCTGTTTCAATAACGCGTACGTCTCTGTTCGAGAAAGAAACGATCTTCGGCTGGAGCCCTCGACCGGACCCGACCCTTGACCCGATGTGCTGCTACAAGCGACGACCCTATTCAACTGGAAACCGCAATACCTGGCAACGCTACTACTGTGTCGACTCGGCAACGAGAACGAGTTGAAATCCGCAACGACTTTCAGATTCAAAAAATGCATTCTTTTTTTCTCTCGTGAAACTCGCCTCTTGTGAATTGTGATCCTCGCAGAACACGGACCGGGAAATTGGTTTTTAGTCAACGATCGTTGCCCGATGGTGACTGTTTGTTTTTAATATTAATATTTTTATCAAAAAATGAAAAGTAACTTTGTGTTTTACAATAAAAAAAAAAGATAATTGTGAATAAAATTAACAATGGTGACTGTATTTTATGATGGAAGACCAAAATTAATAAATAAATAAAATTGGATTGTATATAAAATGAAGAGAGTATTTTTTTAGGGAAAAATGGCAATAAGGCCATTTTTCAACATTTTTTGACCAATAAGGCCGATTTCAAATTTTCGTGTCAATTAGGCTTTTTTGTGTCAATTGGGCCAAAAAAATATACCCGGAAGGACGAAAATACCCCTCAATCTATCCTACCCATCCCACCCACCCCACCTAACAAATCGTTCAGCAACCCAGTATCTACTCCTGGACGGCGGCGACGGCGCGGAGGAGATCCGAGCACCTCTGCAACCAGCAAGGGGTAGGGTTTGTCGCTCTCCAGATCTTAGAGCCCCGATTTTCGCCATCTGAGATCGCCGAGGCGGCCGAATCGAGAAGACGGCGACAACGAGCTCTTCTTCCCCCGCCGGGAAGCTCGTATCGAAGGAGAAATCCAAATCCGACGTCTCTTTCCGAGTGTACTACGACGACGTACCGAGGAGGGTCTCGCCGGTCTCGGAACCATCGCCGTCGACGACGTCGACGTCCCCTGGAGGGTCCCGCCGGACAGCCCGCTCGCTCCCGAATGATACTAATTGGAGATCTCTCGAGGCGACGACGATGCCACCTGCTCCTGGTTCGACTCCCGCTCGACGAAGAAATCCTGTTCGGAGTAGCAACTTAAGTGATTTCGTTCGTCTGTATTAGAATTACCGATTCCTAAAACAATAATCATATGAAATTATTCGATCTTGTGCGATTCTCCAGAAAACAAGGAAGATCGATATAGTCTGCATACACCTCGCCAGTATTTTGATGACAAAACGTGGACGTACATCGAGAACATTGTTGTTTCCGTCTGCATACACCTCGCCAGTATTTTGATGAAGAAAAACATGGATCATTTGAAGCCGACATATATGTGTATCGATGGGTACGGGGATATTGATGTGTCCCATTTGCGGTCCCACGCTGGTGCGATTGTGCAGGAGGCGTTTAACCTGAAGATGAGGCTTTCGGCATACTGGAAGATCGTCATGAGGCGGCTGGTGGGCTCCATGACCTTGCATCTGTTGTTCAACATTCAGAAGTTTATGAACATTGAGATGGAGAAAGAGATTATAAACGAGATTATTGGGCTACCAAGTGATGTAATTAGTTTATGGGTGATATACAGTGTTTTATTTGAGCACATTTATTGTAAAATATATTGAAAATAAATTCATAAAGAAAGTTTATCTTTTCATTTTAAAAAATGTTTCATTCAGTGTGTTTTTATGACATTCAGTGTAAAAATGAGACATTCAGTGTGGTCTTTTGTTGTTTGACATTTAGTGTGTTTTTATGACATTCACTGTGAAAATATGTCATTCAGTGTGTTAAAATATGACATTCAGTGTTAAAATATTTCATTCAGTGTTAAAATATGTCATTCAGTGTGTTAAAATATGACATTCAGTATGTTCAGTGTTAAAATATGACATTCGGTGTTAAAATATGACATTCAGTGTTAAAATATGTCATTCAATGTGTTAAAATATGACATTCAGTATGTTCAGTGTTAAAATATGTCATTTAGTGTGTTAAAATATGACATTCAGTATGTTCAGTGTTGGAATGTTGAATCGATGTTTTTATCACGAGTTTTGTGTATTTTTTCATTCGAGTTTTATGTATTTTTATTTTACATTCAGTGTGTTTATACGACATTCAGTGTTAAAATATGACATTCAGTGTATTTTTATGACATTCAGTGTTATAATATGACATTCAGTGTGTTAAAATATGACATTCAGTGTGTTCAGTGTTAAAATATGACGTTCAGTGTTAAAATATGACATTCAGTGTGTTAAAATATGACATTCAGTGTGTTCAGTGTTAAAATATGTCATTCAGTGTTAAAATATGACATTCAGTATGTTCAGTGTTAAAATATGTCATTCAGTGTTAAAATATGACATTCACTGTTAAGATATGACATTCAGTATGTTGAGTGTTAAAATATGTCATTCAGTGTTAAAACTATGACATTCAGTATGTTCAGTGTTAAAATATGCCATTCAGTGTTAAACTATGACATTCAGTGTTAAAATATGACATTCAGTGTTAAAATATGACATTCAGTGTTAATTAAAGAAAAATCCCCATCTCTTTCCAAATTGGAACAAAAAGGCCTAATTGACATTCATGTTGAATGACCAAAACACTGAATGTCATAAAAAAACACTGAACGTCATAAAACACACTGAAAATAAAATAAATATTCTAAAAAAATTCATACTTCGACCATTTCGAACATATTTAACAAAATGTATCACATGACAATTTCAATTACAATGTTGCTCACGAGCATAACCACCTTTTTACATATACTATGTTGCTCACGAGCATAACTACATTTTTATATATACAAAAACAAGAACAGAAGATCCTTCGTGCATGGTCATTTTCTCGAGAACTGGGTGGATCCATCTGCTTAAAACAAAAACTCCAAATCAGCAAGTTCAAGGAATGTGTGCTCTTCTTATGACAATCACTCACATGTATTACCCCGTACAATGAATACAAGGAATAAAGAGAAGAACATGCAGTTCCCAATAAGGAAAGACGGTATGCTCGGTTTGAGAGATGCTTCGACACAAGTGGGAAAATTGCAAGAACTGCCACATCAAAGACCTGCCAGAGAGAAGAAAAATGTTAATTATATAGGTGAAACATTATCTTAGCAAACAAGTCCTATACAAATTTATTGAATCATGCACCAGCAGCTTATAACAAAACACACTTCATGTGTGAAGGAAAAAGGGGTAAAACTAAAACAAAGCATTCAATAACAAAAACATATTGATTTCACACTAAAATTAACCACTCGCCACAACAAATAATGTTTCAAGTATTGCATAAAGTATATTTCTTCATCTATGTGAATAAGCTCATTCTATGCAAAGGAAAACAAGAAAGCATTTTAGAGATCGTTAGTACCTATGTGAAAGAATACACTGGAAGAAGTAAAAAAAAAAGAGAAGTATAAATGTAGCTAGTACCTATGTAAAAGTGGAGAAAGTGACCTTCTGCCCGCCCTCCGACAGCCGCACTTCCAGATATAGCTAGTACCTATATCGATGCACTTCACAATTTCGTTTTCGATATATTCCACGCCACCAGGATACTCAAACAAACCTGATAAATACCATACACCTGATCATGGATATATATAATATCTACATTCGACAAATTAAGAAATACAATCAATCTGCTTATATACCCGGCGTGTCAATGACATTAATAACCCGGTTAGTATCTTTCACGATTATCGACTGCATCTCGCAAGTAGTGGTAACACTACCTGCATAGCTAAACTTCGACTCGAACACCTTCTTGCCGATTATACTATTTCCAGTCGAGCTTTTCCCGTTGCCCGTTTTTCGAAGTAAAACCACAGTCAGAGCCTTCTTCATTGAGAATATGATCGTATCGGACTACACGAGCCGAATCCAGACATCCAATTACTATACCAGAGTGCCATGAACCGAGAAATCCATCATACACACTCCTCACCTGTACGACATTGCGGGATTCAATCGATAGAAACAAATAACTGAATAATCAAATATGAAATATGACAGAGATTGTCGAACCATAAGAAAAGAAAAATGGAACCATAGATACCACAATCCAATCACTATATCAAAACCAGATTCCATAGGTTAAATTACCTCTACTTTTTCATCATCGAGAAGCTTTTTCCGCGCGTCTTCGATCGTCAGTGGAGATGAAGGTCGCGATATCATGAAGTCCAAATCAGGGAAGTTTTCCCCGAATCGATATTCGCCCAGTACATGACCGAATCGATCCACCTTTATGGGAGCCTCGATAATCGGGGCGGTCACCACCGCCGCGAACCCCTTTTTGCACGGCGAAGGAGATCTTCAAGCAACACGACGCGGTGGCGCTGCCGTTCTCGTCGGGGAATATGAGTTTGGGGATGGGGGGCGTGGATAAATTTTGGGGGAGGAGGGTAATTCGGTCTTTACATATTTTGGTTGGCCTAATTGACACGCGTAATTTCTCGAAAGCCTTATTGTCGAAAAAATGTTGAAAATTGGCCTAATTGCCATTTTTCCCTTTTTTTTAACGTAAGAATATTGAGAAATCACAATAAATTGTAAACAGCCCGATGTGAATTGTATTTCGACCGACCACGACCAACACAAACCCTAGTTGGAGAACGAGAAATAAATATAAGATTATAATTTTTTTTTTGTAAATAAAAAAAATGTGATCATTATTACGTGATAAATGTAATACTATATTTTTTAATCTTTAAGTTTTAATTAATCGAGTAAGTAAGGGTGTACCATAGTTTATTCTATGCTACCCAACATGGTACTATCCTAATCCATACGCAACTTAACATGTACGGTAAATGTTAACCAATGACAAATGAAAAAATTAAAATATTTACCCAAGTAAATGTTTCTATGAAATTAGAGTAGTGCACTTGGGTTATGTAGAATTAACTTGTATACCACTATACCAATATTGGTTTAGATATATACTACTTTCTCCCTCTCATCAAAGTTGTATTACTTTTTTTTCGAGATATAAATAAATAAATAGTCATATTTTTTCATTTTAAAATACAATTTATTTTCACTTTATCTACCTAATTTTTAAACTTCACTCACAAGTCACAACTACTTTATTTTTCAATTTAAAATTACATTCCTTTTATATTTTATTAAAAAATTCAAAAAATAATATTTTTTTTAATGTCCTTTCAAAAAAAAGTATTCCATCTTTGTGAACTAGAGGGGGTATATAGTTGATGATCACATTAATACCGTGGAGAAACAACATAGTATGGAAACATTCAAAAGCAATGATTAATTAACAACTGATACATACAAATAAGCAGAATATATAAGTCTCGAAATAAATAAGCCAAAAATTAAGATGGTGCATGCGACTACAACATGTAATAAAATAAACCATATTATTATTATTATACATAGCCTACAGATCTGCAGTGAATAACAGCATCTGCAGGTGCTCAACGATTTCCTTCACCGTGCCCCGGAATTCACTCTGCATCTGCGTTCGTTGTCGATCAAATATATGGTTATCGATACAATTAAGTTATTGGATTGTTTCTTTGAAACTTAATTAGTTGAATATCGAAATAGAAACTGAAATATACCAGTGCAAGAACGGTTATGTCAAGAGCATGGACCCCGAACGGCATGATTCTCATGTCGACGACACTGAGGTGCATCTTTTCCAGCTGACAAGGCACTCGCGTCATTAAGCCCGTTTGCTTCTTGCAGTGAATCCTCACCAGGGCATGCATCCCGGAAATCCGAGCCTTGATCGATAATTCACTCTCTCTATTATTATTATTATTATTATTATTAGAATAATAACCATCACCACTGGCTACATTAATATTGTTGTTTCTCTCGCTCGTTCTCGTGATCTCTTCTTCCAGGACGCCGACTCTTTCTTGAAGCTCTTTCAAGTGGTTAGCAGCATCTTCCAGTAGAGAAGCCTTATCCAACTGATCGATATTCCATATATATTCATCCCAATAAATTTTAATCAATTCAACCCGAAAATACTATTAATTAATTAATTAATTGAATATTGAAACAAAAAACATATAGCTAGTATATAAAAATGTGATCTCTATTAATTAATTACTATACGTACCTTCTTGAGTCCTGGCACAACCTTAGAAAGACTAATGAAAAGCTGGGCGAGATTCTCGCGGCGTTTCCTCTCGGCCATGAGGTGCTCACGCGCTTGAGACGTGCTTCGACCACCTCCACCCGTACAAACCCTCTTATTATTATTCGGGCTTAACAACATCGCCCCGCTAGCTTCTTGATTATGATTATAATCAATATTATTATTCCCGGTCGAGAAACTTATAACCTGTGAGCTGGACCCGGTCAAAGATGAGTCGGCCGATGCATTCGTCGATGAAGGCGAGTAGATATCAGGTAGGCCGAAGATCTCATCGAGGTAGTAACTTTCTTCCATGTCCATTTCAATTTAATTAATTTCAATAACGCCTTGAATCCCTATGCATATACATATATAGGATTGATGAAATGAAATACTAACAAACATTTTAATAATAAACTTGGTACAAAGACAGCTAATTAGATTGAGTAATGCATGAAATAAGTAATTAAAAAATGAATAAATTATGGCTCAACTTGAATGTGTGAACAAATAAATAATGAGCCGGAATGAAGACAAAGACGCCTCTATACTCTATATATATACTTGTAATTTAATAATTCACTGTAGATACGGGGGCGCATGTAGTGTACGTGTAATAATTCTATCTTGGTCAACGCTATGTCATCACTCATATCATATCATTCATTATATAGGAATATTTTTACAAAGTTCTCATCATGACCATTTTCCTTCTGTTCAATTCATCTCGATTTCAAATTAACGGCAATTGATCGATCTTCATTTACAACTACTTACGTGTAAATTATTATGTAAAAAAATAGACTAATTTAGGTTGAGGATCGTACTTTTATTATACTACTACAAAAAGAAAGGTTTTTCTCTTTCTTTCTTCTGTTCAAAGTTAATTTTTGTGTTTCATACCAGCATGTTCGGTATCAAATATTTAAGGTTGGATTCATTGACCAAATATATGATTATTTAACAATGTAGTGGACAAGTGGTCTTTGTTTTCTATTACAAGATGCATTATTGGTGCAACATTTAAAATACTCTATCATTAAAGTTTTTTTTTCTTAAAACAAATGTAAGTAGTTATCTTAGTTTATAATATTATCACAAATATATAGTATTCCAAACTAATAAAACCTTACCTATTGGCAAGTAAATTAAAAAAAATAATATTTTTATTAATGTTGTGCCTCATTTTCATTTATTATTATTTTTATTACTCTTAATATACATTATTATTATATTAAGTTAAGCAGCGGGCTCCACTCCCACGAGTCCCGCACCGGAGACCGCCCACGATGACCTGGAGAAGCCCGACCAGAAGATCGTACCGTCCAGCGAGAGTCAGCCGGACAGACAACTTACAAGGCGCCGATCAGAGGGTATGAACTCCCGAGATGAGCCCGTTCGCCCGGATGCCGCCCAGTTAGAGTGTCGTAGGGAGAAAGCTAAAGATCGATCTCCTCGGCTCAGTAATGGCGGCGCAATAGAGGTGTAAATAGTCTTTTTACCATTTTAGGTTTGTGAGTTGTCACATGTCAAGGCCCAATAAGGAAAGACCCAATCCTTTTTTGTAAACCCTAATAGTAGCCCTATAAATAGAAGGAGCTGTAAAAGGAAAATGGATACACAATCTTCAAGAAAGATTCCAGCTCTAAAATACTCTATCTCGTTTTTTCCATTTTCAGCTAAGATCACATATAATTTTCACCAAACTAGTCCTCAAAAACCCCATAAAACAGTTAACAAATTTTCACCTGTTAACAATTAATTTTTTATTTAAAAGTTTATAATAAAAATATTTTTTAAAATTAATAAAATAAACCGTTGTTAGTAAAATGTTAAAAAACAAACCATTGATAAATGTAAAATTATATTTTACGATGGAAAATTAAGATGAATTATTTTGTTTTATAGAGTATGTTTTTATATGAGATGAAAGATATAATATATTGACGTAGATAGTCAAATAATTTACATTTAGTAAGAACACAAAAATTTAAAATATATATATAATACAACTTTTGGCAATAAGCGTCTCTTTTTTTAGTAATGCCCTAATCAATATTTCATACTTTAAAGGACTAAATACATTTTGCTTGGGGTTTTTACACTTTGGAATTTAGTCGGAAAAGTTTTACCGATCAGTACTATAGGATAAGACATATTACACTTTACCACTTGAGTGTAGCCGGATCGAAATATTCAAAAGAATATTCTGTTTTGAAGGGTGTTTTAGTAAATAACAACTCAAGTTTTTAGCAAATTACACATTTACCATTCGTCTTCTTTATTCAAGATTTTTTTTATTTATAATAAAATTAAAAAAAAACAAAAAACTACAAACATCTCAATCTCAAAATCCCAAAAATCCCAATCTCTTCAAAATCCAAATTGAAAAATTCCCAATTAACGCAGTTTTTTTTTTTCTTTTTCCTTTTTTATCTCTTCATCTTCATTTTTTTTTTGTCGGAGAGAGTTGAAAGAGGCAAATTCGTCGAGGATTTTGGTGAGCGGTGAGGGATTCTTGCTTCGAGCTCGTGTTTCCGGCGACCGACGGCGGCAGCGGCGGGCTCTTCGATTTCGAAGTCGTGGCGGCTGTTGGGGTTGTCGGATTTGGATCTGGAGAGGCGACAGCGTCGTTGGATGGGCTGATGTGGTGCGGCGGCGGAGGAGTACTGAATGTGTGGTGATCTAGGGTTTGGTGTTGGTGGGCGCCGGGACTGAAAATTTAGCTTCCGCGGTGGGTGGGGAGGACGGCATTCGGTCTCCAGTGGTTGTCCGGTGGAGTTGAGAGTATAGGGGCAGGGGCAAGCGGCAATTTTTTTACGATGATTTCTCCTCTCCATCAATTTTTTATTATTTTTTTATTTTTTTTCTTTTAATTAATTATGTGTAAATATTGTGATTGTAAATTACATAATATTTGGTCTTTGTTTGTTTGGTTTTGCAAAGTTCAAAGACTGGTCGAGATTGGAGAATTTGTTTGTTTGGTTCTGCAAATTTCAAAGAGGATCGAGATTGTAGAAGAAGATCGATTTGTTTTTTTATTAAATATTTTTTTAATTTATTTTTTATTTAATATTATGTAAATACTGAAATAACCTTCATATCTATTATTAATTGTACTCTCAATCGTATAACTGGAGTGATATTAACTTCACGGAATATTCTTTAAGGTGACAAAGTGTATTTAGCCATACTTTAAATGATTTTCTTTTACTACTTTTCATTATAATTACACAAATTTCACTATACAAATAAGATAAATGATTTAAATAATTACAATTACACAAATTCTACTTACACATATTAAAAAATATTATTTTTTGACTACAAATAAATGTTAAAAATGTAATTGTGAGTTAGCTCATCAAAATTGTGAATTTATCATCGTCTATTCTGAGATTTTTTTCATGAGAATTTGTCCTACCGAACTGAAAAATTACAACCAAATCAGCAAAAATCTTACCGCTCAACTGTGCTACACCCAAATCACAAAAAATCTTACAGCTCAAAATTATGCAGCTATGCCTATGCCCTTGGGTTTATCGTGAGATATTTCAAAAATAAAAACGGTGGTGTTACTGTTACATAGAGTATTTTTGGAAAATACAAAGAGAGCATCCAATCAAAAATCAAGAAAATACGCGCACGCTCCAATTCGTGTTCGAGAGAGAAAAGAAAACCAAAGATGCAGAATAATATATCTTACGAGAAGTCTCATCATCATCATCATCATCATCATCTTCTTCTTCTCACTTTGTTCCTTCAAATTCTTCTCCCACCAATTACTTACGAATCAAATCGTTTATTTTATTGCTTTAGCAAAACGACAACAACTACCTCTCTTCAATCAACACAGCCCACTTTCGTAATTCTTGCTGGCGCCATCAATTTTTCCCATTTATCTTGAATAGACGGAGATACATTTGTGGGTTCTTTCAGTCACAGTTTGTTTAGGTGGGCTTTTGTTTTCTTTAATATGAGTTGTGTGGATCATGGGATTTCTTTTATTTATCAGTTGATTTCTTGGTGGGTTGAAGCTTATTGAGATTCTTGAAATTGGTAACCCTTTTTCATAAGATGTCTTGATCTCGCTAGCATTACCAATTTGAGTTATGGAACATTGCGTTGTTACCTTCTTCAATTCCTGCTAAAAACTCAATCTTTTGAGTCATCAAGAATGATCCTATATGGAGTTTGTGTTTGACGAAAGTAGGATTCGCAGGAATATGTTGGGAGGTTGTAAATTACACGGCTCCACGGAGGAGAATCGAGCCTAATGTCATAGCAATAGGTTGGTTGAGCTTCAATTAGTCGGACATGAACACGGTGAGGATCATCCCTTAGAAATATAGTACTTAAATCTTAGTACTTAAATCTTATTGATTTGTTGAAGAACTCAATATCAATGCTTGTTTTATGGAAGTTATACATTTGATATTTTATTCCATATTAAAATTTTTGTACACATAATTTTGCAGTTCCAATTCAATCAGGTGGTGCAACTACCATTGGCATCGGAAACTATATATGAAACCCGCCCTATGAAAAGGATCAGGGAAAGAGGAACCAGTCGTACATATGCCCACACAAAAGCGTGGAGGCAATTTGAGTAATGGCATTTATCGAGACAAACATGGCCATATTGGATCTCGTCTAAATCCTAACCCCGTGCCAACTGGGCTCAGACTTCTTGTCGACAAAAGAGAGCGTAGCTCATCAGTTAATTCCACTGGTGAAAATATGAAAAACGCCTTACCCGGTGTTCTTTCACTAGGTAATAGTAATACTATCAAAGTGGAGATAAACCGGCAGATGGAAGAATTATGCCGATTTCTCAAAAATCAGGTCTTTTACTCTCGAAATTTACAAATTTTATGAACTTCCATATTCTCGGCTACCTGTTTCTTTACCACAATAAAAATGTTTCTGTTCTTTTTTTTTTTTTTGGTCAACTTTCAATTTTACTCGTGTAGTCGTGTGAGCAGGAAGAGAATATCTTGAAGGGTGGGCGAGAGTTGAACAAGAGGCACACAATCTCTCTATTCAATGCATTGGAAAACGCCGTCCACACGAAAATGCGCGAGAAGGGGCTGTAATTAGAGAATATAAACCTCGAGAAGAAGGAGTTGGGGGACAGATTAAAGACGGTCAACATGGAAGCGCAGTCATGGCACAACAGGGAAAAGTAAAACGAGTCGGTTGCCAATTAATGTCCTAAAAAGCAATATTCAGCAGATTATTACACAAGGCTCGGCTCATGGCCGTGAGGGGTATGGGGATAGTAATGAGTTGGATGTGGCTAATTCCGGTCCTGAGATTATTGGTGGATGTGGAAACCAACAAATTGGAAGTGATCAGCGGCTAAGATGCAGAGCTTGTAGGAACAGACAGGTTTCTGTCTTGTTGTTCCCTTGCCGCAACTTGTGTCTGTGACTGTGCGTCGACTGCGAAGGAGTTCTTGAAGCTTGCCCCGAATGACGAAGACGGGTAGCTTTCTTGTGTGCATGTGAATGGTGAATATTGTATCATAACGAATGCTCGTTTTTTATTCATAAAAAAAATGCAAAAAGTTTTAATTTTGAATTATTAAATTTCAAATTTGAAATGCAAGGAAATGTTGGATCTTGGCTCCCATTCCAAACCCGAAAAACACTCACTAGAAAGATCCAAAATCTTCAGAGAATATCCCCACACATATACATACAACTCTGTCTCTCTTTTTCTTCACTGCACCAACTCTCACTCTATACATATTTGACGGAGCCTCCAACGATATACATACATTATTCTATCTCTAACCCCTCTCTTGATCTGGTAAAATAAAATGCAGAGCTCGTCAATTGCATTCTCCCCGTCTCTTTCTCTCTCTACCCATCCCCGAAAGCTCCCCGTTCGCGGCTTCAACCCCATCACTGTCCTGCCCCCAGGACGCGATGGGTCCTACGTTTTCTCACCGGCCCGGAATCTGGGCCCGATTAGTTGCTCTCTCAAGCAGAGTGGGTGGGTTTCCGGGCCGAATCCGGGGATTCCTCAACCCGAATCCGATGGGGTCTCGGTTCGGGCAGCGGCTGAGCCCGTGCTCCCGGCAGAAAGCCCGGAGTCTAAGGGCTTCGGAGATACCCTGGTGCTTGGAACCCTTTTCGGGCTTTGGTACCTCTTCAATATCTACTTCAATATCTACAACAAGCAGGTGCTTATTTCTACATTCTTTGTTGTGATATGTAGTTTCGTTATTCTCGATTTTTCGATTTTATACTCTTTACTGGAGTATTAATTACTGAGACTGATATTAAAGGGCAAGGTTGCTGGTTCAAGGTTTTTTCTTTGGTGGCAGATTTAATTTAATTATACTCTGTTTTATTGCACCTTATGTTTCGGTTCCACTACTTTCAGCACCAAATGCTATCTTCGCGTTACTGTTGGATTCTAACATAGCTGAATCCAGTTTTCCACTCTTAAGCTTTTCGTGAATTAGATCATGCTTATGATGATATGTGATGATGCTTCTTGTTTTGTAATAGGTTTTGAAAGCCTTTCACTACCCAATGACTGTCACCCTCGTTCAATTTGCCGTTGGGTCCGTCCTGGTTACTACAATGTGGACTTTGAATCTCTACAAACGGCCTAAAATCAGTGGGTCCCAGGTTAGTAATCGCGTGCAGTTTTAATAATCGTGACGTTTTTTTTAATCTAATCCCGGTATCAATTATTGGTAGCTTGTAGCTATTCTCCCGTTGGCATTTGTGCATACCTTGGGGAATCTCTTCACCAACATGAGCCTCGGAAAAGTTGCTGTGTCATTCACTCACACAATTAAGGCAATGGAGCCTTTCTTCTCAGTAGTTCTCTCTGCTATGTTTCTTGGAGAGGTGAACATTTCGTCTACCCTCTTAGTCTTTTGATTTTGTTTAGTCATATAGGCCTTTAAAATGTCTTTTGTACTTTCTTATTTTATTTTTATATTGCTATGTTTTTTTTAAATGGATCAAGTATCTTATGAAAATAGTTACTTTTAAGGTAATTATGACAAATAACCTTGATGCTAATTATAATTACAAAAATAAACATATTTTTCAAAATTATAAAAAAAACTTGGTAGTTGTTTCAACATTACAAACTACATCTTGAGTGGTTTATATTGCTATGAGAATGCAACCTCAAGGGGGCATTTTTGAATTTCATTGTTTCAAAGTTGATTTTGGATCATTAGACAATAAAGATTTCGTAATTATCCCTTATTTTTAGTTTGCTTCAAGATTGGTTTTTTCTTTTATTTCTACTATTTTGCATTTTTTTTTCATTGAATTAATCGCCTTCTTTGTTTAGTTTCCTACACTATGGGTAGTCTCCTCTCTTGTACCAATCGTTGGTGGAGTTGGTTTGGCATCAATGACAGAGGCCTCTTTTAATTGGTAAAGAACCGCAACAAGTTGCTGGTTGTTGATTTTCTTATATTGTTCGCTAACAATTGTTCACTTCAAGATGATTTGGCGTAATCCGTATTATTTTGGTTTTTTAAGGGCTGGATTTTGGAGTGCCATGGCGTCAAATTTGACGAATCAATCTCGCAATGTCCTTAGCAAAAAGTTTATGGTTAAGAAAGAGGTACTAATATTATTATAATTCCATTTTCTAGTTTTTACTTTTTATGTTTTCCAAGTCCTAGAGATTAGAGAATGTTATGTTTTACCAGAAATTTTGTTTGAGTGGTGTCACGAGACTACTTCAATTACTTTTACAAATTTTGTTTGTAGCAATCGATAAAATAAGAACTAATCCTTATATCTTTATAAATAGTTTTTATGTAAGGTTACTCAGTTTCAATTTTTCTTCTTACAGGAATCCCTGGACAACATTACTCTCTTCTCGATAATTACTATTATGTCCTTCTTCTTGATGGCCCCAACTGCCATTTTCATGGAAGGCATCAAGTTCACACCTTCGTACCTTCAGGCTGCTGTAAGTAAACCATGAAGTAGACATTGTTTTTTTTTTTTTGGATTAGTCGCACTTAACCCTCCAAACTATAGTATTTTTTTGCACTTTACTTGCCTTTAGCAATCATCCCCTAAAATTTAATTGATTCGGGTTCTTTTAGGCTGAACGCAATAAAAATTGGCAATGCAATACTGCAATATATTTCGTTTTTTTAATTTCCTATTTTTCTTATTGCCAGGGGGTGAATGTCAATCAGCTTTACACTAGGTCCTTCATAGCGGCCCTCTGCTTTCATGCGTATCAGCAGGTAAGGCTTGGAAAAAACATCATTCGGTGTTTCAAATAACATGCATAGTTTTTGTTTTTTTTTGTCTGACACCAGTAGTATTCATTTTATTTTTATCCTCAAAACTGTGAAGGAAATAAATTCTGAAATTCTCAATTTTTCAGATTAATACTTTTATTTAGTTTGCGGATGCTGATAATACCTCTGTTTCCCGCACAGGTTTCTTACATGATATTGCAGCGAGTATCTCCGGTTACCCATTCTGTGGGCAACTGTGTTAAGCGAGTGGTCGTCATTGTCACATCTGTCATATTTTTCCGCACACCTGTTTCACCTATCAACTCTTTAGGTACAATAATCTCACCCACTCTTTCTACTCTGAATGCAAAATAATAGTAATTGATTGTGAGTTTCGATTCTCAAATTCTGAATTCCATCCCGTATTGTAGGTACCGGATTAGCTCTTGCTGGAGTGTTTTTGTACTCGAGAGTGAAGCGGATCAAACCAAAGCCAAAGGCTGCTTGAATCAGTTTCCGGAACAATTTCTTTGAAGTAGTAATTATGCTAGACTAGAAAACCATTGTTGTGATCTTCTTCTATGTTAAGTAGTTCAGAACATAGTAATACTAATATTTTTCAAACCACCACCAAAATCTCCTCTGTTTATTATGCCATTTGATTAAACATTAAAGTAGTAATTTTCATTGGTTGTATAAAAATGTCTTTATAATAATCAAGACATGAGGGTGAGAACGTGGTCAAGTAGCATGGAGTTGACTAGGTATTTGATTTATTTATTTATTATTAATAATTCTCAATTCATAGTTGTTTTTCTGCTACAATTGATAGCTCTGCATTTACAGTAAAGTACAGCAATGGCTACCGAGATTTTGCAGCAGTGTGACGTGGCGCCCTCCTCCGGCAGCGACGACCATCTTCTCAAACTCTTGCATTTCGACATGGCATATCTTCCCCTGAGTCCATTGAGAAATCTATTCTTGTACGAATTCCAATGCTCACAATCTCATTTCCTGGACACCATCGTCCCAAACCTCAAGAACTCCCTCTCCCTCGCTCTCCAGCACTTCTCTCCCCTAGCCGGAAAGTTGCTTATCACAAATGATCAGATGCCCGTTTTTCGTTACATAGCAGGGGAGGACTCTGTTCCCCTCTCCATCGCCTTTTCCGAAGCCGATTTCGAGAGCCTGACCAACTACCACCCCAGGGAAGCCGTCGAGCTTCACGATCTCGCTCCCCATCAGTTGCCTGAATCCTCCTTAGCGGCTTTTCAGGTGACCCTCTTCCCTAACAGGGGTGTCTGCATAGGTGTCACCAGCCGACATTTGATATGCGATGGGGTTTCCCTAGTTGGGTTTCTCCGGATGTGGGCCGCCATCACCAGATCCAACGGGGATGGCTCGCTTGATCTCTCAGACTGCCAGCCTGTCTTTCTTGGCAGGGATAACGTTGCAGATGGTGATCGTCTGGCTGTAGAATTTCTTGAAGCCATGAAAGCGTTTCCCTCCTCGGTGGCAATGCTGGGAAGCCATGAAAGAGTCCGAGCTACGTTTGTCTTGAGCGAGGCCGGGATCAAGATACTCCAGAGTCGGGCTTTTAAGGACAACATGGTGCGTGTGTCGGCGTTTGTGGTGGCGTGCGCGCATCTATGGACTTGCTTGGCCCGGTCGGCTGCCATTGCAGGTACTTTACTTCATGTTGTGTAATTATTTTTAGAGATAATATCACAAAAATAGTTCGATTCCAGAATTTAGTCTTTTAGTTTTATGAAAAATCAAATTTCGCTTTATTTGACGATTTTTAGGGAAAATTAATTCACACAGTTGGTTGTACTATTTAATATTTATTCAATTAATCAAGAATCACACCATTATGAAAAAATTAAAAATATATTTTGTTTTTTAAAATCATGTATTCGTAAGAGTCACTCAATTGAATTGACTTCGCCCAAGAAAGCACTTTAAAGTGAGTTATCAAGTAGACTTTAGATGTCAAGTATTGTTTGCTAAGTTGATTGAGCACTTGAATTGAAGGCCCAAAACATGTGTGTGTAAGTATTTAAATTTTTGCAATTTACCAATAAGCTAGTCTTACTAAAAAAAAGTACAGGAATTCCACTAAAAAATGTTAAATAAGATTAGATTCGATTTTTCAAAAAACTAAACGAAATATATGGCCTCAAAACAGGGGAGAGAGTTTCGGACGACGAGGCGGAGTACTTTAGTTGCTCGGGCGACTGCCGCAAGCACTTGAATCCGCCGCTGCCTTATAATTACTTTGGCAACTGCATGACAGTTGGGACCACAGAGTCGACCCACGGGGAACTAAGGGGCAGAGACGGGTTTTCATCTGCTGTGGAGGCGATCGGAGAGGCCATTGGGAGGATGTTCGAAGGTGGGGTCATGGAGAGTTCGGCAAAGTCGTTGTTGCGATTCATAGGGCTGGCGGGAAAGAGGATGCTCGTAGTCAACGGGTCTCCGAAACTAGATTTTTATGGCACGACGGATTACGGATGGGGAAGGCCGGTGAAGTTTGAGCCTCTTCAAGATCACAATGCTCAAGTGGTGTTTGTGAGTAAGTCGAGAGAACAACGAAGTCGAGGAGGGATGGAGATCGCTGTGTTGTTGCCGAAGCCTCAAATGGATGCTTTCGCAGCTCTCTTCGGTGAGGGTCTCCCCATGGAAAGGGTATGGTGCAAAATGTGACAAGTGAAAACAAACAAATATCGTTGCGCATCCTCGTTTATGTTTATTTAAGCCTCTCGTTTTAGCTTCAATTCCATGATATTCCAAACTATTTCAATGAAGCAAGGAATTACAAAATATTAAAGCAAAAATGTATGAGAAACGAGCATAAGAATACATAAATCGGGTTGAAATTTACACCAACTGACGAACAATTAAGGGCTAAAACTTATACTACGAAGTACTGTAATATACTTAAGAACGAAAGATAATAGCTACGAATTGGTTATTGATGATACTAATATTAGAAATTAAAGGGAGCCTGTAGTTTCATTGCAGAACTATCTTCCTTTAAAATAAAATTTAAGTACGTACATTGTCTTGGCAAATGGATAGAACGTGATCGACAAATGTAAGTTATACAGTATATATATTTTAGTATAGCAATATTATCTTCTCATTCAATGCCACCAATAACAATATTATCAGTACACATTCATTCAAAATGGTAGAGTATTATAAAGGTAACTAAGTAATTAAAAAAAGGTTGGTAGGTAGGTAGCATTATAATTTTTCTGCTATAAAAAATTACTCATTTGTCCCGGACTAAAGACCATAGGTGGTCAACATTAATTTTTTTTGTCCGTCCAATATATATGATAAATAGTATATGAAAAAATGCTACTATAGTATTATATACTCATACATAAATATCATCCCTTTATTTTGAGTCCCATACTCCCATGCAACAAACGCGATGACACTATGACAGCCATGTGTACGAACGTGCTTTCCAAAGTCAATGCATAGCATCTAATTACTAAGGAGTTTTTTTTTGTTCCTTGTACAAATTAATACGGTATTCATTCAAAGTTATGTGCAGAAAAGAATACAATCCATTTGTTTGATCAGATAGCAATGGCTGCTGCTACTACCAGAATAATTGAGCAGTGTCGGGTCGCACCGTCGGCCGGTGCACCCGCACAACTGTTGCTCAAGCTCTTGCATTTCGACATGTTTTTTCTTACCTATAATCCGTTGCATTACCTAACCTTGTACGAATTCGGATGTTCCGAATCGCATTTCACGGACACCATCGTCCCCAGCCTCAAACGCTCTCTCTCTCTCACTCTCAAACACTTCCTTCCGATGGCCGGAAGGGCCCTCGTTCCCCACACCTCCACCTCCGATGATGATAATAACCGCATTCCTTTTTTCCACTACGTGTCAGGGGAGGACTCTGCCCCTCTCACAATCGCCATTTGCAACGCCGATTTCGAATACCTAGCTTCCTACCGTTCAAGGGAAGCACACGAGCTTCTCGATCTCGTCCCCAAGGAATTATCGCCCGGCTTGGCTGCTTTTCAGGTGACACTGTTCCCTAACAAGGGTGTGTGTGTAGGCATCACAAGCCATCATTCAGTAGGAAATTCGGCTACTCTTCTCAGGCTCCTCCGTACATGGTCATATATCAACAGAACCAATGGGGACGGCTCGCCTGATGTATTAGAATGGCTGCCTTCCATCGAGAGGGATGCTGTTACAGATAGCAATCGGCTAGCCGTAGAATTTTGGAAGGCCTCTAAACTGCTTCCCTCGTTCAAAGCACTCTCTCCTACTGCACGTAGAGTTCGAGCTACCTTTGTCTTGAGTGAGGAAGGGATCATGGCACTCAAGAGCCGCGCTTTTCCGGACGAGGCGCACGTGTCGTCGTTCGCGTTGGCAATTGCGCATATCTGGACTTGCCTGGCCAAGTCTGCAGGTAGTTATTTTATTTTTTTTCATTTTAAAATACAATCGAACTCCTGCCTTTATTTCACTTACTACTTTTTAAACTTTACTGACAACTATTTTGTTTCTG
Organism: Euphrasia confusa; assembly: GCA_954870475.1. Classification (NCBI taxonomy): domain Eukaryota; kingdom Viridiplantae; phylum Streptophyta; class Magnoliopsida; order Lamiales; family Orobanchaceae; genus Euphrasia; species Euphrasia confusa. Next base: position 36,165,411 of record OX940960.1, read on the forward strand.
AAAGCTACTAGTATAATATTTTGTTGGAAGGTGCAGGGGAGGAGGTAGAGGATGATGAAGCAGAGTACCTTATTTTCCCCATCAGCTGCCACCGGCTTGTGAATCCGCCACTTCCTAGTAATTACTTTGGAAACTGCATAGCACCGATCCTAGTTGAGTCGACCCACGGAAAGCTAAGGGGGGAAGGGGGGTTTTCGGCTGCTGCGGAGGCAATCGGAGGGGCGATTCGGAAGGTGTTAGGAAGTAGTGATGACAGGGGGATCATGGATGTTTCTTGTAGGATGATGCTGGAAACTTTGGGGGTGGTGGGAAAGAGAAAGAGGATGGTCTTTATTGGTGGGTCGGCAAGACTCGATTTCTATGGAACTGATTTCGGATGGGGTAGGCCTGTGAAGTTTGAATCTCTTCAAGATCACAATGCTGAGCTGGTTTTCGTGAGCAAGTCGAGAGAATACCGAGGAGGGATGGAGTTTATCGTGATGATGCCGAAGCCTCAGATGGATGTTTTTTCGGCATTCTTTAGTGAGGGACTCCCAACAAAAGAAAAGATATGCTACTGCAAAATGTGACAACATTTCAGTTCACTACCCAATCAAAAATAGAAAAATAACATCCATTTACATTCAAAAAATTAAAAAAAAAAAACCATCTCCAACATTTCTAGTAAGAACCAAATCTCAAATTTCATCTTCTCAAACATTACTAGTTACAATATCAAATTTCTTCAAACAATGTACTGTATTGTCATTCATAATCGTAATCAAAATCCTAAAAAATTACAGTAGCATTCACAATTAATTAAAGCATGAGAAACGAGCACTACAATTTATACATAAATTGGGTTGAAGTTTACACCAAACGGAGAATCAAAACTGATACATTTGAGAAGGACTCTGATATGATGTTGTATTTAAATGGACGTGCATGTATAATAATGGTTACTTAAAATTGAATTCAAATGCAAGTTTCATGGCAAATTAATTAACAATATCGTTTCAACCGTAATTCTAATTTTTTAAGACCCATGCAACAAACACGAGCCATGTGTCCGAACGTGCTTTCCAAAGTCAATGCATAGCTTTTGGCTATAATAAGTAACTACGATCGATCCATTCGTTTGATCAGATAGCAAATAGCAATGGCTGCTGCAGCTTCTACCACCAGAATAATCGAGCAGTGCCGGGTGGCGCCCTCGCCCGCTGCACCTGCACAACTAGTCCTCAAGCTCTTACATTTCGACATGCTATATCTTTCCTACAATCCAATCAAACACATAATCTTCTACAAATTCAAATGCTCCGAATCACATTTCTCGAACACCATCGTCCCCGCCCTCAAAACCTCCCTCTCCCTAACCCTCAACCACTTCCTCCCTGTCGCCGGAAAGATCCTCATTCCGGGCCCCACCAACTCCGATGATAATCGCTTGCCAGTTTTTCATTACGCAGCCGGTGAGGATGAAGACTCTTCCGTCCCCCTCACAATCGCCATTTCCACCTCCGATTTCGAATTCCTCACGGCCTTCCACGCCAAGGAAACTCACGACCTTCACGATCTCGTCCCCGATAATCTGCCTCCCCCAGCTTCATCGCTCGACTCATCCTCTCTCCACTTCCCCGTACTAGTCGCTTTTCAGGCGACGCTTTTTCCCGACAAGGGCGTGTGCATCGGCATAACCGCCCACCATTCGATAGGCGACGTGGCTACTCTGCTAGGGTTCCTCCGCGTGTGGTCCTGCATCAACCGATCCAACGGGGATGGCTCGCCTGAACTCTTAGAGTGCCTGCCTTCCATCAACAGGGACTCTGTTCTAGATGGGGATCGGCTGGCTGTGGAATTCTGGAAGGCCTTGAAAATGTTCCCCTCGCTCAAAACGGAGCCTGATATTCCGAGTAGAGTTCTAGCTACGTTTGTGTTGAGCGAGGAAGGGATCGAGGCACTCAAGCGTCGCGCCGCATTTCCAGACGGGGTCCGCGTGTCGTCGTTCGCGTTGGCAAGTGCGCATCTGTGGACTTGCTTGGCTAGGGCTGCTGCAGCTGCAGGTACTTTTTATTTCGTACAGTGTGTTAGAAGCTCCATCATCTAACAACTCGTTTATTTCATACAGTGTGTTAGAAGCTACATCATCTAACAACTCAAACTATTTAAGAAGTTGAGCAACTTAGCATTATATTAGCAACTTGCGTCTATTTTATTACACGAGAAACGAATGTGTATATTTTTTTTTATAGATCAATTAAAATGTCTTGGGTTTGAACTTAAAATCTTTAATCTTCAACCAACTGAACTAACAACACAAATGCATAAATAAAAACTTTAATTTTTTATTTTAAAATATAATTTATTTTTACTTTTTTCATATACTTTTTAATTTTACTTACTTTTACTTTTTACTTCAAAATTATATTTTTACACTTAACTTTTTTATCATAGAAATCAAAAGAACGTGGGACATGTTCTTTTGGATTTATTGGCTTCAGTTTAGTTAGACTTATTAAGTTGAGTTCAGTTCATATCCATGAAGTTCAGACCCAAATTCAGTTTAATCATTTATTTTTTTATTTATTTTTTATTATAATTATTATTTCAATATTTAAAAATTAAATTGAATTAAACTTAATTTTAATTATTCAGACATATTAAGTTTAATTCAGTTCGGTTCAGTCAGTTTCAGTCCAAAAGAACATGTCGGTAGTTAATATACTGTTTGAATATTTTGTGGCTGGCAATTGTAGGGGAGGAGGTAGCGGATGATGAGCCAGAGTACCTTATTTGCGGTGCCGACTGCCGCCGACTTCTGAATCCGCCGCTGCCTAGTAATTACTTTGGGAACTGCTTAGCACTAATTCTGGTAGAGCTGAGCCACGGAAAGCTGAGGGGGGAAGGCGGGTATTCGGCTGCTGCAGAGGCGATCGGAGGGGCGATTCGGAAGGTTGTGAAGGGTGAAAGTGAAAAGGGGATCATGGATGTTTCCTACGAGGCGATCATGGAAACTGCGAGGGTGGTGGGAAAGAGGACGGTCGTGATTAGTGGGTCGGCAAAGCTTGATTTCTACGCAACTGATTTCGGATGGGGAAAGCCGGTAAAGTTTGAAGCTCTTCGGGATAACAATCCTGGTTCGGTTGTTTACATCGGCAAGTCGAGAGAACACCAAGGAGGGATGGAGATCAGCGTGATGATGCCCAAGCCTCAGATGGATGCTTTCGCGAGCTTCTTTGGCGAGGGACTCCCAACTGCAGAAAAGATATGCAGCAAAATGTGAGGAAAAAAAATATGTTTGGTTGTATGTTGTACTTATGTTCTACTTAAAAAAAGCCATTTAATATTTTATTCATATGTAAAACATAATTTTTATTTATATATGATCAAATTTTATTATTCAAAATTATTAAATTGATTATGTATATTTAAAGATAAATAATATGCAATATATATTATTTTTATATATTTTTTTAAAAAAAATTATTTTTATTTCTTGAACTGAAAATTCAACGTGATACTCGCAGAATTGAGACTTGAACCAACAAGGCAACAAATAAGAAATGGAGTAGTATTATTTGTTACATTCAATGCCAACAAATAACAATATATCAAAACATTCAATGCTACCTTGATTTATAAGCAAGATCTCGAAGTCTTTTATGTTTGCCGAATTTATTTTTCTTAAAAATAAAAAATAAAATAAAAAATATCTTTCCAATGAAAAAACTACCGAAAATTTTGAATGAAAATTTGAATCTCGGATAGAAGAGCAATACCTTTTTTGCAATGAAATAGAAACAATTTCTTTAGGAGTTATACACATTATTGTGAGATTTAATTTTATAATGGGTCAGTTGTAATTATTTAATATTTTTTATTTATTTAATAAACCATGTGTACAAGCTGCTTTCCAAAGTCAATGAATGTTAATACTATTTAGGGGGATGTATTCAATTAAGAGTCTATAGGATTTTAATGGACTTTTAAAGTCTAGGTGTATTCAATCTGGATTTTTAAAAGTCAATTAAAATCCGGAGGTATTCAATTAGGATTTTAAAAAGTCTTTAAAAATCTGTAGGTATTCAAAAGTCTATAGATTATAATGGATTTTAAAATTTTATGAATTTTGATGGATTCTCTTTACAAAATATAACTAAATTAATCTCTCATAATTATGAGAGATTTCAATGGACTTCTTTACTACACGAAAACTCAAATACAAAAAATAAAAATAAAACAATTGTTAGTCATTTGACTAGAGCTGCACATCCGGGCCGAACCGGCCGGTTCCGGGCTATCCGGTTCAGGTTCATAAGGTTCAGGTTCGAAGTTTCGATGAACCGAACCCGAACCGGTGAAAACAGGTTCAAGGTTCAGGTTCAACCCGGTTCAGGTTCAGGTTCTGAACCGACCGGTTCAGGTCCGAACCTTGAAATCGGTTTTTTTTTTAGTTTTTAAAAATGTTTTTGAGAATTAACTTTTTTAAAAAGGTTTTTAAAAAAATAAAAGGTTTTATGTAGTTAACTTATTTTTAAAAATAATGTGAAAAAATGAAAGTTAAATAAAAATTGGACTTTAGTTTAATTTTAATATCGAAAAATAATTTTTTTTAGTTTTGGATAACAAAAGAAAACCCATTAATATCATCTCTACGCACATTTGTTAATTTGATCAGATACAGATAGCAATGGCTGCTGCTACCACCACCAGAATTATCGAGCAATGCCGAGTCGCACCCTCTCCTGGTGCACCTGCAGAGCTAGTGCTCAAGCTTCTTCATTTCGACATGGTATATCTTTCCTATAACCCTATGAAACAAATATTCTTCTACGGATTCCAATGTTCGGAATCACGTTTCTCAGACACCATCGTCCCTACCCTCAAAAACTCCCTCTCTCTAACCCTCAAACACTTCCTCCCGGTTGCCGGGAAGATCCTTCTTCCCCACACTACAAACTCCGATAACAACGATAATCGCACACCTGTTTTTCGTTACGTATCAGGGGAGGACTATCTCCCCCTCACGATCGCCGTTTCCAACTCCAATTTCGACTCCCTCGCGGCATTCCATCCCAGGGACTTATCAGACGAGCTTCACGACCTCGTCCCGGATAAGTTGCTTCCTCCAGCCTTATCCCCCGACTCCTCCTCTGTCCAGTTCCCTATAGCCGCTTTCCAGGTGACTCTGTTTCCCGACAAGGGTTTATCCATCGGCATCACCGGCCATCACTCGATATGCGACATGGCTACTCTACTAGGGTTCCTCCGTGCATGGTCCTCCATCAACAGATCATCGCCCGATGTGTCGGAGTGGCTGCCTTCCTTGGACAGGGACTCTGTTCCAGATGGCGATCGGTTGGCCTCTGAATTCTGGAAGGTCTTGAAAATGCTTCCCTCGTTCAAAACGCCGTTAACTGCTGAGCGAAGAGTTCGAGCCACGTTTGTGTTGAGCGAGGAAGGGATGAAGGCGCTCAAGATTCGAGCTTTTCCGGACAAGGGTGCCCGCGTGTCGTCGTTCGCATCGGCAGGTGCGCATCTGTGGAGTTGCTTGGCGAGGTCGGCTGAGGCTGCAGGGGAAGAGATAGCGGACGATGAACCCGAGTACCTCGTTTGTGCTGCCGACGGCCGCGGGGCTTCTGAATCCGCCGCTGCCGAGTAATTACTTTGGGAACTGCTTAGTGCTGATTTTGGTGGAGTTGAGCCATGGGAAGCTGAGTGGGGAAGGAGGGTTTGAAGCTGCTGTGGAGGCGATAGGAGGGGCGATTAGGAAAGTTGTGGAGGGTGGAAGTCAAAAGGGGATCATGGATGTTTCCTATAAGGCGATCTTGGAAGCTGCGAGGGTGGTGGGAAAGAGGACGGTGGTGATTAGTGGGTGGGCGAGACTTGATTTCTACGCAGCTGATTTCGGATGGGGAAGGCCGGTGAAGAACGAAGCTCTTCGGGATAATAATTCTGGTTCGGTTGTTCACATTGGGAAGTCGAGAGAGCACAGAGGAGGGATGGAGATCAGCGTTCTGATGCCCAAGCCGCAGATGGATGCTTTCGCGGGGCTCTTCGGTGAGGGTCTCCCAATAACTGCGGAAAAGATATGCAGCAAAATGTGAGAAAAGAAGAAAAGAAAAAAAATTGCTGAAATTTGTTCAACTAAGTAAAAACTGTGTTCTATTTGTAACAAATGTGCTGGAAATAAAGTTTTGTTATTGTCATTAGTGTGGATACAAAGCGGGCACTGACAATAGCAATTCCCAACACAAAACTCCGATGAAAACAATAGTAATAACCCCAAGCAATCCGATCACAAGCACTGACAATAGCAATTGTATATACACTACTTCAAGCAAAATCTGAGTACTACAAGAAACGAGAAAAAGGAAAGCACAAAAAGATGCAGTATAGTGGTTCACCCTTAGAATGAGTTACGTTCATATTGCCGCCGCCACGAACTCCGATTAGATCAAATATATTCGAGATTACAAGATCAAACACTAAAAATCTCTCGATATTTCTAAATCAATGAAACAAGAATCAATAATTAAACAGAAAAAAGAAGAAGATACTAACCGACATCTGAGTGTCTAAAGATGAACTTTGAGATAAAGAATTTGGAATTAGAACAATGAAATTTGGGGGTTAGGGTTAGCAGATTTGGAGGTAGAGATGAAATCCGCTCTACTTTAATTTTTACTATTTCTTTACTTTTGATTTCTGAGTATTTAATTATGTATTTCATGACGTAGTATAGTATAGTCCACCTCGAATAAAATAAATTGATTCGATTTTAATCAACCATTGATTTGATTCAATCAAACTTAAAAAGTGAGACTCCTATTTTAAGAGTAAATGGAGAATGCTCTAACTCGTGGAACAATAAAATACTGTACTCGGTTACTTGCATTTAAAAAAAGAATAAAAAAAAATATTCTACAACTGTGATGTAGATTATAGACGCATTGTTATCTGAAGTCAATGCATAACCATCTTCTTAGTTTTGTTTTGTTTTTTGCTACAAATTCTAATATTTATCTGGTAGAAAGAACATATTCATCACTGATAACATATTAATAGTATTCATCAATGAGTAGCACCCGAGTTATTGAGCAGTGTCGGGTTGCACCCGCACCCGATGCACCTGACGAGCTTTCTCTAAAACTTCTACATTTCGACATACAATTCCTTCCTTACAATCCCACGAAGCACGTAATGTTGTACAAATTCAAATGCTCAGAATCACATTTCTCCTCCACCATCGTCCCCAACCTCAAGAACTCCCTCTCCCTCGCTCTCAAACACTCTCACCCCATTAGCCGGGAAGATAGTTATATCCAGTACTCATAACCGAATGCCCACTTCTCATTACATAACAGGGGAGGACTCTGTCCAGCTCACCATCGCCATTTCCGACGCCGATTTCGACAACCTGTCAGCTTACCATTCCTGGGCAGCCCACGAGCTCAACAAATCATGGATGTTTCGTATACGCAACTGATTTTGGATGGGGAAGGCCGGTGAAGTTTGAAGCTATTCGAGATGGTGGTTTTGGATTATTTGCTCTCTTTTGTAGGTCGAGAGAACACCGAGGAGGAATGGAGATTTCCGTCTCGATGCCCAAGGCTCAAATGGATGTTTTTTCGGCAGTCTTCGGTGAAGGCCTCCCGAAAAATAAGATATGGTGCAAAATGTGAAAAATAAGTTTATGTCGGTTGCTTCTGTGTTTGCATCTGTTCTGTATCAGAATTTGTCTTTTCATAATTTGCTTTATTTGATTTTGATACATCAACACAAAAGTACGGTACTGTAATTTATTAGTATGTCGATCGTGTTCGAGTTCTCAAATGTTTACTCGTTCCCGTTGAAGGATTCGAGCTCTTCTGTCACATTGCATTTCAGCATCAACGGAGACGGCATGTCGAACGACAGCTCGACGACATCGTGATTATCACCAATTTCGCTTATTATATGCATATCATCCATTAACGAGTCCATGCAACCGCTGCCTTCGAACAGGTGGAGCTGATGGTCATCAAACGTGAACTCTGGAACAATATCGTCAAACTCGTATTCCTGCACAATGTTCCTATCGGTACTAGTAGTTGGCGGTGGGGTAGTTCTTGATAAGCCTCCGCTTTTTTTCTCAAAGTTGAGGCTCTTGATATAGTTCTGGAGAAGGGAACTAGGCTTAGGCCATCTGCTCCTGCAGTTCCTTCTCGAGAATTGTCTCCTCTTCGTCGCGTTCCAGTGGTTTTTGATCGAATTCTCCGTTCGCCCGGGTAGGCTTTTCGCGATTTCCGCCCACTTGTTCCCCACTCGTGCATGGATCTCGATTAGAATCCGGTCTTCCTCCTCCGTCCATACATCCTTCTGCAAGGAAAAACAGAATTATAACTGATGTTCGGTTTTAAAATCGAAATTTTTCGCAACTCGTTAACATCAGGACGGAAATCGACAAACCTTAATATCGGGCCTCAGATGATTATGCCATCTCTCTCGACACTGCTTCCCTATCCTCCCCTTCAGCATCTGCGCTATAGTCGACCATTTCCTCTCACCGTATTTCTCCACCAGACAAGTCAAGACTCTGACAATATACATTAAATTCACTCGCAGGTAAAAAGAAAAAAGAAAAACATGTTTTGTTTGATATCGATTCGCACCTGTCTTCGTCAATAGTCCATTGTCCCTTGGCCGATTTGGACTTCTTAGCGCACTTTCTAGTTGACGTGGACTGAATAATCTTCTTGCTTCTTTTACTTCCATCTCGCTTTCGACGGCCAATGAGATTATCGGCAGTCACACAAGAGCTCTCATCAGGAGCGAAAATGTTCAGAGGTTTTGGGTACACAAATGATGTTTCGACTAATTCCATCAATGAATCTTTACCCCCGTCTGGAAAGTTGAAAAACCCGGAACCTTGGAGTTCTTGCATGGCTGCAGTAATTCTATCGTTTTCGTACAAAACGAAATCCGTAGAAGAAAAGGGATCGACTGTACCAAAGCAATTGTCTTGGTTTATCAAGGGGAACTCGTCGAGATTATGGAAATCTTGAAGGTAAGTTTTCGGTAACGACGGGAGATTGGTGTCCATGTGGAAGTGGTCACCATCTAGTATCTCCGGCTTGAAGTTGAAGTTGGAAAAGGCAATTGGCGGGACAAGGGTAATATGGTCATTTTGGAAGTGCGTGTCAAGCGCCATGGGAGGAGTTGGGGGTAACATTGTCATCTTCAAGTGATCATCTCTTCAAGATTTATGGGTATTGTGCCTTGTCCAGATACCACCATTATATTACACACTTAGCTTTGTTGATTTATTGTATTACAAATTTTGTAACAGCCACACTTATTGTTTCAATGTTTGGTCATCTCTCTGTCATTGCATTAATTTTGGAATTTAAATTCATATTTAAAATGTATATTAAATGCTTTTCTATTTTGCAAAATTTTCAGATAATATTAAAGGAAGTAATAAGATCAAGATAGGTAACTGACCTGTAATAAGATCAAACCTTTTTAATGGAAATTAGGAGTACATTTTTTTTTTTTTTTTGGAAATTAGGAGTCTTGTATGTTGATTTGTGTTCAGGAATGAAAATGAATCATGAACTCAAAAGTCGTATTTGTTGGGATGTAGAGTGAAATCGAAGTCAGAAGGAGTAGAAACGAATTCAAAAGGAGAAAAAACTAAGTAGTCATTTGACTCAGTGTAATGGCATTTAACTCAGGTCTATAGTATGCATCTATGACTATTCCGATGAACAACTACTAGACATGGTTATTACGTGCGAGGCAACTCCATGGAGTCAGCGTTGCCATTTGTCACAGAGTCTTGACATTTTCATAGTTGAATGAGAAAAAATCATACTGCGTGACTTTGATTCTATATGTGTGTCCAAGGAAGAGATAGCGAACGACAGATTCGTGTCTATGTGAAACACAGGTTCCCATATATTTCACCAATTAACTACTAGTATTTACAATTGAGTTACATCCAAGAAACTAGAATCACATTATTAGATCACAAGAATTTGTGTAACCATATAGTTCAATCAAAAAATTAATTTGAATCAGATCCATCAGGACCTTCACAGAACTAACTAGCTAGCTACCTAACAGAATCTCCCTAATTGAATCAGCATCACACTTATATCATCGTTCGACCCTCTGGAAACAGATAGATCAACAAGCTTTCTACAGGCGGTTAACGGCTGAGGTTTATCAACGTTCACGCAAAAAGGGCGGGCGGTATCTATCGCTTCCTGATTACTCACCTGTGAAAAAATTACGAGCCTCAGTACTACGACGAAAATGTTTTTTGTGCTCAACAATTTGAGAAATAAAGTTTGAAATACAAAAATATACCTTGTCCCATAATCCATCGGAAGCAAGGATAAGAAACTCGTGTTTGGGTTTCAGTTTAAGGATTTTTGTCTCTGGCTCGGCCGTGACCCATTGTTTAAGGTATTGGTCTCCGATTGCTCTGGAGACAGCTAAAGATCCTAGCACTCTTGAAACGCCATTTCGAGTTTCGACAAAGCCACCCTAGAATATATACATATGATTAAAGATTAGTAGCCACACACCGAGAAATGAGTTAATTACAAAAATCACCCCAAGAAAATCTGCACTTGAAGAAGATGTTGTTGCTTACCAGCTTCTCAACCCTTCCCCTCTCGTCTTCCCTAGACGGACGGTGATCGGAGGTGAGGGCCTCTGCGACTCCGTCTCTGCTAGATACCGCTCGACAGTCTCCGGCATTTGAAATCACCAAATTACCCTCCTTGATCAAGGCGGTTACACAGCACGTCCCACCTCGAAGATCGCTCTTGAGAAATTCAGAGTCAGTAGTCAAGTAGCCAGACTTAACAGCTAGTTTGATTCTGCCACTATTTTCTCTTGTGTTGAGTTCTTTTAGAATGTTCTTCTCGAGGTTCTCGGCCGCGAACTCGGCAGCCTTTGCGCCTCCGTGCCCGTCAAAGATACCGAAAAAGGCCTACACATTACACCATTTGATAAAATCAATTTCACAATCTCTACAAACCCTCATAAATCAAATTTCAATTTTTATCAGCAATTAACATTTAAACTATAATATAATAATAATTCACAAGAAAAAAAAAGGGGGTTTACCTGCTTGGAATCACCTTGAATCCCCAAAACGGCAGAATACCTATCCTCCATTTCCTCCCTCTTTCCCTTCTTACAACAAACCGAATACCCATCTCCTTCCGCCTCCACCACATCCGCCGGCGCCGCCGCAGTCAATTTTCTCTCTTCCTCCAAAAAAATCACCGGAATATCCAGCATCGGAGGCCTTTTCCTCTTCACGGCCGCCGCGGAAGACTCCGATCCACCGGCTAAAGCCTTGACGAGTCCGCTCGGCTTGTGGTGCCAGATGAGCCTCGGAGAAGATGGGTTCGGCGAGCAGAGAGACGATGACGAAGACGGCGAAAACGCCGGCGAGTTCGAAATCGCAACCGTGCAAGACGACATTTTTACGTTAATGTAAACGTTAGGTTTGATATTAATTTCTGTAACGTTCGAATTTTTGGTTTGGGGAATTTATAGCAGAAGCTGACGTGTCATTGGGAAATTAGGAAATACATATCCGTATATTTTTATTTTTATTTATTACACTCACTGCATTTTTTATTTTTATTTTATTGCCACTCTTTTTATTTTGGATATTTTAATTTTTTGTGTATATTGAGGTTGAATTTAATGAATTTAGAAATTAAAAAAATAACATAGGAATAATTATTGATTATTAGTTTAAAATATTGACTAAGTCTCTATAAGCCCATTTATTATATTTTGTTGAAATGTGACTAAATCACATCGAATATTAAATGAAAATGTTGATAAAATCAAAAGTATTGTTAAAATTATCATTTGTTTTATTTGATATTGAAGCATGCACATGTAAAGGTTTTGAATGTATCAACGTTGACATCTTGACCCATTCAGGTATCATATACTTCACGATTCTATGATTCTATATTTCTATCTATAAGTAAGACATTAGGTACCAATAGGAAAATTAAAAAAAAGAAGTTATTTTATTAAATTTTTTGAAAACAAAAAGTTAGAAATAAAAAATACAGTATATTTTATAATTAATACTAGTAATTTATGATAAAAAAAAAAATTAAAGAGTAAAATTTTCTTTTAGAATGAAAAAATAAGTTCAATAATTTTCAGTTAGATGGGATGTGTCTATTGGTACATCATGAATTAAAAAATAAAATATATCTATAATAAATATCAAACGAATGAAAATAGTACTCCGTATATAGCTGTATTGGAAGTGTAATCCATAATTGATTTGGTCATATGATATGCAATTTTAGTCCCAAATGTTGACAAAACGCGCAAAAAAAAAGTATAGTTGAAAAAAAATGCAATTTTTTCTCTTACCGACATTGTGAAAATAATGTGCAAAAATATTTAACAATACACATTTAACTATCTATATATTCATTTTAAAAAAACACTAAATATCTTACACTACTACTCTAGTTCACTCTATAGTTCCATCATATATTACTCCGTACGTATTACACAATTTACACTAATACTATTAGTTCGATCACTCAATTCAAAAGCCACTCAATTATCAAAACACTGACACACCCCAGATGAAAACACTAACACACCCCAGATGAAGCTCAAAGAATCACTAGAAATTAAGTGAGCATTTTTCTTTTTCAAAATGTGGCATTCGGATGAAGCTCAAATAATAGTAGGGATCAATCACTAAAAGAAATTCATCTCAATTTACGCATACAGGCGTAATAGCAGATCGATCTTGTTGAAATCAAGAATCCGACAAATAAAAACAAAAAAACGCTGAGAATGCGTGGCGTATGTATATATATATATATATATATATATATATATATATATATATATATATATATATATATATATATACTGAAATTAGGGCTGCAGTTGGGAAGGGTAGTTTAGCAATTAAATGTTTAAGTTAGGGCTAAATTGGGAATATGTTTAACTTCTGGGCGATTTTATAATTTTGTTCTAATTTATTTGGAAAAAATAATGTTGAAAAAACCTATAGAAACAAATATATACACATCGAGTAATTAGTTAAAAATTGGTTATACAGTTCTGTAAGCCCTGAAAATGAGAGGTTTAACAATAATTTCAAAAACCAAATGGCGACGGCGTCCTGCTTCCGCCTTGCCCGTATTCGTCGTTCCATTTTCTCATCTCGATCGAGGTAGATGACTCGCACGTAACTGATTTACCAACCTGCAACATAATTGTAACGATCAACAGAGTTTTCCAACTAACACGATGCTAAATAGCTTTTGTCCGGAACGAGCATTATGAACAACATAAATGCAGTGCTTTGTTTAGTTTAATTATGTACTACGTATATGCTTTCAAATGAATTTGTTGTACCTTGGCTTTAGACTGAATAAAATCATCCAACTTCAGTGGTCTTAATGTTGGAGATCCATCGTTTCCGTCACCCTGAGAGGAGATAATAGACCATCACAGTCAAAGGAATTATCAGAAGATGTCGAAAATTAAAATAAGCAACGGATGAAGTGCTTACCGTGTTTTTTTCATTTTCAAGCAACTCTTGTACAGGTCTATATGCTGCAGCAACACAAAGGTTCTGGATCGAGAAAGAACAAATATGTCACGAAAAAACATTTAGACATGAGAGCATGCATGTGATTGATGACCGGGACTAATGCACATTGAACTCAACACGTTACCTTCAGATCGCTCCCGGAATAACCATCAGTATCCTGTGCAAGTTGTTCAAAACCAAACCCCGGCTCCAGACTTTCCTTGGCAAGAATTATTTTCAGTATTTTCAGACGATTCTCTACGTTTGGTAGGTCCACATAAATCCTAAAACGACGAAGCGCAACACATTAGAAAACTCTACTAAAACAAAAACAGAGAATCGATCCAACCCTTATTGTTTTCCTTTTAATTACCTTCTTGGCATTCGGCGAATGACAGCATCATCTAGGTCAAACGGCCTATTTGTAGCACCAAGAACGAGGATTCTTTGGCTTCCCTTTGACCTTAACCCATCCCAAGCTGCCATAAACTCATTCCTCATTCTTCTAGTTGCCTCGTGCTCAGTATGTCCGCCACGTGCCCCGAGCAATGCATCAATCTGCATGCACAAATTAATTAAACACCGTACGTACACATCCATCCATATCACAAAGTACAATACAATACGAACATCGATTGATATTTGAAAAATGGATCATTAATTCGTCACCTCGTCGAGAAAAATAATTACGGGAGCCAGCTTGCCAGCAAACGAGAATAGTGCCTTTGCTAGTTTTTCTTCATCCCCAAGCCACTGCAAACAGAAATAACAACAATCTCGGATGATTAATATCTAATAAAGGAATAAAAGCCTTGGGACAATTACTTGTTCGTTTGATCACCTCTTACCTTTGATGCGAGCGATGAAGGAGTTATGCTGATGAAATTAGCCCCTGCTTCTGTAGCAAGCGCCTTTGCAACAAGTGTTTTCCCAGTTCCAGGAGGACCGAAAAGTAATAGTCCTTTACAAGGCTGCAAGCAGAACAACACGAGTTAAGGAAATATTTAATTACAAAACAACCCCCAAGTCTAGTGTATTTAATAATTACACCCCTCAACTTTTGAAAATATTACAAATTGAATATCTGTGGCATTTAGAAGAATTGAAAAGATGATCAGACTGAACATTCAGAGGTGTCCTTTGAGACTCACCTGGAGCAAATTCCCCCGCGAGAAAAGTTGAGGCCTCTTTAGTGGAAGAATCACCAGTTCTTCCAACGCCTTCTTCACATCTTCAAGGGCACCGACATCGTCGAACTTGACACCAGTCTCGCCCGGAGTAACTACTGCTGAAACAAAGGACCTCTCAAAATCACCTTCAGCAAGATTCTGCAACCGACATTTCACTTTTTTTTCTTCAGCGCATGGAGAGAAATATATGCGAAACTGAGTTTTTTAACAAACGATGATAAGGGGAAGAGGAAACCTTGGTAGACTTTTCCCCGTATTCGTCGTTCCATTTTCTCAACTCGGTCGAGGTAGATGACCCATACGCGACTGATTTTCCAACCTGCAACATTGTTGTAACGATGAATAGAATTTTATGACTAACATGACACGACGTTGCTTTCAAATGAATTTTATTGTACCTTGGCTTTAGACTGAATAAAATCATCCAACGTCAGAGGTCTTAACGTTGGAGCTCCTTTGTTATCGTCACCCTGCGAGGAGAAAATAAACCATCATTGCCCTTGTCGTAATTATGACAAAGGGCAAAATGCCGACAGTTTAAATAATCGATGCTGTTCTTACCATGTTTTTTTCGTTTTCAAGTAACTCTTGTACAGGTCTATATGCTGCAGCAGAACAAAGGTTCTGCAGAGAAACAATAACACGTCACAAAAATATTCAGACAAGAGAATGCATGTGACTGATGACCAGTAATGCAACACGTTACCTTCAGGTCGCTCCCGGAATAACCATCAGTATCCTGTGCAAGTTGTTCGAAACCAAACCCCGGCTCCAGACTTTCCTTGGCAAGAATTATTTTCAGTATTTTCAGACGATTCTCTACGTCTGGTAGTTCCACATAAATCCTAAAACGACAAAACACTAAACATAAGAAAACTCTACAAAAAATACAAATAACACAGAACCCTTATTGTTTTCCTTTTACAGTAATTACCTTCTTGGCATTCGGCGAATGACAGCGTCATCTAGGTCAAACGGCCTATTTGTAGCACCAATAACAAGGATTCTCTGGCTGCCTTTTGACCTTAACCCATCCCAAGCTGACATAAACTCATTCCTCATTCTTCTAGTTCCCTCGCACTCAGTAAGTCCGCCACGTCCCCCGAGCAATGCATCAATCTGCATGCAAATACTTAAGTCAATTCGAAATATCCATATCCGAAGTCCAATACAATCCAAACATCGATCGATATTGAAGTTCGGATTAATTTGTAAAATTAGAAAGAGCGTATAATGCAGTAGTAGCAGGACTCGCCTCATCAAGAAAAATAATTGCGGGAGCCAGCTTGCCAGCAAAGGAGAATAGTGCCTTCACTAATTTTTCTTCCACCCCAAACCACTGCAAGCAAAAAACACGACAATGTTGGATGAATATCTAATAAAAGAATACGCCTTGGTTCAATCGACAATTATAGAATTACTTGTTCGTTTCACCTTACCCTTGATGAGATGGATGAAGGATTTATATTGATGAAATTAGCCCCTGATTCTGTAGCAAGCGCCTTTGCAATAAGTGTTTTCCCAGTTCCAGGAGGACCAAAAAGTAATAGCCCTTTACAAGGCTGACAGCAGAAGGTAAGGAATTATTTACTTACAAAACAACCCCTAAAGTTTAGTGTATTTAAAAATTACACCACTCAACTTTTGAAAATATTACAAACTGCCCCAACCATTTCATTTGAATATCTGTAGCATTTAGAAGAATTGAGAAAAGATGATCAGACTAAACATTCAGAGGTGCCCTTGAGACTCACCTGGAGCAAATTTTCACGCGAGAAAAGTTGAGGCCTCTTGAGTGGGAGAATCACCAGTTCTTTTAACGTCTTCTTCACGTCTTCAAGGGCACCGACATCCTTGAACTTGACACCAGTCTCTCCCGGAGTAACTACTGCTGAAATAAAAGTCTTCTCAAACTCACCCTCCGCAAGATCCTGCAGCCGTCATTTTTTTTTCTTTAGCACATGAAGAGAAATATATGCAAAACTGAGTTTCTTAAACAAATGATTGATAAGGGAAGATGAAACCTTGGGAGACTTCTTTTCCTTTTTTGAATCTGCGTCCTTCATATTTTGCTTCTTTAATCTCGAAATTGCTGATTCTTGCTTCCTTATCCTCGAAATCGCAAATTCAACGCTGTGCATGGCAACTGATAGCTTAAACGAGGCACTAAAAGGCCTTTTTTTAAAGATGATTCTGAAATAACAGAACGAGAGAATTATTTACCTCTTGGCAGGCACATGCAGTCGTACGTCCTTAACAGAAGGGCGATCACACGTGGAGAGGTAATGATTCGTTGCCCAGCCGACAATCTTCTCCGCTTCTGTAGCATATGAGAAACAATAAAAAGTAAATAATCACAAAGTAACAATGAAAATAATAATAAAATTTCTTACTCATTTTATTCAATATCAAGCCCTTGGTGTCTATAGACTCCAGTCCGTTGCACATTATATCATTCTCCTTGAGTACCTGAAACGAGTGAATGATTTTTGAGAAACAATTATACTGCAGAAATAAATTGAACCGATCCAAGGAAATTGATTCTGATATATGTACTGTATGCATTTCGGTAAAGTTTCTTCTGAGCGTTATTGCTTTGTTGTCTTCTATAAGCTGTAACCTGAATGTCTCAAACATTTTTTTTTCCTGCAATCATAAGACTATATGAGGTGATGATACATAACAAAGGAACACAATTTTCTTTAAACGTGAGGTGATAAAAGAACAATTACCTTTATGGGTGTTACATATACAACATTGGTGAATAGCTGGCGCATTTCATCCTCATCGTTACTTACAGTTATCGTCGGTCCCTTATTTAATTCCTCCAACTGAATAAAATCCAAAAAAATAAAAATCATCTGATATTAGAGTTATGTCATGTGTTTGTAAGGTGCAAATCAAGACATACTCTGGTGTTCTAAAACTTACATTTCTCTCCACGTCTCTTAATCCAGCTACCGATTTGTCTTGTCCGCAAATCAAAACCTTACATTTCGATAATTGGTCAAACATCTCTTTCACCTTGATAAAAAACTCATTACGAGTAGAACATGAAGATTCACTCGACAGCCAGCAAAAGGGGTCCGAGAAATAAACGATTATTGATTGGTGAGACTCCAGAACCTGCCAACATAAGTGTAACAAGAAAATACTAAGAAAGAAGCTCCAACTGAAATCGAAGTAGTTTATGTCGAGTACCTCGCAGAGCACTTCCATAGCAAGGTAGCAGTCGTGAGTCAAGGCATCATGGTCACGTTTGATGTCCTTTGCTGCAAAAATTACAAAGCATCGTCAACTCTTATCAGATATTTCAAGGGATGGTTCGGATTTTCATAGCTACTAAGTAAACATGTGTAGGTACCGTTAAGCCAATGAACTGGTGGCTCCAAGCCTTTCTCGTCGCTTGTATAAAATATAACGGCTATTTTGTCTCTTTTTACTTCGCGCACCTCCCCTCGTTGGCCAGAAGACAACTTTCTGAGGATATAGAATTTTTAAAGATGGCTAGTTCTCAGTACAATAACTCAAACGAAAATCGCAGGCTTTTATGAAAATCCACGAGGAGCACGGTAGAGAGTTACCTGTTTCTATTCACCTTAATGGAACTGCGGGGTCCAATGTACTTCACTCTATCCCCTGTCAACATAACCAAAAACACATACACAAATTATATACATATAGTTACTCGTCGCCTATAACAACTTTCTCAGAAATTTATTACCTTCCCTCAACCGGCGACAGGCAGTTTTTTCATCATCATCATCATCATCATCATCATCATCATCATCATCATCGTCATCTTCATCTTCAATTTCATCCTCGGACATCGATTCCTCTTGTTCTGTACGGTCCTGAAAGACCTACCACCAACACAGGACACACAGGACATTCATAGCTAATTATTACTAATGACATAGTCGTAATGTGAAGAGAAATCGAAAGTCGAAGCTTACATATGGAGGCAAATCATGGGTCTGAAGCTCCAGCAGTGGAACTTGTAAGCTTCTCGCAAGTGTTCTCACTAATTTATAACGGTACACTTCCGTACCTTCGCGCACACATAACTAAACTGATCAGGCTCGGTTCGACTCGATTAATCAGATAAAATATTCAAATTTACGGTTCGGTTATTCTAAAACCCGAAATACTGGAAAAAACACAAGGTAAACCATACTCAAATCGACATCAACAATCAACGAAGTAAATTATAATGAGATTTAAAATTAAAAAAAAAACTGCTGCCATGGTGAACACGAAATAAATCAGACAAATTAAATCGCTGAAATTTGAAGACTGAAGAAGAAGTTCGAGACTCCGAGCCTCAATGCCGACGCCGACGAGGCAGAGGCGACCATCAATTTCAATGGCTAGGGTTTCGCATACACCGACTGATTCTTCAGACTAAAGAGGAGGTTCGAAACATCGAGCCTCGATGTCGGCGCCGACTCTTCGATCGTCGATTTCAATGGCTAGGTTTTTCATTGTCGATCGGGTGATTTCTGTGAGTGTGAGAAGTGAATATTCTGTGCGAAAGAGGGAGAAGCGAGAAGAGAGGGAGAGAGCTAACTAAAATATTAAAATAATTATATATGTAAAAGTGGGCCCATTTATATTTAAAAATTAAGTACTCCGTATAAATTAATGAGTACTCCGTATAATTTATTTTTGAGGTTGAATATGATGTGGCTTAAATTTGTCCAAGATACACCTTGAGATATGCTCTAATAATGGAGTCTTTTGTTTTGGGTTTAAAACTAAACCCTAAATTTTCTGCGGAAATTGAACCGAACACCGGTGTACAATCAATCGAAAATTCAGTTTTAGTTTGATTTAAAACAAAAAAAAAAAAAGAATACAGATCGATAGTATATGTCTAACCTGGCATACTCTGGAGCAGAATTCTTCCACTTGAAGCATCCAAACGGCTACCGTAGCCTCTCCGCCCTCTCGTTCGGATCTTCGGATTCAACCGCGTGGACATACACTCCATGAGAAGGTTCTTATCGTGTTCGCTAAAAGACATTGCGAATCGAAACGTACTATCGATTTAGATCCCGAACAAAGCGCAACATATATAACATCATGATACACAAACAAAATTAAGCATATATAATTAACATACTCTATGTGATAAGGAAACTTTTCCCACGAGGCCTCTTGTATTTTCTGCCATGGAACGATCCTGTTCAAGAACCCCTTTCGGTATCTCTCGCATCTCGCTACAAGAGGAGACGTAGCAGTAGTAATCGGAGGAGGAGGATTGATCAGCTCCCTTAATCGGGCTTGTAGGATGCTGACAACGTCTCTTGGCCTCGATAAATATCTCCCCGCCGAGTTGAGCCACATGCTTCCAGTTGCTTTGCTTTTCATGATGTTCTTTGCGTGAAAAACATCAACTTCAACAAAATACCTATATATGTTATATATATATATATATATATATATGTCGGAATATCTCAAGCAGTTGTTGTTTTTTAGACTTCAAGACCCAATATGAGTCTCCTTAAATTATAAGTTAATTTCCTTCATTATATATTTTTACTACAGTATAATTTATTAATTAACTATAGGAGAGTATTATTAATTTACCGACTTTCAACGGTTCTTAAATCCCTTACAAAATAAGAACTGATCTAGAACGGTACGTAGGAGTATTAATTATATTAATGGAGAAATTGTTGTTGTACATCGATCTTAGGCGTTCTAGAAGTTTCTTTTCAAGTTAATTAGTTAGTTGCAAAATGAACACTTTTTATTTACTATACCAGACACCAGCTGCCTTATGGTCTGGGAATAAAATAATCGAGTAAAACCTTAACCCAATCACTAATAAAAAAAGCATTCGCTTCCAATCAATCACATCTAATTCCTAAGAAATAAAACAAAGATTTCAATTTTTTTTCCAAATGTAACAGCATTTCATCATCAGAAATAACTATTGGAAAATATATTCGACCCACTATAAATGTTTAGTTGCCTAACTTCTCTAACAGTTTGAGCTTTTAGATGAAGCGGTTTCTAACATGGTATCAGAGCGGTCCTGGGTTCAACTCCCGTCATGTGCGACTCCACTCGAATTAATTATCTACTTGTTGGGCATTCCCCCTCTTAGGTTGAAATCGTTCGACTTGTTATTTGTAACCCAACTATGTATAAAGTAAGCATTTTTTTCTCTTTTCAAAATGTGACATACCGTATAATGTTTGTTGAAATCAAGAATCCGATAAATAAATAAATAACGCTAATGACAAACAACAATAAACCTAAAAAGCCATTAACGCTGAAAAAAAAATATATAGAAACAAATATTGAGTAGTTAAAAATTGGTTATGCAATTGTCTATAGCTTCGAAAACCTAATGGTCATTCGGCTTCAATTCCTGCTTCCGCCTTGCCCGAATTCGTCGTTCCATTCTCTCAACTTGATCAAGCTAGATGACTTGTACCCGACTGATTTTCCAACCTGCAACATAGTTGTAACGATCAACAGATTAGTTTTTCCCATCAACATAACACCATGCTAAATATCAGTAACCATGCATATGTATATATATATGAACCTTGGCTTTAGACTGAATAAAATCATCCAACTTTAGTGGTCTCAATGTTGGAGCCTCATCTTTTCCGACCCCATCGCCCTGCAAAGAGATAACACACATTAGTTAAAGACATCACCCTTGTCCCTTGTAATTGTGACGTCTAGAGAATATTTAATTATATATATACATATATATGTACCTTTTCTTTTTCCTTTTCGAGTAACTCGTGTATAGGTCTATATGCTGCAGCAACACAAAGGTTCTGGAGAGAAACAATAATAATACATCACGAAACGAAAAATATTCATACAAGAGAGCATATGCATATGCTTATATATATATATATATATATAGAACTCAACACGTTACCTTGAGGTCGCTCCCGGAATAACCGTCAGTATCCTGTGCAAGTTGTTCGAAACCAAACTCCGGTTCCAGACTTTCTTTGGCTAGAATTATCTTGAGTACTTTCAGACGATTTTCTACGTCGGGTAAGTCCACATAAATCCTAAAACGACGAAACGCTAGACATCAGAAAACTCTACAAAAAACAAGACAAAAAAAAAACAGAGAATCGAATTGAACCCTTGTTGTTTAATTTCCTTTCAATTACCTTCTTGGCATGCGGCGAATGACTGCATCGTCTAGGTCAAACGGCCTATTTGTAGCACCAAGAACAAGGATCCTTTGGCTGCTTTTCGACGTTAACCCATCCCAAGATGCCATAAACTCATTCCTCATTTTTCTGGTTGCCTCGTGCTCGGTATCTCCGCCTCGTGCCCCGAGCAACGCATCAATCTGCATGCACGTAACACATATGTTTTTAAGTCCCAAGAACAATACAAACCAAAAATCGATCGTTAATTAATTGTCACCTCGTCGAGAAAAATAATTACGGGGGCCATCTTGCCAGCTAAGGAGAATAGTGCCTTTGTTAATTTCTCTTCCTCCCCATACCACTGCAAGCAAAAACAACGCCTGACAATTAATTAATGTTGGATGAATCTAAGATATATATAGTATAGAAATACCTTGGATGCGAGCGTGGAAGGACTTATACTGATGAAATTAGCCCCTGCCTCTGTAGCAATTGCCTTTGCAATAAGGGTTTTCCCAGTTCCAGGAGGACCAAAGAGCAATAGCCCTTTACAAGGCTGAAAGCAGAACAAGGTGTCAGGGATAGCTTAGAATAGATAATTGCAAAACAACCCCTAAAGTTTAAGGTATTTACCTGAACCAAATTTCCGGCCGAGAAAAGTTGAGGCCTCTTTAGCGGAAGAATCACCAGTTCTTCCAACGCCTGCTTCACGTCTTCAAGGGCCCCGACGTCCTCGAACTTGACGCCAATCTCGTCCGGAGTAACTACTGCTGAAGCACACGTCTTCTCATAAAAACCATCCGCAAGATCTTTGGGAGACTTCTTTGCCTTTTTTGAATCCACGGCCTTCGTTTCTTGCTTCTTTAATCTCGAAATCTCTGCTTCTTCCTCCTTTATCCTCGATATCGCAAGTTCAATGCTGCGCATGCCAACATGCATGTAATTAGCTAGCTAGCTTGAACAAGGCACTTGTAATAATATAACAGATCGAACGAGAGAATTGCTTACCTCTTAGCAGGCAAATGCAGTCGAACGTCCTTGACAGAAGGGCGATCACACGAGGAGAGGTAATGATTCGTTGCCGAGCCGACAATCTTCTCCGCTTCTGTAGTAAATATTAATCATAAATTAAAGTAATAATAATGAATTAGAATGACATATGTTTGAAAAAATTAATCTTACTTCGTTTATTCAATATCAAGCCCTTGGTGTCTACAGACTCCAGCCTGTCGCATATTATATCATTCTCCTTGAAGACCTGATCAAAGTAGTGAATGTTTTTTTTTTTGTTTGAGGAACAATTTAGAAATAAATCGAACAAATCCGGATATACACGTTAATTACCTTATGCATTTCGGTAAAGTTTCTTCTGTGCGTTATTGCTTTGTCGTCTTCTATAAGCTGTAAACGGAATGGCTCCAACAGATTTTTATCCTGCCATCATATATATATACAACATTGGTGAATACAATTTTCTTAAAACGTGAAAGGTGATAAAAGAACGTACGGTTACCTTTATGGGTGTTACGTATACAACGTTGGTGAATAGATTGCGCATTTCATCCTCGTCGTTGCTTATAGTTATCTTCGGTCCCTTGTTTAAATCCTCCAACTGATCAATAAATACCGAGTTATGTCCTGTATTCGTAATTAAGATTAATGCAAATCAAGACATATGTTTCTGGTGTTCTGAAACTTACGTTTTTCTCCACGTCTTTTAATCCAGCTATCGACTTGTCCTGTCCGCAAATCAAAACCTTGCGCTTGGATAATTGGTCAAACATCTCTTTCACCTTGACAAAAAACTCATAGCGAGTATGCCGATAGGATTCGCTCGACATCCAGCAAAAGGGGTCCGGGAAATAAACAATTATCGATTCGTGAGACTCCAGAACCTCGCAGAGCACTTCCAGAGCAAGGTAGCAGTCGTGAGTCAAGGCGTTGTGTTCACGTTGTATGTGCTTTGCTGCAAAACAATTACAAAGCATAATTAAGGGATATATATGTTATTAGGTACTAAGTAATAAATTACAATGCATTTGTACTTACAGTCGAGCCAATGAACCGGTGGCTCCGAGCCTTTCTCGTCGATCGACGTATGAAAAAGAACGGATATTTTGTCTCTTTTTACTTGGCGCACCTCCCCTCGTTGGCCAGAAGACAACTTCCTGTTTCTGTTCAACTTGATGGGGCTGATGGGTCCAACGTACTTCACTCTATCCCCTGGAAACATAACCACAAACATGCATGCACGAATTATATACGTATAGTTACTCGTCGCCTAGCTATAACAACTTTCTCAGAAATTTATTACCTTGCCTAAACCTTTCATCTTCATCATCGGATTCATCATCAGATTCATCGTCGCCGTCATCAGATTCATCATCATCGTAATCATCATCATCATCATCAGAATCGTCACTTTCATCAGATTCCTCGTCTTCTGTACGGTCCTGAAAGTTCCATCACCAACGCATGCAGGGCATAGATATTATTAGCTAATTGTTACTGTACTACTTATGATGTAGTAATCGTAATTTTAAGAGAAATCGAAAGTCGAAGCTTACAAATGGAGGCAAATCGTGGGTCTGAAGCTCCAGCAGTGGAACTTGCAAGCTTCTTGCAAGTGTTCTCACTAGTTTGTAACGATACACTTCCGTACCTTCGCACACACATAACTAAACTCATTAGGCTCGGTTCGACTCGATTAATCAGACAAAATAATCAAAGGAATACAGATTGATATATATGTCTTCTAACCTGGCATACTCTCGAGCAGAATTCTTCCACCTGAAACATCCAAACGGTTACCGTAGCCTCTCCGCCCTCTCGTGCGCATCTTCGGATTCAACCGCGTGGACATACACTCCATGAGAAGGTTCTTATGGTTTTCGCTGCAAAGACAACATTGCGAATATTCGTACTATCATTCATGATAAAGTAGTGCAATAATTCCTAACATGATACATGCACAAATTAACAAAAGCATAAGCATAACATACTCTATGTGATAAGGAAACTTTTCCCATGAGGGCTCGTCTATTTTCTGCCAAGGGACGATCCTGTTTAAGAACCCCTTTCGATATCTCTCGCATCTCGCTATAAGCGGAGACGTAGCAGCAGTAATCGTCGGAGGAGGAGGAGGTTTGATTCCCTTCACTCGATCGCGCAGCTCCCTTAATCGGGCTTGTAAGATGCCGACCACGTCTCTTGGCCTCGATACGTTCAGCCACATGCTTCCGGCTGCTTTGCTTTTCATGATGATATTCTTTGCATGAAAAACATTAACTTCAATAAAATACCTTATGTGTATATATATGTCGGAATATCGATCTCAAGCAGGTGTTGTTTTTGTAGACTTCAAAGCCCAATATGACTCTCTAGTACGGTAATTTCCTTATATATTTTTACTTTATAGGAGTAATTAATAACTATGGGAGAGATTAATTTACCATAATTAATTCAAGAAATAACTTTAAATCCCTTACAAAATAGGAAAGGGCAAAACCGTCATTCCGTATCTCAATATAATTAGAAATCAATTTCCCTCCTTCCAAGAAATTAAACTTCTCCTTCATATTTATATATATATATGTACGTAATACGATATCGTGTTACAGTTTCAATCACAACAATGGGATGTCTTTTTCAGAACTAAGTAATGGAGAAGTTGTTGTTGTAAATTGTTTTTTTTTTTCCTTTCGTTTGAAGCTTCTTTTCAAGTTAATTAGTTAGTTGCAAATTGTTCTGTCTCTCTCTGTATCTGATGGTGGGCTCGATTGGTGGCAATTATGGAAGTCCACGCCCTTCAGAGCTAAAACCGTTCAACGATCTCGAACAATATCCCAAGCCGGAAGCCGACCAACCGGACAGTGCCCTGATCAGAATTCTCGACAATAAGACGGTTTACGAAGCCATCGAGAAGAAGCTGGTTTCGATGCTGAGTGCCCTAGGGTTTACCGCTCGAGTCGAGGCCATTCGCAGGTACGATTATAGTTCAAGCACCGCGAGTCGTGCGAGAATTCAGCGTTTCGGTTTAAACACGAGGGCCGTACGTGGGAATGAAGCTCGGTGGGAATCCGAACGGAAAGTATGCGTAGTTCGGTGGTTCTAAGGATGAGATAAACGGGATTCTTTCGAACGGCTTCGGGTTTCGAAAACACGGACTCGGCGGGGTATGCCTCTCTCGGCCGATCGATCATCCTGTGGAAAGGTACAATCTTTTTTATATCTCAATTGTCGATTCTTCGGATTTGTCTGTGTTTCTAACAACAGCCTAATGTTTCAGCGTGCTGTCGGCTACACCCGATGAGGACGGCCTAAAACACATGATACTGTGTCGTGTGATACTGGGAAAGGCAGAGGTCATTCGTCCTGGCTCCGAGCAAAGCAATCCGAGTTCAGAAAATTTTGATTCCGGGGTCGATCATTTAGTGTCCCCACAAAAGTACATTGTATGGGCTTCGCGAATGAACACGCATATCTTGCCTGAATTCGTCGTCAGTTTCCGAGGTGAGGATCTTACTGTTTTGTTTTGTTTTCAAGTATTATTTTGTGTTTGTTTATTGTATACGATTTTTTTTTATGTTTGTGTTTTGCAGGATTTCAAAAGAGTCGATTGCCGAGTTCTGATTGGATGCCGTTTTCAATGTTGATTAACGTGCTTTCTAAGTACTTACCTTCCGATGCGGTCGAACTGATCAAGAAGCATCGCATCGATTTCAAGGTACGGTTTTTGTTTTTTTTACTGTGTGGTATGATTTAAGACAGGGGAATGTATGATGCTCGCGGCATTAACTAACAATTTGATTTGATATTTACAGAAGCAGAATACAACAAGATTCCAACTGATTCAGCGGGTGAGGTATATAGCTGGAGACAAGTTGCTGAAGATGATCATAAAATCTTATCGGGGAAAGGTACGCATTGTTGCACGAATGAATTTCCTTCGTAAAGAGAGTTTTTAACATAAGACTGATTTTTACGTGTTGCTGCATGTGTAGATGAAAGAAGCAACGAAGAATGGCTCGTGCAGATCAGCTATGAAAGAAAAGGATTGTGCTTTCTTAGAAGAAACTATTCCGTTACGAAGTTGAGACACTAACCGAATCTGATGAAGATTAAACGTACGAATTAATCCACAATCCGAATTAATTTCATTTCCAGTCAAATCATTATCCTATTCTCAAGTTTCTTACTAGCTAGAAGCCTAGACTGATTATTAATTATTTCCGAAGTAAAATGTGAATTTAATTATGCTGCGTTAACTTTCACTAAACCTAACTTTAAGGCTCGACAACATTATTCCTTTTACAACAACATCATCTACTAACAATCAATATTTCTTTCAATGGCTAAGGACAAAAATGTAAATGTCGTCATAAAACAATTTTGTAAATTACATTCAAATGCACACAACGAGATGAATCGAACAAAAATCGAAGAACGTAGGAGTACATGTTTAATTATTGAATCATTAAATTGACAAAACGAACAGACAAAACCGTTCACCCAACACTCGAGAGCCCATAAGAATGCACACTTTACTTACTCGCTAAGCCACTTGAATGTGCAGCTTCAAACTCATGAACTAAGCTTAATAATTAACTATGTTTGATCAACTACGTCAGTCTCACTATTTAGAATGATGAAAATATTTAATTAATTAAAAATTTACAAAAACAATGTTGTCTCACTCAATAGTTTACACGAACCCCACAATTTTATTTTTCTAAATATAGATTAACTACATAAAAATATTTAATTAAAATCAATTAATCCTAAATAAACAAATTTATCTTTGATAAATGCTCTGAAACAATCTACCAAAAAAAAAATGCTCGAAACAAATGTGAATTTTGAGGGTCAACAGTCAACACAATTCCTATTTTGGACTTTTTTATTTTTCTAAATATAGATTAACTACATAAAAATATTTAATTAAAACCAATTATACCTAAATAAACAAATTTATCTTTGATAAATGCTCGAAAAAAATGTGAATTTTGATGGTCAACAAAATTCCTAATTTGCTAGGACTTTTTTCTGTAATTGTTTAACGTGGACCGGCGACGAGAAAGGTGTACCTACACCTCCCGCCACAAAAAGTCAAAAGTCAACATTTGTTTTAAATCATAATCAGCCAATCCACACCCACAAAATCGGCGCCCATACACAGTTACCCACTGCCTTACCTCACCAGATCACCCTTTACTTTATTTGCCTTCGTCATTCATCTTCTATTTGCATTTATATTTATTTTCCTTTTTTTATTTTTATTTTTTATTTAATTTAATTTAATTTTCGCACCCGCTATAACTATAACCTCATCGCCCACGATTTCCATCCCCACCACCAATCACACACACTGAACGTTTTTGTTTTTTTTCCGAGAAATGCAGGAGGCTCCGGTACTCTCGCTCTCACCGAGCTTCAACAGCTATTCGGATCCTAAAATCACCGGAATCGCAGCCGAAGTCTGTTCCGATCGGGCGATTTCAAGTGATCGCGATCCGGAATCGGATGGTTGCGATTTCGATTTCGCGTTCGTGACGAGAGATTCGGAATCGTCGTCTCAGATTCCAGCCGACGAGATCTTCCAGGACGGTAAGATCCGGCCCGTTTACCCGGTGAAATCTCGGAATTCGGATTCGGAGCGTCCGAAGACCCGACATTCGTTGGGGAAACTGTTTATTGAGGAAAGGGAGGCGACGATGGCGACGAGCACGTCATCGTCGGAGGCCGACGAGACGGAGCCGGCGACGGCGACGGCGACGGAGGAGAGGCGGTGGGAGAAGAGCCCCTCCGCCGGCGGAAATTCTAGGAGGTGGAATTTGAAAAGCCTTATGAAGAGGAGCCAAAGCGAGGGAAGTAAGGACAGCGTCGTCATTTTGGCACACTCCGCCGCCAGCGCGAGGAAAAAGGAAGATGAAAGGAAAGCTAGAGAAACGCCGGTGACCGGCGGGAAAGTGAGACCACCGCCGCCGACGAGTAATCGGGACGGCAGCGAGAAGCTGCGGTCGTACCTGCCGTACAGATTGGATTTGGTGGGATTTTTTGGTAATGTCAACGGGATGAGAAAAAATTCAAAGCAATATTGAGATTTTGTTCTATATACTCTCAGTATTTTGATTTTTTTTTTATTCTTTAAATAATATTTAGATATTTTCTTTCTTTCTTTAGAGGATGGGTAAATGTATAATTTTACATAGCAGGAATGATAGTTTGATTTGTGTAAGCAACGCATCAGTTTCTCTGATCAAACATTGAAAACAAATACTATCCATGATCAAGATGGGAGATCAAGAATCAACCTTGCATTTCGTTTGCATCAGACGGCAAAAAGAAACAAGAATCAACAGATGATATAATCAAGAGTGAAATCGAAGATGAGCATCAAAATTCAAAACACAAATATACCAATAATAGATTGTACACCGAAACCCATCGGTTAAAATAACCAGAATCCCAACCCGAAAAATGATATTGTTAGAATATCCCAAATCGGTTGGATAAAGAACCTCGGGCTCACATATAAGTTGGACAACCTTATCACCTTAACAAGGCCTTTTAAGGTGTTATGGCCCAACTTTTACATGGTGGTCGATGAAATTTCCGACTGTGAGCACCCCTGCCATTTCCGACTGTGGGCACCCCTGCCGATGAAATTTCCGGCCACTGCCGATGAAATTTCCGGCCACGAGTAATTCCGATGAAATTTCCGGCTTACTCGTGAGGGGGAGTGTTAGAAATTTCCGGCCACGAGTAATTCCGATGAAATTTCCGGCTTACTCGTGAGGGGGAGTGTTAGAATATCCCACATCGGTTATCCAACCTCGGGCTCACATATAAGTTGGACAATCTTATCACCTTAACAAGGCCTTTTAAGGTGTTATGGCCCAACTTTCACAGATACTTAACAAGGCCTTTTAAGGTGTTATGGCCCAACTTTCACAGATATTCAACAGCAGTACAAGAATCTTCAAATGAAAGAAAACAAAAATCAATCAAGTATATACCTTTTTTTTGTTCTCTTTTATATATACATAGTACAATTAATGTCTTTGTCACACTTTGATGCCATAGTTTACGGCCTTCCTGAT
Source organism: Euphrasia confusa (assembly GCA_954870475.1). NCBI lineage: Eukaryota > Viridiplantae > Streptophyta > Magnoliopsida > Lamiales > Orobanchaceae > Euphrasia > Euphrasia confusa. Next base: position 36,195,418 of record OX940960.1, read on the forward strand.
CTGGTTAGAATCCAGAAGATTCTCCAGCGATCGATTTCCGTTACTAACCTTTCCTACCTCTTTTAGTAGCTAGCTCGGCCAATCTCTTCTTCTCATCATCGACGTCTGGATTTTCCGTCCCGGGTTTTTCCTCCCTCGTCCCAACTACAAACTCGAGGATATCAATAGCGTCATCCGGTCCGTGAACATCATCAAAATGAAAAACAGAACACCTGAATTCGGGTTCAACTCCACATAGATCATTTCTTATCGGCCAACAGCTAGCATCATAGGTTCCAGCTGATTACTATATATAAATCCCAAGTGTATCCGGATGGTATTTCTCGCTCCAAAACCTCCCTCGCCTCCTCAAATAAATGCAAAGCCTCGTTAATCACATACCTCTGCATACAAGCTAATCCCATCTGGTTCAAAGCAATCCCGAAAAAAGCTGATGATTCCTCTATAATTTTACATAGTACGTGTATTTCTTGACTTTGGTTGAAATAATATGACTAATTCAAGTTTCGATTTAAGCAAGATTCAATGAATTATTAACACTTACGAGAGAATTTTTTTTTTTCTGTTTTTGTTTATATCGTGTCACACGAGCTTCAATAATCTCTCTGCTCTCTAACCGGCCAAATCTACACAGTTACCTACCTAACGAATGAGATTCTGATCCTTTTTTTGGTCAATTGAGATTAGTATTTGAGCTAGGATAAAATTGGGTATGAATACCAACAATCGATTCTCTAACCGAAAAAAACTATAAACAAACAACTCTAAATTAAGAACATGTACATTATCCAGAAACAGTGAATTAAAGTTCTCCAAACCAAATCTGGGTTACATATCCGCCTCGACGATAATGGAAGACGCACACATTCATACCACAATGGATTCTGACCCAAAAAACTACAAACAAACAACTCTAAAGAACACGTGCGCTATCCGGAAACACTAAAGTTTTCTGTTGAAAAGTTCACAAAATTTAGATTCTAGAAGTGTTTCTACATATTTTAGACGCAGGGGCAAAGTAGTATTTTGAGCAGGATTTGAATCTGCCGCCAGCATGAAACGACGCCGTTTCATGCTCCATACGACGCCGTTTTGCCTGGGCTCGCAAATGTGCCGCGCGACTTCGATCGAGCATAACTCACGTGTTAATGCATCTCAAAGTGAGATTCCAAGTGCATCGTGTTCCTCGCCAGCTCACGCACAGCATACGCATCAAAATTTCTGTTAGAAATATGTGGTTGAGATTCGCCCAAACGTGATTGATCCTAGGGTTCTTATGCGTTCGAGAATTAGGGAATTTCGCGTGCGTATATGTAAACTCAATTCACGTGTTGTCTGTGATCTAGAACGATAATTGAGTGTATTTCGATAGCCTTGAGAGCTTTAATAACACCAGAGAACCACCTCTCTCCCCGAGCACGTAGATTGATTTTCAATCGATCGAAGCTCGTAAAATACTGTGTCATTTTGTGTGATTTCTTTTGTGTTGTGTTCCTTAAAATTCAGTGATACTTTTAGAATCCTTAGATCGCTTGTTCGACGTAGATTCACGTTTTCACCATTGTTGAGCTCGAAGCTCTGGTTCGAAAATTTTGAGCTTGCGCAGCTCGATTGTTTGTTTGTCTTGTTGAATCCTCAACATTCTCCAACAAATCCATGTCACATGTCCGACTCAACGATAATGGAAGACGCATTGCACGTATGCATACCAACGATCGAAAAACGAAAAAAAGACTCTAAAGACGAATTCGCACCAAGTCAGCTCCCATGAAGAATCTTTCAGAACCTTGTTCATTCCTTGATGATCAATCTCTTCCCGCCATGGGGACCCGATTCGTCGTGCTTCCTCTTGAGGCCGGCAGACGAGGAGGAGGTCGTGGGCCGAATCTTGTCTCGCCTCAGAGTGCAGAACCGAACCCATTTGTGACGGCCGAGTTTGGCGGATTTGGTGATCGAATCAACAACTCAGCTGTTCTCGATTCCCCATTCGGGCTCGCCGTTCGAGTTGAACCGAACCGACTCCGCTTCACCAAAGAAGTCCAGCGACTGGAGTTTAGGATTCTTCTCAGATTGAAGAAATGAAGGCAAGGCCCAGTGTTCGGATCGATTGCCTGAGTGAACTTGAACGACGAAATCGAAGTTCGGAGCCGGCCGTATGTGGTGGTGACCGGTTCGACGAGTCACCAGTCTCTAGAGTGGCTGATGGTTAGCAACTTTTGTATCTTAGCAGCAATATTTTTGTATTGAACAAGAACTGCTTATTGGTAGATATATTTGTGTACTGAACAAGAACTCTTCTGCTTTCGGTAACATTTCAGAGTTCCTTCTACAAGTATTGTCCTACGACAATGATATCAGTATTTTGACTTCTAAAAGCTACATTTCAAGAGCAATTATAACCTATCAGAAGAAGCTGGAAATTCTGGGAAGTGAGTGTGTCCAAATTTTAAGTAACAGTACATACATTCCTAAGAGAGCCTCCATGTCCTCATCCTCTGCTTGAGACACAAGTTCTCGTTCAACTGTGACTTTCTCCGTATCGCCTTCTGCCTTCTGCATCTGGAGCTATATTAGCAAGCCCATCTTGAAGGGGGCCCTGTTGCTTAGTAATAGTAATAGTAATAGTAATAGTAATAGATGCTGGAGTATTTTTCTGAAATGCATTAAGTAATGGTAAAAAAAATTATCTGGATATGAAGAACCGAAATCATGTATCCATAAAAACTATGGATTCAGAATAAAGCTGATTTGATGAATACATCTACTAAGTGTCGGCCAAATGATAGAAAATGGATATGTTCTCCACTTCGAGAAAAATTATTGTCGAATCTACGACAAGAAAAATAATCAAGAAATTGCTGAGATAAAAATGGGAAGTAACAAAAACTTTTCCATTCAATGGCAATATCCACAAAAGGCTCTGGTAGCTCAACTCAACGATACGAGTCTGTGGCACCGAAAATTTGGACATTTCAATCTCAATGCCCTAAGGCTACTCCATCAGAAAAATATGATGAGAGATATGCCTCTTCTAAATGAAAAAGGAGTATGCAATGATACATGATCGGAAAGCAACACAGGCAACCATTTCCAACAGAGAAGACATGGCGAGCCAAGAAGATTCTAGAACATGTCCACACTGATGTTTGCGGTCCAATGCGCACGCCTACTTTAAATCAAAGCAGGTACCTCATCCTCTTTATCGACGACTACTCTAGAATGACATGAGTTTATTTCCTCAAGGAAAAGTCGGAAGTCTTTAAAATCTTCCAGAGATTCAAGAACTTCTTGGAGAAACAGAGTGGTCACAAAATAAAGAAGTTAAGAAGTGATAGAGGTACCGAGTACAACTCAAAGGAGTACAAATTCTGCGAAGACGAAGGCGTAGAGCATCAACTAACTGTGGCCTACACTCCTCAACATAATGGAGTATCAGAAAGAAAGAACCTGACAACCATGGTGATAGAAAGATCTATGCTAGCGTAGAAAGGATTGTCGAAGAAATTCTGGGCTGAAGCAGTTTACACCTCGGTCTACCTACTAAATCGGTGTCCAACCAAGGCGGTTCTAAACAAAACTCCAATAAAAGCGTGATCGGGAAAAAAGCCTTCAGCCAAACACTTGAGGGTTTTCGGAAGTATCTGCTACATTCACGTCTCCTAAGTAAAAAGACACAAACTAGAGGAGAAGACGGAGAAAGGCATCTTCCTAGGCTACAACACTATATCTAAAGGATATATGATCTACAATATCGAGACCAAAAAGCTGGTAACAAGTCGGGATGTAGAGTTTGACGAACAAGCATTCAGGAATTGGGAGACTGACACCGTCGAGAGAAAGACAACTACTACACAGATCCAGGAAATTACAGAACAAGAAGACCAAGATCAACAAAGTTCAACTTCAACGCCAAGAGCCTCTTCAGAAGTCGACACTACTAGCGAATTTGACCCCTCACCAGAATCTCCACCTCTTCGAGTAAGAACTCTAACCGATCTATACGATTCCACTAATATCATCGAAACATGCAACTTTTGTTCTTTGGAGCCACACAACTACGAAGAAGCTTCAAAAGATAAAGTCTGAATTAAAGCCATGGAGGAGGAGATAAAAATGATAGAAAAGAACGAAACTTGGGAGCTGGTGGATCCTCCAAGTAACAAAGACGTTATAGGAGTCAAATGGGTCTATAAGACAAAATTAAATCTCGACGGGTCAATCCAGAAGCATAAAGCGAGGCTCGTCGCAAAGAGATATGCTCAAATACCAGGAGTCGAGTACACGGAAACATTCGCTCCAGTCGCTCGGATGGACACAATTAGAGCACTCATAGCTCTAGCAGCTCAGAAGAAATGAAAAATTTATCAACTCGATGTCAAGTCGGCCTTTCTAAATGGAGAGCTAAAAGACGAGATATATGTTGAGCAAGCAGAAAGCTTCCTGCAAGAAGGCAAGGTCCTGCGACTAAAGAAAGCAATGTACGTGCTAAAACAAGCTCCAAAAGCTTGGTACACCAAGATCGATGGGTACTTTACTCGTCAAGGATTCAGGATGAGCATAAGCGAGCTCACTCTCTACATCAAATCCCAAGGTAACAACATTATAATCGTCTCTCTTTATGTTGATGACTTAATCGTCACCGGAAACAATACAAGTTTGATCGAAGAATTCAAGAGAGACATGATGGACACTTTTGAGATGAGTGACTTGAGATTGATGCACTACTTTCTCGGAATAGAGACAAAACAAGAAGAAGAGGGCATCTTAATATCTCAGAAAAAGTATACTGAAAATATGCTAAAGAAGTTCAGGATGCAAGACTGCAAGCCTGTCATCACCCCTCTAATTCCAAACGAGAAACTAAAGAAAGAAGACAAGACGAAGCCGGCAAATGCTACCAACTACCGAAGCCTAATCGGGAGTCTACTCTACCTAACGGCAACAAGACCGGACACCATGTATGCTACAAGTCTGCTATCCAGATTCATGGAGAGTCCAAGCGAGACCCACTACGGAGCAGCAAAGAGACTCATCAGATATCTACAAGGAACGATAAATTACGGCATTTGGTACAAACCAAGCTCCGACTCAAAGATCGTCGGATATACAGATAGTGATTTGGATGGATCGCAAGATGACATGAAAATTACTTCAGGATATGCTTTCACGCTTGGTTCAGGAGGTTTCTCATGGGGATTTAAAAAGCAAGACTCGGTTGCACTCTCGTCAGCAAAAGCAGAGTACGTCGCAGCAGCCGGTGCAGCGTGCCAAGCTATATGGCTTAAAAGAATATTAGCACACATAGGAGAACTACAAGACTCAGCGACGGAAATCTATTGCGACAACAAGTCAGCTATCGCGATGGCCAGAAATCCAGTCCAACACAATCGAACCAAGCACATTGACATTAAATATCATTTTCTAAGGGACGTCCAAGCAAAGGAGCTCATCGAGATGAAGTACTGCCCAACAGAAGAGCAGATGGCGGATATATTCACCAAGGCACTTCCAAGAGACCAATTCCAATTTCTACGCAAAATGCTTGGAGTTATCGATTAATGCATCAATGAGGAGTATTAAAAAGTGATGCATTCATTAAGTATTTCTAGAATTTTCTACTTACTTTTCCAAATGGTAGCAATTGAAGGCCCTAGAAATCTCTTTACCATTGTAGAGTTACTAGATTCTTCCCTTAGTACTAATATTTAAATAGTAACTAGAAGCTTCATTAGAATAATATTTAATTAGTACCTAGAAGCTTCTTTAGTATAGCTAACTAGTATAAATAAGTTAGTTTGTAATCACATTTGTATCATCCAAATATTGTACAACATAAACATTCTAATAAAAATCTCATTTTCTAAATACTACTTTCTAAATATTTTGAAGATACGTACTTCGATACTAAAATATTTCTAACAGGTAAGATGCATTCTCGAATCATTAGGACGGAATCCCATCAACAGGAGGGCCGTGATTTTGTTTCAGAGAGTGAGGCGGTTAAAGTGAAACTGAAAGAATTCGCCCCGTTTAAATATTAAAAAAAATATTATTTTATTTTTAAAATTAATTATGAAATAAATAAAACTATTAATAAAAACAATACAATGTTCTTTTTTTTTTAAGTTAAATTATATGGTGCAATGTTCAATTGTTCTCTTGCTCCCCCATTTGGTCTTAGGTTCGATCCATGGAGGCCCGGCGCGTAGTTGTCTATCATGGTGCGTGCGGGTAGCATATCGGAGCCGATAGCTCGAGAGAGATTTTAGAGAGAAGAGATATATGTCGGAGAGAGAGACGAAGTTGGGCCCGATAGCTCGAGAGAGATGTTAGAGAGAAGAGATATATGTTGGAGAGAGAGAGAGACGGTTAAGATGTGAAACAGAATCGGAATGCACGGCCCGGCCCACATACCGTTTAAAAATAAGAATTTTTTAAAACGTATCTTTTAAATAAATATATTTACTATTATTTTATTTATTTTTAGAGAAAAATGTCAATTAGTATTTCTTCCACATTTTTTTATCAATAAAACCAAGTTCAAATTAATGAGTCAATTAAACCTTTTTGTGTTAATTGTGTTGAAAAATGTATTTGAAAGAACGAAAATATCCTTAATTTATTTTTACTCACCTCACCCCACCCCTAACTCTAATCCTAACAAACGTAGGAATCAAAGAATAATTACCAATAATAAACTAATTACCAATAATAACCTAATAGTAATAGGAAGGGCTGTAGCCTTCTTGTTCATGGACTATGACGTATTGGGCTTCATGCATATGACCGAGCCAGATGACCGAGCCATGCATTGATATGCATGACTTTATATATAAACCTCAGTATTGGGCTACTTACACGGTGGCGATCACATCACCGACTCCAAACCCTTCGACGACCTCTGTCGACATCTCTCCGCAAAAACACCCGTCGTCGTCGCCTTCGTCACCTCTCGTGGCCCTGACCACATAAGAAGAAACGGCGCCGCCACATAAGCCCCGACCCGGATGAGGCCGAGGGCTCGAGTGTGCGTAATTAGGGTTGAATATATTATTCGATATTCATTACTACTACTTGATTTTGTTGATTAGGTGTTTTGCTTTGCAAGATCTGGTCACTTTTTTACTAGCTTAATTGTCATTGCATTGGATATTCAATTGAATTTAATTAGTGTTTGCTTGTTTTTAATTTTGATTGGTGGTTATGGAGTACTTTAATAAGAATCTATAAGAATCATGTCAAGTAATATTGTATTGTGAAGTTCACTATTCAGTTGAAATCATTATCATTAGGGGGTGAGCATTGTTCGGTTATAACCGATTTAACCGACCGTATCGATCGAACCGAAATTTTGATTTCGGTTCGGTTATTTGGTTTGCGATTTGGTATGGTTATGAAAATTTAAATTTTTGGTTTTTGGTTTCGGTTCTTTTATTTGAGTCAAATAACCGATAACCGAATATATATATTATTCTCTTTTTTTTTTCAAGAATTCAAATATTTTTAATTTTTTTTATTTGACTATATGTTTTTTTATTAATTACAATATATTTTATAAGCTCCATTATAATATTGCAAATCAATCAATAAAAAATTATAAATGTATTATATATTAAATTAAAATAATATTAATATATATTTTTTTAAATTATTAATTTATGTTCGGTTATCGGTTATAACCGAAACCCCCGAAAAGTTCGGTTACGATTTTATATCGATTATTAAAAATATCGGTCGGTTCGGTTATTGAAATGGTTTTGATTATTTAATTTTGATTATTTAGTTCGGTTAGGTGAATCACTGTCGTCCGATGGTTTCATTGACATCCCCACCATCGACGTGTACGGCAACCGCGAGCCGTGGGAGCTTTTCGACGGCCTTTTGGAAGATGAAAACGATACAATTCATTTCTTCAGCAAGTTGAAACTCAAAAAGCAGAGGAAAGGAGAGTCGCTTATCGAGGCTTTGCGGCCCCGTCCGGTCAGGGCAGGAGCGTGGAAGATCTGCCCGTGGCAGAGGCGACAAATCTTGGACAAGGAAAAAGAGGTGGTCGGGCTCATGAACAGGTACGTGTACAGGAATCGGAATCCATCCGAAGCTCATCAAGACAAGAGATGAGTACTCAAAGAATGCTGTCTCATGGGTTCAGTAAGAACACCAATCTTACAATTGATGTTCCAGATAGAATATGGCCTGATAGGATCTTTGATGAGATGATGATTGAAATGTCGAGGAAGAAACGCCGCCGCCACATAAGTCCCGACCCGGACGAGGGTGTTTGTAATTAGGGCTCAATATATTATTCAATATTAATTACTTGATTTTGTTGATTCGGTATTTTGTAGGATCTGATATCATCACTTTTTTACTTATAAGTATCTATAAGAATCATGTCAAGTTACTATTTATTGTATTGTGAAGTTCACTAGCCAATACATATCCTCAATTCTTAAGATAATACTCAGAAGATTGTTTACTTCTATCGTCTTCTTTGTTTTGCTTAACATACGAAGATTGTTTCATATGTTGAATGTAAACAAATTAAGGGTACGTAGAGGCTGCTGCAATAAAATATAAGTTGATCATGATGAAAGTGTTGATAATGAGCAACTTATAACTAATTAAAGGAGTACATATAGCTACTGCAGTATATATGAGCCCTAGCTAGCTAATTAACACACATCCGGGTCGACCCAGTCGGGGCATATGATCCGTTTCATCTTTCTTGAGCATTTAATTTTAGGCAAATATTGCGTCGACCACATATATAGAGAATCAGTCCTAATCAGCGTGCAGAAGCTGAGCCCCTTGTACTGGGATGTGACACATCCCTTGAGGGTGTACTCGTCGAGTATCCACATCCGATCGTGCTGAGCTTCGGATGGATTCGTGTACTCGTACCTCTTCACCAATCCCACCAGCTGATCACTCCTTAGGTCTACGATGTCCTCTGTTTTGTCCGGGCAGAGTTTCCAAGCCCCGACCGAACGCTTTCTCAAATTGCTGATGCTGAAAAAGTGTATTCTGTCTCCTTCCAAAAGCTCTTGGAAAAGCTCCCACGGCTCGAGGTTGCCGTACACGTCGATGGTGGGGATGTTGATGTAATCTTCGGGCGCAGGTGATTCGCCGCTGGCCTTGTGGGCGAGATAAGTGATTATTTCAATGTCGTTTGGTTGAAATCCAAATGCGTTGGCTTCCATTCTTATCATGATTTTCCTAGCTAGATAGATAGGGTTTTATTTCTTTCAAGAATAGAAAATATGAGGCCGATCTTCTTTTTATATTATTGCCAGATGCCCAACCCTCACTCCTATTTCTTAACAAACTAGTACTACTACTTCTTTAAAAAAAAGATTGCTAATACTTTCCTTTTTTCACAACTACTCCGATTAATATACTGTATGCACCTTTAAAAGAACAAAAAATCCAATTTAAAATTAAATTAAATTTTACTCTTTATTGTTTTTTTAGTTATTTTTTATTTTTTTATAATACTTTATTTTACAATTTAAAAAACACATTTTATTATTTTAACTTTTTATTTAAATATTGAATGATATTTTTTAGTCTTTAAAATTTTGGGACATATCAATTTCGTCCCGAACATTATTGAGACATGGAAGACAAATTTTTAAAATGCGAATTTCGTCTAAATAATTATTTTTTGAGATTTTCCTAATATTTGACACATCTAGTCCCATTGTTGACCCCTAATTTACCCACACTTTCAAGTCTCAACTAGAGGTGGGAATGAGTCGAAATTTACTTAATTCTTGTATTTTATAATAAAATAATGAGATCACACTTTTAAAAAATTGATACAGTGAGATTGAAATCTCTATGAAATTACTTGATTTTTCATATAATTATTTTGGAGTAAAAAATTACATATTTTTCATTTTATTTTTAATTTTTTTATATGCTCCATTTACCTCAACTATTTATGCATGGTTTCTTTGTAATTTACAAAGAAATTGTGCATAAATAATTGAGACTAAAAAATATATTACTTTTGACTTTTTGACAAAAAGCTAATGGTAAATGGTATATATGTTTTTGTAAGTTAAAAAGTAAATTAATTGTGAACTGTGAGTAAAATTGAAAAAGTATGTTAATAAAGTATGGGTAAAATTGTATTTTAAAATGAAAAAGTAAAATTATATTTTTTTTTGGAAGAGTCGCATTATTGTGATATGTTAATTTAAATAAAGTGGTCTTATTATTATGAAACAGAGATATGGAGTATATATGTATATATAATTTAATATATTAAATTTTAACTAAAAAACATTTTAAATTACATTTATTTATTTTATGATTTTAATTACATTTTAAATTAAAAGTATAAATATTATAGTAATATATTTTTTTTATTAAAAAATTCCGGGATGACCCAACAGCCCGCCCGAGCCAAGATGGGCTTGGAAAATTCAGGCCCAATACATTCGGGCCGTGTCATACAAAAGTAGTTGACCCGACGGGTCGGCCTTTTTTCTGTCACATGTGGCATCCGAAATGACAAAAATACCCATCGAGTTTTCGAACTATCACTGAAAAAGTCAACATTTTTGCAAATTTTGGGATTATCTGATCCCAGAGGTCGAGCGTCGGGAGATCACAGAAAAAATAAATGACGGAAAGAAATGGAGAAGGGCAGCGATTGGTTTGTAATGGAAGCCCAGATCTTAGATGATCAGCTCGAGAGGCTCATGACTAAGGCGCTGACTTTGGACGATGGTAGATGATGCTGATTCAAACTCCGGCGGAAGTCTCTGAGGGATCGATCGATCCGCCGTCTAAGGGGCTGATTAATAGAGGTGGGATTGCACGCGCCACCATCGCGGAGTTTCTGATGGTCAGTCATTGCTCGGAAACTTTTTTTGTTTCACTCAATTTTTTGTAGACTGATTAAATATAATGTTTATATTTGATAGATTAAATTAATTGGTGGGTGATTAAATTATTATTTTTCTTCTATAATTACATGAACAAGTGAGATTATTTACTCAATCCCTTATTAGTTTAGTAGTAGCAGCATCAGCAGTAGGGTCTTATACTCTTATGTCATCTGTGATTTGTATGTTCACAGACTTGGATTGGGTGTGAATGTCACTACAATAACTTGGGCTTTTTTTTGTGTAACTTTCTTGTGATTCAACCAGAGTTTTAATGTTCCGACTTATTAAGCAAAGATAACCGAACCAGTTGTTTAGCCATGAGACGAGAGAGGCTCTTTTTAGTAGCAATAGCTATAAAAAAGAAAAGAAAGGAAAGTGCACTAAATTGCACTTATACTTCATAGTGTCAGGATCTTGATATATGCTTGTTTGTAATCCTTTGTAGTATCTGTGTTGACTGATAGAGACCTTTATAATGATCAATGGCTTCAAAAGCCGATTGCTTCAAAGGCTATAAGAATGTGGCAGATTGGCAGTTGTTGAATCCTCGAATCCTAATGTTATGTAACATGCATGTTTCAAAATTGAAGGTTTCTTTTTGTAATTCATCAAACCCCGGAAGGCATTCTTCTTTTTGTAAATTTGTCGTGTCAAATTACTGACTTTGGGCATTTTTGTGTAGCTGGGTTATCTCATCAAGATGGACGCTTTCTGCATTTTCTCCTATACATAAAGGGGTTTCTTCAAGATTGGGGACAAATATTTAAGATAACGCTTTTCAGGGACGGGATATAGATGTTGTCTGCATTTTCTCCGACACCTAAAGGGTTCTCTTGAAGATTGGATAAAAAAAGTCAGATTAAGCTTCTCAAGGACATGGAAATGGATGCTGTCTGCGTTCAACCGGATAAGTGAATCACACACGGTGATCCCCCAGGATTTTAACACGAGGAAATGACCATGAATTGGATTCCACTCAGACCCAGTTTGAGAACATAAAGACGAGGCAAAGAACAGAGAGCCTCTCTTAAAGCCAACTGCTGAAGTGAACTAAAGGGAGATTCATTGTATTATTACATGAGATCTGCTATTCAGTACTAGTTTTGTGTTTGTACGAGTAAGACAATATATCCACACAGACAAAAGTTTAGAAATGAAACAAAGTCGAACACGACTGAATATTAAAGCCTAGCCTTGCTCTGTACATCCCTCCTCAGCTGATGTCATCATCATCACAGTCATCTTCACAAGCTGATTCACTTGGCCCTCTTTGCCTTTGCACTCTACCCAGGAAACCAAAATGAAGTCAGAAGTGTTGTACTCAAAACTTAAAAAAGCAATAAAAACCGACGAATCTGGTAATAAAATCTAATGAACTGAACGTGTATACGTAGTGTGAATATTGTTGAGTTGGTTCATATATTCTGCAACTCTCATGCATCTAATCTAAGTACAAGTTAAATACAAATAACACAAACCAGTGATTTACCCCATCATTGCAGAAGATGCCACCACCACCACCACCCCGTTTCTTCCCCGATCCTGAGCCACCTTTCCGTTTCCTGCCCCCTGAGCCCGGCCCGCTCGGTACCAGCGAAGATGAAGAAGACACAGAATCCCCAGCAGGCTTCAGAGTACAGAATACGAGATTCTTCATTTTAGGTTTCATTTTAACTGTGACCCAGTTGGCCAAAGTATATTCCTCCAAAAACCACTTCTCATTTTCTTTATGAGATGATTTGTGCATGGGGTTAAATTTAAACGTTTGCACCTCCGCGGTTGGTAGTCCTTTAGGGTTGGGGTTGGAAAGCCCGGGCGGTAGTACTTGAGGATTAGGGTCGGAAATCGTACGGGCCTGTCCCTCCACCATTTCCCAGCATCCAACTCCGGCCGTACGGACTGGCATGGTCTCGTCTCTCGTCCTAGCTTTCTTGATGAACGCCTTGAGATTACTGAAACAGTTGAGTTCTCTACTGTGGGGGACTGGGGGGTTGCATTTGCATTGTATAGCACCCATGGGTATTCGTTCCCATAAAGATCAACGGTCGGGATATTGGCATAGTCGCTAAACGGAATCGCAGCGTCGTTGACCACCTCGACCTTATGGAGAAAGCGCAAGATCTTGGATTTGTCAATTTCATGAAAACAGAGAATTAAATTACCAAGATCAATCAGTAAAGAACATGCACTCAGTGATCTAACAACATTTAATCGACTTACAATTTCATAAAAACAGAGAATTAAACTACCAAGATGAATCAGTGAACAACATGCACAAACACTCAACGATCAAAGAACATATAATCGACTAACAATTTCATGAAAAATGAGAATTTAATTACCAAGATCAATCAGTGAAGAACATGTCAAACGCTCAGCGGTCGAAGAACATTTAATCGACTAACAATTTCATGAAAACTGAGAATTAAATTACCAGTAACTTGATTTTGTCAATTGCTTTCTTCTCATTGTCCACGGTATTAGGCTCAACAACACCTAACTGAAAAACAACCAACAATCAATCAGTGAACATATGCACAAACGCTCAGCGATCGAACGACATTTAATCGACTAACAAATTCATTGAAACTGAGAATTAAATTACCAGTGACTTGGCTTGGTTAGTTGCATTCTTCTCGTCGTCCACGGTATTAGGCTCAACAACACCTGACTGAAAAACAACGAATAATCAATCAATCAATCGATCAGTGAACACATGCACACACGCTCAGCGATCAACTCATGAAAACTGAGAATTAAATTACCAGTAACTTGGGTTGTGTTAGTGTAATATGCTACGCAGTGCACTGCCGCAGCGAGTCGCTAGGCAATGCGATGCAGCAGCATACTTACATGATTTTCTCTTTCTTCACATTGTGTACTGTTGTGCATCACATATTTTATGTGTGATCTATTTAGCATGTGATCTAGTTGATCCATGTGTGTATATGCAACCAACACTCGTCGAGTATTGAAGACCTTGGTGCTGCAGTGATTCCTACTCATGCTGCAGCAAGATGACACTCATGAGAATGTTTGCTGAAGACTGAAGACGCAACAGTTGCTGCAAGACCTCCTGAGGATATTGACGCAAGGTGTTGCAGCAGTAGCTGAAGTTGGCCCTGTGCAAGACGTTGCAGCAGTGGTCAAACAAGAATCCCTATTTTCTAGCAACTGCCTAATGACTCGGTTTTCAAGGGATTTAGTTGAAGACTGAACACGCACCGTTGCAGAAAGACGCGTTGAAGACGCTGATGCAAGGTGGTGCAACAGTATTTGTCCTGTCTGCGCAAGGCGTTGCAGCATCGGTCAAAACAGATTTCCTTGAATATAGGAACCGCCTTACCTCTCGCTTTACAAGGGAGTTGGTTACGGTTTTGGGCCTATAAATTGAAGGAGTCTTCAGCACATTTACTTACCACTTCCAAAACACTTTTTCATCTTTTCTTCTTCGATTATTCTCATTTCATCGAGAGTGATCGAACCTTTCAACTACGAAGCTTTGTATCAGAACATATTCAGCCGTAGTTTGTTTAGTAGTGTTGGTTGGGTCGAGATCTTTGAATACGATACCTAAGGAATACATGTGTATGTCCAAAAGGTAGTCGATCGTATATTCAAGATCACATTTTGTAAAGACATTCGATCTTTATTAATCATTTTTGCCGTAAGGCACATTCGTATGGGTATAATTTAAATACCCATACAAGATTAATTTCGTGTGTCTTCTCTTGCTTTTTACTTAGTGTGTGTGTGTTCGTTTGTTTGTTTTTCAAGTTTTTCATTATTCCGCTGCACTCTTTAATATCGTATCAGAATATACATTTATATATTTCTGGTATTATATATAATCCACTCAAACAAAGTAAATCAAATAATAAACAAACGAATTTATTTTCTGCAATGCGCTGCTGCAACACCTGAGTTGTTGCTGCTGTTGCAGCGCTGCGTAAGGAGTGCTGCGTATTTCTTTATAATACCTAAGCACTACGACTTACAGGTTGGTCAGTTGCACTCTTCTTGTCGTCCATGGTATTAGGCTCAAGAACACCAAACTGAAAAACGAAGAACAATCAATCAGTCGATCAGTGAACACTTGCACACACGCTCAGCGATCGAAGAATGTTAAAATATGACTCGAATCCGTAGGAATTTTGTTTCCTTATTTAGGAAAATTAGAATTATATTTAATATAATATAATTCTATTCCTTATGGATTTAGGAGTCATATATTAGGAAAAAGGGTTTATTCCTATTCCTATTGGTTACCTAATTTATGGGTTTTCTACACCTATAAATAGGGATCTCCATAGACACAAGTAGAACACGAGTTAACACACCATCATAGAGAGAGATAATATTGTGTGAGATTAGAGGGTTTTAGAGTGTATATCAATCCTTGTAATCATCGACAATATTATAGTAAAAGTTCTCGTCGTTCCTCCCGTGGTTTTTCCCGATTTGGGTTTCCACGTAAATTCCTTGTCTTCTTTTCTTGTCTCCTTCTTTATTTATTGTTGAGTTATATTCGAGGTTCCGCATATTGTTCGTACTATACATCGTCGTTTTACAACAAGTGGTATCAGAGCTAAGGTTTCGATGGCGAGCGTGAGGTACGATCTACCGAATTTAAGTCTCAACACGAGGTTTCCTATTTGGCAATACAAGATGAGGTTAGTCCTCAGATCTCTTAAGCAAGAGATTGTTCTTCTTGGTGTTGACAACAAGCCGAAAGACATGAAGCATGACGAGTGGGTGGAGCTCGATCAGATGGCTATGGCGACCATATGGCTTCATGTTTCGGATTCGTTGACTGAGGAAACGACGGAGGCGAAGACTGCAAAGGAATTATGGGAGTTGTTGGAGTCAATGTGAGTTGAGAAAACGGTGTCCAGCAAGCATCACTTGAAGAGAAGTCTCTACTTCCTCAAGATGGCGGAGGGGTCGTCGATTCAAAACCATGTAGCGAGATTCAAGGAGCGTGTAGCTGACCTTGGGAAAATTGGCGTGAAGATCGAAGATGATGATCTTGCGTTTTGGATGTTATGCTCGCTACCCCCCTCCATGGCGGCTTTTCGGGACACGCTCTCTATGGACGAGATAGTCTCACGTTTAAAGACGTAACTTCGGCTCTCTCGTCAAGGGAAAACGTACAAAGGATGGAGTCCAACAAGGATGGTATGCCCGATGTGGGTGAAGGACTTAGCGTCCAAAAGAAGTACCGTGATAAAGGGAGCGACTCAGGGAATTCGAAGTCGCGACACGGGAATAAGGAGTGTTTCTATTGCAAGAAGAAGGGACACATAAAGTCGGAGTGCTACGCGTGGAAGAAAAAGGAGAGCAACAACAATAATTCCGGTAATCGGAATTCCGGTGACGTTGGATTAGTAGATGGGAATTTCTATGGAGAACTACTAATGGCTCTAGGCGAGAACTCCAACTTGTGTGATGATTGGATCTTAGACTCGGGTTGCTCGTTTCATATGTGTCCGGACCGGTCGTTGTTCGAGACTTATGAATCCTTGGAGCATGGTGCGGTGTTCATGGCTAATGACACCTCGTGCAAGGTCGAAGGGATTGGTAATATCCGCTTGAAGATGTTCGATGGCACGGTGCGCACGTTAGGCGAGGTAAGACATGTCCCTGACTTGAAGAGGAATTTGATTTCCTTGAGTACCCTTGATATGAAGGGCTATAAACTCACTTGTAAAGGTGGAGTTTTAAGGGTTACCAAAGGTGGTTTGGTAATATTGCGGGGAAAGAGAAAGACGAGTCGCCTTTATTTCCTCGATGGAAGCTCGGCGAAGGAAGTAACCGAGGGTGATAAAAGCTACACCGGAGAAGGTGGAGTTTGTGAGGCTACCGAAGAGGCTTTGGTAGTGTTGGGAGGAGACGAGAAGGCGAGACGACCTTATGTCCTCCAAGAAGGCACGGTGAAGGAAGTAACCGGGGCCGAAACCCGACTCTTGGTAGAAGAGTCTATCCGGCTTAGAGGCGCGCAACCAAGTAAGGCCGGAGTGACCAAGCTGATTAAAGATGAAGCGGTGAACGAAGTAACCGTGGGAAAAACTAGGCTCTCGGGTGAAGAGTCTACACGACTAGACCATGTGCGGCTTGGGCATGTGAGGAAAGTCGACAAGGAGGATCGAGTGTTTCTCGATCTATGGAGTGTTTCTAAACCTGGTGAGCCATGTGCGCTTGGAAAGCGGTCGAGAGGGTATATCTCGAATTGGGCTCACAATTCGAAGAAGACACTCAGGTATGTACGTTCCGATTCATGGGGACCTTTGAAGGTCCAATCTTCTAGGAACTAGGCCCGTTGGGGCATTTGGAGGAAGACGAGGGACGAGACTATTGAGGGCGATGTGATTTCGCTTTATGGTTTGATGTGCGATGAGATTTCGCATGCGCGATGGGATTTCGCGGTTTCTCGTCAAGGTGGAGATTGTTAAAATATGACTCGAATCCGTAGGAATTTTGTTTCCTTATTTAGGAAAATTAGAATTATATTTAATATAATATAATTCTATTCCTTATGGATTTAGGAGTCATATATTAGGAAAAAGGGTTTATTCCTATTCCTATTGGTTACCTAATTTATGGGTTTTCTACACCTATAAATAGGGATCTCCATAGACACAAGTAGAACACGAGTTAACACACCATCATAGAGAGAGATAATATTGTGTGAGATTAGAGGGTTTTAGAGTGTATATCAATCCTTGTAATCATCGACAATATTATAGTAAAAGTTCTCGTCGTTCCTCCCGTGGTTTTTCCCGATTTGGGTTTTCACGTAAATTCCTTGTCTTCTTTTCTTGTCTCCTTCTTTATTTATTGTTGAGTTATATTCGAGGTTCCGCATATTAATCGTACTATACATCGTCGTTTTACAACAAAGAACATGTAATCGAGTAACAAATTCATGAAAACTGAGAAATGAATTACCAGGATCAATCAGTGAAAAACAATATGCACACACGCTCAACGATCGAAAAACGCTTAATCGACTACCAATTTCATCATGAAAACTGATAATTAAATTACCAAGATCAATCAGTGAAAACAATATGCACACACGCTCGATCAGCGATCGAAAAACGTTAAATCAACTAACAATTTCATCATAAAAACTGAGAATTGAATTACCCAAATCAATTAGAGAAGAACATGCGCACACAAAACGCTCACCGATCGAAGAACATATAATCGACTAACAATATAATTAAATTACCAATCAATCATTGAAGAACATGCACAAACGCACTGCATCGAAGAACGTGTAAGTGGAATACAATTTCATTAAAACAGAGAATTAAATTACCAGTTGCTTGGCTTGGTCAGTTGCATGCATCTCGTCGTCCATGGAAGCTCAAGAATACCAAACTGAAAAACAACGAACAATCAATCAATCGATCAGTGAACATAGGCACACGCTCAGCGATCGAAGATAATTTAAAAGACTAACAAATTAATGAAAACTTAGAACCATTAATTTAATTAAATCTCATGTTGCCTCAATGTTCACTCCAAATAAATCCTCGCGCGAGTCATATTTCAGTAACTTCAGGAGAATTATCGTGTTCATTTTCGAGAGACATCAGGGAAAGAGACTAGAAACTATATATTGGGAAATGACGATTATCGTGGCATGAGACGAGAAGTAATCCAACGGTAGTGTATCTTGATTATAAAATAAATGCGTGACGGGTCGTATGGTTTGTATTTATTTCTCCGCGTGACGCGTCGCATTTATTCAATCGATTAGTGAACATAGGCACACGCTCAGCGATCGAAGATAATTTAATCAACTAACAAATTAATGAAAACTGAGAATTAAATCACCAGAAAATATTGATTCTCGATCAAAAATAACTTATTCTCGGTGATGATGATGAGATGCAAGTGAGAGAGAAACTGTGTTTTGGCGCTTGAAGTTGAGGGGAGAGAGAATTTTAAATGGATTCGATCGATCGGTGGGTCCACATGTTGCGAGGAGAGACACGTGTCGCTATGTGATAGCTCTGTTGGTAGTGACGTAGGTAGAAATATTAGTGAGAAGGTGAAAAAAAAATTAAAAAAATTGTGATTTGAGAAGCTCCATTTCAACTATTAAGTTAATCTTCTTTTCATTTCACTTGTTGTTTGTTGTTTTCCATGATACTCATGTTAAGTAATTAATTAATCATGAAATAATTAGTTTAAGGATTTATTATTATATAATGATGCTCCACATGTTTCAAAATAATTAATTTAAGAGTTTTTTATTTTTTTATAATCCTACACATGTTTATTAATTAATTTTTATTTCATTTTTGTGTTTTTTGTTTCAGTAATTAATTAATCATCTCCACATATTTAGCTCCACATATTTATTAATTAATTTCATTTTACTTGTTTCATTTTTTCCTTTTTTATTTCAGTGATTAATTAATTTTTATATTACTTGTGTTGTTTTTCATACTCCACATATTACATATAATTATGAACTATTCTATTTTTTTTCTAAATATTAGATTGAGTATTTAAAAATGTAATTTTTTTAACAGATAGTAAATTATCTTATTTTTTTAATAAAACATCAATATTTCAACAATATCTCAATTAAATTTCATTTGTTTTTAAACAAGTTATAATTAATTATCTTAATATATAAAAATTAAAGTATAAAAAATAGTTTTTTAAAAAAAGTTTAGGAGTGCAAGGGACAAAGTGTCCACGTCACTACCTGTTGGTGCTTCGGAAACTTCGTTGAACATTGATGACGTTGTTCAGTTAATGCTCTCAAATGAGAATCTCAAAGTAATGATTTAAATTCAATAATCCTATTATTATTATTATTATTATTATTATTATTATTATTTACAATTTAAATTATAGAATTTCACAATTCACGTACCATGTAAAGTGTAGAGCTGGTATCGAGAACGAGAAAGCGGAGATTAATCCTATTATTATTATTATTATTATTATTATTATTATTTACAATTTAAATTATAGAACTTCACAATTCACGTACTATGTAAATTGTAGAGCTGGTATCGAGAACGAGAAAGCGGAGATTATTATCATATTTCTTTATCGCGGAATACTAAAATAATTATTATTACTTCTTTGATATAATTTTATTCATATTTTGATTATATATGTTTTTTACACTTATTGAAAAAAATTAGTTGGTTAAGAAAACAAGTACTCGAGCAAGCTTATTTTATTTTTGAGAAATTAGAATATGAATTATGAAGTACACAAGAATAACAAGAATATTCTAGACTCAGTATATGAAAGTTAAATGTTTGGCATTGCCTTCCACAAAATCTAAATACTAGAGAAGTACACACAAGGTACACAGCCACGTTTTAAGGAATCTGATTCATTTAACCTTTAAAAAAACACTACATTACTAAATTTCGCAATGCATACATATATATTTCACATTACCACAGTCAAAACACACCGGAAAAAGTAAAACTAAAAAATGCAAGCATTAATTAACATATGGCGCCATATCCCACAAAAAAATTAAAACAAGAACAAGTTATTCAAAACGGATTCCTAAAACAAGAAATGTCTATTATTCTCTCAACATGGTACACGTACGAGTAGTTCTGAGTTTCTGAATCCCCATAAACGTACATTCCTAATGCAAAGGGGTCGATTGTCTTAAAACCCAATATTTACAAAAAAAGGACTCGAATTAGAAATGTAACTGCAAATCTGAAAATGTAACATTTCCGAACGACGTTGATACTTATATACAAAAAAGACGTTGATACTTATTAAAAAAGTTGTTGGAAAATTAAAGTCTAGAAAAAATAGATGGATCGCCACACATGCTCACATCAAGGCGAATATGTGGATTTGCCCTGCATACAAACATGCAGGTCGTCGTAGGTGGATGGAAAAAAGGAATCGTCGATTTATGCGTGTGTTGAAGGTATTTCCAAAATCGTAAAAATGACCTTAATTAGACGAGTCACATCAACTTCGATTTTAGTGAAATTTGTTGGAGGAGATTCGTCTCGACAAGACGCTTCCAACCGTACTGTCAAAAAAATTCGATTGGAGGTCAAACGGCGGAGAGGTGACGGAAAAAGCACTACGAACACATGTTCTTTTGTATTTAATTTTAGTCTACTTTAATTCATTTCAAGCTCATTTGTATCAGTCCAAACTAATTTAGTTCACTTCAACTCATTTCAATTCTCTTAAATTATTATTATTTATTATTATTATTATTATTATTATTATTATTATTATTAATTTAATAAATTGTCAAGACCGAAATTTTTCTCAAAGAGGAATTCGATGACTTTTAGGCCGGCGAATTTTATGAATGTGGAGATTTACTCACTGAATGCATTCATGATAATCAATCGGATTCCTTATAATCGATGGTAAATGTGAAGAATGTGAGCTTGATGGCCGACGGGCAGGTCCGGCGGCCCTGGGCAGAGGCCCGAAGTGCGACGGACCGGGCCCAAAATTTTAAGGTGTCCATCATTATATAATATATGTTTATATAATTAAATATATATAATTATACAGTAGAAACTTCATTCAAGTATGGTTGAGACTAACAAAAAATATTAAGAGAGTTATTTGTTTTACAAAATAAAAATATTTTTTTTCTATAAAAAATAATATAAATATAAAAATAATACATTGTATTTATCTATACTTAAATTCAAGTATGGTTGAGACTAACAAAAAATATTAAGAGAGTTATTTGTTTTACAAAATAAAAATATTTTTTTTCTATAAAAAATAATATAAATATAAAAATAATACATTGTATTTATCTATACTTAAGTTCATATAACTAATTTAATAGTGTTAACTTAAGATATTTGTCCATTTATATGTAAAAATTGTGTTTAACATTATATATTAAATAAAATACTAATTAATTTAATTAATATAAACTTTGACCATATACTATAATACTATATGTTATTGACGAGCACAAATACTTGTCGTTTGAGCAAACGCGCACGTCAAAATGAAAATTTATATTTAGCCAGTAACTTATCATTACAAAAGTAGGTAGTGGTAAGTACCTGAGGTCGGTCCCACAAGGAGTCAATTACAGTAGGTGATATCGGCTTTGCCCAATGGGTTGTCACAAAAAGATTTTGAGTATGGGTGCTGTGGGCACAGCGGTTTTGCAATTGTTTCAAACACTTTGACCTAACTACGGCTAACAAAACTAACATACAAATAAAATAAATCTAGAAAGTAAACAAGTAAACACTCAGGTCTAACAGATTACTTAAAAGTAAAACTTAAATCAAATGATAAACAAGGCATCCGGTAAGACGACTTCACTCAGGGTTATCAGGGCAAACAACCGTGAAATTGTGTACTTTGTACTTTGTTCTACCTAGAACTAGATTGTACAGGGTAGAGTACAAACACTTAACACAATTTGGAGATTCTAAAAGAAAACTCTATTATATATCTTGTAAAGGGTGGAACCACTTACAAACACATCTACAAAATTCTAGCGAATCTTGTAGAAAGGTCAACACGACCAAAAACTAAGTCTACGAAGAACTAATCTAGCGATGCGTTCTACTACGACTAAACTGAGGGTAGAACCGGAGCTTTCTAGCGAAGTCTCTCGGTCTACAAATTTTCTCTCTCTAGAAAATGTCAAATCAATGCATAAATAGTGAATTCCAACAACCCGCTATTTATAGGTGTCGAGAAATAGGGTTTCCGGAATTCACGCTTAATGGGCCGAGCCCAAAGCATCTTCATGGAATATTCGAGATTCCAATTCGATTGTACTTGACGAACCCAGCTCTACGCACCGCCACACTATCGTGTTCTTCGTGCTTCGAGCTAGTGGTGGGCATAGCTGGAATACTTAGTATTTTCCATTTGACTATCATCCTTCTAGCGAAGTCTTCTAGTCGCACCCGCAGCTGGCTCCATTCCTTAGCAGTCATTCGTCCAGCCCTTATGTGTAGCTATGCTTGCACCGTGTCCGTCAAGGTGTTAGCTCTGATTCAAGGTCTTCACGGTAAGCCTTGAACTCTCTGATTGGTAGTGCGTTGGTGAACTCGCATTTCACTCTGATCCACGTTGAACCACGTTGATGAAATAGCTCGTTCAACACTGACGCACTGATGTAACTCCATGACGCTTGTAGAACCTAAGTCTGCTTGCTCCATGCTGATGAACCGTGGTCACGCGTTGAGCCACTTGTTAATTCCACAGTTCAACAGCTCGTACTACGTTGACCTAGCAGACTTGTATGAATTAATGAATAGAAAGCATACAAACATGAAACATGAAGTTACTACAAAACAAAGTGTATAGTTCAACGTAGTTCAAACAAGAACAACGTGGTTCTATGTTGAACTAGGAAGAACTACACACTAACAATCTCCCCCTTTTTGAGTCAACTTCATAAGTGGGGGTTCGTAGAGAATCTCCCCCTCAAATTAGTATCATACTCAAAAAGTTCGACGTTGAGCAGAGAAACATAATAAACATTCATACGTACAGCAGAGTGAAAGATATAAAACATGCATACGTAGAACAAGAAATGATAGCATAATAATTACATAACTCAAACGAGTAAATCAAAACATTGTATCATGCGTAGGACAAAGTAGTGAAAACAACATGAATAAACAAAATAGAATTGTTCAACGAAGAGCAGGGATAGAAAGCACTTGATATAAAAATTCATTCACTGGCTGATGCGTCTGATTGCTCGGGAGAGGTGTGTTGACGCAAGTCCTCTTCGTCCGACGCTTCATCAACGGCCTTGAGAGTTGATTGGTATGGTTTGCGTCGGGGCTTGTTGGCGAACTGCTTTCTGCGTTTTCCCATGGCCACTTCGCTTTTGGAGCGTGTAGCTTGAGCCGCTTTTAATTTCGCCTGAGCCTGCGGACCACCAATAACAGTTAAACCCTTACCTCCCACTGTGGTGCGTGGAGCTGTATCTTTGGCGCCAGTGTTTTTGAAAGTGATTTTGGGGAGCTTGGGTGGCACGTGCGAGCCATCACTGGTTTTGGGTTTCTCAACAGCACTGCTACCCGATGAGCCCGCGCCCTTGGCCTTTTCTGCCTTTTTCACCACATCAACCTCGTTCACCGTGCCATCAGCGTTTTTCACCAAACCGCTGTGCGCATCACCCGCCTCTTTCCTACTCCTCTTTACCGTAGCACGCAAAACTTGAATTTCATCTTCTTCTTCTTCTTCCACCTCTTCCTCTACGTCGACCTCTTCAGCTTTTCTTTTCCCACTTTTCTTTGTGGGACGGTCCGCCGCGTTCCTTGACGCCTCCATCTGTTCAGCCACCAAGTTAACCATACCTGATAGCCGTGCGTGGACCAACCTCAACGGGCCCAGATCAGCGTAGGACGACCCATCTCCCCCTAGACGGGTCGCTCTACGTGACTTCCTATGCATATAGGCAGCGTACTGCGACGCTGCATCAATCTGAAATCGCAAATAGGAAAAGTCACTTAAGAGCGTGGTCGGCTCACAAAGGTATAGGTCGTCCGACGAGTCATCCCCCGACTCCTCGGACGTAGAGTCCAGTGCTGAAGCAGCCGTGCGGCGCGTTGAGCTAAAGGACTTGGTCCTTTTCTTCCTTGGGCCACCAGCAATGGTTAGTGGCTCAACGATCGGCCCCTCTGCGTAGCGCCGCCTGTCATCATCCTCATTCCCCAACTGGCGCCACGGTAGATCAACTACCTTGTGTGGTGCAATATACTTAGAGTCAAATCTGAACTGGATGATGGACTCCATTTCGTCTTCCTTGTCGTACGTGAAGCCCTGGCTCACAAGTATAGCACTGATCAAATGGGGGCACGGAAGTTTGGATTGAGTAAGCTCAGAATCGGTCATCAGGCCGTATGACGCGATCTTGTTAAACACCACTTGACCCAGATCTACCTGGATACCACGACTTAATTTATACATTAAGTGTAGTGCATCCGCGTGCACCACTGATGTGTTCGACGTCGGGATCCAGTTATTGGCAATGATTTTGTTGAGGTGAGTGAAGAATTGGGTCAACGTGGTGCAAGCAGGTGCCTCCACCGGTGAAAGACCGCCTGTAACGACGAACCCCATCATTTTGCTATCAGGGTGATGCTTGGGAGGCACGTCCCACGAGGCTTGGATGCGGGAGCGTTTGAACATGGCGTTGATCGTGGCAGGAGAAAGATCATACTCATGCTCCCGGATGATAACTTTCCCGTACGACGCAGAGCTGGGATCACTAAACGCAGCATCAATATGGCAAAAAACGACCTTGTGGACGTACGGGCTGTAGTCCACGTCGAAGTTCACTGCATCCATGAGATGCATTGTATTCATGAAGGCCTGGAGGCCACGTTGGACCCATTTCTTGGTGCCATACCACCGTTCAGCATTAATCTTTTGATCGGCCAGAGTGTCAAAACGGTCACTGGCCCATTCGTAGAAGAAATCGGCGGAGTGACCTTCTCCAACGTAGCGCGCGGCTACAAGCCTGTTTAACTTAAACACTCAGGTCTAACAGATTACTTAAAAGTAAAACTTAAATCAAATGATAAACAAGGCATCCGGTAAGACGACTTCACTCAGGGTTATCAGGGCAAACAACCGGTCATAGGCACTAAGGATTTCTATCAGCGGTTTGTCAGCAGTTATAGGGTGCTTTAAAAAGACAACAGTGGTCCTATTGCGTCACGCCCAAAGGTGCCCCACCCCTTATCTATCCTTTCAGTGTAAAGAGTGTTGGAATTCGATATCCCGGGTTATTTAAATTTGCGGAAACCAATAACCCGATCAAACCCTTCGCCGGAGATCACATGAACGCCGACTCATCCGCCGGAGTCCGGCCTTTGGAGACCACGCACCCGAAGGCACGCGGCCCGCCACCAGCCGAACCCCCGCGAGACGGGGTTCACGCGATTGAAGATCGCGTTCGATCTTCGCGATCGATGGGGCTGCCCGGCAGCCCCCCGCGGCGAGTCCGGCGACTCGCCGCCGCCTGGAGGAGCCCCGCCTTCACGGCGGGTGGGGTGCGGCACCAGCCCGCGCCCCCGGCGATCGATCCCCGTGATCGATCGCGAGCCCTCGGCCCAGCCGAGGGTTCCTTTCCTCCGCGCGCCGCCAAACCCTAGCTGGCGATCCCGCGGTCCGGTGGCTTCGCCACCACCGCGTGATCGTTCGTCTAATCCGGGTTCGTCTCTTGGATCTTGTTTTTCCGATAATTGATTTCAATATACATGAATTAAATAGCGGAATTATTTAATTCACCTTTCGATTCGTTGTGCGGAGAAACGAGATCTTATGATGACCTTGAGATCTTCCCACGTATTCCTTGCACTTGTTCGAACGTCGGGTGGGCGACGATCCTCCGAACACTATGGATCTCCTTCTCTCCTTTCTCTCTCTAGAATTGTGATCTTCAAGTTATGAGAATAGAGAAGACCATGTAGTGCTTTTATAGGCTACGTAGGGGATCTTAAGGAGGTGGAATATTGGGCTTCCAATAATAGTGATTAAATTGAGCCCAAGCCCAAATCTATTAATCCTTACTATTATTAATTAATTTATTTTCCACTATATAAATTAATTGCACTCCCAATATTAAACCATATTATATCAAATAATATTTCTCCGGTAGTATTATTTATTCCGTGTATTTAAGATATAAATATCCATGAATAAAATTAATTTATTGCTAATTAATTTATTCATCTCTTATATCCGAGACTAGTACCATTCATCCTTAATTATTATGCGGAACAAATCCACCTGCAGGGTTTACATAATAATTCCTTATGAACTCATCTCGGGGATATTATCAACCCTTACGGGATACACTTTCCGGTCAATTATTCACGGCATGTCATATATGAAATATAGTGACCCAACTTAACCGGTAATCAACCCAATAATTAAATCGGTTAATTCCTTTGGTAAATCAAAGTCACTTATATTAAATATACACACCCGCAATAATATCGGGGATTAAGAATATAATACACTGAGACTCGAATCGATTATCGCCGGCAACCCTAATCGATGAATCTCAACGATCCGCTCAATACACCAAGTGTACAAGTGTGATAAAATAATTAAGATAAATTATTTTCTCTCTCACACAACGACTATACCGATGGATTGGTCCGTGTCCATCTAGGTCGTGAGCTACTGTTCGATTAAATACGAGTAACCGATAGTATGATCTTCTGTGCGCCCATGCTTGCACCATACTAACTACAACGTATAAAATCCAGGACTATGATTTGCATATATTTAATTATAAATAATTAAATGCAAATAATTGTTTATTTAATTAAATAGATTAATGGCAATGGATCGTGAGTTTGCGTTACTTAAATCTAGACATTAAGTACACAACTCCAACAAAGAGAAGGCAAGCTAACGTTATGCCTAAACCCCTAGATTTGAACAATTCGATAACTTATGCAGCCATACGTGGATCTAGTTTGCCCAAACTCGCATTACTCTCTAAACAGACCCGCTCGACCAATAGCATGCCCGGAACTCCGAGTCATACGACCGCAATCACCAGCAAGTTCTAGTGCTATGCCCGCAACAATACTACAAGGTACATCTATGCGGTTTGCCAATCACCAGTATCCCAATTTGTAAAGGTTCACTACTGAATGTTCTAGTTTGCCCAAACTCCCCAAAAATAATCTTCAACCAACTTTGCTTCGGGAACAAACCCCCAACCGGCTACTCTAGCCCCATCGACCTCTCGGTTTTACTAAACCCTAAATCACCTTCGATCCGTCTCTGCCGAGATGCACAATTAACTTAGCTACTAATGCTGAAAATAAAAGAAAAGTAAATAAGGGAAAACGATCTATATTATTCATAGTTCAAACCGAACTATTTTGGCGAATTCAAAGTACGAACGAAAATAAAAGAAAAACTAAAACATAAAGAAATTAAAATTGTTTCTCAGCCCGAAGACTGGATCTACTTCAAAACAAAGAAAAGAGACTCGACCGACTTGCTCCGATCTCTTCTCCGGCAACTCCTTCCGGCGGCGGCGACTTGCTGCGGGACCGGCGGCTCTCTCGAATTCTCGATGCGTATCTGTTGTGTCTTGCTTTCTACTGCGCCCCTCTTTTATTGACTCCAATTTGAATTGCAGATCGCGGCTGTTTATCTTCCCTAAGGAATAGGTGGTCAGTGGTCAATGAGTTGGGGGATAAGTCAGATCCCCCGATTTCAGGAATTCTGTTACGCTGTCAGCTTGCCCACATGGAACGTTTTGTCCACAGCCGTCCTCTACCCAAATTGTAATCCGCAGGCATTTCTTTTCCTCCACAAATGGTCGGACCAAGCACGGTACTTGGTAAGAATTCTGGTTCTTCTGCTTCATGACTTTACCTATTTGCCCGATGTGGTCAAACTGTTGCGGTCACTACCAACTCCAGAATACTTCTTTAACCAAAGAAGGGGATTTTCTTGCCTCTTTTGCCCAGTGCACCACCTGTTACCTGCATCCATACACACTCTGCCCAAACATCCTATTGTGTCCTCCCATACACATTACTGACTCAAACTGACTCGATAAAGGGTGTAAAAATGCTATAAGATGAGCAAATAAAATGGCTCAGGAGTTATTGATTTTGATAAACATTTTAAATCATTTTAAAAATATTATTGATTTGGATAAATAAAAATATGATTAATAAATATTTTTATTATATATTAATTATTTATTAAGGTATAAATCTTTAAGACGAAAGTTGAAAAATGTATGACTTATGAAAATGTGAATTTTATTGCTATTTATAAGTAGTTTCAAGCCAGGACTTTTATTACTATAAATTATTACTATATAAATTTTTTATCACCGACTTTAGGGTGTTATCTATTTAGGACATGTTCTTTTGGACTGAAATCGGCTGAACTGAACTTAAGCGATCTGAACTGAACTGAACTTAAGCATCTCAACTGAACTGAACTGAACTTAAGGATCTGAAATGAACTTAAGCGATCTACTGAACTGATTTTCTTATAAAAATAATAATAATTTTTATAAATTATTAAATATATTTTTAAACATATTAATAATATTATGAAAGTAATTATATTTTATATTTAAAATTATAGATTGAAATTATTTTTTGTTTATTTTATTTTAATTTATTTTGAAATGAACTGAACTGAAGCGATCTGATCTGATCTGATCTGATCTGAACTGAAGCGATCTTAAATGAAATGCACTGAAATTAAGTTCAAAA
Source organism: Euphrasia confusa (assembly GCA_954870475.1). Taxonomy (NCBI): domain Eukaryota; kingdom Viridiplantae; phylum Streptophyta; class Magnoliopsida; order Lamiales; family Orobanchaceae; genus Euphrasia; species Euphrasia confusa. The sequence goes on from OX940960.1 coordinate 36,224,561, forward strand.
GAATTCCTTAGAGTTTGACGCTTTCAAATTTTAATACTGTAATACTATAAAGTTCATTTTTAATTATTATTATAGCGTAATTCCAAAAAAAAAATCAAGTTTTTTTTTTCAAAATATCTCAAAAAAAAAAATTCAAAACTTTTTTCAATAAGTGATACTAAAAAAGATTAATTTTAAGAAAAAATAAACCATGAGCGTAGAAAATAAAAAATGTGTTATAAACTCAAGGAAAATTGAGAGAGAATAATAGAGTATAAATTTATCAATATATAAATCCAGGCTTTTTTCATCCAGGTGGACCAATAAAATCGCAGGAAATTTTGAGCATGTTCACACTACGTGGCTTTTATAAACCAATTTTAATTTATAAATATTATATAAATTGCATAATAATAATTTTCAACTTTCCTTAAATCGTTTTTATTCTTCCTAAAATTGTGTTACATCAATTTTGGTTCATTTATTTCCTTTTAATCTTCTCATTCCATATGATAACTAATATAAATATGGTAATATATAAATTCTCAAAATACAACTATAAATATTATTATATTATATATAATAATTAAAATTTCCATCAAATTATAAATTCTTAATTTAACCTTATATTGTGTGATAGTGTTCAATTATTTCAATATATATATAAATTCGAATTATTTTTTTATAATTATTATGATATTGATTTTAATGTTAAAACAATTATTTTAAGTAATCCATGTCAATTTATTTTAAAATTTTATTTTTAACAATTCTCTAATTTTATTTGTCACAATTCTCCAATTTGAATAATGCTGATTTTATGTTAATAATTTTCCAATTTAATTAGAATATTAAAAATGATTCTGATCAAATAATAATATTTTAAATATATATTCGTAATAATTAATAAATTTTAAGTCTAATACTAATAAAATTCTATTAATACGTTTTGAATAATAATAATAATAATAATAATAATAATAATAATAATAATAATAATAATAATAATAATAATAATAATAATAATAATAATAATAATAATAATAGTAGTAGTAGTAGTAGTAGCAGCAGTAGTAGTAAATTGTTTTTCGATTTAAATTAAATGAATTAGAATATAATGAGAAAGTAAATTCAAATTTAACGTACAAAATTAAAAAAATATTCTAATGTATTAGTAAATGATTTAATAAATCTTATATTAATTATATTTATTATTTTATTATTAATGATTAATACTTGCAATAAACTTGGAAATTTTTGAAATAATTTAATTTACCAAATCTCTTTGTTATTAAACAATAAATTATTTATCTTTTCCATATTTTTTGGTTTTTTCCAAAATTATTTTTTTAATAATTATTCTTCTATCTTAACATAAATTCTATAATTATAATCATTATTCAAATTTCAAATTTCAAATTTCAAATTTCAAATTTCAAATTTCAAATTCAAATTTGATGGTGTACTATCCATCTCTATATATATCACAATTTTCAGCAAGTTTTGTTGAATTATTTGTAAAGGGTTGTCTGAGTTGTTATTTTTCGAAGAACTTTCATTCCGATAAATTGGTAATGTATAATTTGGTTTTCTTTATTTCTCTTTATATGGATTCATGAGTTATGTTTTCTTATTTGTTATATAAATATTGTTTCAATGATTTTTTTTCCAGGACAAACGGTAATTATTTATTTTTATTTTGATTAATAATTATATTATCTTTTATTATTTGTATTTGTAGTATTTAATTTTTCAGATTCATAGGTAAGTCTTTACTGATTTATTTTACTGTTTAATATTTCTTTGTTAAACAATTTTACTAAATTAATCTTAATTTATTTTTCAGGTTATACAGTAAGTATTTATTTTATTTTTATATTTTTATTTTAATTCATCTTTTGGTATTATGTAGTGTTATCTACTAAATTATAAATAATTTGTTTTTATTTTCAGGACAAATGTGAGGGATTATTATATTTTTACTTGAATTCATCTTTTAATATGATTTAATATTTGGTTGTTTTGTAGATTAATAATTAAATTATCATCTATTGTTTGTAAATAGGATTTAATTTTTTTTTCAGATTTAATCAATAAATGTTAAATTAAGATTTTTATTTATTCTTATCATTTTCGAATAAATTAGAAGTTTGAGAGTTGGAGATAAGATGGGAAGATGAAAGAAGAGGATTAGTATACATAATATTTTTTTATCACTGTAAATGAAAAAACAAATCAAATTTATTTACTACTTTTCAAATTTTATTTTTATTATTTAATTTGCATATAAATGATTATTGATGTATCATATTCTATTTTTTAATTATTAAAATCACTGATATAAAGTAGTTACTAATATTAATTTGTTATTTAAATAACTTCAATCACCATTAATTAATAATAATTAACAAAATATTATCAAAAATTTTCTTATAATTAAGAAAAAAATGTTATATAATAAATTGTATAATAATATATAATATATTTATTCAATCACCATTAAATAAAATTACTTATTTTGTAATTAATACGGTATATATGGTATACCAATAAATATGGTATATTAATTGATAACAATTAATTAAGTAATCTATTATTAGTTTTTATTTAGTAAAAATAATCGGTCAATTAATTTATTATTATCATTATATATGGCAATTGAATTATTTATTAATAATGTAATCATTTATTTACCAAAAATAAATTTTGATTTAATTTAAAATTATTTTGGTATGATTATTATATTAATTATGTTAATTGATTCCTTAATTTTATATTACTTCATTAACAATTTTTTTTTATCTTTTAATATAATATTTATTCAAACTTACATAAATTAATTTTTAATGTTAGAAAGCAAAAAAAAATGATATTATTTTCTATTTATATTAATTTAATTATGTTTATTTTTAATTTTTTTTATTTTTATGTTAAATATTTAACTCAAATAAAAAAAACAATTCGTGTTAAAAAATCTAATTTAACATAAATATATTTCACTCCAAAAAAATATTGATAAATAAATAATTTACAATAAATATATTAATACAGTAGTATAAATATTTACGTATAGAAAAAGAGAAGTCCAATAAGTTAATTATATGAAATTATTTACATTCCCATATATAATAGATATTATGTTATGACAATTTTTTAAGTCACATATTAATAGTCAATTAATAGATTACACTCAATTTATATAATTTAAAAAATTAAACTAAATCAAATCAAGCCAAAATATCTTAATTAACAAATTATATATGGAAATCTAATAATTTAAGTTTTTTAAAAAAAATAATCAATGGTTATTTTCGTTATCAATTCACTCTTTCATTAATTAATTATTCTTCACAATAGAAGGTAATTTTAATGCTTTTAATACGTGGTTATATGTTACAAGAGATCAATGGAAACAATATAATTATTTTTGAAAAATATATTTTAACGTATTTTCTTTATCATAATGATCCAATAAATAATAATAAAAATTGAGAACATAGATAATTAACACACAAATAAAAAATTATTCAACCATTTAATTTTATAAGTTATACAATCATTCACATTTTATAATTTACACGGGTTAAATGTTAAAAAAAATTAATGAAAACGATGATATTTGTACTTATTTTTGGAAAACTATTTCAAAACCGTTTTTTAATCATAAATATCATTAAAGTAAATTAATACAAATAAGGTGGTTTAGGGAAAAGAGTAATTTTTAATATTTATTTAAAATTAAATAACTTATTTTTTTCTAATTATAAAATAAATTATTGAACAGTAATTTTGTTAGTTATAAAACAATTCAACTTTTATACTACATAAGTTATATATTAGAAGAAATTAATAAAAATAATTATAATTATTTTTGAAAAATACTCAATTAATATTTTATTTTCTTTATATTAATTATCAATTAAATAATAAAAAAATTGAGGAAATATATAATTGAAACTCAAATAAAATAATTACTCGATAATTTAGTTTTATTAACTCTACCACAATTCAATTTTTATAATTTGCACTGTATTATATATTACAAAAGATCAATGAAATCGATTATAATTAAATTTGAAAAACACTTTGAAAAAAGTTTATTTTTAATCATAAATATCATAAAATTAAATTAATAAAAATATCCAGAAAAGAGAGATGACAAAAAAAATCATTTTTGAAGTCACATATTAATAGTCAATTAATAGATTACAAGTTACATATTAATTTCAGTAGTATTTATTCCATTAGTCAATTTTCCAAGTCACATATTAATTTTCGTAGTCAATTTTTCAAGTCACATACTAATAGTCAATTAATCCGGTTTATTAAACATTAATTTTGTTAATTATATACTAAATGAGTGTTATGTTACAAGAGATTAATACAAATAATCATAATTATTTTTGAAAATATGTCCAACCCAATTTTTTAATTTCCTAATATTAATGATCAATTAAATAATAATAAAAATTGAGAAAAGATATAATTGAAACTCAAATAAAACAATTATTCAATAATTTAGCTTTATTAGCTCTAAAAATTTTACAATTTACTGGGGTTATATGTTACAAAAAAAATCAATTAAATTTATGATAGTTATATTTGAAAAACTCTTTAATTGACAAAAATAAATAAATTATACAACAATTTAATTTTATAAGCTACACAACTATTCACATTTTATAATTTACACGAGTTATATGTTAAAAAAAATCAATAAAAATGACGATGATTAACAATTTAATTTTATAAATTATGCAACCATTCACATTTTATAATTTACACGGGCTATATGTTAAAAAAAAATCAATGAAAACGATGATAAATACTTTTGGAAAACAAATTCAAACTCAATTTATTTATTTTCTTTTTCACAAATATAATAAAAGTAAATTAACAAAAAGAATGAAAAGAAAAACAATTGAAACACAAACGAAATAATTATTCAATAATTTATTTTTATTAATTATATAACCATTCGTTCTGGTTTTATGATTCAATAACTACTATAAATGCTAAAACATATTATTGAAAAACACTTTAATATATCGACCACGCAGTCGATTTTATGTAACGAAACTAGATTTGTAAATTAGATTATTAAGACTAAAGTTTTAGGCGGAAAATATTCTCAAAGAGATAAATCTTTCTTTAATATCAATTCAGTTCAGACTCATTTAATTCAGTTTATTTGATCAGTTCAACTAAGTTTAGTCCGTCCAAAAGAACAGATTTTTAGTCCATTTGATTAAAAAAATTTGTTTCGATTTCAAAGTAATAATTTTTAATTATTGATAATATCTTATGTTATGACCACTAACAAGAATCAATGTCAATTTTTGTGTCAATTTTGCCATCACTAAAAGTCGAAGAAAAAATTAAATATTATTTCTAATTTACTAAAAAAAATATAGTTTTATTAAATATTATTTCTAATTTACTAAAAAAAATATAGTTTTGTTCCGTGCATCGCACGGGCATGCAGTGTTTACTAGTATAGACAATATGAGAGGAGAATAGAATTGTTGTGAATTCTTGTGTATCATTCATATGTGGAGATATACTATATGTTTACATAATTAAACAAAAAATATTTCAAAATAACATTATACTAATTTTCTAAAATTATATGAAAAAAGTTCCAATAAGTTCAGTTTTCAGTTAGTTTCAATTCAAAAGAACAAAACCGTATAATTAACTCATTGCGACTATCTCACAAGTTTCGCATGAACAACTTCCAAATTTATTTTCAAAAATTAAATACTATCGGTAATTATTTTCAATATATATATATATATATATATATATATATGTGTGTGTGTGTATATAAATGTATTTAAGTTGAATCCCGGTTGCAGAGGTTGTGACCAGAAACCAGGGCACTCAAGGCGAAGGATATGAAAGCTAGAAACGACACGGCGACTGATGAGCTAGCCATCAATGTAAACTCGTCTCCGCCCCAATTTGAAATCCAGTCGTCCACTCTGGTAGCTGCCGATGAGGATGCTGACATCAGAAGGTACGCAAGAATCTGCTTAGACAAAGATTGTCTGTCAGAAACAAAATTCAGCAAAACAAAGGTTGGGCTTAGTAATTACCCTGAAAACAGTTGGGCTTTTATGTTATTAGGTTAAACATCAGGGTGGTTTTGGTAATTAACTGAGACACCCGTTGTAATGAACTGAGACACCCCTGAATCCAAAAAGTCATCCTAAACAAGAATATATATTATTGATAGATTTATAGTAATTACTGCCTGTTTACTAAAAGCTCCGAAAAGTGGCTTTTAACGGCACTGCGACTTTGTTCATGTTTTGGAAGTGCCGCCTTAACATTAAAACAACTGGCCTATTGCCAAAAATCGACTGCAAACATATATAAATGCCCTGTCTGATTGTTGTATTTTAACTGTATTAGGAAGTAGCCTGGCAAAAATTTGCCCTGAACCAATTTTTAGCATTGGCCTGATAGGCCCTAAACGAGCGGTTAAGAACAATATCATGATTAGATGTTTCTCGGCTAACGACTTCCAAAACATGCTCAAATTCTTCCTAGTCGTATCAAGAAAGGGGGGAAAACACGAATATCAGAGACATAAATTTGAATAAGATGGCCTAATAAGACTTGCCTGGTCCATTGTGAAATGAAAATGATAACGTAGATGATGAGATACGACGTGCTGCCCGGTGGCCAAATGGTAGGAGAGATCAAAGGCTTGAAAACCAGAGTACACAAAGCCGATAACATTTACAGCTAGGCAATATCTGTATAAGAAAACAGCATATATATACGTAAGACATTCATCACGTTTTTCCTAATACATTATTACAACCAAAATGAAACGGCTCGGCTACGAACCAAGAAGACATATTATTACAAGCACGTCAAATTTCCCAACACAGCCCAAATCATCACATATTACACTCATTTTATCAATTTATTCGTAATCAAGAATTGACTTAAACACCATGGGCACCTCATGATGCTTGTGCACATTGACTTCAAAATGTTACATACACACTTTGTAAAACAATATACTGTGACAATTTGATTTGAAAAGCACCCAATGATTAAAAGTTAAAAACACAGAAGACCGAGAAGCACATGAACTGTACCTGTACTCGATGTACCGGTCGAACGAATCGCCACTCCATCCTCGAGTCCGATCCGCAGCCATAACCGAAAACGAGACCAAACAAGCAATGGTCTCAAACACTCTCAACCCCAAAGCCGCCTTCTTCACCACTGCATATTTCTCCGACCTCTTCAAGATCGACGCCACCTCATCTTCCCGGCCACCCCCCTGTAACCCCTCCTCCAACCTCCGGCCACCACCCACCCCAACCTTCTTCAATTCTGAAGGCGGGTCCTCCCTCACAAACTTACTTACTCCCACAACGGCCGCCCCTGCCATATTCTCTGGGAAATTAAGGCTCTCCGGCCAGCCATCCTTCCCCTCTTCGTCCCCGCGAGGAGTCGCCTGGAAATCAAGATCCTCCGAAGGGGCCATGGACGCCGGGAATTACCTCCGGCAGTCGGAGAATTCGGCGGAAGATTTGATTTTTCGGGTGACGGCATGGGAGAGGAGTACCTATCCATTAAGACGATGGCCCGGCAGCTATTTTCGCCGGAATCGACGTTTTCCGACGGGAGAGGGGAGTGAAAAGAATCGACCTGACTGGGCGTGGACTCGGTGTCGGACATTGATACGTGGGTTCTGCTGTTTCTGCGGGGACTACGATTTCTGGGTTCTGAACTCTGTTCCATTTCTCGTAGTTTCTGGGCAAAAAAAACTTTGAAATTGGAAAGAGCTAATGAACAATTTCAAGAATTCTGGTTTAAGTCATTTTCATATATATAATAATTGATAATTCAAGGTTTTAATTGGCTGATGGTGGGACCCACACAGTGAACTGAAGATAAACCCTGTCTGTGAATTTTACACGAGTGGGGAAGGAAGGAACAATATGTAGCTAGCAGTATCACTCTTTTGTGAGCTGTGAAAATTCCTTCATCTTTTGCCCCTTTTATTTATTCCTGCTTAATTTGTTGCATCTGTTTTTCATTGTCAACCAAGAACAATTTTAGCTTTCTCTAGAAAAGGATGATGCCAAAGGAATTGTATTCGTGCAACGTGAAATCGAAATCTTTCGCCATCTCGTAACAAGTAATAGTTGTAGTGAAATTAGAACTTCAACTTGATCGAGCCATTAATTTGATCGTATTAAGATGGTGTCGCGTAGAAAGTTTATAAACCCTGTAAAATTTGAATATCATTTCTATGAAATGAAGATAACATTAAACTTCTAGACTTCTACTGGATAAATTTCACAAGTTTCCAACCAGAAGCTGACGGAATCGATTATTAGTGACAAACTGCAACCCGAAATACCATCGGACAATGATAACAGTTACGACAAATGCTATCTGTGAGTCCGCAGTAAAAAATTCTACAAGAAACTTGTGCATTTGAAGTAATAAACCATTTGTGGTTTCAGAAACTTGCCCCTGTCCTGTCATAAGTACAACAACACAACTTAATTTGTCTTTGATTTTCAAATTGTGGTCACAAAAAATAAAAACAAAAATTGAGAAGGACGAGTGTTCTTTATGATTAATGATTGAACTTCTTTGTAATCAAGTCAAATCTCAGGGGTTGTTTTTGTAATTATACCTGTTTCTTCTTTCTGAAAATGTTGCATACCTATGGTAGAAATCCGTTCGGGATTTGAATCATCTCCTTAGACAAGGACACCGGCCTCATTCACAGGCAACATTCAGTAACTCTTCCCATGTAGCAAGCTTTTCCCGGGGTTTGTTTTTCAAATTTCCGCGCCTTCTCTCTTCGAGATCAATTTTTTCCCACCCACCAAAGGTTACAACAGGGGTATTCCTACTCTCTAGTAAATGCAGGAGTCCTCTCTCAGGCTTTGGTGAGCTAGACGTTAATAAACCTCTATGGATATCATCTGAGATGCATGCCAGCTGTAAAATTGGGTTTCCGGTGAGCAACAATCCTCGTTGTAAGAGAAAATAAACCAACAAGCTTAGTAAAATGCATCCTCAAAGTAGGGTAAATTACAAAAACTAACCCAGCGATTTAGGCTAATAACAGAAAAACTCCAATTATCTTTCAAAATTACAAATATCACCCTTCGAGATCCATATTCACTGACAATATACATCCCTCTCGAGGCTCGGTCCAGTCAAGTCCGGGCCAAGCCTCTCGAGTCAAAGCACAAAAGTGAACAAAAAAATGAGATAGTGAACACCATTTTTCCCCGTCCCGTCCCAAGCACACTCAGGCTTCAAACTTCTTGGGCCAGGCCAAGGTAGGTCTGGTCCATTCTGGACCTATAAAGTTATACCCAACCTATATAAAATTGAACCGTGCTAAATAAAGATTGCAATATATACTCTTGCGGTTGCAATGTAGTATTAAACAGCTGCGAATGTTGGGGTTTATTTGTAATTTGTAGTTTTTTATTTTATTTTATTTTAATTAGAAGACTGAGAATTAAGTATAGACAAGCATCATATTCACTATATGAATTGAGTTAGCAAACTCACAGTTTCTTCGGCACAATAAAGATTTGTACCAATAATACCGGTGGGTCCTCTCTTCAACCACCCACAGACATATAAGCCTGTCTCATATTGATCTTTTGAAGCATCAGCAAGGACTCGCCCTCCAAGATTTGGAACGATTCCTAAAAAAGAAAAAATGTTAGGAAACATGCCCTTTTTTAGCTATTATTTGCACATAGAAAAGAGAATAATATTCAGAAATCATCAAGACTTGACAGATTGTTTGGACGGGAACGAAAAAATAAACTCCAAATGAATAAATTAAAATCTACTGTAGAAAATTTACAAATACCTTTGTGGTTATCAAAAGGTAAACCATCAATGGGTACCGATTTGTAACCAATACTCTTTAGTGCTAACCTGCAACACAAAAGACAACTAGAGCCATTAAGCTTGCTCCAGTTCCTCGAAAAAGAAAAGAAATATATAAAAAAAAAATCAATAGGAGTCTGAATGCTCAAATTTTTGGATTTTTATATAAATTTCCAAAAAAGTACACTATTAACACACGTGCATGGGTTTTCTCCCACCACCACTTCAACTCAAAAAACATCAATGCATTAATTGTAATTACATCCATAGGATTTATTATTCACTCACATATTTCTAACTATCAAATATATCCAATCATTACTTATACCTTAACATTTCTATTTCATATCAATCCAAGTCTCAAAAGTCAATGTTCCATATTTCAAAATAAATTCATACACCTTTTGTCAAACAGAGTCACAGAAATACAATTTCCAACCATAGCACAACCACAGTAGCCACCAGTCCCCAACAAGCTATTTTTGAATTTAAAAAGGTTCTTATTGAATCAAATATTCATCACTACTACATGACATAACTTGAGCGAAAACATACCGAAAGCAAACTTTTAAAACCTAGGCAAAATAAACAATGCAAAAATGCACTTCAGAATTTTTGCATGCATTTCTATATCAAGTTTAAGTGGAGGGGGAGACTTGCCCGCATGATATATCCTCAAATACTCCTGTGCCGACTGCAACTTGCTTTAATTCATCATCCCCTACAAAAAGCTAGCAACATTTAAAAGAGATACAATATTCACATGTGAGCTCAACAAGTGATAGGGTGCAAAACTGAGTTAAATAAACCTAGTTTTTTTTTTTCAGATTGATATGCATCCATGTCAAAAAAGATTAGTTGGCATTTCAAAACTAATTCCAAAATAAAATAAAATATATAAACACACTTAAAGTGAAATACATGGAAAATATTGAGCTCATATAGATATCATCAAACCAATACAAAAGACACTGTTATACTGTGACAAAATATCTAAAAAATATATTTTGGACAAGGACACAATGTTAATAACTCTCCACACATACTTTTTCTTCCCATTGTTCGGATTTTTTTTTTTGTGAAATATACATGTGTCTTGTGTGCTTTTTGCCCTTAAAAGTGTATGTAAATAAAAAAACGAGGAATGCAAGAAGACACAAACATATTCATTGGAGTAAAAGAGCACCTTTAAGAGTAGTCTTCTCAAAACGAACACTACCAAGATGAGCATTTCTGTCATCTGACTCTAGAAACCTGTCTGGCTTGCGGAAGAAGACAAAGTGGAGTTCCCTTTGATGGGAAACATGAGTAAGCCCTTGTGTGGCTGCTTTAGAAAGCAATTCATATACCCGTCTCCTGATCCTGTTATTTTTCATTTCTATCTTTGCCCAAGTAATGGTTTTGAAAACAACAAATCAGTTCCATGAATAATTCGAAACTAATAATTACAACACTAACCCCAATGTTTTGCCTAATTTCCCCAAAAAAAATTATTGACAATAATTTTACAGAAATTACACTTGAGACATTACAAATAAATCCTTGAGGATTGTGTTTGACTTACAAATACCCCAGTAAATAGGTGCAATTTGAATATAGATAATAAAATGTTAAGGTTGCATTGGAAATTAATTAATTTAAAAAGATGAGTGGTATTTTTTGGTAATTAGGAAAAAAACATGATTTAAATTATTGTCTGAAAAGAATATCTCCCATCAACTAAAGCGTAACTTCTAAAAAACATTTAATGATAAAAGTATACCTCATCAGCAGGCGTCGTTACTAAATCAGCTTGATGGATGTGAATCCTCAAATCCTTAATTCCTGCAACCAGAGTATATCAAGTTACTTCACATTTTCTTTGTGATTCTCTTCTACTTCTTTCAGTTAAAAAGGATCTGAATGAAAATATAAGATTTAAATATTAATGAAAATAGATCATAGGTGTGACTGACAATAACATTATTTGCCTAAAATAATGTTAATGAATAATGGTACAAGATAATCCTGCAGACTAAGAAGACGGAACTAACCGAGAACTTCCCGTAGTTCTTTCGCAGTACAGGCTGCTTGTACTGGTCCACGTCTTCCGACCAAGTAGACTTTCCTGGTTTTTTTTGGTAATTGTTAACTTATGTAAAGGTCTGAAGATTATCCGGATACTTATTTTCAAAATATCATATATGGCATATTAGAAACCTTATCGAGCTCTCTTCTAGAGCATTCAATGCATGGGTTGCAATATCGGTTTTAGCCAATTCCGGTATTGGACGTAAAAGAATCCGAGCAGCATCAAGAGCCACATTACCCTAAAATAAAGTGCAATAAAACAGTCAACGCAGTTGAAACATTCTAGTAATTTATTTTATTTTATTGAAGAGATTCCTTAAACCCTTAACATCTATTTACATTATGAAACTTTCTAATAAAAATTTACTCAACGAAAAATTAGAGACAACTAAAAATCTATTATAGGAAGTTATTCATATACTTTTTCCAAGTACAGTCAGACATCACTACAAAAATTAGAAAACATACAATACAACTTGTTTTGACAAGAAATGATAAATTTCACAAAAAGAATGAAGGAAGACAATTATGTTATAAGCTATGTTTTAAAAAAAACAGCAAATATCACGGGCATCCGAAGATGAATAGAATTCAGGAGTACAATGCAAGAGCAATAATCTGTCTAATGAAACTGAACTTAAACTCGTACTTTTACGTTAAAATTATTTTCCTTTCCTCTGCCCTCTAGAGGTTCTTAAGAGATAATAGTGGTCATCTGGATTAGTAACACTCCATTGATCCCAAATTTATCGGTCTGAATTCCCTTTTGGGACATCCTAAAATTAATCGACACTGAAAGAATCCATTTAGTTTTTCATTTGATCATCAAAAATAACAGCACAACATACAATTAGGAGATACCTGGCCAAGAATAACAGCAGTATCAGTGCTCTTCATGTCTGGATCAAGGTTTCTGTAGTCCGGATGCCCATTATACCACCACACAAACTCTCTTGCAGCATATACACCAGGCAACTCCTGCGTTATAATATAAGATGAAATCAATATATTGATCAGATTTTAATAATAATATTAATCATACGAACCTCCCCAGGAATCCCTAGAGATCTATCACTTTCAGCACCATATGCAAGCACCACCTGACACAGAATACAGCCACCGTCAAATGTATGACAAACTAAATACAAACAACAATCTCCGTCAAACATCCTTTTGCAGGGGGAGTATAAATTACCGCATTGTACATCTGGCGTAACTCAGCCAATGTGATGGAGGTTCCAAGAGACACGTTCCCAAAGAACGAGCAACGATCATTTTGTGCAACCCGAGTAAACTGGTTGGTTACTATCTGTGGCAAATTTTCTGAATAATTAAGCCCATAAGAGAACAATAAGAAAAATCGGATAAAGCACAAACATGATTTGTACTCAGAAGAATGAAATTTCTTTCAAACATCATAATCACAAGACCATATAAGCTTTAAAGCTCAATCTTAAGAAACAGACCTTTGTGTCAGGATGATCAGGTGCAACGCCGGAACGGACTAAACCGAAGGGCGTCGGCAGTCGATCTATTATATCAACTTCTACCCGTTCATGCGTCTTCAAAAGCTATATATAGACAAAATCATAAAAATTCAACAAGCTTCAAAATTAATCATGGAAGGAAAAGAAGATAAAAAATAACGTGGTAATAAAATCACAGATGCATACCTTCTCAGCAGTGTAAAATCCTGCAGGCCCACTACCAACAACACAAATGCGTAAAGGGGTCGAAGAGATAGTACTTAATCTCTTCGAAATCAACCTAAAATTCATCAAATTCGCCATTTTTTACAGAAGGAAATGTGTGATTCTAAGTTTCCTTGAAGCGAGCTCGATGAATTACATGAAATGCCCACTCAGGAAAAGAAAGTACTAATATGGTGGGAGATTCGCTGCGTTTCTTGAGACTGAGATGGTGACGGCGTAGAAATTATAGAAATTGATGGTGGTGCCGGGAGGCTCCGCCGCGAGGTGAAGTGAAGTGTGGGGAATTAGCCGCCAAAGACCCAAAGCTCCGTGCTGGAAGAAGACGAAAAAAACAATGGTCGGTTAGTGGGCCAACTGAAGGCTTCATTTTCTAGGGTGGCAGTTAGTAATCCAATTAATGGGCCTGATCTAGGCCTTGGTGATATTGGGCTTGAGTGTGGTGCGATTACATCATTTATTGGGCCATTAAAAAAAATTAAAATATTAATTTATGTTATTTTATGTTTAATATGTTTAATATGTTATTTTACTTTGTATACTTATAATTATTTAATATTTCATATTTTAAAATAATTTTAAAAAATGTAATTTTATGAGAAGATAAAAAAATTGTAGTAATACATTTCTCTCATAAAAATTACTCTCTAAAAAAAGTATGCATACTTCATTTATAAATTAGAAAATATTTATGAAAGACACTTCAAAAGGGGAGGGAGTATCAAATTTTATTTATAAATTACAAAGTAAATGTAACTATTATTATGAGATTGAAAGAGCACAACTATTTTACGAATTACTACAAAACTATTCCTTCTATTACAAAGAAATTGAGATACAGAGTGTTAAATGTGTAAATGAAGAGGTGACCATTAAATTGAAATATCAATAAAAATAAAATGTGATTTTTTCTAAAAGACAAAGGGAGTAGTGGAGTACTGTAGAATTCATTTTCCATTAACAAAAATCAAAATTCCTTGGATACCTGATTTGTACCATAATAAACTAATTTTCTTTTCTATAATTTTAAACTTGTATAATAATTTTTTCTTTCTTCATTCAGAATCTAATCAAAAGTAGCCTAGATATTATCATTACATGGTAGAAAATTAGTATAAATAATAATTGTCAACAAACAAAAAATAGTTTTTAAAATTTATTTTATTGGTACAATAATATTAAAATAAATAAATAAAAATAGTCAAAAGTTATACACGTTGGTGTGAGTTCAATTCCCATGCGCCCACCCACATGTCGCTCCTCCCCTTTCATAAATTTACACACACACCACACACACTAAAATCTACATGTACACAGTACACACACTTCTTCTTCCCCACTAAATTTATCCACCGGAATCTTTTTTCTCCCACCAATCCAGGAAATTCGATACTCCCGCAATCTATTCGACGCCGTTACGAGCGTACCCATTTTCAAATACGACGCCGTTAGAGTGAAAAAATGGAGAAGGTAAGCGATGGATTTGTGAGGGCAGACCAGATCGATTTGAAGAGCCTAGATCAGCAGCTCGAGAGGCACATGAGCAGAGCACTGACTCTGGAGAAGAACAGGAAGAAGAATCTAGAAGGGGATGATGCTGATTCCAACTCCGCCGGCGGCGGAAGGAGGCGGAGGAACGAATGGGAGATCGATCCGTCTAAGCTGATCATTAAAGGTGTGATTGCGCGTGGCACCTTCGGGACCGTCCATCGTGGGGTTTACGACGGTCAGGATGTTGCCGGTCAGTCACTGCCTTATTTGCCCCTCCTTTTTTTTACTCATTGTTTTTTTCTTCTGTAGGCTGTAGCTGTGCAGTTATAAAAACATTAAATATAATGTTTCCCCATAAATAGCTGATAGATTGAATTATTGGCGTGTGATTATTTTCTCAGTCAATTATTAATTTAGTAGCAGTAGGATTTTCCTGGTTAGTCAACGTTTTAATGCTTCATGACTGTTTGTGGGGTGGTGGTGAACTCTTGCATTAGCCTATTTTTCCCCATTTATCTCCTTAATTTTTACTGTATTTTTTGTGGTGGTAGTTGGGGTGGGGTGTATGGAATGTCACAATCAAGAATTCTTATGTAATCTGTGACTTGTGTAGTTGTATCACAGGCTTGGATTGGATGTGAAGGTGACTACAATAACTTGGGACTTTTTTTTTGTGCAACTTTCTTGTGTATCAACCAGAATTTTGAGTTCTAACTTATGGAGCAAAGAGCCGAAGATAACTGAATCAGTTGTTTAGCCGTGAGACGAGAGAGGCTATTTAATAGCGATAGCAAATTAAAAAAAAAAGGTGTGGGGGGTGGGGGGAGGGGTGGGGGTGGGGGATACAGTGAATTGGACCTATATATCCTTTACATAGTGTATGGATCTTGTTTTCTGCTTGGATGCGATCTTCTGTAGTTTATTTTTTTTATGTTGACTTTCAAAGAACTTGATAAGGATTAATGACTTCAAAATCCGGTTGTTACAAAGGGTGTAAGAATGCGTGTGTATTCAGTGCATGTTTTTGACTTATCCTTTTTCTTTCTCATCATGGCAGTGCTTACTAGAGAAATAATTACCCATTTGGTCAAAGAGAAACAATGAGATAATAGGCCCGTTCCTGATACACATATGATAAAGAAGTGGGAGTTACCCACTCTTGATAGCGATAGTTGCTTGATATAAATATATAATAACCGTCTTTCTGGATGAGATAAACTTGCCAATTTGATCTAAAATCAAGAAAGATGCATCTTGCTAATAATCCAGTAGCCTATGTGGCAATTAATAGAAACAAATGAATGCATGGTTCCCACTGTTAGTTTTCTTTCCGTGTAAGATAAATTTAATATGTTATCTGACTTATTACACATTTTTAATTCCTTCCTTTCATCCTCAGTTAAACTATTGGACTGGGGGGAAGATGGGCATAGGATGGGAGGCGAAGTATCATCTCTAAGGGCAGCTTTTACTCAAGAAGTTGTTGTGTGGCATAAACTTGATCATCCTAATGTAACAAAGGTTAATATTACAGTTGCTCATCACTTACCCACATTTTCTTGCGTAGGTGTTGTTTGGTACAGATTTGTTTATCAGAATAAAAATTAAAATGACCCAAGTGTGATGTTGAACATGATTTAATAAATGTATGCATATTTTGGATTATTTGAGCGGAGTAATCAGAATCTTGTTTGACAATAGCTCTGTATCTATGTCTAACTGACTAACTATCATATAATGATGAAAGAATTTCTATGGAACCATTTTTTTTTGTTAGCTTAATATTTACTGGGACTTGAGATTGTGTTTTGTTTCACATTACTACTGTGCGCCATTTGTCTGACAGATGTCAAACTGTTTTACAGTTTATAGGAGCAACAATGGGCTCTGCTGAACTTAACATTCAATCTGAGGATGGTCCCATTGGCATGGCTAGTAATATATGCTGTGTTCTTGTGGAATATCTTCCGGGAGGTGCCTTGAAAAATTACCTCATAAAGAACAGGAGAAAGAAGCTAGCATTTAAAGTAGTTGTGCAGATGGCACTTGATCTTGCTAGAGGGTTTCTTGCATCTGTCTTTTTCCCTGTATCTATTTAGGGATAATTACAAAATCTACCTCTAAGATTATGCTAATTTAAAATAATAAAAATAAAAAATACATTACCTTTCCAAGTTACAAATATCCCTCTCTTGGGAGGTGCACTTTGATAAAGAGGAACAAATATAAAGTGGGTATTTGTAATTATCATTTTTTTTCTCTTTTCAAATTAGATAAACCTAGGGGTAGTCTTCTGTAATTAGCCTTATCTATTTACTTTTTATTCTCATTCAACTGAACAAGAGACTCATTCATCATCTATTTTCATCTGAAGTGCATGGTAAATATTTCCTGACTGTGTAGGTTAAGCTACCTTCATTCTCAGAAGATTGTTCACAGAGATGTCAAAACAGAAAATATGCTTTTAGACAAGACACGCACAATTAAAATAGCTGATTTTGGTGTTGCTCGAGTTGAAGCCTCGAATCCTAATGACATGACAGGGGAGACTGGGACCCTGGGTTACATGGCTCCCGAGGTAAGCCCCCTGTTTGAGCTGGATATATCGTACTATATTCTATACTATGCATTCTTTTACTCATATTTTCCTTTTTTGGTCAAGTTTGGAACTATTGTTTGTTAATGATTACTGATACTATCGATGAGGTTTGTTCAAGAATTATAAGTATTCCCTTTGGCCCATGGCATATGCTAATTTTTACTAATTTCACTTTGTCAAATAGAATTAACACAATTTTGAAGGAAAACATTGTAATTTGGAAACAAAACTTGACTTTTGTGTTTGTCATGAAGCTAAACCTTAGTGGTGTTTTTGTAAGTATTTATACCAAGTTAAATTGGTTTGCATGTCCATAACAATCTGCAGGTTCTCAACGGCAATCCTTACAACAGGAAATGTGATGTGTATAGTTTTGGCATCTGTTTGTGGGAAATATATTGCTGTGACATGCCGTATCCAGACCTTAGTTTCTCCGAAGTAACTGCAGCCGTTGTTCGTCAGGTAACTAATATCTCCGTGCTAATCTGATGGATAATTTGCGAAATTCACACCTGAGCGTTAACATATAATCCCAACAAAAGAGCACAACTATCTTTTTATTGCAAATACCCCTGCCCTTGTTTTTGTTCTGCTTACCAATTAGTCAGGGCAATTTGTAAAATAGAAACACATGTTAGGGGGTTGTTTTTTATTTAGAAACTGTTTTTTTTTCATTTGTTTTATATTTTTAATTAGGTTACACATCATGGTAGAAAGTAATACCCTTTGGGTGTTGAGACCTACAAAAACAAAAAGGCGCAATTACAAAAAAATTATCCCTGAGATTTGAATCGTTGTTCAAATTAAGGGGCTAACGTAAAACTTAATTCTGTAAGATTTTTTTTGAACGTGTCAATGTCAGACAATAAGATCTCATGTCAAATCACTGTAGTTATTATTTTAGTAGCTGGTTTATCTCATTAACCGATAATATATCCGCAGAACTTGAGGCCCGAAATACCTAGATGTTGCCCAAGCTCCTTGGCAAATGTGATGAAGAGATGTTGGGATGCCAGCCCAGATAAAAGACCCGAAATGGACGAGGTTGTCACCATGTTAGAAGCAATCGACACTTCAAAAGGTGGAGGCATGATCCCGAATGATAAGCAGCAAGGTTGCCTCTGTTTACGGAAGAGTCGTGGCCCGTGAAGTATTCCATAACATATGTATCATGATCATCGTTTATGTACTCGTACTATACTAGGTTGTTCCTGGGCAAGAATTGTTCTTGATAGCAGATGATATGAGGGTGTACTGCTGCATCCACAACTGCATGTTAGATTAATTGGAATTTCGTATCAAAATCCAATTGATAATTTTTTATACTTTTCGAGAGAATTTCAGATGTGGTTCTACTAGAAAATAAATAAAATGTAGATATTACTTGGTCCACAACATGCATTTTCAATATTTATTGTGTCGTTTATTGGTGTAGATGTGGTTCCCATATGAAAATCGGAGAAAAACAAAATTGATGAGAAATCAAGCACGAAAGCAATAGTTTATAATGTGAACTTTGAATTATGTTGAAGGTGATGTTTTATTATTTCTTCTCAATCAATGTTTTTTAAGAGACGTTTTATACATAATTTATTAATGAAAAACAAGCATTTCTTTAATCAGCATTATTAGTAAGGTTACAAACTATAAGCTATGATAGTCAGAAAGTGATAAAAATTACAACTTTGATGAAGTACCATTCAAAAAGGGTTGTTTTTAACATTTTAAATAAGTTGAGGATGCAATTTTATTAAGATATGCAAGACCCTAAAGGAGATTTTTATAATATAAAAACTTCAAGCCTTATTGTATGCCCAGATCAAGGATTAGCCTGTAGCCGTAGCCGACCCTTTATTATACTTTTCCCTTTATTATACTTTTCGAAAAAAAAAACAATCAATGCCAATATTATAATCTCAAACCTCAAATTCCTGGGAACAATATAAGAAGGATATGCAATCTAAACGATCCAGCTACAAAATAGGATCGACATCACGTCTTAAGGCCATCTGACATGACTAATGGTATACAATGGGTCGTGAGGATGTCCAATGTTGCCTCTTTTGCGGTCTTCGTTTTCAGGACAACAATCTGCACACAACACATAATAATTTCTTTGATTCAATCATCAAACAATTTAAACATTATACTGAACATTGGCGCAACAGGAAAGTAAAAGTCAACTACGAAAGATACACTTGAAACTCAAGTCATATATATATATATATATATATATATATATATATATATATATATAAAATTACAAATGGCCCCTTGATTTTTTTTTCTATTTCACAAATTGCGCCTTCAAGTGGGGATATTTGATTATTTGTTATTATGTTATGCTAAACCATATGGTAATTCCAAGTCGAATTTCAAATATTAGAAAGCCCACCTGCTGTAATTCCAAGTCAAATTTCAAATATTCGTCATTGCAGCTCTCCACCATACTAGCCAAGCTCTTCAGATTCTTTATTGGCTGACCATTAAAGGCAAGAACCTAAATGTGTTGAAACAAGAGAGTTTATAAGAAACACAGCATAAACAGGTAGATCAATTCAAGGTGATACCAAGACTTGCATAAAAGACGAACCTGAGTGTTGGCAATATCCTCATATCCAATATTGATGTCAGCCACGAGAACCTACATACAACATTTTCACGAGGAACTAAAGGTATGTTAAAAAGTCCCCCTTAAAAATATATTGAAATATTTTTGGTGATTTGAGGATGAACGTGAGAGACTACAACAACTTGTTCGTCTAATGATTGCAGCATCGCAAATAAGAGCTTGTCCAACAACTTCACTGGAGCTTCAAGGCCATATTCTTTCCCATACTAAAGTGTAAAATGAAAGAAATGAGAAAATAAGAAGATACAAAGTTTCTACAATAGTACATATACTTTGTTTCAACTTTAAAGAGCACGATAAAATACTCCAAAAGTTTCCAAATGATACGTAAACAAACTCTTTAATAAGCATGTTTCTTAGGATTGATACTCCCAATGCGAAACTTAACATTATGGCATCTGGAGCCTTTATAGATGATTTGGTAAATCCGCACAATGTGCCAACGAGCAATTTGCATGGAATACTCAGCATTGCAGGTTTTCTATTTCTGTCTCTCTTCACAAATGGCAATTCTTATTCTTATTTCAATGCAAGAAAAAAAAATCAAATATAAAACGGAAACTTGTACACACATATCCATAGTTCTATGTGATTCATCACATCATAAAGAGACATATTCCCAACACACCCAGTAGGCATGAACACATTAGACATAATTCACTCACACAGTTACCCAAAGAGAGAAGAAGGTGAGAGCTCTAATGGTTCACATACTGTATCTTTTATAGTGAAGGCTTAAATACAGCTCATTTACAGATGATACAGTTTACGAGTTCATGAGGAAACAAGGTAAAAAGTAATACCATCATAATCAAGAAGAAAAAATTTACAGCACCTAATTCCTATAGTTTTCACTGTAAAGGCTTAAGCAGTTAAGCAAATAAAGCATAAAATGATTTAACCACCATTGATTTAGACTCACCTCAGAACGGAGATACGGAACAGAAACTGTTGTAAAAACAAGCCCAGCAACGATGTAATAAGAAGGGGGTCTATCCTTGATGTGAGCAGGAATAAGACGTCTCTGAGCCTCAAGTGTGACTCTAATCTTCAACCTTCTAGAATTACGGAGAACTTTTATTTCAGCACTATCACCTGTATATTTTTGAGACACAAGGTAACTGAAACCTATGCGCTCTCCATGCCTAAATGGAACTGCAAGTGACCAAAAGAAAGAGTCAGGAGACTCATCAATAAATACATTCTCCTCAAAAAAGCTTGTGGCAACAAAATTATGGTTAAAAAAAGCTTAAGGAGGGTAATAAGCATCTGAAATTAAAATCACTACGGCTTTGGTGTGTTGGATTTTCCCAAAAAAGAAGATGCATCTTGCTAATGTAAGCCCCCAACATTAGTACATTACTTAAACGAAGCCTACATGCTTTCAGAACGCTAGAGGACAAAAAGGTGTAAATTCATTTATTGGCTTAGATTCTGAATGTTGCTACAGGTAGCCAACTAAAATATCTAAAGTAACATGTGTACTCAAATACAATGGGACTTCAATAGTGTAATGGTATTCTTCTATCATATTGAGAGGAAATATGAAAAATGAACTTTAGATATTCAACAGTGTATCGTGTAGCTGGTAAAACAGTTGCTTAAGTCAAATCTTAAAAGCAGCAGAATAATAGTTATTTAAAGACATAAAATTGTACGAGTATATCTATGAGACGTTAAATCTTACCTGTTCCATCATTAGCAATATCAAATTCATCAAAGCTAAGGATGATATCTGATGGCTTCAAAACCTTGGACTGTGGAGAAGTTGGGCCAATTCTACGTATAAGAACACCCTTCTCGTTAGGTTTCATTCCCATGGACAACCGCAAGTCCGGATTTTCCATCTTCTGCCACTCAATCCCCATATTAGGAAATCCTGCCACAAAAACAAAAACAAAATATCATGTAAAAAAAAGGATTTCGATGATTTGATTAAATCTTCTGCTACAACTTAAATCATGTACGTTGCGATTTATATCAAGTATTCAAGTATCAACACATATGTCCCAGATATCATCTATACTAACTAACGTAAAATTTCTTCCCACCTAATTGCTTACTCAATAATTGTTTTTTGAACCAATTAATGTAAAATAAAGTAAAAATTATAGTAGTAATTAATGTTTTTTACAATTACCAATAAGAATATCTATACTATGTGTAAACAAAAACCTTTCCCCTAAATGTAATTCAGTAATGCATTTTTTTCCTCTCGACTGATATCAATCAATAAAAATAAAAATGATTGTAATATTTGTTTACAATTATTATATTTTTACACGAGCGAGTTCATACAATAATTCATGTATAACGATTTATTATAAATTAATTTTATCATTGTACAGAGAAACGCACGGGTGTAAAACTAATACCAGTATAAGTCCCATTCTTCTCAAAATCTTGTATGAAGTGCATGATGACTGGTGTTGGTATAACATAACCAATATTCTCCGCATCGTCGTGTTTGAGTGATTGAAATGCAATACCAACACAGATTTCCTTGTCATCGAATGCAGGTCCCCCAGAGTTCCCAGAGTTTATAGCGGCGTCTATCTATAAAATCAAGAGCTATTAACAAGATATAATGCTATTATAACACAAAGATAGATGGATTATTTCAGTTGCAAATAAACTACCTGCAACCCCAGAAGTTCAATGGATCCATAAACATACGAGAGAATTTCTATTCGTGAGACAACCCCACTCGTGACAGAGATTGTGTCACCGCCAATTGGATAACCCACAACTGTCACAGCATCTTGAAGTGCAGGTAGATCGCCAAAAATCAACTGGAGATACCCCTTCCCAGAACTCATCATCAGCAACTGTTAGTAAAGCTGCAGCATCATACTATCCAAAATCAGCCTCATAAAGTAAACTTTATCAAATAATGAACTAAATATATAATCGGAAAAACCTCACAATACATCCAATAACATGAACATTATTACCATGAAAAGTTTATATTAATTCTTTAAAACCAAAAACTTAAAAGAAGATCCGTACACCATTTAGGTCACTAGTATTCCAAACGAGTTTAGGCTCCACTTCTTTAAAATTTAGATAAAATGTAGCGTACATACACAGATATACACTAGCCTAAACTAAGCCGAAAGTTTTTCTTGAATATCCTAATTCGATGTCAAAACCTCATAAACCAACAACTCCAAAAGATTTCGCTTTCCGAAAAACAGAGCAGCTAGTGTACATTCAATTAGTTTTCATCATGAAAAATGATAGAGATAAAGAGAACATTATCCTCACCGATGTCGCATTCAGTTCCAATGGCAAGGACAGTAGCGAGATACTTCGTATCGGAGCCTCTCTTCTTCAACTTAGCCTGAGTATAATGCTGCACCGAATGTGCATTAGTCAAAATCCTCCTCCCACTAATCACGAACCCGCTGCTGCTCGAACTGAACTGGCGTTTCCTCTGCCACGGAAGAGAGAAATCCGGCTCCGTGTGAACACAGAAAACCTTCACCACCGAGTCCATTGAGGGGGAAACCCTAGCCACGTCGATTTCCTCGATAACCGTTCGCGGTAGGCGGGGTGGGAGTGACAGTAGCTCTGCCGTTCGGAAGTTCAGGCATGCTGTGTTTCCGGGGTCGGCCGCGCCGACTTGGTTCGAGTTCTCTAGTATCGGAGGAAGAATTGGAGGTAGCGAGAGAACGCGGCGTTGTTTTCGGCGTCGGTTGTGGCCGAGGAAATTATGGTATTGCTGCCGTCTTCGGCGGATATCTGCAATTGAGTTTGGTGGAGGCGGCCGCGGCCGCGCTTCCTCTTCAACTTGGAAGCGCCGGACATAGTTGAAGAGAGAGCAAAGCGGCGCGGAGTAGGGCCTGAGCTGATGGTCTCCTACTATGATTTTGGGCAAAATTACAAATTTCAATAAATCTTTCATCGGTTTTAATAGAGTCCTGTGATAAATGGTAAGATGTATAACTATGTTTTTTGTGCTCACTTATAAAAATATATAAAGATAGTGTGAGTTTTTTACACCAATTCCTATTGAAGTGCCTATTATACCCTTCAAATCTAAAAGAAAAAGATAAAATAAATACATAATCAGTCCTCCCCTCTTTTCTTTTCTCTCTCCACGAACACTGCCGCCTCCATTTTTTTTTCTTCCAATTTGAACAATTCACCGGAGATGTCATCGACGGAGTCCGAACATGAGGAGCAGGAGCACGAAGTCGACCATGAAGAGGAGGAAGAACCGCGTCTCCAACCTCCGGTAATTCCCGAATCCGAAACCCTTTTTTTTCGATTTTTTTTTTCGAAATTTCGAGCAATGTAATGGATGTTAGGGTGATTTAGATGCTTGGTTGAGTTCTTTCTTGTGTTATAAGTGATTTAGAATTGTAATTTTGAGTTGAATTGTCTGAAATTTCGATTTCTGAAAATGTTCTTGACTGCTCGAACGGATTGCTCGATGGCAGTCGACTAACCCCATCGACTAACCCCATCGATTAACCCCTTCGATTAACCTCTTCGAGTAGTCAGCTCTTGAGTACTCGAATGGGGTTAATCGAATGGGTTGGTCGACTGTCTGTACTCGAATGGGTTGGTCGATTGGGTTACTCCAATGAGGTTGGTCGAATGAGGTTGGTCGATCGTTTGTTACTCGATCGTGTAACACGATCGAGTAACAGGCAGAAACCTTTTTTTTTTATCCTATTAATCTGTTTTTAATTGCTTCTTCTCCATTTGTGCAGGCTGGTTTCCGATGGAGGAGACCGAATTTTGTCGATATTTCGAGAGCGATCAATTGCGGCGATCGACGCGGCGTATTGAGAACCGTACAAGATACTCTGAGGGAGGTGGGTGGGGACGAGGGCCTCGCGGAGTACGAACAGACGTTTCTGTTCAGTCAGTTCCTTCCAATGCCCAGTGCAGACCGATCGAACAAGCCTCTACACAAGCTGCTATCGAGAGAGATCGTTAGCAAGAGTAGAATACCAGAGTTTGAGCACTGGTTTGCTATCGGGGATCGTATTGTGAAGTTTCGAGCACAAGAATACGCCCTGATCACCGGCCTGCGCTTTGGGGATAGTAACTTCGATCCCACAGACAAAGGTCATGTAGCTCCCAGTACAGGCATCCATCGGAGGTTATTTCGTTGCAAAATGATGAAAATTGAAACACTGCTCAGTTCGTTCAAGGATCAGCGGAGGATGGGCAACGACCTAAATGATTATTTCAAGGTTGCCAACATCTTGATTCTCTACTTCGTTCTGATTGGTCGAGAGAAATTGGATGTCGAGAACTGGGCCTGGACACTGGTGGAGGATCACGATGGCTGGGAGTGGTTTCCTTGGGGTTCTTACACGTTCCAGAACTTCTCTCACTACATCAGCATTACTGGGATGGCAGCTGATCAGGCCGACAAAGCGGCTTATCACTTTTACGGTCCAGTTTGGGCCTTCCAGTGTTGGGCCTTCGAGGCCTTTCCTGCTTTAGGGAGACAGTGCGCTACTCAGAGCCGAGAGACGCGAAGGCCCCGGTTTTTGCATTGGACGCAGAGGAAGACTAACTTCGATTTCACGGATTACTTTGAGGATGAGCAGGTAACCGTCAATCTGTTTCGTTAATAATTTTGAATTAATAATTTTATCGAATATCTAATAAATATTTTTTTGTTATTGTTTTCTTTTAGCTTGAAGTGCACGAGACCCTCACACCGACACCGGAGGAGGAGGAGATGATGTATTACAGGAGTTTGACTGAGGCCGGTGAGCTGTATGCCGTCCCGTACCAGCCTCCCCTCCGCTTAACTCACGCAGCGGCGCCGGCACGAGCACCGGCACCGAAGAAGCAGATGGAGAAGAAGAAGAAGAAGAAGCTTGTGGACCGTGTGGCCGAAAGCGTGGCCAAGACATTCAAGAAGGCGGCGACAAGTATCCGCACACGTGACGATGTCACGCCCAGCTCTTCAGCAGAGAGACAAGAGAGACGTAAATCTCGGAAAGCTCGACATAATTCTCCTCCTCTTCGAGGTGCTTCTCCTCCTCCTCGAGTTTCTACTCCTCCTGCTCGACATGCCACTCCTCCTGAGTCTCGAGCTGGACATACATCTGAGAGAGTGGTGGACGATGATCCACCTATTTATCGTCGGAGTGACTTCGAGAGGATCTTGTTCGACACATCCGAGAAGGGATTTACGACTCACATCGTGAAGGCCGTCACGGAGAGCGTGACGAAGAGTGTCACGGAGAGCTTGCTCTCTAAAATGAAGGGCTTCTTCGGTATGAGCCGACACTCGCAGCCACGGCCTTATCCCTCGAGACCAGTGTACAAAGAGCCTTCCTCACCCCCTCGGAGTTCACCTCCTCGTCATTCCTACCACTGCGAGGACATTGTTGTGACTTCTTTGCGCAGAGCACCAGCTCGATTCTCGACGTCGGCGATGCCTGACCCCCCGCAGTATTCGTTTGGAGATGCTGACGCATGGATGCGTTACCGCATGCAGCCCCAGCCCCAGGTGCCTCCGGTATTTCCATTTGAGTATCCATTCGAGAGTTACCAGATGTCGGGTCCATTCGGTCCATTCCAGGGTCCAGTCTTTCCATTCCAGGGTTATCAGATGCCGCCACCGGCCTATCCATTTGAGTCCTCCAGCTACCGCACGCCTCCGTCGATTGTTTCTTTTGATCTGGAGACGTCCAGCACGCCGACACCACCTGTTGTGGTCGATGTTGAGACCAATACTGGGAGAAAGTTTGATATCTTCTCAGACCTAGCTGCTGATGAAGAGGAGGGTGACGACGAGGATGACGGGGAGATCGGGTGCTTCACTGACGAGGATGACGACGACGAGGAGGGTGACGAGTCCGAGCAGGATGACGGGGAGAGCAGCCTCGGACCTCGTGTTGTTCAGCCTTCCAAGTACTTGCGTAGCCCTTTCATCCGAGAGTTCACCAGGGCACGCGGTAGAAGAAGCTGGAAGTTGTACGATGTGTACAGAGCATCGGGGCCCGATTCCTGCGTTAGGGTGTGATGATTTGATCCTTGATCAGAAATTCTTCGACGATGTAGAAAATTCCTCTGTTTGGTTCAACTCTCAGGTAATATTTTATATTATAACCTTGTTAATTTATGTTTAAATATTAACAACGTGTCAATATTCAGGTACTCGACTTGTATATTGCGTTCATGAAAGTAAAAATCAGAACTAGGACAGGGGTGAAGAGTTACGTGAAGCCAAGTGGGCACCAGATCTTCGGTCCCAACTTCTTCGTAAGTGAATGTCTTTTATCTATGTTTGTTATATTTTACTTTTATCGTGTTCTTACTGACATAAAATTTAATATTTATGTCATTTTCAAAGAATGATTTCTGCCTCGAATACGGGAAACAGAAGCATACAGGGACTTCGAATGATTTCAAGCTACGATACAAGAATTGGAAACCACCTCAGCGTATGATAGACATTGTATCGGGTCCGAGTGGTGCTGAGCATGGTTGGTACAATATCAATCAGGTATGTTAACTGAATTTGAACAATCTTTGGTTTCTATGATTTCTTATATTTTCATTGTTTGTATTTTCATTGTTTGTATGTAAGGTGGCCATGATTTGCAACATTGATAACATTCACTAGATCGTGGCGGTCATTGATTTCGAGAACTGGACTGTCGAAGTGTATGATTCAATGTTCAGTGTCAGAGCTGCACAGCTGAAGCCCCTGACAGATTTGTTGCCTCGATTGTTGAGAAGCGCACACTGGTGGGAGCAGCACTCTACGTGTAAGATTCGTTCATTTCACTGTGTAGTGTAGTTTTTTTTATTATATGATATTGACGTGAGAAGTGTTTCATTCATTTCAATGTTTTATGTTTCAGGGAGCGTAAGAGTTGTGCTTTCAAGTTTAAACTGATGCCCAATGCTCGACAAATAATTCAACCCGACGGAAACTCGTGTGGACCGATTTGTTGCATGTACAATCGGCATTATTACGTGCATTTTAATTATTACTGCCTTTTTAGATTTGTATAATTTACGTGGATTATAATACAATATAATATTTATATACAAATTTACTTATTTTTAAACGTACGTACATTTTTTAATATAATATAATAGTATTAATACTTATATATCTATATAATCTCATTTATCTATGTAACTAAATAATGTGACGGTGATAGTGTCTTTTGTTTTAATTTGTTTTTTTTCGCGTGATTTGTATTGTCTTATTTATTCACTTAATATTTATATAAAATTTGAAATCATACAAAATATATAGCCAAAATCATATAATTAAATTCAAACATTGAATCTGGATTAAATTTAAAATTATATATAAATTTTTATAGGTTGAATTTATAAATTTAGAATATTATTTATAATTATTAAATTAATTATATTATTCAAATTTAGTGTTTGAATTTGATTATATAATTATTTGATAATATATTTTGTATAATTTCATATTTTATATAAATATTAACTGAATAAATAAGACAATACGCAAAAAAACATATTAAAACAAAAGACACTATCACATTTAAGGTATCGTTAGATTATTTAGTATTAGGTATCGTTAGATTATTTAGTATACAGTGCAAGATTGCACTTACTACTGTCAAGTTCAAAAGTAGTCATTGTGTTGTTGGTCTAGACTCTAGACCAAGTTCGATCACACTTCAAGAATAATCGACAGTAAAATCATTAACCATAACTGGAAAACCCGACAAGGTTTTGACAACCGTATATAACAACACAAGCTAAAAGGAATACACCCACCTCCACAAATTCGCTTATTGACTACAAAGTCTTCATCAAGTACCGGCAGGGAAGTAAAGCAAATAGGAAATATTTCAAGTAACACGACTTATTAACATATTTTAGTGCATACAGACCTTATGTTGAGCAGTAGATATACCTGATGAGAGGCTGCAACTTAAAAGTACAAGTGAGCTACCCCGATTAGAAATAAGCACAAATACTAACACCATGCGGGATCAACAGAGCTGCTGTATCAAAATTCGGTAAAAACCTTACACCAATAAATATGTATGGGGAAAATAAGGAGGAAAAAAAAAAGATTAAGCTTCAAGTTAGGTCTTCGACTTCCATAAATTCAAGATCCAGCAGCCTCGTAATGGTTTAGCCATAGACATTGCATCGAAGTATTGTGCACATCAATCTTCAGTGTCCGGGCACCAGAAGTTTAAGCTTTCCGACAGTTTAAAACTATATACAGATGTGAAAGGACTCAGTACAGTTTCGGAAGCTTTGTGCATGGAATGCTTCACCATCGTACACTTAAAATTGCAGAAGAGATGGCATTGCAGACAATCAGACGCAGTCTACTATCAAACCACTCGGCCGACTCCTACAAAAGAGTTAACCAGAAGGGCAATGGTTCAAAAATCAAGACTAGGCAACTTCTATAAAAATTAAAATGGTTTAAAACTCTAATGCAAAAACGCCGTACATCTCCCAACAGCAACAAAAATAATTCCCCCACATGCATAAGAGGAAAAAAAAAAAAAAAAGGAACTTCCCAATAAAGACAATAGCCAGTTTAAGTTAAAGGACCAGGGATTCGCATGCCCTCTTTGAAAAACCTATTGTACAGTTTGATACCATACCATTCATAGAAATAGAAATCTGCCTGTTTCAAATATTTCAAATGAAATAATTTTCTGCTTAATTTCCAAAACATCATCTCGTTTCTCGTTACTAAACATAAATATGTTCTTAATATTTGAATTTCAAATATTTGAAATATATTCTTGTCTTTCACAACAAAAGCCTACAATAAAAAAAATCTCTATAGAGCAAGTGAACATGGGAAATAATACAGGAAAAACCACCACAGGTGCCCTGGATGTTTTCAAAGTTAATCATCAAGTAGTTAGTCATCGTGCAAAAACAAGTATCGCTAACACAAAGATATAAAAAGATGAAAATGTGTTAAATCTCCAAACATCCTATTATTTATTATGCATTGCATAGGGAAGAAAAAACAACTTACAGGATTTTACGAGTTGGTAGATTCTACTGCCATGAAGAATGCTTATGTCTGAAGGATTCATTGTCCACACCTCCCTCAGGCTCCTTCCTTTTCAAATTACCACCTGAACCTGAAAACATTCGAGCCTGCTCCTCCGATAGAGCTTGCAAACTGGCAACAGAATGTTGGCCTGGCAAGAGAGAAAATATCTCCTCCTTGGAGTCACTTTCCATGGCTAGAGGGCCCGCATTAAGGTCCAGACCCTGTCTACCCCACTTTCTGTTGCTCGTCCAACCACCGTTATTATTAACGTCGGGAAGACCAACCACATATGGCCTCTGAAACTGGGGTGCAACAGAAACAACAGGCCCCAGATATGGAGAATTTACCGGATGCGCAAAAAGCCGCGCAGCAGATGAAGAATCTGGATAAGAGGTGCCTCCAACTGAAAATGAGGATGTAGGGAGAGGATAAGTGGTCCCAAAAGGAAAGACGGGGAATTGGAAAGGACTGGATGGAAAAGGCACTGCAGGAGATGATGACAACACTGATCCACGATACAAATCAGGATTAAATGGACCGACTCCAGCAGCAGGTCCAAATGTTCTCTGGGATGCACCAGGTGGGATAACTGGAAACGACTGCTCTCCCCGATCAGGTAATATTGATGTGGTTGAGAAAGTAGTCCCGGGAGGAAACCAAGATGAGAAACTGCTCAGCCCTGGACTGTTCATTGTAAGGCCGGCTGCAGAAGGCTGTCGTGAAGCCACAACACCCTTGCCTGGTTGGTAAATTGAAAAATGCTCTGGTGCGCTAGCATCATCGACTGCGGGTCCATTGTTGAGATCAAAATCTCTCTGAATATGAAAACTACTAGCTGGTTTACAATGCATACGGGATGCCTCTTCATGAAAACTGCTGCTGGTGGAGCAATGCCCGGTATCATTTGCTTCACCAACTAGGTTCAAATCAAGATCAAGCCCACCAGAACTACAAAGGGGCATGGAATTTGATGCATTGCTCTTCAACGTGACACAGTTACTTGGCAAATTAGTTGTTGATTCAATAGCCAAGCCAGAGCCCCGACAACCCATTTCCTCGAGTACCCTCTCGTCTGGAACATTCAGGTCAATATTCAAAGGAAAACGGCTATTCTTACTGGTTGATAAATCAGGGCAAGACAAACGTGATGGACTGTGTGTCATTTCAACAGCTTTTCGGGGCTCAGCGGGTCGAAATGCACTAGTAGCAGCAGATCCCTTCCATCCAAGCTCCACTTTACTTCTCAATAAGTCGTCTGGAGGAACATATTGGCGCTTGGCAGCAGAAGCTGCTGTAACAGAGCCAGAATGGGCACCGGGAATAGGGTTCACAGAAAATGGCGACGCGTTAATCTTATGAATCATGGTTGAACCAGAGGATGTTGACGTGACTAACTCTCCACAATTCCCATCATCAGCACCTAAACCTTCGTTTAAGTCAAACTCCATTCTTGTGCTGGGATCTGTGGCACCGGTACCAGAGGAAGAAACAGCTCTATCCTCTTCTGCTTGAATTTCATCAGACTTAGATCTTATCAACTCAACCTTAAGAGTCTCATGGTCCACAGGACCAGGACAGTGGCTCTCCTGAAGTGAAATATGGCCGGGATTCTCCTGTTTCTTAAGATTATCCTCCTTACAGTCATCGTTCAGACCAGGAGATGTGGAACATGGAACAGCTGTACCATTGCTTTCACCGGCTGCAGTAATGTCCACTTCCTTATCCAGCCTTTCTGACTTGCCCATGAAAATCTTTATATCACACCCATCAGTTTCTTTGGCATTGCCAGCTTGTGACACTGATTTCTCACCACATTTGGTCTGGTCAAGATTTTCCTTATCACCAACTGTTGCAGTGAATTTCTGCTGTGAAACAAGTTTCCTGTTCAATCCTTCACCTAATGGCTTTTCTTCCGAAACTTCAAACATAGGCTTACACTCGTCAATGCTCAAATGATTGGTATTGTCCTTTTCTTCACTCAGTGTCACTATTTTTTCACCACTTCCACATTTTGAAACACTATCAGTAATAACATTACTGAAAGGAACCTTCTCCTCACTAACATCATTTGATTCACCCTCCCTTGTGTTTTCTATAGCTACGGAAACTGCCTTAGATGTAGTACTTGTCTTTATATTCGACTTCCCACCAATCTCTCTCGTGATAGCATTACTTCTCAAATTCATACCTGAAGAGTTAAAGTCTTTACTGCCATCTCCAGATGGTATATCTTCAAAAGAACGAGATTTATCAGATTTTCCATCAACAGAGAACGAGTCTATAATAGCCTGTTTCTTGTCATCACACTCAGCATCATTGTGAAGCTGATCATGTACTACTGTGGGGCATTCTTCAAGTGACGACCTAGATTTTGCCTCATCGCCAATGCAAACTTCCTCAACCTGACGGTTACTTCTTTCAGTAGAATCAGTAGGAGAAACCACATCAGATCTGGATATTTCTCCAGCAGCCACACTAGCAAGTAAGTTCATCCCAACATCATCTCCGAGTGATAATGAAGAAGTCGCTTCGGAATATTTAACACAACTCTCAATTAAAGCATTCATTGGGCTGAAAGAAGAAGCATGCAAGTTTACCAACCTCGGTTGATTTGTTGGAGGAACTTCGATTACTCTTTTCGAGTCTTCAGTGGTCATGCTTTGCTCTTTATCACAAAGAACTGCATGCGACTCAGCACCTTCGGACCCAATCAATACATCTTTTGGATCATTATTTTTCCATGCATTCATGTCTGACACAACATTACTCTGAGATGTGGCACTCATTTCCTTTGAAGCAAGATCAGACTGCTCATGTTTGTTCAAAAGTGTTGGAGAAGAAGCTTGGTTGCCCATAGTCATAGGATCTATTAGAGAGCCTCCAGAGACACATTGTGCAGGACTTCTTACGCGGTTTGGTATCTTTACAATTATCTTGTGAGTATTTCCTTCGCTACCGGGCCCCGCAACAACATTTTCACCGGCTATTGCAGAGTGAGATAACTTCTCTGCAGCAGCACTTTTGTGGGCTGGAGAACTTTTGTTAGAGCTGATTTCTTTCTGACTTCCGGTTGCTGACTTTCCAGGAAAACCACTAATCTTTCGAGAACGAGTAGTAGTGCTTGATATCTTATTCACAGTCACTGAACCTGAAGTGGAACTCTTCAGGTCATCTTTAGTTGAATAAGACTGACCGTAATTATGAGACTGATTAGAACTACTACTCCTGTCCTCTCTAATTTGAGGGGTATCAGCAATGCCCCCAGCAGAAGTTCTGGGCTGGTTCTCCTTTCCAGAAGCAAATGATGAAGCAGGTTTCACAGGCCCAGGAGAAGAGGTTTCATATTTCATGCCACTTTTCCCAGGAGACGACCTACCTGAAGAGGTTTTCGAGGCGGAATTCTGAGTGATTGTGCTTTTCATGGCAACATCAGACCCACCAGGATTTCTGCTCCCACCATGAGAAGCCTCTGGCAGGTGTGACTTTGAAGGCCAAGCAGATACAGCTTGGGTTGATCCAGATTTTGCATCAATACTTATCATTTCAGCTTCAACACCTTTCTTCCAAGTATCAACTAAAGTTCGTGCTTTTCTCTGTATATCTGTATTTTTATGAGATCGTAAATGATTCACAGACCTGCCAATGTTGCACATTTGGAGGGCTTGAAGATTAACTGGAAGCTTATCCAGAGCACGAAGTAAAACCAAAAGAAATTCCTCCACTGATCTATCACCATCTTTTGAATTATTACCATCACCCATCTTTCCTTTATGTATATCCTGCAGCCATTCATCCAGTACAGGTAAACCTCTTAGTTGCACAAACCGATTGAGGCAATCGACTTTATCGGTGAAAGCCATTACAGTTGCAAGCATGGAACGGCTAACTAAATCCAATTTTCTCTCCTTATCTGGTTGCATCAACTGGACAAGTTTCTCAACCCCGTCCAAACTCACTACTCCACCTTTTTCTGTAATTCGAGCAATCTCAGATTTTAAATTGCTTTCGGTTTTGCACTGGATTGAATCAACATCATCTAGCTTCAAAGAACGTTCTCTTTTGAAAGAATCGGCACCATGATCACCCCTTTCCCTCTTCTTTCCCTTGGCTTGAGAAGGAAAAGAACTTCCACTGTTTTGACCACTATCAGAAGCTTTCAGTTGTGAGGTTGAAGTCGGGCCATTGGCTTGCTTTGGAGAACGACCACCCGATTGTAAAGTCACATGCATTTCTGTCCTAGTTTTTTGTAAAAGCTGATCTACTTCTTCTTGTTGGTCCTGGGAAATCACATGGTATTATATATGAGTATCGAAAAGTTATGAATCATAATAAAATTTTCCAACCAATAACACCACCACCAACATAAAGGGGGGAGCACAAAGAACATAAATAAAAATGGAACACCGTCTGCCATATAAACGGGAAAGCAAACAAACAAGAAGCAGGAAAAAATAAAATCAACATGTTTTGAGAGCAGCAACTAACATTAGCATAATGTTGATCTGTTAGCCACCCTAAAGTCTTGTTTGCAATATCATAGGCACGTCGACAAACGAAAGAGGATGTCCCGGTAGGAAGTTCAACGCCTCTAGGAAGAAATGCTACTTTGCAAGGGTGGAGTAGAGATGTCGCAGGAATCTCGTTCGTCTGAAAGGAATAAAAAATCTCGTTCGGTGCACTGTCCACCCAAATGCCTTTCCCAAGCTTAAGATCAGAAGATCGATAAAGCCAATTGACACCTAGCTGCAAATTATTCTCTTTTTTCAATGCCAACCAACGAATTAAACCAACGAAAGGTTGGGACTTTTCAGAAAGTTTAAAAAGGGCACAATTTCCGACAGAGATCTTGCGACCATCCTGCAATACAAAATTTGAATCTCAAAGCCCAAGAAATAAGTGTTAAAGAATAAAAATATAAACAAGCTAGCTCGGAAGAAAGCATAAACAATCGCATGAAAAATGCACAAAAAAGTGCAATTGGGGCAAGAAAATGTTGTAAAATAGTTTTTAGGATGAAATTTTGAGTGAAATATTGAAGTAAATCCTGCTAGTACAACAAAACATACAACTAGATCCTCACAGTCAATAACAATGGCAGTATGGCATCGAGAATCATTTCTTAATTTATCAATAGTTATATTTGGCATATACTTATCATTTTTTATAACAAATCTACTTTTGCAATCGAGAAGTAACCATCTATGTAGTTACTAAAACAAGTCTATGCAAGTAACTTAAAAGCTTGTGTCCATTTTCTATGCAGAAAGTGTAAACAAAAGTGTTTAGTTTTCTATGGTTCAAGAAATTGTATTTTTACAATCAATGCCCTCCTATTTCTGGGTAATTAATTAGTACTGCTGCTACAGCCCATAAAGAACTAATGTCCTGATTTATTTTAAATATATGCATAATATACACTGCGTTTACTACTCATACAGAAATGGGAGACACTAGTTGATAAGGTCGAAAAAATAATCTAATGAAATAGTTCGACAGAGAAATAAGCATGAACCTCACAAAAATTGTATTTAGTTAGATATGTAGTATATTTTTAAACTCAGACTTCACCTTCTACTACCGGAAATATTAGTATTAAAGATACCTACCTATACAATAATGAAGTTAGAGTGCATGTATAGTACATCAACCCATTTGCGTGATAACAATAGCTTTGCATACATCAATGCCTTCACTGTTCCATATTATTTGACACAAGATAATGACAGTAATATTATTGGGATTAGGGGAAGATGTATGATCACTCTGGTGTTACAATAAGAGAAACTTTATAGCAAAAAACATCATGATAATTACATTTTTTTATTCAATCATGATAGCCACTGCAACTACCAAACATGAGAAAGTGCTGCCAAAACACATACTTCAAAGGCAGGTTGGCAGCTACAATTTCTCAGGCAGAAACGTATTTATACATCTGCATTTACTAATCAAAGTATTAACGAAACTCGTCAGTGCTAGAATATTTTCAGACGGATGCATTAAATTTAGTCATTATTACTTGCCAAGAAAATGTGGACCTAGCTCTTGTTCCTATGAACATACTAAGGTGGATTGGTGGTACAATAAGAGACAACCGAGAATTAGGACAAAATTAAACTACACAAGTTACGAGAGTGTAATATGCAGAAATAATTCCTCAAAATGTTGTGGCCTTACCGTAACCCTGGACTATAGTCTCCTATTAATAAAACTCAAGAAAATGACTGTTGTTTTCAAATTAGAAGTACATCATCATTGGTGAAGGTAAATAAAATTAACCTACATGTAAATGACCCTGATCTGATTGTTGAAATCCAACCCAATTTACGAATCTTTCGCAACAGAAAAGGACAAAAATCCCACTGAACTATGAAACATAATCAATGTGCTCGCTTTCAAAACCCATATTTCGAAGATAATTTAATTGTAAATAGAGAATAATCACCAACTAAACTCCAAAAAAGCCGTTGTCGGCCTTAATTCTTTTCAAACGTTCATGTCTTTCTGTCTACCAGACATTCTATGAAAAGGTGGGTTGCAAGCATGAAAATAGATCAAAACCTATGAATAAAGTGCTTCACAAGATTCTATTTTTGGGATGAAAAACCAAGAAAATCATAAAGAAAACTTTAAAAAATGAAAGGATACAAATTTTTTTTTTTAAAGGCAAACAAATAATAAAATTTAGGTACAAAAATTCACCTTGAAGAACGAATTCGAATCGGCTGGAATTACAGCTGAGTGCATATGCCAAATGATACTTCTCTCTGGACTTGCGCTACTCCCCTCACCTTCACTCCAAACCCTCCAATGCATAATAAAGATTGCTCCTTTGCATTTTCCCCAAATTTAGCACAATAAAAAACCCTAGCTTCAACCATCAATTCCGTCAGATCCACCTCGAAATTTTTCCCTCTTCTCCTCACCAAAAGAAAACCTCAGTTAATCCAACTCCACCAATCCAACCCATGTAAAAAGAAAAACCTCGAAATCCTCAAATTCCCAATTCGAAAAAAAAAACCTAGATCATTCCAGTTTTCGATTCCACGAGCTCGAGGATACGAACTGCAACAGCGGATTCAATACCACGATCTGCAAAACAAATAACGAATCAAACAAAACACATCGGGCTCATACGA
Source organism: Euphrasia confusa (assembly GCA_954870475.1). NCBI lineage: Eukaryota > Viridiplantae > Streptophyta > Magnoliopsida > Lamiales > Orobanchaceae > Euphrasia > Euphrasia confusa. The sequence goes on from OX940960.1 coordinate 36,262,089, forward strand.
ATTTCCGATCCGAATAAAAGGGTCGCGGACAACCCTATATAAACAAACGGGTTCACTTACTTTTATGCGAAAATCCAATCGCATAAATAAATGGAGGAGAAAACCCTGATTTTCTGAATCTGCTAATAATAAAGAGATTATCTGCCCAAGACCTTATGGGAAATGATAAATCTGCAAAAAAAGGAAAAACTGGGAAATGACCAAACGGATGGACGGAACGACGTAGTTTTCTATTTTATCAATTGGTGCTTTGATTTCGGTGTATTTGTGAATCTGATCCTTTTATTTTTGAAAAAAAGCACTTTTTTCACAACCGGTTTGGCCAACAAAAATAAATAAAAATAATGATAAAATAGTTGTTGTTATAAACTTAAGATAATTGAGAGATAATAATAAATTAGGAAGAGACACAATATGGAGAGGAGAATAGAATTGTTATGAATTGTTGTATTCATTCATATGGAGGAGACCCCTTTATATAGGATACAATCTAGGGTTTCTGACTTAGCCAACAAGTCATTCACTATAATATAATAATATTCATAACACTCCCCCTTGAATGACTATGTACAGAATTGCTGCCTCGTTAAAACCTTGCCAGGAAAACCCAGTGGGACAAAACCTGAACGAAGGAAAAAGAGTACAGCTTGCTCCCCCTGATTGTAATCACCGAAAATCTTTGACTTTGTGATCAATCAGTCTCATTAAAACCTGTAATTAATAAAACCATATAGGAAAAACTTAGTTATTCAAATATAAATTTTGGTCTTCAGGACACAACCTTTGAATTGTCGAGTTTCACGTTCATTTGTATCATTGTATATTTTTCGTCCTTCTGGACATGCCTTTACCAGACATCTATTGACTAGAGCATTCGCAATTGCTATAACCGGCCGGTAACTCTTCTGGAGTATATTAAATGCATCTAGTGTTCAATATACATTTCTTGACAAATGAACAATAATGTGAATTTCAATTCACAATCATTTGAACTTCAGGTTCTATATCTCACTTTATCTCGGAAATAAACTCATATGGAACATTCTGATGTTCTCATTATTATCGAGTTGAGTGATGTACATGCCTCGTTAAAAACCTCGTTATAAAACCCTGTAGGAAAAAATACTTGAGGAAAAGAGTACACGACATTCACATTTATATTGTGGTGATTGTCTCGTTAAAAACCTTTAACTAAGAAAACCCCGTGGGAAAAACTTAGTAGAGGGAAAAAGAGTGCAATCACTGGTCTTCAGGACCAATCACTGATCTTCGGGACCTTGTCTCAATATCAATTTTGTCCATAATACATGTAATATGATACTATACATGTTCTGATTTTCATTTCCTTTCATTTCAGGAATTTTAAAATCCATCCAAGATTTTCATGTATGTATCTTTCTAATAACTTCTACATGGTCAAATCATACATTTCGATGCATATATTTATCGTTGTTGCTGCCAGAAATATTAAGTAGCGGAACTTAATGTCATCATCCTTAAATATATCGAGTTTCTGCGAAAAACTCTTGAGCAACTAATCTCGCTTTTATATCTCACCACATCATTACTCGTTTTTCTTACGAACACCCACATATATCCTTCTGAGACAATATTTTGAGGTGTGTATTATAGAATCAAAATATTTCTTCTATTTAGCGAGTCATGCTCAACCTCAATTGCTCGTTTCTATTTCTTTGAGTGCTGCCGGCACACTATTATTGATTTAAGTTTTGGATCCAAATTTTATAGAGCAACTCTTGAGGCAAATATGTCGTTGACGACTTTTTCCATGTTGATGACAATTCATTCTATCAACCAAATCTTTCATCATTTTCCAAAATATTTAATTTGGTTGTTACGCAATCCCACAATTTTCTATTATCATGTGCACATGCTTTTTCAATGGGATTTCCATCTAACTCTCTCTTCAGGAGATTTTGAGGGTGACTTAATTTATTTGTATTTCTGCGGATTTATTTTATATTTTCAGATCGATCTACTACGCTTCAGGCGTATATTAGAATCAACATTTGAGTTGATCTATTTGGTATTTGAACTCTTATAACTCATTTATCACAAATATATGTGATTTTGTCACACCTTCATTAATATGTAAATGACTTTGGCAGATTACTTGCTGAATATTGCAAGTCACTTATTTTCATGAACTTCGGGTTCAATTGATTGCTGCGTGGATCAAGAATTGAAGATCTTTTTCATTCCATGAAATTTCTCGGCATTTATATTTTTTATATTCTTATCTCCCCCTAATGCCGAGAAATGATCTTCCTTAAATATGCAAATCAGCGTAATTGCTATAAACCGATCTTCTGGATCGTGGGCTCGAGATATTTAATATACCTTATTTTCGATTATGCCCGTTCATAAAATATGCTTTAGTGGTGATATGAATATAAGCTGCATATTAATTCGCAGATGGGAAATGTTTGATTCATTTCCACGCACAATCATTCATGATATGCATCATTTTCAGTACATTTGTAGTACTCGTGGGGATAATTAGTAAAAGTCTTCCGGAGATAATTAGTAAAGTTCTTCGGGAACCACTCTTAACATGCCATCATTTGCATAACATTATATATCTTTACCAATGATCATTGAGATCAAAATATTAGATTTAAAGTTGGTCCTTCCGGGATCACAATAAATCTCACTATATAATTTTCTCAGCAATCACATTAATAAATTGGAATCGACTTTTCGATATTCCATGAGTACCCACATAATACATTTATTCTCGATTTTCAAAAGATATCCTTCAAGGATAATTCATACGTAATCATTGTTTCAACAAGAACAATGGTGTTTCACTATGAGTATTATGATGTAACTTTATTCAAAACATATAATGTTATGAACTTTGCTTCTTCGGGAGCAATCAATAAAAATACTTTACACTAGAAACAATTTGATTTGATATTTCTGCGGGAATATCATATCATAATATTATTCAAAAACATTTAAAAACTTATTGCTACTACGGGAGCAATTTAATTTGTTATTTCTCGAATAATATCAAATCAGGATGTTCTTGCAGAACGATCAATATAATATTTAAAATACGAGTATATGTTCTTCAGGAACATTCAATTTTATATATATATTAAGAATAGTTGATTTGATATTACTTCAGGAATATAATGTGACTCAAACTTGTGAGTTGGATTTCATGGCTTAATTATATGTCTCAACATATTTAAAATCTCGTAATCCAATGTGGAGTCAATCATACCACGTTTTGGTAGTACGACCAACTTCGGGTGATCGTATCTTTCTTTTAAATCTTTCCACAAAGCTAGTGGATCTTTCACGGTGAATTTTCAAAGATATTATTCGAGATTATTAGTATATAATCATAATCAATTTGATATTGATATTTCTGCAGGAATATATCATATCACGATATTCTTCATGAATATTTAATTTTTATATTTCTTCAGAATATAAAATAATGTTCTTCAGGAACTTAAGCATAATTAATTTGATATTACTTCAAGAATATCATATTATAATGTTCTTCGGTAACATATGATATTACTTCAGGAATATCAGATTATAATGTTCTTCGAGAACATATGATATCATATCAAGAATATCAAATTATAATGTTTTTCGGGAACATATGATATTTACTTCAGGAATATCAGATTATAATGTTTTTCGGAACATATGATATTAAGAAGAAGGGAGTAGAAGTAGATATATTTATTATTATTAATAAATATAAATATAAATTCTTACTTGATTGGAACTTCAGATCAAAACGTAGTTGAAATCTTCGGATCTTGATAGTAGAACTTCGATGAAGAACGCGATTGAGCTTTCGTGCTGATAACGTGTTACAAACTCAAGATAATTGAGAGGTAATAATAAGTTAGGAAGAGACACAATATGGAGAGGAGAATAGAATTGTTATGAATTACAATCTAAGGTTTCTGACTTAGCCAACAAGTCATTCACTATAATATAATAATATTCATAACAGTTGTAGTATTGTTGCGACTAAAAAATGTAATACTAAAATTGTATTCAAAAGTTAAAAATATAAATATAAATTTAAGAATATAAATGTAATTTAAAATAAATATAACAGTAAGTATAAGTATTAATTTTTTTAAGTATAAAAAATATGTAAAAAATAATGAATAATAAAATATGATTACAATTGCATTCTTTTGAAGATTTAGCAAAGATGTGGAAAAAGTCTTGGATTCTAATTTCTATGGTGGTGTGATTTAGATTGATGTAAAGTGAAATTAGATTATTAAAAATCTTGTCAAAATAATAGTACATTGTAGAAAATAAATTGCTAATTAAGAAAATCTACCCAATAAATAATCAAATCAAATAGAAATCAATTCAATTGGTCAAAAGTGATTTCCTTCTCTTTTTCTGGTATAACTTTAATAATTTGTCAAATAAATGAGTCAAAAACATGTAAACAAATGAGTGGAAATTTTCATTTTTAAACATGTCAAATGCCTTTTATTTGGCAATGACAAATTAGAAACTTTAGGAAGGATGAAGTATATAAAAAAAATACTTTTCAAATAGGAAATGTCACAATTTTGAAAAATATTTTTCATTTTAGAATATAAAGTGAAAAAGAAAACACTATATTTTTGGAAAATAAAAATACTGTACAAGTTGTTGATTGATAGTAGTAGTATCAAGTATGATACAAACATGGCTTATATGAATATTTTTTATGAAAATGGCAATTATTTCGAGCTCGATTAGACTAATAATCAAACTAACCGAACCGAAACAAATTTTGGAACAAAAATAAAAGTTATTCAACTTTCATTATCATTGTTAAATTCCAAAAAAAAAAGATCGGCTTCGTATCTCCCAAAGAACTGATACATCAAACTAAAGGTTATTACTAGTTTCACCCCATTTGCGACGACCCCATAGTAGCCCTATATATCATACGGGTCAAGTGCTGCCCGAAATAACACGACAAAGAAAGACCAAGTAAGGCCAGGTCAGCCACCCAGCACAAACCAGGCCACAGAACAAACAAAGACGTAAAAAGTTGGGAAGCGGTCATAAGGCATTGATCATCCTTTTCATCTCAGATGACCTCCTAGGATCTGCTTCCTCGATAGCTCTCTCAGTTAGCACGTGCTTTATTCGGCACATTGACTTGCGTACCTGTTCAATGAAAGCCACGGAGGATTGATTATGCATCCCAGATTTTTTTTGGGTTTTAAGAATATAATAATCCCTGGTCGCCAATCTATCAAAGGATGTCTATACAAATATATTGATATTTAAAGTGATGGAAATCTTGATTATACATAGCACGTCTAAGGAGAGTTCAAATCTCATAACACTGAAGTTGATTAACAGTAATGTACTAGAGATCTTATGACAAATGATAGGTATCAAAGAGATGGCGAAAACAATGTTGCGATTTTACATTATCAGGTCTGAAATCAGACATACTATCTGATCTTATTCGTGCTATTTGTGGACAGAGAGTCAATAATTACAATTAGGTCATGTATGGAAGTTATATTGGACACAATTTAAACGATTAGCAACCCAGATCCTTTGATGCAGTTGTTTGGTAAACATGTTTTGATTGGCTTCTTGGATCTAAAACACTGATTAGAAAAGGCTGGAAATAGGATTTGTTTTGTAGCGAGTATTGCAAAAACTGGGCTAAACAACAGTTTTATACGTACTAAATTTGCTAAAAGTTGCACCGTTACCAGAAACCAATTTTATAAATCAGCTAATGTATCGATAATTTTATCATGCAAAAATACTTGTCCTAACTTGTGAATAAAATAACATTGTGCATACTGATTTACAGACAAATCTTACGGAAAAATAAGCATTGTGCATACAGATAAATGGAAGGTAAGAAAGGAGGTTGCAATATCTGGTCTTACTACAAATGTACTATCCGGACTTACATACAGTACATTATTTGTGGTCAGAAGTAAAAAAATTAAATTGAATAACACTTAGCTAGCATGCATTGTGTGTTTCACTATCTTAACATTATTCCCAAAAATAATATAAATGCATACCATTGTTGTTTCAGCCATCAAGATATCGACACTTGGACAACTATAACAGTGTTTGGAAATGAGATATCCTGCCCTCTAAATTTTTTCCTAAAGGACGACCACTACCATAATATTTCTACAAGCCATTCAACAAGAATAGTGAAAAACAAATTGATTGAGTTTTCAAGTCAATATCAGCAATGAATTACTCAAAAGTATAAGTCAGGGTAGAGACTGAATATTCGTTTTTAACTATCTTTTGCTGTTATTATAATCACAAGTGAGCTCCAACTGCTGGAGAGAGATGATATTTTGTCAAAACTAACAAAGATTTAGAGTAAAAAAAATCTATGTAAATTGGCCAAAAAGAATATGCATAAAGTACAAATAGCCAGCACAGTCAACTGTCGAGATGTTTTTGCAAGTGTAAAAGGAAAAAAAAAAATGGGTGACTTATAGATTCAACTGTTGAGTGTGAAGGTCGATTCACGCCGGAGAGGACGAAGAAGACGATTGGAGAAGACGATCGGGGAAGTCGGTCAAAGAAGAGGGGTAGTGGTCACTACCCCCAGAGCAGCGAGCGCTGCCCTTGTCCAGGACCGAGAGCAGCAGAAAGCAGCGACCGAGCAGCGCTCCTTCGAGCGCTTGGGGTAGCGCTGGGGTAGCGGTCGCTACCCCCCTATTTTCTGCCAGCGGGATTTTATCTTGTCCTCCAAGTTTCCCTCCCCTATTTATACCCTATGCGATTTATTAATTAGGGTTAACACCTACAGCTATTAGAATTGATATTATAGAGTTTACAAGCTTGTAACGGGGATCTATAATTGTTCTAATAAATCATTGCAGCCGGAGAAAGTGGACGTAGCCCTCGTTAACAGGTGAACCACTATAAATTTCTTGTGTCTTTTATTTCGTATTTTTCGTTCGTGCGTTTCGTGTTGCTTTTCAGGAAGGGAATTCGGACGCGAATTTCCCAACATCAACAACACTAAAATTACTTGAACTTAAAACAAAGCGTTAAAACTACACCTTTGGAATACGCTCTGGGTTGGGAAACCGTAGATTCTGAGCATGCAGCATCTGGCGCTGCGTCATCAGCATGTTCTTCTCTTTCAGGAGAACATACCAGAGTTTCTGAAGGTCATCCCACGACTTGAGACGCAGTTCAGACGCCTTCCAGCCCCGACCTATATTACATATAAGAAAAAGAGGTTAACTTGTGCTAAAAACATACAGTATTTGCTTCTTCAAATGGTAAATATCGACATAAACCAAACAAATAAGCATTACTTCTTGTTCCTGATGAAGATCTATATGTATATCAGTATATGTGAATAAAAACGGAGCATTCTGCAGTTTGAGTTTAGTCTGTAAGATTTTACAAGAGAATGAAACTAAATTTCAAAAAAAAATATACAAATACAAATCACTATAAATTAGATGCTAATTTCAGGTGTTTACATAGATTGAAAGTTGAAACAACTAGTGTGCACACAGCCACACACAAGCAGCTGAAGATCATATTAGCGGTATTGAGACTTTGACCAATTGTGGTCACAACTCGCAAAGTAAATACAAGACTCAATGACAAGCAGCACAAGTCGAAGGAAAATAAAAATATATACACATATGTCCAAAAATTTTCTTTCCAACCCAACATCTTAGCATAATGGTATTAATGTACGATTCTTCACCACCTAACCAAATTGTGCGTCCGTGGGTAGAAATTCAATTATGGGGCAGTAAAAAAAAAAAAAAGAATGAACCATGAAAAGCAAAAATCACCTCGCAAATGACATAAGAGGAGAAAAACATACAACACGAAAAAAGGATAGTATTTGTACCATACACAACGGGCTTTTCGTCCTCCGGGTTTCGGTCAACCTCAAAAAAATCTTCCAGCGGATTGTGCCTGGAAACTGTAGAAGCAGAAGCAGCAGCAGCAGCAGCCTCTGATTTGGCAGCAGCAAACAGCGTCCTCCCAAAAAACCTCGTCAGAAACATTGGCACTATCTCGAAGGCTACCAAGATTCTACATATTAAATATACAAATAATAGCAGAAAATCATGAACCCCCAAACGATAGTAGCATTTTGAGCAAATTGAAAAAGGAACAAAGCACGCACGGAGATGCACATTCACACAGAGCAAGAAATTCTCGTAAATGAAATGAAGATCAAATTCAATTAAGTAAAGTAAATTCTAATCGGTAACTTAATTTTCTTTACCGGTGGATCGGAGAGATTCTGAAAAAACTCGGAAGGCTTAAACCCTCAGCCCAATTTGCACTCACACAGCTACTTCAATGCAAATATAATGCACATATATATAGGGTGAATTTATTTACACCTCTAGTTTTACTATACACGCCCCTCTTTTAAATCAACCTCTCTAAATTTACTAATTTGATTAGTACACCCCTTAAAATCTCAAAATTACCCTTTCTACATATATAAAAAAAAAAGTTCTTAACGTTGTGCAAGAAGATAGAAGATATAATGTCATAACCATACATCGTAATATACCATACAAATTAACTGAATTAGGTCTCACATCAATTTGCAATTGAGGGAAATACATAAATAAAGAGACACGTATAGGTAGTGCCACCAATTCGATTTTCTTGCTTCCTGTAAATTCTATACAATTGCTCGGAATCGATTGCTGGGATACTAAAATGCCACAGGATATATACATTTCCAGCTTCCCCTTAAAAACCCAGACCAAAAATCATAATAATTGATGAGAATTACACTGAAACAAAAAAAAAAAAAATTCGAATTTTTGCTTGTTTTTTCAATGGCCGAAAAGGGAGACTCACAAAACCACCAATAATTTAATAAAATTTGCAATTTTTTTCCTTTTAAAGCAAATATAATATCGATGAACATACAGAAATCGACATGTAAATGTGGGAAAAATAAAATTTTCGCGACTGTAAAATTAAAGCATTTGTAAATTAGGGTTTTTGCTGTACTTACAAGTGTGAGAACTGAGAAGCGGGCCCGGAAGTGGAGGAAGAAGGAGGTGAAGAACGATACAGATGCGGTGAAGAGAAGAGCGTTTGAGGTGAAAAGGGTAATCTCGGTATTTTTAGAAAGAGAACTTAAACTGTTGAAATAGGTTCCAGGCCCAATAATAGAAGTAGCCCAGTTATGTTTGGGCTGAAAGTATCTTGATATTTATGGGCCTAAGATTTGCCCAAATCTTAAATAATTTTAAACAAACAAATAAATAAATAAAAATTGGAATGAATGAATAAAGAAAGTAAGACAGTGGGATGCTGATTCGAAAAGCTTACAAAAAGAGGTCAGTCACCCCCACACCCTTTTAACTTTATAAGAGTATGAATTAAAGTGAGTGAGATAGATAAATAATTATTTTTTATATAAGTTTCTAGTAATTTAGTTAATTGAATTATATTATATTATATATTTCTATATATATTGGTGTGAAACAAGTAATAACATGCATGTGCATGTGCATGTCCTTTCTATTTCGAATGTTATTGTATGCATGTGTGATATGATGTGTGTGTGGATTGATGGGAAAATTACATGTGAGGAATATCCCACACAAACCCCTTCTTTTCCCTTCTCAAAATATGACTGGTTTTGTACGAGCAAACAAGAGGATCCGAAAAAAGACAGAGCGAAGAAACCAAAAACCGAGCAAGTGATTGGTTGTAGTATCTCACCGTCAGACAAAATACGTAGAAACATAGATATAACTCCAGAAACGATTATTGGTAAACCCAATCGACCCCACAATGCTCGCATTTTGACTTGCAAGGGATCGAGATGACTGAGTATTAAAATTGTTATTTTAGTGTCATTGGCGGTCTCATGAAATATATTCATTCATATTTTTCATTAATAAATCAAAAAAAATGATCAAGAAGTTTAATTATTTTTACCAGTATACCACCATGAAAATTACCAGTTGAATATGGAATATATTGTGCGGCTGGAATAATAATTACGAAAATTAGCTAACTCAAAAAATACAAAGGGTGACTTCAGTCTCACATTAAAAGGAAAAGGGCCCATACATAAAATGTCTTTACTCTTTAGTACTTTTTGTCACGTGATACAAAGATTAGGCGTAGATTTAAAAACGGATCGTGTTGAATTTAAAAAAACTAGTACCACTTCCCGTGCGATGCACGTGATTTATTTGTTTAAAATAATCTAAAATTTTATTTAATCTCCAAAGTATTTAGCCAAAAAATTATTAATGGATTAAGAAATTATGTTATTTAATAATCGAACTCTCACTTAAATTTGTAAACTTATTAACAGTTATCTTAATTATGAAAATTTTATCATTTTCAAAGATTACGTCTGTTTGATGTAATTTATAGTGTGTAAGCTTCTTGGTGCATAGTCGAGTGGTAAGATTTGTGCTAATGTTGGTGAAATTCCCCGCTGACGCAGAGTTCGGATCTCGGATATGACAAAATTTCATTGAAATAGTATGAAGTTAGTCCTGAGATTAGACCTATTGGCTCTCTCCCACATGTGTCCGCTACTCGGGCACATCCCTCGATTTACATCATACCCGATTGAGACTTATTGGCTCTCTCCCACATATGTCCGCTACTCGGGCACATCCCTCGATTTACATCATACCCGATTGAGACTTATTGGCTCTCTCCCACATATGTCCGCTACTCGAGCACATCCCTCGATTTACATCATACCCGATTGATGAGCATCTGGTCTAGTGGGAGAGGAGTTTCTCGTCTCTGCATTTCTCGAGTTATCTAACAAATACCTAAAACCAGTGGGAGAAAAATCAAAATAAATGGAAAATAAAAATTATAAAGATTGAAAATAAATAAAAATATAAAAAAAATTGAATTTATTTAATGAATATAAAAGGGATGGGATGACATAAATGTAATTATATTAATATAACGTACGTTAATATAACTAAATAATATACCTAAAAAGTTTGATTAATTTTTTTATTAGAAAATAGGAAGAGATCGAACGGTTAATTGAAATTAAATTAATATTAATGAAATAAAAAAGAATAATATAACTAAATAATATACCTAAAAAGTTTAATTAATTTTTTATTAGAAAATAGGAAGAGATCGATTTTTATGAGATACGATTAATTGAAATTAAATTAATATTAATGAAATAAAAAAGAATTTTGAGAAGAAAAATATAAACGTATATATTTAAGATAATTATTAATTATTATTACAAAAAATATATAATTTCAAATTACTATTTATAATTTATATATAATAATTTAAATATGCTTAATAATATTACTATTTATAATTTATAATTTATTTATTTATAATTTATAGTGTGAACACAATATTATTATTGTCTTTTATTGGTTCACGTGGCATTAGTGGATCCTGAAATTATATATGTATAGATGAGTTTAATTTATATATTTAGATTGTATTTTTTCTGTATGTTGTAGGAACGGACGATGTATAGTATGATGATAACGAGAATACCGAAGAAAATAAATTAACAAATAATAGAGAAGACAAGAATTTACGTGGAAACCCTACTGGGAAAAACCACGAGAGGAACGACGAACAATTCACTATAATATTACTTCACGATTACAAGGATGATATACGCTCTAAACCCTCAAATCTCACGTAATAGTTATAGCTAAAAAAATTGGTGTGTCTTATTGTGTCTATGGAGATCCCTATTTATAATTGTAGAAAACTCATAAAATAGGTATTAATAGGAATAGGAATTATAATTCTTTCCTATTATAACTCAAACCTCCTAACCAAGTTAGGAATTCAAAAAGACTTATTCCATAAGTCAAGAAGTCATCAAAGAAGCTTATAGGGTCGAAGAGCACGCTGAAAAACCGATCTCGGTTAGGAAACGGGCGCGTCGGGTGCAGACTGGCGCGCCGCGGTGAATCTGGGCGCGCCGCGCTGGGTTTACACTAAAACCCTAGCGCGGCGCGCTGGGAGCTGTCGAATTTTTGGAGCGCGGCGCGCTACGAAGCTTCTTACCTAATTACCCCGTTTGCGACCCCGTTTCGGCTCGATTCCTTAAGCGGTTTTGAGTCACATCTTTACAAATCTCCACCTTGACACTAAACCGCGAACTTCCTTCGCCTATCGTCTTCCTCCAAAATCCCCTAAGGGCTTAATCTCTCGATCGAAGTCCAACCAAGCTAGAGCAAAGCTCAAACTTGGTTGTGGGTAAACTCTTCGTTAACATGTCCGCCGGATTGTCGTGAGTACTAATCTTACTCACCTTAATATCGCCTCGAGCGATCACCTCACGGACAAAATGATAACGAATATCAATGTGCTTTGTTCTCTCATGGAACACTTGATCTTTTGTGAGACAAATAGCACTTTGACTATCACAAAAGATTGACGTCGTCTTAGAACTCATCAAGAGTTCCCTAAACCAACCTCTCAACCATAGAGCCTCCTTGCACGCCTCGGTGACCGCCATATACTCCGCCTCGGTGGTTGATAAGGCCACCGTACTTTGCAAGATAGCTTTCCAACTTATAGCACACCCACCAATCGTAAAAACATACCCGGTAAGAGATCTTCTTTTATCTAGATCACCGCCATAGTCGGAATCCACGAACCCTCGCACTTCTTCTTGATTCCTCCCGAACACCAACTTCTTGTTAGACGTACCTCTCAAATAGCGCAACACACATTGCACCGCCTTCCAATGCTCTCTTCCGGGATTCGCCATATACCGACTCACGGCACTCACGGCGTGGGCCAAATCCGGACGAGTACACACCATGGCATACATCAAGGACCCAACGGCATTGGAATAAGGGACTCGAGCCATATCCTCGATGTCCTTCTCCGTAGCCGGAGAGTAAGCAGAGGTAAGTCTAAATTGTGTTCCAAGGGGAGTAGTTACCGGGTTCGCATTCTCAAGGTTGAACCGACGTAGCACCTTCTCTATATACCCCTTTTGGCCAAGATACAACTTGCCATCTCTTCGATCTCTTGTGATTTCCATTCCTAGAATCTTCCTTGCCGCACCAAGATCTTTCATCTCGAACTTCTTACTAAGTTGTGCCTTGACTCTCTCCACCTCCGACTTATCCTTAGCCACTATCAACATATCGTCGACGTAGAGGAGAAGATATACTAAAGACCCATCACGGCCTTTCCGAAAATATACACAACTATCATAGGAGCTCCTTCGGAAACCATTCTTAACCATAAACGTGTCGAAACGTTTATACCATTGTCTAGGAGACTGTTTCAAACCATATAAGGACTTCTTGAGAAAACACACCTTGTTCTCTTGGTTTGAACCCTCGAACCCCTCGGGTTGGACCATGTAGATATCTTCATCGAGCTCCCCATGTAGAAAGGCCGTCTTCACATCCATTTTCTCAAGCTCCAAATCATGCATTGCCACAATGCCTAAAATCGCTCGTATCGAGCTATGCTTGACCACCGGTGAAAACACATCATTAAAATCTACTCCGGGAATTTGACTAAAACCTTTAGCCACCAATCTCGCCTTGTATCTCTCGTCCTCAACCCCAGGGATGCCCTCCTTCTTCTTGAAGATCCATTTGCACTTTATGGCCTTCTTGCCTTTAGGGAGATCAACCAACTCCCAAGTGTCATTCTTATGAAGAGACTCCATCTCTTCTTGCATAGCCAAGACCCACTTACTTGAGTCATCACACGCAACCGCCTCGGCATACGAGGAAGGTTCCTCATACGAATCAATTTCATCGGCTACATTTAGAGCATAGGCAACTAACTCATACTCGGCTAACCTTTTGGGTGGTCGAGTCTCTCGTCTTGGCCTATCTCGTGCTATGCATTGCGGCTCCATCTCTTTTGGATCTTCCGGAGTAGTCGAACTACTCGTCTCATCGGTCGGGGAACTTGACCCATCATCTTCCTCTTGCACCCTGTCCGGCTCCACCTCAGTAGGAGTACTTGGAACCTCGAGATTCCCTTTAGACGTCCTATCACCAATCATAGAAGCCTCATCAAAGACTACATCACGTCTTAGAATGATCTTCTTCGTCTCTGGACACCAAAGCTTGTATCCTTTAACTCATTCCTTAAAGCCAACGAATATGCACTTCTTAGCTCGTGCATTCAATTTCCCGTCGTTGACATGCATGTAGGCTGGACACCCAAACACCCTCAAGTCCTCATAATTCGCCGGAGATCCCTTCCACAATTCTTGTGGAGTCTTCTTATTAATCGCTATGGACGGAGAGCAGTTGATAAGGTAACATGCTAAAGAAGCCGCTTCAGCCCAAGAACCTTTCGTCAACCCAGAAGTTGCTAGCAAGCAACGTACCTTGTCCATAATCGTGCGATTCATCCTCTCGGCTACTCCGTTTTGCTGGGGCGTGTATCTTACAGTGTGGTGCCTCACAATCCCCGAACTCTTGCAGAATTGATTGAATTCGTCGGACACAAATTCTAGGCCATTGTCCATACGTAGGTTCTTCACGACTTTCCCGGTTTGTTTCTCTATCACCACCTTCCAATCTCTGAAGGTAGAAAACACGTCGCTCTTGTGCTTCAAAAAGAACGACCAAACCTTTTGGGAATAGTCATCGATGATGGTAAGTATGTAGTAAGAACCTCCAGTGGAGGGGACCGGGGATGGTCCCCATAGATCGGAATGGACATACCCGAGTATCTCTTTAGTCGTGTGAGTGCCGGTAGTGAACTTCACTCGCGTTTGCTTCCCATAGACGCACTGCTCACAGAACTCCAACTTCGACAAGCCCTTATCCCCAAGAAGCCCTTGCCTACTCAACTCGGCCATTCCGGAATCACTCATATGCCCTAGACGCATATGCCAAAGTCTCGTTGTATCAACATCCGGGACCTTGGAATCACCCACGGATACTTCACCTTTCACCGTAGTGCCTTCAAGAACATAAAGCCTATTCGACTTACGTTCACCTCTCATAACCACCAACGAACCGCTGGCAACCTTCACGACTCCACCTTCTCCGGTGAACGAGTAACCCTTAAGCTCCAAAGTACTAAGCGAAATCAAATTCCGCTTTAAGCCGGGAACGTATCTAACCTCGCTTAGGGTGCGGATCGCGCCGTCAAACATCTTGATCCGGATGCTTCCTATCCCTTCGATCTTGCATGATGCGTTGTTGCCCATAATCACCGCACCTTGCTCCACCTTTTCGAAAGTATCGAATCACCAACGATTCGGACACATGTGGAACGTACATCCCGAGACTAAAATCCATTCCTCACTTGATTTGGAGACCTCACCCAAAGCCATGAGAAGATCACAATAATTCTCGGCTACACCAACTTCACCGGAACTCTTACCGGAATTATTGTTGTTGTTGTTGCCGCCTTCTCTTTCCTTCCTATTCTTCAAGGAATAACAATCGGCTTTGATGTGACCCTTCTTCTTGCAATAGTTCCAGACTTTGTTACTATGTCGTGACTTCGATCGAGACCTATCTTGCCCCGTCGATCTCTGGTTGGTCCATCCACGGACATTCAATCCTTCGCTTGGCGTTTCTCCCGAATTAGGATTCTCCATCATCAAAATATTCTCTCTAGATGAGAGAGCCGATGTTACGTCTTTAAACGTGAGGCTATCTCGAGAATATAGGAGAGTATCACGGAAACTCGCCATAGAAGGGGGTAACGAAATTAGGACCCAAAACGCGAGGTCGTCATCTTCGAGCTTCACGCCAATTTTGACGAGGTCGGCGACTTTCTCCTTGAATTTCGCTACGTGCGCGGGGATAGAGGAACCCTCCGCCATCTTGAGGAAATAAAGACTCCTCTTCAAATTGTGCTTACTTGACACCGTCTTGGTAATGCACATCTCTTCAAGCATCTCCCACAATTCTTTTGCTGTCTTCGCTTTCATGATGTCCTCCGCCAAAGCGTTCGAAACATGGAGCCCTATGGTCGCCATAGTCATCTGATCGAGCTCTTCCCACTCGTCATGCTTCATGTCCGTCGGCTTGTTGTCAATACCTTTGAGGGTGCTCTCTTGCTTCAGGGATCGTAGAACTAACCTCATCTTGTATTGCCACGTCGGGAACCTTGTGTTGAGATCCAGCAACGGTATGTCATACCTCACGCTCGTCATCCTTAGCTCTGATACCACTTGTTGTAGGAACGGACGATGTATAGTATGATGATAACGAGAATACCGAAGAAAATAAATCAACAAATAATAGAGAAGACAAGAATTTACGTAGAAACTCAACTAGGAAAAACCACGGGAGGAATGACGAACAATTCACTATAATATTACTTCACGATTACAAGGATGATATACGCTCTAAACCCTCAAATCTCACGTAATAGTTATAGCTAGAAAAATTGGTGTGTCTTATTGTGTCTATGGAGATCCCTATTTATAATTGTAGAAAACTCATAAAATAGGTATTAATAGGAATAGGAATTATAATTCTTTCCTATTATAACTCAAACCTCCTAACAAAGTTAGGAATCCAAAAAGACTTATTCCATAAGTCAAGAAGTCATCATAGAAGCTTATAGGGTCGAAGAGCACGCTGAAAAACCGATCTCGGTTAGGAAACGGGCGCGTCGGGCGCAGACTGGCGCGTCGCGGTGAATCTGGGCGCGCCGCGCTGGGTTTACACTAAAACCCAGGCGCGGCGCGCTGGGAGCTCTCGATTTTTTGGAGCGCGTCGCGCTGGGTTTACACTAAAACCCTAGCCCGGCGCGCTGGGAGCTCTCGACTTTTTGGAGCGCGGCGCGCTACGAGGCGCGCTACGAGGCTTCTTACCAAATTACCCCGTTTGCGACCCCGTTTCGGCTCAATTCCTTAAGCGGTTTTGAGTCACATCTTAATACTGTATAATTAATTACAAAGAAAATATTTAATCTATTTGCGAGACTGGGTGTATATTATAATTTTGGCTAATTTGGATCTTTACTCTATTTTATTATTTATTTAGAACAAAGAAAATATTTAATCTATTTGCGAGACTGGATGTATATTATAAATTTGGCTAATTTGGATCTTTACTCTATTTTATTATTTATTTAGTTCCTAAAAAAAATCGGAGTATAAAAAATTTAAACAACTTGGGATTGATATGATCTTTGTTCAGAAAAACAAACACATTTTTTCAACTATAAAAATTAAATAATAAATATGCATCATAAGTTCATTTATGTTATAAATTCAAGAGAATTGAGAAAGAATAATAAGTTAGGAAGAGACACAATATGAGAGAGAATAGAATTGTTATGAATTGTTGTTTCATTCATATGGGGAGACCCCTTTATATAGGATACAAAGTAGGGTTTCTGTCTTGTTCACCAATAAAGGGTAAACTAGTCATTCACTAATTAATAATATTCATAACACTCCTCCTTGAATGACTATTTACAGGATTGATGTCTCGTTAAAACCTTGCCAGGAAAACCCAGTGGGATAAAACCTCGACGAAGGAAAAAGAGTACAACTTGCTCCCCCTGATTGTAATCACCGAAGATATTTCACTTTGTGATCAATCAATCTCATTAAAACCTGTAACTAATAAAACCATATAGGAAAAACTTAGTTATTCAACCTTCGAATTGTTGAGTTTCACATTCATTTGTATTATTGTATATTTTTCGTCCTTCAGAGACATGCCTTTACCAGACATCTATATTGACTAGAGCATTCGCAATTGCTATAACCGGTCGGTAACTCTTCTGGAGTATTTTAGATGCGTCTAATGTCGAATATACAATCTTTAACAAATGAATAATGTGAACTTCAATTCACAATCATCTAGAAGATTATATTTTACTTTTGAACTTCAGGTTCAATATCTCAGTTTATTTCGAAAACAAACTCATATCGAGTGATGTACATGCCTCGTTAAAAACCTCGTTATAAAACCTTGTAGGAAA
Organism: Euphrasia confusa; assembly: GCA_954870475.1. Lineage (NCBI taxonomy): Eukaryota > Viridiplantae > Streptophyta > Magnoliopsida > Lamiales > Orobanchaceae > Euphrasia > Euphrasia confusa. The sequence continues at coordinate 36,280,023 of OX940960.1, forward strand.
AAATACTCGAGGAAAAGAGTACATGACATTCACATTTATATTGTGGTGATTGTCTCGTTAAAAACTTTAACTAAGAAAACCCTATGGGAAAAACTTAGTAGAGAGAAAAAGAGTGCAATCACTGATTTACTGGTCTTCGGGACCTTGTCTTCAATATCATTTGTGTCCATAATGACATAGTAATATGATATTGTACATATTCTGATTTTCATTTTCTTTCATATCAGAAATTTTAAAATTCATCCAGGATTTTCATGTATGTATCTTTCTAATGACTTCTACATGGTCAAATCATACATTCGATGCATATATTTATCATTGTTGCTGCCAGAAATATTAAGTAGCGGAACATAATGTCATCATCCTTAAAAATATTGAGTTTCTGCGAAAAACTCTTGAGCAACTAATATCGCTTTTATATCTCACCACATCATTACTCGTTTTTCGTACGAACACCCACATATATTCTTCTGAGATAATATTTTGAGGTGTGTACTATAGAGTCAAATATCTCTTTTATTCAGCGAGTCATGCTCAGCCTCAATTGCTCGTTTCTGTTTCTTTTAGTGCTGCCGGCACACTATTATTGATTTAAATTTTGGATCTAAATTTTCTATAGCAACTCTTGAGGCAAATATGTCGTTGACGACTTTTTCCATGTTGATGACAATTCATTCTATCAACCAAATATTTCATCATTTCCCAAAATATTAAATTTGGTTGTTCCACAATTCCACGATTTTCTATTATCATGTGCACATGCTTTTTCAATTGGATTTCCATCTAACTCTCTTCGGGAGATTTTGAGGTGACTTAATTTCTTTGTTTTTCCGCGGATTTATTTTATATCTTAAGATCGATCTATTATGCTTCAGGCGTATATTAGAATCAACATTTGAGTTGATCTCTTTGGTATTTGAACTTTTATAGTTCATTTATCACAAATATATGTGATTTTGTCACACCTTCATTAATTTGGCAGATTACTTGCTGAATATTGCAAGTTACTTATTTTCATGAACTTCGGGTTCAATTGATTGGTGCGTGGATCTAGAATTGAAGATCGTTTTCATTCAATGAAATTTCTCGGCATTTATATCTTTTATATTCTTATCTCCCCCTAATGCCGGTAAATGATCTTCCTTAAATATGTAAATCAACATAATTGCTGTAAACCGATCTTCAGGATCGCGGGCTCAAGATATTTAATATACCTTATTTTATATTATGACCGTTCATACACTTTAGTGGTGATATTAATATACCTTGCATATGTAAAATTTATTCGCAGATGTGAAATGCTTTATTTATTTCCACGCACTTAATAATATTCATGATATGCATCATCTTCATTTTTAAGTACATTTCTAGTACTCATGGGGATAATTAGTAAAGCTCTTCCAGAGCCAACTTTTAATATGTTATCACTTGCAGAGCGAACTTTACCAATGATCCTTCGGAGATACAATATTTTTACCAATGATCCTTCGAGGATCAAAATACTTGTCACTCGAACTTTATTGACGAATAATCAAATCAATTATTTTTCAGGAATATTTATCAAATTTTAATCTCTTACATTGCTCTTTAAGCAATATATATTTTGCTACTTTATTCATAAAATATTTTTCAAGAATATTTTTTATTGTGTATCATTCTTCGAGAAATATACACATAAATCAATTGTGTATTCTTCAGGAATAACACGTCTAGATTATATATAACAAACATTAAGAAAATAATCGACTAAATTCGAATTGAGAACCAATGTCTCAATTAATTCAGTATGTCGATTTTTGTTTCGTCAGATTAAAAATAAGTTATGCAAATTTCCATACATTATTTTGCATTGCAATGTATATCTCGATTTGCTAAAATATACGTATAAAATATTAATACTAGCTCTTCCGGAGCTTTCATCAATATTAGATGCACCATAATTTGTATTGACATTATTTTCTACAAATGTCACGAAGTAATGTATGAGTGATTATGCTATCTCATAGATAATCATTTTGTCAATACATTTACTTTTAATCACGTCATTTCCAATTACATGATCAATATTGTCATCATAATTTTTAAAACTTGACAATTGAAATTAGCAAGATTCGTCTCTACCTTTTCTTTAGATTTTTGGTAGAGATCAACAGGATGTTTGGTCGTACGACAAGTACGCACACAATGCCAATTTATTCTACATTTTTGGCATTTCTCTTCACACACCTTATTTATCAATTATTTTGTTCATGAGATTTTCCATGACAACTGTCTCGTTCATATATACTTTATATACTTATGCGTCCTCATCCACGAACATAACCATTTTCATGTTCATTTACAATTGCTTCAGGCAATAGTATACAACTAGTTGGACATATCTCATAATTATTCATCAATCCCATTATTTTGTTCTACTAGCAGTAGACATGATATGAGTTGAGAATATTTCTTATAATCATTCAAATAATATTGCTACTACATGAGCAAATTTGATGAATTGAATGTTTGACAATGAAATACTAAACTTTTTTCCTTTATGAATTTGACAACAACGAATAATGAATGATTTTGCACAATCCTGCAGGGATTTCATGTTTTGTTCTTTGATTGTTTCACTCAAACCTTTTTGGAGAACAAAATAAATCTCAATATATAATTTTCTCATATCATATCATAATGTTTTTCAGGAACATTTAAAATTTATTGCTATTACGGGAGTAATTTAACTTGATATTTCCAAAACTATTGCTACTACGGGAGCAATTTAATTTGATATTTCCGAATTTATTGCTACTACGGAGCAATTTTATTTGATATTTCTAAACTTATTGCTACTACGGGAGCAATTTAATTTGATATTTATCGAATAATATCAAATCAGGATGTTCTTCCAGAACGATCAATATAATATTTAAAACACGAGTATATGTTCTTCAGGAACATTCAATTTAATTGATATATTAAGAATAATTGATTTGATATTATTTCAGGAATATCAAATTATAATGCGACTTAAACTTGTGAGTCGAACTTCATGATTTTTCCACAACCAATTTATTCAGAATGCCTCGACAGATTTAAAATCTTGTAATCGAACGTGGATCCAATCATACCACACGTTTTTTGTAGTACGATCAACTTCGGGTGATCGTATCTTTCTTTTAAATATTTCCACAAAGCTAGTGAATCTTTCACGGTGAATTTTCAAAGATATTATTCGAGATTATTAGTATATAATCATAATCAATTTAATATTGATATTTCTGGAGGAATATATCATATCACGATATTTTTCATGAATATTTAATTTATATATTTCTTTAGGAATATAACATCATGTTCTTCAGGAACATTTAATTTGTATATTTCTTCAGGAATATAATATAACATCATGTTCTTCAGCAACGTTTAATTTGTATATTTCTTCAGGATTATAATATCATATTCTCCGTAAATATTTTCTTTTGATATTTCTTCAGGAATATCATATCACAATGTTTTTCAGGAACATTAAAATTTTAATTAATTTACTAGGCATAATTAATTTGATATTACTTCTTCAGAAACTTACGCATAATTAATTTGATATTACTTCAAGAATATCATATTATAATGTTCTTCGGGAACATATGATATTATTTCAGGAATATCAGATTATAATGTTATTCGGGAACATATAATATTACTTCTGGAATATCATATTATAATGTTCTTCGGGAACATATGATATTACTTCAGGAATATCAGATTATAATGTTCTTCTGGAACATTTGAATTTAAGAAGAAGGGAGAAGAAGTAGATATATTTATAATTATTAATAAATATAAATAAACATATAAATTCTTGCCTTAGAGTTCGGAGTAGATATATTTATAATTATTAATAAATATAAATAAACATATAAATTCTTGCCTTAGAGTTCGGATCTTGGATAAGTAGAACTTTTTGATGAAGAACGCGGTTGAGCTTTCGTGCTAATAACGTGTTATAAATTCAAGAGAATTGAGAGAGATTAATAAGTTAGGAAGAGACACAATATGAGAGAGAATAGAATTGTTATGAATTGTTGTTTCTATGGGAAGACCCATTTATATAGGATACAAAGTAGGGTTTCTTTCTTGTTCACCAAGAAAATGTAAACTAGTCATTCACTAATTAATAATATTCATAACAATTTATTTATTTTTTAGTATAATGTATCTATTTAGTATAAAATATTCTTTTAATGAAAGTGTGTTTATTATCACTTGAAGGGCAAAGTGGTCCTTTGGGGTGATGTAGCTGACAGCTTCGGTACCAAAATTAAAAGTCGGAAAGCCAATTCACCAACAAAATTGAATTAGTAAGGATTGTGAGATGACAAAATTAGCCTTGATTGTACTATAACTCACAATAGTCAATAAAAGTCAAAGTTGATTGCTACAGGAGGGCGTATCATAATTCATAAACACAACAATCGTGTTACCAGCTAGTTGCTGTCAATTCGTTTCTATAGTCTATATATATAATATGAATATTTTAATCATTGATTACTAATATTATTTTTTAATTTTAATTTAAATTCACTATGACACTAATATAAAGATGAGAATAAATTAGAGCCTGTTTGGCGGAGCTTATAAGCTTCTTAAAACAGCTTATAAGCTGTTTAAGAGCTTATAAGCTCCTAAAATTTGTTTGGTAAACATTTAGAAAAAGGTCTTAAAAAACTTAAAAATAAGCTGTTTAACAGCTTATAAGCTGTTTAAAAAAAAGTAAGGAGGGAGGTACTTTTTTTAAAACAGCTTATAAGCTCTTGTAACTTAAACAATAAAAGACCAAAATACCCTTAAAATTATTACTTTTTATATATACACAAAAATTCCAAATTTATTATTTAGTTTATATAATTATTTTTAATTATTTTTTTTCATATATAACAATTTATTTTTGATAATTTTATTTATATAAGATCTTAAATTGCCAAACAAATTATCATCTTATAAGTTTATATATCTATTTTATCCAAACGGTTTAACAACTTATTTATTAAATAAGACATAACAGCTTATCAGCTCTTAAAACAACTTATAAGACGTAACATCTTATAAGCTATTTTAAATAAGCTCGCCCAAACGGGCTCTTAATCCAATCAAATAATCAAATTTTGTTTAGAAAATTTCATCACAAATTTTACATTAAAGTGTTTAAAAAGTATTTAAAATTATTCAATAACTACTCTATAAAGTGTTTTAAAAAATATTTTAAATCACTTAAAAAATTATTTGACAACATTTTAAGACATTTATAATGTATTATATAATTATAAAAATTATTTTAGAAAAAACTTTGAAACGCTAAAAAGATATTTAAAACAATTTAAGAAACTTTGAAATTATTAAAATATATTTAAAATATATTTTAACCCATTTTAAAATTTTAAAAATATTTCAAATATCTTAAAAAGATTGCAAGACACTTACGGATGTCTAGAAAGTATATTAAATTATTTAAAAAAAATTGAATGCATTTTAAAAAGTGTTTAAGATATATATTGTAAAGTATTTTATGATCCTTTAAATTATTTTGAAATTATTTTAATATACTTTAAAATGAATAAATTATGTTAAAAATGTCGAAAACTTATTTTAAAACATTTTAAAATGTTTATATATTATCTTAAAAATATTTAAATTTTATTTCAAACCAATTAAAAATAATTGTAATACAATTAAATAATGTTTTTTAGTTATAGCTCTTGTAATAAATCAAAATTCAAGTTTAGAATATTATAAATAATTTAATAATTATTTGTATATAATTTAAATCATTTAGCATATGTTTCCAAAATTAATTAAAAATTACTACAATACACTTTAAGTAACTTAAATTATTTTAAAACTATTTAGATTGATTAATTAAAAGAAATTTTGAATAGCGTAAAATTTATTGTAATATACTTTTAAATGTATACTCCATGTAAAGATGCAATCTTCATTTGTAATTTACAAAAAAAGTATTGGATATTTGTTGAGATAGGAGGAGTATAAGTTATTTCAAATCACTTAAAGCAATTTAATTAAAATGATTAAAAGTTATTAAATCACTTAAAATAAATTTAAAATACTTTTAAATGTTTATAAGATATTGAAAATTATATAAAAATATGAACTATTTAGCAAAAAGGGTATTATAGTTTATAATATTTTAAGTTTACCCCATAAATTATCTCTTACAATTTAATGTTTCATTTGTTTAGATTTTTTATTAATAAAAATACTTTAAATATTTTTATGACACCTTAAAGTGTTTAAATGTAGTTTAAAACACTTAAAAAATATTTTTTTAAAAATATTTTAAATATATTTAAAATTATTTAAAATTTATTTTAAAATACTTTAAATATTTTAAATTATTTAAAACACATCAAAATGTACGTCTAAAATATATTTAAAATAATTAAATTATTTAAAATCATTAAGAAAATATTTTAAAACAATTTAAAATAGGCATTTCACACCATTAAAATTTTAATTAAAAAATTAAAATGTGTAAAATTTATTTCAATCCACTTAAAATAACTTTAAAATAATTAAAAAGTATTTCAAAAAATTTTAAAATTATTTTAATACACTTAAATATATTTATAAAGTATTTCAAATCAATTCATTTGAATTAATTTAAAATACTATAAAATATTTAAAAATTATTTAAAATAATTTAAAATTTATTTTATTACACATTGAAATGCCAAATAAGTATTTTAAAAATAATTTAAAAATATTTAAATACAATTTAAAATGTTTAAATAATATTTTGAATCATTTAAACTTTTTTTAAGATACCTTAAAATCTCGAGAATTTTTTTCACATCATTTAAAAACCATTTTCAAACACTTTAAATTGTTTAAAAAATATAATCAAATCACTTAAAATCTATTTGGAACACTTGAAAATGTTTTAAAAATTATTTTAACACATTTTTAAATATTTATAAAATATTTAAAACAATTTAAAAATTATTTATTGAACATTTGAATATTTATAGGATATTTTAAGTCACTTAAAACTTGTATACTAGTAGTAAATTAGTAATTGTGTCGGTGTGGTGTGTCCTAAAGTCCAACCTCTCGCCTCTTTTGGGAATCTCAATATTCCCTTTTTTCTTAAATTTAATGTTGCTATAGGTTACTACTTCTATTATTATTATCAATAATTAACTAGTCAATTCCATCTAATTACTTTAATGGCGATGGTTGAGCATCACCTCCACAATTGATTACTCCAATTAAAGCAAACCCAACCAATCCAAGTCTATCTCAAGGGCATAATTGTCCTAAAAGTGCTACAACTTGTGCAATCAAAATTCACTAAAAAAATCTCTGTATTTTTTAACTGACATTATCTCATCAAAGGATATCATAGAGCATATGTGTTGGTGAGTAATTGAACAAAAGAAACAAACAAAACATTAAATTACTTGTCTTGAAAGATTCTTTGCACCATAATATGTTGCATTATCTTTTTCATGAACATATAGAATTATTGTTTCATTTTCAGCTGGGGAAGGAACTCTCACTCACGATCAACAAGTTAATTAAAATTTTCATAATGCGGTTTTCACTTTTTTTTTTTTTTTACAAAACTACAGAAAAAATTAAAATAATTTTCACTTTTTATTTAAAGACAGCTCTTTTCCTACAGGGTCTTTTTCTCCATTGCAAGTTACCACATTAAGTTGTACTAGTATACTTTTTGCCCTCTCACTCGCTCACCCTTTTTTTTTTTTTTTTGCATTTATTGACTTTACTTCTCCACTTTCAGTATCCTCACTTGATTTTGCTTCTTGTAAAAAGCTTCTTCATTTCACAAATTAGGTGCCTTTCTTTTCTCACCTTTTCTCTTTCTCAGGATTTATATAAATTTTCTTGAAATAATGACATTTCGTTAACACACATTTCTTCTGTCACACTTTCCATTATTTTTCCTCCCCTGATTTTCTGTTCTTTTACTCTCTTGTTATTTTTAGCAGCAAAAGTTAGGTGTAGACGGTGGTGAGTTTTTTTTTTTGACAAATAATAATAACAATAATAATGTTCTTGTTATGTAGTCAAAAGGGTTTTCCATTTTTCTCTTGAATCTTATCTCTTTGAGGTCACAGTGATGTCTCTCCCTTAATTTCTGCATTTTTTGTCTTTTACAGATTTGGGGCTTTCTCAATTTTACTTGACATTGCTTGTAATGTAAATCTTGATAATCTATCTTTACCCACAATTTTTTTGTGGTTGTTGCTGCTGCTTTTACAGAAGCTTGAAGCTTGAAGAATAATCGAAAAATGGCCGGAGGCGGAGGTCAACAAAAGTCAGATGAACCCTTGCCCCACCCACCCAAAGATCAGCTCCCAAATGTTTCTTACTGCATTACCAGCCCTCCTCCCTGGCGTAAGTATCTCCTTTACAGGGTTTTACTGTTTTTTACTTCACTAAATTCTTGTAGCTCTGTTATCTCTTTTAGCTGGAAAAAATAATTAGTTTTTTTGAATAAAGTAATTTTCTCAGCACTTCATGTGTGTGTGTATGTGTATATTCCTTGTGCCATCTGTGTTTTCTTGGTCGAAAGCGTTTACGGAGTATCTGTGTGGAGCCCTTGTTTGCAAATCTTATATCCGATGCTGCTATGTGATTTGTATACACTACAAGTATATGTTCTGATTCTTGTGTTTGATTCTTCCCTTGCTTTTCCAGATTGTTCGATATTTGTTAGTTTTTACTTTTGTGTTTAAAGAAAAAAAACCAAATTCTTGTTGGATTGGACTTGATTCCACTTTCTATACATGGTTCTGAATATATGAATATGCTCCATTACATTTCAGCCTAGGCTGTCACATAGGCTCGTGTGATCAACCAAAAAAAAACATCTTATTGGCCTTATCTGTTTATGTTGTATATTATGTTTTCGCATGTCTTCTTAAGTCTTTCGAATGTATGTTTCATTGGGTCTGAACTTTTTTTCTTCCTGATTTTTTCGTTTTGCAGCTGAGGCCATCCTTCTTGGATTTCAACACTATCTTGTGATGCTTGGGACAACAGTCATCATACCCACTGCATTGGTTCCTCAAATGGGAGGCGGAAATGTAATAATTCACGATTTTTATTTTAATTGATTCCCTTACATTGTCTTATGCACATGTGAATTCTCTTCAGGAAGAGAAAGCTAAAGTTATCCAGACCCTTTTGTTCGTTGCTGGGTTGAACACCTTGTTGCAGACTTGGTTCGGGACCCGATTACCTGCTGTAATCGGAGGTTCATACACATTTGTTGCACCTACCATCTCGATTATCCTGTCCGGTAGATGGAGCGACCAAGACCCCTCAAGGGTTCGTGATCTTAATTCATGATTCCATTGCTTTTGTAATTTTCAGCTTAAATAACAGTTTTTGCTGGACCATTATTTGCAAATATGTGTTGCGTCCCATACTCATTTTCATTACTAGTACAAGCATTTAGTTGTTTATAGGCCAACTTTTACTCATTAAATTTATGCTACGCATCATATAGTACAGATCCTTCAGAAAAGAGAATCACCGACAAAGTACTGTTTTTTTACGCACGGCGAAATCTCCTAAAATTCGTGTTTACTGTATGATCATGCAGAGGTTTGAGAAGATCATGAGGGCCACCCAGGGTGCACTTATTGTTGCATCAACTATTCAGATTGTACTAGGCTTCAGCGGTCTATGGCGTAATGTTGCTAGGTTTATTCTCAGTGCCTTTTTGGATATACATACAAGATTTTTATTAAATTATAATTGGCAAAGTAACATAGATTTATTTATTTCATGTATTTTTACTCAATGTATAGTTCATAAAACCTCATGCAGATTTTTAAGTCCACTCTCAGCTGTTCCTTTGGTTTCTCTTGCTGGTTTTGGTCTCTACGAGTTTGGTTTTCCTGGGGTATGTGCGCGCGCACACACACACGCACACAGACTTGATTTTATTTTGTTTTGCTCATAAATGAAAAATTAAACCTTATATCTTTCCATGATTGTTTAGGTCGCCAAATGCGTTGAAATCGGGCTGCCACAGCTTATCATATTGGTTCTGTTCTCTCAGGTAATGTCCTCAATATTTCATTCACCTGTTAGCTCAATCTTTTTCCCTACACTCCGAAGCTAGTTCCATAAAATGAATTTTTTGACAACTTATATACTCCATTTTTTATGCAATATAAAATATTGATAATATTTTTCTTGGTGACTTTGCAGTATTTGGCCCACCTGATACGTCCGGGAAAGAACATCTTTGACCGCTTTGCAGTTATATTCTCGGTGGTGATCGTGTGGATCTATGCCCATCTTCTTACTGTAGGCGGGGCCTATAATGGGAAACCACCCAAGACCCAAATAAGCTGCCGAACTGACCGTTCAGGACTTATCAGTGCTGCTCCATGGTAAGTAAGTTAAGGTTTTACTCTCGGATTTCTGCTCTCTATTTCTGATAATTAAATAATACGCATATGAAAAACGTGGCTTGAGTTTCTCACATAGGACTAAATACGCAGGATACGAGTTCCATATCCTTTCCAATGGGGACCTCCTTCCTTTGACGCAGGTGAAGCCTTTGCCATGATGATGGCTGCATTTGTTGCTCTTGTAGAGGTTTGTTTAGTCATGTTATCTGTTTTCCTTTTCAGGTGTCAATATTCTTGAGTGTAAGATATGTCGAGTTATTTGATTTGTTCATTTGATGATAATTTGTTGTGTATTCCCATGTTGTCAATGTTTAATGCAGTCAACTGGTGGGTTCATTGCTGTATCCCGATATGCGAGCGCAACACCAATGCCCCCTTCTATTCTTAGCCGAGGTATCGGATGGCAGGTAATAAAGAGTCTTCGAAAGCACACACCTCCGTTTTACTTCCAAACAATTTTCTATAAAAATATTTGAAAATAAATGAGTGTTTTTACCTGTGGACACACACACACCAGGGCATTGCTATCCTGTTATCTGGATTGTTCGGGACGGGTAATGGCTCGTCTGTATCTATGTAAGAGCCTTATCATCTTTTTCTGGTTTAAAACCAAAAATGTTTTTCGTACCAACTTTTTCTCCGCGCATTTGTAGTGAGAATGCCGGCCTATTAGCACTGACCCGTGTCGGCAGTCGGAGAGTAGTGCAAATATCTGCTGGATTCATGCTTTTCTTTTCCGTTCTCGGTAATTTATCCTTTTTGTTTTCTACAATGATACCACTGGTTTACAACTCGCATACGTCCCCATATAAAAATATCCATGATTATGCTTACAGGAAAATTTGGAGCTGTCTTCGCCTCGATTCCAGCACCTATTGTGGCCGCTTTGTACTGCCTCTTCTTTGCTTACGTTGGTGCGTATCTACCAAACTTTCCAATGCAAGTTTTTTTTTTCTTTAACGAATCAATTAATTATTTTCGGTTTCAAAACGCAGGTGGTGTTGGATTGAGTTTTCTTCAGTTCTGTAACCTGAACAGTTTCCGGACAAAGTTCATATTGGGGTTCTCGATTTTCCTGGGCTTGTCGGTGCCCCAGTACTTCAACGAGTACACTGCTATTCAAGGATACGGGCCTGTCCACACGTCCGGCAGATGGGTACACATTGTTTTTTGAATGTCATTCTTCGATTCTTTTTTTCTTTTTTTGACTAATTTCTATTTGTATATTCTTATTCCCAGTTTAACGACATGATCAACGTCCCTTTCTCGTCGGAAGCTTTTGTTGCGGCCATATTAGCATACTTCCTGGATAACACCCTACACAAGAAGGATGGGCAGATAAGGAAAGACAGAGGCAGGCACTGGTGGGACAAGTTCCACTCGTTCAAGACGGACACGAGGAGCGAGGAGTTCTACTCGCTTCCCTTCAACCTCAACAAATACTTCCCATCTGTGTAATATATACTTACTATATATATCCAGCTGGGAAAAGGGGTTTCTTCGTACGTACGAACGTGATATTTTGCTCGTTTAAGTAGTTGTCGAAGTGTATTAACAAGTATCCGGTGATCATGTACGGTGTACCACTGTTACACATTCACCGCAGGGGATTGTGCTTTTCGTTGCCTTGTAATAGAAGTATAAGTAGCTTTGACAACTCGAAAGATATGCCCTTAGAACTGTTTGTTAGCAGTATCTGTTTATTTATTCTTAATAATTCTTGATTTTTGCTGTAAATTCTTAGAAATCGAAGTTTTTGCCTTTTATGAGTTGCGAGTTTTCGTCACGAGATGATGAACTTTGGGCTCAAATATAAATTTTTCAAACAAATAATGAACAGATTAAATATAAAATAAACAGATAAAAGAAAACTGATTAGAACACAAACTTTATTTGTGAATAAAATAAGGAAAAGGGCAAAATGCATTATATGCTGCTTTAGGTTAGGGCTTGGAATCTGGAGCACTAATTGAGAAGTGGTGTAATAACAGTTGGAATGTTTTTTGTTGCTTACTTAGAATAAAGCACCACATATTTATATAAAAAAAATACATATAAATAAATAAGAATAATACTACCATTATCATTTGTCTGATCTCTAAAATAAATTTAAAAAAATACCAAATTTGTGTTTTTATTTTTTGTGTTAGAAATGAGATGCAGCATATGATCTTTTATTCCTTGTTTGTTTTCATGTACCAACCAACAATAATATCATTATCACTCTCCCTTATGAATCAATTATGATCATGCAAATTCCACCATATATATATTATATATATAAATATAATTAGTTTAATAAATATATTAAAATACATTTTTTATCTTTTATTATTATATATTAAAACATATATATTTATTCAATTAGTTTTTTTTATGTATAAGATATAGTACATTATTTTTAACTAAAAGAATTATATTTTCATTTTTTTTTTTTGGAATAGTATACTACGTATATTTCATATAGTATTCCACACGACTCATAAGTCTAAAAAAGTCAAACTTTGCCAAATCTCGAGACTATCAAGCGTTGACCAGCCCTATTTTGCAATTTTAAATCAACATGAAAAAATTAAAAAATATCATTTCTGATTATCTGTTGACCTTTTTTCCTTTAAATATGGAGTACATATTTTTTATTTAATACCAGTCCTTCTCAAGACTTCAATAAAGAAAAAGATATGTGATTATCTGATGTTACCAAAATAAATGTTTTTATTTTATGTTCATTTTTTTAAATGTATTTATGACTTTAGTAGCTATATGACATTTTACAAGTGTGAATACCTGGACTTACATTACATGCACAAAATAATAATAATTCTATTTGCAATAATTGAAACAGTTGAAATTTCTCTGGACTGACTAATCTTTGTACCCAACATTTTTGTCATCCAACTTTTAGATTATCTATATTCTCACAATGCAACAAAAATATAATAAAGTGTACCATAAATGGTCCAATATAAATTTGAACATTGTATATAGTCCATTCATTTACACAAATTATTGTATTAAGGAAATTGTGATTTTTTATTTTATTTTTTTTATCAAAATGTAAAAATAAAAAAATTGAATTAAAAATTAAAATAATTGAGAGTAAAATTAAAAAATATATATCCAATTGTATTTTAAAGTAAACAAATAAAAAATATTTTTTATTTTTAAAAATAGATACAAGTGTGAGATAATTGTGAGATGCCAACAAAAGAGAGTGAAGTGATTTGTGGGTCAAATAAAATAATTAAACTTGAGCTAAGGTTGATATAATAATAAGTTCATGGGATTTTGACTTAATTTCAATTCCAATTCAAAAAATTATGATTAATGATTTCAAGTAAATAATTTAATTCAAGTTAGAATATTATTTACTACTATAATTTTTTTAAATATTTAATACTCCCTCCCATTTTTATTATAGGTCGTTTTGGTGTTTTTGATTATTTACTTTTCAATTGTCGTTTTACTTTTTTCTACCTTAAATACCCCTATTTATTCTCTAGTCATTAATATTATTCAATGGTAATTAAATGGAAAAAAAGAGGGAAAAAAATACATACGGACAAATGTGCACAAAAAAAAAACACAAGTTAAAAACAAAAAACTATTCGGAAAAAAATTAAAAAAAACACACAACAAAAAAACACAAGTTAAAAACAAAAAACTATTCGGAAAAAAATTAAAAAAAAAACGCTAATTTTGTGAATCTCTTTTAATTAAAATAGTTTCATAACAAAATTTTGAAAACAAGAATTCAATTGTAATTGGGGAAAAAGAAGTTTATTTTTACTTTTTGATAACTGTAAAAAAATATTGTGGAGAAGAAAACACGTATGCTTAGCCTAAACATTAATTTTGATTTGAATTTTTTTTTTATTAATGTAACTGATCATTAAATAAGGGTAAAATATGACTTATTTTATTTTATTAATAAGTGTGCAAAACACTAAAACGACATATAAAAAAGATGGGAGGGAGTAATATGAATAGTATGAACTATTGTTAGTTTTAGAAAAGTGCTAATTTAAATTGATTACATTTAGTTAGTTTATGTCCATTAATTCATTTCACCGAAATTCAATCTAAACAACATAACCTACCAATTGTTGCTCGGTCGAATCACTCATTCTAAATTGACTCTGAGCTAATCAGAAGTACAGTAAATAGCATCCCAATAACGCTGAAGAGGGGAGTTGTTCGAAGAGTGGTTATTGAGTCAATAATTAGTTAATTACAGTAAAAGAATAGCAATATGTTAGGAAAATATATTGATCGAAAAGAGATTCAATATCCAATTTGCTCGAATCGAAATAAAAATGAACGATAAATTAATGCTTGAATATAATCAAAGGGAAATAAAGAATTCAACATTAAAAATATACTAAAGTATAGTATTTATTATTTAACTTTTAATATGAATGAATTGCTATAGTATTGTTGTACTTTTTTCGTGCTGAACCTATGAACTACTAAAAAGTAATTGATTTGAGTTTTACTAGTAATTGATTTGAGTTTTACTAGTGAAAGTAATTGTACTCAAATACACTATCAATCTAAT
Organism: Euphrasia confusa; assembly: GCA_954870475.1. Taxonomy (NCBI): domain Eukaryota; kingdom Viridiplantae; phylum Streptophyta; class Magnoliopsida; order Lamiales; family Orobanchaceae; genus Euphrasia; species Euphrasia confusa. The sequence continues at coordinate 36,295,038 of OX940960.1, forward strand.
GTTTAAAACCACCAAAGCTATATGAGATGTACTCGTAGTTTTTTTTTTCACACGCGACAACATCAAATTTATGAAATTATTATTGCATGCTCTGTGTGTTTTGGGCCCATCTTTGTGTGCGTGTGAAGCATATATATACATACAACATAAATAAGTACTGTACAATTGTTTATATTGTGAAATGCATGATATTCAAATCTCTTTGAATTAATTGTTGTTTATGTTCATTTATTCGAGGTACGTACAATTTGTTTATATGTAAATACAGCAGCATATTTTTATTTTTATTCGTGTTATATATAGTATTTGTATTTTAATAATTGGAACATACATTATACTATAGTATACAGTATTATATATAGTACCGTGTACAGTGCACTACCTCGAATAAATAAACACAAACTACAAGTGATATTTTGAAATCCACGAATTCATAATGTATCAATATAAATACTCCATGTACGTGCGTATTTAAGAATGATTTTCCCAACTTATGTTTTTGTAGCGTAACGTGGTACGAACTAGTTTAGAATCTTTTATTAGTAAAATAATAAAACTTTGAAATAAAATTAAAAACGAATTAAACATTTCAATGTTATATATAATTTGTTTCGTTAAAAATTACGGCAACCAATTAAGTTCAATTTTGTATTACTTCGCAGTACAAACAAGACTCCCTGCATTTCATTTCAATTCAATTCGTTGATGAAATAATTACATCACGTACCATTGAACGAATTGAATTTCGATTCGTCAAATGGTGGTGTTTGTAAACATTACAAAAATAGAAATTAAGAATATATATATATATATATATATATATATATATATATATATATATATATATATATATATATATATATATATGTCACGTACGTTGTATTCTAAGGTTGGTTTGGTGAGCAATGAGAGATGCCTCTCTCTGGGTGCTCAATCACGCTCAACTCATTACCAACCCCATGTGAAGTTTTTGAGTCCAGTGTAAGAATGCATGTATATATCATGATTATATATATGTTTATACATATATATATATATATATATATATATATATATATATATATATATATATAAATATATATTATTTGTCTAAGAAAAACTGAAATTGTTCATTTGTAAATTACCAAAAAAAAAACAAAAAGGTAATTTATTTGAATCATCGGGAATATAATATAATATATATATATATATATATGTGTGTGTGGATATGAGTCATATGACGACTATATGAAAATATGAAATCATAAGCACTTTTAAGTATATTGTGTTGCACACCATTTTATATTTTAGTACTATATTAAAACAAGGAAGTTGAGTGAAGAAGATTATCTAAATCTATACATTGGAAGTTTGGAACATTTGCTTAGTTTATTATGTTAATTGAGAGTATATTAGAACATGATTGTGTGCAAAAAAGAGTATAAGATAATAATGTACACGTGGTCATTATCATCTTCAAACACCTTTTTGTGGGGAGCGATTGAGCGAATTATGACCTTCTTTATTTTAATTTTTTACATACAAGAAATATATAATATAAATGTATATATACAATTATTATGATTAGCATGAAAACTTCGTTCATTTAATTGTTTTTCCTTTTTATGTATATGTGAAAATCTATTTGAAATTTTAAATTTGTCATGAAGGTAGTGACGTTGCCACACTGCGCAAGAACAATCGGTTCCATGGCAGGAAGCATGATTAAGTAAGAATTTTCTATTATTAGTAAGAGATCAAAAATTGAATGTTTATTTTCACTTATTCAATTGAGGTAATTTAAAAGACAACAGAATCTTTGGAGGATAAAGAACTTATTTCTACCATAAATCGGTTTTCAGATCGCCTATAAAATCACGTCGAGGCACAACAGCCAAACGTGAGAGTGAGGCAGAGGCAGAGGTCGTTCGATGAGAGTCGGCCGAAAGTATTAGAGTTTTAATACTTGATATTAGACGTAAAGTTATATATATCGATAATCGCTTACGCCTTGTTGGCTTAAGATTATCAACAGTGATTGTAAACTCGTTTTCGTTTAATAAAAAAGAAACATTCCTATCCCCGAACACGTAGGTAGTTGTTGCCTACGAGGCAGCGCGATACCTAAGCTCGTAAAATATCATGTCTTGTGTGTGTTGTTTATCGTACTTTTATATTCTTGTGAGTTTACATGTACGTGTGTGATTGTGAGTGAGAGTCTTATTCGTTCGGTTTCGAGTTATTGTGATTTATGAATATCTAATTTGATCGGATTTATTCGATTAATTAAGTGTACGAATCCTCAACAATATCATATCATATTTAAATTATATATTTATTACATAAAATGAAAATAATACTCCCTATCATGTATAAACAGATAAATAGATCTAGTAGTAACAAATAAATATATATTTGATGATGATAAATATTAAATAATAACACTATAAAAAAAATGAAACCATCCTCACCAGATCAAGCGTATCTTGTTAACATTATTGTAAGAAAGTGGCAAATCATTTTGTACTAGTTAATCTGTGTTTGATTCATTTTTTTTTATTATTATTTCTCAAAGATTTTTTAATTACTCACTTTTGTCAAAATATTGGTAAGCAAATATTAATAATTAAATTATATATATGACTTAGGGGTTACGGCACAAAATGCTATCACAAGCATACAAATCAATCTCATTTTATAAAATAAAATATGTTGACTTCTTATTTTCTCATCGACTCTCAATTATTTTTATGTTCTTTGAGTTCGATTATTTATTACTAGTATTATTTTAACAGATTTGATTGTGGGATCACAAGTCAAACTCATACTACAATTTACAAATTAAGCTAACAAAAATACAGTAGTCTTCAAAATTTTCATTTTGTGTAGGTTGACTTTGCGAATATTGTTTTTCTAATTAAGTTTTTTCGGTTTTGTCTCGAATGTGAAAGTTATTTATGCTTGGAGACGGATTACTTTAAAATCGATATTAACAAATATAAAAAATTCAAATAAATTTCACCGTGAAAAATACTTTGTATTCCATATTATTATACGAACATATCCTAAACAAGTGGACATAATTAAGAAAAATATAATTTTATTATTTTTGGATAAAAAAACTAAAATAATAATTACAATTTATAAAATAATTTGTATTTAAATAAATTATGAATAAAATTATAAATTTTTTAATGTGTCAACTAATTATATCATAAAAAAAAATCAACTCTGAATATTAAAAAAATCTATTTTGTGGCTTGTATCAGTTGCCTGTATAGTTACTTGAAAAATATTTATAGCTACACAGCCTACACTCCAAAATTCAATTGATTTTCATCTCTAACAACTAATTCATCTGTTCAATAATAGTAACAAATAGTACAATTTCTTTATTTCGATGATGTCACGTAATAATTTTTATTTTATTTTAAACTGAAATATTAGTACGATTATTATTTTTGAATTTCAATTTTATTTTTCAAGAGTAAGAAAATAAGTTTTTTTATTTAATTTCCATTTCCGAAAATATATATATTTCCAATTATTTCCAAAACCAGAACACTAATATTTAATTAAAAAAAAACAATCTTCTAATTTCGATAATTTCGAGAGGTTTCTTCTGTTTTATAAAGAGGGGGGTGGGGTGGGTGCGCCTATAAAAGATGCTGCAACAACACGCGCACACTCTTCCTCTGCTTATTCTTCTTCTTCTTCTTCCCCACACGCAACACGAAAACCAGAGAACCAAGAAATGGGAAACTGCCAAGCCATCGACAACGCCACCATACTGATCCAGCACCCCAACGGCCGCACCGATAAACTCTACTCCCCCATTCCGGCCACCGATGTCATGAAGACCAACCCCGGCCACTACGTCGCGCTCCTTCTCACCACCACCACCGTCTACTCCTCCGCCGCCGCCGCGCCGGAAAATAAAAACAAAAACAACCACAACGCAGCCCCTCTTCGGATCACGCGCATCAAGCTTCTCCGGCCGGCCGACACCCTCGTCCTCGGCCACGTCTACAGGCTCGTCACCACCCAAGGTCGGTCCCACACACAAAAAGATTCGATTTTTACCTGTTAGAAATCATAGTGATGGTGTTAATTTGGTGGGTTCCTGTTTAATTTGAATTCTGTGCAGAGGTGATGAAGGGGCTGTGGGCGAAGAAACAGCAGCAGCAGAAGCAGAGCGGGAAGAAGATGACGATGACGGCGATGATGACGAGCGAAAAAAATGTTTCGGACTTCGAGGCTGAGTTTGGGAAAATCACTCAGGTGAATTTTCCTTCAGTTTATTGTATTGTTTTTATTTATTTATTTTGTTTTCAAGACTATTTTTGTTTATTTATTTGGGGTTTCTGGTATTTTCTGCAAATAATAATAAGAACTACTAATTGGGGGGGTTTCAGAATCTGGAGATCTTGAGACCCGTGATTCTATTTGAAAAAAAAGTTGGATTAAAATCGTGAATTAAACGAATTTTATTTTACTCTGTTTTCTGAAATAATCAGAAGAATTTTTTTACAGCTAGCTGATGAGTCATGCTGGTGTAATAAATTTAATTATATTATTTATTTTCAGGTAAATCAAGAAAGCCATAGGTCAAGAAATAAGAGATCAGCGAGTTCATCCAAATACAGAGGAGCATGGCAACCTGCATTAAAGAGCATTTCTGAGTCTGCCAGCTGATTTTTTTATAAATTAGATCTGTCTGTGTTTAGATTAATTCTGAAAAAAAAAACTTAGATTTAAAATGAGAGAAGAAAAAACATGTACCATTGTGAATGAGGGATTCAGATGCGAAGGACATGTTTCTGTTCGGTGTTAAAGTAATGCAAATAAAGAACAAAATTGCACATTTTTAGAAGCATGACTTGATGTCACTCGAATAATCTTGGTGTAAATACAGAACCAAAAGTAATTACTAGTTCTAATGAAAAAGAAGAAAAGGGTGGTTACTACTACTTGTTTTTAGTTGAAACAACAAACTTGTTCTTATCAAAGAGCACCAATAACAACTTGAGATTAAAGTTGTATTAGTGGGCCTTTGGAACCTTGTTCATGGTAGGTCAAAGACAACAAAAATAAATAAATGTAGAGCTACACCTTAATTAAATCACACTCCTATATTAACTACGAATCACCAGGCCTGATGTAGGTTAAGGTTTCTACCCGGCCCACTTGGGCTGCTCGTCTAGGCGAACCGAATCACCCAACTACGAGCCCCTCTCGCTCGAGCGAGAGTACTTTCTCTGTTCCGTACCAATGATCACATTTTTTTTTTTTATAAATTACAAATGAAGTATGATCATTAGTTCGAGACGAAGGAATTAAGTGTTAGAGCCGCCCCTCAAAATGGTCTTCGGTGCAAATCTAAGTAGGCATCAACCCCACACTATATTTCTTTCCTTAACAAATCTCAATCCAACTTAAATACTCCAATGAATTTGTTGAACAACTAAGTAGAAATTAACTTTGAGACTATAAAATAAACAAATTTATTTGAAATAAAATGAAAGTGGACCGTTGTAACTTGTAAAGGGGGATATTAAGAACAATAATAAGGTGTAATGAATGAATGATTAGGGAATGTAATGTGGGTAATGATGATAGGGTCAAACATGGGATACTACAAACCCTATATATTTTTCTTGACTTTTGAGCAATCAATCATGTCATCAGCTGCTGCTATGAACAATTATTATTACAGCCCACGACCCAAATATTGCATCACGCTTTAATTAAGAATTACACCACTCCAACAAAAGCAAATACACTACAACACTACTAAAGCTCAACCTAAGACACCTAGTAGTCCTGAAAACGAGTCGAGCATTATTAGCCTTTTCGACTTTCGAGCATACATTATCAAAATTTAAACGAGCTCGAGCTCGAGCTCATCTCATTAGAAAATAAATTATTTGCTCGGCCGTTTTTTATATCGATTCGACCGTTGTTTACCGAGTAGATCGAACCGTTGAGTGTTGTGCATTGAAAGAGGGCTTATTCTTACTTACTTAGTCAAAGAAGATTAATTGTATTGTATTGTATGCAATGGACATCATGTGTCTTGTTCAAGCAAAGCACTCTCCGAATTTGTCAAAGATGAATAAATGCAATAGGGGAGTGGAAGTTGGGCGAAATTTATGAGACTACGAGAGTTTCAGGACCATATATTAAATAACCCATAAATATAATCACCTTTTTTTTCTTTTTCCTTTTACCCCTGCAGTTCAAATCCAATGACAATGAGATCTATTAATTCGCTGACATTGTATTACACATGCATCTGATGTTCAGGTTACTTTATTTTCTCCTCAGACATTTGAGATCCTGCGAGTGGTACTCATAGCTGGTCGAAAAAAAAGGCGAAAACGCACTGAATTTTCGAATCTTACTCACTTGTATGTTTCAATGCTCGACCCTTCGAATCAAGGAGACACCGTGAGAAGATAGCAAACAATGTCGAAAACACACGTATAGCAAAATCTGTCTCACTCTACACAAGTTATATGGTTTAAAAGTGAAAAACTCGATACAAATGTACCAACATAAATTATAACTAAGCGCCCCAAGAAAACCCGAAAGAAAAAAAAAATGAAAAGCAGCACACAGTAAGTTCTTCTCATATACTATAAACTCTACAGTCTTATTCCACGTTTACGAAACCCTTTTCCAGCACCATCGATTTTAAGATGTCCCGTTTTCTTCTTTAGCCTGTTCGTGCTTTTCTTCTTTAGCCTGTTCGTGCTTTTCTTCTTTAGGCTGTTCGTGCTTGTCCAGCTGGCTGAAGTTGCCCTTCTGTCTGAAGAGCTGAGAGTGATGATGCTTACAGAAGAGCTGGTGCTCGTGGGCCACGTAGTTTGACGGGCTTATCACACACCCACCATGGCTGCACCTGAAGCAAGCCCTATGATACGAAGAGCCATCGACCGCTACCTATCATAAGCATAAGCCATCGAGTATGAGTCCTATTGTCGCAATAATAAATTAGAAAGAACCTCATCGAAGGCATATTCAAGTCGGGAATACCTTTTCGATTGGGTAAACTTTCTTGGTGCAAGAAACGCATTTATCTTGAGTTCCTGCAAACATGCTTGAAACTTTACTGTTTGATACGCCCTGCTCTGCTGACCTGTCGACCCGAGCAGTCCTTGGAGCCCCTGTGAATAACAAAGGAAACAGATGAGCTAAAGAATCCAAAAGGCTCGACGCAGAGTAAAAGGTCAAATCTTTTATGATTAACCTTCGAAACTTTTATCGAGGCTGCCGGTCATCTTGAACAGCTGGTCGAAATGAGGTTTGCAGTACAGAACTCCTTCGTACGAATTATAGTTACTCAGCTGCAAGAAAGATAGTCTATTTCAAATAGTCACGAACAAAATTATGGGACACTTGTAGTATTTAGAAAGGTTGAGGGTAGTGATCGTATTATATTTGATAACATCAACAGACGTCATGTCAACTAATGATCGGGTCAAAATGTAAGTGAAATCTAACTATAGGGGTGCTTTCTGTAATTTTCCAAGTTAGCTAGTTTTTGTTTTTTGGTAAATACCAACCTCAGATGCTTTTTAAAATTACAAATACCCCCAAGATATATGTTCTACATTAAAAATTACACTAAGAGGTGTATCTGTTAACGCGATTATAAACGGATAATTTAACCCGTTTCGATGTATATAGTAATTAGGCATGAACGAAGTAAGGATCGTAAGAAGGTCACAGGCTCATAGCTATTACAAAAGAAAGCAAAATTATGTACCCTAACATTTGAAACTCAATCAAGGAATCATAGAAAACATGATGGATTGCCAACTCCATATCTTGTAAGAGACGAGAGTTTGAAATTTATCGCACAGTTGATAGAAAGTTGGATTTAGAGTTAGACACAGGTGACATCTCATCAATAAAATAGGCAACTTCACAAAGTTAATAAAATAACCAAACTAAACTCCAAGTCTCCAACAACAACGGCAACAACCATTTCATGATCGACCAACTATATCTCTAAAAGATTCTCTCCATCGATCTAACTTATAATTAAACTTCTCATAAATCTCCTCTAGAACAATCAATCAATCATCGAGCCCGGTGTTCCGAAAAGCCCAATTTTATGAGTTTTTAGAACAGCAATCAAGCTCATATATATACATCATCATCATCACTCAACACCTAACTCGATAAATCGAGTAAAACCAATAACATAGCAAAGAGAAAACAGAGCTCTTCAAAGCAAAAAACCACATCAGAACAAGAACTAATCAGTCCAAAACACCCATCAAAGATGGAAAAAAAAATGAAAAAAAATTGGACCTTGAGGGTTCCTTTGCAATGGTGGCACCTAAAGCAAGCCCTGTGATACACTTTGTTGTCAGCGGTGAGTTCATCCACCAAGTAAACAGTCTTCTCACAGGCTTTGCATTTCTGTGTTGTCCCTGCAAAAGTTGCTGCCATGTTTTTTCTTTTCAAAAAGCTTGGATCTTCAGTCTTGTTTTCAAAGGAAAATCAAAAACAAAAAAAGTGAATTTGAAAAAAAAGGGTTGTTCAAATAAAATGAAGGGTAACTACAAAAATTAATTCTGTCCACCTTTTTTTTCTAATACACAGGTCAGCTAATTCGAAAAGTGGGTGCTTTTGACAAAATAAATGAGTTTTTTGTGTAGCTGTCGACAGGGGCATTTCTGGGATGATTTAATTTTGAATCAATAAAGAACGAAGATATATACGTTTTCATTAATTGTGGGCATTTTTCTATTTAGAAAAATGATGAAGAAGAAGACCGACTCCATTATTTAGTAGAGGAGTATACAATGACTTGCAATTTAAGTACAATATACTCCTTATTTGTTCACATTTAGTGTAATTTATTTTGAATCATCTCAATAGATTTATATCACATCCTTACTTTTTCATCCACCAAGAGACCAAAAGCACATCAAGGCTCACACATATTGACTGCTGTATTGATCACATTTTCAAAAAACAAAAAATCAATTTTTTTGCACATTTTCCACAATAAATCATTGAAAAATAGTAAAAATATTTTCAAATTCCGAGATAATATCAATATTGATTCTTTTTCAAAACTAATTTAGTGAAAAACTCGTGTAAATATGCACACATGAGAGCGGAAGTCCGAATATGCACTAGGGAGTCTCATCCTAACTCAAAACCGTATAGTGTTAAGTAGGAGAACTCCATAGACTTGTATGATAGGCTCTCCTCTCACAATTATTCGATGTAAGACAACTCACAAGTGACATTCACATTATAACAACTCCAACAACTATAACGAAACTGATTATTTCACTTATGATTCAGCTAGTGATTTTCATCTTTACTCTTTATTCGATTCGGTTTCAATTTACCAAATTTCCAGTTTGATTTTGTAGTAGCATTAACAAGTAAGTTTGATGTCATGTGCAAATGATTTAATCCTTTCGTCTCAAAATATTATGCACACTTCATTTGGTAATATTAAGTAACAGGAAGAACTGTACGTACTGAATGAGTCTGAATTGAACTTAAGCCAATTGAGAATAAATCTAAAAGAACAACCCTAACTTGTTCTAGTAATCAGTTTAAAATCTTTTGTTGATTATAATGATCACATTATGATGTTAGCATTTCCAATATAACAAAAAGATAAACACACACACACACAAAATACAAAAAAATAAGAGGGAATATCATCACAATCTAGCTCCTCCCATTGATGATCATAATGGGCTCCATTTCCTGCACGATTCGATCCTTACAGAGTCGATCGATCCTCTCCGGTGGGAGAGCGATCGTGACCGTTCGCCCCATCCCACCCTCATCCGAAGGCATCACCATAATCAGGCCTTCTCCCTCCACAATATTCCCCACGCGACAGCTCACGTGAGCCGGTTTCACCCCCTTTTCGAACTCTGCCCCGTACACACACGTGCTGCCGAGGTCAACGCACGTGAGCCCGGGCCCGTACATCCTCGAACCCCCTAATTCATCTCCCTTCCCTTTCTTCAGTCCCTCCACGTGGCGGTGAACTCGGTCGCACGCTTTCTCCAGAATCAGCAGCTCGTCCTCGCCCACAGTATTCAGTTCCGAGAAACAGAACGCGTTCCCGAAGTAGCCGGGCGGGGCCCCCTCGTGACCTCTCGAGTCGACGCATATGCGGATCGAGCGGTTGAGGCCGCGATCGATTCTTGACCAGAGGAGAGATGTCAGGATGTCGAAGGGGGTGGCGTCGGGGCAATGGTGTCGGACTCGGGACAGGGCCTTTTGGACGGCGGAGGCCGGAAATTTGAATGTGGACCATGAGTGAGTAATGTTCTCGTGCGACGACGTCGTTTTGGGGGTTGTTGTTAGCGGCTGGACTTTCTTTTGGGGGATGTGGAAAATAGGGGGGTGGGCGAGGGGTTGGGCTTGATGGGTCTGGGCCCATGACTTTATTAGGAGAGTGGCGCTTGTTATGTCCGCGTGCATGTGGCTGCAGCTCAGCCCAATGGCCAGCCCACCACATTTGAAATTATTTATCTGCATTCAACAATTTCAATAATCATCATTAATTAATTCTTCTGAAATACTGTATTTATTTAAATTGATGATTTTTGTCAAATTGATTATTTAATTAATTCTTATACTAGTATTTATTTAAATTGATGATTTTTTTCAAATTGATTATTTAATTAATTCTTCTGAAATACAGTATATCTTTAAATTGACCCGAAATTCCATCGACATGAGTATTCACAGTCGGAAATTCTATCGACGGGAGCTTATTGAATTTGCTATGATACTATGTCAAAATTGGGCTAATAACATCATATAGTGAGTAAAATTTAAAAAGTAATAAAAAAAATAGGAATAAAATTATATTTTAAATTAAAAAAACATTTTTTTTTAAGTTATGCATAATTATATTTCACACGACCTCATTTTCATGCATCTAACTCAACTAATTTATTTACTACTAGTATTGAATAGGAGGTAGGTAAGGTTGTATTTACCTGGATCCGAAACGGCGACCAGACCGTCGGGTCCTGCGGCATGTCCTCCCACGCCGTCAGGTCCCGCTCCTCGAACGCGTCGGCAGATCTCAGCCACTCATCCAACGTGGCATCGACGCTCGCTCTTAGCATCCTGACCCCGGCGTCATTGCACTTCACTCGCCAGCTGGCGCCGTCGGGCCCACGGCTCAACCGACCGGTGGCGACAGGGAACTCGTTCAACGTTTGCGACAAGGAGTCCCGGAGATCGTTGAGGTCCCACGACACGGGGCCCACGTGGAACGGGCTGGACTCGTAATAGAACACGAGGTGGATCGTGTGGTGGGCCATGGCCAGGTCCAACGCCGAGAATTCGTGGATTTTCCCGGCCTCGGTCGGCTTCCCCGACACCACGGTCAGTACGGAATCTACTTTCACTGCACTACTCAAATTCAACTTTCCTTGTTCCATCTTTTTATTATCCAAGAATATAAGTAATCTTTGGATCTATTTTTCAAATACTTCGATTTCTCTCGTCGTTTATATATATGTGGTAGGTTTGCGAGATATATATGAATTAATTCGGTGTGTGAATCATGAAGGGAGTAGGGTACGGTCGTTAGCAGTTACGGATTACTGGCGTAGGTTGGCAGTTGGCAATTAATAATATACACAAGAGAAGAAGAACCTAATTAATTAAGCTGGAGGGATCTTATCGTCATTACTCTCATGATATACTATAATTTTATGGTCGATTCGACAACCGCTTCTTTCGAACGAGTGCAGCTAGCTAGCTGATCAGGTGTTCACAATTGGTATAGTAAAAGTAGTATTAATTTATAAAAGAACTTTTATATTCAAAATTGCAATGATATGATATATATTTTGATACTATGAATTTGTGTTAATATTAGTGCGACACTTCAATGGGCTGACACGAATTAATGCACCCACTGTGAAGTTGTATTTTAATATGCTAGTATTCAAATAGATTAATAAATTTCATCCAACTCATAATCATTCAAAAGCAAAAGCAAAATTAAATTTTGTACATAAGAAATATTGTCTCGAATTCATCAAAAAATAAATTTTGCACATAAAAAATATTATCTTTAATTAATTATTTTGTTTTTGTCGGAATAAAATAAATAAATATTTAAAGTATGCAATAACCATTCACACTCTTATTTAATTTATTGCAATAACAATAAATCATAACGCTAAAAAAATTGCTAGCATTTAAAGAAATTAATTGAATATTTGATTCATAATAACAAGATGATCTTTTAAGAAGTGTCTCCAGTGCTCATTAGTGAAGATAATGTCCGTTTGAAAAAATTAAACATACTTTGATCCCTATAAATAATTCAAATAATTCAAGAATGAGTGAACTTTTGTGCAGGTGTCCGTGGTAATTGAATCGACCCATTATCATTGAAATTACGGGATGGTCAACACCTATAGTCAATAGTCAACACCTCAAGTCAAAAGTGTCTCAATTCGAATTTTCAAAACTGATTGGGCACCCAATATTTTTTTTTTATAATTTAAGCAGTCGTACACTCGTACTCGACTACTCGGGGGAATGATAAAAAAATCGCCGGGCTTTTGCCTTAAAGGCACAGGTATAAATTCAGGCTCCTTCAACCTCACACCACGTTTACGCACAATCCCGCAAAAATATTTCGTGCGGGTATCTCTGATCGGATCTGAACTTCCATGTATTTACGATGGTTTCTATCGCCGGCGGTAATTTGAAGGTGCGAATCGTTTTTTCATTTTTTGGGCTAGGTATCGAACTCGATCGTTTCTCGTTCTGAATTCGGTTTGATTACAGGAAGTGCATTTTCGATTATGTTCTGTTTTTTTTGCCCCATTTATTATCGAGAAATTGTGGATATGTTGTGATGCATCTAGAAAAATTGATTTTTGAAAGATGTGGGTTGTATTATTTACTGGCAGTTTGTTGATATATGTGTAAATTCCTAGGTATTTATTGCTGAAAATAAATTTATTCTGTAGAAATCCAAGCATCATTGCATTTCTTACATATTTGAGGAAGTAGATGTTTTTTTAGCTGTGTACTAATGCACTGAGTTTGTAAATTTTCATGAAATTTTGTTTATGTTGTCCTTCAGTAGGGATTGGTACATCCTCGATTGTCTAAAACTTTGTACCTTCGTATAACCTTCATCTATGTTTGGAGGTCTTGAGTTTAACTCCAACAATAGTCCTCATTTACGCAAGTCAGGAAGCCGATCTGTTGTGTACGATATCGGTATGAACAATGCTTAACTGCTAGTACCTGTTACTGTACACAAGCTATTGGTATTCCCTTCTCGTGAGCATTTTTGTGATAATATAGGTATCGTTTGTTTGGCACAGGTGAGCAAGGAACTAGTTCTGAAGAAGATTTCTTACTTACTAAAGAGTCATCTGAAATGAAGGGTGGGATTGCACCATTAAGCACTGTCACAATTATGCCTTCTCCTCTTTTGTTGTGGAGATTCAAGGTATTATCGTGAGATGATTTCAGACTGATAGAATGACATTCATACAATGTTAAGGGTTTGAAGTGTTCAAATAAAATAGGACAGTGGAGATTGTAACTCTGCGGTTGGATACAAACATTTTCACTATTCCTCCCACTAGAGCAAGCTTTTTTTACCCCTATTGTGATTGTCTACATTTTTTAGAAATATACACTATCTAATCAATCTCTCATTTTCTTACTTCAATCACATCTAGGCACCATTTCATCATTATTCATCTTCTACAATTCACCTTATTCACCCCCTCCCATATTTTAATTACCAAAATTATCAAATAATTATAATAACTGTTATAAATCAAATCAAATTTCATCGTTACATTTTCTTTTCATATCAACCACATTCTCCAAATTCATTTTTCTTCAAAGAAATATTCATCACATCTTCATAGTGCGATCTTAATTAACTTATTTGGAAAGATTGGATATCCTTTCATTATAAATTGTTTTTCCATCCAGCTTCTCATTTTTAATCCAACTTAATATGTAGGTACTCCTATTTTTCTTATGGGGACTCTGTTGTTGTAAGGTCAGTTCCACATCATGTGCTGACTGCTGACACTTACTCATGTATATGTATAAATATCATTTCCATATACCTTAATTCTAGCTCACACCTTATGTTGGTATAATACTTGATTTTTGTTGTCATGTGATTATGTATGTCCCTGCAATTTTGCAGATTGGATGGGATTCAGTCATGAGAATGAGTGCAGACCTGAGGGATTTATTTTTGTACGAGGCTTTCTTGTATTATAATCCATTCCTTCTTGTGGTCAGTGAACTATATTCACTTAGATTCTAGTATATTCTAAGAAGAATAAGTGTGATTTATTAAAAAAAAAACTATTTTGTAACATTTATCTGGTTATTGCAGACTATGATGGTTTGGCTCTGGGGGATAAACTTGTGGGTTTTTGCCCAGTCCAATGTTGGTTATGCTAAAATATTTGACCTAGATCAAAGTCATCTCACCCATAGAGAGATATGGAAGGTATGTATATTTTGAATCATTCACATTCTGGTTCATCAACATTCAACAGTCTCAAGTCTGCTTATGGTATATATATTTTTTAATATAAAACTTGCAGAAGTTCTTTCAAACCACATGTAATTTGAGTCTTTTACTTACTTTCTGGGTAACAAGCAACTGGAAATTATGACCTGTAACCTCCAAAAACCTCTTTGTTTATGACTAAAGGATTAAACTTTGTGTTTCCACGTGTCTTTTTCTCCGTTACTATGCTTGATCATATTTCACTTGCAATCTATAAAATGTCTCAGTGCGCTACCTGGATGACGATAGTTGTCCCAACCAGCATGACGGCATATCTTTATCTCTATTCTCATGGCGAAGTTTCTTTGGCTGCATCTCAACCAGTGTAATAGATGCTTCCTCTTGTAGAAAATATTTTGAGCATTCTTTCAAAATATTTGTTGATTGCACACCGTGCAGGATGTAGGATGGATTTTATGTGTGCTATATTGTTTTTAGTTTATAATTTCATGTAGTACTAAGGAAATTCTCATAAATTTTTAATTGACTCTGATGAACATGATTCAGAACATTCTTGGAGAAATTATACCGTTTTTTCATGGTTCTTTTATATATTAAATATGTTTTAAACTTGGACTTGGCCTTTCATTCTTTGGAAATGCCTATATTCTCATCACTTCAAGTTTGTGTACATATTTATTTTGGACAACGTAGGTATTCAGTAACTCCATATTCCAAGAATTTTGTTTTCTCTTTTTGCGTACCTTTTAATTTTAAAGTTTCACAGAACTTGGGTTCTTGGCATGCCCATGACATTTTATTTTCATTTCTTATTTCATTTTTTGTTTTGACGCACATGAGTATCTGTGAAATCTGAGTTGCCCAATGACAGACATGTTCTCTTTTATACCTATTCACTTATCTATTCTATACTGGCTTGTTGTAGTAACATTTTTGTTGGAAACTGCAGGTTCTCTTATATGCCGCTGTTGCAATGACCCTCATTTTTCCTTTTGATATCTTCCATCTGTCATCTCGTTACTTTTTACTGAGGACTATTTGGCGAATAGTATTCCCTTTACAGGAAAGTTTTAGTGTTCTTGTGAATTCAGGGCATGGAACTTTTGATAGTTTTGATTGAGAAAACTGTTTGATTTTTACATTGGTTTATGTTCAGATATAGTTACTCCTGAATCCTGATGTATAAATGTGTTTGTATTCTGAGAACTGGAGAACACAATATGTCAAAACATGAAACATAAGAACTAAGCCACCTTTTTTATTTTTGTAAAGGGATTTGAAGCATAACCTCTTGAAGCCTCTCAACTTTATATAAAATGTTTAAATCATGAGTCCTGGTCAGCTCTGCATCCATACAGTAGTGTATTCTCTGCAGAAGTTAAAAGTTTGCTGTCAGTATCATCTTGCTTGTCTCTTCTTCCTAAGTATTACCAAAAATCCCAACCACCTAAACTTATGTTTTCCATATGTCAACCCTGCTTCTTTTACAAATATGAAAATTTACATAGACCAAAGTTTTCTGTGCATTTTTTTTTTGTGTTTTTTGTGTAAAATAGTAAACTAAAGTTTTTCTCTCTTACAATTTTACTTTCTGAATGCAGGCGATAACTTTTGCTGACTTCTTTTTGGCTGATATATTTACCTCCATGTCAAAGGTGCGCTTCCCGTTGATTCTGCTTAAGATAATTTGTTTATCCTTGTAGTTTATTTATTCTTCATCTTAAAACATTCATTGTAGAAACTATTATAGAGTTCTCTTGATAATCAGATGTGTTTAACATGGTCTTCTTCAAAGAAATTTGTATGCCAAAGTTTTATTCTTCTATTTCGTGAATATCTGTTAGCAGACGAAGGATCCTTTACAATAATTTTAGTATGGGACTTACTTAGGTGGCTATATTGGGCACACTTCTTATGTTGGATTGTATCCTCGAGATTAACAAGGATTGCAGTTAACATGGAAATGGTTTAAGTTGAAGGGCATACTTCTCTTAGGATTTTTTTCTCTGTTTTATTAGAAATTTACTTGGATAACAGCTACAAGGGATGTATTATAAGTTAAAATATGTTTGAGCTCATTTTGCTTTATTGTGGTATGGGCTTACCAAGCCTATTTATTTTCTTACCCTCCCCGTACAGGTTTTCTCAGATTTGGAGCGTTCAGCGTGTCGAATGGTTCATCGCCAGGTTAACATTTCCGTAATTTTTTTATTTCTTTAATTTAATAATTTATTTTCCTGTCGTAGCCAAAACTACTAACTTGCTGTTTTCAGAAAAACAGTTATAATTCATCTTATCTCCAACCACTTTGGGCACTAGGGGTCTGGAAATTCACTTTTAAATAGTTTGGGGAGTTGGAAGTTTTATGTAACTTGTAGGAATATCCTAGTTTCATTGTTTCCACAGTTTTTCATGCAAATATACTCGCGTTTCTTTACTTGACTCTATAAATGTGCAGGTTGCTACGATTGCATGGTTTGAGGCTGATTCTGTATGTGGAAGTCACTCTGTTGCAATACCTATAGTTCTTGTCTTGCCTTACATTTTTCGATTCTTTCAATGTCTTCGACAATACAAGGATACAAGAGAAAAGACATCTCTTTTAAATGGTAATTATTGAACTTTACATGCCTTTTGTTTTGTTTGTACTTTTGCACTCGTAGAGAAGTCCCCACCCTGATAGATACCGTGTTAAGGAGGAGTTTTCAGTGAATTGCTGACAGCAAACTATATCATTTTTCACGAATTAATAACAAACTGGTACTATGTCAGTTTGGTTTGTCAAAACTGAATACTGTTCATTTAGACAACCTTCACACCATTACTTAGTTTCATTAGAATCTGAGTTGAACTGAAGAAATATTATGAAAGAATTGAATAGCATGCTATTCGGTTTCGGGAATAGGGTTCTTCTTCACTAATTAATGGTAAGATCCTTACTCCAGGTGCCTTGTGGTGGTATAGCATATACATCCTTTTCAGCTGGTGTATGAAGATTCACATGTCTTCAATTTTATAGTAGGTTTGAGATGTGATTATGTGAAGTCGTTATATCATATGGTATTTTTGTTTACATCATGCAATAAGTCAATAACTTGATTTTCCTATTGTCTAAGACTTGAAGTTAACTTGATTTTCCTATTGTCTCAGCCTTGAAGTATTCAACGGCAATACCGGTCATTTCTCTTTCAGCACTTAAATATCATGTTTTTCCTGATAAATGGACGAGCCTATATCGACCTCTGTGGCTATTGTCGAGTGTACTGAACTCATTGTACTCATTCTATTGGGATATTAAGCGTGATTGGGACTTGAGGTACATACATACAGAAAGTCACTGGTTTCATTTCCACTGATATGAAATTTGACATTCGATGCTGAAAATTAGTTTTGAAACATCTTTTCAGTTACTTAGGCAGTAAATAAGTTGAAACTTACTAGCTCTTTTTTTTTTGGCAGTTGTTTCACTCGGATTTTCAAGTTTAGCAAACCGCATATCGTATCCTACTTGTTATATGGAAGGAAATGGGTAAACCAATACTTCTAGCCTTCTTTCGATTGTTCGTCAAACTCTTTTACTTAATTTTATAAGATAACTAGAATAACTTGGTAGCTATGCTAAACGTTTTAAGTAGTTTTTATAATTTAATCCAATATGATGTGCAAATACTAGGGGCAATTACAAGAACCCTTGAGGCTCTTGATCTAATTACGAAAGAAAAAAAACTTTAAAAATTACAAAAACCCCTAAGTGCTTACAATGGTCTAAATGAAATATACTTGCTTGCAGAAGTGAACCTTCTACTTATATTATTGTGGTTGGAAACTTGCAGGTCTATATTTGGGTAATCGGAAGCAACCTTATCCTGCGTTGTACTTGGACGTACAAGCTGTCGGCCCATCTCCGCCATAACTACCTCACCGTTTTCGCGATTACCGCCCTGGAGATGCTGCGCCGGTTCCAGTGGGTTTTCTTTCGTGTGGAGAACGAGTGGAATAAAACAAACTCGAAATCGAATGGTATCCAGATCAGCATGAGTGACATGCCAGTAGGAGAGGAAGAGAAATTGCTTGGTTCCTCCGACGGTCATAATGTATAATTAGATTTTGACTAAACAATAGTGTTTTTTCTTAGCTGCAATTTTAAGGTTTTTGAGCTTCCTCATTTTGGCACATAGATACATCATACATACACATGATACAGTTCTTAAATTACTCTGATGTTGAAAAGAGGGCTTTTGCATTTATATAAAATTTGAATTTAATTATTGTCATTTGGTAAATTAGGAAAGTTAGCCATGGCATTCCTTCTTAGTTCTCAACATCCTTCATCAAAACATTAAGTTAACAGGTGCCAAAAAAGAGTTGGAAATAAATCAAACATGTACGCAGAGTTGTACTCTAGCTCTTTCTTGCAAGACGATCATTTGTACTAATATTTAGACTGAAATTTTATTTTAGAAATGATGATCATCAAAGTCATTTAAAGCAACAACAATTAAAATAAAAATCAGAAATCCTGCTACTTGTTTTCAACTGAGGGGCATTTATATGGCATTATTACAGTGAAGTGCACCAAGTCCATAACACATTATCCTTCCATCATGGCAGCTTTCTCTCTTCACACATTATCTCTCGCTCGGGTTTCTTCTCGCAAGACTGCTTTCACATAAATCTCATAGCAGCATCCTTAGAAAGTGACATAAGAAACAGGGACATAAATGGAAGTTAATTTAAGGAATAGTAATCTTTTAAGTAGACTACAATGCTAGTGCTGGTTGCACATCCTAAACGAAGAGACGTGGTTGATAAATTCAAGAAGTTTCGATACAGATAACGGAAATTGAATGATGATTTGTAATGGAGAACGTGAACTTAAACAAAAACAATTCCAATTTACGAATAGTAAAAACATTGAACAGTAAGATCATTAAACATACCAGCTACAACAACAATGGTAAGAACATCTCCCACACGTTTGATAACTTGGGCAATTTTCTTGGGTGATTTGAAGCGCTTTAGTGATGGGTGTTCCTCCAATAGCTAAAAATACAATAAGATACTAGTCTTACAAAATTTATGCAAAAAAAGACGTGACGGGGGTAAATAGGAGAGATGGACCAACAAATATATAAAAACTTGTTAAAACTTTGTCCCTGCCACAAATGTGTATGCAACTATGCATGCATGGGTGTATACATTTGCTATTCACTAAACACCCATCTAAGGTATGGAAGAAAATATAATAAAGGCAACGGAACTCATCATATTTTGATGCTCCCGGAAAAAAGAAACACAATAAATGTTTGATGTGCAGAAGGATCATTAAGAATGGTGTGGTTATCTACCTCTAGTGAGATAATATAATAAGAATTCTAATCAAGAAAGGTAAATCTTTCGAATCATGTCATTTCCTTTCTTCTAGACTCAACCCTTAGGAAACCCGATATATCCTTCTTTTACCCAGAGTTGTACTCAAGCTCTTTCTTACACGACGATCATTCGTACTAATATATTTAGACTAAATTTTATTTTAGAAATTATGATCACCAAAGTCATTTCAAAGCAACAAAAATTGAAATAAAAAACGGAAATTCTGCTTCTTTTAAACTGAGGCATTTATATGGCATTATTACAGTGAAGTGCACCATGTCCATAACACATTATCTTTCTCTCAGGGCAGCTTTCTCTCTTCACACATTATCTCTCACTCGGGTTTCTTCTCGCAAGACTGCTTTCACATAAATCTCATAGCAGCATCCTGAGAAGTGGCATAAGAAACAGGGACATAAATGGAAGTTAATTTAAGGAATATTAATCTCTTAAGTAGACTACAATGGTAGTGCTGTTTGGGCATCCTAAACGAAGAGGCGTGGTTGATAAATTCAAGAACTTTTGATACAGATAATGGAATTTGAAAATGATGAATTTTGATGGAGACCATGAACATAAACAAAAACAATTCCAATTTACGAATAAAAGGAAAAGAAAACATTGGAATTAAAGTGAAGTGATAAACATACCAGCTACAACAACAATGGTAAGAACATCTCCCACACGTTTGATAACTCGCGCAACTTTCTTGGGTGATTTGAAGCGCTTTAGTGATGGGTGTTCCTCCAATAGCTAAAAATACAATAAGATACTAGTCTTAAAAATTGATGCAAAATAAGACGTGAAGGGCGTATAAATAGGAGACATGGACCAACAAATATATAAAAACTAAGTCCCTACCAGAAATGTGTATGCATGCACGGGTGTATACATTTGATATTTAACAACATTCATTTAAGGTACGGAAGAAAACATAATAAAGGCAATTAAAATAATCATATTTTGATGCTCCCTGAAAAAAGAAACACAAAAAATGTTTGATGCGCAGAAGGATCATTAAGAATGGTGTGGTTATTTACCTCTAGTGAGATAATATAATAAGAATTCTAATCAAGAAAGGTAAATCTTTCGAATCATGTCATTTATTTTCTTCTAGACTCAACCCTTTGGAAACCCGATATATCCATCTTGTATGATACTATAACAGTTTCCCATTGGAGAACATAATTTGCTCTTTTGTAGCTACTTTTCTTATGACTATGTTCGATATAGAGAAAAAAAATCCCAGTTCAAATATCAAATCAATTAGGCAAACATAAACCCCGCGTAAAGTCCGACTTATTCTAAGCAAAAACAAGTTGAGCAATTGCGCAACTCAGGGCTTTCTCATTTTCATCTCCAATTTTCCTATGCAGTAAATTCATCTCCAATATAACATCTCATAGTAACAGAACATTAAATCAAGAAACCTTCTTCGCACATGTCCATACATTCATTCATTCATTCAGATCCCAGTTCTAAAATCTTACAACCTAATACGATCGAGGAGAGATCAACACAGAAAAATACCAAAAATAATATGAATTCAAAACACACAAAATAAAATACAAGGACTCACCGCCTTCTCGCGAGTCCCCGGCTCCACATGAAACCCTCGTCTTGAAAGCATCAACGAATCATCAGCTTTCTGTGTAAAAAATTCCAGTAAGTACAAATCAATTTCTACAGCACATTTCAAGAAATTAATAATAATAATATTATTATTATTAATAAAAAAATCACCTGCGAATTGAGGCGGAGTGCGGAGAGAGTAGATTTATTGAGTAAAAACGCCATTTTTATCCTTTTGTTTTCTCCAGAAGAGGATTCAGATTTCAGAAGCAAGTCTGATTATATAAACTTAATTAGCACCTTGGAGTTTTATATATTTCCAGAATAGCCCCTGTATTTTGGAATTTATTCCAACTACACCCCGATTTGGACTTAAAAGTCAAAAATGTGTTTTCTAAGGGGGGCCCTGAACAAATAATCAGATTGAATGGTGTGACAATATGTACTGAAAATAACAAAACAGAAAATGAGCATTTGATCAACTTTTATTTTTCTTCACAAAACCAGCCTGAGCTTTAGCCTGTTGAAGAGATGGCCACACTAATCGAAATGAAAATCCTCCGAATAGACACCAAGTTGAACATTTTTGCTCATTGGTTCTTCCACTTTTTCCTTGAAGCTCTCAATAACCGACTCATAGAATTGTAGTTGAACGCGAAGGCCCTCGTTCCCCTGACCCTCTTGTTCCTGCAATATTTCCAAGGCTGACATAGCACTCGACTCGCTGCAATGCGACAAATGAATAAGTCGGAGTGTTGATATCTCCCCGATGCCTAAAGGGATCTCTTCCAGCTCGTTTGCTGTTACGAAAAAAAGCTTCTCCAGGACGGGAAAATGGAAGTTGTCCGCATTCCACCTGATAAGTTCATCACATGAGCTGATTTTCAACTTCTTCAACGCAAGGAACTGCCCCTCGATTGGATTCCACTCAGCCCCCTGGACTGATCTATAGCTTAGACGAAGCACTTCCAGATTAGGCAAGGAACCAATCACTGCTAAATCTTCCCAACCAAGCATACAACCTATTAAAGTCAACTTGTGAAGCGAAATAGGAAGCTTGAGGTTCTGAAGTAAATCCTCTCGATTTGGATCCTCGTTAAAAGAAAGACTCAACCTTTTAAGTTTATGTAGTCCACAAAGATTGCCGAAACAGTCGTAGCCTGCCTCAAATTCACCCATATAGTATAAATCCAATCTTGTTATGTTAGGGATTCCTCGGCAGAGCTCCTCACTTAGCCTAGTGTTTACTAATGTTATAATCGTTTGTAGGTTCCGTAGAACGAGATCATGTTGTAGGCCACTCGGTGGATCGGGAAGAAAGATATTTCCAAACTGCAGATGCCTAAGCTGTGGCATCTCCCAAATCTCTGGTGGAGCAGCAAAACAGCTATCTGTACCAATCAAAGTTTGCAAGTTCCACAGCTGGAATATCGACGAAGAAAGATTGTCCATAGGAATGTGCCTGACGGCAAGGTACCGCAAGTTAACTTGTCGAAAAACGATTTCTCGGTAATTACTCTTGACCTCATCCAACACTCTCAACAATCTCAATTTAGAAGATTTCTTCCAACCCGTTCCGCAGATTAAAGAACGGACAACAGAAGCCGACTGTAAAACGTCAAAGTCCCCAGGCTGATGATCATCAAGTACAAGCCGACGATCCCAAGTCGTGTCTCCTGAAATATTGTGAGAACTATCTATAGCACGTAAAAACTTCTCTTTCTCGGCTATTTTCAAGCACAGGTCCCTTATTAGATCATGAACTCCACAAGCTTTTAATTTGCCACTCACCCCCCACCGACGGGCTAAAATGAGATTCCTGCTGAAAAGGTCCATCACGTAACTCTCAGCAATCTCTTCCGGGCTCCGGGTTTCATTTGGCTTCAAGAATCCCTCGGCAACCCAAAGTTTGATGAGTCGGGGTAGTCGGATCTCATAGTCTTCTGGGAAAACTCCCATGTAAAGAAAACACGGCTTCAGATGGGCAGGCAGGTGGGTATAACTCAAAGATAATATCTTCGAGCAATGCTCGTCGTCTCTTGAATTCAGAATTGAGTTGATATCCTCTGCCACTTTCATCCAGTATTCGTGTGTCATGGAAGACTTCTTAAGAAGCCCCCCGATCACAGTAATCGACAGGGGAAGCCCTTTGCATTTCTTAGCAATATCTCTTCCGATTTTCTCTAGTTCAGGAGGAGGAGGCTGCTGATCAAATGCCGTTTCGCGGAACAGGTTCCAGCTTTTGTCCTCGTCTAGCAGATTCATCGAAAGGCACGAAGAGCTCAAATCGATAGACATACTTGATAACCTGGTGGTTACAACGATACGACTTCTGTTATCGTTGTTCGGTAAGAAGAACATTATCTTTTCCCATGCTTCCACGCTCCACACGTCGTCCAACATAATCAAATATCTCCTTCCCGACAATGTCTTATGAAGCTTTTCTCCTAATTCATATTCTTCGGCTTCTGCATATTCTGCGGATCCACCTCGACAGAGAGTTACGAGTTGTAAAAGAATTGTTTTTGCTGTGTAGGTTTGCGAGACAGTAACCCAAGCACGAACATCAAACTGTTGCACGATGGTCGGATTTTCGTAAGTATTTCTGGCGAGCGTAGTCTTACCGATCCCACCCATGCCATCGACAGTGATGATTTGTCGACTGGATCCTCCTACAACGAGCATCTCCATAAGCTTGATCAACTCATCATCAAATCCGATCATGGTGTTCTTCTTGTCGTCATGAGCGGTCGAGTATGTAACTGGTTCTTCTTTTAACTCCAAAATCTCAAGCTTCTCCGCAAGTTGAATGAGCCCGTCGTCAGATCCGGTTTGAGGCCTCGATGAAGTAACATGCAGGGGCTTCACGATATTGGATTCCTTTCCTTGCTTAAACTTCATGACCTTTTTCTTGAAAAAGTCCATTCGTTTTATGACTCCCCGTAAATCGAGCTTGGAAATGGAACCAGCTGCTGCATGAAGAACTTGATCGACAACATGAGATTCAATTGCATCTTCAACCGAGTGAGCTGCACGTGCGATTTGGCCCTCCAGATCAGCATCGGTTTCGACAGATCTACCTCCTCCGGAATTAGACTCTACGAAATCCAGCAAGAAGAGGATTTTTTCGCCAAGAGCCTCAATCTGCTTGCTGTCGAATGCAAACGAAAGGCGGGGATGGTTTTTGATCTGTTCCAGAATATTTATAAGAGAAACTAGAGCTGCATAAGCTGCCATCTCAAACACAAGAAGCTAATTAATGGATTTTTTTTTCTTTCTCAGAGTTTGATGAGAGAAAATGATAAGGTTGAGATGGTTGACTTTTTTTAAGATGGTTATAACAACTAACAAGCAGTGTCAATATTTTATCCGTGACAACTAAGCATTTCTTTGAATATAGTTTTTATTATAAATCATGAACTGCACTGTCGGTTCGATTCTCAAATTTATGATTTTTTGCTTGTATGTACATCGTAGTGTTCTACATTGGATATGACTGTATATGCACCGCTTACCATCCACCGATTCTCAGACTGATGATTTTTTGCTTGTATGTGGTCTAATTCCCAAGAAGAAGCAGTCTCTGACATAGTGATATGGAGACCCAAATTGCTGCAAGTGTTTGAGATTTTAATCCCACATCGGAAACAAAGCCACAGCAGTAGAGACTTGCTTGTATAAAATGACCATCAATACCACATTACTATTTACGCAGCTGCGTGGTGAGCACAAAGCGAACTATTCTTTCGCCTTTTACTAAAGAATACCGTGTGCTCGCCACATTTCAAGTAGCATACGCTTTTTTTTGGAGGGTTCCTTCTTTGCAAGGACCCCAACAATTCAGTCTTAATTATTTAGTACGCAGTATTTTATTTCTGTGACTGTTATAAATTACAGTCTGCTAGTTTCTGTTGCTTTATGTAATTCATTATTTATATTGTCTGGTTTATATAATTCATTAAGTTGATTAGAAAATAATTTTCTACTAAACATAAATCCCACATCGTATCTTCGGTAACGAATTATAAAGTATATATAATAGGATGGAAGTTATTTTTAATTTCCAGAAAAAACTTACCTGGACAGGTCACAGGACAAATGATCATAAATTAGGAAGTTTTGAAATGATACCCATATGCATTCGAATCTTATCTTGTTCCAACTTTTAGCTTAATAATTGAGGCAAATAATATACAACCACTCTCTTCATCCATTCATTTCATAACCCATCTGTTGCTGCTGTTGGTGTCTTCAAATAATATACAACCACTCACTCTCACTTCATTCGCTATATTTCATAATCTGTTATTTGTTGCTGGTGATGTCTTCAAACAACGCCCAGTTCACTTCAGATGGCAGCTTATGCAGCTCTTGTATCTCTGTTAACCACCGTGGAGCAGATCAACTCTCTTAGCCAAAAACTCGAGCTTTATGATTCTCTCTGTTCGTTAGTTTACGACACCGATCAAGTCGAGTCTCTCGGCGAAAAGACACGCTTCTTGCTGGATTTCATAGAAGCCGGATATCGTTCCCGACGAGGAGGAAAAGCAGCAGCAGCAGCTGATCTGGAGGCATTGATCACATCCGCGGCTCATGCGGCCGAAGATCAAATCGAAACGCAAGTTCTCGATCTAATTGATGCTGCACCCGTTACTTTCAGTGACAACCACCCTCCCATGATCTTATCGCTCGATTTACAGACACTACTTGAAAAGATGGATCGTGTCAAGGAAAAGGTCATCGACTTCAAAAAAGGGGAACACGAATCGAATCCGCCTATGTATGAAAGGCTTGCTACTACTTCTTCATCATCATCAAGGCCTAATCAAGCCAACAACACTCATAACGGAAAATCCGAATTTATGATCGGATTCGATGACGAGTTGAACCAACTTCTGGAGATCCTTGTTGGATGGGAATCAAGTCGGAGAATAATCCCCGTCCAAGGAATGGGCGGCATCGGTAAGACTACTCTTGCCAGAAATACTTACCAACATCCGACCGCTGTGAATCATTTCGATATGCGAGCTTGGGCTACAGTATCACACACCTACGTAAGGGAAACCGTCCTTTTAGATATCTTAAAGTCTTGCGGAAATCGATCCTCAGATTCTAATGATGAACAAATATTGGGTGAGAAGTTGCACAAGATTTTGTCGGGAAGGAGATATTTAGTTGTGTTGGATGACGTGTGGACCATGAAAGTTTTGGAAGACATGCTGTCCTTCTTTCCGGACAACAACAATGGAAGTCGTATTGTTGTAACCACCAGGTTATCGAACATGGGTACATATTTCGGCTCGTCGTCTCTTTCTATGAACCTTCTAGACGAAGACAAGAGTTGGGACCTATTGCGGGAAAAGGCGTTTGGTAAAGAAGCATACCCTCCCCCCGAACTAGAGGAAATCGGAAAACATATTGCTAAAAAATGCAAAGGACTTCCCCTGTCGATTACTGTGATCGGGAGGCTACTCGGCGAGTCATCCATGACAGAAGAATATTGGTCGAGCGTTGCAAATGATATGAACTCGATTCTGAACTCAGGGGAGGAAGAGAATGTTTTGTCTTTGAGTTATACCCACCTGCCCGCCCGTCTAAAGCCGTGTTTTCTGTATATGGGAGTGTTTCCGGAAGACCAAGTGATATATGTATTCCGGCTGATCAAACTTTGGGTTGCCGAGGGATTTCTGAAACCGAACGAATCCCAGAGTCCGGAGGAGACGGCAGAGAGTCACTTAATGGAACTTGTAGGGAGGAATCTCATCTTAGCCCACAAGTGGGATATTGTGACTGGGAAGTTAAAATCTTTTATGATTCATGATCTCTTAAGGGACCTGAGCTTGAGAATAGCCGAGAAGGAGAATTTTCTACGTGTAATAAATTCATTCAACAGTACTATTGATCGACATGACGTGGCTAGGGATCGTCGCCTTGTGATCGATGCTTCAACTCCGAGGGTAGATTTAAAAGTTTTGCAGTCAGCGTCGCTTGTTCGTTCGCTATTCCACGATGGTTGGCAGCGTGCGCGTTTTCCATTTAGATTGTTGAGAGTGTTGGATGGTGACTGTAGTGCTGATCATCTCCGAAATGTCATGTCTAAAACTTTTAACATACGGTTCCTATCCTTCGATGGAAATCCTTCTGAAGTGGATGGTGAGAGACTATTTTGTCCGTCGATGTTCAGGACCTACTGGCCAAACTTGCAAACGTTAATTTGTGGAGATGGCAAATATTTGTACAGGCTAGAGATATGGGATACAATGCCGCAACTTAGGCATCTGTTTGGTAGAGTGATCCGTCTTCCTGATCCAGCGAGGGACCCAGAAGATGGATTCTCTCTACCGTACCTACAATCAATCGAGACGGTGAAAAACTTGAGGCTGAGCGAGGAGCTGTGTAAGAGAATTCCTAACGTGGAGAGTTTGGGTTTAAGGTATTCACATAAATATCTAGGAGGCTATGAATGCCTCGGATATCTTTGCCGATTCGAGAAACTTGAGAGGTTGAGTCTTAATTTTTGGAATGCTCATTTTGATTCTTTTCCGCCAAACCTGAAACTTCCTAGTTCTCTTCGGGAGTTGAGTTTGAAATATTGTGAGGTTGGTTGGGAAGATTTTTCAGTGATTGGGTCGTTGCCTAATCTTCGGGTGCTTCGACTGAACAATTTGAAGCGCAATGGGAATGAGTGGAATCCAGTCGAGGGGCAATTCCCTGCGTTGAAATACTTGAGGATGGACTTTTGCGATGAGCTTATCAGGTGGAATGCGGACAGCTGTCATTTCCCTGTCTTGGAGAAGCTTCACATGATTGGTTTAGTCAAGCTGGAAGAGATCCCTTTAGGTTTTGGAGACACACCGACACTACGAGTCATTCGTTTGGAAGGGTGCAATGCGCGTTGTGGCATTTCAGCCTTGAATATATTGGAGGAGCAAGAGAGTCTGGGGAATGAGGAACTTCAAGTTCGAATAAGAGTATTTCATGGTCGTCCAAAGAAGGTTCGGGAGATGCTTGCAGAAAAGGTTGGATCACTGCAGACTAACGCGAAGAAGAATCTTCAACTTGAATTGGTTGTAAGTATATCTATCTATTATCTTTGTTGTTGTTCTTATTCTTGTTGTTGTTGTTGTTGTGGTTGTGCAAGCGAGGCTTAGCGTTAGCGGTCCAAGTACTATAACTGGAATCTTTTATCGGCAGGGGTGGGATGATGAGAAAATAATATTGGCTTGAGCTTGCATTAATCTCGAGTTATCGTAAACGAGAGCATATTGGAACCTGGAATAACAAGAGAGTCAGGGTAAGGCTGAGAGTGAGACTGAGGGCTTCAAGTTATCATAGATATTTTGGGTAAGAAGAGAAATGACACATGGTTCAACTGTGTTGGGGATTCTCAGAATAATTACAAACTAGTGTACTTCGATTCTTCCAGAAAATATATCAATTTAATTTAAGCGTAATACAATAATTTATAATTTAATTAATTATATAATATTAATTACTAATTATAAATTAAAATTTAGAAAATTTTAAAAAAGAGTGTAACATGGTTTTTAATATTATACTCCATAAATTTAAGTTTATAATTTAATGTTCATGTTCATGTTCATGTTATATTGGTGTTATGAATCTTATTATCCAAAAGAAGCAAGTGTACGGAGTAGTTTTTAATCCCACATCGGAACCACACCAGTGGAGAGTTGCTTGTATATAAAAATACCATCAAGACCTTTTTCTGATGCGTCCCGCGTGTTGATCACAAAGCGAACTATTCTTTCACTAGACAATAGTATACATTTAAAAATGAAAAATGTAACTTAATTCCATTTATTATCCATGGTCTATATAATACAGTATAAATCAGTATATCCCATGTCCATTCGAATCTCATCTTGTTCCAACTCTCACTCACTCGCTCATTCACTTTATTCATACCCTACAGTACTGTATTTAATAATCTGTTATCTCACTCATTTTCACTTTTTTCATTCATCCTACAGTATTTCATAATCTGTTATCTGTTGAGATGGCAGCTTACGCAGCTCTTGTTTCTCTATTAAACACCGTGGAGCAGATCAACTCTCTTAACCAAAAAATCCAACTTTATGATCAACTCTGTTCGTTAGTTTACGACACCGAGGAAGTCGAGTTTCTTGGCGAAAAGACACGCTTCTTGCTGGATTTCATAGAAGCCAACGATCGTCCCCGAGGAGGAGAAAAAGCAGCAACAGCTGATCTGGAGGCATTGATCACATCTGCGGCTCATGTTGCCGAAGATGAAATCGAATTGCAAGTTCTCGATCATATTGAAGCTGCACCCATTAATCGCAGAGACAAACACCCTCCCATCATCTTGTTGCTCGATTTACCGACAATACTTGAAGAGATGGATCTGTTAGAAACCGCTTCACCTAAAAGCTCGAACTGGGAGAGAAGTTGGACAACTTCCATTTATATTAATGGGTCGAATATATTCTCCAATAGGATCGTGTCAAGGAAAAGGTCATCAAGTTCAAACAAGAGAACGAATCTAAGCGGCCCACCAACGCAATCCCAGCTACTACTTCATCATCATCAAGGCCTGATCAAGCTAACAACACTGAAGACGGAATGTCCGGATCTATGATCGGATTTGATGAAGAGTTGAACCAACTTTTGGAGATCCTCTTTGGATGGGAATCGAGTCGGAAAATCATCCCCGTCCAAGGAATGGGCGGCATCGGTAAGACTACTCTTGCCAGAAATACTTACCGACATCCGACCGTTGTGAATCATTTCGACATGCGAGCTTGGGCTGCGGTATCACAAACCTACACAAGGAAAACCGTCCTTTTAGAGATCTTAAAGTCTTGCGGAAGTCGATCCTCGGATTCTGAAGATGAACAAATATTGGGTGTGAAGTTGCACAAGATTTTGTCGGGAAGGAGATATTTACTTGTATTAGATGATGTGTGGACCGCGGAAGCTTTAGAAGACATGTTGTCCTTCTTTCCGGACAAGAAGTCGTATTGTTGTAACCACAAGGTTATCGAACATGGGCATACATTTCGGCTCGTCGTCTCTTTCTATGAACCTTCTAGACGAAGGCAAGAGTTGGGACCTATTGCGCGAAAAGGCATTTGGTAAAGAAGCATACCCTGCCCCCAAACTAGAGGAAATTGGAAAACATATTGCTCACAAATGCAAAGGACTTCCTCTGTCGATTACTGTGATTGGGAGGCTACTCGGTGAGTCATCCATGACAGAAGAATATTGGTCGAGCATTGCAAATGATATGAACTCGATTCTGAACTCAGGGGAGGAAGAGAATGTTTTGTCTTTGAGTTATACTGATGTGGATTGGAAGCCCAGTAGTTAATTATATTATTTACATATCTTTTTAATATAGGCCCAATATGTTTAGGGTTTTCTTAGTATTTATATTTCGTTATTGTCTTTACGTTGAACAGTTGTTTTTGAGATTAAATAAAAGAATAGAGTTTTCTCGTTCTTCTTTATCAATATTCGGTATTCTTATGAATCAACGAATTTGATTGATTGACTCTCGGTATTCTTCGGAATCAACGAGTTTTAATCGTGTGTTATCGCTTCCGCCTGCATCAGTTGGAATCAGAGCCGAACGATGCCTCCCCGTCCCCGGCCTGCTCGCGAATCCGCCGTTGAGGCCGCAACCCGTCGCGATGCCGACGTCGCCGTCTTAAGCCGCCAAATCGCAGCCCTTGCCGTCGATCTCGAGGAACTTCGCTTTGCTATTTCCAATGGTCTACCGGAAACAACTCACCGGCCCACCTCCGCGCACGAGTGCGCCCTCGACGACCCCCGCGAAGATCGGTGTTATGATGCAAATTTTGCAAATCCGATTTTTGTCGATTTCGATCGTGACGATGAGTACTCCTCTGTACTTTGGGATACTGAATCGACCGATGACGAAAATTCTGTGATTTGGGATACTGATTCGGAAGACGAACCAGCCACGATCTGGGACGACGAGCCGATTTGGGACGAAGAACCGATCTGGGACGACGAGCAGTATGGCTTGTGTGGTCCAAAAGGTATTTGTAGTGTTGACAATCCAATCATACAGAAGTGCTTGAAGAGATTCACCCCCGAGATCCGAAAAGATTGGGGTACTCCAGATTGGTTTGGTGGGTGTCAAATTGAGTTTTGCACGACATATAAATGCTTGGGTTTTGGCAATCTTTTTGATGTCAAAAAATATCCCCATGTCGTTGCGCCCAATGGACACACAAACACCTCCGATTTTCCTTCTAAAAAGTTTATTGTGTCTAACAACTTTTCACTTATCTCAGCGGCTACTCGCATGTTGAAGGTTATTGTTGATAATGGTCGCCGACGATTGGTGTTTGATCCCGGCATTTTCGTGTTCGATATTTTAGGTTCGCGGTCGAACCTTCTCCTAGAGGGGGAGAATGATGTGGATTGGAAGCCCAGTAGTTAATTATATTATTTACATATCTTTTTAATATAGGCCCAATATGTTTAGGGTTTTCTTAGTATTTATATTTCGTTATTGTCTTTACGTTGAACAGTTGTTTTTGAGATTAAATAAAAGAATAGAGTTTTCTCGTTCTTCTTTATCAATATTCGGTATTCTTATGAATCAACGAATTTGATTGATTGACTCTCGGTATTCTTCGGAATCAACGAGTTTTAATCGTGTGTTATCGCTTCCGCCTGCATCATATACCCACCTGCCAGCCCGTCTAAAGCCGTGTTTTCTTTATATGGGAGTGTTTCCGGAAGACCAGGTGATCGATGTATGCCGGCTGAGTGTACTTTGGATTGCTGAGGGATTTCTGAAACCGAACGAATCCCAGAGCCCGGAGGAGACGGCAGAGAGTCACTTAATGGAACTTTTAAGAAGGAACCTCATCTTAGCCCACAAGTGGGATATTGGGAGTGGGAAGTTAAAATCTTTTATCATTCATGATCTCTTAAGGGACCTGAGCTTGAGAATAGCCGAGAAACAGAATTTTCTACGTGCTATAAATTCGTTGAGCGATACGATTGATCGACAGGACGTGGCTAGGGATCGTCGCCTTGTGATTGAAGCTTCAACTCCGGGTGTAGTTTTAAAAATTTGGCAGTCAGCTTCGCTTGTTCGTTCGCTATTCCATCATGATTGGGAGCGTGCGCATTTTGCATTTAGATTGTTGAGAGTGTTGGAAGGTGACTGTAGTGCTTATCATCTCCGAAATGTCATGTCTTCAACTTTTAACATACGGTACCTTTTCTGCAATGGCAATCCTTCTGGAGTAGATGGTGAAAGACAATTTCGCCCGTCGATGTCGAGGACCTACTGGCCAAACTTGCAAATGTTATGTTGTGGAAATGAAATATATTTGGGTATGCTAGAGATATGGGATACAATGCCGCAACTTAGGCATCTGTTTGGTAGAGTGATCGTTCTTCCTGACCCAGCAAGGGACCCGGAAGCTGGATTCTCTCTACCGTACCTACAATCACTCGGGACAGTGAAAAACTTGAGGCTGAGCGAAGAGCTGTGTAAGAGAATTCCTAACGTGAGGATATTGGAGTTAAGGTATTCAAGTAAATATCAAGGAGGCTACGACTGCCTTAGATATCTTTGCCGATTCGAGAAACTTGAGAGTTTGAGTCTTGAATTTTCCCAGGCTCATTTTGATTCGTTGCCACGGAACCTAAAGCTTCCTAGTTCGCTTAGGGAGTTGATTTTGGAATCTTTTATGGTTGGTTGGGAAGATTTGTCAGTGATTGGGTCGTCCTTGCCTAATCTACGGGTGCTCCGACTGAACAATTTAAAGTGCAATGAGTACGAGTGGAATCCAGTGGAGGGGCAATTCCCTGCGTTGAAATACTTGAGTATGAACTGGTGCGATGAGCTTATCAGGTGGAATGCGGACAACTGCCATTTCCCTGTCTTGGAGAAGCTTCACATGAATGGTTTAGGCAAGCTGGAAGAGATCCCTTTAGGTTTTGGAGACACACCTACACTCCGACTTATTCGTTTGGAAGGTTGCAATGCGCGTTGTGGAATTTCAGCCTTGAATATTTTGGAGGAGCAAGAGAGCTTGGGGAATGAGGATCTTCATGTTCGAATAAGAGTACTTCATGATCATCCAGAGGAGGTTCGGGAGATGCTTGCAGAAAAGGTGGGGTCACTGGAGACCAACGCGAAGAAGAATCTTCAACTTGAATTGGTGGTAAAGTATATTCATCTATTATCGTTGTTGTTCTTGTTATTGTTGTGGCTGTGCAAGTACCGTCGCAGATAGACTGATTGTATCATAACTCAAAAAATTTTATCCGCAGGGGTGTAATGATGAGAAAATAAGATTGGCTTGAGCTTGCATCAATCTCGAGTTATCTTAAACGAGTCAAACAAGAGCATATTGGAAGTTTTAGTCTAATTACAAATATTCCTACTACCAGCCCCAGGCTATCAGTAACAGCTACAAAACAAATCTTTACAAGCAGCGAGTCTCTTTCTATTTAGTTAAGATGGCAGCTTATGCGTCTCTCGTTTCCCTGATAAATATCATGCAGCAGATCAAGAACCATCCTCGCCTTTCGTTTGCATTCGACAACAAGCAGATCGAGTCTCTGCCGAGAAAATCTGTTTCTTGGTGGATTTCATAGAGGCTAATTCTCGGGGAGAGGCAGAAGCTGATTTGGAGAGCCTAATCGCATCAGCAGCATGTCATGCCGAGGATGTGATCGAATCACATGTCGTCGATCAAATTCATGCAAAAGCAGCTGCTATCTCATTGCTCGATTTACAGCCACTTATATGGAAAAAAAGGTTACAGAGTTTAAACGAGGAAGGGAATCCAGGTCCACGAACTCGATGAATTCAAATGAAGGGTTGATTCAACCTGAGCTGGAGGAAGAGGTTTCCAAGTTCCAACCATCTACATACTCAAATAGTACTACTATGATCGGATTTGATGACGAGTTGATCCATCTTATGGAGATGCTCGTTGGATACGAATCCAGTTGACAAATCATTCCTGTCAACAGCATGGGCGGCATCGGTAAGACTACACTCGCTAGAGATAATTTTGAAAATCCCACCATTGTGCAAAAGTTTGATATTCGTGCTTGGGTTACAGTGTCACAAACCTACACTTGCAAAAACAATGCTTGAGAATAGCCAATAAAGAGAAGTTTCTACATGTTAGCAATACTCCTGCAAACATTCCAGGAGACATCACTGGGGTTCGTCGTCTCGCATTGAATGTTTATCAGACTAAAGACTTTGACACTTTGGAGAATGCAACACTTGCTCGCTCTCTAATCTGTGGAAAGGGTTGGGGTTCATTTCAATTTAGATTGTTGAGAGTCTTGGCTGACGTCGAAAGTTTTAACAGAAGAATCATTTCTCAACATGTTAACATGCGGCACTTTTCCTTTATAAAAAGTCCTGGGAAGGAGCTGTTTTTGTCTATATACCTGTTGTGGGGCTTACAGACATTAATTGGGTTCAAATGTCAAATTTGTTGCTCCACTACAAATTTGGGAGATGCCACAACTCAGGCATTTGGATTTAGAAAAAATCTATCTTCATTGTCCACGGAGTGGCCTACTACAAGATGGATTGGTTCTACGGAACCTGCAAACACTTAAGACAGTAGTAGACCTGAGGTTGTTTGAGGATCTCTGCAAAAGAATTCCTAACGTGAAGAGATTGGGTTTATTGTATATAGATGAGTTTTACGAAGACTACTTCTATTTTGGAAATCTTTGCCTACTCGATAAACTTGAAAGTTTAAGTCTTGGTTTTTTAAGGCCTCCAAATCGAGATGAGTTATCGCGGAACCTAAAACTTCCTAGTAGGCTTCAGAAATTGAGTTTGAAAAATTGTGAGCTTGGTTGGGAAGATTTGGCAGTGATTGGATGCTTGCTTAATCTTCAAGTGCTCAAAGTGCTCTATAAATCGGTTGTTGGGTCCGAGTGGAATCCGACTGAGGGGCAATTCATTGGGTTGAAATATCTGAGAGTCTACTACTGCAGTAGTCTTGTCCACTTGAATGCAAAGGAAATCCGTTTCCCTGTTCTAGAGATGTTTCATCTCCACGGTTTATACGAGCTGGAAGAGATCCCTTTGGGTATCGGAGAAATACCAACACTCCGACATATTCATGTGGCACACTGCAGTGAGCCTTGTGCTATTTCAGCCATTAATATATTGGAGGAACAAGAGAGCTAGGGGAATGAAGGCCTTCGAGTTCGAATAGATTTATCAAATAAGGAGGATATGGATAGCTTTTTGGGAAAAATGGAATCACAGAGCAAGAATGTTGAACTTCATATTCGGGACCACATATTCGTAAAGACATGGTTTTTTATTCCAGTTAGTTTGTGTATGATCAGACCACACATTTTATCACATGTATTAAGAAAATTATACACTCGGTTGATTTTTTTTTATCAAGTGTTTATGACTTATGAGTGTTATAAGTAGGCATGACTTGTCATCATGAATTTGATCAACAATTGCATTTTCCGCCATTCCCCTCCATGTGGTTTGCACCCGACTTTGAGGTATTTGCGTTCCTTTTCAACTAGTCGGATATATGGCCTAAGAATAAGTTGTTTGAAAATTATACTCATTACATTGTATTTTCTAGGACTAGAATCTGATCACTTGGCATCTTAATCCTTTTTCGTTTAAGCACAATGGCGGCTTATGCAATTCTTGTTCCTCTGATCAATCAATATTATGGACCGGATCAAGAGTCATCGTCAACTCTCGTTTGCATTCCTCTTGTAGAAAAAATTACAGTGTTTCTTAATTCCCAAGGAGAAGCAGTCCCTGACATAATGATATGGAGAGACCCAAATAGATGCAAGTGTTTGCGATTTTAATCCCACATCGGAAACAAAGCCACAGCAGTAAAGTCTTGCTTGTTGTAAAATGACCATCAATACCCTACAGATAATTACCAAAGGTTCATTTGTGATAGTTTCACACAAAGTTTCAGTGTGAAATGTTCACAACTTAGATGACTTTCACACCTAATATCAAATAATTTTTAATATTTTGGAATAACAAATAATTAATTTGTTCACACTTAGACTATCTTTATCAATGACTCTCTTACAACCCAACCAATAATAAAATAATTATTTCACTCTCTTCCACATCATCATTCAACCACTTAATTCAACATTTTCATTTTTCATACTTTATCCATAACCCACAACCAACAACCTACTTATATATTTTTCAATTATTTATTAATACAATAAATGTTGTTTTATTATTTTTAAAATTATAAAAAAGAATGGAATATTAAAAAAATTATTTTTAATTTAAAATTATAATAAAGAATTTTATAAATTATTAAACATAAAACTAAAAATGGTTATTGAATTAATAATAAAAAAATGAATATAAATTGTGATATAAAATATTTTAATATTAGTCTTTATTTGTAGAAGAAAAAAAATTATAAATTTTGATATAATTATATATTTTTTTGTTTAATAAAATTATAGTAAGATTTAAAAACAATTTAATAAAATATAAACACAAAATTAATTATATGAAATTGACTAATAATAACATGCCACGTGCCCCACTGTGAAGGCATCATTTTTCTCACGCCCAGGTCATAAAATGACCTGGTCATCTTCTTAATTTCAATTTTCCTTTTCTTTTTTCTATTAATTGGTTTGTCTTTTGTGAGAGTGTGGCGTCCACAACCCCCGATAAACATAGCCTTAATATCAAGTAACCTTTTAATATTTTGGAATAATAAACAATGAACTGATTAGATTTGTGAAACACGTTTCACAAACAACACACAAATTTAAATTTTGGAATAACAAATAATTAATTTGTTCACACCTAATATCAAATAACCTTCAAACTGAATATCACACAAATTTAAATTTTGGATTAACAAATAATTAATTTGTTCACACCTAAATATCAAATAACTTTCAATTTTTTGGAATAATAAATAATTAGATTTGTGAAACACGTTTCACAAACAACACACAAATTTAAATTTTGGAATAACAAATAATTAATTTGTTCACACCTAATATCAAATAACCTTCAAACTGAATATCACACAAATTTAAATTTTGCTCCTCCAATATTTCCAAGGCTGAAATAGCACTCGACTCACTGCAATACGACAAATGAATAAGTCGGAGTGTTGATATTTCCCCAATGCCTAAAGGGATCGCTTCCAGCTCGTATACTGCTAGGAAAAAAAGCTTCTCCAGGACGGGAAAATGGAAGCTGTCCGCATTCCACCTGATAAGTTCATCACATGTGCTGATTTTCAAGTACTTCAACGCGAGGAATTGCCCCTCGACTGGATTCCACTCGGGCCCTTGGACTGATTTATAGTTTAGATGGAGCACTTCCAGATTAGGCAACGAACCGATCACAGCCAAATCTTCCCAACGAAGCATGCAACCCGATAAAGCCAGCCTATGAAGCGAACTAGGAAGCTTGAGATTCCTCAATAAGTCCTCTCGATTTGGATCCGTGTCAAAAGAAAGACTCAACCTTTTAAGTTTATGTAGTCGACCAAGATTGCCGAAACAGTCGTAGCCTGCCTCAAATTCATCCATGTAGTATAAATTTAATCTTGTTATGTTAGGGATTCCTCGGCAGAGCTCCTCACTTAGCCTAGTGTCTACTAATGTTGTAAGCGTTTGTAGGTTACGTAGAACGAGATCCTCTTGTAGGCCACTCGGAGGATCGGGAAGATTGATGTTTTCATACACCAGATGCCTAAGCTGTGGCATATACCAAATTTCTCGTGGAGCATCAAAGCAGCTATCTGTACCAATCAACGTTTGCAAGTTCCACAGCACGAGTATCGAGGGAGAAAGCTTGTCCATAAAATGAGATTCCTGCTGAAAAGGTCCATCACGTAACTCTCAGCAATCTCTTCCGGGCATTTATATGGCATTATTACAGTGAAGTGCACCATGTCCATAACACATTATCTTTTCCTCAGGGCAGCTTTCTCTCTTCACACAGTATCTCTCGCTCGGGATTCTTCTCGCAAGACTGCTTTCACATAAATCTGATAGCAGCATCCTGAGAAGTGACATAAGAACCAGGGACATAAATGGAAGTTAATTTAAGGAATATTAATCTCTTAAGTAGACTACAATGGTAGTGCTGGTTGTGCATCCTAAACGAAGAGACGTGGTTGATAAATTCAAGAAGTTTTGATACAGATAATGGAAATTGAAAATGAAGAATTTTGATGAAGACCATGAACATAAACAAAAACAATTCCATTTTACGAATAAAAGGAAAAGAAAACATTGGAATTAAAGGTGAAGTGATAAACATACCAGCTACAACGACAATGGTAAGAACATCTCCCACACGTTTGATAATTCGCGCAACTTTCTTAGGTGATTTGAAGCGCTTTAGTGATGGGTGTTCCTCCAATAGCTAAAAATACAATAAGATATTAGTCTTAAAAATTGATGCCAAATAAGACGTGACGGGGTAAATAGAAGATATAGACCAACAAATATATAAAAACTAGGTCCCTACCAGAAATGTGTATGCATGCACGGGTGTTTACATTTGCTATTTAACAACATTAATTTAAGGTACGGAAGAAAACAGAATAAATGCAACGAAAATCATAATATTTTGATGCTCCCGGAAAAAAGAAATACAAAAAATGTTTGATGCGCAGATGGATCATTAAGAATGGTATTGTCATCTATCTTCTAGACTAAACCCTTAAGAACCCGATTGGATCCATCTTGTATGATACTCTATCAGTTTCACATCGGAGAACATAATTTGCTCTTTCAAGCTACTTTTCTGACGACTGTTCGATATAGAGAAAAAAAATCCTATTTCAAATATCAAATCAATTTGGCAATCATAAACCCCGCGTAAAGTCCGACTTATTCTAAACAAAAACAAGTTGAGCAATGCAACTTAAGGGCTTTCTCATTTGCATCTCCAATTTTCCTGTGCAGTAAATTCATCACGAATTAAACCATCTCATAATAACAAAACATTAATTCAAGATACCTTCTTGGTACATCGTTCATACATTCAGACCCCAGACCCCAGTTCTAAAAATCTTACAACCTAATACGATCGAGGAGAGATCCACACAGAAAAATTCCAAAAATAATCATTCGATACATAAAATAAAATAAAATAAGGACTCACCGCCTTCTCGCGAGTCCCCAGCTCCACATGAAACCCTCGTCTTGAAAGCATCAACGAATCATCAGCTTTCTGTGTAAAAAAAATCCAGTAAAAACACATCAATTTCTACAGCCCATTTCCAGAAATTAATAATAACAATTATAATAATAGAAAAAATCACCTGGGAATTGAGGCGGAGTGCGGAGAGAGTAGATTTATTGAGTAAAAACGCCATTTTTATCCTTTTGTTTTCTCCAGAGAAGGGGATTCAGATTATAGAAGCAAGTCTGATTATATAAACTTTGCTGAAATCCTAATAAGCACCTTGGAGTTCTATATATCTTCTAATTAGCCCCTGTATTTTGGAATTTATTCCAACTATACCCTGATTTGGACCCAAAAGTCAAATATGTGTTTTTCTAGGCCCCCCTGAACAAATAATTAGATTGAATGGTGGACAACTGACAATGTTGTGTACTAAAAAGGAAAAAAAAAAAACAGAATGTGAGCATTTGATCAACTTTTTATTTTTCTGGACAAAACAAGCTGAGCTTAGCATGTTGAAGAGATGGCCACACAAAAACTAATCGAAATGAAAATCCTCCGAATAGACACCGAGTTGAACGTTTTTGCTCATTGGTTCTTCCACTTTTTCCTTGAAGCTCTCAATAACCGACTCATAGAACTGTAGTTG
This sequence comes from Euphrasia confusa, assembly GCA_954870475.1. Lineage (NCBI taxonomy): Eukaryota > Viridiplantae > Streptophyta > Magnoliopsida > Lamiales > Orobanchaceae > Euphrasia > Euphrasia confusa. The sequence goes on from OX940960.1 coordinate 36,335,355, forward strand.
AACGCGAAGGCCCTCGTTCCCCTGACCCTCTTGTTCCTGCAATATTTCCAAGGCTGATATAGCACTCGACTCGCTGCAATGCGACAAATGAATAAGTCGGAGTGTTGATATATCCCCGATGCCTAAAGGGATCTCTTCCAGCTCGTTTGCTATTACGAAAAAAAGCTTCTCCAGGACGGGAAAATGGAAGCTGTCCGCATTCCACCTGATAAGTTCATCACACGTGCTGATTTTCAACTTCTTCAACGCAAGGAACTGCCCCTCGATTGGATTCCACTCGGGCCCCTGGACTGATCTAGAGCTTAGGCGGAGCACTTCCAGATTAGGCAAGGAACCGATCACTGCTAAATCTTCCCAACCAAGCATGCAACCCGATAAAGTCAACATGTGAAGCGAACTAGGAAGCTTTAGGTTCCTCAATAAGTCCTCTCGATTTGGATCCACGTCAAAACAAAGTCTCAACCTTTTAAGTTTATGTAGTCGACCGAGATTACCGAAACAGTCGTAGCCTGCCACAAATTCACCCATATAGTATACATCCAATCTTGTTATGTTAGGGATTCCTCGGCAGAGCTCCTCACTTAGCCTAGTGTTTACTAATGTTATAATCGTTTGTAGGTTCCGTAGAACGAGATCATGTTGTAGGCCACTCGGTGGATCGGGAAGAAAGATATTTCCAAACTGCAGATGCCTAAGCTGTGGCATCTCCCAAATCTCTGGTGGAGCAGCAAAACAGCTATCTGTACCAATCAAAGTTTGCAAGTTCCACAGCTGGAATATCGACGAAGAAAGATTGTCCATAGGAATGTGCCTGACGGCAAGGTACCGCAAGTTAACTTGTCGAAAAACGATTTCTCGGTAATTACTCTTGACCTCATCCAACACTCTCAACAATCTCAATTTAGAAGATTTCTTCCAACCCGTTCCGCAGATTAAAGAACGGACAACAGAAGCCGACTGTAAAACGTCAAAGTCCCCAGGCTGATGATCATCAAGTACAAGCCGACGATCCCAAGTCGTGTCTCCTGAAATATTGTGAGAACTATCTATAGCACGTAAAAACTTCTCTTTCTCGGCTATTTTCAAGCACAGGTCCCTTACTAGATCATGAACTCCACAAGCTTTTAATTTGCCACTCACACCCCACCGACGGGCTAAAATGAGATTCCTGCTGAAAAGGTCCATTACGAAACTCTCAGCAATCTCTTCCGGGCTCCGGGTTTCATTTGGCTTCAGGAATCCCTCGGCAACCCAAAGTTTGATGAGTCGGGGTAGTCGGATCTCATAGTCTTCTGGGAAAACTCCCATGTAAAGAAAACACGGCTTCAGATGGGCAGGCAGGTGGGTATAACTCAAAGATAATATCTTCGAGCAATGCTCGTCGTCTCTTGAATTCAGAATCGAGTTGATATCATCTGCCACATTCAGCCAGTATTCGTGTGTCATGGAAGACTTCTTAAGAAGCCCCCCGATCACAGTAATCGACAGGGGAAGCCCTTTGCATTTCTTAGCAATATCTCTTCCGATTTTCTCTAGTTCAGGAGGAGGAGGCTGCTGATCAAATGCCGTTTCGCGGAACAGGTTCCAGCTTTTGTCCTCGTCTAGAAGATTCATCGAAAGGCACGAAGAGCCCAAATCGATAGACATACTTGATAACCTGGTGGTTACAACGATACGACTTCTGTTATCGTTGTTCGGTAAGAAGAACATTATCTTTTCCCATGCTTCCACGCTCCACACGTCGTCCAACATAATCAAATATCTCCTTCCCGACAATGTCTTATGAAGCTTTTCTCCTAATTCATATTCTTCGGCTTCTGCATATTCTGCGGATCCACCTCGACAGAGAGTTACGAGTTGTAAAAGAATTGTTTTTGCTGTGTAGGTTTGCGAGACAGTAACCCAAGCACGAACATCAAACTGTTGCACGATGGTCGGATTTTCGTAAGTATTTCTGGCGAGCGTAGTCTTACCGATCCCACCCATGCCATCGACAGTGATGATTTGTCGACTGGATCCTCCTCCAACGAGCATCTCCATAAGCTTGATCAACTCGTCATCAAATCCGATCATGGTGTTCTTCTTGTCGTCATGAGCGGTCGAGTATGTAACTGGTTCTTCTTTTAACTCCAAAATCTCAAGCTTCTCCGCAAGTTGAATGAGCCCGTCGTCAGATCCGGTTTGATGCCTCGATGAAGTAACATGCAGGGGCTTCACGATATTGGATTCTTTTCCTTGCTTAAACTTCATGACCTTTTTCTTGAAAAAGTCCATTCGTTTTATGACTCCCCGTAAATCGAGCTTGGAAATGGAACCAGCTGCTGCATGAAGAACTTGATCGACAACATGAGATTCAATTGCATCTTCAACCGAGTGAGCTGCACGTGCGATTTGGCTCTCCAGATCAGCATCGGTTTCGACAGATCTACCTCCTCCGGAATTAGCCTCTACGAAATCCAGCAAGAAACAGATTTTTTCACCAAGAGCCTCAATCTGCTTGGTGTCGAGTGCAAACGCGAGGCGGGGATGGTTTTTGATCTGTTCCAGAATATTTATAAGAGAAACTAGAGCTGCATAAGCTGCCATCTCAACAAACACAAGAAGCTAATGAATTTTTTCTTTCTTTCTCAGAGAAAATGATGAAAGCTTAATTGTTGAGATGGTTGACTTTTTTTAAGATGGTTATAACAAGTAGTGTCAATATTTTATCCGTGACAACTAAGCATTTCTTTGAAATTTCTTAATTTAAAATCACCATGATTTCTGCATGGTTTTATCTATGCTAAATCAAGTTGAATACACCAAGTACATAATTACGGTAGATTTAATATTATTATATTTAATGCACACATAATCACTCATACCTGACATGTATAGTGTAGGCATCTACAATTAATATGTCACCTGGTATAATGCTCCAAGAGTAGCATCTCTATAACTTTATAGCAGTGCCGGTGCGATTCTCAAACCGATGGTTTTGGCTTGTTTTACTGGTCTATGTTTGTGTATGTACAGCCATGGCATTCCTTCTTTTAGTTCTCAACATCCTTCACTAAAAACATTAAGTTAACAGGTGCCAAAAAAAGTACAGTATATTGCAAAAATTCCACTTACTTGACCTGTAAATAGAGTTGGAAATAAATCAAACATGTACGCAGAGTTGTACTCAAGCTCTTTCTTACAAGACGATCATTCATACAAATATTTAGACTAAAATTTTATTTCAGAAATGATGATCATCAAAGTCATTTAAAAGCAACAATAATTTAAATAAAACTCAGGAATCCTGCTTCTTCTTTTCAACTGAGAGGCATTTATATGGCATTATTACAGTGAAGTGCACCATGTCCATAACACATTATCTTTCCCTCAGGGTAGCTTTCTCTCTTCACACATTATCTCTCGCTCGGGTTTCTTCTCGCAAGAATGCTTTCACGTAAATCTCATAGCAGCATCCTGAGAAGTGACATGAGAAACAGGGACATAAATGGAAGTTAATTTAAGGAATAGTAATCTTTTAAGTAGACTACAATGGTAGTGCTGGTTGCGCATCCTAAACGAAGAGACGTGGTTGATAAATTCAAGAAGTTTTGATACAGATAACGGAAATTGAATGATGATTTTTAATGGAGAACGTGAACTTAAAACAAAAACAATTCTAATTTACGAATAGTAAGAATATGAGAAAAAAAGTCCGGAAGGAAAACACACTAGACCTAATATTTCCACTTGAATTGAACTTGCTCAAGCAATACGAAAATAAAAAAACAGCATCTTAATACAGCATATCGTCAAGCTATCAAATACTTTCAGAATAAAATAAAAGGAAAAGAAACATTGGACAGTAAGATCATTAAATATACCAGCTACAACAACAATGGTAAGAACATCTCCCACACGTTTGATAACTCGCGCAACTTTCTTGGGTGATTTGAAGCGCTTTAGTGATGGGTGTTCCTCCAATAGCTAAAAATACAATGAGATACTAGTCTTAAAAATTGATGCAAAATAAGACGTGACGGGGGTAAATAGGAGAGATGGACCAACAAATATATAAAAACTATCTCTGCCACAAATGTGCATGCATGCACGGGTGTATACATTTGCTATTTAACAAACACCCATCTAAGGTACGGAAGGAAACATAATAAAGGCAACAAAAATATCATATTTTGATGTTCCCGGGAAAAAACATCACAAATGTTTGATGCGCAGAAGGATCATTAAGAATGGTTGTTGTTGTTGTTGTCTAGCTCTAGAGATAATATAATAAGAATTCTAATCAAGAAAGGTAAATCTGTCGAACTATGTCATTTCCTTTCTTCTACACTCAACCCTTAAGAACCTGATTAGATCCATCTTGTATGATACAGTTTCCCATCGTAGAACATATTTTGCTCTTTCGTAGCTACTTTTCTTACGACTATGTTCGATATAGAGAAAAAAAATACCCAGTTCAAATATCAAATCAATTTGGCAATCATAAACCCCTCGTAAAGTCTGACTTATTCTAAGCAAAAACAAGTTGAGCAAGGCAACTTAAGGCGGGCTTTCTCATTTTCATCTCCAATTTTCCTATGCAGTAAATTCATCTCCAATATAACATCTCATAATAACAGAACATTAAATCAAGAAACCTTCTTCGCACATGTCCATACATTCATTCCTTCAGATCCCAGTTCTAAAATCTTACAACCTAATACGATCGAGGAGAGACCAACACAGAAAAATACCAAAAATAATCATCCAATACATTCAAAATAAAAAATAACGACTCACAGCCTTCTCGCGAGTCCCTGGCTCCACATGAAACCCTCGTCTTGAAAGCATCAACGAATCATCAGCTTTCTGTGTAAAAAATTCCAGTAAAAACACATCAATTTCTACAGCCCATTTCCAGAAAAAAAAATAAAAATAAAAAAATAAAAAAAAAATAATAATAATAATAATAATAATAATAATAATAATAATAATAATAATAATAATAATAATCACCTGGGAATTGAGGCGGAGTGCGGAGAGAGTAGATTTATTGAGTAAAAACGCCATTTTTATCTTTTTGTTTTCTCCAGAAAGGGATTCAGATTTCAGAAGCAAGCCTGATTATATAAACTTTGCTGAAATCCTAATTAGCACCTTGGAGTTTCATGTATTTTCAAATTAGCCCCTGTTTTCCGGAATTTATTCCAACTATACCCCGATTCGGACTCAAAAGTCAAATATGTGTTTTCTAGGGCCCCCTAAACAAATAATTAGATTGAATGGTTTTGACATGTTTGTCTAACTGAAAAAAAAATAAAAAAACAGAAAGTGAGCATTTGATCAACTTTTTTTTCTTGACAAAACCAGCTGAGAGCTTAGCCTGTTGAAGAGATGGCCACAGAAAAACTAATCGAAACGAAAATCATCCGAATAGACACCGAGTTGAACATTATTGCTCATTAGTTCTTCGAAATTTTCCTTGAAGCTCTCTATCTCCGCCTCATAGAGTTTTAGTTGAACGCGAAGGCTCTCGTTCCCCTGACCTTCTTGTTCCTGCAATATTTCCAAGGCTGAAATAGCACTCGAATCGCTGCAATGCGACAAATGTATAAGTCGGAGTGTTGATATTTCCCCGATGCCTAAAGGGATCTCTTCCAGCTTGAATAATGCTTCCATAAAAAGCTTCTCCAGGATGGGAAAATGGAAGCTGTCCGCATTCCACCTGATAAGTTCACGACATGTCCTAATTTTCAAGTACTTCAACGCACTGAAATGCCCCTCGATCGGATTCCACTCGGACCCCTTGACTGATTTATAGTCTAGATGGAGCACTTGAAGATTAGGCAATGAACCAATCACTGCTAAATCTTCCCAGCAAATCATAGAGAAATTTTTTTTGTTGGTCTTTTAAAAGTAGTCGAGTTTCATTTTAGTCCACTAAAAGAGGTCATATTCAATTTAGTCCTGCAAATCATCAAAAATTAGTCAATTTTATCCAATTTCATCAAAAAATTCAAATTGCAACCGGAAAAGATCACGTGCAAATCATGTAATGTTCAATTTGGGGCTTTCCGGTTAAAATTTACACATCAACTGCTAGGTGTAATTTTTTCATTGGCCAGACTGAGATTAATAATAAAAAACCAAATGTAATTTTTTTATTGGGCCACGTGGCAAATGATTAAAAAAAAAAAGAAATAAAAAAATCGGATGAAAAATAAAAACTCGATTTGATTTGAGAATTTTTCATCTCTCGTTTCTCATCTCTTTCTCTCTTCTACGATTGAATCGGGTCGGATGAAAAATAAAAATTCCCAGCTTTTGTTGCACCGCTCGGATCGACCCCACTCGCCGGCGCATCTCAGATCGGGTAGGGTACGGCCGCCCGCGCCGAGTGTCGGCCAGGCTCAACGCCTCCTCCGACGGGGAGGTGGTGAAAGAGCTCAACCACAACGTCCACCGCCGCGGGAGGGGGGAAGCCTTCCCGGTCTACGTCGCTCTGCCGTCGGACGCGGCGCAGACCATGCGGCGGAAGAGGGCGATGGCGCAGTCATTCTGCGCGCTGGCGGTGGCGGGGGTGGAGGGACTGGTGATGGAAGTGTGGTGGGGCCTGGTGGAGAGGGATATCTCGAGGAGGTACACTTGGGGAGAGTATCTGTAGATCGTCGAGATGGCTTAGCGTTTCGGGCTGAGGGTTGGGGAAGAAATTGGGGAATTAGGGTTCGAGTTATTCAACCGTAGAAGAGAGAAAGTGAGAGAAATGAGAGATAGAAATCTGAAATTGCGTTTTTTTTCAATCTGATTTTTTTCTTTTTCCTTTTTTTATATCATTTGCCACGTGGCCTAATAAAAAAATTGCATTTGGTTTTTTACTTTTAATCTTAGCCGGGCCAATGAGAAAATTACATCTGGCAGGTGACGTGTACATTTTTGCCGGAAAGCCCCAAATTCAATATCACGTGACTTGCACGTGGTCTTTTCCGGCTGAAATTCGAATTTTCCGGTGAAATAGGACCAAATTGACTACATTTTGATGATTTGCAAGACTAAATTGAATGTGATCTCATTTAGTGGATCAAAATGAAACTTGACTACTTTTAAGGGACTAACAAAAAAATTATCCCGCAAATCATACAACCTGATAAAGCCAACTTTTGAAGCGAACTAGGAAGCTTGAGGTTCCCAAATAAGTCCTCTCGATTTGGATCCACGTTAAAAGAAAGACTCAACCTTTTAAGCTTATGTAGTCGACCAAGATTGCCGAAACAGTCGTAGCCTGACTCAAATTCATCCATGTAGTATAAATCCAATCTCGTTAGGTTAGGGATTCCTCGGCAGAGCTCCTCACTTAGCCTAGTGTTTACTAGTGTTGTAAGCGTTTGTAGGTTTCGTAGAATGAAATCATGTCGTATGCTACTCGGTGGGTCGGGAAGATTGATATTTCCAAACTCAAGATGCCTAAGCTGTGGCATATCCCAAATTTCTCGTGGAGCATCAAAGCAGCTATCTGTACCAAACAACGTTTGTAAGTTCCACAGCACGAGTTGAAATTGTGTAAATTTGTACTTGGTTCTACCTAGAACAGAATAGTAAAGGGTAGAGTACAAACACTTAACACAATTTGGAGATTCTAAAGAAAACTCTTTTGTATAACTTGTAAAGGGTGGAACCACTTACAAACACATCTACAAAATTCTAGCGAATCTTGTAGAAAGGTCAACACGACCAAAAACAAAGTCTATGTAGAACTAATCTAGCGACTCGTACTACAAAGACTAAACTGACAATAGAACCGGAGCTTTCTAGCGAAGTCTCTCGGTCTACAAATTTTCTCTCTCTAGAAAATGTCTAATCAATTCGTGAATAGTGAATTCCAACAACCCGCTATTTATAGGTGTCGAGAAATAGGGTTTCCGGAATTCACGCTTAATGGGCCAAGCCCAAAGCATCTTCATGGAATATTCGAGATTCCATTTTTCCGTGTTTGACGAACCCAGCTCTACGCACTGCCACACTAGCGTGTCTTCGTGCTTCAAGCTTGTGGCGGGCATAGCTGGTATACTTGACGTATTTCATTGGACTACAATTCTTCTAGCGAAGTCTTCTAGTCGTACCCATAGCTGGCTTCATTCCTTAGCAGTCATTCGTCCAGCTGTATGTATAGCTATGCTTGCACCGCGTCCGTCAAGGTGTTAACTCTTGATTCAAGGTCTTCACGGTAAGCCTTGAACTCTCTGATTTGTAGTGCGTTGATGATTGCTCAAAAGTTATTTATAAAACCGAAAGATTTACGTTCGTAAATCCCCCGAGTCGATCTCTCGAGGAGCAATACTATCGGCTTGTGAATCTCAATTTGTATATGCTAAGTACGAGTTCCAAAATAAGGAAGAAAGTCATTACACTAAAGGGGGGTTGCAAAGATTGTTTGATTAATAACTACGAGCGAGAATTGAAAGCGAGTAATTAAATGATCGAGTTGTAACAAAGGTTTTGGAAACGCAAGGGTGTTCCGATTACTCTTCCTAACGAACTAGAGTTGAATTAGATTTATAAACTCTCAATTATCTAACAATCGGACTAAAGAGATCACGGTGTTGTCACGTTCTCCCTCACCAAAGATCGTCTAATTACACATCGACCGTATGGTCCACTAGCGATATACTACGAAGTTGTTCGACACGAGACCACAAATCGAGAGGTGTAATCGTCCAATTAATAGAAATCGAGCTACTTTAGAAGATCAACTCTAATTCATTGAGGAATTTCATCAAACACCCTCACACAAATTTAGCTAGCCATAATCAAGCAATCAAAAGCACAATCCACAATCGTATAAGCCATAATCGAGTTGAAAACGAGAGAACCTCACCTCGGAAGTGATGGAATCGACGGATGAAGTCGTAGATCGAGAAAAGCTTCCAAAATCGGGACCGAGCTTCAACTTGTCACACGAAGAAACTAATCCGATGGAAACGTCCGTCTCGATGAGATGAACAACGTTTGTGAATGAGATTTTGTCGAATTCCAAACGAATCAAAAGTAGATCTAGAATTTATGCTTGGATTAAATGAAGAACAAGTGTTTTCAATGTTGCTTGAGGAGAAAGCTAAGAAATGGAAGATGGAAATTGTGTAGAATGAAAGTTAGTTATGAAATTACAAGCCAAAATCCTATTTATACCCTTAAAAACGAGGGTCAAACAAAGTCAAAAGGTGAAATCTCAAGTCCGGATGCCACATCTCAACTTGTCGTCCGACAGAAGATTCCTGTCGTCCGACAAGTGCCTTGTCGTACGATGGCATCAAGATGTCGTACGACATCTCTGCGTCGAGCGCGGTGGATCCACACCGTGCGGTGCCAATATGTCTGGACCGCACGTCGCTGCAGCTCGAACCACGTCGCTCGCGGCAATTATGTCGTCCGACAGTCTCCAAGTGTCGCACGACATCCGTGTCGTGCGACAAGTCTCTTCACAACTCGGCTGTCGTCCTTCGTGGCTATGTCGTCCGACATATCTGTAGTTGAAACTTCATGTCGTCCGACAGGCAGTCAACTGTCTCCTGAAAAGTCAACTTCACTCGTTTTCCTCCCGTTTCGCCTACAAAACACCGAATATGTCTCGATCACACTATTCTAACCAATAATCATCAAAGGCTATAAAAACGGAAGAAAGCGAATCGGAAAGAGAAGGGAAAGGACCAAACAATTGCCCGATTTACGCACCAAAAACGGACCAATCAACCCCCCCACACTTAATCCATTGCTCGTCCTCGAGCAAACAAAATCAAACAAAGAACACGAAAACAAGGCAAGTTTTCCACAAAAGAGTTTAGAAGCAAATTCCGGTCATCGATTAAAAACAAGTACTACCGAGAAAAGTTCAAACACCGCAAAGATCACATCGAGCGAGTTCATAAGCAATCGGGTTACCTCAACAAACCGTCTTTTTCCTCTCAAAGGGATGCACTCGTTTCTTATGCTCTCGAAGCAAAGGTTCACTCAAAACATGTTATGCAAGCGAATAGAGACAAACCAAGAGATACTTGCATTTTAGGAACAACCGGGAACAAAGAGTGATTAATCACGGAAAGACATCATGTAATAACTCAAATGCGCAAAGGATAACAACCATAGGCAAGTATACACGGAAGACTCTACTCATCAAGTTTATCATTCTCAAGAATCAAGGAACTCTAATCAACACAAGGTTGTAATGGGGTTAGGCTCGGGTAGATTCGGGAAATGTTTAGGAATAGTAACTCTTTGACCATTGTGGTCCCAACCTTATATCTCCTATCCTCACCTTCATCTCCACACTCAACTCTCAAAACACTCAAGGATCAATTTATACAATGAAATTCCAAACCCATTTTTCGGGTCATCAAGGAATAATACAAGTACTCACGCTTTATGAATGTGTAATCATGCTCACAATAAACAAGAACTCTCTCTTATAAATGGATATTTCACTTCTTTTTCATTCTTCTTTTATAGAGAGGTAATATAGCAAAGAGCAAAATTTTAGGGAGTACATGTGGTTAAAACACCCACATAATAATGAATCATTAGAAGCAAAGGTGGCTACTAGCAAACACCTCGAGGTACGAATGTCCTCATCACTCAACACGGAGCTTAACTCTCAAATAAACATATACGCACAAACACTCCAACATCGGCTTAGGGGTGATGAACAAAAGGGCATAACGTAGTCTCAAATGGGTTTACTATGGTGTCCCACGACGGGCTCGGGGGTTATGAAATTCTCCTTGAAAGGCTAGATCCTAAGTGATTAGTTCCCGTCATTTTCAAGATCATGAATGTTATGATAAAGAGCTTTGAAATCCGAAATACACGAGTTCTAGTTATCTCATATCCTTAACACACCAAGTTATAGAGCAAGAAAGCATGAGTCTCAAAGAAGCAACGAGATTTTAGAATTATCGCTCAAGAAAGACGTTAACAAGGCTCAAACCTCACAATTGGCTTTTGAAAAATTCGAATTTGTTTAAAGCAACCAAATTATTTACTCACTCAACACAACATTCAACTTTGAAATATTCACCCATTCCTCAAAAATTTTGGGTATACCGGAAAGAACTTCAATTTTCGATCATTTCAAACTCACCGAGGTTTCGGACACCCCCCCCCCCCCCCCCCCACACACACTTAGAAACAAAGCATGCCCTCATGCGAACAAATAACATGCATATGCAATGAAAAATCGGACATGACCTCGACATATATGATGAAGCCGGGGGAAACAACCAAAACCACACAACACAACAATCACAAAATATGAAAGCACAAATACATAACACGAATAAAAACAAACCAAAGTCTAATAGCCACCAAATAACAATCAAAGGGAACATCCCCACAAACCAAAGTTTAACAAGCAACCACCAAAGCACACAAATAAAATAGAATCCAAATCACACACGAATAACAATAAAAAGTCTCAAAAGAAGCTCAAAAGAGTACGAGCAATGAAAAGATAGGGTAAGATGCAACCATCGGTCAAGGACGATCAAAGTACTCGTACGCCCGGGTCTTATACTCCTGCCACTCGGCATCCCAAGCGGTCTCCCGGGCAGCAACACGAGCAGCCTCGTCCCTCTCTCTCGTCCTCCTCTCCGTCTCGGCAATCTCTAGCAAGCCGACCCTCGTGCCGAGTGCTCCAATCTGCAAGTCAAGATGAGTGCGAAGCTCGGTGAAATGGATACCCCAATCCTGGGTAGCACCGGAAGAAGAAGAAGCTCCCGCGGCATCAATAACCGGACGGAGAACGAGCTTCTGGGCCTTAGCCCGCTGGTGGATAGGCCAGAAATGGGTCGGGTCCTTCATATAGGAACCCCGAGTGAGCTCGTCGCACGAGATGGGCTTCGTATCCGCCGGGGCAATATCTCCAACATACGTCGCAATGTCGACTCCCAAGTGGACGGCTAGCATAGAAATGAGAGTTCCGAGGCTAAGCTTAAGAGGCGGGCGCTTCACAAGGGTCTCCAACATCGAGAACACAGCCCCAATTAGCGAGATCCGGATACCGGTGTGGGCACGATGGATAGCCCAAAGCTCTGGTGCGCTGATCTTGTTGGCCTCCAACTTCCCGAAGATCGTCGTCGCAAGAAACTTGTGCAGAAGCACAAGTTCGGGATCCGCCAATGAACTAGTGTTGACCCCGGAAGTCCAAGTGCCGAAAGGGGTCAAAGAGCACCACGCCTCGCTAGCATCCCAATCAGCCGGAGAACACAACTCCCCGTCCTGGTGAAAACCCCACGCATCATGCATCATCCTCGGGGTAAGAGTGTGCTGGACTCCTCCAAGACGGAAAGTGGCGATTTGACGCCTCGGTGTCTTCTTAAAGCTCAGAAGAAACTCAAAAGTGAGCTTCGGATGATGTGGAAGAGTGGATTGAGCCACCTTGATGATGCCGAGGTTAGTACACACCTCCGTCATACGGTCGTGGAGCCCGAGTCTCCGGATAAAAGCCCAGTCCAAGGGACGAGACGGTGCCACCTTTCCGGCACGGAGACGCACGTACTGCTCCACCTCGTCGGCTTCCGGAGTCAATCCGTAAACTAGGCCACCTCCATCGGCCAAATCAAACTCAGCTGCCTCGGCCATCGCTTCCTCGTGATCCATGCTCGTAAGGCTCGGTTAATCGGGTTGAAACTGCCTACGTTCTTGAATTCACTGTCTGGCTGAACTGTATGTCGGACGACACTGAAGTTGTACTGCAGAGATGTCGAGCGACAGACGGAAATCCCCAACTCAGAACCCTAATCAGAAGATGTCGGACGACATAGTATAACACAGCAAGAGATGTCGTTCGACACAATGAAATCCCCAATCTGAAACCCTATTCAGCAACGTCGTACGACTCACAAAGACACAGCTGGAGATGTCGTACGACACTATTCAAACCCAGTTCTCTTCCGGCGAGCTTGACTGAAACTGAATGAATGAGGAGGAGAGAAAAGCAAGCCGGAAACCTGATTCGATGACGGAACGGGGCGGTCGACGGCGAGCTAGGCGGAGCGGAGATGGTAGGCAGCGGTTCGGGCTACGGAAAGGACTCTGACGACGGCGGAAAGAAACTGGGGCGGTGGTGCGGTGGCGATGGTGGCTCCGGGTTTTGGTAGACGGGGTGTAGGCGGCGGCGTTCCTGGGCTCGGGCGGATGGTGGCGGTACCGGTGTCGTACGATGGGAATTTTTACTGGATCAGTGTTTTTACGAAAAGATGAAAATGAAGGTGGAGGCGAAAATTAGGGTTAGTGTGTTCAGTTTTACCCCCGCTCACTTTGTCGGGCGACACAGATATCCTGTCGTCCGACACGCCACGTCATCAGTCGCACGACCCGATCTAAAGATGTCGTCCGACATAAGAAATACAAAGGACTCTTGTCGTCCGACATCCTGGCAATATCAGCAACACAATCCTCCTCTCAGCCCGTTTTTCCCCGACCCGATCCGTAATACAATAACCAAAATGTGAGTAGGCTCTCACAAGCACCGTTTTACGTCATAGGCACGACGTTCGTGGGTAAGCCCCCACGGGGCGCTCGACTATGTCCCGAGCTCGGACACTCCTCTTCGAAACTCAATCATTACGGGCGGTTGCCCGTGCCAACTCATCAAACCGAGTCTCCACATAACGACGTATCTCCTCGATTTGAGCCTTCCTAGCATCATCACGTTGCTCAATATCACGAAGTTGAATATCATGGTGAACTCTCTCTTGAGCTTGAAGCTCGGCAAATTGATTCATCATATCATTCCGGAGATTGACCAAGTCTAAAGGGGGAGGATTAACCGGGGCCGGTTCTAGAATAGCACGTAGGCGGTTGGCCTCCAATTTCTCCAAGTAACGTTTAACGGTCCCACGTTCATGAAATGCCCGAAACGCAAACTTATCCTCCATATACTCTCCATGCAAAAACTCTTCGTAATCAATCTTCTCCGGCACCACAACCACAAATTTAGCCGGCTTTTTAGACAAATCAAACACCTTTAATCGAACCGCCAAGATAGTCAACATCAAACCCAAACATGGATGGAAACTCTTTCTCTTCACAATACTCTCAAATTGTTTATAAATGAAGTCCACCAAGCAAACCCGAACATTCTTGTACGCACAATGTAAAAGCCACAATTCTTGAGTGTTGACTTTGTTACCTTCTTGCTTGGCCATGAGGTTGTGAGAAATGAACTTGTGCAACACAACTAAAGCCGGATCTTCAAGAAACGCATTTCCAATTCCTTGTGTCGACCAATTGTCAAATGTAGTCAACTCCTTCCAAGCCACCTTCGGCTTCCAATCATCCGGTGCACTAGAAATCCCATCCAAATTAATTTTCCATACCGACTTCATCATCTCCGGGGTCAATTTGTACTCCTTGTTCAACATCCGAAAAGTAGCAAATTTCCGGGTTTCATCCATCCGAAACGTACACAAGAACTCCGTAGTAATCGGCTCATACAATGCTAACTCACTAGCCCCCAACTCCTCCAACCCAAGTGGAGCGAGCAACTCCAAAACCCGATCATATATTTCCATAACTTCAAAGAATTTTTCGTCAAGAACCCGAGGTGGAATCGGAGATTGCCCATAAATTTTACGATAAACGGATACCTCCTTAGGATCTTTGGATGTGAATGGTAGCCCGTAGTCGACCTCGACAACACCGGAAATATCTTCGACGACATTCTTCCCCTTCGAGCTTCCACCGGATCTAGATGCCGGAGTCGGGATCGATTGGGCATTTTCCGTACGTGCTCTCTTCCCGGCATTCGGTCGAGATTTAGACATAGCAAGGCGTTTAGGGAAACTCTCCAATTGATTTCGCACTAGCAAGATGAAGAAAATAGGTGATTTGGGCGAAATGGGTGGAATTGGATGTATTTGGGGATCTGCTCGCTCGTTTTGTCGTCCGACAGATATTCCTATCGTCCGACATCGCGAACACTTGTCGTCCGACGAAGAGATCCTGTCGTCCGACAAATCTACTGCGTGCGACGTAAACGGGCCGCGCTCGACGCATGGGCCAGAGCCCAATTCTGAGAGTCCACGTCGCTGCAGCCCAGCTGCTGCGTGCGACGTAATTTTGTCGTTCGACATCCAAAACCTGTCGTGCGACAAAGTGAATGTCGTCCGACAGATATTCCTGTCGGCCGACAAATTGCTCTGAACTCTGATTTTGTCGACTTCATAGTGAGAAGGCCCTCACAAAGCGCTTTTTAACGTCGTAAGCAGGACGTTCGTGGATAAGCCCCCACGAGGCGCTAGTTTAACGTCGTTAGCTCGACTTAGCCAACCTCGAGCTAAGAGGCAATAGCACCGGCCTCATACTCGGCCTCCTTCAACAAACACACTTCCACGTTTTCCTTCGGTTTCTCACTCCCATAATACGGTTTCACCCTATGTCCATTCACTTGAAAGGCACATATTGTTCGAGGATCAAATAGTTTTACCACACCGTACGGGAATACTTCCACCACCTCATAAGGACCACTCCAACGGGATTTCAACTTTCCGGGAAAGAGACGAAGACGAGAGTTGAAAAGTAGAACTTGCATACCGGCATATAACTCTTTGGGTACAATATGTTTATCATGAGCTTTCTTCACCTTCTCCTTAGTGATTTTGTTGTTCTCATAGGCCTCGTCTCGTAACTCCTCCAACTCCGAAATTTCTAAGAATCGATGCTCGCCTCCGTTCTCCACATCAAGATTCGTTGCCTTTATAGCCCAAAATGCCCGGTGTTCGATCTCAACCGGCAAATGGCATGCCTTTCCATAGACAAGACGAAATGGACTCATCCCAATGACGGTTTTGTAAGCCGTTCTATACGCCCAAAGAGCATCGACTAGTCTTTCCGACCAATCTTTCCGAGAAGGCTTCACGGTTTTCTCAATAATGCCTTTGATTTGTCGATTGCTCGTCTCCGCTTGTCCGGAAGTTTGTGGATGGTAAGCCGTGGCCACCTTATGGCTCACCCCATTTTTCTTCATCAACTTCTCAAAAATTTTGTTGCAAAAATGGGTACCTCCATCACTTATGATTGCCTTCGGAAAACCAAATCGAGCAAAGATATGCTCTTGTATGAAGTTTATCACCGTACTCGCATCACATCTTCGAGTAGGAATTGCCTCCACCCATTTAGAGAGATAGTCTACCGCAAGAAGGATATACTCATAACCTCGAGAACTCGGGAATGGTCCCATAAAATCGATCCCCCAAACGTCAAACACCTCCACTACTAGATTGATTTGCAATGGCATTTCTTGTCTTGATCCAATATTCCCAAATCTTTGGCACCGATCACAAGTAGCACAAAAAGCATGAGCATCTTTAAACAATGTAGGCCAATACAACCCCGATTGAAGCACCTTATAAGCCATCTTTTTACCTCCAAAATGCCCTCCATAAGAATCCGAATGGCAACATACTAGCACATCTCGTTGCTCATTCTCCGGTAGACATCGCCTTATAACATCGTCTTTTCCCACCTTGTATAGATACGGGTCGGCCCAAAAGTAGTACTTGCAATCATTCTCGAACCGTTTTCGGGCTTGAGATGTCAAGTCCTTCCTTAGAGCTCCGGCGGCAATAAAATTCACAATGTCCGCATACCAAGGACTTGGATCTACTAGCATCAAGTCTTCAAAGGGGAAGGCCTCGGAAATTCCCTCATAGACATGAGTCTTCAAGAAGTCACCAACCGGCTCTAGACGAGAAAGATGGTCGGCTACCACATTTTCACTTCCCTTCCTATCACGAATTTCCAAGTCAAACTCTTGAAGCAATAGTACCCAACGAATCAACCTCGGCTTAGAATGAGGCTTAGTGAGAAGATAACGTAGAGCCGCATGATCGCTATAAACGACGACCTTGGATCCAATGATATAAGGGCGAAATTTCTCAAGAGAAAACATCACCGCCAATAGTTCCTTTTCCGTAGTCGTATAGTTCAATTGAGCACCGGAAAGAGTCAAGCTAGCATAGTAAATAACATGAGAAAGCTTGTCGACTCTTTGACTAAGAACCGCTCCCACGGCCGAGTTAGAAGCATCACACATTATTTCGAACGGAACATTCCAATCCGGTGCACATACAACCGGAGCCGTAGTGAGCTTCTTCTTCAAAATTTCAAATGCCTCCGTGCATTTCTCATCAAACTTAAACTCCACGTCTTGGCTCAAAAGATGGCAAAGAGGTTGGCTTATTTTAGAAAAATCCTTGATAAACCGCCTATAGAATCCGGCATGACCCAAGAAACTCCGAACTCCCTTCACATTCACCGGAGACGGAAGCTTAGAAATAACGGCAATCTTAGCCGGATCAACCTCAATACCTTTCTCGGACACCACATGTCCCAAGACGATCCCACTTCGCACCATAAAGTGACTTTTCTCCCAACTCAAAGTCAAACTCGATTCAATACACCTTTGGAGAACCCTATCGAGCTTAGCAAGGCAATCATCAAACGAACTCCCAAATAGAGAAAAGTCATCCATAAATACCTCCAAGAAATCTCCAATAAATTCCGCAAAGATAGACATCATGCATCGTTGGAAAGTTCCGGGAGCATTACAAAGACCAAAGGGCATTCGTCGCCAAGCAAACGTACCAAAGGGTGTAGTAAAAGTTGTTTTCTCTTGGTCTTCCGGGGCGATAGTGATTTGGTAATACCCGGAAAGTCCATCGAGAAAGCAAAAGAACATATGTCCCGCGAGTTTGTCGAGCATTTGATCAATGAATGGCAAAGGAAAGTGATCCTTTCTAGTAGCCGCATTAAGCTTCCTATAGTCGATGCACATTCTCCAACCCGTTGTCATACGAGTCGGGATCAACTCCTTCTTTTCATTCTCAACAACCGTGATACCACCCTTCTTCGGTACCACGTGCACCGGACTAACCCATTTGCTATCCGAAATAGCATATATTAGCCCCTCATCTAGAAGTTTCAAAATCTCCTTCTTCACAACTTCCAATAGTACCGGGTTCAACCTTCGTTGACCATCTCTCTTAGGCAAGGCCCCATCCTCGAGAATAATTCGATGAGTACAATGGGCCGGATTAATACCCTTTAGATCCGAGAGACTCCAACCAAAGGCTCGTACATTTCGCTTTAAGACCTCAAATAAAGCCTTCTCTTCGTGCTCATCCAAGGTTGAACTTATGATCACCGGTTTCAACTCACCCTCTTCCAAGAAAATATACTTCAAGTGTTGAGGTAATTCTTTCAACTCGGCTTTACTTCCCGGGGGCAAGATATTCCCCCTCACCGCAAATTTTGGAAGCTTGTCCTCAAGCTTCTCTTCCAATAAAGCTTCGGGAAGTGCATCAACCTCGGTTTTACCACCAAAACTCTCTTCAATCTCCACATCCCCTTCAATCACAAATACATCATCTATAGATAAGAAAGATTCATCTCCCATCAACTCCTTTCCTTCCGGAATGACCTCAAGAATCGTGTCAATACTCTCTCCCGGAACATGCTCAAAATCATCCAAGAAATTCATCTCGGAAAGTTGATCAATAGAATCTAGAAATGAGCATTCTTCCACAAAACTTGTAGAGGGAATGGAGATACCATCCTTAGCCGAGAACGAAACCGTTTCTCCCAAGACCGTCATTTGAAGGGAACCGTTCTTGACATCAATTAGAGTATTTGTAGTGGCCATAAAAGGGCGACCTAGGAGAATAGCATGGTCTTTCCCGTCTTCCTTCACCTCACCGACATCAAGAACTACAAAGTCAACCGGGACAATTAAACCCCCCACCTTCACAAGAACGTCTTCGATTATGCCCTTAGGATATCGTACGGACCGGTCGGCCAATTGTAGACACATCCTAGTCGCCTTGAGGTCTCCCAAATCCAATCGATCAAAAACGGAGAAAGGCATCAAGTTTATCCCGGCACCAAGATCTAGCATTCCCGATACTTCACGTCCATTCCCCAAGGCAATTTTAATATTAAAGCTTCCGGAGAATCGCACTAGCCACTTCGGAGACAACCACTTTCTCATCATCAACAAACCTCCTCTTTTTAGAAGCCAAGTCTTTGAAGAATTTTACGTAGGCCGGAACCGTACGGATCACATCAAGTAGAGGAAGGTTAATATTAACCTTAGATAACAACTTGTAGATGTCTTGGAATTGTTGATCTTGCTTGTCATGTTGGAGACGCACCGGAAAAGGTGGACGGTAAGGATTAGCCGTCTTATGAAGAATTTGAACCTTAGGCGGGGTCTCGTCTTCCAATGGTGGCTTATTGACATGGTTAGGAACCGGAATCGATTGTTCCTTGCTCACCTCCTCATCATCCGAGATTACCTCACCAACCTTGTTATCCACAATCTTCCCACTTCTCAACATAGTCACCGCCTTTAGATGAGATGGTTGACTCGGGAATGTACCCTTTTGGAGTTGTTGGTGAATCTCACCAAGACTCGTAGCATGTTGGCCCAATTGTGTCTCTAGATGCTTGTACGCGGCCTCAAGGGTAGCAATCTTCTTGTCTTGTTCAATACGGTGATTAGTAGAGGTTTGAACATAAGCATGAAACTCTTGCATCAAAGTCGGTCTCGGTGGTTGATTCGGACCTTGATATGGAGGTCGTTGTCCCGAGCTTTGTCCGGGTGGTTGTTGATAATTGTTTCCGGACCAAGAGAAATTCGGATGATTCTTCCAACCATTGTTGTACGTCGGGGCAAACGGATCATTCTTAGAGTGTACCCCTTGAATAGCATTCACCTCAAAGTCTTGAGGTGGCGCGGTTTGTGGGCAATTATCACCACCATGGTCCGGTGACCCACACACACAACATGGATCCCTTCTCACTTCCGGTTGGGCATCTCTTTTCATCAATGTATGCATGCACTTGGTAAGCTCGTTCATTTGATTAGACATTCCCACATTAACCTCATTAGCATTTACCTTGTGCGTCCCTCCCGTGTGCACAATGGCTTGAAGAGAATTTTCCGCCAACGTCTCACACATCATGTTGATCTCCTCCCGATCCAAATTACTATAATTCCCTCCGGAGGCATGGTCGACCGTCATCCTAGACTCTCGGTCTAGTCCATTGTAGAAGAATTGCCTCAATAGCTCCGTAGGAAAATTATGATGTGGGCATGCTCTCTCCAAAGCTTTATACCGTTCCCACGCTTCATGAAACGGTTCATCATCCCCTTGTAGAGGCTAGATTTCGTAGAGCCTTGGATTGGTTGACGTTGTCTATGTATGGCAAGAGTAAGGGTTGAAGACTCCTTCGACCTTGCATACACAACAACAAACAAAAAGATCAAAAGGAAACAAGAACTTAACTAACACAAACTTCAATTCACAACGCCTAAATTGCTCCCCGGCAACGGCGCCATTTTGATTGCTCAAAAGTTATTTATAAAACCGAAAGATTTACGTTCGTAAATCCCCCGAGTCGATCTCTCGAGGAGCAATACTATCGGCTTGTGAATCTCAATTTGTATATGCTAAGTACGAGTTCCAAAATAAGGAAGAAAGTCATTACACTAAAGGGGGGTTGCAAAGATTGTTTGATTAATAACTACGAGCGAGAATTGAAAGCGAGTAATTAAATGATCGAGTTGTAACAAAGGTTTTGGAAACGCAAGGGTGTTCCGATTACTCTTCCTAACGAACTAGAGTTGAATTAGATTTATAAACTCTCAATTATCTAACAATCGGACTAAAGAGATCACGGTGTTGTCACGTTCTCCCTCACCAAAGATCGTCTAATTACACATCGACCGTATGGTCCACTAGCGATATACTACGAAGTTGTTCGACACGAGACCACAAATCGAGAGGTGTAATCGTCCAATTAATAGAAATCGAGCTACTTTAGAAGATCAACTCTAATTCATTGAGGAATTTCATCAAACACCCTCACACAAATTTAGCTAGCCATAATCAAGCAATCAAAAGCACAATCCACAATCGTATAAGCCATAATCGAGTTGAAAACGAGAGAACCTCACCTCGGAAGTGATGGAATCGACGGATGAAGTCGTAGATCGAGAAAAGCTTCCAAAATCGGGACCGAGCTTCAACTTGTCACACGAAGAAACTAATCCGATGGAAACGTCCGTCTCGATGAGATGAACAACGTTTGTGAATGAGATTTTGTCGAATTCCAAACGAATCAAAAGTAGATCTAGAATTTATGCTTGGATTAAATGAAGAACAAGTGTTTTCAATGTTGCTTGAGGAGAAAGCTAAGAAATGGAAGATGGAAATTGTGTAGAATGAAAGTTAGTTATGAAATTACAAGCCAAAATCCTATTTATACCCTTAAAAACGAGGGTCAAACAAAGTCAAAAGGTGAAATCTCAAGTCCGGATGCCACATCTCAACTTGTCGTCCGACAGAAGATTCCTGTCGTCCGACAAGTGCCTTGTCGTACGATGTCATCAAGATGTCGTACGACATCTCTGCGTCGAGCGCGGTGGATCCACACCGTGCGGTGCCAATATGTCTGGACCGCACGTCGCTGCAGCTCGAACCACGTCGCTCGCGGCAATTATGTCGTCCGACAGTCTCCAAGTGTCGCACGACATCCGTGTCGTGCGACAAGTCTCTTCACAACTCGGCTGTCGTCCTTCGTGGCTATGTCGTCCGACATGTCTGTAGTTGAAACTTCATGTCGTCCGACAGGCAGTCAACTGTCTCCTGAAAAGTCAACTTCACTCGTTTTCCTCCCGTTTCGCCTACAAAACACCGAATATGTCTCGATCACACTATTCTAACCAATAATCATCAAAGGCTATAAAAACGGAAGAAAGCGAATCGGAAAGAGAAGGGAAAGGACCAAACAATTGCCCGATTTACGCACCAAAAACGGACCAATCAGTTGATAAACTCGCAATTCTCTCTGATCCACGTTGAACCACGTTGATAGAATAGCTCGTTCCATGCTGACACACTGATGCAACTCCATGTTGTTTGTAATGACCAAGTCTGCCTGCTCCATGCTGTTGAACCGTGGTCACGCGTTGAGTCACTTGTTAATTCCACAGTTTAACCAGCTCGTTCTATGTAGACCTAGCAGACTTGTATGAATTAATGAATGGAAAACATACAAACATAAAACATGAAGTTACTACAAAACAAAGTGTATAGTTCAACGTAGTTCAAACAAGAACAACGTGGTTCTATGTTGAACTAGGAAGAACTACACACTAACAATCTCCCCCTTTTTTAGTCAACTTCATAAGTGGGGGTTCGTAGAGAAACTCCCCCTCAAATTAGTATCATACTCAAAAAGTTCAACGTTGAGCAGAGGTAGAGAAGCAAACAAACATACGTAATACAATGCAAAACAAAACAAAGCATACGTGGAGCAAGAAGAGATAGCATAATTAATCACAAAGCTCAAACCGAGCAAAAACAACAAAGTAGAAAAGTATTATGCGTTTAACAGGGTAACAAAATAGAGCATAAACAAAACATAGTTCTACGAAGGACAGGGATAGAAAACACTTGACAGAAGGTTATTCGCTGGCATCTGCATCTGACTGCTCAGGCGTGGTGTGGTGGCGCAGATCTTCCTCTTCATCGTCCGTCGGCTCATCATGGAGCTTGTGCTTCTGCTGCGTTGGTTTGGGCTTGTGCTGCGTGGCCTTAGGTTTATTTGCCATTTGCTTTCTTCGTTGAGCAACACCTTTACCCATAGCAACCTCCTTTTTGGTGAGCGTCGAACCACCTGCACTCATTAAACCTTTACCACCACCTGGTATAAACGTAGCAGCAGCAGCAGATTTTGTAGCCGGCTTTGCGGTGACCCCTGCCTTAGAAACCATCAGTTTGGGCAATTTGGGTTTATCCACCGTGGAGCCAAGGCCTTTTTCCTTATCCACTTCTTTGGTGCCCGAGGAACCAGCACCCTTGGCTTTTTCATCCTTCTTCACAGCAGCCAACTCCTTCACCGTGCCATCGGCATTTTTGACAAGGCCTCCATGCGCATCACCAGCCTCCTTCTTACTCTTCTTATGCGCAGAGCGCAAATCCTCAACCTCATCAGCTTCCACTTCCTCCTCTACGTCCACTTCACTGGCCTTTCTTTTCCCACTCTTCTTTTTGGCCTCGGTGGGACGGTCCGCCGCGTTCCTCGATGCCTCCATTTGCTCGGTCACAAGGTTGACCAGTCCAGAGAGTCGCCCATGAAGCATCTTCAACGGCCCGTAGTCTGCGTACGAGGACCCATCTCCCCCTAGACGGGCCGCCCGACGGGACTTACGGTGCATGTGGGCTGAGAGACGTGCCACAGCATCAATCGTGCCACGTAGTTGCACGAAGTCCTGGAGGAGCGAGGTCGGCTCACAAAGGTACATTTCATCGCACGAGGAATCAGAGTCCTCGGACGTAGAGTCAAGGGTGACGTCAATGTTCCCCTTCGTAGAGCGAATGGACTTGGCCCTTTTTCCTTTTCCCTTGGTGGCATGTTGAATTTGCAAGGGAACGGCCTGTGATGCGGTGAACAACTTGCGATCTGCCTCGATGCTCCCAAGTCTACGCCACGGAAGGTCCTTGACTTTGTGGCTTGCAACGTACTTGGAGTCAAATCGAAAAGAAGTAAGGGGGATCATGGGGCCATCATCATTCTCGTACTTAAAGCCCTGACTCACTAGTACAGCGCTGATCAGGTGAGGGCACGGGAGATTGGACTGTGAAATTTCGGCATCAGACATGTCCCCGTACGAAGCAATCTTATTAAAAACCACTTGGCCCAAGTCAACCTGGATGCCACGGCTCAGTTTGTACATCAAGTGAAGTGCGTCAGCGTGCACCACCGATGTGCTCGACGTGGGAATCCAGTTGTTGGCGATTATTTTGTTGAAAAGAGTAAAGAATTGGGTAAGCGACGTACAAGCCGGCTGGGGCGTAGAGGCAAGGCCACCAGTCACAATGAACCCCATCATTTGACTGTCTGGGTGATGGGTAGAGGGAGCCTCCCAAGTGGCTTTGATGTGTGTTCGCTTGAACATCTTGTTGAGCGTACGAGGAGAGAGATCATATTCTCGTTCCCGAATGATCACCTTCCCGTAAGACGGATGACTGGGGTCACCAAACTGTTGATCGATGTGGGAGAAGACAACTCGGTGTACATAGAGGTTGTAGTCCACGTCGAAATTGATGGCATCCAGCAACTGCATTTCCCGCATGAAAGCCTCTAAGCCACGGCCCACCCACTTGACCTTTCCAGCGTAGTGGCGCTCAGCATTAATCTTCTGATCAGCCAGAGCATCGTAGCGATCACTTGCTGCTTCGTAGTGGAAGTCAGCAGAATAGCCTTCCCCGACGAAGCGCGAGGGAGAAGGCACAACTATCCTGTTCTCCGGCACCTTAGCCTCCTCTTCTTCAACTGGCTCAGCGTTTGGCGGGGACAGTTGAGCAGCAGCAATGACGTTGAGGGCCGTAGAGCCAGCATCCTTAGAAGCCACAGTTGTGGTTTTGGCCATGCGTTCAACAGCATCGGCCTTCTCTTTATTTTCCTTTTCGATTAAGGCAGCTGCATCAGCGTCTGCCTTTTTCTTCTTGTCCAACACGGCTCTACGGTTGGCCTCAACAATTTTATCTTGTTTTTCCTTGGCAAGATGGTCTGCCAGCTCCTGTTCTTTCCGCTGCCTTTCCGCTTCGGCAATACGTGCCGCCTCTTCATCTTTCTGTTTTTGAATTTCGGCTAGACGGTCAGCCTCCTCCTTCTCTTTCTTTTTCCTGTCTTCCTCTGCTATACGTTGGCGCTCTAACTCGGCCAAACGTTCCTCCTCCTCTTTCTTCTTTCGTTCCTCCTCTGCTATACGTGCTGCCTCCTCCCTTAAGGCTTTTTCAGCCTTCATCTTATCACCACGGTGAGCAAGGATGGCTTTACGCACCGCACTGATCTGCGCCTCTAGTTCAGTGATTTTATCAAAGTCTTCCTCCGCGGCTTGCGCGGCTTCAAGAGTGGCCAGTTCGGTATTGAGATCAGAAATTTTGTCCACGTAGAACGAGGGCGATTCATAGGTGGGCTTAGTGGTAGAGGGAGAGTCAGATGATGAAGTCATTTGGTAAGACGGGTAAACGGGATGTCTTGCGTAGAGCAAAGAGTAAAAACGGGAATAGAGGATATGAGCTTCAACGTAGAAGTTATGAACAACAAGTGAATAAGGTTTCTCTCTCTAAAACACGCAGTAGAAGGTGCACTATGTGTTTGACCCGGGGGGTATTTATAGTGTAGCTGAAGCGGTTCAAATTCTGTGCCGTAGAGTGCGCCACGTGTCCAGTGACTTGGTCTCCGTAGAGAGAAAATCCAATATGCAAGTGGCGACGCGCTGACGGAGAAGCATAGAGTGCGCAAGGTGCGTGGAACAGACAAGCTATCTCATCGTGGCTGCAAAGAAGAAAAACAAACGACCCAACGTGCAACGGAAAATATAATACGTGTAGCAAGGGGACTTAATTAAAATGAATAAGAATTAACCCGAAGTAAAAGATCAAGTAGATCAACGGTGGGCGAGCAGGCAGAAGCACTTGGTGAGACGCAAATCAGGAAGACATGGGCTACCGGAGAGTGTGTACGAGCTAGGTAGTACAACGCATTAGCAGCACCAAATTTTCAAGGGATAGCACGCCCTACAAAGAAGGTTACGGGAAGAGCAACGATACTTATAATGTAAAGTCAGCAAACAGCACAACAAGCAAAGAGTAACACGTAAGACAGGAACGACGTTCATGAATACTCAAAGTAGCACACGTAGAGCAGGGGCTATTACACACAGCCCTACGTTGAATTACCCAGATTTCAAGTTCACACAAAAAAAATCTAGACCAACGAAGCCTAAAGAAGCACTTCAAGGTAGAGCAGCCTTGCTTCGTATATCAGGAGTACTCTGCAAATTTGTAAAACACGAAATACAGTTAAAGGCATAACAGGCACACACAACGTGGACATACGTACCACCACATAGGGAATCAAAAACGCTGGAAAGAACATTAAGTAGAGATATTGGAGGTAGAGTGACAGAGCTTTATGGACGGTATTGCTATTTTGGCCAGTTCAGCGTGTAACCACGACCATTTCACTTGCTTTGTGGGCATAGATCATGCCTATTATGACCCAATCAGTGATAGGTGTTATAGAATGATGTTTCCATATATATTTTGTGTTTTCATCATTATATGTATAAGGCCATGTCTTTTGCATTTGCCCGAAGACCAGGTCAGTCAAGACCCAATCCATCGAGGAAATCTTAAGGCCGACTTTTCCTGCTAGACATAGAGCAAACAAAGTTCACTCCAATGAATAGCTTATGTAAGTATTTAAACAGTATGTCCAAATACTACGTCACTTTGCATCTGTCAACAACTAACCTCACCTTGCTCTACCTCATTGATCCATTGACAAAATAAACAGCTGTGGGTAGAGGTAGCCATTTGCGGCCTACTACCCTTCAAAAGGCACCCATGCAGAGAGACTTCCGAAGGAATAAAAATCTTTCCGAAGCAAGTGGTTTTGTGAAGAAGTCTGAGAGTTGTTTCTCCGTAGGGACATGTTCCATTACCACCTTACCCCGTTCTACCAAGTCTCGAATGAAATGATGTCGTATATCAATATGCTTGGTCTTGGAATGTTGTACCGGATTCTGACTTATCTTTATAGCACTTTGGTTGTCACAGAACAAGGTTAGGGGCGTGCTATGAATGTGATAGTCGGCAAGCATTTGTTGAAGCCATAGCATTTGGGTACAACAACTCCCGGCAGCCACATACTCGGATTCGGCGGTGGATAGAGCAATGCAATTTTGCTTCTTGCTATGCCATGAAACAAGGTTGTTCCCTAAGAAGCAACACCCACCACTGGTGCTCTTCCTTTCGTCATTGTCTCCGGCCCAATCTGCATCTGCAAAACCAACAAGATAAGAAGAAGTATCTTTAGTGTACCATAGACCAAGGTGCGTAGACCCGGCCACATATCGAAGGATACACTTCACAGCAATAAGATGTTCTTCCTTTGGTTGAGCTTGATAGCGGGCACAGAGGCACACACTATACATGATGTCCGGCCGAGTAGCTGTGAGATAGAGCAGGCTACCAATAAGAGATCTGTAGGTAGATATATCAACATCTTTGCTTTTCTCAGCTCTACTCAGCTTGTCAGTGGTGGCAATAGGAGTCTTCATGGGTTTAGCATCCGCCATATCAAACTTCCTGAGCATGTTGATAGCATACTTAGTTTGAGAAACGAACATACCATCCGGTCGTTGAGAGATTTGAAGCCCAAGAAAGTGACTTAGCTCCCCCTCCAAGCTCATTTGAAAAGAGGAAGCCATGGCATCTGTAAATTCTTTAACCAAGCGGTCATGGGTAGCACCAAACACAATGTCATCCACATTGATCTGAGCAATAAGCATTTCATTCTTGACGATTTTGATGAAGAGAGTGGTGTCGGCATTTCCGCGTGTAAACCCAAATTTCAATAGAAAATCTGTGAGACAGCTATACCAAGCACGAGGTGCTTGTTTCAATCCATAGAGGGCCTTGTGAAGAAGGTAGACATGGTCCGGCTTGTGAGGGTCCACAAACCCCTTGGGTTGTTCAACATATGCTTCCTCATCCAACACTCCATTCAAGAAGGCCGCCTTCACATCCATCTGTCGTAACGGAATATTTTTGTAGCACGCCACAGCAATGAGTAACCGGATGGACTCTATGCGTGCCACGGGAGCAAAAGTATCATCAAAGTCTATTCCTTCAACTTGGGTGTATCCTTGAGCAACCAGTCGCGCCTTGTTGCGCACTATTTGATTGAATTCATTGGTTTTATTCTTGTAGATCCACTTGGTACCAATAACATTTACACCCTTTGGTCTTGGGACCAAAGACCACACCTTATTCCTTTCAAACTCATGTAGTTCTTCCTGCATAGCCGCAATCCAAAAATCATCAAGAATAGCTTCCTTTATGTTTTTGGGTTCAATTTCGGAGACAAAGCTCATTATGCCCACGTCCGGAGATAGAAGAGCCAAGTTAGAGAAAGTATTAGGATAGCTAGCGGGCAAGGTGTCGGTAGCGCAGGTAGAACGAGTAACACGTTGATTGAGATCACCAATCATTTGTTGGTTTGGGTGTCTCTTTCGAATATATGCGGGAGGACCCGAATTCGGTACTCCGGTAGAGGTAGAAGCCCCAGTGGTACCCATAGCAGGGTTAGACGAACTAGGATTCAAGCCTTCATCATCCCTTTCAGAGGGGACAGAGTCACAGGAGTTGTGAGGAGTAGAATGACTATGACCATTTGGTGGTATGGAAGACCCAATACCCTGCTCTACCTCCCCCTCAACTAATACTTCTGCTAAGGGTAGGACAGGGTTAGACTTGGTTGGACTCTCATAGAAATGAAGTTCATCGAACTTGATGTTAGTCGACTCTTGCACAGTCTTCGTACGCAAGTTGAACACCCGATAAGCATGACTGTTAAGAGAGTAACCAACAAAAATAGCTTTGTCCGACCTAGAATCAAACTTCTTCAAGGCATCCCTTTCATTCAAAATGTAGCAAATGCACCCATACACGCGAAGATGAGCAACATTTGGTTTCTTGGAAGTTAACAACTCGTACGCCGTACATTGAGTGCCGGCACGAATACTTATTCGATTTACAACGTAGCAAGCCGAACTCAAGGCTTCTGCCCAAAAACCCTTTGCCATACCCGCAGCCACCAACATTACTCGTGCCATTTCTTGTAGAGTCCTGTTCTTCCTCTCTACGATCCCATTTTGTTGTGGAGTCTTTGGTGCAGAGAATTCATGGTGAATCCCCTTACGAGTGCAATATTCAACGAATGTTCCGTTTTGGAATTCACCTCCATGGTCACTTCTTATACGTTGGACTCGTTTGGCATAGGTAGTGCGAATTCTACGGGCTAGGGACCGGAAGGCTTCAAAAGCCTCGTCCTTGGTTCCAAGAAAATTTACCCAAGTGTACCTCGAGAAGTCATCAACGATAACAAGAGTATACCACTTGTGTCCCAAACTCTGCACTTCCATGGGCCCCATGAGATCCATGTGTAGTAGCTCAAAGCATTCTGTAGTGCGGTTATGGGTAGAGATAGCAGGATGAGGAGCTCGAGTTTGTTTACCCATCTGACATTCACCACATACTCTCTTGTCAATCTTGGGCAAGCTATCTATGCCTCTGACCGCCTTTATTTGAACTAACTTCTCAAGGTTCCGGAGGCTGGTATGACCAAGCCTTTGATGCCAGATATCTATCTCGTCATGGGTAGAGGCACTTAGGCAAGATTCATTAATAGCGTAACAGTTGTTCTTCGCACGAGCAGCTGTGAGAATGCACTCCCCCTTAACGTTGTACACTTCACAGTTTTCCTTATTGAATTTCACGTTAAGTTCATCATCACAAAGTTGGCTAATGCTTATGAGATTAGCACATAGCCCATCCACCAAGAGAACGTTCTTGAGCGCGGGTAGACCCTTCACATTTAATGTTCCACTTCCAATTATACTCCCTTTTGCTCCACCTCCATAAGTGACGGGTCCACCGGAGTGAGGAACAAAATCGACCAAAGAGTCTTTAGTTCCTGTCATATGCCGAGAACACCCACTGTCGAAATACCAAGTCTCCTTTGTCGTGCCCTTGGCCACGGTGAATGCAACATTACATGTCACCTCTTGCTTTCTTCTCCATACTTGCTTTGGCTTAATGTTTGTTGTTGTGGGTAGAACAACTTTAATTCTCCAGACCTGATTTGCCTTGTCATGCGAGTGCTTGGTAATTGGTCTCCATACTTGTCTGTGAGCCATAGCACGAGAACTTAAATCTTCGGCACGGTTGTAACAATAAGGTTTGATGTGCCCTTTCATCCCGCAATAGTGGCACACATAGACTCGCTTGTAGTGGGTAGAAGGAGTCTTCCTTTTATGAGTGGTCATGCCCTTAGCAGGGTTTGATAAAGGGGTAGCACCGGGAGGTCGACGTTTCAAGATCGATTTAGTTGTTGAGAAAGGTAACTTAGATCGACTGGAGACATTCCGTGTAAAAGTTTTCTTGTCATGGATAGATCCGAATTTGCTCATGGGTAGAGCAGAGGTAGAAACCGGTGTCAACGAGGACATTGAAGCATTTTGGGGGAATGGAGTAGAGGTACGTTTGAGAATTTTCATGTTAGATGTAGAAGCCACATTGCCTTTGGATGTAACAACATCCTCTGGTTTGGCCTCATTAGATTTAGTGATAGTTTTATCTCTACCATGTACAAACTTAGGAAAGACATAAAGAGAATCGGAGTAGACAGAATCAAAAGTTTCCTTAAATCCAAGCCCAAAGTGCTTGGTGTTCACACAGTTCAACATGTTATCAAGCTTGGAAGTGCCAGTATTAAGCTTTTGAAAGAGACAATTAGCAACATCTAGTTTGTCTTTCACTTGGTAGAGCTCCTTGGTGCGCATAGCATAGCCTTCTTCCATTTTGGCAAGAGAGTCCCTCAGGAAGTCTTTCTCCGTATCTTCCTTGTTCACAATGGCTTCCAGTTCACTTGCCTTCTTCAACGCCCTTTCCAGCTCCAGCTTCACAATCTAAAACTCCCTCTTGCTCACTCTCTCAGAATCAAGGGTAGACTCAGCTTCCTTCTTGGTCATGCCCCCAGCCAGAGATCTGGGGGTAGAACTAGCACCCTTCTCAGTAGTACCTGCAGCCACAGAGGTATAACAAAAGATATTGTCATGAGTAGCCAAGTCATCCTGATCTACCTCGTACTCTTCATCGCACTCATCATCAATGGCACCTAGAAGTGCATTGACTTCGTTTGGTTCCACCATCTTCCCTTTGTCTTCCTCAGAGGAGTACAAAGCATCATCTCCATCAAACACCAAATAACTCACATCCATGTTGTTCTTCCGATGCAAGTTAGGACATTCATTCTTCACGTGCCCCATCCCCTTGCACTCAAAACACTTGATTTGAGACATGTCCTTGCTAGGGGCACCACTAACAAACTTCCGACTAGGAGTATATCCACTGCGGTTGGTGGCGGGTGGAGTAGAGAACGAATTTCCAGGAGTCCTTTGATTTCGAAATTGCTTGAACCTCCTCTTCCTCTTAATGTCTTGACGAACAAGATAGCTCACGGCATCTTGAATGGCGATGAACTTGTCCGGATTTGGTGAGTCAAGAAGAGAAAGTGCTTCACTTTCATCATCAGAGTCTTCAGCAAGAAAAGCATTGCTCTCAGTAGTGAGAGGAGAGTGGGTGGAACCGCCCCTGTTGGGAGTAGAGCTAGAGGCATTCTGAGAGATAGAGAGGGCCTTCATGGAATTCTCAAATGGAGTCATGGAGTATGACTTATCCTTCAATTTCTGATTCAACTCATAATTCTTCAAATGGCTCATGATCTCGTTGTAGTCACCCGAAAGCCCAAGCTTCGTGTCTTCCATCGTAGTCACCTTGACGCTAAACTTCTCTGTTACACCTCGTAGAACCTTGGTGCAAATGAGGGGTGGAGGAATAGGATCCCCAAGTTCTTGGCATTCGCTCACGATGGCCATGATTTTGTTGAAGAAGGAGTCAAGGTCTTCATCTTCCCTCATTTCAAGGCGGTGGAAGGTAGTGGTAAGTAGAGCTGGGAATTCCAGCCCGGCCCGATGGGCCGGCCCGGCCGGCCCGACCAATGGGCCAGACTGGGCCATGAATTTTGAGGCCCAAAATATTTCGGGCCTCTTTGGCCCGGCCCGATGGGCTGTTGGGCCAAATGGACCAA
Source organism: Euphrasia confusa (assembly GCA_954870475.1). NCBI lineage: Eukaryota > Viridiplantae > Streptophyta > Magnoliopsida > Lamiales > Orobanchaceae > Euphrasia > Euphrasia confusa. The sequence continues at coordinate 36,367,113 of OX940960.1, forward strand.
CCCCATTTTTGGCCCGATGGGCTGGGCCGGCCCGAATATTTTTAATTATTTTTTTAAATTTTAATATTTATATTTTTTAAATATTATTTGTTTAATATATTAATTTAATATTGATTTTATTATTAATTTAACTAATATTATAATTATATTTTATATAAATTTTATTATATTTTTTAATATTAATTTTTTTATACATTTATTTTGTATTTTTAGTAAATTTAATAATTAATTTGTATTAAAAATATAAATAATTTTATTTTAAATTATTATTTTATTATTTTTTATTTAAAATTATCGGGCCAATTCGGCCCGGTGGCCCGGCAGCCCAGTAGGGGCTGGGCTGGGCCTTAAAAATTCAGGCCCGAATATTTCGGGCCGGGCTGGGCTGGGTCCATAAATTTGTAGTGGCCCGATGGGTCGGGCCGGGCTGGCCCGGCCCAGCCCAAGTCCCAGCTCTAGTGGTAAGTCCTCTGATCTTTGACCTCTTGATGCTGTCACTCCCTTCACACATCCGCTCCAAGGTGTCCCACACATGCTTGGCCGAAGTGAGATGCCTCACCACAGAGAACATGTGGACATCGATGAGATCAGTAATAAGGTGGATGGCCTTTGAGTTGAAGGTGGCGGCTTCATGTTCGGCCGTGGTCCATGTAGATTCATCCTTTGGGACCGTGTCATTATCTTTGTCAACAATGGTTGGTGGTTGCCATCCGTTCAACACAGCACCCCAAACGCGTGAGTCCACGTTCTTCAATTTCAATCTTGTCTTGCTCTTCCAGTAGGAGTAGTTCGTTGAGTTGAGTATGACGGGCTTGACAACGGTGAATGACTCCATTGTAGAATCTCTTCCTAGGATCACACCAAATTCAATATCACGTGACTTGCACGTGGTCTTTTCCGGCTGAAATTCGAATTTTCCGGTGAAATAGGACCAAATTGACTACATTTTGATGATTTGCAAGACTAAATTGAATGTGATCTCATTTAGTGGATCAAAATGAAACTTGACTACTTTTAAGGGACTAACAAAAAAATTATCCCGCAAATCATACAACCTGATAAAGCCAACTTTTGAAGCGAACTAGGAAGCTTGAGGTTCCCAAATAAGTCCTCTCGATTTGGATCCACGTTAAAAGAAAGACTCAACCTTTTAAGCTTATGTAGTCGACCAAGATTGCCGAAACAGTCGTAGCCTGACTCAAATTCATCCATGTAGTATAAATCCAATCTCGTTAGGTTAGGGATTCCTCGGCAGAGCTCCTCACTTAGCCTAGTGTTTACTAGTGTTGTAAGCGTTTGTAGGTTTCGTAGAATGAAATCATGTCGTATGCTACTCGGTGGGTTGGGAAGATTGATATTTCCAAACTCAAGATGCCTAAGCTGTGGCATATCCCAAATTTCTCGTGGAGCATCAAAGCAGCTATCTGTACCAAACAACGTTTGTAAGTTCCACAGCACGAGTTGAAATTGTGTAAATTTGTACTTGGTTCTACCTAGAACAGAATAGTAAAGGGTAGAGTACAAACACTTAACACAATTTGGAGATTCTAAAGAAAACTCTTTTGTATAACTTGTAAAGGGTGGAACCACTTACAAACACATCTACAAAATTCTAGCGAATCTTGTAGAAAGGTCAACACGACCAAAAACAAAGTCTATGTAGAACTAATCTAGCGACTCGTACTACAAAGACTAAACTGACAATAGAACCGGAGCTTTCTAGCGAAGTCTCTCGATCTACAAATTTTCTCTCTCTAGAAAATGTCTAATCAATTCGTGAATAGTGAATTCCAACAACCCGCTATTTATAGGTGTCGAGAAATAGGGTTTCCGGAATTCACGCTTAATGGGCCAAGCCCAAAGCATCTTCATGGAATATTCGAGATTCCATTTTTCCGTGTTTGACGAACCCAGCTCTACGCACTGCCACACTAGCGTGTCTTCGTGCTTCAAGCTTGTGGCGGGCATAGCTGGTATACTTGACGTATTTCATTGGACTACAATTCTTCTAGCGAAGTCTTCTAGTCGTACCCATAGCTGGCTTCATTCCTTAGCAGTCATTCGTCCAGCTGTATGTATAGCTATGCTTGCACCGCGTCCGTCAAGGTGTTAACTCTTGATTCAAGGTCTTCACGGTAAGCCTTGAACTCTCTGATTTGTAGTGCGTTGATAAACTCGCAATTCTCTTTGATCCACGTTGAACCACGTTGATAGAATAGCTCGTTCCATGCTGACACACTGATGCAACTCCATGTTGTTTGTAATGACCAAGTCTGCCTGCTCCATGCTGTTGAACCGTGGTCACGCGTTGAGTCACTTGTTAATTCCACAGTTTAACCAGCTCGTTCTATGTAGACCTAGCAGACTTGTATGAATTAATGAATGGAAAACATACAAACATAAAACATGAAGTTACTACAAAACAAAGTGTATAGTTCAACGTAGTTCAAACAAGAACAACGTGGTTCTATGTTGAACTAGGAAGAACTACACACTAACACGAGTATCGAGGGAGAAAGCTTGTCCATAAAATGAGATTCCTGCTGAAAAGGTCCATTACGAAACTCTCAGCAATCTCTTCCGGGCTCCGGGTTTCATTTGGCTTCAAGAATCCCTCGGCAACCCAAAGTTTGATGAGTCGGGGTAGTCGGATCTCATAGTCTTCTGGGAAAACTCCCATGTAAAGAAAGCACGGCTTTAGATGGGCTGGCAGGTGGGTATAACTCAAAGATAATATATATCTTCGAGCAATGCTCGTCGTCTCTTGAATTCAGAATTGAGTTGATATCCTCTGCCACTTTCATCCAGTATTCTTGTGTCATGGAAGACTTCTTAAGAAGCCCCCCGATCACGGTAATCGACAGGGGAAGCCCTTTGCATTTCTTAGCAATATCTTTTCCGATTTTCTCTACTTCAGGAGGAGGAGGAGGCTGTTGATCAAATGCCGTTTCGCGGAACAGGTTCCAGCTTTTGTCCTCGTCTAGAAGATTCATCGAAAGGCACGAAGAGCCCAAATCGATAGACATACTTGATAACCTTGTGGTTATAACTACACGACTTCTGTTATCGTTGTTCGGTAAGAAGAACATTATCTTTTCCCAAGCTTCCACGCTCCACACATCGTCCAGCATAATCAAATACCTCCTTCCCGACAACGTCTTGTGAAGCTTTTCGCCTAATTCATAATCTTCGGCTTCTGCATCGTCTTCGGATCCACCTCGGCAAAGAGTTACGAGTTGTAAAAAAATTGTTTTTGCTGTGTAGGTTTGCGAGACCGTAACCCAAGCACGAACATCAAACTGTTGCACGATGGTCGGATTTTCGTAAGTATTTCTGGCGAGCGTAGTCTTACCGATTCCGCCCATGCCATCGACAGTGATGATTTTTCGACTGGATCCTCCTCCAACAAGCATCTCCATTAGCTGGATCAACTCATCTTCAAATCCGATCATAGAGATCTTCTTGTCACGAGCAATCAACATTGGTTCTTCTTTTAACTCCAAAATCTCAAGCCTCTCCGCAAGTTGAATCAGCCCGTCGTCTGATCTAGTTTGAGGCCTCGATGAAGTAGTAACATGCACGGGATTCACGATATTGGATTCCTTTCCTTGCTTAAACTTCATGACCTTTTTCTTGAAAAAATCCATTCTTTTTATTACTCCCTGTAAATCGAGTTTGGAAATGGCACCAGCTGCATGAACTTGATCGACAACATGAGATTCAATTGCATCTTCAACCGAGTGAGCTGCACGTGCGATTTGGCCCTCCAGATCAGCATCGGTTTCGACAGATCTACCTCCTACGGAATTAGCCTCTACGAAATCCAGCAAGAAACAGATTTTTTCGCCAAGAGCCTCAATCTGCTTGCTGTCGAATGCAAACGAAAGGCGGGGATGGTTTTTGATCTGTTCCAGAATATTTATAAGAGAAACTAAAGCTGCATAAGCTGCCATCTCAAACACAAGAAGCTAATTAATGGATATTTTTTTTCCTTCTCAGAGTTTGATGAGAGAAAATGATAAGGTTGAGATGGTTGACTTTTTTTAAGATGGTTATAACAACTAACAAGTAGTGTCAATATTTTATCCGTGACAACTAAGCATTTCTTTGAATATAGTTTTTATTTTAAATCATGAACTGCACTGTCGGTTCGATTCTCAGACTGATGATTTTTGGCTTGTATGTACATCGTAGTGTTCGACATTGAATATGAATTACATATGCACCGCTTACCATCCACCCGGCCCGTGCTCGGCTAGCCTTGGGCTTGATTTTCAATCAATATTAAAGACCGGTTCAAGAGTCGTCTTCAACTCTCGTTTGCGTTTGTCAGCAAACAGAGTGAGCCTCTTGTACAAAAAATCTGTTTCTTGCTGCATTTTATTGAGTCTAATTACCAAGGAGAAGCAGTCTCTGGCTGTCTGGCATATAGTGATATGGAGAACAAATTGCTGCAAGTGTTTGAGATTTTAATCCCACATCGGAAACAAAGCCGCCGCAGTAGAGACTTGCATGTATAAATTGACCATCAATACAAGGCTTTTTAATTACGCAGCTGCGTGGTGAGCACAAAGCGAACTATTCTTTCGCCTTTTACTAAAGAATACCGTGTGCTCGCCACATTTCAAGTAGCATACGCCTTTTTTTGGAGGGTGCCTTCTTTGTAAGGACCCCAACAATTCAGTCTTAGTTATTTAGTAAGGACCCCACCAATTCAGTCTTAGTTATTTAGTACGCCTGCTTTTTATAATTCTGTAATTTTATGTTATTCATTATATGTATTGTCTTCTTATATAATTAGAGCCGTTTGGGCGAGCGAGCTTATTTAAAAGAGCTTATAAGATAAGAGCTGATAAGCTGTTATAATAGATATATAAACTTGTTGTTTTAAGAGCTGATAAGCTGTTATGTCTTATTTAATAAATAAGTTGTTAAAACGTTTGGATAAAATAGATATATAAACTTGTTGTTTTAAGAGCTGATAAGTTGTTATGTCTTATTTAATAAATAAGTTGTTAAACCGTTTGGATAAAATAGATATATAAACTTATAAGATGTTAATTTGTTTGGCAATTTAAGATCTTATATAAATAAAATTACTAAAAATAAATTGTAATATATGAAAAAAATAATTAAAAATATTTATATTAACTAAATAATAAATTTAGAATTTTTGTGTATATATAAAATATAATAATTTTAGGGGTATTTTGGTCTTTTATGGTTTAAGTTGCAAGAGCTTATAAGCTGTTGAAAAAAAAGTACCTCCCCTTTACTTTTTTTTAAACAGCTTATAAGCTGTATTTTTAAAAATTTTAAGATCTTTTTTTAAAATGTTACCAAACAAATTGTAAGAGCTTATAAGCTCTTAAAGAGCTTATAAGCTGTTTTAAAGAGCTTATAAGCTCTGCCAAACAAGCTCTTAATATGAGGGGTTTAATATAGACATTTCTACTAAACATGTATCCCACAGTAGCATATGCATTCGAATCTTATCTTGTTCCAACTTTTAGCTTAATAATTGAGGCAAATAATATACAACCACTCACATCATTCATTTCATAATCTATAGTTGCTGCTGTTGGTGTCTTAAAATAATATACAACCACAATCACTCTAACTTCTTTAATTCTATTTCATAATCTGTTATTTGTTGCTGTTGGTGTCTTCAAACAACGTCCAATTAAGTTGAGATGGCAGCTTATGCAGCTCTTGTTTCTCTGTTAACCACCGTGGAGCAGATCAACTCTCTTAGCCAAAAAATCCAACTTTATGATCCTCTTTGTTCCTTAGTTTATGAAACCGAGCAAGTTGAGTCTCTTGGCGAAAAGACACGCTTCTTGTTGGATTTCATAGAAGCCGACTATTGTTCCCGAGGAGGAGGAAAAGCAGCAGCAGCTGATCTGGAGGCATTGATCACATCTGCGGCTCATGCGGCCGAAGATCAAATCGAATCCCAAGTTCTTGATCATATTGATGCTGCACCCAATACTCGCAGCGACGAACACCCTCCCATGATATTGTTGCTCGATTTAAAGACACTACTTGAAGAGATGGATTGGGTCAAGGAAAAGGTCATCAAGTTCAAACAAGAGAACGAATCGAAGCCGCCCACCTACGCAATCCCAGCTACTACTTCTTCATCATCAAGGCCTGTTCAAGCCGGAAAATCCGATGCTATGATCGGATTTGATAACGAGTTGAACCAACTTTTGGAGATCCTTGTTGGATGGGAATCAAGTCGGAGAATAATCCCCGTCCAAGGAATGGGCGGCATCGGTAAGACAACTCTTGCCAGAAATACTTACCAACATCCGACCATTGTGAATCATTTCGACATGCGAGCTTGGGCTACGGTATCACAAACCTACGCAACGGAAAAAGTCCTTTTAGAGATCTTAAAGTCTTGCGGAAGTCGATCCACCGATTCTAATGATGAACAAATATTGGGTGAAAAGTTGCACAAGATTTTGTGGGGAAGGAGATATTTACTTGTGTTGGATGATGTGTGGACCGCGGAAGCTTTTGAAGACATGCTGTCCTTCTTTCCGGACAACAAAAACGGAAGTCGTATTGTTGTAACCACAAGGTTATCCAATATGGGCTCACATTTCGGCTCGTCGTCTCTCTCTATGAAACTTCTAGACGAAGGCAAGAGTTGGGACCTATTGCGCGAAAAGGCATTTGGTAAAGAAGCATATCCTCCCCCGGAACTAGAGGGAATCGGAAAACATATTGCTAACAAATGCAAAGGACTTCCTCTGTCGATTACTGTGATCGGGAGGCTACTCGGTGAGTCCTCCATGACAGAAGAATATTGGTCGAGCGTTGCAAATGATATGAACTCGATTTTGAACTCAGGGGAGGAAGAGAATGTTTTGTCCTTGAGTTATACCCACCTGCCCGCCCGTCTAAAGCCGTGTTTTCTTTATATGGGAGTGTTTCCGGAAGACCGTGTGATCGATGTATTCCGGCTGATCGTACTTTGGGTAGCTGAGGGATTTCTAAAACCGAACGAATCCCAGAGCCTGGAGGAGACGGCAGAGAGTCAGTTAATGGAACTTGTAGGGAGGAATCTCATCTTAGCCCACAAGTGGGATATTGGGAGTGGGAAGTTAAAATCTTTTATCATTCATGATCTCTTAAGGGACCTGAGCTTGAGAATAGCTGAGAAACAGAATTTTCTACGTGCTATAAATCCGTTGAGCAATACGATTGATCGAAATGACGTGGCTAGGGATCGTCGCCTTGTGATCCATGCTTCAACTCCGAGGGTAGATTTAAAAGTTTTTCAGTCAGCGTCGCTTGTTCGTTCGCTATTCCATGATGGTTGGAAGCATGCACGTTTTCCATTTAGATTGTTGAGAGTGTTGGATGGTGACTGTAGTGCTGATCATCTCCGAAATGTCATGTCTAAAACCTTTAACATACGGTTCCTATCCTTCGATGGAATTCCTTCTGAAGTGGATGGTGAGAGACTATTTTGTCCGTCGATGTTCAGGACCTACTGGCCAAACTTGCAAACTTTAATTTGTGGAGATGGCAAATTTTTGTACAGGCTAGAGATATGGGATACAATGCCGCAACTTAGGCATCTGTTTGGTAGAGTGATCCGTCTTCCTGATCCAGAAGATGGATTCTCTCTACCGTACCTACAATCACTCGAGACGGTGAAAAACTTGAGGCTGAGCGAGGAGCTGTGTAAGAGAATTCCTAACGTGGAGAGTTTGGGTTTAAGGTATTCACATAAATATCTAGGAGGCTATGAATGCCTCGGATATCTTTGCCGATTCGAGAAACTTGAGAGGTTGAGTCTTAATTTTTGGAATGCTCATTTTCATTCTTTTCCGCCAAACCTGAAACTTCCTAGTTCTCTTCGGGAGTTGAGTTTGAAATATTGTGAACTTGGTTGGGAAGATTTTTCAGTGATTGGGTCATTGCCTAATCTTCGGGTGCTTCGACTGAACAATTTGAAGCGCAATGGGAATGAGTGGAATCCAGTGGAGGGGCAATTCCCTGTGTTGAAATACTTGAGGATGGACTTTTGCGATGAGCTTATCAGGTGGAATGCAGACAGCTGTCATTTCCCTGTCCTGGAGAAGCTTTACATGAATGGTTTAGTCAAGCTGGAAGAGATCCCTTTAGGTTTTGGAGACACACCGACACTACGAGTCATTCGTTTGGAAGGTTGCAATGCGCGTTGTGGCATTTCAGCCTTGAATATATTGGAGGAGCAAGAGAGTCTGGGGAATGAGGAACTTCAAGTTCGAATAAGAGTATTTCATGGTCGTCCAAAGAAGGTTCGGGAGATGCTTGCAGAAAAGGTTGGATCACTGCAGACTAACGCGAAGAAGAATCTTCAACTTGAATTGGTTGTAAGTATATCTATCTATCTATTATCTTTGTTGTTCTTCTTCTTCTTCTTGTTGTTGTTGTGGTTGTGCAAGCGAGGCTTAGCGTTAGCGATCCAAGTACTATAACTCGAATCTTTTATCGGCAGGGGTGGGATGATGAGAAAATAATATTGGCTTGAGCTTCTTGTATCAATCTTGAGTTATCGTAAACGAGAGTATATTGGAACCTGGAAGACCAAGAGAGTCAGGGTAAGGCTGAGACTGAGGGCCTTCAAATATCATAGATATTTTGGGTAAGAAGAAAAATGACACATGGTTCAACTGTATTAGGCATTATCAGAATAATTACACACTAGTGTACTCCGATTCTTCCAGAAAATATATCAATTTAATTCAATTATAATTTATAATATAATTAATTATACATCGGTAATGGGTGTTTTATGAATCTTATTATCCAAAACTGACAAGTGTGCGGAGTGGTTTTTAATCCCACATCGGTACCACACCAGTGGAGAGTTGCTTGTATATAAAAATACCATCAAAATCTTTTCTTAATGAATCCCGCTGCTTGTTGATCACAAAACAAATAACTCTTTCACCTTCTTCTAAAGAAAAACCCCCTAACAATTTTGTACTATTAATTACTGCTATTATCTAATGGAATACTACATTTTTTATTGAGTAAATGTTATAAAATGCATTAAATGGGATCGTAAGACATCTATTTACACTATGACATAAAAAAATCACTTTTATACTTAAATAGACCAATTTGCCCTTATTTTTGTCAATAAAAGCCCACAAACCCACTCAATCCTAATTTTTCATTATCACTTTCTTTCTTGGCTGCTTCATTCATTTTTTTCTCTCTCTTCAAACATTCTTGACCGCCTCCCTCAATTTTTCTCTCTCTTCAAACATCATTTCCGCAATGAAAGATCCACAGATCCACGCAAATGGCGAGCGGTGGTGGTGGAGAAGACGCTTCATTCATTCGCGCAAACAAAGAGCCATTCGATTTTATCTCCGAGCACGACGACTACGACGTTCCAAAGCCGGTCAAAGGGCTGAGAGACGTCGGGCTGCCGCCGTTCTTGACGGACACGATAATATCGTGGGGTCTCGCCAAAACCAGCTTCGTCGTGTGGGACCCTCACCGATTCTCGACGGAGCTCCTCCCCGTATAAGAATGTTGATGTATGTAGGACTTTATTTGTTGAATATTTCATTTTTGAAATTGATAGAAGAGAAAAGTATCGGAGTATCCAAGTAAAGAGGAGGGACCAGGAGTGAACGAAAGCCCATGATCGAGAGTTCCTTTAACATAACGGAGAATGCGCTTGACTGCTTGGAAATGTTTAACAGTAGGGTGTTGTTGAAACTGACTAACGGTGTTGACGGAGTATGATAAATCCGGACGAGTGATAGTCAAGTATTGAAGAGCGCCGACCAAAGAACGATAAAGAGTAGGGTCAGAAAACGCAGTCCCCGCAGAAGTGAATGAAACACCAGGTGCAAGAGGGGTGGAGACGGGCTTGGAGTCTAATAGATCGGCACGAACTAGAATGTCGCGGGCATACTTTGATTGACTTAGAAATAAACCAGAGGAAGGGTATGAAACTTCCAAGCCAAGAAAATAACCAAGACGACCAAGATCCTTTAAAGCAAATTCCTTGCTTAACCGGTTTAACAAAGGACGAAGCGAGGCAGTGTTGTTGCTAGTGACGATAATGTCGTCAACATAAACAAGGAGATATATGAGAATAGTGTGGCGTCGGAAAATGAAAAGAGAGGTGTCAGTTGTGCTACATATAAAACCTAGCTGAAGGAGGAAGGCACGAAGCCGTTGATACCAAGCTAGAGGTGCCTGTCGAAGCCCATATAGCGCTTTGCGAAGACGACACACGTGATGAGGATGTGAAGGATCGATATAACCGGGAGGTTGTTCCATGTAAACAGGCTTATCAAGAACGCCGTTAAGAAAAGCATTTTTCACATCAAGTTGATGTAACGGCCACGAGTGCATGGTAGCGAGGGAGAGGATGATACGGACGGTGGAAGCTTTAACGACCGGACTGAATGTGTGTGTGAAGTCAAAACCAGGAACTTGGCTAAAACCCTGTGCGACGAGGCGAGCCTTATAGCGATCAATAGAACCATCGACAAGGAATTTTGTGCGGTAGACCCATTTCGATCCAACAATGTTCGTATTGAGAGGCCGAGGGACGAGTTCCCAAGTGCGATTGCGACGAAGGGCATCCATTTCTTCGTCCATAGCATGTACCCATGCGGGTTGTTTAAGAGCACCTTTAATGCCTTTAGGTTCAGAGGTATTGATAAGGGCAGAATAAAGGCAACTGGACCCGACGAGAGCGATATCGGCAGGGTAGCGATGTTTGAAAATACCCGATTGAGCACGAGTGCGCATGGGATGAGATCGAACGGGTGGAGCTGCTGGTATGGACATGGTTGGTGGAATAATTACAGGAGCAGAAGCAGCAGCTGGATTTGCATGTTGAAGTTGGGCCTGCTGTGATGGAGGTGGTGGCGGAGCTGCTGTACAATCATCAACGGGACACAAAATGTGAGGCGACAACGGGGGCTGTGATGATGCTGGAGCAGGAGAGAGTGGTTGTATTGATGGCGTCGCTGAACTGGGAGTGTCGCATGCAGCGGAGAATTCAGAGAAAATAAGAGACGAGGACGATCGAGATGAAGAAACAAACGGAAAATATGTTTCGTCAAAACGGGCATGTCGAGTGATGTAAATGCGACGGGTTGAAGTGTCCATGCAACGAAACCCTTTATAGCGAGTACTGTATCCCAAGAAAACACACGGCATACTACGCGGATCGAACTTTGTTTTTGTATAATCACGGAGACACGGGTAAACCCTGCAACCAAAAGTGTGAAAAGATTCATAAGCAGGTGGGCGCCGAAAAATGATGTCGAAGGGAGATTTGTTGTCAAGGACAGCAGTAGGAAGCCGATTAATAATATAAACAGCAGTACTAAAAGCGTCCACCCAATAAGACATCGGAACCGAAGAGTGGAAGAGCAAGGCGAGTCCCATCTCGGTTATGTGACGATGCTTGCGTTCGGCCCTGCCATTCTGAGCGGGGGTATGTGGACATGAGAGTAGGTGATGAATACCTGCTGATACAAAATGGGATCGTAGACGATGATTTGTAAACTCCGTACCGCCATCGCTTTGAAACTTTTTAATTTTGCGATTAAATTGTGTCTCGACGAATTTCTGAAAGTCGAGAAAAATATCCACAAATTCGGATTTTGCATGCAGGGGGTAAAACCAACAAAACCGAGAATGATCATCAATGAAAATCACGTAATAGCGAAAACCCGAATGAGCCGTAACAGGTGCCGGACCCCACAAGTCACAATGAATTAAATCCAAAATACCAGAGGCACGTTTAACATTAGCAATAAAAGGTAAGCGAGTACTTTTCGCTAATTGACATGTTCGACAAACAGCAGGTGACGGTAATAAAGAAGTGACCGATAGCAAGCCAAGTTTATTTAATAGAGAAATAGTGGCAGGAGCAACGTGCCCAAGTCTTGAATGCCATAAATCGAAAGACGCGAGTGATCTTGGTGATCCATGCACTGCAGCAAAAGCACGAGGTGAAGAATCCAACAAATAAAGCCCACGATCAAGGATGCCGGTGGCGAGTACCTGTCCCGTAAGTCGGTTCTGAATAGAGAAAGATGAATTAGAGAAAACAACTGTAACCGGGAAATCACGTGTGAGTTGACTGACAGATAGTAGATTCTTAGTTAAGCCAGGTACAACATAGACATTTCGTAAAGTAAGATCATTTGATAAATGCAATGAACCAGTATGGGAGATGGAGAGATTCGCACCATTACCAACGGTGACATGATCGGTGCCGGAGTAGGATGAAGCATGATCGAGAGTCGTGGAGTCCGCGGCCATATGCGCCGAAGCACCGGTGTCTAAATACCAGTCAGATGGGGTTGCGGGAGAGACATTGCAACCGGCGGAGAAGGCTTCGGCAATGTTGGCAGTAGATGCGGGACGACAAGAACGATCATACGAACGGTCGAAGCGCTTCGGGCAATCGAAACCATCATGATCGGTCTCGCGACAAAAGAAACACCGCGGGGTGAAGTTGCGACGCCCGCGGTTTCCACCTGAACTACTCGCATTCGAGTTGGAGTTTCCACGTCCACGGTTGTTATTAGAACCACGACCTCGATTTGTACCAAATCCTCGGCCGCGTCCGCGGGTGACGGCAGAGAAAGCCACCTGAGAAGAAGCCTGCAAATTGTTAGAGTGTTCAACGGATTTCTGAAATAGTTCATGTGATTGGGCCCGAGCAAACAAGGTGGGGAAATCAGGCAAAGGGTCCTGCGCCATCTGTGCCGCGGTGAAGCTGGCAAAGTCAGGACCGAGTCCTCGAAGGAACCAGTGGGATTTATCTGAAGCGTCAATTGGTCGACCAATAGCCGTGAGTTGATCGGAGAGGGCTTTGAAATGGCGCGCATATTCTGTAACGGATTTGTCACCGCGTTTAGTAGAGAGTAGATCGTCCTTGATGCTGAGTTCGCGGGCCTTTGAGTTGTGGCTGTAAGATCGAGAGAGAGCGTCCCATACCTCTTTGGCGGTTTTGCAACCGATAACCATGGCCATTGATTCCTCTGTGAGTGTAGATACAAGAAATAATTTGATGGTTTGATCACGTTGGTGCCATTTAACAAACGCAGGGTTTGGTGTAATGGAGTCATCCGCGCTCCGTATAGTACGTGACGGGGCAGGAGAAGATCCGTCGAGTAGCGGCATGAATTGTTGACTGGTAAGCAAGGGCTCGATTTGAGCATGCCAAAGAAGATAATTTGAAGAGGTGAGTTTTATGTTAACCATGTGAATCATGGTCGAAAGAGGGAGCGTAGAGACCTCGGGTTCAGCCGCCATGGAGGACGAGGGCGACGAGGAGAAGAAGAGAATTAGGGTTTCAAGCCAAGAGTTAGGCTGATACCATGATAGAAGAGAAAAGTATTTGCCTCAAAGAATAATGTTATTGATACGGAAATAAATAATACAATCAGTCCGTAAAATATGGAAAGAAGATAAACGATAAGAATAAGAATATAAGAAATAATAAAACGATATATATCGCTAACAGAAATTTTATTTATTGAATGTTGTTTGTTTTTTTGAAGTTTTTTCTCATAATATTTTTGTCAAATTTTTTAATTGAAGCTTTTCTTTGTGTTATTGTTTAAATAAAATAAAAATTGAAATTAAAAAAATGAATCCAAAAAAAGTAAAATAAAAATTGAATCCAACAAGTTTATTGTGTGCATAAAGTAAAAGTTACGATTAAAAAATGAAAGAATTTTTTTTTTGTAAAAAAAACAAATAAGTTTTTGTTTTGTCGAATGTGAAATTCGTTTTGTCGAATGTAAGATTCGCCGTGTCGAATGTGAGATTCATCGTGTCGAATGTGATTCGCCATGTTGAAGTTGTGTCGAATGTGTATTTATGTCGAATGTGTGTGTCGAATGCGATTCGACATGTCGAATGGGTGTCGAATCACATGTCGAATATGTGTGTCGAATGTGATTTGACTCGTTGAAATATATGTCGAATGTGTGTGTCGAATGTGGAATGTGTGTGTCGAAAGTAGATTCGACATGTCGAATGTGTATGTCGAATGTGGAAGGTGTGTGTCGAAAGTAGATTCGACATGTCGAATGTGTGTGTCGAATGTGGAATGTGTGTGTCGAATGTAGATTCGACATGTCGAATGTAACGAAGGTATTTTCGGATGTTTACCGCTTTTGTGTACAAATAACCGATTTTTTTATCTCCTAGTGTAAATAAGATGTATGACTATATGATATAGTGTACTTTAATTCTTCTCTCTTTTTTATCCGGTTTCAGATTCCTCGAGCGTCACCAGCGAGAACACGTATATATGGGCTCGTGTCGTGCTTCACCAGAACGCCGCTCTCCACACCCACCGTCAGCAGGTAGTTCTTCCCGGCGGATCGTGCCATAACGGACGCCTGCCGCGGCGGTAGATGGTGATAGTGACGGAGGTGGGTGGTGGTGGTAAAACAGACATGAAGGTGAAATTAGGGTTGTACGTAAATCCATATGTTAAATGTATTTTTAATTATACTTGGTAAAGGGTAAAAAAGGTATATTGATTTCGAAAAGCACATATTTTTAAATGATGTGTCAATCATCCATTACTTATAATAAGATTAAGTAGACAATATACAAAATGAAAAATGTAACTTAATCCCATTTGGTATAAATCAGTATATCCCATGTCCATTCGAATCTGATCTTGTAATTGAGGCAAATAAACAAGCACAAATCACTCATTCACTTCATTCATTCATCCTACAGTATTTCATAATCTGTTATCTCACTCATTCACTTTATTCATTCATCCTACCGTATTTCATAATCTGTTATCTGTTGAGATGGCAGCTTATGCAGCTCTTGTTTCTCTATTAACCACCGTGGAGCAGATCGACTCTCTTACCCAAAAAATCCAACTTTATGATCAACTCTGTTCGTTAGTTTACGACGCCGATCAAGTCGAGTCCCTTGGCGAAAAGACACGCTTCTTGCTGGATTTCATAGAAGCCAACGATCGTTCCCGAGGAGGAGGAAAAGCAGCAGCAGCTGATCTGGAGGCAATGATCAGCATCGCTTGTTCGTTCGTTATTCCATGTTGGTCGGCAACGTGGGCGTTTTGAATTTAGATTTTTTTAGAGTGTTGGATGGTGACTGCAGTTCTGATCATCTCCTAAATGGTTCTGAAGTAGATGGTTATAGATTTTTTTGTCCGCTGGAGTACAGGACCCGCTGGCCAAATTAAACTTGCAAACGTTAAGTTGTGGAAATGGCAAACTTGTGTCCAGGCTAGAAATATGGGATAGAATGCCGCAACTTAAGCCTTTGTTCATTTGTTAAGAGTAAGACTGAAAGTGGTGATGCCCATCTAAGAGAACATACTTAAGAATGACAATGTCATTCTTTGTATTGTATATTGTAGTTCAAGACATCGAGCAGCTCACCCTTGATTAGTCGGATTGACTCGATTCGAAATGGAAATGCTAGAGAAGGTGGACTGATGATCAGAGAAGCTGCCACAAATTGTATTATATATGAACTGTCAACAGAAGTAAACTCTCAATAAATTATTAAGCCACTTGTTGATTAAAAATGGATATATTCAGAAGAGTTGCATCTTCATCTTCATACCAAAAGTCAACCATGCATCTCACAAGTTACAAAACAGATCTTAACAAGCAGCGAGTCTCTTTCTGTTTAGTTAAGATGGCAGCTTATGCGTCTCTCGTTTCCCTGATAAATATCATGCAGCAGATCAAGGACCATCCTCGCCTTTCGTTTGCATTCGACAACAAGCAGATTGAGTCTCTTGCCAAGAAAATATGTTTTTTGCTGGATTTCATAGAGGCTAATTCTCGGGCAGAGGCAGAAGCTGAGCTGGAGAGCCAAATCGCATCAGCAGCATATAATGCAGAAGATGTCATCGAATCACACATTGTCGATCAAATTCATGCAAAAGCAGCTGTTATCTCATTGCTCGATTTACAACCATTAATACAAGAGATGGATTGTATGGAAAAAAAGGTTACAGAGTTTAAACAAGGGAGGGAATCCAGGCTCACGTACTCGATGAATTCAAATGACGATTTGATTCAACCTGAGCTGGAGGAAGAGGTTTCCAAGTTCCAACCATCTACATATTCAAATAGTACTACTATGATCGGATTTGATGACGAGTTGATCCAACTTATGGAGATGCTCGTTGGACAAGGATCCAGTCGGCGAATCATTCCTGTCAACGGCATGGGTGGCATCGGTAAGACTACTCTCGCCAGAAATACTTTTGAAAATCAAACTATTGTGAATCATTTTGATATTCGTGCTTGGGTTACGGTCTCACAAACCTACAACGCCAAAGCAATCCTTTTAGAACTTTTAAAATCTTGTGAAAAGAAAACATGTGATGGTACCAACGAAAAAGATTATGAAATAGGCGAAAAGCTGCATAAGATTTTGTCAGGTCATAGATACTTGATTATATTGGATGACGTGTGGAGTGTCGAAGCTTGGGAAAAGATTATGTTTTACTTTCCGGAAAACAACAATGGAAGCCGCATTGTTGTAACGACCAGGTTATCAAATATGACTACATATTTTGGCTCGTCTTGCCTATCGATGAGTCTTCTAGACGAGGAAAAAAGTTGGAAATTATTCCATAAAGAGGCATGTGGTCAACAAGGAAGAACACTTCCTCCGTCACTCGAGAAAATTGGAAAAAAGATTGCTAAGAAATGCAAAGGACTTCCTTTATCAATTTCTGTGATCGGGGGCCTTCTTGGTAAGTCTCCCATGACACCGGAATTCTGGGAGAATGTTGCAGAGAATATAATCTCGGTTGTGAATTCGGAAGATGCGGAGCATAGCTTTAACATATTATCTTTAAGTTACACCCATCTGCCCGCCCATCTAAAGCCGTGTTTTCTTTATTTGGGAGTTTATCCGGAAGACCACGAGATTTGCATATCCCGGCTCATAAAGCTTTGGGTTGCCGAGGGATTTATAAAGCCAAATGAAACTGAGAGCCCGGAAGAGATTTCAAAGAGTTACATTATGGACCTCATTGGGAGAAATCTTATGATAGCCCGCAAGTGGGGTGAGGCTGGGAACTTAAAAACTTGCAACCTTCACGATCTCTTAAGGGACGTATGCTTGAGAATAGCCAATAAAGAGAAGTTTCTACATGTTAGCATAACTGGGGTTCGTCGTCTCGTATTTTATGGTAACGAGTCAGTAGACTTGGACGCTTTGCAGAATGCGACACTTGCTCGTTCTCTAATCTGTGGAGAGAAATGGATGCCGTCAGTTAAACTTAGATTGTTGAGAGTGTTGGCTGATGTCAATAGTTTTGAAACAGATATCATTTCTCAACATGTTAACATGCGGCACCTTTCCATCAAAAATATTCGTGGGAAGGAGCTGTTTTCGTCCATTTTCCTGCTGTGGAGCTTGCAGACATTAATTGGTCCTGATGTCACATTTGTTGCTCCATTGAAAATTTGGGAGATGCCACAACTAAGGCACTTGGATTTTAAAAGGATAAATCTTCCTTACCCGCGGAGTGGTCTACTACAACATGGATCGGTTCTGCGGAACCTACAAACACTTAAGACAGTAGTAGACCTGAGGTTGTTTGAGGATCTCTGCAAAAGAATTCCGAACGTGGAGAGATTGGGTGTATTGTATATAGATGAGTTTTACGAAGACTACTTCTGTCTCGGAAATCTCTGCCTGCTAGATAAACTTGAAAGTTTGAATCTTGATTTTTCAAAGCTTCCAAATCGAGATGAGGTATCGCGGAGCCTCAAACTTCCTAGTTCGCTTCAGAAGTTGACTTTGAAAAATAGTGGGCTTGGCTGGGAAGATTTGGCAGTGATTGGTTGCTTGCCTAATCTTCAAGTGCTCAAACTGCTCGATAATGCGGTCGATGGGTCAGAGTGGAATCCGATGGAGGGGCAATTCCTTGGGTTGAAATACTTGAAAGCCGACTACTGTGGAAAACTTGTCCGCTGGAATGCGGATTGGTTCCATTTCCCTGTCCTAGAGATGCTTCATCTCCATGGTGTACACAAGCTGGAAGAGATCCCATTGGGTGTCGGAGATATACCAACGCTCCGACATATTAGTTTGGAAAACTGCACAGTGTCTTGTGCTATATCAGCCGTTAATATATTGGAGGAACAAGAGAGTCAGGGGAATGAAGGCCTCCGAGTTCGAATATATATAGCGCGTAAGCAGGACATGGATAGGTTTTTGGGAAAAACCGAACCACTGAGCAAGAATGTTGAACTTGGCAAACCATTCTTTTTGTAGTTAATAATGTGCTTTTTTCTATATATGTTGCCGAGCTTTGTTAACGCTACCGTACTGGTGCATCGATTATCGATTTCGTTTTACAGGTCGATAAAAATCTTTCGAAACACACACACAACAGAACAGAGAGATATCCTCATTCCAAACATAGAGTGATAATATTATGATTTATGAATGAAGCAAATGAATGATATCCAAAACCACATAACAGCAAAACGAGTCAAGGGCACTTGGTCTTGTTCCCATGAGTGGTCATGTCCGTGTAGCACTTCCCACACGCTTCTCGGTTGCCGAATGTCCCAGGGGGCACGCACTTGCACCTCACGCAGCACGTGCCGCACGCCCTAACGCACGTGTTCGGCCTCGAGTGGAGACTGCACCGATGGCTGCACAGCTTGCCGCAGTCCGCTGGGTGGACGGGGCTCGGGCTCGGAGCCGGCGCGGCAGCCGGAGCTTTCGCCGGAGGAGAAAAGCTGGAAACTTTACCAAAGCTCTGCAGCAGCTCTCTGTATCCTCCTTCTCCTCTGCTAACCACCTGAGAATGGCACATTTCAAAAAAAAAAAAAATTAAAAAAAAAAATAAAATCTTTAATTATATTAGCTTCAATTCTTGAAGTGACTCTCACCTGCATTGTGGCGCTAGTTTTTTCTTCATTTTTCTTGGGGTCAGATGAAACCTGCATGGAATTAAGTAGTAGTTAAAAAAAAAAATTAAATGAATATAAATAAAAAAGATGATATTTTTAGATTAGGGTTTTTGCCTGAACAGTGATGAGAAGGCAAAACACCAGGGCAAGAAGAAGAATCAGTTTTGTTGCCATGGAAAATGTGCAGTAAGCTCAGCATGGGTTGTTGGTTCATTTTATAGAGGGGGATTTTGTTTGAGTGATTTTACAAAATTGCCCCTGTGGGTCCCTAGTACAACCTTAGATGGTATGGTTTGTTCTCAATAAACAAAGTTGGAATTAATTGTTTTTAATTAAAATACAGAGAGACAATTACCCATCATATATTATTACTACAATTTACAACCCCCTATGAGTTAATGCCTGCAGCATGGACACAGTTGTGGGCATTTATTTTTCTGGCAGTGGATGGGGGTATTTTAGTCAATTTCATTGTATTTTAATTTAATTTTAAAATTTGTTTTAATTTATTTTTGGAAGCTTTATGATGATTGATTTATTAGTAATTAAAATGCAAATAAATGTTGAACAGACGTTTGAAAAATAAATTTACCAGAATGGAAGCAATACATTAAAGGAGAATTATATTTGAAATAAAAATAAAGCTGTTTTTGTACTCACTCACTATATACCGATATTATTGTGTCCCAAGTCGTACATGCCAATGAAAAAGAACCAGCTGGCTTCAATTAAGTTTGCTGTCGAATTCCTGCACCAACACTTGGGACAATGAAATTCAGAGATGAAGTACTTTCTTGTGCCTTTATTGAAAAAAAAACAATAATGGAGTATATTTTAATGTGTAACATAAGTTTGTATAATTAAATTTAAGGGTGATTTTGGATAAAGGATAATTTTTTATGTTTGTTTAAGATTAAAGGGCCCATCTTTTCTTAATTATTAATCAGGGAATAAAATGTAATTAAAAAAAAAAACAAAAAACATGCGGTGAAAACAAATAAGAAGGCGGTTAACAAATGCAGTTAATACCTTTGATTATAATTATAACTTTAGCAATACTCTAATTAATAAAAAATACAAAATTTAAAAACACTAAATTTTAAAAAATATTTTACGAGGTATTACATGTAATTTAATAAATTGTAATACCCCTTTTCCAAAATAGTTCTAAATTTAATTTATGTGATTTTTATTTTTATTTTTTACAATAGAACCTGAATTATGATTTTTTTCCTTCACTTTATCCACTTAAATGTACTACCCACCCGTGGCAATAGTTTCACATTTGTTTGGCATATATATCAAAAAAAATACTTTATATCTAAAGAAAGTTGTAGTAACATTTATACAGTACATTTTACCTTCAAAATAGTATAATTTAACTCTTATTTTATTAAGATATTTTTTTAAATTTTATTAGCAACTAAATAGTAATTTAGTGAATATATTATATTTATTATGTTGATAAAAAATTAATATAAAATTATATTTGAAGTAAAAAAATAGTGAATATATTATTTTTATTATATTGTTAGAAAAATAAAATCGAATTATAAAAAATAAAATTTTAAATAAAAATTAGTAACTGATTTTTTTTATTTTTATAATAGAATATTCAAACTGAGAATTGGGGGTGGGTTTAGAGAGGCCCGCACAAGCGAGTTCTGCAAAGTAAGCAGCGTCAACGCTCGGCCAGCCTATAACCCCTCCAAAAATAAATTGCACCACGAGTGTTACTTTAATGGGTGCTGCGGTCAGTTCTCACCGCCCGCTTTGTTTTCCTTACTCATTAGTTTAAGGCAAGTTTTCATGTAGTTCTCGCCTCACATTTTATACTGCATCTCCTTCCCCTCATACTACTTCATATCCGATGTGGGACAATTATAAGAAAATCAAATCAAATCGAATCTTTCAAGTTTCAACCCGTGAAAAAAAATTAAACAATAATTTTTAGCCCTTAATTTATATTATTATTTATTTTTTATTTATTTTTATAATTCAATCCTTTTATCGCCAATACATGAAATCAATTGAGGATCAGCAAAACACACAGCACACACAGTGGAGTGAGGAGTGATCATCCATTCAAATTTCAGCTGATCAATCATGTCAATCCCAATACCAACTCGGCAGCTTTTCATCGACGGCCAGTGGCGCGAGCCGGTCAACGGAAAACGCCTTCCAGTTATCAACCCCGCCACCGAAGAGATTATCGGTTCATCTTTTCTCTTAAATCCTCTCTCTTAAATATTCACAATACAAGCTCATATATATACAGTATATATTTACGGATTCAAATCGAAGTACTTTCCGGTTTTAGGTCGATGGTTTTTTTTAATTGAAGTAAGCGAACATGAAAACCCTTCAAAAATCTGTGGTAATGGAAATTGAAATGGTCTTTGTTTTGATGGCCAACAGTTCAAATCAGTGTGATTTTGAGCAAATGAATCTGAATGAATCAATCAATTACTTTGTTATTTGTTTCCGAAATTCGTGAGAACACGAGAAACTATAGTCTGTTGTGCTTGGAACTTGTATTTATAACAAGGATGGTATTTCCATCTCAAGCTTCTGTTTTTTGGTATCGTATTGTATATCAGGGTATATTCCAGCAGCCACAGCGGAAGATACAAATATTGCTGTGGAAGCTGCTCGCAAAGCACTCTTCCGAAACGGGGGCAAAGATTGGGCTTCGGCTACTGGAGCCCATCGTGCTAAGTACTTGCGTGCCATTGCTGCAAAGGTCATTCAGTTGATTTTCTGACTTTTATATTTTGCTTTTACTGGTTCAGCCTCTACGTGGTTTAATCTGCTCGGAAGACTGTTGGATTTCTATTGTATTTTCTCTGTCATTTGGTGTGTGATCAAGATGCTACAAGTGCTCGTGGATAATTACAAAAAGTACCCGTGATGCTTGACTTAAATAGAAGAAAAACAACAACTAACTTTCAGATTACAGGAGTATCCCTGAGGTTTAATTCAATGTTAAAATGAAGGGGCTAAGTGTAATATTTTTTAACCGCGAAGATAGTATTAATTTTCTTTTTTCCTTATAAATTGTGCAATGATATAATATCAATGATTTCAAACATATTTTTTAT
Source organism: Euphrasia confusa (assembly GCA_954870475.1). NCBI lineage: Eukaryota > Viridiplantae > Streptophyta > Magnoliopsida > Lamiales > Orobanchaceae > Euphrasia > Euphrasia confusa. The sequence continues at coordinate 36,389,161 of OX940960.1, forward strand.
TAGGTCAAATATCAGTTTTTTTTTAATTAACCCTCGATACTTGTTATGTGTTGCGCATTTTTGTAAATATATGAGGGTATATGTTTTGTTTTTCTCCATTTTGAGAAAACCTGACTTGCGAATAACAAGTGGCAAAGAGTTAAAGAAATAAAATTCTAGCTAGATATAGAAAAAAAAAATCTTAAATAAATGTTCATGAGCTGAAATAAAAGTGGATTTCCTGTTAGATCTTATAAACTTATATGTGGATAGTACAAAATACTTTGTTTTGGAAATGTATTAGTGAAACTTATAATTAGATCTAGGAAAAAATCTTAAATGAATGTTTTGAGCTGAAATAATCAAATAAAATTGATTTATTTTTAGATCTTATAAACTTATATGTGGATAGCACCCAATGACCCAATACTTTGTTTTGGAAACGTATTAGTAAAATTTATAATCAATCATTATGGAATTGGTGGGTAGGTGAGGCCACACTGTGATTGCATATAACTCGGATTGATGCTCACTCTATCTGATTTTGTGTAGATTACGGAAAGAAAATCAGAAATAGCAAAACTTGAAGCTGTCGATTGTGGGAAACCATTGGAAGAGGCAGCTTGGGATATAGTATATTTCTATCACCTATGGGGACTTTTTTTTAAATATATAATTCTCTCTGTGACAAGATTCACTTAAATAATATCATGTCTCATCCAGGATGATGTTGCTGGATGTTTTGAATATTATGCGGACATTGCTGAAGCCTTGGATTCAAAGCAGAAGGCTCCAATTACTTTGCCGATGGAAACATTTAAGTGTCATGTTCTGAAAGAACCCATTGGGGTGGTTGGTTTGATTACACCATGGTGAGTGCTCGTTCACTGGTTAGCTGAGTTTATTTTATAACCGTATGCATTTACTATTTTTAGGCTACTCATGGTCACTATTTTATGAAATTTTAATTATATCTTATTTTAATTTAAATAAATCCAGGAATTGCGTAATCAACAAATGAAGAAAATGATTTACGTATATAATTAAAAACCCCAAATGATTCCTCTTTACATACATTTAATAATATTTTATTTAGCCCAACCTTCACCCCTTTCTATAGGCAAGTTATTCAATCTAATTTAGATAAAATAAATAAATTATACAAACCTAACACTGGACTAAGGTGATATTTATAGTAACAAGACTTTTACATCACTTATATAAGTTATATCACATGCTGAGTACTTTATAGGCTGCCTCGAGTCCTTGTCTACATGACTAGGCCCTGTTCAATCCCATCATTTGTATTTCAAACTGATGCTTTTATGTGCACTCTTTGAAAAAGCGTCTCAATCTGTGTCTTAGAATTAGAATATTCAAAAAGTATCATTTTAAAATGAGTATAAATGTTACACGGTGTGTTTTCGGCTTTTCGCAGAAGAGATTCTTCTACATTAAAATGGATGCAAAGTTTCTTATTTCAGTCAATGCAATTTGGTCGCGTTCTTTTTCAATCTGTGCTTGTTTGTTGAACTATGTTGGGTGATAATGTTTTATTTAATACTATTCTTTTATCAATATGCATGAACTGTACTGATTGCTGTAGAATTGCTCTCTCGTCTTGTAGGAATTACCCGTTGTTAATGGCAACATGGAAAGTTGCCCCTGCCCTTGCTGCTGGATGCACTGCTATACTTAAACCATCTGAATTAGCATCTGTGTAAGTCTTGTGGTGATTCTCCCTATTATTTTGCTGGGATATTTAGATGAGTTATAATTAGAAAAAATGGGCAAATGTTTCAACTCAAACACTGGGGATGGTTACAAAATTTATCCTTCTAGTATAAAAAGAAATCTTTCAAAGGAACAAATAACCCCTTCTTGAGGTTTGTATTTTCTCAACTAAAATGCTAGTTAGTCACATAGCATTTTTGGGGCTGGCGATTTTAGTGATTTAAATTCTTTGCGGCAATTTTGGTTCCTGATGATTTTGCCCTTGATCAAATTAGCAATGTTGTCTTGTAACTTTCAACCGCATTTTTGGGTAATCTGGTATTTAAGTGCATTTAGGAAATAAATGGAACATTGAAGCAGATATTTAGGACCAAAATCGCACCAACTCTTTAGAATCTATATTGACCAAAATTGTGTAAATTCAAAACTTATGGACCAGAATCGATGGCTTGCATACTTGAAAAAACAACCACTGTGAGAGTGAGACCCTCATAGTTGAGGGCATTTTTTTTCCGATCTAAGTTTAACAAATACACACTCCCTACTGAGGGTAGTTTGAACTAGTATGGTAGTATCAGGGGAATATTTGTCTAATAAAAGATAGAGGTAGGCTTTTACATTATTAGACTAATCTCAAGAGTATATTTTTGAATTAACCCTAAACAGTAAACACTATCAAGGTTTGTTACTTTCTGCCAATAGCAATTATTAGTCTGATAGTCCTAAATATTCCAGTTCTTTTCTACTGCAGTACTTGTTTGGAGTTAGCAGATGTGTGTAGGGAGGTGGGTCTACCACCTGGCGTTCTCAATATTTTGACGGGCTTGGGTCCTGAAGCCGGTGCTCCTTTGGCTTCTCATCCTCATGTTGATAAGGTCACATGTTACACCTCTTTTTTGGTTTCATAGGTTCAGAATAATGGTATGGTAAAAATGATGTCTAATTTCGTAAACAGATTGCATTCACTGGGAGTACTGCTACAGGAAGCAAAATTATGACTGCTGCTGCCCAGCTTGTGAAAGTATGTTTGATAAAATTGCTCTGAATACAAATGTTTAATATATATATATATATATACACATATACTAATCTATTTTGATAATGCGTGTGGACTACTTTTTAACTTGATTTTCTGATTTACTTGATTCTGATTTTGCAGCCCGTTACCCTTGAGCTTGGTGGGAAAAGTCCAATTGTTGTGTTTGAAGATGTCGATCTGGATAAAGGTTGAACCTCTTAAAACTAGGATCACATTATTTTCTATTACCATATTTTCAAGGAAATATCTTCAACGTTTTAATTCAAATTTGAACTTTGGTATAGAAAACGGTCTAATAAGGAAAATCACCCTTGGGATTGGATACTTACCAATAAGATCAAGGAAGTTTCAAAATCACAAATAAACGTTATATTCCGTCTTACATTATCCCCTTCATAAAGTATATTCTTATTAAAAATCCAGCCTAAAATTTCTAATAATATTACGGTTAGCTCCATAAAATTATGACATAGAAACACTTTATGGGTTCTTTGTAATTTTGACTTGTTTATGGGGGTGGCATGTGTAATGACACCAAAACCTTGGGGATTGTTTTAATTATTACCCCTTAAAATTCTGCAGATTTCAGTCAAACAACTTTAGGTTGGTAATGTGGTTTAACTGGAGTTTGTTTAAAATATTGCTAATACAAACTGAGTTATGTGGAATTTTACTGTCTAATTTTCATGTTTACTATTCAATCAGCTGCTGAGTGGTCTCTATTCGGTTGCTTCTGGACAAATGGTCAGATATGTAGTGCTACTTCTCGACTCTTGGTGCATGTAAGTATGGAAATATGATCATTGATTTTCAATAAGTTCTTTAGACAGTTTTGCAACAAGCTTTATATTGTCTGGCTTGCAAAGAACACTCTTATGACCTCACTTTTTATACTGTATTCCCCTGAAGAAACAAATTTATGGCTAATGAGTGTACTTAATTCACCGTCTTATTATGGTATATGTCTTGAATGTGTTGGGTTTTTATTTTTTTCAACGTTTTGGGAAATGTTTCAGGAAAACATTGCAGACGCATTCCTGGAGAAACTTGTGAAATGGTGCGAAAAGATTAAAATATCCGACCCCTTAGAAGAAGGTTGCAGGCTTGGCCCCGTTGTTAGTAGTGGACAGGTAATGATGTGTACTCTATAGAATGACTTTGAATTTTTTTCTGGATAATTTTTCTTTTTGGAATGTGATGGGGACATCTTAAAGAGTTGCATATCTACTTTTATAATAAGTGATTAGTTGTAGTAGAAGATAAAGTAAACTAGACTCTTAAATAATTCTAGAAAAAACAGATTTTTTTTTCTTTGGGGGCTGTGGCCTGTGGGGATGGGGACCAGTTTTGAGTTTTTCGATAAAAAATAAAATAAAAAATAAGGCAGACACCATTCTCACTATTAGTTTTTGGCGCAATGTTACAGTACGAGAAAGTGATGAAGTTCATCTCAACAGCCAAGGAGGAAGGTGCCACAATCTTGCACGGTGGTGCAAGACCTCAGGTAACACTTCACCCTTTGGCTGTTTTATAATTACAACTTGGGGTTATATGTACTAAACCCTGTGTGATTAATATGCAGCATTTAAAAAAAGGCTTCTTTATTCAACCGACAATAATAACTGATGTGAAGACCTCCATGCAAATCTGGCGAGAGGAAGTGTTTGGGCCTGTTCTTTGTGTTAAGACATTTGCGAATGAAGAGGAGGCTATTGAACTGGCAAATGACACCCAGTGAGTTGACATTTGACCTGGATAGAATATATGGCAATTTTGCACTTTATTTAGGGGGGGGGGGGGGGGGGGGGGGGGGAAGCTTTAAACCCCGAAGCTTTCGGAAAAGTTGCACTTTCACCCCAAACCTTTCATGAAATTAAACCCTAAGCTTTGATACTAGTTGCACTTTACCAAAACCTTTCATAAAAAAGCTTTAAACCTCCAATCTTTTTTGTAAAATTAGCACGTCATCCCTTTCAAAGAAAAATATGTTAATTTAAATTTTAAAAGCTTTTTCCTCCTTTATTTATGATATTTATTTATTTATTACGTAGTATTATTTGGGAATTATCTTATACACAGTTATGGTTTGGGAGCTGCTGTATTGTCCCAAGATTTGGAAAGGTGCGAGCGGATGACTAAGGTGAGTGAGATCATTTATTTTCTTTGTATTTTTGAAGAAGACATAGTATTGTAACCTCAACAGACAAGGGTGATCTCTAAACCTTATTCACATTGGTAGTAGGAGAAAATAAAATTGTCACCATGAAGTTTAGCCTGATAACTAACAAACAAATCCAGCTATCCTTTTGAAATTCTAAACACCATACCCCTAGGTTTTATTACAAAAAAAATATCCTCGAGACTTGATTCAATTAAAAAAAGACCAAGCTAATTTTCAAAATTACAAAAATGACCTTTTTTACAGTTTCCCCATTCATAAGCAAAAAAAGAACAGGAAAGGGAATTTGTCATCAATTTATTATAGTTAGAGTCCCTTGATGTCACACTGATTGAACTTCCGGGCTACTTGTAATTTATGTAGGTTGTCAGTTTTTTCTTAATTAAGTAGATCCTCAATGATACTTCTTGTCATCATCCCTGTACCCCTATTACAACATTCATTTGGGAACATATTTACTTACATATGCCCGCCCTTTTGAGGGTGTAATTTGTTAACAGAAACAACTCTAAAGGGAGCAACAGTAACTGTAATTTTGAAAGAGAGGCAGTTAGATGGTTCTTTGCAGTTAGAACAATCCACCTCAGGGACATTTTTGTAATAAATCAATGGTCAATGATGTATATATATATTTCATTGAAACTTTCTCCGCTTAAATTCTTGCAGGCATTTCAGGCAGGTATTGTATGGGTCAACTGCTCACAGCCCTGCTTCTCCCAAGCTCCATGGGGAGGCAGAAAGCGTAGTGGGTTTGGTCGTGAACTTGGCGAATGGTAATATTGTGTTGTGTTTTCTTATTTTATACCATCAGATTTAGTAGACAATCTTGCTCGTAATAACTTGTCTTCTCTCTCTCTCTCTCTCTTTCACTCAGGGGACTTGACAACTACTTGAATGTAAAACAAGTGACACAGTACGTTTCTAACGACCCTTGGGGCTGGTATCAGTCTCCTTCCAAGATGTAAAAGTTTTTTACGGACCCGGTTTTGGAACCTTTGTTATATTTGCTTCAGCGTCTCGAGTGAAACAGGGAAAATAAGATTCAAATTAGTGTTCCCACGTGAAAAACTTGTATCATTATGTTTTCAGAAGTTCTGTACCAGGCACTGTATTAATAAAACACATGCAAATGAGAGATTGTCTTAAAAAAATATTCTGAATAAATGTTGTGCTTTCTTCCATTCTTTCACAATGCAGCCCTTTTGGATTTCATAAATCTTCTAGAATTTATTTGTATAAGATTCACTCTGCAAAATAAAATGATATCTTACCTTTGATTTTAATAAACTGGTTCTTGCATTCAGTTAATACTCTAAGTGAACAACGGCAAAAATTACAGTTTAGGCCCACCCGTAAATAAACATTTAAACTAGTTCACAGCGGATACTCGAACAAGGAAGAATTTTATTCTTGTACATCACTCAAATACAAATACAAACACATCTAACACACACATGGTAGAAACCATCTAACACACACATGGTAGAAACCAACAACAATACTCGTACATTTAAGCAGACTCCTTTTCTTTTCAAGTGCATTAAATGACCGATGGATCGAAAACTAGTTCTTCTGTGGGTCTGTGAAGAAGCTGTTGATGGAGGGCATGATCTCAGGCCGCCTGTTGCGAACAAATTTCCTCAGAGCGTGCTCCGAGTACTTCTTCCCCTCTTCAAAATTCTCCAACACACCAGCTGCCCTGCCTTGCTTGTTCACCCTGTTACACAACCCAGTAATCACACTGCTTAGGTGAATTCTGCGTTTTTCCCTCCGAATACACAAAATAGAAATAAGCAATACTGATAACTTTTGAACAATTCAAAAGACCACCTATCTGATTTACCCATTGCAATATCAAAATACAGGAACTTATGTCAGAAAATGCAGAATTCAAAAATGTATTTTCTTGTAATTGCTTCAAAAATCACATTTTTATTTCAAATTTGCAAAAAACTTAACATTACTTCTAAAAATTACTCCCTCAGTTTCCTAAAACTCTGCACACTTCCTTTGCAAATTACAAAGAAAGTGTGAAGAGTTTTCTGGGACGGAACTTTTTGCTGAAAATGTCCTTTGAACCCAAGAAATTCCTGAAGATTATTCTTCAGTTCTCAGGCCAAAACAGCTCATTTTCTTTCAAAAATCATATTCACATGTACATAAATGTAGTGTATCTCTGTGTGTGTGTGTATGTGCGTCTGTGTGTGTAAGAGAGAAAGAGAGAGAGTACCTGACTTCAGGGTTGATGCAGATATTGCGAACGAGTTGAAAACTGCAGATCCCGACTGCAAGTCCCATGGCTGCAAACAATGGATACACCTATACATACACACACATACATATATATCAATTTCAAGTGAAAAAACAATTCAACAGATGAAGAAGAAAAAGAAGAACCTCAGGCCTGATCCAGCGACTGGCAGTGGAAGCCATTTCGCTTTTTTTTCTTGGAAATAATCAAAGAAGAAAAACAATGGGCTGTGGAGTGAAATGTTGTATTTGTTTACTTTATCTTCCGTCGTGGTGTATTATTGTTTGAAAAATAAAATACCAGTAAAAAAAAGATAAGCTCTTGGAATTGAGGAAGACGATTGCTGATTGGCCCGTTGGCAATAGTGGGCCAACAGATCAGCCAATGACTAATCCACGCGTGTCAACCTTCCATTATTAATTTTCTAGGTGATGAGTGATGATGAATGATGATGGTTGATCTTATCCACATATTATCTTTTTATTTATTTATTTATTATTTGAGAATCAGAGGGTACGTTTTGAATGTTCCAATTGAAATGATACACATAAGAAAGCAGTAGAAATTGTTATATGGTGTTTGAATTATGATTTATTCATTAAACTTACTACACACCTCATTAAGCAAAAGTCAAAACAGTAAAAAAAAAGAAGACATTTTTAATCCCAAATAATCAAGTTCCATGAACAGCAGCAAGCTTGGCCACAGCACAAAGTGGATTCTTCTTATGCATAGTCATCCCTGGAATGACATCAAAATCCACATTCACTCCAGGAGGAAGCTCCCAGTCGAAAGCATGCACGAGGTTTGCCAATGCAAGCTCCGTTGCCGCCAGCCCCATTCCAATCCCAGGGCACCCTCTCCGCCCCACCCCGAACGGAATCACCGCCGGATCACGACCCCTGATGTCGACATCACTCTCCAAGAACCTCTCCGGACAGAACTCCTCCGGATTTTCCCAGAACTCAGGGTCCCTCCCTATGGCCCACGCGTTGATGTGGACAGTAGTATCGGCCTCGATTTCATACCCGTTGACCGTGCATTCGGACACTGTCTCCCTAGGGACTAAGAGCGGTGCAGGTGGGTATAGCCGGAATGCCTCCTTCACAACTGCTCTTAGATAGGGAAGATTTTGGACATCATCTTCAAAGATGAAATCTTTGTTTCCTAATTGCCTTACCTCTGACTTCACCTTCTTCATTATGGTTGGATGTTTCATTAGGGCTGTCATTGCCCATACAACAACAGCTGCAGGTGCATCAGTTCCTCCTACTATGATATTCTTCAAACAAAACAATCCAATAGTAAGGAGTCGCGTAAATCTCATAATCAACATGCGAAAGTCTATATAAATTTGATTTTTCATAAACTTAAAAGATTAAATGTGGAATTTAGAGGATGTTTTGTGATATTATTTCCAATTACTGCATATGTATACTTACCATGAGAAGCGCTTTGAGATGATCCGTGGTGAGTTCGATGCTCGACAGCCCATCTCTTCCGATCCCGAGCAACAGATCCAACACATCCCCATCCATCGACTTCGGCCTATTAGAGTAATCCAAATGCTCCTCAATGAGTTCTCCATAAAAGGCATCCAGCTCCATAAAAATCTTATCCAACCTCGCGCTCATCCCCGACAACCTATCGACCCATCCCAACCCCGGGAAATAATCCGACACGAAAAACCCCGTCAGCACTCCCTGAACGTCGCTGAAGAGCGAGCAGAACCGCTCGTACTCGACCCCTTCGTACCCGATGCTCTTCCCCAATGCCACCCTGTAGATTATATTGCTCGTCAACATCATCATCATCTCGCTGATGTTCGTAACCACTCCCGAGGAAGACGAGTCCTGGGCTATCTTCCGGATCATTCTGGAAACTTCTTGTTCCCGGACTGGGCGGAAGAACGTTGCCTGCTTGGGGCTGAAGAGATGGAGGGTCGAGATCTTTCGCATTTCCCTCCAGAGATCGTTGTAATCCGAAAACGCAACTTCTATGCCGTTGTAGGACAGCCTCTGGAGGCTGGTCAGGGTCGGGCGGCCGGAGAAGGTGGAGTCGTGGGACTTTAGAATCTCTTTGACTATTTTTGCTGAGGAGATGACGAGGACTTTTCGAAAGCCGAGCTTCATGGACATGAGGGGGCCGTATTGTTTGGAGAGGCGATGGAGGTATGTGTGGGGGTGTTGGCCATCGAACTGGTGGAGATTTCCGATCAACGGAAGGCCCGGAGGGCCCGGGGGAGGGTTGGTTCTTGGGGAGGATTTGGTTTTGGGCTTTTGGAAGCAGAGAGTGAAGAAGAGTATAGGCAGAGCTAATAAGAGCACAAGAATTGTTAACATTTTTTTTTTTCTTTTGAGTGGTTGGTTATTTCTGTTTTTCACATCTATTTGTTTTTTTATAGAGGGATTGGATTGAAATTATAGTGGTGGTTGTTTATTCTGAATTTTTTAAGATATTTTTTTTTCTTTTTTCTGGATTTTATAATTTCTCTCACAATTTTCAAATTCTTCAACCTAAACATACAGCCATCTAGTCACCCACTCACCGACAACATCCAGCCTAAGTAGTACTCCAATCCAATGAACTTAATACACACAATTAATACACAATGCCATGGCTAACACATAACTAAAAATACATTCTTTCTTAAAAACCAAGCTCTTTAAGCAACCCGTTCTTCAAGTTCTCCATCCTTTCGTCCAAATTTTCTTTCTGAAGCAACGAGTGAAGAAGCTGCATTTTCGTGTTGCGGGACTCCATCTCCATCTTCTGTTTCTGCAGGTCCAGCTCCGCTTGCTTCTGTGCTCTTCTTGCCGCTTCTTTGCTCTTTAAAAACTCTAACTTCTCCCAATAATACTTTGGGTCGATGACGTTTTTCGCAATACTAGTCACAGATTCACTCAATCGACCTAACATTTCCACTCTGACCTTACCCTTGCTCTTCTCTTCTTCCGCAACTTCATCACCCAAGTCAGTTGAGAACAACCCGCCTTCGTTCAACCTGATTCTCTTACCACTACCACCATCAGTATCTGCACAAGACTCATCTGTGGGGGTCGGTGAGCTTCGTCGGAAATCGTCCTGTGGTTGACTCTTGTTCCCACCGTAAGCGGCAACTACTTCCCTGTACTTGGGATAAGTTTTGAGCAAAACCCAACAGTTTTCAAAGTGGAAATATCCTCCGAAAAGGTCGCGGGCGTACTTGAGGACTTCTTCCTCGTTCATCAAACCCCTCTGCCTACTCGCTTCGTCGTAACAACTCACAAACTTCAAAACTCCGGAAGATATCCTGCGAAATCGATTGTTCAGCATACCAGTCGACCTCTCTCGTATTTCGGCTGCGTTCGCTTCGCGGGCTTCGTCGTAGACTGCCTTCACTTTGCCCCAGAGTGCCTCTTTCCGATGGCTCTGGTTCGCTGCAGCCGCCGGCGCCGGCGCGGCGGCGTCGGTGGATACTTTGATGAAAGCAGAGATAAGAGCGTCGTCTTCCGCCGAAGTGAACTTCTTCTTGGGAAGGACGGTTGGTTGGCTTTTTTCAGCAAGATCTCCGTTTTCGTTACCGCCGGAGAAATTCGCCTGGGGAAATTGCTGCGGAGATATCATCGTCATGTTCTGGAGAAACGGCGGCTGGGAAAAGAAAGCCGCCGCCGGGTGCGGGTGTATGAAATTGTAAACGTACTGAGTGTTTCCGGTGACGTTTCCGGATGGATTTGGGAATGGTAAATTAGGAGGAGTTACTGACTTGTTCATTCTAGGATCCATAGAAATTTACAAGGAATTCTGCAAAAAAAAAAAAAAAAAGTATCCACACCTGGATATCTGGTTATGGAATTGGAAGCTGAAGGAGGAGGTGTTATTTCTTGGGATGCACTTTCTCAAGAGTTAAAATTTGGGGCAAAAATGTAATAAATGAAAAGTTAAATATTTGGCCCTCCTCTTCCTCCCCGTGCCCCATGTCAGATTCGTCTGTCACGCATTATGTTTGGCTGGCACGCACTTCAATACCTTTCGTCTTCATGCTATGACTAGGGTTACCTGAGTTACTATTCGATTTGTAATGAAAAAGATGGATCGTCTAGACTAAGTATACTATTGATCTTACTACAGATCATAACAAAGCACACTTCTCTTGGTAATGTGAACTTATACAGTTCAATAAACAACGGCAGTTCGGTCATCGCCATTGCGAAATGAGTTCAGTATTTTGTGATAAACATCAGTATAGTATACTCTGCTAAATGCTGAACAGAAAACGATTAATCCAAATCATAATAATCTGAGAAAAAACTTCTACGAAAAATTACGTACTGTGATGAATCGAGTCAGTCTGTAATGAACTAAGAAACTCATTAAGTACTGGATAACAACGTCGAGACAACTGCTAAGAAGCAAGATGGTGATCATTATTCCATGGTTCAAATACGAGAAAAAGTAAACAATGATCTCACGATGTATTCACTGTTTATTGAGAAGTGCTTTTCTCCAATAGGTCATGAACTACAAGAACACTCAAGCAAATATTTGAAGGTCTGACCCCTTCTATTCAACGTATGTAAATAACTGAAGAAAACAAAATTAGAAGAATGCTATACAATTTAATGCAAAAAAAGCTGCTGGGTATTACATTTCAAAATAGAATCACAAAATTTCATATCCTGGAAACAGACCCAATACTGTAAGAAGATCTTATAGGTTGGTAATAAAAATACAATTACACAACTTACAATATCTATCAAGTAAGTTCTGATGCGTTTTTCATGCCCCAAACAGAGTAGCGACACTACAAAGAAATAAAACAAGCTAACAAAGACTGTTTGAAGCTCTAAATCCCCCACAAAAGTATTGTGAGATTTTCTATTAATAAAACCAATTCGACTTGCAAGAATATTTACATTGATAAACCAAGACTACAAATCAGAAATGGCATTTGGCTATATATCAGCGTCACTTAAAAAACACAAACTTAAGCACAGTGAGACAGGTCAGCTGAAATGTATAACAGGCAATGCGAATCTTAAAAAAGTTGCATCATACGAGCTAAATTTTAGGTGGACAACATCAATGAACCAAGAAACAATGCATGTTTGCTTGCCCAAAAATATTGTTTCAAAACCATAAAACATAGTAACTCAAATCTGAAGGCAACTGTAATCCCTGATGCAATATTTGTTACTATGTATTGGGTTAAAGCAACATTCAAGTCAACTTTCCATACCGTGGCAATGAAGGTGTCAAATAGCAAAAGACAGTATCAGAACCTCTCTAGGAAACTAAACTAATAGATAACTATATCCTCTTCGATTATTTGAAAACTGATATGCAATATACAGGAGTATGATGGTTGAATGAGGAAACTACTTCCAACTGCCGTGGTCTTATCATCAAAATACTCAACACAGGTTAATATATATTCTACAGATACTATGCTTATCTGTTATCACAGTAATCAAATGAGATAAATCATTTCAATGACAAAAATAGCTTCAAAATCAACATTGCAAATATGCTTACGAAATTTCAAGATATTAGAAATCAAAAGAATTATGTTTCTGTTCAAATGAGAGTGTACGTAATTTCAGAGAATGCACATTATTTCACCAAAACTAAAATGTAATTACAACCACCAAGGGATATTATATGATCATTAGATGCAATTTAACAATAATCGATACATAAGTTGTGTATTAAGTTTCTCCATCACTTTATATATTCACATAAAGGCCTTCTAAACCAGTACAAGCACATTATAGATATCGACCAGTAACGGGAGAACTAGATTATTACCAACTGTACTTCAAAATCATTCTCTATACCGATACGGCGATACGCAATATCTAAGGTTTTTTTTTTGCATATTATGCTAACAGTAAGAACATACGCAAGACACACCAAGAGGGAGAAAAAAAGACCCAAAATACACAAATTCAAAGAATAGAGACAGAACACGTTTTCAGGACCTCGTTATCATGCTACAAGAACGAGTCAACCTAAATGTCAAGCTGCCACCATCCAATGTTGTCTCTCCCTCAACAGGCTCACACTCATACTTCTTCCTGCAGCTCGGGCAGCGGCCATCTTCCTCCAGAATCCTCTTGTGACAAAAAAGACACAGCCTGAACCCACAAGAGCACGGAAGGAAACTATAGTCTGTAGGGTCTAAGGGCTCGATGCATATTGGGCATGAAGTGGGGGCTGGCCCCATGTCCTGACACCCCCGAATTGAGCCACGACCCAATTGCCGCTCTGAATTCAAGGGGAATGTGTGCTGCTTTGACAAATTAGGCAAGTTCTGAGGGCGAGAAGCATCGTTCGGGTGCCAAGCACAGCAATTTACCATATTACCACCCTGGTTTCCTCCACTCTCCAAATTTGATTTCGAAATACCAATATCCGCAGCATTTACGTGATTGGGTGTTGTAGGACTAAAATGTTGCTGCTTGTCTTTTTCCTCCAAAGCATCAGCCACAGCCTCCCAATCATCCAAACAATCATCGTCCTCAGCATCATTATCTCCTCCATCTTCTTCATCATCACTCATGTGTCCTGAACCGAAACCATGGGTGCTACTGCTACTGCTTCTGCCACTACTGCTACTGCTTCTGCTACTAGTGGTGAAATTGACCCCGGAGTCATTACTTCCTAGCACACTACTGGTGTGACTGGTCGGGCTATTGGAGGGCAAGGACTCGGAGTCACTGTAATGATGATGCATTGATATTCCATTTACATAGATTGCTTTCTCACTACTTGTTTTTATCTCCATTTTCTCCACTGCCACTGCTTGCCTGTTCTTTGATTGCAGTGATGGCCTTTCAGGTGCCAGTGACCCTACACCGGTCGTTTCTTCCTTACAGTCATCACCCTTTTTTGTCACTGCACATTACATAATACAAATAAATAAAATCCTTGCAATAGATTAAGAAAAAAAATCAAGACTATAAATTTGAGTGTTCGTGTGTGTAAGAAAGTGAGAACTTATCCAAACCTTGGGAAAGCCACTGCTCACGACGTACATCAAGCTTGCACTGTTTCAATTTCGCAGTGCGATTTGCCTAAGTTTCAAAATCGATCAAATATATCAGAAACAAAAGCATAAATAAAATTTTCCATAAACCTCAAATAGTTAAAACAACATTGAGGAATGTTAATCGATAAGAGGATGATCGAAAAACTAATTGAAAGGACTAAGTTACAGAAGCAGCACTAACATGGATACATTCAGTAATCAACAAGAAGTTAATCACCGACCAAATTCAAGATTTCCCCCAAAAACGAAAATCAATTCCAAACGTCATCTCAAAAAGAAATTAAATAAAAATTAAATAAAGCGAAATCAATCAATCAATCCAATAGAATGCACGTCTCGAAATTCAACGAGATACTATTGAAAAAAATTACCCTCTTCTTCTTGGAGAAATCTTTGGGGTTAGACGAGGCCACGGCGGCAGAGGAGTTGGGGATCGAATCAGACATCTCGGCTGAATCAACTAACCGGAAACCCTGAGGTTGATCGGAGAAGGCGGTGTGAGGCTAGAGAGAGAAAAATCGATGGATTGATGCAGAGAGAATGTGGATAACGGAAGCTGCTCTGTTTCGCTCCAACCCTTTCGTTTTTATTTTCTTCTCAGACTTAAAATCGTGAGCTGCACGAGTGTGAAGGCTTTATATATAGAACTCGGATGACGATTCTGCCCCTAACCTTGTACTTTATTTTCACTTTGCCCTGTCGTGCCTCGTGCTCATGCCATTTACTAGTACTAGTTTCGAGAGGGCGTTTTGGTAACTAGATCATTTTATGTGAAAAGATACGGAGAGAGATATGTACTTGTGTTTAATGTTTGTATCGAATAAAATCATTTGATATGTACCCAGGAGCATAGCCGAGTGGTAAGGCCTGTGATGATGTGGGTGTAATTCCCCGGCGACGCAGGGTTCGAATCTCGGGTGGGACAAATTTTCATTGAAATATTATGAAGGTTTGTCCTGGGGTTCGGCCTGTTGGCTCTCTCGCACAGGTGTCTGCTACTCGGGCACATTCCTCGATTTACATCCTACCCGATCGAGGGACCTCCGATCGGGTGGGGTGAAGTTTCTCGTCTCTCCTCTTTATAAAAAAAAAAAAAATCATTTGATATACTGTATTTTACATAGATTTCTTTTTTAATTATTTTTTTCTCAGGCGTGTATTTGAATACGAAAAAAACTACTCCATATCCGCATAATTATTAATTTTTAAATCAAAATATACTAATAATAATTTTATTATTAGGTGTACTCGTTAATTTGTAACATGTCCTACTGCTGGGGATAGAGTATTAATCAAATTTTTAGTATATTTTTAAATTAATAAAATAAAATTATATTTTAAAATGAGAAATAAAAAAACAATATAAATATAAATAGAATAAAAGTAAATTAACTTGAACAGATAGTAGGTTTATTTTGTAATTAGACTTAAACTTAAGGGTGTGTTGTTTAATTATTCTGAGAAATAAACTTGGAAGGGCCTCAGTGTTCCCCTGACTCTCTTGTTCATTCAAGTTTCAATATGCTCTGGTTCGACTATAACTTGATATTGATGCAAGCTCAACAAGCCAATATTATTTTCTCATCATTACAATTTACACCCCTGCGGATAAAAGATTCGAGTTATGATACAATCATACAATCACTGATACTAAGCCTATAGCTTGCACAACAACAACAACAATGATACTAATAGATATACTTACAAGTTACATCCAATTCAAGTTGAAGATTCTTCTTCGCGTTGGTCTCCAGTGACGCCACCTTTTCTGCAAGCATCTCCTGAACCTCCTCGTTAGGACGTCTATGAAGTACTCTTATTCGAACATGAAGGGCCTCATTCCCCAAACTCTCTTGCTCCTCCAAAATATTCAAGGCTGAAATTCCACAACGCGCATTGCAGTCTAACAAACGAATAAGTCGGAGTGTTGGTGTGTCTCCAAAACCTAAAGGGATCTCTTCCAGGTTAGGTAAACCAATCATGTGAAGCTTCTCCAGGACAGGGA
Source organism: Euphrasia confusa (assembly GCA_954870475.1). Taxonomy (NCBI): domain Eukaryota; kingdom Viridiplantae; phylum Streptophyta; class Magnoliopsida; order Lamiales; family Orobanchaceae; genus Euphrasia; species Euphrasia confusa. The sequence goes on from OX940960.1 coordinate 36,405,378, forward strand.
AATGGCAGCTGTCCGCATTCCACCTGGTAAGCTCATCGCACAAGTTGATCCTCAAGTATTTCAACGCAGGGAATTGCCCCTCGACTGGATTCCACTCGTTCCCATTGCGCTTCAAATTGTACAGTCGGAGCACCCGAAGATTAGGCAAGGACCCAATCACTGACAAATCTTCCCAACCAACCTCACAACTTTCCAAACTCAACTCCATAAGCGAACTAGGGAGCTTCAGGTTCGGAGGAAACGAATCAAAATGAGCCTCGAAAAAATTAAGACTCAACCTCTCAAGTTTATCCAATCGACAAAGATATATGAGGCAGTTGTAGCCTCCTAGATATTTACGTGAATACCTTAAACCCAATGTTCTCACGTTAGGAATTCTCTTACACAGCTCCTCGCTCAGCCTCAAGTTTTTTACCGTCCTGAGTGTTTGTAGGTTTGGTAGAGCAAATCCATCTTCTGGATCAGGAAGACGGATCACTCTACCCAACAAATGCCTAAGTTGTGGCATTGTATCCCATATCTGTAGCCTGTCCATACGTTTTTCAAATCCACAATTCAACGTTTGCAAGTTTGGCCAGCAGGACCTGAACATCGACGAAAAAAATCGTCTATCACCATCGACTTCACAAGGAAACACAACGAAGGAAAGGTGACGTATATTAAAAATATTAGGCATGACATTTTGGAGATGAGTAGCACTACAATCACCACCCAACACTCTCAACAATCTAAATGAAAAACTCCAACTCAGCCAACTATCATCGAATAGCGAACGAACAAGCGATGCTGACTGCAAAACTTTTAAATCTACACCCGTAGTTGAAGCATTGATCACAAGGCGACGATCCCTAGCCACGTCCTGTCGATCAATACTATTGTTGAACGAATTTATAACACGTAGAAAATTCTCCTTCTCGGCTATTCTCAAGCTCAGGTCCCTTAAGAGATCATGAATCATAAAAGATTTTAACTTCCCAGTCACAATATCCCACTTGTGGGCCAAGATAAGATTCCTATCTACAAGTTCAATTAAGTGACTCTCTGCAGTCTCCTCCAGGCTCTGGGATTCGTTCGGTTTCAAAAATCCCTCTGCAACCCAATGTTTGATCAGCCAGGATACATATGTCGAATGGTCTTCTGGAAACACTCCCATGTAAAGAAAACACGGCTTTAGACGGGCAGGCAGGTGGGTATAACTCAACGACAAAACATTCTCTTCCTCCCCTGAGTTCAGAATCGAGTTCATATCATTTGCAACGCTCGACCAATATTCTTCTGTCATGGATGACTCACCGAGGAGCCTCCCGATCACAGTAATCGACAGAGGAAGTCCTTTGCATTTGTTAGCAATATGTTTTCCGATTTCCTCTAGTTTTGGGGCAGGGTATGCTTCTTTACCAAATGCCTTTTCGCGCAATAGGTCCCAACTCTTGCCTTCGTCTAGAAGGTTCATAGAAAGAGACGACGATCCGAAATGTGTACCCATGTTCGATAACCTTGTGGTTACAACAATACGACTTCCATTGCTGTTGTCCGGAAAGAAGAACAGCATGTCTTCTAAAGCTTCCGCGGTCCACACGTCATCCAACACAACTAAATATCTCCTTCCCCACAAAATCTTGTGCAACTTCTCACCCAATATTTGTTCATCTTTAGAATCTGAGGATAAACTTCCACAAGACTTTAAGATCTCTGAAAAGACCTTTTTCATTGTGTAGTTTTGTGATACCGTAGCCCAAGCTCGCACATCGAAATGATTCACAACGGCCGGATGTTGGTAAGTATTTTTGGCAAGAGTAGTCTTACCGATGCCGCCCATTCCTTGGACGGGGATGATGCTCCGACTCGATTCCCATCCAACAAGGATCTCCAAAAGTTAGTTCAACTCGTCATCAAATCCGATCATAGATCCGGATTTTCCGTTATGAGTGTTGTTGGCTTGATCAGGCATTGATGATGATGAAGAAGTAGTAGCCGGCTTCGATTCGTGCTTCCCTTGTTTGAAGTCGATGACCTTTTCCTTGACAAGATCCATCTCTTCAAGTAGTGTGTGTAAATCGAGCGACAAGATCATGGGAGGGGATTCGTCGCTGCGATTAATGGGAGCAGCTTCAATATGATCGACAACTTGCAATTCGATTTGATCTTCGGCCGCATGAGCCGCAGATGTGATCAATGCCTCCAGATCAGCTGCTGCTGCTGTTACTCCTCCTCGGGAACGATAGTCGGCTTCTATGAAATCCAGCAAGAAGCGTGTCTTTTCGCCAAGAGACTCGACTTTCTCGGTGTCGTAAACTAACGAACAGAGAGGATTGTAAAGCTCGATTTTTTGGCTAAGAGAGTTGATCTGCTCAACGGTGGTTAACAGTGAAACAAGAGCTGCATAAGCTGCCATCTCAACTTAATTGGACTTGTTTCAAGACACCAACAGCAACAGATAACAGATTATGAACTAGAATGAATAAAGTGAGAGTGATTGTGGTCGTATTTTATTTGATGACACCAACAACAGCAACAGATAGATTATGAAATGAATGAATGAATGGGTTGTATATTATTATGTGCCTCAATTATTAGGCTAAAAGTTGGAACAAGATAAGATTCCAATGTGTATGATACTTTACTCTCTTTACGGTCAATTTACATATACAATCTATACCATCAAAATACATCAAATTAACATACTGTATTTACATATAAAATTGTGCGACTATAAAACAACATTTTGAAATTTTGGAGAATATAATTGCCATTAAATTGTCTGGGTATTATATTTACATGATATTTATATACGGAAGATATTCTAATCGATGTGGGATTAATGCTTATTAGAAAATTATATTCTAATGTCCTCATTCAAGATCCAACTTCTGCAATAATCCATACCATCAAATAATACATACCAAATAATACATACCTTGTCGTTGCCACTGCTTGAACCCGAAATCGCCGCTGATCGAACCTTCCCTCTGCTCGCTCGAACACGCTGCTCCAACCTCGTCGCAAAAGACGAAAAATCTCCAAACTTCAAACCCTAAATCCATTTGTAATTGAAAATCAAAATAATCGAAAAATCAAAACAAGAAAGATGTTGTCGGCGACATACCTTGCTGTTTTCGAGGAGCGCGCTCCTCGAAACCGCTCGAACCCTAGCCCGTCCGCCTGGCTCGTCCGCTTCGCCGCCTCGTCCGGAGAGTCGCAGTGAAGAGAAATCGCTCTTGGAGAAAGAAAAGACAAGTGAGAAATTATTAAGTGTTTTTGCCCGGCCGCTCTCGTGTGTATTAGGTTTTCTTGCTTAGAAGGGACGATAGCAACTTCCATCGACATGGGAGCTGGAGTGGAAAGCAGCGGTCGGAGGGCTCGATTCGGAGTTCCTTGTCGAGGAGCTCGGTTGTTGGGGGTTGAAGCATTTGTGATTTTCCGGGCTGAAGTTCTTTGTGTTGTGTTTGTTTGTTCGCTATACATACACAAAAACAACTAAACAAGTATCTATCTAGCTATACTTGCATTCCTATTTCCTACTGCCACATTCAACATGGAGGTGATATTAAAATTAAAAAAATCGCAGTTCCAACTTTACAACCAAACTTTAAGTTGATTTGTCTAGAGCTTGAATTGCAATCTATAATGTATAATACAAAAAAGTAGTGCGAAAAAATAGAAATAATATACCATTACCATAATAAAATACCTAGTAGAGCAAGTCAATAAAATACCACCAAGTAGAGCAAGACAATAAAATACCAAGTAGCAAGTAAATAAAATAGCACAGTAAACAATCTTTTAATACAAAAATAACTTTGTAAATTAGCATTTATTAAAAATCTGCCAGCTGACTCCAATTCTCTTCAAATAATCTAAAGTAATACAGTAGGGTATTACAATGCTCAAGGCACATCTGCAAAAAAAAACCAAAAAGAAAACAAGAAAACTAATCAAGGCATAATATATATATATGCTACTGCTAAGTTAAAACGCGAAGGTAAGGGACGCACCTTACAACCATCTCATTATCATCATCATCATCATCATTTTCCAGAGTCTGTTTAAAGAAAATGTGTTCATTTTTTGACTGAAGTGCCCGAGCAAAGAACAAATCCTCATTGATTCGTTTCAGTTGTTCAGCAGTACTAGTGTTAGAGTTTGTTTGAGCACATCCCGCAACAAAACAATATGAGAAGAAACACTGTAAATAACAAATAAATAGAAATTCAAATTGATGTTGGTGATTGGACCACTATTACAGTAATAAAAATTACATACCTTGCATTCTTGAAGCAAAAAATCCTTAAAAGACTTGTGATCCAACAATTTATTCGCCATCTCACCAAATGAGTTATGATCATCATCTGTTGGTGGACATTTCAAATATTGCAGAATCGCACGAGAAACATTTACAGCCTCAGGATCATTTTTTAATATGTGGGCCGATCCACTGACTTCATAGCGCTACAAAAATGAAAATCTCAATTTTTAAAGTTTGTACAAATATCAAAATATTTACAGTAGTACATTATAACAGCTTATTAAAAAAAGGTTTTCATCCAAGTTGTAATGTTAATTAGAGATTAATTAATTCAAACTAAATAGTACTACTAAATATGAAAAGAAACATACCTGAAGGAAAAATTTAACCCAAGAAACCTGAAAAAAAAAGTTAAAAAAAAAAAATTAAAAATAAATAAACTATTAATAAATACATCACAATTCATCCAAAAAAAAAATGACACCTCTTCTTCAACTGGTTCTTCGTCGTCCTCATCACTGCAGGAGACCGCTTCCGAATCTGCACAATCCTCTTCTTCGTCAAGGATCTGGACCTCTTTCGGACCTGCACAAGCCTCTCCCTCCTCAAGGATCGAATGCTTTTCCCAGACCGTCTTCCTGTTCATCGTGTGTGTTCTGATTTGCGACGGAATGAAAATTAGGGTTTTTTTTTCTAACGGGACGGGATTACTAATCCTTTATTACTAAACGCAACCCACAATTAATTTGCCCTTTAATTTAATTAATTTTATTAGTTCACCCCTCTTAACTTACCTATACTACCCTTTTAATTTAAGAAACACAATTTACTCATATTACACATTGAACCTTTCCAATTATATGTAAATCCTTTTTTTATTCTCTTCAATTTTCATCTCATCGATTCCATTAATAGGAGTCGGTGAAGCAAATAATTATCGGCAGTGTTGTAAATGTATCAACTGTCAAGAAAGGGTTAAAAAAAGTATTCAAAAAAAGGGGAAAATGCAAAGATGAACTCTCAGGAAATCCTCACCCATCTTTTCTTTTCTGCATCTTCCAACCGAACCCGGAGATCTCGAAAATCTTCACTTTCTGATAGTGGGCAATTTTTTATTTTTTTGTAACCCGGAGATTTCGTCGGGTTGTTGCCGTATAACTCAAAGACAAAACATTGTCTTCCTCCCCTGAGTTCAGAATCGAGTTCATATCATTTGCAACGCTCAACCAATATTCTTCTGTCATGGAGGACTGATCACCGTACTTATATTAATTATCCAAAACGTATATATATACACTCCAAATACATTTACATACAATCAAAATATGAAATACTCCCGTACTTATATTAATTATCCAAAACTTGTTAATGGATCTCATTTTAAAACTTCCTAATTTTATTTTTCACAAGTTTCTTTTAGATTTTGTCGTCCAAAACTCCAAGATAATATGTACGTTTCAAATAAAAATAATTTTTACAGTATCATAGTTGTTGAATTCAAATACTAGATTTTATGCGCAGTTAAACCCTCTCCAGTACTTAAGGGACGTAGAAAGAAAACAAAACAACTTCCTATTCTAATCAATGTGGGATTCATGTTTTCTACAAAACTACTTCCTTGGAATTCATGTTCAATTGAAAATTACTCTATATAATTATAATCCCCAATCCAATGAGTTAACCTAACTTAAAATAGTAACAGAATAAAAAATTCTGAATACGACAAATACTAAATAATTAAGACTGAATTGTTGGGGTTCTTGCAAAGAAGGAACCCTCCAAAAAAATGCGTATGCTGCTTGATATGTGGCGAGCACACAGTATTCTTTAGTAAAAGACGAAAGAATAGTTCGCTTTGTGCTCACCACGCAGCTGCTTAAATTATTGAGTAGTCTCGATGATGTATATATACAAGCAACTCTCCACTGTTGTTGATTTGGTTCCGATGTGGGATTAATAACAATACCTACAATCACCCTCAGAAACTCAAGTAGTTAAGATTTTTAATCAATAGAGTTTACTTGTGTTCATTATTAATACACACATAGGTAAGCGACTATTTGTGTACACATACAGTATATATACTACTAGTGTTGAATAAGGATTGAGAGACCAAAAAAGGTGTTATATAATTATTTTGAGTAGAATTTCATTTCATGATACAACAATATCATGATGAGCACATGACTTTCAATCAGCTTTAGTATTGAACTGTAACATTCTTGCTCTGCGGATCCACACTTTCTATAAAGCTCTCCGCCTCCTCTTGGTCCTAGAAATCTATTCGGACTCGAAGGCCCTCATTTCCCTGACCCTCCTGTTCCTCCAATATTTTCAAGGCAACTTCTGAAGCGAACTCGGAAGTTTCAGGTTCCCAAGTAAATCATCCCGATTCGGATCCCTGCTGATAAAAGAAAGAAAGACTAAACGTTTTAAGTTTATGTAATCGACCAAGATTGCCGAGACAGGAGCAGCTTTTCTGGAATTTCAAAATATGTAAGCCTAGCTTTCTCACATTAGGGATTCTTCGACAGAGCTCTTCACTCAGACTCATGTCCAATACTCCAGTGAGTGTTTGTAGGTTCAACCGGTGGATCAGGAAGATACACCTTTCCAAACATTACATGCCTAAGTTGTGGCATCTCCCAAATTTCTGACGGGGCGACAAAGGCAAATCTTGCTCTAATTGTCTCCAAGTTCCAAAACATATATGTATGAAGAAAGCTCTGGCATGTGACCGTGTCCGATGTCAAGGTACCGCATGTTAACTTGTCCGGAAAGGATTTCTGAGTTATCATTATGGACATCGTCCAAAACTCTCAGCATTCTAAATTTAAACGGCGCTTGCCATTCCACTCTGCAAATCAATGTCCGAGCGAATGTCTTCATGCTGATAACCATCATCAAGTACAAGGCGAAGATCCCTGGCCACATATCCCGGTGGAATGTTTGTAGGATCATTTACAACACGTACAAACTTCTCTTTCTCGGATATTCTCAAGCACAGGTCCCTTACGAGATCATGAATGATACAAGATTTTAAGTTCCCACTAACACCCCACTGACTGGCTATGACCAGATTCCTCCCCACCAGGTCCATTACATAACTCTCTGCAATCTCTTCTAAGCTCTGGATTTCGTTCGGTTTCAGAAATCCCTCAGCGACCCAGAGTCTGATAAGTCGGCCTACACGAATCTCGTGGTCTTCCGCAAAAATTCCCATGTAAAGAAAACAAGGCTTTAGATGAGCAGGTAGGTGAGTGTAACTCAAAAATATTATGTTCGAGTTATGCTCACCATCACTTGAACTCATAATCGAGTTTATATCCACCGCAATACTCTCCCAATATTCCAGTGTCATGGAGGACTTCCCAAGAAGTCCCCCAATCAAAGTGATCGACAGAGGAAGTCCTTTACATTTCTCAGTAATCTCTCTTCCTATTTCCTCTAGCTCGGGAAGAAAGTTTCTTCCCTGACCAAATGCCTTTTCGCAGAACAGTTCCCAGCTCTTCTCCTCGTCTAGAAGATTCATAGAGAGGCTTGAAGATCCAAAATACGTGGCCATAGTCGATAGCCTCGTGGTTACAACAATACGACTTGTATTGTTGTTCTCCGGAAAAAAACACATTATCTTTTCCAAAGCTTCCACACTCCACACATCGTCCAGACGATCAAATACCTCCTTCCCCACAAAATCTTGTGAATCGTTTCGCCTAATTCATAATCTTCGAAATTTGTATCTTCAAGTTGTATTTTCTTACAGGTGTCCAAAACTTCTAAAAGGATTGCTTTCACGGTGTACGTTTGTGACACCGTAGCCCATGCTTGAATATCAAAATGATTGACAATAGTGCGATTTTCATAAGTATTTCTGGCAAGAGTTGTCTTACCGATGCCCCCCATGCCGTCGATAGGGATGATATTTCGACTCGAATCCTGCCCTACGAGCATCTCCATTAGCTGGATCAACTCGTCTTCAAATCCGATCATGGCACTCTTTTTAGTTGGCATTGGAGGTACTGAGGTCGAAGCAGAAACCATCGAGTAGGCAGTTGATTGCGCGTCGTCATTGGAACCTTCTTTCTTGGATTCATTTCCTTGTTTAAACTTGATAACCATTTCTTTTATGCAGTCCATCACTTCAATCAATGTCTGAAGATTGAGCAATGAGATAGTGGAAGCAGAAGCAGCAGCATGAATTTGATCTATAACATGTGATTCGACCACATCTTCGGCCTCATAAGCTGCGGATGCAATTTGGGTCTCTAGATCGGCTTCTGCTTCTCCCCCTCGGGAATTAGACTCCACGAAATCCAGCAGAAAGCATATTTTTTCAAGAAAAGACTCGATCTGTTTGCTGTCGAATTCAACCGAAATGCGAGAATGACTCTGTATCCGCTCCGTAACATTTAGCAGAGAAACAAGAGCTACATAAGCTGCCATCTTAATTGAATTCGAGTTTTCTTTTTTTTTTTTTTTTTGTTCGAAGTTTTTGAAAAGAAGCAGCAAACAAACAGCAATAGATTGAGTTGAATATATGAGCCTGTAAATTAATTTGATTTTTTATTTGAAAAGAGTGGTTCATGTGATAATCTGACCTCTTGTCTTCTCACTTGTTCTATGTCTATTACAGTATTATGTATTGCAATTTGCAACCCCATCTGACTTCAAAACTTCGGGCATTAACCTTGTACAACTGTACAAGGTTGTACAAGACGACGACGATCATTAAGTAGAGTGTTTGTGAATCGAGCAATAAGATAATAGAAAATATTATTATTGGGGTGTACTCATTAATTAATTTGTAACAAAAGAAAAGAATAAATACAAATGATACTCCCTCCCTTTCACAACAATTTTTTTGGGTGTCCGGTAATAATTAATAAATCCCAGAAATAGAAATAAACATTATATTTTTTCACTTTAATATACAATTTTACCTCTACTTTATCCACTACTTTATAAACTCTACTCACAAATATTTCAACTTAAAAATACATTTTTACCCTTTATTTTTTACCTATTTTATGTTTCAACTTAAAAATAAATTTTTACCCTTTATTTTTTACCTATTTTATGTTTCAACTTAAAAATACATTTTTACCTTTTACTTATTGATAAAAAGGTCAAAAATCAATATTTTTCTTAATTTTCATAAAAAAAAGTAATGCATGTTTAAAGTGTTTAAAGAGTTGGGAGAGTACTAATTAATACGGGAGATAGAGTATTAATTATTGTGTAAATTTGGATTGTAAAAATGATTAATGTTTGATTATAATTAAATAACCTAATTTTTTTAGTAATAATAAATACAAAAATTAATTTTCTTGTTTTCACAATAAAATTGAATTTAAATTGTTTATCCAAAATCACCCTTTTTTAAATTGAAAAAAAAATTATAATAATGAAAACCATTATACTTTGTTAATAATACCATAATTGGAGATGCTCTTAGTGTTCCCCTGCTCTCTTGTTATTCCAAGTTCAAATATGCTCTGGTTAGACTCGTTTCCGATACCTCGAGATTGATGTAAGCTCAAACCAATATTATTTTCTTACCATCATACCCCTGCAGATAAAAGATTCAGTTATGACTTATGATACAATCAGTCTATCTGCGTCGGTACTTGGACCGCTGAGCCACGCTTAAACAGGCACAACAACAACAACAACAACAACAACGATAACGATAATAGATAGATAGATAGATAGATAGATATACTTACATCCAATTCAAGTTGAAGATTCTTCTTCGCGTTGGTCTCCAGTGACGCCACCTTTTCTGCAAGCATCTCCCGAACCTCCTCGTTAGGACGTCTATGAAGTACTCTTATTCGAACATGAAGGGCCTCATTCCCCAAACTCTCTTGCTCCTCCAAAATATTCAAGGCTGAAATTCCACAACGCGCATTGCAGTCTAACAAACGAATAAGTCGGAGTGTTGGTGTGTCTCCAAAACCTAAAGGGATCTCTTCCAGGTTAGGTAAACCAATCATGTGAAGCTTCTCCAGGACAGGGAAATGGCAGCTGTCCGCATTCCACCTGGTAAGCTCATCGCACAAGTTGATCCTCAAGTATTTCAACGCAGGGAATTGCCCCTCGACTGGATTCCACTCGTTCCCATTGCGCTTCAAATTGTACAGTCGGAGCACCCGAAGATTAGGCAAGGACCCAATCACTGACAAATCTTCCCAACCAACCTCACAACTTTCCAAACTCAACTCCATAAGCGATCTAGGAAGCTTCAGGTTCGGAGGAAACGAATCAAAATGAGCCTCGAAAAAATTAAGACTCAACCGACAAAGATATATGAGGCAGTTGTAGCCTCCTAGATATTTACGTGAATACCTTAAACCCAATGTTCTCACGTTAGGAATTCTCTTACACAGCTCCTCGCTCAGCCGCAAGTTTGGCCAGCAGGACCTGAACATCGACGAAAAAAATCGTCTATCACCATCGACTTCACAAGGAAAGACAACGAAGGAAAGGTCATGACGTATATTAAAAATATTAGGCATGACATTTTGGAGATGAGTAGCACTACAATCACCACCCAACACTCTCAACAATCTAAATGAAAAACTCCAACTCAGCCAACTATTATCGAATAGCGAACGAACAAGCGACGCTGACTGCAAAACTTTTAAATCTACACCCGTAGTTGAAGCACTGATCACAAGGCGACGATCCCTAGCCACGTCCTGTCGATCAATACTATTGCTCAACGAATTTATAGCACGTAGAAAATTCTCCTTCTCGGCTATTCTCAAGCTCAGGTCCCTTAAGAGATCATGAATCATAAAAAATTTTAACTTCCCAGTCACAATATCCCACTTGTGGGCTAAGATGAGATTCCTATCTACAAGTTCAATTAAGTGACTCTCTGCCGTCTCCTCCAGGCTCTGGGATTCGTTCGGTTTCAAAAATCCCTCTGCAACCCAATGTTTGATCAGCCAGGATACATATGTCGAATGGTCTTCTGGAAACACTCCCATGTAAAGAAAACACGGCTTTAGACGGGCAGGCAGGTGGGTATAACTCAACGACAAAACATTCTCTTCCTCCCCTGAGTTCAGAATCGAGTTCATATCATTTGCAACGCTCGACCAATATTCTTCTTTCATGGATGACTCACCGAGGAGCCTCCCGATCACAGTAATCGACAGAGGAAGTCCTTTGCATTTGTTAGCAATATGTTTTCCGATTCCCTCTAGTTCTGGGGGAGGGTATGCTTCTTTACCAAATGCCTTTTCGCGCAATAGGTCCCAACTCTTGCCTTCGTCTAGAAGGTTCATTGAAAGAGACGACGAGCCGAAATGTATGCCCATGTTCGCTAACCTTGTGGTTACAACAATACGACTTCCGTTGCTGTTGTCAGGAAAGAAGGACAGCATGTCTTCCAAAGCTTCCGCGGTCCACACGTCATCCAATACAAGTAAGTATCTCCTTCCCCACAAAATCTTGTGCAACTTCTCACCCAATATTTGTTCATCATTAGAATCCGAGGATAGACTTCCGCAAGACTTTAAGATCTTTAAAAGGATTTTTTCCATTGTGTATGTTTGTGATACCGTAGCCCAAGCTCGCATATGGAAATGATTCACAACAGTCGGATGTTGGTAAGTATTTCTGGCAAGAGTGGTCTTACCGATTCCGCCCATTCCTTGGACGGGGATGATTTTCCGACTCGATTCCCATCCAACAAGGATCTCCAAAAGTTGGTTCAACTCGTCATCAAATCCGATCATAGCACCGGATTTTCCGTCATGAGTGTTGGCTTGATTAGGCCTTGATGATGAAGAAGTAGCTGGGATTGCGTAGGTGAGTGGCTTTGATTCGTTCTCTTGTTTAAACTTGATGACCTTTTCCTTGACACGATCCATCTCTTCAAGTAGTGTCTTTAAATCGAGCGACAAGATCATGAGAGGGGGTTCGTCGATGAGAGTACTACAATCCGATGCAGCTTCAATATGATCGAGAACTCTCGATTCGATTTTATCTTCGGCAGCATGAGCCGCAGATGTGATCATTGCCTCCAAATCAGCTGCTGCTTCTTCTCCTCCTCGGGAACGATAGTCGGCTTCTATGAAATCCAGCAAGAAGCGTGTCTTTTCGCCAAGAGACTCGACTTGATCGGTGTCGTAAACTAACGAACAGAGAGGATTGTAAAGCTCGATTTTTTGGGTAAGAGAGTTGATCTGCTCCACGGTGGTTAACAGTGAAACAAGAGCTGCATAAGCTGCCATCTCAACTTAATTGGACTTGTTTCAAGACACCAACAGCAACATTGTATTTTATTTGATGACACCAACAACAGCAACAGATAGATTATGAAATGAATGAATGGTGTTGTATATTATTTGCCTCAATTATTAGGCTAAAAGTTGTAACAAGATAAGATTCCAATGTGTATGATACTTTACTCTCTCTACGGTCAATTTACATATACAATCTTTACCATCAAAATACATCAGAATAATATTCAATCTTTATCAATTTACATATAAAATCTTGTTAGTATAACAACATTTCAAAATTCTAATCGATGTGGGATTAATGTGTACTTTTTGAATTATTTTTAGTTTAAATGTCAAACCAACAGTTTTCTATGCCCCTCCAAAAAATGGCAATATGGAGGTTTGGCTTATTAGGATTTTATATTTGTAAACAATAAAATAATTAAGTCTGAATTGTAGGGGTCCTTACAGAGAAGGCCCCCTCCAAAAAAAAAGGTGTATGCTGCTTTAATTGTGGCAGGACACAGTATTCTTTAGTAAAAGGCGAAAGAATAGTTCGCTTTGTACTCACCACGCAGCTGCATAAATTGTCCAATGGTCTTGATGTTTGTTTTATACAAGCAACTCTCCGCTGTTGTTGATTTGGTTCCGATGTGGGATTAATAACAATACCTGCAATTAGGGGTGGGAACGAGCCGAGCCGAGCCGGGCTTTGGTGAAATAGGCCTGAGCCTGATGTTGAATTTTTAGGCTCAAGCCTGGCCTTTCACCTGATATAGGCTTTTTTAAGAGTCTCGGCCTGAGCCTTTTTAGTAAATAGGCCTGGCCTGAAAGCCTTTTATAAGCCTTTTTAAAATCATTTTGAACTTCAACTCGGTTCAACGAATAATTTAAGATTTTAATTTAAAATATTTTGATTAAATTTAAATATATTTAATAAATATTATAAAATTGTTTCTAAACAATTAATAGTAAAAAATATAAGTAAGCAACATTACCTAAATAAAATTTCACATTTCAATTATAATTATTTTCTTTTAACACTTTATTAATATATATGCATCATAATTTATACACTTATTAAAAATATATATATATATATATAAATAGGCCGGCCTGTTAGGCTTAAAAGGCTTAAAAATAAGCTCAAGCCTGACCTATATATATAAACGAGCTTTTAAAAAAGCTTGAGCCTGGCTCGTTTATTAAACGAGCCGAGCCGAGCCGAGCTTTTGTAGGCCGAGCCATAGGCCCCTGTCGGGTAGCCTGGCTCATTCCCACCCCTACCTGCAATCCACTGCAGAACTCAAGCTGAACACTCTTGCTATGTTAAGATTTGTATTGCTAAACATAATAACTTTTGAGATGATTTTTTTTTTAAAGATGGAAATCTTTTGAAAATTTAGACATTTTTAATCAATAGAGTTTATTGTGTTCATTATTAATATATTATATATATACTACGCATTCTTTTACTCGTTTGACAGATGTAATCGACAGGTTGCAGAAGATCACGAAAATCTCGGAGTTGGGAGGAAACCAAGTAGTGTCGAATGGCCAAACTTCAGGGGTTTACTCGATCGTTGACCCGTGTGCGGACACCTCGAGTGTTAAATAAGCATTGAGAGTTGATAAATAGTAAGACCAAAAAACGTGTATATATATAATTAACATACTTCGTTGCTTAATAGTAATTTTAGTAGAATTTCATGATACAACACTTAGAATAAGTATACTTTCAATCGACATCTTGAGAATATATTTGACCCACTACTATAAATTTCAAGTTGATGTAGCAAAAGCCAAAAACTATAAACGATTCAAAAATTTTAGGTATTTCAAGAACGAAAGAACTATTTTATTTAATCAAAAACAACTTTCAATCCAATGTTATGCATGTGCCTTATTAAAAGATAAAGAAGCGGAAATAAATAACATAATTATAGCTTGGGCTTGAAAACACAATCGTGGATTCGTAGTATCCACATCACAAGTTGTCCGACTTCGCTAATCGTCGGAATACGTGTGGAATTGAACTGTAACATTCTTGCTCGGCAGATCCACCCTGTCCATAAAGCTCTCCGCGTTCTTTTGGTCGAAGAAAGCTATTCGAACTTGAATGCCTTCATTTCCCTGACCTTCTTGTTCCTCCAATATTTTCAAGGCTGAAATAGCAGAAGACTCACTGCAGTCTTCCAAATGAATAAGTTGGAGTGTTGGTATATCTCCGATACCCAAAGGGATCTCTTCCAGCTCCGACAAACCCTCCAAACGAAGCCTCTCCAGGACAGGGAAATGGAACCAATCTGCATTCCAGTGGACAAGTCCCCCAGAGCTATCGGCTTTCAAGTATTTCAACCCAAGGAATTGCCCCTCGATCGGATTCCACTCGGACCCTTGATCGACCGAATTATAGAGCAGTTTGAGCACTTGAAGATTAGGCAAGCAACCAATCACTGCCAAATCTTCCCAACCCAGCCGAGTTCTCATCAAAGTCAACTTCTGAATCGAACTAGGAAGTTTTAGGTTCCTCAGTAAATCATCTCGATCCGGATCCGTCATAAAACAAAGCCTAAACGTTTTGAGTATGTGTAATCGAAAAAGATTGCCGAGACTGGTGTAGCAATATTTCTGAAGCTCCTTTCTATACACTAGGCCTAGTTTTCTCACGTTAGGGATTCTTCGACAGACCTCCTCACTCAGAATAAATTCCACTACTCCTGTAAGTGTTTGTAGGTTCTGTAGAACGAAACCCTGCTGTCGTCGGTCAATCGGTGGATCGGGAAGATAAGTCCTTCCAGACTCTACATGCCTGAGTTGTGGCATCTCCCAAATTTCTAACGGGGCAAACAAGGTACCATTTGAAATGATCGTCTCCAAGTTCCAAAACATGAATATGTATGAAGAAAGATCCGGCGTGACAATGCGTCCGAATGCAATGTAACGCATGTTAACTTGTTGAGAAAGGATCTCTGAGATTTCATTATTGTTATGAACGTCGTCCAAAACTCTCAGCATTCTAAGTACAAACGGCGCCTGCGATACCGTTCGGCAAATCAATGTACGAGCGAGTGACACCGGCTGCAAACAGTGAAGGTCTTCGTCCTGCTGATAACCATCAAGTACAAGGCGACGATCCCTGGCCAAGTCTCCTGGTGGAATGTTTGTAGGATCAGTTACAACACGTACAAACTTCTCTTTCTCGGATATTCTCAGGCAGAGGTCCCTTACGAGATCATGAACGATACAAGATTTTAACTTCCCACTAACACCCCACTGTCTGGCTATGACGAGGTTCCTCCCCACCAGGTCCATTACGTAACTCTCCGCAATCTCTTCAAGGGTCTGGATTTCGTTCGGCTTCAGAAATCCCTCGGAAACCCAGAGTTTGATAAGTCGGCCTACACGAATCTCGTGGTCTTCCGGATAAACTCCCATGTAAAGAAAACACGGTTTTAGATGGGCGGGTAGGTGAGTGTAACTCAAAGATATTACGTTCGAGTTATAATCACCGTCACTTGAATTCATAATCGAGTTTATATCCGCTGCAACACTCTCCCAATATTCCAGAGTCATGGAGGACTTCCCAAGAAGCCCCCCGATCAAAGTGATAGACAGAGGAAGTCCCTTACATTTCTCAGTAATCTCTCTTCCTATTTCCTCTAGCTCGGGAAGAAAGTTTATTCCCTGACCAAATGCCTTTTCGCAGAACAGCTTCCAGCTTTTCTCCTCGTCTAGAAGATTCATAGAGAGGCTTGAAGATCCAAAATACGTGGACACAGTAGATATCCTCGTGGTTACAACAATACGACTTGTATTATTGTTCTCTGGAAAAAAACACATTATCTTTTCCAAAGCATCCACACTCCACACATCGTCCAGTACGATCAAATACCTCCTACCCCACAAAATCTTGTGAATCGCTTCGCCTAATTCATAATCTTCGGCATTTGTATCTTCATGTGGTCTTTTCTTACAGGACTCCAAAACTTCTAAAAGGATTGCTTTCGCGTTGTACGTTTGTGACACAGTAACCCATGCTTGAATATCAAAATGATTCACAACAGTGCGATTTTCAAAAGTATTTCTGGCAAGAGTAGTCTTACCGATGCCACCCATGCCGTCGATAGGGATGATCTTTCGACTCGACTCCTGCCCTACGAGCATCTCCATAAGCTGGATCAACTCGTCTTCAAATCCGATCATGGCACTCTTGTTGGTTGGCATTGGAGGTATTGAGGAAGCAGCATCCATCGAGTAGGCAGTGAGTTGAGCATGCGTCGAGTTTGTGGGCTTGGACTCATTTGCTTGTTTAAACTCGATAACCTTTTCTTTTATGCAGTCCATCACTTCAATCAATGTCTGAAGATCAAGCAATGAGATAGTGGAAGCATCAGCATCAAATTGATCTATAACACGTGATTCGATCACATCTTCGGCCTCATAAGCTGCGGATGCAATTTGGGTCTCTAGATCGGCTTCTGCCTCTCCTCCTCGGGAATTTGCCTCTACGAAATCCAGCAGAAAGCATATTTTTTCGCGAAAAGACTCTATCTGTTTGCTTTCGAATTCAACCGAAGTGTAAGGATGATTCTGTATCTGCTCCGTAACATTTAGCAGAGAAACTAGAGCTGCATAAGCTGCCATCTTAACTGAATTCGAGTTTTTTTTTTTTTTTTGGTCGAAGTTTTTGAAAAGAAGCAGCAAACAAACAGCAATAGATTGAGTTGAATATATGAGCCTGTAAATTAATTTGATTTTTTATTTGAATGTATGAAATAGTAGTACCATAAATTCAGGGTCAACCTCACTTACTCCTATAAAAAAAAATGAAAAATGTAAAAGAGTTGTTCATGTGATAATCTGACCTTTTGTCTTCCCACTTGTTCTATGTCTGTTATGTATTGCAACCCCAACTCTGACTTCAAAACTTCAGGCAGATCATTAAGTACAATCAGAGCAGAGCCAACTTTTGCAATGAGGGTGAGCCAAAATCTTATACTCAGTTTATTTTTTTAAGAAAAAAATTGAAAAATTGATAAATTTAGACTAAAAAATGTCAAAAAGGTAATGACTTTAGCTCGGTTGGTTTAGTATTTGTTTCGCTAAATTTATTGGAATTTTTTTTTCATTTATTTTTATAAAAGTGGTAGAGTAACTAAAATAGTTTAGTTCATACTCATTCAAATTGATGACGTTTGTTTCAAAATAAAATAAATAAATAAAATTAATTTATTTTAGATCAATTCGATTCATTCAATTCTATTGTTTATATTTATTAAATTTAATTAAGTCATTTTCAATTCAAAATAGCTAGCTCATAAAAATATACTCTCTTCAGGCTTTACAAGTTTACCTATTTTCCTTTTTTATAGTCTTTTAAAAGAATATTGTACACCTATAAATAAATATTTACAGAAAATTATGTGTATAAATATTTAAAAGGTAAATATCATGAATAAAACAATAAAATAAAATTAGTGAAATGATCAACCAAACAATTACTTTACGCTACACAATTATATATATATATATATATATAACTTCCTCTAGCTATTAATAGGTATCATAGGATACGAGTTTAAAAAAATTATTATTTTTTTATTTTTTAATTGAAAAGTAAAGATTAAAATATATTTTAAAAGTGAAAAGTAAAGTAGTTATAAGTAAAGTTTAAAAAGTAGGTGGAGTAAAGTAGAATAAAATTGTGTATTTAAATGAAAAAATTAAAATAATTATTTCATTTTTTGGATGTGTCAACTATTATTGGACACCCCAAACCAAAAAGGAAAGTATGACAACTGTCTTTGGACGAAGAGAGTATAAGAAATATTTTTTTCTCACGGTGGGCCAAGGCCCACCCTCGTCTAGTACTGCTGTACTTGCTTCAAGCGACGACGATCATTAAGTAGTGTTTGTGAATCGAGCAATAAAATAATAGAAAATATTATTATTTGGTGTACTCGTTAATTTGTAACAAAAGAAAAAGAAATAAATACAAATGATACGAGTAAATAATACGGGAGATAGAGTTAGGGGTGGATTAACGAGTTGCTCGGATCGTTAAGCTCGTGATCGTTAAGTTCGTGATCATTAAGCTCGTTATAACTAAGCTCGTTAATTTTAACGAGTTCAAACTCTTGATCGGCTCGGTTCTTTAAATACTCGTTTAGCTCGTGAGTGTTCACGAACTGCTCGTTAAATTCATACGTAGGCAGGTAGCAAATCATGTCAGTAAGGAAGTAACATAAATAGGAGCTCATAATCACGTTTTAAAAACTCAAATGCAATAAGTCAATAACTCAAAGACCCAACTCATGGGCTGGGCCCCTATATGTTGAGTGGAATGGGTGGGTTGACCCTTAACATTCATTGGTTGAGCCTCTATACGGTTTAACGAGCTTACCGACCATGCTCGCGAGGCTCGTGTACTCGTTCGTTAAGCTCGTTATTATTAACGAGCTGAAATAGCTGTTCGGCTCAGTTCGTTAACTTACGAGCTCGAGTTGAAACGAGTCGAGTAGCCGAGCGCTCATTAAGCTCGCGAGCAACGAGCATTTCGTCCAGCCCTAGATAGAATATTAATCAATTTTCTAGAAGGTGGTAGGCGTTAGTGGAGCCGTGACTAGGACTCTAGCGCAGAAAAATTAATCAAAGATTAAGCGAGAATTAATCGTTTTTTATATTTTTATATTTAATTAATTAATATTATATTTTAAAAATAATTTTTTATATATAATAATTCAATATTTAATATTGTACGTTTGTGACACCGTAACCCATGCTTGAATATCAAAATGATTCACAACAGTGCGATTTTCATAAGTATTTTTGGCAAGAGTTGTCTTACCGATGCCACCCATGCGAGCATCTCCATAAGCTGGATCAACTTGTCTTCAAATCCGATCATGGCACTCTTGTTACTTAGCATTGGAGGTATTGAGGAAGCAGCACCCATCGAGTAGGCAGTGAGTTGAGCATGCGTCGAGTTTGTGGGCTTGGACTCATTTGCTTGTTAAAACTCGATAACCTTTTCTTTTTTATGCAGTCCATCACTTCAATCAATGTCTGAAGATCGAGCAATGAGAGAGTGGAAGCATCAGCATCAATTTGATCTATAACATGTGATTCGATCACATCTTCGGCCTCATAAGCTGCAGATGCAATTTGGGTCTCCAGATTGGCTTCTGCTTCTCCTCCTCGGGAATTAGCCTCTACGAAATCCAGCAGAAAGCATATTTTTTCGTGAAAAGACTCGATCTGTTTGCTGTTGAATTCAACCGAAATGCGAGGATGATTCTGTATCCGCTCCGTAACATTTAGCAGAGAAACAAGAGCTGAATAAGCTGCCATCTTAACTGAATTCGTTTTTTTTTGTTGTTGTTGATGATGTTTTTGAAAAGAAGAAGCAAATAGCAATAGATTGAGTTGAATATACTACTGTAATTTATTTGATTTTTATTTGAATGTATGAAATAGTAGTGCCATAAATTCAGGGTCAACCTTACTCACTCCTATAAAAAATAAAAATAAAAATAAAAAATGTAAAGAGTTTTGTTCATGTGATAATCTGATCATTTGTTTTTACTTTCCACTTGGACTATGTCTATTATGTATTGCAACGCTGACTTCAAAGCTTCGGGCCGATCATTAAGTTCAAGGCGACGATGATCATTAAGTAATGTTTGTGAATCGAGCAATACGATACAACGACAACGGGTGATTTAATTATATTTTTCGGCCTCATAAGCTGCAGATGCAATGTGGGTCTGCATGTCAGCTTCTGCTTCTCTTCCAGCAAGAAGCATATTTTTTTTTTTCGGCAAGAGACTCAATCTGTTTGCTGTTGAATGCAAACAAAGGTTGAACACAATTTTTTTTTATGAATACAGACATCATGAACTCATTCAAACTATCTATAAGACGTATAGATATCGATACTCACTCCAACAACAGTTTTTTCAAAGAAAAAACAATAATCTATTTATTCAACGCAAAAAAAGAATTATAAAAAACCAGCTGAGAGTATAGTTTTCTTACTATTGGTGAAAAAATGTGTGTAGTCTGATTACACAAATTAACTGGAATAATTAACCATGTCAGCGCGATGGTACCGAACACCAAGTTCAACATTCTTGCTCAGTGATTCGGTTTTTACCAAAAAGCTATCCATATCATCCTTATTCGATAAATCAATTCGAACTCGAAGGCTTTCATTCCCCTGACTCTCTTGTTCCTCCAATATATTAACGACTGAAATAACACAAGACTCACTGCAGTGTGCCACTTGGATATGTCGGAGTGTTGGTATTTCTCCGATACCCAAGGGGATCTCTTCCAGCTCGTATAAACCATGGAGATGAAGCATTCTCTAGGACAGGGAAATGGATATCCTCTGCATTCAAGTGGACAAGACTACTGCAGTAGTATACTCTCAGATATTTCAACCCAATGAATTTCCCCTCGATCGATCGGATTCCACACAGACCCAACGACCGATTTATAGAGCAGTTTGAGCACTTGAAGATTACGCAAGGAACCAATTCTTGCCAAATCTTCCCAACCAAGCTCACATTTTTTCAAAATCAACTTCTAAAGCGAACTAGGAAGTTTGAGGTTCTGCCATAAATCAGCTCGATTAGGAATCCTTGAAAAATCAAGACTCGGACTTTCAAGTTTATCGAATAGGCAAAGATTTCCGAGACAGGAGCAGCCTTTGTAAAATCTATACCCATACAATAAACCCAAATTTTCACAAATCATTAATTACTATCACTACTACTTACTAGAGTACTATGTTTGGAATGAGGATATCTCTCTGTTCTGTTGTGTGTTGTTCCATTCATAAATCATAGTAATACTTTTTGGTGAAAAATTTAGGAAAATTATAAATTTATTCCTGCGCTATCAGACGACGGTAGCGTCAACTAAGCTCGATCACCTTACTCGGCAACATAGATAAAAGCACATTAACTACCAAAGGTATGGTTTGCCAACACTACTACAAAATACCCCTTATAGTGACGCTTTTTTAGTGACACGTTATTTACCTATAGAAACGCCAAATCAGGTGACGCTTTGACAAAGCGTCACTATAGTAAAAGCGTCACTAAAAATAGATTTTAGTGACACTTTTGAGCGTCTCTAAAACCCGTTTTTGTAGTAGTGCAAGTTCAACATTCTTGCTAAGTGGCTCTGTTTTTTCCAAAAACCTATTCATATTCTCCTTACGCGCTATATCTATTCGAACTCGGAGGCCTTCATTTCCCTGACCTTCTTGTTCCTCCAATATTTTCAAGGCTGAAATAGCAGAAGACTCACTGCAGTCTTCCAAATGAATAAGTTGGAGGGTTGGTATATCTCCGATACCCAATGGGATCTCTTCCAGCTCGTATAAACCATGGAGATGAAGTATCTCTAGGACAGGGAAATGGATGTTGTCTGCATTCAAGTGGACAAGGCTACTGCAGTCGTAGACTTTCAGATATTTCAACCCAAGGAATTGCCCCTCAATCGGATTCCACTCGGACCCAACGACCGATTTATAGAGCAGTTTGAGCACTTCAAGATTAGGCAAGGAACCAATCACTGCCAAATCTTCCCAACCAAGCTCACAATTTTTCAAACTCAATTTCTGAAGCCTACTAGGAAGTTTTAGGTTCCGCAATAACTCATCTCGATTTGGATGCCTTAAAAAATCAAGATTCAAACTTTCAAGTTTATCGAGTAGGCAAAGATTTCCAACATAGAAGTAGTCTTCGTAAAACTCATCTATATACAATAAACCCAATCTCTTCACGTTAGGAATTCTTTTGCAGAGATCCTCAAACAACCTCAGGTCTACTACTGTCTTAAGTGTTTGCAGGTTCCGTAGAACCAATCCATCTTGTAGTAGGTCACTCCGTGGACAACGAAGATAGATTTTTTCTAAATCCAAATGCCTGAGTTGTGACATCTCCCAAATTTGTAGTGGAGCAACAAATTTGACATTTGAACCAATTAATGTCTGTAAGCCCCACAACAGGAATATAGACGAAAACAGCTCATTCGTCTGAATTTCTTTGATAGAAAGGTGTCTCATGTTAACATGTCTAGAAATGATTTCTCTTTCATAACTATCGATATCAGACAACACTCTCAACAATCTAAAGTTAAATATACCCATCCAACCCTTCCCGCAGATAATTGAACGAGCAAGTGTCGCATTCTTCAAAGTGTGAAAGTCTTCGGACCGATAAACATTCAATGCGAGACGACGAACCCTAGTAATGTCTCCTGGAATGTTTGCAGGAGCATTGCTAACATGTAGAAAGTTCTCTTTATTGGCTATTCTCAAGCATACATCCCTTAAGATATCGTGAAGGTTGCAAGCTTTTAAGTTCCCAGTCACACCCCACTGCCTGGGTATGATAAGATTTCTCCCGACGAGGTCCATTATGTAACTCTTGGAAATTTCTTCCAGGCTCTCAGTTTCATTTTGCTTTATAAATCCCTCGGCAACCCAAAGCTTTATGAGTCGGGATACGCAAATCTCATGGTCTTCCGGAAAAACTCCCAAATATAGAAAACACGGCTTTAGATGAGCAGGAAGATGAGTGTAACTCAAAGATAATATGTTAAAGCTATTCTCGCCACCCTTCGAATTCATAACCGAGATTATATCCCCTGCAACAATCTCCCAGTATTCCTGTGTCATGGGTGACTTCCCAAGAAGTCCCCCAATCACAGAAATTGATAGAGGAAGTCCTTTGCATTTTTTAGCAATCTTTTTTCCGATTTTCTCTAGCTCTGGAGGAAGTGCTCTTCCTTGCTGACCACATGCCTTTTCATGGAATAATTTCCAACTCTTTTCCCCGTCTAGAAGATTCATAGATAGACAAGATGAGCCAAAATATGTAGCCATATTGGATAACCTGGTCGTTATAACAATACGGCTTCCCTTATTGTTTTCTGGAAAGTAAAACATAATCTTTTCCCAAGCTTCCACACTCCATACGTCATCCAATATAATCAAGTATCTAAACCCTGACAAAATCTTATGCAGGTGTTCACCTATTTCATCATCTTTGACGTTTGTACCATCATAGGTTTTCTTTTCACAAGATTTTAAAATTTCTAAAAGGATTGTTTTTGCAGTGTAGGTTTGCGACACTGTAACCCAAGCACGAATATCAAACTTTTGCACAATGGTGGGATTTTCAAAAGTATTTCTGGCGAGTGTAGTCTTACCGATGCCGCCCATGCCGTTGACAGGAATGATTTGTCGACTAGATTCGTGTCCAACGAGCATCTCCATAAGATGGATCAACTCGTCATCAAATCCGATCATAGTATTCTTTGTGGTCGGCATCAAGTGTGTAGATGGTTGCACATCGCTGGATCCAACATTCTCTTGAACCTTGCTAACCTCTTCCTCCAGCTCATCATTGGAAATCGAGTATGTGGACTTGGATTTCCTTTCTTGTTTAAATATCGTAACCTTTTTTTCTATGCAATCCATCTCTTCAATTAGTGTCTGTAAATCGAGCAATGAGATAGCAGCTGCTTTTCCATGAATTTGATCGACAACATGTGATTCGATCACATCTTCGGCTTGACATGCTGCTGATGCAATCTGGCTCTCCAGATCAGCTTCTACCTCTCCTCGAGAATTAAGCTCTACGAAATCCAGCAGGAAACAGATTTTCTCGGAAAGAGACTCAATCTGCTTGTTCTCAAATGCAAACGAAAGGCGAGGATGGTTCTTTATCTGCTGCATGATATTTATTAGGGAAACAAGAGACGCATAAGCTGCCATCTTAACTAAACAAAAAGAAGCAGCTGATGTTAAGATTTGTTTTGGTAAATATGATAACTGCTGAGATGGTCTTTTGTGATGAAGCTGAAGATGGACTCTTCTGGGATGGTTGACTTTGGGGATGAAGCTGAATATGGATCTCTT
Source organism: Euphrasia confusa (assembly GCA_954870475.1). Taxonomy (NCBI): domain Eukaryota; kingdom Viridiplantae; phylum Streptophyta; class Magnoliopsida; order Lamiales; family Orobanchaceae; genus Euphrasia; species Euphrasia confusa. The sequence goes on from OX940960.1 coordinate 36,429,802, forward strand.
CTAATACTGTATATCCATTTTTAATCAACAAGTGGCTCTATAGAGTTTACTTCTGCCCACAGCTCATAATTAATGGTGTCATATAATTGAGAATTGAGACCATCACCGATTGAGCGGAGTGCTAGTCGAGGCCATAGTAGACATTGAAGTAGAAGTAGCAGTTAGATTTATAATTATTCATAAGTTTTTTTTATTAATTTAAATATAATAAAGAAAAAAAGGGTAAAATGATAATTAAGCCTTTTTTTTAACATTTTTTGCACGCAAGTTCAAATTTATGTGTCAATTAAGCCTTTTTGTTTCAATTGGGTCAAAAAATGTATATTGAAGGACCAAATTACCCTTAATCTATTTTTACTCAACCCACCCCACCTCTACCCCACTCCACCTAAAAGACACTGAATATCAGATTTTTTTTTCTACTCAACCCACCCAACCTCCAGACACTGTCTGAATACCATTAAAAGACGCCGAATGTTAGATTTTTTTTTCTACTCAACCCACCCCACCTCCAGACACTGAATAGCATTAAAAAACACTAAATGTCACCCCAACCCCAAACACTGAATACCATTAAAAGACACTGAATGACATATTTTTTTTCTACTCAACCCACCCCAACCCCAAACACTGAATACCATTAAAAGACACTGAATGTCGGATTTTTACACTGAATGTCATTAAAAAACACCGAATGTCAGATGTTTACACTGAATATTATAAGAACACTGAATGTCATATTTTTACACTAAACATTATAAGAACACTGAATGTCATTAAAAAACACTGAATAACATATTTTTATAGAGAATTTTTTTTTGTTGGTTCCTTAAAAGTAGTCAAGTTTCATTTCAGTCCACTAAAAGAGGCCACATCCAATTTAGTTCTGTAAACCATCAAAATTTCGTCAATTTCGTCCTATTTGACCGGAAAATTTGAATTTCTGCCGAAAAGTGAGCACGTGACACTCACGTGATTTCGATTTGGAGCTTTCTGGCCGAAATTGACACATCAGATGACAAATGGAAATTTCTCATTGGCCCGATTTAAATACAAAATGATTTTCCAAATGGTATTTTCTGATAGGTCCACGTGGCAAGTTATTAAAAAAAAAAACGAATTTCTGAAACAGAGAAATAAAAAGCGGGATTCACAATTTCAGTTCACAAATCCCCAATGAAGCTGAGGGATTTTTTACGGGATGGAGCTGTAAAAGAGAAAGTGAAATTGAGAATGAGTTGAATTCTGAAATGGTAAATCCCGTTTTTAGTTTTCTGTTTCAGAAATTTGTTTTTCTTTTTTTTTTTAATAACTTGCCACGTGGACCTATCAGAAAATACCATTTGGAAAATCATTTTGTAATTAAAATCGGGCCAATGAGAAATTTCCATTTGTCATCTGATGTGTCAATTTCGGCCGGAAAGCCCCAAATCGAAAACACGTGAGTGTCACGTGCTCACTTTTCGGCAGAAATTCGAATTTTCCGGTCAAATAGGACGAAATTGACGAAATTTTGATGGTTTACAGGACTAAATTGGATGTGGCCTCATTTAGTGGACTGAAATTAAACTTGACTACTTTTAAGGAACCAACAAAAAAAAATTTCTCTATTTTTACACTAAATATTATAAAAACAGTGAATATCATTAAAAAACACTGAATGTCATTAAAAAAACACTTTTTACACTAGAATATTATAACAACAATGAATATCATTAAAAAACTCTGAATGTCATTAAAAAACACGAAATGCTAAATTTTTACCCTGAATATAATTAAAAAACATTGAATGTTATTAAAAAACACTGAATGTCTGATTTTTACAATGAAAATCATTAAAAACACTGAATATTATAAGAACACTGAATGTCATTAAAAGACACTGAATATAATTAAAAAACATTGAATGTTAGATTTTTACATAAAATATCATTAAAAACACTGAATTTCGAATTTTTACACTAAAATATTATAAAAAAACTGAATATCATTATAAAACACTGAATGTCACTAAAACACATTAAATATCAAAAATACACTAAAATAAAATAAAAATAAACATTACAAAAAATACTGAATCTCATAAAAATACACTGATTGTCATAAAAAATCACTAAAAATAAAATAAAAATCTAAAAAATACTGAATCTCATAAATATATCATAAAAATAAATTGAAAATAAAATAAAAATCTTTTTATTGTGAGACACAGCTGAAATATCTTTTCTTGTGATCGGCAGATGTCATTGTTGGAGTTGTATACTACTTAATGTTTAGATTTAAGTAACGTAAACTTCCGATCATAGCATTTAATCTATTTAAATAAATAACAAATATTTGCCTTTAATTATTGACAATTAAATATATGCAAATATAGTCCTAGATTATATACGTTGTAGTTAGTATGGTGTGCGACGCCACACGGAAGATCATACTATCGGTTACCTGTATATTAATCGAACAGTTGCTCACGACCTAGATGGACAAGGACCAATCCATCGGTATAGTCGTTGTGTGAAGGAGAAAATAATTTGTCTTAATTATTTTATCACACTTGTACACTTAGTGTATTGAGCGGATCGCTTGAGATTTATAGATTAGGATTGCCTTAGATAATCGATTTAAATCTCAGTGCATTTTATTCTTAATCTCCGATATTATTGCGGGTGTGTATATTTAATATTAGTGACTTTGATTTTCAAATGAATTGATTGATTAGGATAACCAGTCAATTACCGGTAAAGTTGGGTCACGGTATTTTATATATGACACGCCGTGAATTCTTGACGGAAAAGTGTATCCGATAAGGGTTGATAATATCCTCGAGATGAGTTCATAAAAAATTATTATGTAAACCTCATGAGTGGATTTGTTCCGCATAATAATTAAAGTTGAATGGTACTATTCTCGGATATAAGAGATGAATAAATTAATTAGCAATAAATTAATTTTATTCATGGATATTTATATATTAAATACACGGAATAAATAATACTACCGGAGGTAATATTATTTGATATAATATGGTTTAATATTAGAATTGCAATTATATTTATATAGTGGAAAATAAATAAAATTAATAATAATAAGGATTAATAAATTTGGGCTTGAGCTCAATTTAATCATCATTATTAGAAACCCAATATTACACCTCCTTTAGATCCCCTACGTAGCCTATAAAAGCACTAATAGATTTGGGCTTGAGCTCAATTTAATCATTATTATTAGAAACCCAATATTACACCTCCTTTAGATCCCCTACGTAGCCTATAAAAGCACTACATGGCCTTCATAATTATTAAGACAAGAATATCAATACTTGATAGTTCTAAAAGTTGAAGGAGATCCATAGGAGTTCGGAGGATCGTCGCCCACACGACGTTCGAATGGAGTGCAAGGAATACGTAGGAAGATCCGAAGGTCTTCAATTGATTTCGTTTCTCCGAACAACGAATCAAAGGTAAAATCATGAAACTCCCTTTATGATTTTATATATTACAGTAGAAACTCTATATTGTAATACTCTATATAGGAATAAACTCCCTATAGTAATAAAAAATTCAAGTCCCAACTTGGGACCAGTTATATTTAGGAATAAACTCCACATTGTCATAAGTCATACATTTTTTAGGTCCCGTCTTAAAGATTTATACCTCTATATAGGAATAAATGATTAATATATAATAAAAATATTTATTAATAATGTTTTTATTTATTAAAATCAATAACATGTTTAAGATGACTTGAAATATTTATCAAAATCAATAACATATACCATATGATCAAAGTTTATAGTTCTTAGATTCATTAATATTTTATTCAATTTGTATGTTAAACACAATTTTTACACATATATGGTCAAATTTTATAATTTAAAACTATTAAATTGATTTTGTGAATTTAAAGATAGATAATATTGTATGTATATTATTTTTTATGGAAAAAATTATTTTTATTTTTTGAAACTCTGTATAAGAATAACTCTTTATAGTAATATTTTTTCTTGGTCCCAACGATATGACTGTACCGAGATCCTCGGCGGACGTCGAAAGGAACCCTCGGCTGGGGGCCGAGGGTGGTGGTCGAGCCCTAGGGCATCGACCGCCGGCAGCGATCACAAGGGGAGCCCCGGCTGGACGCCGGGGCAAGCGATCGACCTAGGGTCGATCGCTGGGGGCTGGCGCCGCGACTGGTGGCCCCCTCCCCGGACGGTGGTGGCGGTGAGTCGCCGGACTCACCGCCGGGGGCTGCTGGGCAGCCCCATGCGATCGCACCATGCGATCGCGAGCCCCCTCGCGGCGGGGGCTCGGCTAGGGTTTCTAGCAGCGGGTTTATCCCGCGGCGGTGATTCTCTCGTCGGGCCCGGCTCCGTGTGGTGGTTCGCGTGATTCCGGCGATGAGATTTTGATCGGGGTTATGTTTCCGCAATTTCGTTAACCCCGGGATATCGATTTCCAACAATTGGTATCAAAGCGTTGGTTCTATGTTCATATGTATGTTCGATTATTGTTCTACCTTGCAGGGATTTCCGACTATTATGGCTAGTTTAATTATTTGTTAATTATTTGTCATAATTGTTGGTTTATTAAACTCTCGGACATGTCGAGATTCGTTTTGTGTGGTGAATGCTTGTAATAGTAAAAATTCGGGGGTTGACCGAATTTAGGATTTATTATTATTGTTCTATGTTTTCTGGAAATTGTATAGGATCGCGATTTCATGTATAGAATCGATACCGAAATTGTAATTAAAATTTTTGTAATTTATTTACGTTGGATCGATGCTGAAACGACCGCCGGAGAAGAAGTCGCGTGACGAAGAAAATGAAGGGCTCGAGGATCGATCATGGAGATCGATCCCCATGGAGATCGATCGCGGGGGCTGTCCGCTATGCTCCTCGGCCACGCCGGCCACCGAAGGTGGTGGCGCGTGGGCTGGGGGCGGCGGCGGTGGTGCTCCCGGCCGGCGATCGAGGTGGGGTGGCGCGGGGTCCTTGTGATCTCGTGCTACTCCTACCAAGATTCAATTTCCTTCTTTAATTCGGTTTTCCTATTTTGAGTATTCCTAAGTTTGAGAACTCTCATGGAATTGATTATTCCTATTTTTGGGAATTTTCATGGATGGAAATTAATTAATTATGGAAAGTAGAAAAATCCTAATTTATTTTATTTCCTTATTCTATTATAGAAGTCTTCTAAAATATTCCAAGTTTGACTTGAATAGGATTCTAAAGATTTAATGGAATTAGAAAGAAAATTAAAAATAAATAAAAATATTAATAATATTTAATTTTATTTTTGATATATTCGATTGACTTAATTTTCGAATTAAGTAACTTTTGGATTAATTAAAAATAAATAGATTTAAATATTGGAATTAATATTCTCGTCACATGGATCATTCAAGAACGAAGACTGAAGACTAGAAAATGCGTACGGAGATGGAATAAAGCCATAATAGTCAGAAAATAATATTCTAGTATTATTTTGACTATGTGATAATATTTATGTGCTTTTATTTCATGTATGCATGCTTATGTGTTTAATTATGCATTAGATAGCGTATCCCTTTATTGTAAAAAGCTAAGTGGGAGAGGGATTGGAAAATTCTTATGAGCTTTCGAAGTTCGTATAGACGAGTCATTAAAGGAGAATTCTTGTAATTCCTTTTACAAGAAACATTGATTGAGTTTATCAAACAATGCCTAATTTATCTTTCTGAAACTGATTTCAAGTCGACTCATTCTCACCCCGGGGAGTGGAATGGAGCCAAAGCCACTTGGTCATGTGGATGACACAAATTAGAGACCTTCGTACCATTTCTTGAAGTGGATCGATTGTCTGCTCGGCTCCCTCATTTTATGAGAGATAGGGTTGTTCGCATGGTGAATCACTGGTTAGAAACTTCGAGTTTCACTTATGATTCTCCGCGTCTTGATTTACAAAAATCAAATGGATCAAGTAATTGGGAGTCAATTATAAAAATCTTTTGGTGTAGTAAATGTCCACACTATCGTGGCTTGCTGCATTGAATGAAATTTTGGAATAATTGATATAGACAGTTATAGAAGAAAGTGAAGGATCGTGTGTTAACATAAACGTCCACACTATCGTGACTTGCGGAAATATACGAGTCTCAAACAATCTTCTTAGTACTGAGTAATGGTTTACACTTGGGTACGCTTTATAGTATTCTTCCCATCGAAGTAACACTATAGATGATGTACGACCGAAGCAAATCTAATTGCAAAATCATTTGGGTAGGTAAACGTCCACACTATTGTGGCTTGCCATATCTGATGGATTTTAGATGTGATTAGTAATTTAATGATATTATTTGATGGAGATAATATCGGTATTAAATTGATTGTTTGAATATATGTGCTTATAGGTTTAGAGAATAACTATAAATCCACTTTCTGTGATACTCAAGGAGAATAAACTCACTGGCCCCAATTACATTAATTGGAGGAGAAATTTGGACATTGTCCTGACTGCAGAGGAGTACAAGTTTGTACTTTATGATCCATGCCCTGTCGAACCCACGGATGCCTCAACTGATGAGGAGTAAACGGCATATAGGAGGTGGACAAAGGCTGATGAAATGGCTAGGTGCTATATTTTGGCTTCCATGTCAAATGTACTCCAAACCCAACATGAGTCGATGAACACCGCCGAAGATATGCTGTACAACCTCAAGGAGATGTTTGGGCCTTAAGATCGTGCGGCTAGGCAAGAAGCCATGAGAGTCCTTATGTCAACTACTCAGTCTGAAGGAACGCCCGTTGGGGAGCACGTTCTTAAGATGATAGTTTTTTGAATGAACTGGAGATCCTAGGAGCTCAGATTGATGGTGAGACGCAAGTCGACATCATACTCCAGTCTCTGACCCCTAGTTTTGAGCAGTTCCGTATGAGTTATAATATGGGTAAACTATCTTATACTCTTGCGCAACTCCTGACTGAACTAAAGGCGGCAGAGGGGATAAACAAGAATGGCAAGTCTCTGTTGGATTTGGTGTAGCCAAACCAAACCGACGAAGCCACGACGAAAACGAGCGCGAATGGAGAGTTTCTCAAAACTCAGGAACTGGCACGTTCGTGCCAGAATGTGCCATTCTTCCAAAACTTCAGAGGCAGTAGCACGTTCGTGCCAAAACTGGCACGTTCGTGCCACTTCCTGGAAGCTTTTAGGCCAACTCGTTTTTTGGGCTTTTTTTGGGCCTTTTTTTTGGGGCTTTGACTAGGTCTTGACCCTAGTACCATATATACTACTTCCCCCCTCACATGTACATCATCCAACACCATTGTTAGCCACCACATAGAGAGAGAAAATTTGGGGAAGAGAGTAAGGGTTAGATTTTAAGGGAAAATCTTGTAATCTCTTGTAATCTCTCGATTGTATTTTTCGATGTATCTCTTAGGTGGGCTAGAGTGTGAGGGTCCTAGAGAGAGTCGTGAGAGTTAGAATTCGAGGGAGAATTCTTGTGAAGCTCGGTGTAACGATTCGGTTTATCTAGTGAAGAAATCGTGGCGGCAAAGTGGATGTAGCCTATTTAAAGGTGAACCACTATAATTCTCGGTGTTGTGTTTGTTTGCTTTCTCGGTCTAGGTCAATTGCAGATATTTAAATACTCACACACACATGTCTTGGTTGGACCTTACGGTTCTCAAGTAGAATGCTCAACCAACTGAGCTAACAACTCTTGACTCTTATGAAAGCTTTGAAATTTAAAACTTTTAACCCAAAATTATTATTTTTAAACAATTTTAATTCTTTAATGATATTATTTATAATACTTTAAATAATTATAGGTTATTTCATTTAGAAGTATTTAAGAAAAATGGTAGTTTAGTTTATTAATTTATATTTTAAAGTCCATAAAATACACTTTCAAATTAAGTGTAATTTTTTAAATTTTTTTTGGATATTGTTAATTTTATAATAATTATAAAAAACAGTAAAATAATTACTAAAATACGGTTACTAAATAACTACTCACCCATTTTATAATAAAAAAAATATAGTTTTGAAACATTACACAAATTTATAATTAAGAAAAACTAATATCTAAATTACATAAAAAAAATTAAAATTACCCTTTAACCAATAAAACAGACTCACATACAATGCTCATAATAACAATTGCTATAACCAGTACCTTATAAGCTCTTATAAGCTATTTAAAACAACTTATAAGCTTCTAAAATTTGTTTGGTAAAGTTTTAAAAAAAAACTTTAAAAAACTTTAAAATAAGCTTGTTTAAAAAAAAGTGTAAGGGAAGTACTTTTTTTTAAACAACTTATAAACTCTTCCAACAACTTAAATAATAAAAGACCAAATTATCCTTAAAATTATTACCTTTTATATATATAAAAAAATCCAAATTTATTATTTAGTTAATATAATTTTTTTTATTTTTTTTTCATATATAACAATTTATTTTGGTAATTTTAACTATATAAAATATTAAGATCTTATAAGTTTATTAAATAAGACATAAGAGATAAAAAAAATTGTCTTTGACCAATGGGATGCCTAGCGCTGAGTCAGCAAAAATTGTCTTTGACCAATGGGACATATTTGGTGCTAAATTGAAAATGAAATTTGACATATTTGGTGCTAAATTAAAAAAGCAGATGTATGTGGGATTAAATCGAAAAAAGAATATATTTATGGACAATTTTTTTTTTATCTCTAAGACGTAACATCTTATAAGTTATTTTAAATAAGGTTCCAAAACCGCTCTAACTCATAGCTGAACACTCTTGCTATGTGGTTCCGCTTTTCCCTTGAAGCTCTTTGTCTCGGCCTCATTCCAGAATTTTAGTCGAACTCGAAGCCCCTCATTCCCTCTGAGTGGATTTCACTCCGACCCAACGACAGAATCAAAGCTCAGTCAGAGGACTTGATGATTAGGCTAGGAACAATCACTGCCAAATCTTCCCAGCCAAATTCAGCTGATCAAGTGCACTTAAAAGAAAGACGGAAACTTTCAAGTATATGTAATCTTCTGATCAGGTTAGGCGGGGTCTTGATATATAAAATTCGGGCACCCCACATACAAAATAGCTTGATATATAAATTTATGAAACAAAGAAAAACGATAAAGAAAATAACAGCAAGTAATCAAACTAAATGAAATAATCAACCTTAGCAAGTTCAACATTCTTGCTCAGTGGTTCTATTAATTTTCCCAAAAAGCTATCCATATCATCCTTTTTTGAGAAATCTATTCGAACTCGAAGGCCTTCATTCCCCTGACTCTCTTGTTCCTCCAATATATTAATGGCTGAAATAGCACAAGACACTTTGCAGTGTTCCAAATGAATACGTCGGAGCGTTGGTATTTCTCCGATGCCAAAAGGAATCTCATCCAGCTCGTTTAAACCATGGAGATGAAGCATCTCTAGCACAGGGAAATGGATGTTGTCTGCATTCAATTGAGCAAGGCTACTGCAGTCGTAGACTTTCAGATATTTCAGCCCAAGGAATTGCCCCTCAATCGGATTCCACTCGGACCCAACGACAGCATTATCGAGCAGTTTGAGCACTTGAAGATTAGGCAAGGAGCCAATCACTGCCAAATCTTCCCAACCAAGCCCACTATTTTTCAAAGTCAACTTCTGAAGCGAACTAGGAAGTTTGAGGCTCCGCGATACCTCATCTCGATTTGGAAGCTTTGAAAATTCAAGATTCAAACTTTCAAGTTTATCTAGCAGGCAAAGATTTCCGAGACAGAAGTAGTCTTCGTAAAATTCATCTATATACAATACACCCAACCTCTTCACGTTCGGAATTCTTTTGCAGAGATCTTCAAACAACCTCAGGTCTACTACTGTCTTAAGTGTTTGTAGGTTCCGTAGAACCAATCCATGTTGTAGTATGCCACTCCGCGGGTAAGGAAGATGTATCCTTTTAAAATACAAGTGCCTAAGTTGTGGCATCTCCCAAACTTGTAATGGAGCAGAAAAAGTGACTTTTGAACCAGTTAATGTTTGTAAGCTCCACAGCAGGAATATGGACGAAATCAGCTCCGTCCCAGAAATATTTCTGATGGAAAGGTACCGCATGTTAACATGTTGGGAAATGATATCACTTTCAAAACTCATGACATCAGCCAACACTCTCAACAATCTAAGTTTAAAGGATGGCATCCATTCCTCTCCACAGATTAGAGAACGAGCAAGTCTCGCATTCTGAAAAGCGTCCAAGTCTATTGGCTGGTAACCATGAAATACGAGACGACGAACCCCAATTATGCTAACAATTACATTTTTTTCTTTATCGGCTATTCTCAAGCATACATCCCTTAAGAGATCATGAAGGCTGCAGGTTTTTAAGTTCCCAGCCTCACCCCACTTGCGGGCTATCATAAGATTTCTCCCGATGAGGTCCATTATGTAACTCTTTGAAATCTCCTCCGGGCTCTCAGTTTCATTTAGCTTTATAAATCCCTCGGCAACCCAAAGCTTTATGAGCCGGGATATGTAAATCTCATGGTCTTCCGGAAAAACTCCCATGTAAAGAAAACACGGCTTTAGATGGGCGGGCAGATGTGTGTAACTCAAAGATAATATGTTAAAGGTGTGCTCGGCATCTTCCGAATTCATAGCGGAGATTATATCCTCTGCAACATTCTCCCAGTATTCCTGTGTCATGGGTGACTTCCCAAGAAGGCCCCCGATCACAGTAATTGATAAAGGAAGTCCTTTGCATTTTTTAGAAATTCTTTTTCCGATTTTCTCTAGTGCAGGAGGAAGTGTTCTTCCTTGTTGACCACATGCCTTTTCATGGAATAATTTCCAACTCTTTTCCTCGTCTAGAAGACTCATCGATAGGCAAGACGAGCCAAAATATGTAGTCATATTCGATAACCTCGTGGTTACAACAATGCGGCTTCCATTGTTGTTTTCTGGAAAGTAAAACATAATCTTTTCCCAAGCTTCGACACTCCACACGTCATCCAATATAATCAAGTATCTATGACCTGACAAAATCTTATGCAGCTTTTCGCCTATTTCATAATCTTCGGCCTTGGAACCATCAAAGGCTTTCTTTTCACAAGATTTTAAAAGTTCTAAAAGGATTGCTTTGGCGTTGTAGGTTTGTGAGACCGTAACCCAAGCACGAATATCAAAATGATTAACAATAGTTTGATTTTCAAAAGTATTTCTGGCGAGAGTAGTCTTACCGATGCCACCCATGCCGTTGACAGGAATGATTCGCCGACTGGATCCTTGTCCAACGAGCATCTCCATAAGTTGGATCAACTCATCATCAAATCCAATCATAGCAGTACTATTTGAGTATGTAGATGGTTGAAACTTGCTAACCTCTTCCTCCAGCTCAGGTTGAATCAACCCTTCATTTGAATTTATCGAGTACGTGGGCCTGGATTCCCTTCCTCGATTGAACTCTGTAACCATTTTTTCCATATAATTCATCACTTGAATTACTTTCTGTAAATCGAGCAATGAGATAACAGCTGCTTTTGCATGAATTTGATTGACAATGTGTGATTCGATGACATCTTCAGCATAATATGCTGATGATGCGATTTCGCTCTCCAGATCAGCTTCTGCCTTTCCCCGAGAATTAGCCTCAATGAAATCCAGCAAGAAACAGATTTTCTCGGTAAGAGACTCAATCTGCTTGCTGTCGAATGCAAACGAAAGGCGATGATGGTTCTTGATCTGCTGCATGATATTTATCAGGGAAACGAGAGATGCATAAGCTGCCATCTTAACTAAACAGAACGAGACTCAATGGAGCTGTTTCTTAAGATTTGTTTTGCTAGATATGAATGATAACTTGTGATCGTGGTTGACTTTCGGGATGAAGATGGAAACTCTTCTGGATTCAGACATTTTTAATCAACAAGTCGCATTATTATATATACATTTTACTTCTGTTGACAGCTCATAATTAATGGGGGTCCCCTGTTTGAAAATCGAAAAAAACCCTGAGGAACAAAGATTGAGAAATTTAACCTCCGGCTCTAACTAGCTTGACATCTCGAACTGTAGTAGTATCGTGTGTTTCGATTCGACAACAGAATATTGATGTGTGTGATTTTGTGTGTTTTTCGTATGTCGTTTTGAGTCGTTGTTTCTTGTTTTGTGTCGTATTTAGCGTATCTCTCTTGGCTTGGTGCGTTTGATGTGTTGGTGTAGTGTGCAGGGAACATTTGGTGCTATTGTCGACTTTTGGAAGTAATTTGGAGTAGACGAGCCGAGTAGACGACACGACGAGCCACGGGAGCTGCCTTTCCAGGCAAGCGGCCGCTACCCCACCCAAGCGGCCGCGCCGGTGCTCCAGCAGATTGGCTCGGGAAGGAGAGCAGGCGGCCGCTACCCTACCCAAGCGGCCGCGCCGCTGTGCAGTTGAAGGATTCTGGATATTGGGGCAAGCGGCCGCTTGACCCCCCAAGCGACCGCTTGGCCCCCGTTTTTCTGAGTGTTGACTTTCTGTTTGACCGTCGACTTTTGTACTTGAATAGGGGTTTACCTTATTTCGAACACACTTTTCATTCTGATTTTTATTCCCGCACGTGGAGAGACCTAGAACTCGGTTCCCGAGAGATTGCTAGACTTTGTCTTTTCTTGTTCTTCGACGTTTGGCAAAAATCGGGGTTAGCTTCCGATAGGTGCTTGGATTCAATAATTAATCGTAGTAAGTTCTTTCATAGTTTGTTTTCTTTTAATTGCTTGCTTTTAATTTCGTATGCTTGTTAGTTTATTCAATCCTTTTATTCTTTCAAATCTCGTCATGAACTTCACAAATTCTAGATTGAATCGCTTTTCAACTAATAGTATGTGTAGCTAAATATTTTGATTAGGGTTAGGGGATTCGATTTTCGGTAGTAAAGGTTTAGTGTGATTTCGCTCTCTAGGTGTTTGATAAAAAGCATTTTGATTATTAAGTGGAATTGATCAAACCATAATCGAGCCAACCGGAAACGGGCGTTCCCTTATGACTTTTGCAAACTCAAATTAAACTTCGAAATCGAGAATTGAATTCCCGACCCCTAATCCTTGCCCTTATCATTTCACTTACTCGAATTTTATTTTTGCTCTCTCGTTTATTCATTGCTATTTATTTAGTTTAAAACAAAACCAAAAACAATTCATGCATTATGCTATTTCTATTTCTCTTTCTCGTTGCAAACAATTAAACAAAAATACGTGCCGATAGTAGTGTTCCTCGAGACCGACTCGGGCGAATTGTTTTGACAATTAGTTCGGTTAAATTTAATTGATTTTGACGCTACGAAAACGACTTATCAATTTGGCGCCGTTGCCGGGGAACACTTTAGGCATTAGTATTAGTGTTTAAGTGTTTGCAACTTTCTTTTTTATTTTTATTTCTTTTGATATGATTGTTATTTCTCCCACCGGTGCTTTTGATGTTTTTGTCAAGTGTTTGTGTAAGAAGTGATGAATTCATACAACAACTATGCATGGGAGTTTACAAGGCCTCAGACGAGCACATATTATGAGTCTTCACCATATGAGGAGACAACACAATTTGATCCTCACTCTCAGTCATACATTCCGGGAAGGCAACCATATTCCAATTGTTATTGGGATCAGCCTCAGGAACAATGGACTTCTCCGAATTTGACATACCCGCCACTATATTCGATGCAACCTGAGCCTCCATACAAGCCATCATTGGATGACATTTTTCAGGATTTCATGCAGACGACCCAACAGATAATGAAATCAAATGAAGCGGCGATCAAAGCGGATGAAGTGGGAATATCCAGAAATATTGTTGCAAATTTGGCATACCCTCCACCGTATTCCATGCAACCAGAGCCTTCATACAAGCCATCTTTGGAGGACACTTTCCAAGATTTCATGCAGGTGGCTCAACAAGCCATGAAATCAAATGAAGCGGCAATAAAAGCAAATGAAGTACGATTGGCAGAAAATGTCGAAGCGGAAGCAAGGTCTAAGGTCATAGGAGACATGATCGATAAGATGTGCAATAAAATCGAGTGTGTACACGAGGAAGGAAATCTCCAAAGTGAATACAAATATGACGAAGTAGAACCGAATGAGGTTGAGGACAAAGTGGACCAGATACACCTCTATGACATTAATTTGGAGGAAGATGGCGAAGAAGACACGATAGAGAGCATGGTGCTAGAGGAGATTACACCGAGAGTGTTGCATAAAGCCGAAGACACATACAAGTCGACCATTCTACCTCCTAGACAACTAGAGCAAGTAACATTGAGTATCAATGTAGTAGTTGACAATCAAGAGGGGGTGCATTTACAAGAACGGGAGGCAACAATGCTAGATATCGGTCTTGAGTCTCAAAGTTCAAATACCAATGACACGAAAGACGATGGCAAAGAGATGATCGACCTTAAAAATGTTGAGGAGTCGAGACTTCCTCATGCTCATCACCCACCCAAACCGCATGATCCAGGTATTTTCAAATCTATTTGTGTCGTGGGTGAGGATAAAACATCTTCGGGTAAGGTTGATTACAATGAAGTTATTAGTTCTTTTGATGCCTACATTGTAAATTGTTTTTACATTTATGCTATTGATCTTTTGGCCGAGATGGTGTTCTTGCAGAAAAGTAGCTCGATATTTTTATTTCTCGGTGTTCAAGCCAAGCAAGAGAAGCATGTTGAAGATAGTGTGGGAATGATTAAGATACTCAAAAGCGATAAAGCAAAAGAATCACCTCCACCAAAATTAGAGATCAAGGGATTGTCGAAGCAATGGAAATATGTCTACATAGATGACAAGGAGCACACCTTCCATGCTTCCCGGTACAACAAGATTATGGGCATACTTCGGGTGCCACATTACCCATTATCCCAGCCATTAGGATAGGCCGTAACTTCTTACGGCCTAGGTTTGTGTCTTTTTCTTTTGTGTGTGTGAGAGTTTTTCTTGTGTGTTTCATTGTTTGTTTTTGTTATGTGTGAGCATGCTTTTGAATTGATTAATTTTCTCATGATTTGTCGTGTCGGTTAACCATGTGGACATGGTTTCGTACTAAGTGTGGGGGGAGTTTTATTAATTTGCATGCATGCTCGGGTGTAGTTTGTGTTTTTGTCCTTTGCTTGTCTTGCGTTTTTCCCCATTTGATGTGCTATGATTTTCATGTGAGCATGCGATAGATGATTTATATGCCGATTACTTTATTTCGTTCCTTGGAGTTAAGATGGATGTTTGGTGCTAGAGGTCGGTACATGAATAATTTTGACCCCGTGATTAGTCGTTGTGAAGTAAATTGAGATAATTGCATGTTGCTATGTCACTTTCCGAATAACCTTGTGAGATTTTGAGCCGCATTAGCTTTATTCTTCGTGTGATATCTTTCGTTGTATTTCTCGAGCTTCTTACTTTCCTTGTTCTATGTCATGTGTGCCCGTATGGACTAGAGATAACTAAACCGTGCTTAGATTACTATTTGAGACTTTATGTCATAACTTGCTTGATCTTGAAAGTGATTGGGATAGGATCGATTAGGATAGCCTTTTTAGCCTCTCTTTGTTGCCCGGAGCCCATCGTGGGACACCCTAGTAGCCCCGTTGAGCCTACGTTTAACCTTTTTCTTCTTGTCCTATTTACCGTGAAGGAGGAAGACGAAGGATTCTTTTGGTTGGGGTATGAGCTTGGAGGGTGTTGATTTCGTGCTTATTGTGATTTTTGCTTTTGTAATAAATTCGAGACATGTTATAAGTCTCAAAAAAAAAAAAAATAGAAAAAGAAAAATGAGACAAGTTATAAGTCTCCAAAAAAAATAGAAAATTGAGACATGTTTTAGTCTCCAAAAAAAAAAAAGTATATTAGTAGTAGAAACTAAATTGTTCGATCGTTTGCTTGGGTTGACATGTGATTTGATGTTGTTCATTTGATTGGTGGAGGTTTCGAAGTTGTGGTATAGTTGTCGGATGTTTGGTGTGGTAGAGACACGTGATTGCACAAGATTAGTCCACTTTATCCCAAATAATCCCGAATACCCTTAGCCGAGCCCCGTTACACCCGAATTATCGACCTCCCTTGATTCTTGAGATGGCATACTTTGATTAGTGGAGAATACGATTTGAGTACGTGTTTAGTTGATGTTCTTAGGTGCACATGACATTATTTGAAGCTCATCCTTTGTTCCATTTGTGCTTATTTTCTTTCTTGAGTGCACAAGTTATTCATTGTTTGTATCTTTCACTTGTGTACGATTTTGAGTGGAGCCCCTTCTCGAGAGTAAAAGAATAGAGTGAATCTTAGCGAGGGAAGGTGAGTGGTGACTTGTGAGGACTCTCTTTTGATCTTTGTAGCTTCTAGTCATTTCGGGTCAAGTTTATGCTTGTTTACTTTTTCCGTACGCACCGGGGGTTTATTCGTAACTTTTGAGGGATTGAATATTTGAATGGCATATTGTTTGATTCGTGTTGTGCTCTCGTGATCATTTGCTTGAGGACAAGCAAGAAACTAAGTGTGGGGGAGTTGATGTGTGTGATTTTGTGTGTTTTTCGTATGTCGTTTTGAGTCGTTGTTTCTTGTTTTGTGTCGTATTTAGCGTATCTCTCTTGGCTTGGTGCGTTTGATGTGTTGGTGTAGTGTGCAGGGAACATTTGGTGCTATTGTCGACTTTTGGAAGTAATTTGGAGTAGACGAGCCGAGTAGACGACACGACGAGCCACGGGAGCTGCCTTTCCAGGCAAGCGGCCGCTACCCCACCCAAGCGGCCGCGCCGGTGCTCCAGCAGATTGGCTCGGGAAGGAGAGCAGGCGGCCGCTACCCTACCCAAGCGGCCGCGCCGCTGTGCAGTTGAAGGATTCTGGATATTGGGGCAAGCGGCCGCTTGACCCCCCAAGCGACCGCTTGGCCCCCGTTTTTCTGAGTGTTGACTTTCTGTTTGACCGTCGACTTTTGTACTTGAATAGGGGTTTACCTTATTTCGAACACACTTTTCATTCTGATTTTTATTCCCGCACGTGGAGAGACCTAGAACTCGGTTCCCGAGAGATTGCTAGACTTTGTCTTTTCTTGTTCTTCGACGTTTGGCAAAAATCGGGGTTAGCTTCCGATAGGTGCTTGGATTCAATAATTAATCGTAGTAAGTTCTTTCATAGTTTGTTTTCTTTTAATTGCTTGCTTTTAATTTCGTATGCTTGTTAGTTTATTCAATCCTTTTATTCTTTCAAATCTCGTCATGAACTTCACAAATTCTAGATTGAATCGCTTTTCAACTAATAGTATGAGTAGCTAAATATTTTGATTAGGGTTAGGGGATTCGATTTTCGGTAGTAAAGGTTTAGTGTGATCTCGCTCTCTAGGTGTTTGATAAAAAGCATTTTGATTATTAAGTGGAATTGATCAAACCATAATCGAGCCAACCGGAAACGGGCGTTCCCTTATGACTTTTGCAAACTCAAATTAAACTTCGAAATCGAGAATTGAATTCCCGACCCCTAATCCTTGCCCTTATCATTTCACTTACTCGAATTTTATTTTTGCTCTCTCGTTTATTCATTGCTATTTATTTAGTTTAAAACAAAACCAAAAACAATTCATGCATTATGCTATTTCTATTTCTCTTTCTCGTTGCAAACAATTAAACAAAAATACGTGCCGATAGTAGTGTTCCTCGAGACCGACTCGGGCGAATTGTTTTGACAATTAGTTCGGTTAAATTTAATTGATTTTGACGCTACGAAAACGACTTATCAAATATCAAATTCCGCGTCTGCCATTTTTGCAATAAGCTCGAGCACCAAACGAATCTAGGCAACTTCGAGCTCTGATATCACTTGTGATTTTGGTGCCAAGAATAGATTACTCCCCAAGAGCTCCTAGCATGAATTTAACGTAACATGTAAGTCTTCAATTCAGACGAGCCTATATAAGAAACACAGCATGCAAAGACGAGGCGCAGCCAAAATGAACAACAGCTTACAAATGTTTAGTAGCAATGACAAAAAAAATCGCTACTCTTGAACAGAACTTTCAAGAATATAGCGCGACCATCTACCATACTCATTAAATTACAACAGTTTATAAATCCAGATCAAGAAATCTCTATCTTTCTCTCTAAATTATAGTTTTCTTTAACAAGTAAAACCTTCTCCAAAGTTGGAGAATATAGGCAATTGTCTCTATAGCTCAGTCATTCTCTTTATTTGCAGGACGACTGTCGATGCTACCACTTTCTCTCAGACAAAGAGATGAGCTGCAATTTTTTAAAAGAAGCAACGTAAAAATCACATGAAAGTATACGATTATCCAGCAAGAATAGGTGATACATAATGCGTAGATGAAGCAATTTGAATCCAATAAAATACGCCGTAGACTCCACCATATACCATCATAAAATCTACCACCAAGTTTAAGAAAAGGCCACACGCCTTACAAAAATTCAAAATGAGGTAATTAGATTCAAGACACTCGATCCCACCTACAATTAGGATTCAGAACTCTTACATTCTGCAGCTTTGTGTGCAATTCACTAAAGGTAGGAAGTCTATCCTCTGACTTATGATCACCAAAAAATGACAAGCTGCACTTAATTTCCTCTGGCTTATGATCACCAGTTTTCCCACCTCCCATCTTTTTACCCGTCTCAAGAGAGTCACCAGCTTCTGATTAGCTCATAGCCTGTCTCTTCTGCCTTAAGGAGTTGACCAAACAAGTGAGTGAGATAAGAAAGAATAAAATAAGAGAAAGTTATATGCTGCATTAGGGGAAGATAAATCGATCCCAAAAGTAATTTATTGATTAATAAATATCATTTTTATTTGAGAATTATTAGTAAGAACTTGGGTATTTTGATTCCTGTTGGTAGCGATCCTGATTTAGGCCATTTTTATTTATTTTAATGAATAAAGACATCATGAACTCATTCAAACTATCTAAGACGTATATATATCGATACTCACTCCAACAACAGTATTTTCAAAGAAAAAAAATCAGAGGCATTGCCTTCAATCTATTTATTCAATGCAAAAAAACTGATAAAAAAACCAGCTGAGAGTATAGTTTTCTTACTACTGGTGAAAAAATGTGCCTAGTCTGATTACACAAATTAACTGGAATAATTAACCATGTCAGCGCGATGGTACAAAACACCAAGTTCAACATTCTTGCTCTGTGGTTCCATTTTTCCCAAAAAGCTATCCATATCCTCCTTATTCGATAAATCTATTCGAACTCGAAGGCCTTCATTCCCCTGACTCTCTTGTTCCTCCAATATATTAATGACTGAAATAGCACAAGACTCACTGCAGTGTGCCACGTGAATATGTCGGAGTGTTGGTATTTCTCCGATACCCAATGGGATCTCTTCCAGCTCGTATAAACCATGGAGATGAAGCTTCTCTAGGACAGGGAAATGGATGTTGTCTGCATTCAAGTGGACAAGGCTACTGCAGTAGTAGATTCTCAGATATTTCAACCCAAGGAATTGCCCCTCGATCAGATTCCACTCGGACCCAACAACAGATTTATAGAGCAGTTTGAGCACTTGAAGATTAGGCAAAGAACCAATCACTGCCAAATCTTCCGAACCAAGCTCACAATTTTTCAAACTCAATTTCTGAAGCCTACTAGGAAGTTTTAGGTTCCGCAGTAACTCATCTCGATTTGGAGGCCTTAAAACACGTTAGGAATTCGTTTGCAGAGATCCTCTAACAACCTAAGGTCTACTACTGTCTTAAGTGTTTGCAGGTTCCGTAGAACCAATCCATCTTGTAGTAGGCCACTCCGTGGACAATGAAGATAGATTTTTTCTAAATCCAAATGCCTAAGTTGTGGCATCTCCCAGATTTTTGATGGAGCAACAAATGTGACTCTTGGACCAATTAATGTCTGTAAGCTCCACAACAGGAATATAGACGAAAACAGCTCGCTCGTCTGAATTTCTTTGATAGAAAGGTGTCTCATGTTAACATGTCTAGAAATGATTTCTCTTTCATAACTATCGATATCAGACAACACTCTCAACAATCTAAAGTCAAATATACCCATCCAACCCTTCCCGCAGATAATTGAACGAGCAAGTGTCGCATTCTTCAAAGTGTGAAAGTCTTCGGACCGATAAACATTCAATGCGAGACGACGAACCCTAGTAATGTCTCCTGGAATGTTTGCAGGAGTATTGCTAACATGTAGAAAGTTCTCTTTATTAGCTATTCTCAAGCATACGTCCCTTAAGATATCGTGAAGGTTGCAAGCTTTTAAGTTCCCAGTCACACCCCACTGCCTGGGTATGATAAGATTTCTCCCGACGAGGTCCATTATGTAACTCTTGGAAATCTCTTCCAGGCTCTCAGTTTCATTTTGCTTTATAAATCCCTCGGCAACCCAAAGCTTTATGAGTCGGGATACGCAAATCTCATGGTCTTCCGGAAAAACTCCCAAATATAGAAAGCACGGCTTTAGATGAGCAGGAAGATGAGTGTAACTCAAAGATAATATATTAAAGCTATGCTCACCATCTTCCGAATTCACAATCTAGTTTATATCCTCTGAAACATTCTCCCAGTATTCCTGTGTCAGGGGTGACTTCCCAAGAAGTCCCCCAATCACAGAAATTGATAGAGGAAGTCCTTTGCATTTTTTCGCAATCTTTTTTCCGATTTTCTCTAGCTCTGGAGGAAGTGCTCTTCCTTGCTGACCACATGCCTTTTCATGGAATAATTTCCAACTCTTTTCCCCGTCTAGAAGATTCATAGATAGGCAAGATGAGCCAAAATATATAGCCATATTGGATAACCTGGTCGTTATAACAATACGGCTTCCCTTATTGTTTTCTGGAAAGTAAAACATAATCTTTTCCCAAGCTTCCACACTCCATACGTCATCCAATATAATCAACTATCTAAAACCTGACAAAATCTTATGCAGGTGTTCACCTATTTCATCATCTTTGGCGTTTGTACCATCATAGGTATTCTTTTCACAAGATTTCAAAAGTTGTAAAAGAATTGTTTTTGCAGTGTAGGTTTGCGACACTGTAACCCAAGCACGAATATCAAACTTTTGCACAATGGTGGGATTTTCAAAAGTATTTCTAGCGAGTGTAGTCTTACCGATGCCGCCCATGCCGTTGACAGGAATGATTTGTCGACTGGATTCGTGTCCAACGAGCATCTCCATAAGATGGATCAACTCGTCATCAAATCCGATCATAGTAGTCTTTGTGGTCGGCATCAAGTGTGTAGATGGTTTCACATCGCTGGATCCAACATTCTCTTGAACCTTGCTAACCTCTTCCTCCAGCTCATCATTGGAAATCGAGTATGTGGGCTTGAATTCTCTTTCTTGTTTAAATATCGTAACCTTTTTTTCTATGCAATCCATCTCTTCAATTAGTGTCTGTAAATCGAGCAATGAGATAGCAGCTGCTTTTCCATGAATTTGATCGACAACATGTGATTCGATCACATCTTCAGCTTGACATGCTGCTGATGCAATTTGGCTCCGATCAGTTTCTGCCTCTCCTCGAGAATTAAGCTCTACGAAATCCAGCAAGAAACAGATTTTCTCGGAAAGAGACTCAATCTGCTTGTTCTCAAATGCAAACGAAAGGCGAGGATGGTTCTTTATCTGCTCCATTATATTTATTAGGGAAACAAGCGACGCATAAGCTGCCATCTTAACTAAACAAAAAGAAGCAGCTGATGTTAAGATATGTTTTGCTAAATATGAAAACTGCTGAGATGGACTTTTGGGATGAAGCTGAAGATGGACTCTTCTGAGATGGTTGACTTTTGGGATGAAGCTGAAGATGGAACTCTTCTAATATGTCCATTTTTAATCAACAAGTGGCTCTATAGATTTTACTTCTGTCCATAGCTCATAATTAATGGTGTCCCATATTTGAGAATTGAGACGATCACCGATTGAGCAGACATTGAAGTAGAAGGTAGCAGTAGATATATAATGATGACACCAAGCCCCGACATGAAGGCTCTGAACGCCCAGTCGATATGTCTCTCAGTCAGATGTCGTGCTTTGTGGGGCAAAAAGCGACAACTTGATATTATACAATTTGGGCAGCTTCTCTGATCAGTCCACCTTTCGAATCGAGTCAATCCGACTATTCGAGGGTGAGCTGTTCGATTTCTTCGAACTACAATATACAAAGAATGCCATGTCATTCTTAAGTATGTTCCCTGAGAAGGGCATCAAAGGCATCATCACTTTCAGTACTTACTCTAAAACATTCTTGCGAAAGTAACAGCGTCTTACCGTAAGTCAAGAACCACATCTGCAGGTTCACCTGTCAAAGAGCTCCTAGCATGAACTTAATGTATCATGTAGGTCTTAAATTCAGATGAGCCTATATAAGAAACACAGCATGCAAAGACGAGGCGCAGCCAAATGAACAACAGCTTACAAATATTTTATAGCATCGACAAAGAAAAATCGCTACTCTTGAACAGAACTTTCAAGAATATAGCGCGACCATCTGCCATACTCGTTAAATTACAACAGTTTATAAATCCAGATCAAGAAACCTCTCTCTTTCTCTCTAAATTATAGTTTTCTTTAACAAGTAAAACCTTCTCCAAAGTTGGAAAATATAGACAATTGCCTCTCTAGCTCAGTCATTCTCTATATTTGCAGGACGACAGTCGATGCTACCACTTGCTCTCAGACAAAGAGA
Source organism: Euphrasia confusa (assembly GCA_954870475.1). NCBI lineage: Eukaryota > Viridiplantae > Streptophyta > Magnoliopsida > Lamiales > Orobanchaceae > Euphrasia > Euphrasia confusa. The sequence continues at coordinate 36,452,446 of OX940960.1, forward strand.
TGAGCTGCAATTTTTCAAAAAAAGCAATGTAAGAATTACACAAAAGTATATTATCCAGTAAGGATAGGTGATATATAATGCGTAGGTGAAGCAATTTGAATCCAAGAAAATAGGCCGTCGACTTCACCATATACCATCACAAAGCCACATCATAATAACAAAATCTACCACCAAATTTAACCTAGTTACAAAAATTTCCCTCTTGATGTTCATACTTACCTAACAAAGGATCCAATATGAGAAGAAAATAATCAAGAAAGCATTTGTAACTTTTTTAAGTCAGCTGGGTTTTTTCTCTTTCCTTTTTTGTAAATAAGGCTAAATCAGTAGTTTGTTTGATTTGCAATTAACCCTTAGGACTAATATAGGAACATTTAAAGAGAAAGAACAAAGATTGTAAAGATTTTGCACCGTGTGCTACAATCCTCTCTCCTTATTTGAGAAAATGTCGCACGCCTAACAAAAATACAAAACGAAGTAATTAGATTCAAGACACTCCCACCTACAATTAGGATTTAGGACTCGTACATTCTGCAGCTTTGTGTGCAATTCACTAAAGGTAGGAAGTCTTTTGTCAATCAACAAAAATTGACAATCATATCTTTCAAAGTTACAATACCCCCGGTGAAATTTGTTTCTTTTTAAAAAACGCACTTTTTGAAGGGGGTATGTTGTAAATCAATCCAAAATGCACGGTTATTCAAAATTTTGAAACATTTACTGGACCTTTTAGTTTTTACGCAATTAAGCTTAACCGGAAAGTTAGTATTTGTAATTTATCTAAAAGAAAGTACAATTGGTAAAAAAATCTGAGTCAAAAAAATGACTTCGAAAGAGAAACAAGGGAGAGCACCATATATGTTAATCAGCCAAATCACTTGATCAGAATTAATAAATCCATGAAATTGAAGCCGAGGTAAAACCGGCAGTAGTGATACGATTAAAGATTATATATAAAGCTGAAACCATATATGCAAAAGCAAATGCACCCGCCACCAGAAAAAAAAGTTGAGATATTTTTGTTCACCAACCTGTTTAGCAACTTGTGTCAACCATCTATTGTCCAGGGCCGACTCCAGTGACAAGCTGCACTTAATTTCCTCTGGCTTATGATCACCAGTTTTCCCATCTCCCATCTTTTTACCCGTCACAAGAGAGTCACCAGCTTCTGATTTGGTCATAGCCTGTCTCTTCTGCCTTCTTTGATACGTAAATTTGAAATCTCTTTCCCTCACGGGGTGTACTGAAAGCCCATTATCAACTTTGGGAGAATTCAACTCCAAACTGGCCAACGGCCCTTCAAGCTTCTGAACATCCATTTCCCCATTACCCTCAGGCACTGCCTTCTTGTCACTAACTTCTACAAGATTTCTTTCATTGTCAGAAGGATTGGCATCAGAACGGGGCCCATCTTTAGAAAGTTGTGAATTCTTTTCAGCCATGGGTATAGTGGTCTTTCTATGCCTCATGGCCCTCTTCCTCTTCATAGGAAACGAATCGAACCTGCCGAGCTTGATATCCTCCAAAGATTTATTCTCGGGCTCTTCTTTACTTCCCTTCTCTTTATCTTCCACAAGAACATCTTTTTTCTCCAGGAGACTCAAGTCATGATTCAAAGGGTTCCGATCACATGCGCGTATCCTCTGTGTGCACCCATTTCTGTAAAGACCATTCTCTTTGCTTCTCAATATTATGGATGGTAACGTGCAGACCATCTTGTTACAGCAATTTCTATATCCGTTTAACTGACTCGGATACGGTACAGGTACTGAAGACTGATACGAGTACATATTATTCACATCCATTTGTGGTGTTTCAAAAATGGCTTCGTTCGAATTCTTATTCTTTATTACCCTTTCGAGCTCGGCTTGCACTTGTTGCAACTCTCCTCTGAGATCACTCACGATGTCTTCGGCTTCTTGAAGTTGAGCTTCAAGCTCGTCAATTTTTTTCTGCTGATTAAGTGCTGTTGCTTGGGATTCAATAATCTGTAGAGTTGACCAAACAAGTGAGTGAAATTAGAAAGAATAAAATAAGAGGAAGTTATATGATGCGTTAGGGGAAGATGAATCGACCCCGAAAGGAATTTATTGATTAATAGTATCATTTTTATTTGATACTTATTAGTAAGAACTTGGGTATTTTGATTCCTGTTGATTTGAGGGAAAACGAATATATAGCAAGATTTCCACGCAATAACAGAAATAAATCCAATAAACGAACAAATGGACAACACATGTGTATCATTTTTTCCCATGTCATGCCAATAGAGAATGTAATAAATTCCGCAAAAGGAACAAATGCTAGCATGTCCGTGGCCGAGAATAACAGAAGACATTTGTCAACTTTAGCACATAATATCATTTTGAGATTTCATTTCATCGACGGTTCTAGTTAGATTGCATTAATAAATAAAAATGTTCATAACAACATAAATGAATGATATGAGTCATATGACCATGTTCCCATTTGACTGAATTTATGCATCGACTTATTAAAAGGGCAATAGAACAATTAATACACTGTTGCAGGGATACTGGGATCTTAGTATCTAACTGTAAAGTACTCATCTAGTCATCCCAATTAATACAAGAAAGCGGGAAAAAAACTTTAGAATTTGCACTCATTTCAGGAAAAGATCTCATTTTCGGTAAAAGTTCATCAAGAAACCCATATGTCAGTCAAAACATTAACATCCAAAATTTTCCACAAACAACAATCAACTACAAGATTACATAAGAGCCAAGAGTAAGAACCCTTAACTTAGCATTATAAAACCACCGACATAAATATAAAGTATAAACCACAAATAGACATAAAGAAAATCTTTAATTTGAAGGAAAACCAGATATTTTAATACTATTTCCCCACAGTAAACTAATCATGGAAAAAACGAACCAATGTAAAACTGTATATAGATACATTAAAAAAATCCATGCCATGTCACTGATGAATTGATACGTTTCCATAAGAAGTGCACATGCTAGCAGTTTGCTGCTAAAAAGGTGATAGACATTCGTAAATTTTGTCATGTAATGTGATTGTTAGCCTTGTTGTATCATATCAACAACCATATAATTTCACGTTGGGTTGTTTATCAAAACCATATAATCCACATGGATTGTTATAGTCAAATTGAATTGATAGGTAAATGTTTCATGGCAAACGTAAACAAGGAAATAGAGCAAAAAAACGAGGTGTAAATCTTAACAAGAACGAAAAGGCCTCATCATGATCAATAACTAGGAGGAAACCACACTCATTAAGGCAAAGTCGCCATTTTTCACTAAATTCTAATCAATGAAAAAATTGTCGCCACGCGTCATTATTATAACAAACATCGACCACACAAGAATCAAGGGTAATAAAAACCCTCAACTTCGTATACTAAAATCATCAACATAAATACAACCCACGCAAAGACATCAGCAGATAGTTTAGATTCGAAAACAGACCCAACAAAACCCTGTCACTGTCTCACACCAAAACTCCAAACAGAACAGAGACAACCATTCCTTAACTAATGTTCCATTTCCAATCTAAACCTAAAGATCAGATTATTTCACCTGAGACTCCATCATATGCTTAAGACGTTCTAGAAGTCTCACGCCCTCGTCTCTCGTGGCCTCCAGCTCGTACTTACACCGCGCGGACTTCCTGTCTGACTCCATAACCCTAGCCCCTGCCTCTCGAGATATGCCCAAGAGTATTTCGGCATAAGCCATCTTCAACCCCTTCAATTTCTGCACACCAGAAAATTGCAGTTCAATATATTACACTGCCGACAACACAAGCCGGCTAATTGAGTATATACAAACCGAAGAAAAACTGAGAAATCACAGAGAATTTGAAGTTCAAGATAACATTTTTATTCTCCTGAAAAACACAAAGATCGATTTAAGGCATATCTTAATCATCCAACGGAGCTAGAAAAATAAAACGAGATCAAAATCAAAACCCACAAATAATCAATGCAGCAACATAAGAAACAAAAGCGAGAAACAAGTTAGGTAGTTGGTGGGTGACGAAATGAAGAAGCGTTCCGCCGCCGCGACTCATCGGACCACGACGGCCGGAAGCTTCCCAAACGGCGAAGGAACTCACCTCGTCGGCGTCCATTGCTTTGGATTTTCCTTAAAAGAATCGAACCTCTCCGGTTCTCTGTTTTCGAGGTTTTTAAGACCGAGAGAGTTATTTTCGTTTGTTTTGTTCTGCTCGGCAGGGGCAGTCTGTTATGAACTGAAAAGGTACGGGTGATAAGAGTACTAAAATGCCCCTGAAACAGAATTATATTTACGGAAAAGCCAGCCAAGTCGAGACTGGAGGGTCCCAGCCTGCCTGAGCCTGCTGGCGTGGCGATCGCTAAATGGAACGCGTGGCTCAGGGGCGATTTTGGTGAGGTAAGTTTTTCCTCTTGTAGCCGTGTAGGGTTAAAATAAATAGATTATGGTGATTTTATGAAATCGGAATTTTTTTATAAATTAGATTTCGCAAATATGATTATAGAAAAGGTATTTTTATAATTATGATAAAGTTTGGGGATATAAATAAAATCTGAGCTTTTGGATTTAATAAATTTGAGGCCCAACATAATTGTTTTGAAAATATAGTGATATTATTGTTGATTTTCTGGTCAAACATAATTAAAAATATATGTATAATTTATTTATACATATGTAATTTAAAGTAAATTCTCATATTATTCAATGAGCTTATATCACAAATGGTTCTAATCTTTATAGCCGAGTACATTAGTAGTTCTTTTATTTTTTTAAATTTTCAATTTTGGTCATTTTGCTTCAAAATTTTGCCATGACAACTTATGTGGCACCTAGTCATCATGATCATGTCACAACCTTTAACATATACACGCCACGTCATATTTTTTAAAACCAAAAATTAAAAAATATCACCGGAAGAAGAGGAATCGGTCTTACAGCCTCACAAAAAGACTATCAATAACCCCATTAATTAATATAACATCAAAATAAAAATTAATTAATTCAAATATTAATTAATTAATACTCATTTTGTCTCAAAAACCTTTGCTTGCTTTTTTTCATTCCTTTCCAAATTTGCGCATTCATAAATTGAATTATTTTTGTACATTTTATTCTTTCAAAAAAACATTTATTTACATTAATAATATTTTTTTTCACCTAACTTAATAATTAGATAATTTAAATTATTTTATAATTAAATTATAAGAGTACTTACTAGATAATTAATTATCTAGTAATCAACAAAATAATTAATTGTTTTCATGTTAAACAATTATTCAAGATAAAAAAAAATGTATTTGAATTAATAAATTTTTGAAACAAAATGAGTATTAATTTGTATGTAAATTAATTAATATTTATTTTGATGTTTTATGATCAATATTTTTAACTTTTAAGAATCTAACATAAAAAATATTTTAAAATAAAAAATATTGTTTATCTTTAAAATTAATTACTAGATATATTTTTAATAATTTATTATTTTGTTGAATAAATTTTCAATTTTTTTTTTCATATATAATAATAATATAATTGGTTTTTATTCGAAAATAGATATTTAAAAAGACTAAAATTTTCAGAGCAAAAGGACTAAAATTGAAAATTTTAAAAACAAAAGGACTACTAATGGATTCGGCTGTAAGATAAGGATCATTTGTGATATTAACTCATTATTCAATCATAGTATTTTTTTATTTGTACTTGCAATTTTGTTTCTCATTTCATTCGATCAGATTTAATTGTTTAATTTGTATTTAGTGAATTTTGTTTCATTTCGAAAGTGTCACTAAATTGTACTAAATTTTGTAGTATCAATCATTTAAAATCATTACTAAATTTTGTTTCATTTTGAATTTGATTTGTATGGAGAATTCTTGGTTAGGCTCAATAAACTACATGTCTTTATACTTAAAGAACAAATTCGAAGATTGAATGAATTCTATATCGAAATAAAAAAAATGATATCCATTGAATCAATATTGCAACAACGAGGTAACAACGAGACTTCCAACTAAAATTGCCATAAAAATACATTGTCTAAGAGATGTTACAGTGATATGTTGTGAGGATTAACATATGGCTATTAATGATTCAAATGAAATCACCTATGTAAGAGAGAAGTGGGGCCGCTTCGAAGAGAATATAGTCAGACATATTCTTAAACACTTTTACAGAACCAGACGGATGTTCAGGGCCAAAACGAACATAACTATGAGAACTGAGAGTTGTTAGAAAGAACTTGAGTGGAGTATACTATTGTTTACACAAATGGTGAATAGTTCAAAGACATCGTGTCTACTATTTAACTAGTATAATAAGTATGCTTTCACAAGGAAAGATTCAAAGGGTAACACCTACCTATTCTATGAACGTTTCTAACGTTGAGTTATATCACCAAACTTCTTTATGGTGTATGTATAATTTTCATTCATGTGAGATATTGTTGAAAAATAAGCGTCTCGTAGAGAGCTTCGATTTAATATCTCATATGCTCAATTTCTAGTAGTATGAATGAGAAATTAATTTTCAATGATGTAAATAATTGGAAGAGTATTCCAAAAGGATTTATGTTCTAAGAGGAAAAAATAAAAATATGCAAAGTGTAAATATATGGGAGTACCCGATTATACATATTTTTTGCTATTATTTTATTTTTCTAAGTAATGAAGTATTTGTCAATTATTGATAAAATATTTTAATAATAATAATATGATATTATTATTATAATCATAAGTTACCTTTTGAATTTTAAATAATGAAATAATGGTGTTTAAGTGGCCATTAGTGAGGTGGTATGAATGGTGAGACGTTACATTTTGTGTAGTCAAATCGTCCACATTCAACGAACTCTCGTCTCCAACAACTCTATATAAGTGCAATCGATTTTGCATACAAAACACGATTTGAAAGGTCGAGAATACTCGAAGAGAAACAAGAAAGAATGAAATTGTTTGAAAAATATATAGACGCATTGCGAACAATCACTCTCGTCTTTCTTTTGTTTATCCTATTTCTTTGACCCTCCGGTGATATTTTTCAGACAACATCTCAGTTCTCCGTAAACATATGTTTGTTTAATAATCGTTATATCCTGGGAAACAATCGTACCCGTAGATGACGAATTTATTTTAAAGAAATCGTGTTGAACACGAGCCTCGATTTATTCGAATTTTATTTTCTTTCATCTTCCTCTAATGGATACACAACACCCCAATTACAAAAAGATACTACACAAACTTGTTTGAATATAATCAGAGCCTAAAAATTTGTGTTTAAACTCGTTAGATCGACAACTGAATCGAGCATAAATATACAAGTATGACCATTAATCTGAGACGAGAAAATATTATTTATTAGACTACTTAGAATGTGGATGTTGAAAAATAAAGAAAGAGACCATTTTTTACTGGTGGAGAAGAAAGAAAAGGAACATGTAGGCCAGAAATTCCATCGGAATTATATCGATCCTTCTCGATTTGATCAATCTCGACCTCAAAGATTCCACTGAAAAGATCATCGCGGAATATATTTGGATCGGTGAATCCGGTATGGACATTAGGAGCAAAGCAAGGACACTCTCTGGACCAGTTAGTGATGCTTCGAAGCTTAATTCCTAAATGGAACTTCAATGGTTCGAGCACAAGCCAAGCTCCTGGAGAAGATAGTGAAGTCATCCTATACCCGCAAGCAATTTTCAAAGATCCATCCAGGAGGGGAAACAACATCTTGGTCATTTGTGATGCGTACACACCAGCTGGTGAGCCGATTCCGACGAACAAGAGGCATAATGCAACCAAGATTTCAGTCATCTGGATGTCGCGACTGAAGTACCATGGTATGGAATTGAGCAAGAATACACTATGTTACAAAAGGGAGTGAAGTGGCCCATTGGATGGCTCATAGGAGGTTTTCCAGGACCTCAGGGCCCATACTATTGACATGGTATCAGAGCAGGCCCAACACGATGTGGGGCCCCGATCGATGAAATTTTCGGCCACGAGTAATTCTGATGGAATTTTCGACTTACTCGTGAGGTGGAGTGTTAGAGTATCCCACATCGGTTGGATAAAGATCCTTGAACTCAAATATAAGTTGGACAACTTTATCACCTTAACAAGGTCCTTTAAGAGTGAGATCCTCTCCTCACCAAAAATTGCCTAATATTTTCTAATAAGCAAATCATGGCCTTTAATTAAATATAAAGGGTCAAAATCTTATTTAATTTCACATCTTTATAATTAAATTCCTTAATTATACTAAAAAATGATTTACGTAGTTATTTTAATTTTTAATTAAAAAAATAATATTAATAAATTTCGTATTTGAACTAATAAAAAAAAAATTGATTTAAAAATAAAATTATTAAATATCTTGTTTAAACTTATGAAAAAAGTATTTTTAAATTTTTAATTAAAAAAATTACATTAATAAATATCTTGAACTTATAAAAAAATTTGATAAAAAATATTTAACTTGTAATTTTTAAATTTTGATTTTAATTACAATATGTAATGTTACAATTTATTCTTATATCAAATTAATATTAAATTATTTTATACATTAGTATGTTAATATTGTTCATCTCAATATTTTGATTTAAAAAATAAAGTGGAAAGTTCAATATTTTTATAATTTTTTTTATATATTTTCAACAATATTTATTACTGTGATGTTTTTTTTTATTAAAAAATAAAATTAAAACTATATATATATATATATTTATTCATTTATTTATTTATTTGTGTGTGCGTACTGTAGAGACCAGTTTTTAATAACATTGATCAAGTTATATTAAGGACTGAAATTAGATCTTGACCCTTAATATTTAATTAAAAGCATGATTAGCTCATTAGGAAACATTAGACAATTTTTTGTGAGGAGAGGACCGCAATTCGTCTTTTAAGGTGTTAAGTGCAATTTGCGTTTTTTTATTTTATTTTATGTGGATTTTAATAGAATATGATTAAATAAATTGATTAATATATACGAAAAATGCACGAAATATTATAACTAAATATATTTAAAAATGTTTTATAATTTTATAGTCAAACATACTTAAATTTTGATGATAATAAAAGCATACATTTTGATGAAAAATATTCAAATATACATTTAAGTAATATTAAAAACATTAATAATATAAAATAAAAGTGCATGAAATTGAGAGGTGAAATGAACTAGAACGTGCTCCGGGATGATAAATGAAAACAATATTCAATCAAATTAAAGTTAATAATTACAATTAATAAATAAATTAATTAATCAAACTTACTTAGGTTGTAGAGCGTCTCGGTAGTATTTGTGGATACCAGAAACACACTATTGGTTCTCTTTCTTATGTATATGTGGTATCCCCTACCACCAACCGGGTAAATATATATTTTATAAAAACCATCAATTAGTTATTTTTAATTTAAAATTATTTTTTATAACCGTTTTTTTTTTTTTGGTGGAGGTTGGCTCGAAATGTTTTGCTTCTTTTCGTTTTTGTCGGACCGGCTACCATTCTGGGAGTCTATTTCCCGCTTCATCGATCTTTCGGTGCAAGCACCACGATAGAGTGGATTATGTGCTTACTGCTTAGCCATGCTTGTGAGTTATTTTGGGCCGATGGTTAGGTGAGTACATACTAAATACTTTAACATAACAAAATAAATCTTTTTTACATGTAATTAGAAAACAATTTTTTACACTAACATAAAAAAATTATACCAAATTATTAGTAAATACCTTGATGAAATGATTTTAAAAGATATGGGCTATATGCTGATTTTATTCTTTTAATCTCTCTCTCTTCGAGACTTCAATTTTCCTTTTCTACGAATTAAAATTTTAATATGAAATTTAAATTTGACGATTTAATCTTTTCGTTCAACCTCTCCAAATAATAATAATAAATGAGTTGTAGGTAAGTTCGTAATTTTTTAAATTTGAAAAATAAAATTTTATTAGTTAGCGAGAAGCGGGAAAAAGAGAGGAATAGAGGTCACGTTGCACTTCATTAATTTTGCAACTTTTAGTGAACACCTTATTTCAAATCCAAAGAGAAAAATAAAATCAAATGCGATTCTTGTAAAGATCAAGCCAATTATTTGAAAACAAATTATTTTTATAAAAGATAAAAAAAAAAAACAATTCAAAAACAAAAACAAAAACAATACTAGTAGTATTTAAAATTTAACATACCTCTGTTTATTCATAATTTTTTTAACATTAAAATCAGAGTTATGGTCAAAGAACAAGAACAAAAGCAACATAAATAAGTGATTTTTACCATAATAATTTTATACCAATAAAAAAAATCTGGTTAATGAACAATAGTATAATAAATTATAGTATTATCTTGATTAAGAATATTTATATTTTTACCTATATTAAATTAAATAGATCTTTAACTATATGTTAATTAATATTTTTCTATTGAACTATACCATCAAGATTCTTATTTATTCAATGATTGAAGAAAAAAAGGTAGCCTTTGTAGACTAATGGAACCGTTAGTTGACCGGTCACAACCATTGGAAAAAATATAGACAAGTGAATCCAATTCCCATCTTTATATAATTACAAATAGGTACATGCTTCCGCATGTTGTAGCTCTAATTTCTGCACCAAAAATTCAAAAAATAAAATAAAAGGTATATAAAATATTTAATTCATTAGATTATATAGTTTTATACGGTAGAGAAACGTATTTTCAAGGAAATACAAAAAATATGATTTTATTTTATAATAAAAATACAAAATAATTATACTGTATTTATTTTTATGAGTGTATTTATAAAATGATTCGACAATTGACAAATTGACACCGGTCGTCCCAAAACTTCCCCAATTGAATCAGCTTCCCAAACACGGCCTTGGCTCTTAAAAGCTCCCCACCTTTCACCCTGCCTCCTCTCTCTGTGCGTCTCCCGCCGCTAATCGCGCCTCTTCAGCCACGCGCCGCCGCCGGGATCACAGTATCGCAGTTTCATTTTCGAGCGACCATTTTTCTGTATAAGGCCCCGTTTCCAGGTTTTTCAACTTGTTATGAAATATAAAACCCGTAATTAGATCAGTGGATTTTCAATGCAATGCCTTGGAGATTTTTTATTTATTTTTCATCCGTTCTCTCATTATTCTTTTGAGTCTAGTTTATGTACCTTACAAAAAGGCAAGATTTAATAAATTTTTCTGGTCATTAGAATTTCGATATGCCGGATTTTCTATATATTTTTTTTGTTTATTATTTTTTGATTCTGAGAGTCTAATCTCTTCATAAATTTGGATAAGTAGTTCATGGGGAGAGCCGGAGATGAGTGTGAAGTGTTCTGTACCTCATGCATTAGCTGATTGTGCCGAAGGGAACCATTATTTTAGCAATATGTACCTACACAAAAACTTAATTGTGGAGTTCAATTGCTCAAGCAGATAGGTAGAGTAATTTTTGAAAAAAAGTCTTCGACTTTAGTTGTTTGGGATCACCACAGTCGCGAATCTAAAACATCTGGCTTTGTATTCCTATGTATCGACTCCATTTATGTTTTTGTGAACGGTGTTGTTCAGGAAATTTTGTCTATGAAGTTTGTTATTGGGATCTGAAAATCTCAACATTAAGCTTAAGAGATAACCCGTTTTCAGATTGTTTAATTAAATACTGACCATAGCATTGTATCTGACGGTGTAGGTTTTCTGGTGAAGGGGCACAAAAGAACTGTTCTTAGCAAGAATATTCCACGTACCCCCGACTGCGTAATTGGAATGCTGCTATCCCTTTTGCTTAAAAGGCCAAGAACGGACCCAATAGAGATAACCTTTTGGGTCTGAGGGATCGGAGGGATGCGAATTTACAGTGCTGGAGTACACTATAGATGTCATTTTTACTCCAGCGTCTCAAATGGATAATACACGCTCTTCATAAATCAGCATCAATGAACACTAAGAGCTTGGATGGGCTTGATGCAAAGCCCTTGCCCGAGCTATACCTTTCTCAGTCACAGAAACAGCTGTCAGTGAAGTCCAATGATCTCAAAACTAATCATGAAATGTTTGACGGGCCAATGTTAGGTGTACAGGAGATTTCCATTTACATTCACCGATTTCACAATCTCGACTTGTTTCAGCAAGGGTTAGTGTGATATTAATTTAACTCGTGTTTCTTTTTCTCTCTAATTACACTTGCCTGTGATGGTTTTATCCTTATGCTGCTGTGTTTGATTTTTTCAGTTGGTATCAACTCAAGATTACAATAAAGTGGGACAATGGTGATCCTGGTTCCTTCGGGATACCATCAAGAGTTGTACAATACGAAGGTAATCAAGTAATTATAATTATAAATGGTCAAATGGTTGATCCCTTCTTGTGCAATAATTTGTGTGGCAAACTTTTCCGGTCTACCAAGATTTGGGCATAGGAGAAGTAAACCCTGGCGCACTATTGGAAAATTTCCCTTCCAGTGTTTTTTTCTTAACCCTATTTATGGGTCTTTCGGAGATCAACAGACTATTGCTTAGGTTTCTTCATCTTCCACTAAAAACTACTACGTAAATCGGTATGTTAATCTATTAGGACTCGATTCTGACGACTAATATAAACTGTATAAGAAACATAGCCATCTCCACAGTACTTTTTTTTTTTTTTTTTAATTTCATTGTATCCTATATACCTATATAATGACCTGAAACTTGAATTACATAGTTAACTGATCACATGATATTTGGCCAATCTAAAGTCTGGAGGGCTTACATACTTGCTTTATCTGAGCAGCCCCAGATTTGGGTTCTGATGACACATATGGCGTCTGGAGAATTGACGACACAGACCATAGCTTTTCAACACAACCTTTTCGGATTAGATACGCAAGGCAGGATGTACTTTTGGCAATGATGGTTTCTTTTAACTTATCTCTTAGCAAATCTAAGGTAACATTCTCATTAGAATTATGGACATGATGTATATAGAAACTCATCTGTACACATTCCGGGGGAAGAATAAATTGAAAAATATAGAAGCAAGTGGGTCAAATTATGAGTGAAATTTGAAGTTAAAATAAAATTGAAGTTAAAATAAAATTTTGTTTCTGAAAAAAGTGCAGAGTTGATGCACATCTTGGAGTGGTATTAAATTTGAGGTTTGAGGTGGAGCTGATATGGCTATCAAGAAATTATAGCCACACCTAGATCCCTTTTTGATTTTGTTTTTGTTGTAGACACTTATGAAATAACATGCTTGAAAACTCATGTAATTCATAGCCTGTGGTTATGTTGTGAAATTTATCTTGCTATTGAAACTCCAGGGCCCATCCACATCTGCTGTTATTCTGAAGTTCGAGCTCTTGTACAGTCCTGTGTTAGAGAACAGGTCAGCTGGCATTTTTCTAAAGCTGTATTTTTATTATTTTTTGTCAAATTTTATATATTGTACTCAATTCTTCTATCATTTTGCTCTTTACCTGTAATTTTTAAATTAAAAATTTTGTAATATTATTGTACTGTTTTAGGTTAAATCTTAAGGCATGTTTGGATACAAGCCCTGCGGCAGTTCATGAATTCCGGCTTCCCCCCAAAGCACTTTTGGGATTGCATGCATATTGTCCGATTCATTTTGATGTTTTTCATGCTGTATTAGTTGATACAAGTGTACATGTCAGCCTGCTGAAAAGTGGGGTCTACAATTCCTCGCCGAAGGTAGCCAGGTTTGTTTTCTCTTGTTCAAATATTTAAAGGGGCATGGTCATGTCATTTCTTTCTTCTTTTTCTTTTCACGAGTGACGAGACTATAAATCTTCTAACGGACATGGACATGCTTTAACCAAAAACCTAGGAAGTATCTTCTTGTCTGCATGATTTATCTTCTTTATCCCAACATTGCATACTTGTTTGTCACTCTGAAGTCCATATCTTTCATATTCTCTTGCAAGGATTGATGAGTTGTAGAACAAAACTCATGTATTTCAATATATGTATGGTGAAGACCTGACAATCATATAGTCTAAGCAATGATCTAACTCTTACTGCATCTCCTGCTGGTTCTTTTGGGCCAACCTTTATCCTTGTAAAAATTATGTCGATGTAACAATATGCGAATTGTGTTCTTTCAGGGATTCTTGTTCTAATGAAGATGGTATCAATGGAGATCATGATAAATCAGCAAAAGTATGTGTTTTTCTTAGTTTTCTATTGTACTGGCAACTTCATTGCTCTGATAGTTATTCTCATATTTTTAGTCATTATTTGTTTTTCATTCCTTTAAATGTTTCATATTCAAGGGCACATTTGATTTTCTAAGTATAATGTTCTTTGCTAATTTGCCACTGTCTTCAGCAGGCTATGCTTGTAAAATTATTATCAGGTGCCCGTGACATACTTGTGGAAGAGCTACAAAAGATTAGCAAGGGTATTGATCAACCAATTGATATCAAAGATATTACTCCTTATGAATTGTTTGGTTCCGGTCCAAGGTCAGATCAGCCCATAGCTGATGTTGACGTTTCAGGACAAGCTTCAAATGTCCCCCTCAATGTTTTGCAGGTGTGATGGTGATTTTTGTAACTGAGATTCTTCCTAAGCCGCTTTCAAATTATTTTCTTATTTTGTTTACGACTGTAACTTTTATACCCATTGCTTGTTTGTATTCACTTGACAGAAGCCAAATGGGGAAGATGATCTTCATCAAGGTGGTTTTTTCATGTCCGATGATGAAGTTCTCAAGTCATTTGATTTGGTTGGCGATCAAGTCTTTCACTTATGGAGTACATTCTTAAACTTTCACAGGTACGCCTCTCTGTTTTAATTTGTTATGCTAAAAATTCATACATATTTCCTATTATTTGCATTTTACAGCAGAGCACTAGGATATTCTCATTCTTCCTTTTGGGCACGGTGTTTATGAAGTACCAAAGCTGATTTACTTTCTCTCTCAGGGCTAACGTAAAGAAGATCCTTGAATTCCTTCACAATCAGTGGGCCGTTGAACGGAAAGCTGAATGGTCAATCTGGATGGTTCACACTAAGGTTGAGATGCCTCATCAATATATTAGCAGTTTGGTGGATGATGATGTTTCTCTCCGTGGTTCACATGGTAGAGGCCAGTTACGGAAAGTCACCATTGATGTAATTGTGCCATCACTCAGTATTCCATTCATGTCATTTTCAGTTATTATTTATTAGATACAAGGAAATCATTTTCTTTTTTTTTTCGTTTTTTGTTTCGGCTTATGTAGCCTGTACAGACTGCAATTATGCGAGTAGAGCTTCATAGGCGAAGTATTGCACAAATGAGGGTGAGTTTTCTTGCCAAGCCCTGCATTGTTACACTCTCCATTGAATGTTGTTTTTTGAGAACGTAATTCTCTGCTGCAGATGAACAATCGGTCTATTCAAGACTTGCAAATATTTGGAGACCCGTCACGCATTCCTATTGTAGTTGTAGAACGAGTTGTCAACGCACCTATACGCTCAACCAGTGGAAATTCTTACTTCAGCCAACTTGACCATAGAGATACAATTAGCTTGATTGCTGGGGTTGACCCTATTCCCTCAGCCAAGTTATCAAGCACTACTCATAAAAATGGTCGTGTTCTGAAGATTGTTGTTTTTGTCCATGGCTTTCAGGTATGTTCTATTATGTGCATAATATACCTAACTCCAGATTTTTCTCTAGAATGGAATGTGATCTTTCTGCTGATTTATTAGGATATGTGTTGGCGTAACTCGTAAGTATGACCAAACATGCCTTCTAATACTATAACATCAGACATTAGCCTTCTGCAATCTGTTTCGTACTTATCACACTTTTTAATTGTAATGGATCATTATATGTGCAGGGACATCATCTAGATTTAAGGCTCGTCCGGAATCAATGGCTTCTGATAGACCCAAAGGTAGAATTTCTTATGTCGGAAGCCAATGAAGATAAAACATCTGGAGATTTTAGAGAAATGGGACAAAGACTAGCACAAGAAGTTGTATCCTTCGTCAAAAAGAAAATGGATAAGGCATCTAGATCTGGGGTCTTAACAACGATTAAGCTTAGCTTTGTTGGACATTCCATTGGAAATATTATCTTAAGAACTGCGCTTACAGGTTAGGCAATAAAGCTCGAAAAAAGTTCTGCTCTCCTATTAACTTTAGCCTTCTTAATTGTGAAATTTACTCTGCAGATAGCATCATGGAACCTTATTTGAGATACCTGCATACATATCTCTCAGTTTCTGGCCCACATCTCGGTTATCTTTACAGTTCAAACTCTTTATTTAATGGTGGTTTATGGGTCTTGAAAAAGCTCAAGGGAACCCAGTGCATTCATCAGTTAACTTTCACCGATGAACCTGATCTGCAAAATACTTTCTTATACAAACTGTGTAAGGTACACATGATCACTTACATGTACCTGCAATAGAAAGCTTTGTTATTTCCTTATTCTAGGACTAGTGTGAAATTCTTATTTCCTTTTCGTTTCAAACATCAAATAGCTATATCGTTATTTTTGCTAAATTCTCTTTATTATGCTGAATGCTGATTATTTTTCAAACTATTTTTCAGCAAAAGTCGCTGGATCATTTCAAAAATATTGTTCTGTTATCTTCACCCCAGGTACCGTCTACGTCTAGCATCTCCTACTTATCTGCCCTCAATTTATTTGTCAGAATTTACGTCATTTTCTTTCCATTTATTATCAGGATGGATATGTCCCATATCATTCCGCTAGAATCCAAATGTGCCCTGCGGCTTCCAGTGACTACTCGAAAAAGGGCAAAGCTTTTCTAGAGATGCTCAACGAATGCTTGGACCAAATACGAGCACCTTCCTCCGAGCACCGAACTTTCATGCGGTGTGACGTCAATTTTGACGTCTCCTTACAAGGTCGAAACCTCGACACCATAATCGGGCGGGCTGCACATATCGAATTCCTCGAGACAGACAGCTTTGTAAAATTTATAATGTGGTCCTTCCCTGATCTGTTTCATTGATCCCAACACCCACAGTTAATTTTCTCCATCTGAATACAAAACATCCGACCCTCTAGTTTTTTTTTTCACTCGAGGGTCCGCGTGTTGTTGTGTACTTGGGGATGGTGCGGGTGCTAGAGATGTAGATCGTTTATTGTTGTTTCGCTTTGGTGGTGGGATTTCAGATGTATTTTTCTTAAGCACACTTGTTTCTAGATTAGTTTGGAGTTTAAAAACTGTATCATAGACTAGAACATACATACGAGGAGATGGCTAACTTATGTAAAGCATCAATGACATACATACCTACATTATTAATATGAGAAACCACATCTTATGATAATTATAAGGGCCTAATTATTGGTGATAACAAAATGACATTATTTTCGAAGAAGAAAACAAAAGATGGCCATCCCTACAGTTTGAGGATTGGTTATTCCGAGTATCTACGAAATAAAGTCATCTGATTAATTATAGGAGTAGATAGATGCTTGGCTTAAGTACTTTTTACACACTTAATCGGATTTGTTTGTTCTTATTAGTTCACACAGTCACATTTGTTTTTTTCTTAATTGTGTATTGACCTCAACAAATCAGATTTGATTAATCAGTTTTGTTTTGGTCCCCCTGCAATAAATTAATTTGATATCAAAAGTAGTAGGGTTATCACTTATCACTCGCTACAATTATTGTAACAAGCTAATATTTTGTAGTTTCTTAATTTTTTTTGTTTGATTGTTCTTTTTTTTAATAGTGGTGAAAATTTTAACAATTATTGTAACAAGTTGATATTTTTTAGTTTCTTTGTTTGACTGTTCTTCTTTAATCGTGAGAATTTTAACAAGAACAAACACGATTTAAAATTGTGGATCAAAAGTTTCAACTTTCAAAAATGACAACACAATCGCGAGTTTGAATTAACAATTTATTGATCTTAAAAATATCTACAAACTACGAAAATGCAATTTAAATCACAAAAAACAATATATAACAGTTATATACGTATCTCAATCGACATGAACGGAGAGGAAGGACGTAGTATGATGTTATTGACACTAGAGACGATTGAAAATTGTTCTACATGGAATATGATAAATTTTTAATCGTAGTGAAAATCAACACATTACATCATTTAAACCAAATGCTCAATTACGATGATGAAACTACGTGGAATTGGCAACGAATCCAACGATGCTACCTTCTTTTTGTTGTGTGATTTTGCGTCAACAAATAATTATCCGACTCATATATTTATGGTTTATGAGATATTACACCGGGAGCATTATTCTATGTGGCATATTAACCGTAGATGCATACACTGTACACGTTAGATACGTTGGATGTATGTGATTGTGTGTGCATTTAATATAATAATATTAAATCTACGATCAAGATGACATAGTGTACTCTACCCGATTTAGTATAGATAAAACCATATATTTATGCACTAATTATTTATAAATTGTATAAATATATCGGACAAATGGAGTAACTTAGTATTACATAATTTTTCTCATGCCCCTACCAATTATGACATTTACATATTTACCCTTACTAAGTAATGAAATCACTTAAAAATAAATATCTCTATTTCTCTGGTGATGTACAGCTAATTGTTTCCTTATCTTTTGGACACTTGGAAGTATTTAAATAAATTATCTTCGGCATTTTATTCGTTTTGGATTTTCCCCTATTTTATTCATGTTTTTTCAAATAAATTAATTTACATTTTTATTACTAATGTTTTTTCAAATAAATTAATTTACAGCAAGGCATCGTACGGCGGTCACGTTATCATCCCGCAAAGCCTCTTTTCTTTTCCACGCACTATAAAAACCAACCCATTCATTCAACTTTTAATTTATTTTATTTTCCCATTTCCCATTCGATAAAATAAAGAAAGACTATGTCGCTCTGCAGCCAGTCTCCGTCCGGCGTCGTGAATGGCGGAGAAAGCTGCCTTACCGGCGGTGAAGGCGGAGTGGAGATCATGTTGTTCGGCGTGAGAGTGAAAGTCGATCCGATGAGGAAGAGCGTCAGTATGAATAATCTGTCCGAGTACGAGCCTATTGACAATAGCACTGGCAATCCGATTGGGAAGGAGTTTCTGAAGCCGTCGGAAATTGGTAGTGGCGCCGCTGGTTACGCCTCCGCTGATGACGCTGTTCGGCCGCCGGCCAACGGGAGCGCCGAGCGTAAGCGAGGTCAGATCTCAGATCATCTCTTTTGCTTTGAATGTTTTGATTAATTATTCGGTGAATTTGCTCTCTTAATTGAAAGTGAGACATTCGTAATTAAATTTCAGATCATGTAAATTTATGAATCCTTTCGGATCATATCTCTGTATTTTTTGACGGTTCCGTCGATCAAATTTGTATCGAAGTTATTTGGCTGTTGGAAAAAGGAAACTTGAATAGATGATTTGATTTGGACTTCTGTAAATTAAAATGGAAGTATAGAAATAAATCTACTAGCTAGAAAACAAAATCTGTTGGATGAGTTGAACAAATTGAATGATTTTTTATTTTAATTTTTGGTTCATTAATCGTTTTATATTTATTTACAGGAGTACCATGGACAGAGGAAGAACACAAGCTATTCCTGCTTGGATTGCAGAATGTTGGAAAAGGAGACTGGAGAGGAATCTCTAGAAATTTTGTCAAGACTCGCACGCCGACTCAAGTCGCTAGCCACGCTCAAAAATACTTCCTCCGCCAGAGTAACCTCAATCGCCGCCGTCGTCGTTCAAGCCTCTTTGACATCACCACTGACTCTGTAAATCTCTTTTTTATATATACACATATGCAGATATATCAAATGAATGGATCTCCTCTAATTAAATTGTTCTCATTTGTTCACAAGTCTGAATATAATTTATTCTAACAAATATAGAAAAATGCAGATTTGTGTGTGGAGATTGGAGAGCAATAACTTTCCACTTTTTGAGTTTTAATTGACAATAATTGCCTTTTTTCAAGGTCAAAAGTATAGGGAGATTTTTCCTGAGTGCTAAGCAATGGTTTCTCATTGTTGGTTTAACTATCCATATTGTAGGACTCAAATCAATTTTTTATAATTAATTCAGTGCATACAAAAAAAAAAAAATGCTCCAATGTCTAACCTAATATTTTTCCTTCAGGTCAATGCTACGCCGATGGAAGAGGTTAAAAGCCATCAAGAGGGCAGCCAAGCTCAGCCGCTGCCTGTACCTTCCAATATCAATGGATTTTCAGTTATGCCCTTCCCCATGGCTGTTGGCACTGTTCTATTATCAATTCCACCAGGTGGAAACCCAATGGAAAACTCGGGATTAGCTCAAAGTGGAGACGGTCTGAATAACTCGTCAGCAATGCTTGTGCATCAAGTTCCGTTTGTTCCCATCATGCCTACTCCTTCGCCAGGGCTGGTTGACTTTAACTTAAATGAGCAAGTTCAACCTTTGTCTTTGAGGCTGTCATTGTCATCAGGATCGGAGCCATTGCTGACTAGTGGCTCGCCTTTCCAGGTGATGATGCCAAGCTTTGAAAATGGAGATAGTATCATAAGTGTTGCTTGAGGAGAATTTGTTTGGAAACATAAACAAATAAATTTCAAGAAGTGGCGATAACGTTTGACTAAGGAAATAGGGAGATTTTGATTAAGAAATAGACTGTCCAACTAGCTTGACTAGAAAATCCGTTATCTATGCATTGTACAGACCAATAAAATAAAATAAAACTCGTGTTTGTGCTGTTCTTGTTTTTATGCTAATTATTCAAGTATCATGTTTTATTTATTAATTTAATTTTGTCTCATTTGCGGAATAAATTATAGGGCAATTATTGATATCGCCCTATAGCCTAGAGGTTGCTTGTAGTAGTAGCCTTGAATATGTGCTTTGTAGGTTTTCTTCTTTATGAATGTGGTGTAGGTTCTGTTGACATTGTTATAGTATTTGTTTGTATTTCTTGGGATGGAGGGGTTATATTTTTTTTTTGTTGAATAATAGTAATGATATACTAACTCCATCCCAAAAATATATGCACACATATTATTGGGACATGAATACAAAAGATGTGCATATATTCTTGAGAAGAGAATACAAAAGAAGTGTGTATATATTCTTGCGACGAGATAGTAATATGTATTGTGGTCGGGTAAATAATAAATTAGTTAGTTAAAAAATAATTGTATAAATATAGAAATTTGATTTTTTGATGATAAAGCTAAAAAGTCAAAAAAAATATGACCCACTTCTTTTGCAAATTAGTACAAAAGAGGTGGATCGTCTTTTACAATAGGGGGAGTAATACTTATTATTGTAAAATAAACATGAAATTAAAAAAAAAGATGGACAAATAATTGCAAGGGTTATACTTGAAAAAAAATAAAATTGTTTTGTAATTAGAGTAAAGTTGGGGGTGTGTGTGATTGTACCTTGTATTGATTTATGGCATTGAATGCCGATGAAATCAGATTTCAATCTCATTAATATTGAATGGGTGCATGCGTGGTACCTTTGATTCCTTTGGATAAATAGATTACGTTATCCAAATATTTAATTGGTCCGCCGTATGGATGGAATGATGGATTGCTTTGCTTTGTAAAAAAGTATAAAATCACACTTTCATTTTCACCTTTTTCCTTCTTCTATGAATCACACTATTTTCTGTATTTCATTAATGAAAAAAATTGAATTTCATCGGATCAATATATTCATTATGAAACTTATTAAATCATCTATTATCCATAATCAACTTTCACATATATTTGTATTTATGTTTATTAATGGTTTTCCAAAGTCTTCAAAAATATTATACTGAATGTTGGAATTAATCTATTAAAGATTAAAGAACACATTTTTTTTTGTCGTGTGATGTGAATGTTTGGTGTTCCCTCGAGTTTAAGGAATAAGGATAGTTGTGATGCTCTTGTATGGAGTTAGAATCGCAAATGGTCCCACCTGAAAAATCGATTCTCACATAAAACCCACAAGTCACGAAAGTTCAATTGTTCATCCTTTTTCCACTGTTCCGGCAGGGAAAACGCACGTGAGAAGCACGTGCGTGCTGATTTGGCACCGGAAGCTGACCTGGCCACTGGATATTGGCGCGCAACTCATTCTGTGGGGCCCACATGTTTCAGAAATTAAAAAAAAAAATAAAAAATACGATTTGGAGGGAAAACTTACCTGGTTTTCTTGTAATATTCGTGTAAAACAGGGTTGTAATTAACACTGATGAGGAAACTCGATTGTAACCGTCCTTTATGATCAATTCACCTGCAATTTGAAAAACCCTAAGCTCATTTCCCCAATTCCACTCCCAAATCGAAAGAACCCTAAAAAATTTTCCAACGAAAATCCTGAAATTCATCCGTTAAACCTAAAGAAGGAGACGAGCCTTACCTGAAAATGGGTGCAGCGGAGAGCACCGACGCGAATAGCTCACCTGCAAGAAAGAAACTATATGCGAAGAACAACAAGATTGTTTTCTACTCTTTGCTTCTGCGATATGGAGGTAAGTTTGCTGGGTCAACATCATGTATTTACTTGGGTGGAGATTATGATCTGTATGATTTTGTGAACTTGAAGAAAAATGCGAAGTTGGAGAGATTGGACCTATTTTGTGAGAATTTGGGGCTAAAGGGTCAGAAATCTTATTGCTCTATTGTAGACAATAAGAAAGTATATTTCAAAACAAATAGGGAGTTACTGGCTTGGGCTAGAGAACCAGATAGACATAAGTTTTTTGAGATATGTGTTGAAACTGGGGTGGAAAAGCCTGTGAATTTGAATGTTAGTGAGTCTGTGGTTGAAGAAGTTGTAAATTTGAATGCTGATGAGTCTGTGCCTGTGGTGGAAAAAGGTGAGAGTTCAAAGGCTAATGATTCTGTGCCTGTGGTTGAAGAAGGTAAGATGTTGGATGTGAATGAGAGTGGAGATAGTGGAGATGATAGTCAAGATAGTGATTTTGTGTTGAAGGAAGTAAGTGGAGATGATTCTGAAGATGAAGTATATGTTGAAGATGATTCTGAATGGCATGAGGCAGTTGATGAAGAAGTTGAAGGTGACACTGATGAGGAGCCAGATGAAGATCTTATCCCAAATGATTGTGAAGACTATGATGCTAACAAAGTGTCAGATGATGATAATGAGATTAAAGAGAACCCCAAGTTTGATAGAAAGGTGATCTTCAATCCTGACTTTGTGCTGGCAATGGAGTTTGAGAACAAAGAACTATTCAAGGAAGCCATAACCTCCCATGCCATCAACACCAAGAGGTCTCTATATTTGAAAAAAAATGATAAAAGAAGAGTTTATGCTAGGTGTAAGGCTGATGTTGAGGGCTGTGACTGGCACTGTCATGCACTTAAGGTATTGGGGCATGAAACCTACCAAATCAGGAAATACAACCCCACTCATACATGTGCCCCTACATTCCATGTCAGCAACATGAGCAGCACTTGGCTTGGGAAAAGGCACTTGGCTCAGTTTCAGTGTGATCCTAAGAGAGATGTGAGGGGTTGGAGAAAGGAGGTTATACAGGAGCTTCATGTTGATGTATCAAAGCAGATGGCATACAGAGCTAGAAAAGCTGCACTCCAGATTATTCAAGGTGAGCCTGACATTCAGTACAACAAGCTGTGGGATTACTGTGAGGAATTGAAGACATCAAACCCTGGTACTACTACTGTTCTAGACATAGATGATACTGGGAAGTTTTCAAAGCTATATGTCTGTTTCTCTGCATGCAAGTCTGGATTCAAGAAGTGTAGGCCTTTCATTGGTGTTGATGGTTGTTGGCTGAAGGGAGCAAGGGGTGGGATCCTTCTTTCTGCTGTTGGTGTGGATCCTGGGAATGCCTTGTTCCCTATTGCATTTGCTGTGGTGTCTGTTGAGAGCAGGGAGACTTGGCAGTGGTTTTTAATCAATCTAAAACATGACCTGGATATGATGAACACTGGAGATTATACCTTCATGTCAGATAAGCAGAAGGGGCTCATTGCTGCTATGAGTGATATTTTTCCTGATGCAGAACATAGGTTCTGTGTTAGGCATATGCATGCCAACATGGTATCTGCTGGTTTCAGAGGTGAGGGGTTCAGAAAGGCCTTGTTCAGGGTTGCATATGCAACAACTATGGGGACCTTCACAGAAGCAATGAAAAAAATAAGGAAACTTAATGAAGCTGCTGCAGAATGGGTTGGTGATAAAGATCCCAGGCAATGGTCATTGTCTCATTTCAGGGTGAACTCAAAATGTGCCCTACTGCTCAACAATGGCTGTGAGAGTTTTAATGCAGCAATCATGGATGCCAGGGACCAACCAATTCTGACTATGCTGGAATGGCTGAGGCAGTACTTGATGGAAAGATTCCAAAAAAACAGAGAGAAGGCATTGAAGTGGAATGGCATTCTAACACCAGCTGCTGAGAATCTGCTAGAACAAACTATGGAGACAGTTAGCATTTGCATTCCAATCAAATCTGATAAGTGGCATTACCAAATACAATGTTCTGGTACAGAACAATTTGCTGTGGACTTACAGAAATGGACTTGCTCCTGTAGGGTGTGGGAGTTAACTGGTGTGCCATGTAATCATGCATTAGCTGCAATATTGAAGGAAGGTGAAAATCCACAGAATTTTGTTCATGAATGTTACAAGGTCAGTACCTACAGGGATGTGTATGCTGACTCAATATTACCTATCAAAGGACAAGTGGAGTGGTATGAAACATTGTACATACCTCCTATGCCACCAAACTTTGGGAAGAGTAAGAGAGGGAGACAACAGAGGCTGAGGAGAAGGGACATTACTGAAGAGAAGAAGACTGGAAAAAGAAGTGAAAAGAGAAGCATGCCTGTTGTGGCCTTGAAAAGGCAAAAGCGCATACTGAAGTGCTCAAAGTGTGGTGTAGAAGGGCACACAAGAAATAGATGCAAAACCAATGTGGAAGCTGAGGTGGACCCTGGAGTGCCTGCTGAGATGGCAGATGAGTTGTTTGAAGAAGTTGTGAGACAAGCTGAAGCACATGAAAGTGATAATTCACATTTCCCTGATGTGGCTGCTGTAGAAGATGATACTCAGGGAGTTCCAACACAGGAAAGTGTGATTTCATCTTTCTCTGATGTGGCTGTTGTAGAAGATGGGATTCAAGAAGTTCCAACACAAGAAAGTGTGATCAGACCTCCACAAACAAATCAGAAAATTGAGGTATTTTTATGTTTTAAGTCATTTTCATTATTGTATGCTTTCACAAACAAATCAGAAACATGAGACAAATCAGAAACATGAGATATTGTTATGATTTTGCATATAGGTAAGGAGAACAAAATCCTCTATCAGGGCAGTATTGAGGAGTCAGAGAGGGAGAGGCAGGGGTACAACTAACAGTGATAGAGTGCAGACTGAGTTTGAGGGAGTTTCAACACAAGAAAGTGTTGCTGAAGTGCCTCCACAGGTTCACACATTTATTTACTCATGTTTTGGTTCATATTTATGCACACAAGAAATATTCTGACATGTTTTGGTTTTACATATAGGTAAGGAGAACAAAAGCTTCTATCAGGGCAGTATTAATGGAGAGAGGAAGAGGCAGGGCTACTAGTGGATCTACTAGAAGGTTGGTGGATGAAGATAATACCCAGTTTGAAGCTCTACTGGATCAGTTCAACAGTGGAGGTGAAGACATTGTTCCATCTCTCCAAAGACCTTCATGCTGGGACCAGCTAAAGGGAACAACTACAATGGCTACAACTTCAACTTCTAATGTTCCTAAATACCCAACAATGCCACTGACTGGATACAAGCCCATGTTCACCTCACAAAGTAGGGCAGAAGCCTCCAAGAAGCAGATTTTCATGACTGGAAATGATAAAACCAAGTAGGGTAGTAGATTTGTTTGGAACAAAATCTGATATGGTGTTTTGTGGGCATTACTTAAGTAGTTTATGTTGTTGCCCTTCTTTTTGGAACAATTTCTGATATGGTGTCTTTGTGGGAACATTTTCATTAGTTATGTAATTGACCTTGTTTTGGAACAATCTATGATATGGTATCTTTTGGATCATTTTGTCACTAGTAATAAATGTATGAGTTTACATGTTCTGGCTAATGAATGTAGTTGTTCAATTTACATGTCAAATGATTGGCATCAAATAAAACAGGTTCAATACATAAAGCATAACAACTACAAATTCAATAAAGCATAACAACTACAGATTCAAGTTTATCTAGGAATACAATCATTCATATTACATCCTAAACAGGATTGCAATCCCAACAATCAATAAACACAGAAAAACTTTAATCAACTGTGACATTGTTTCCATTGTTCCTTTCACATCTTTTATCATCTGCACAGATTCTTCACCTTTCTTCATATAATCATCAAATATTTCCACTCTAGCTTTCACATCCTTTAGCAACTGCAGATATTCTTCAGCTTTCACATCATCAGCATCACATCTCTCACAGCTTTGATTATCATTAATTGGATGGCACCACCCCTGGAACCTGTGTTGTTCGCAATAACAGAACAGCTTCTGGTAGTTTATAGTGCTACCAGACACAATGCGAATTTGAAGCTTCTTTTGGCAGGAGCCGCAAAGCCTGTTCTCATAGCTAAATCGACCCGCACTTCCAAAATTCATTCTTGAATTTACAGAGTTAGTCGACATTTCCCTGTAAGTGTAAAAAAAATCCAGCTTTCATTCAGCGACGTGCGCTTAGGTCAGAAAGAAGAACGATTTACCTGAAATAATCGACGTGCTTAGGTCGAAAATGTCAAACCTGGTTTGATCCAGCAAAAGTTGCTAAGAAATTGGGGTGTCTCAGACGGTCGATTTAGGAGAATTGCGAATTGGGGATGAAGAAATGAAATTAGGGTTCTGAAATTTCGCGTTTCCATTTTATAAAAAAAAAAAAAATGTCTTACGCGTGGGCCCCACATGACGTGGCAGAAGAAATGAGTTGCGCGCCAATATCCAGTGGCCAGGTCAGCTTCCGGTGCCAAATCAGCACGCACGTGCTTCTCACGTGCGTTTTCCCTGCCGGAACAGTGAAAAAAGGATGAACAGTTGAACTTTCGTGACTTGTGGGTTTTATGTGAGAATCGATTTTTCAGGTGGGACCATTTGCGATTCTAACTCTTGTATGACATTAAACGTGTATAGTCAAACCATTGAGTTAACTATATATATTTTTATTAATATTACTTTCGTTTTAATAATAAATCATTTTATTTTATGAAAATTAAAAATCAATATATGTGAAAAGTAAAATTATGAATCATAATTTTTGTAGTAGTAATAATTATTAAAGAGATATTACTTATATTTTTTATTTGATAAATGTATGTGACTGAACAAGTTTTTTTTTTTCGTGAGGCACTTTGAATTACTTTGTGGTGGTGAATGATTTTTGTTGATCATACAATCATCCAATAATCTCGTACCTCATAATCATGTTATGCAAAAATAATGCAGTATCATCACAAGATTTAGCTTAATTAGAATCTAAAAGCTGTATCTGCACAAGTAATTTTAAAACAAAAAGGCAATGCACATTTGGTTCTTTACAACGAAAATCTGACTCTTAAAAACCTGTAGTTTCCCCCACAAATGGCCGAGCCAAATACTATATCCTCACTCACCATCATACTAAATTATACCAGCCCCTCGTCCAATAGGAAAAAAATACTATGTATTTTTTAAATATAAAACACAACAAACACAGGCACCCCCTTCTTCTTTGTAACCTATACGGATTGGCAAATGTCGAACAATGTACAAGTGCAAAAAGCAAGTTGGAAAAGCTTCCTCAGCCGAAAAAAGACAAGGGCGGAAGAAAAAAACCAGCCCTTCTCTATAACTCAAACGCTATGAAACAGAGATCAAGTTCAGCTCAAGTGGCTTCAAAGCTCCTTGAACAATCTCTTGAACTGATCGGTTACGTCTGCATACCTCGGACAATTCTTCAATGGGTATCATAAGGGTGTTTATAGCACCACCTGAGATTGCATCGGATAAAGCCTGCAAGAATCTCGACCTTTCCATCTCTGTGACGGCATTTGGTGGGATTAAGGAGACACTGTCCTTTGCCCACTCAATGGCCTTTACACCATAGGTTCGGGTAAGGGCTAAAAGTGCATACGTTACCTAAGTGGACAAAATTGAAAGAGATGCTCAGGATATCAACTCGTAGCAATCATCTTTGATAAATAAGGGATCATTACAAAATATACAGTTGAGGCTCAGTCTGTCTTTTGTTTTTCTGCTGTTGATGTTTCATATCTATAAATAATATTTGTATATAATTTACAAATTATACCCTCTAAAGGGTGTATATGATAATTAAATGGAAATCTCAAGGGGCTGTTCGAAATGTTTTTTGCTTATGAAAGGGGGTAAAGTTGAACACAAAATCAAACCCCTTTTTTTTCGTAATTTTCTGAACTGGCTTTTTTTTCCCTCAAGAGACCACTGACAAGACCTCAGGTATAGTTTTGTTTTTTTTTTTTTTTTTTTTTTTTAATTCACCCTATATCACGACTAATTTTCTTAAATTACGTAGAGCCTTAAGGTAGTTTCTGTAATTATCCAGAAAAAAATGGAAGGTCAAACGGGTTCAAAAAATCAAGCTAACCGTTTCTATTCGCGAACTTGGTAGAGCTCCTGTCAGGGCAGCCACAAGAATTCTAGTGATTGAAGGACCTCTTGGGAAGATAACATTATCCCGTATAGATATGTACGGTTTTCCCTGACTCGAGTTTGCAAGATCAAAAATGTCGGATAAGAAATTCAAAATGGAATTGGAGGCTTCCCTGCAGTGAAATGGTAGAACAGCTTCAGTTAGTAGATTACGAAACTAATGCAATTTTGATAGATAACGTAATTCCTCGTGCAATTACGCCAAGTCATGATTGGAAGATTTTGTAGTTTATCAGAAAGTTAGCATAACATGCATATGACAAAAGTTAGTCATCAAAGTGTGTGTGTGTGTGTGTGTGTGTGTGTGTGAGTGAGTGAGTGAGATAGAGAAAGAGACCTGTGTTGAACCGTGATTCCAATCATTGAACAGTCCACTAAACAAGGAAACACAGGAGACGGGAAAAATAATTGAGGGCAATAGCGTATACATCTTGATGCCAACAAGAAACAATCATCGACCAAGTCTGGTCGGGAAGCAAAGTCCTGTGAGAGAATCTCATCACAATAATCACACTGTCGATAACTTCAAGAAATGGAGCTAAAAGATTATCAACGTACCTGGATCTTTGCAAGCATAACTGTTGTGTGGCTGAAGAGAGATTCGATCAGGATTTTCAAATAGTTTGTACAGGATGGATCTGACCCATATATCTGTAAAAATTGTTTCCAATTATGTCCCAAATAAATAATAACAACAATAATATGATTCTTTTAACAGTACAGCACTAAGAATAACAACCTTAATAACTTCACTAGAGAGATAGAGGAAACAAGGCTGCTGATGCTGTTTGTATAAGCTTTGTATCTCTTCGAGCATTACACCAACTGTGACTCCCATAAGTGTTTTAGAAGTCCTCACCTGAAAAAATCAGACCTTAGTTATCGGGAAAAACGCATGATCGACACCCAGAAACAATAAGAAATTGCAGTCCAGCACTCAACTGCCTGGCATCCTCAGTATTTTACAGATATTCGATTTTAACTGTAACTAACCCAAACCTCAAAGGCACAGTTTTTTTTTTTGGTAATAATTCCTATTTAAAATACAGGAAACATAATAATTAAAGCAGAATTAACCAACAACACAAGAACCCCATCATTTTTCAGCGACTTACAGCATTTTTGCATGCTCGACAGAGAGACTCCATAGTACGCATGTCCCATGAACGGCTGCAGCACAAATATTAAAGCTCAAACATATATCCATTTAAGTATACAATACAACATGAATAATTTATTTATTAAGAAGCAGATATAACACTGACAAATCAAAGATTGCTTTGAAGATTGGCCAAAGCCTTTGTACAGCATCTGCAACAGCTTCCGGATGATTTACGTGTCTGACAAGGCATCCATAGCATTAGAACAGTTTCTAGCTTAATAAAGAGGCTTAATAATCAGAAGAAAAACACATAAAAATCATACCTAAATATATTTGCTAGTCGATCTATATGAACAGTTAGCTCACGAGCAGATTTCTGCCCCAGCACTACCGGACCTTGATTAATAATGTCCTGTCGGTTGAGAATGCAGAATATTTACTTAAACCTGAAAATAGTAAGTCAAAGAGTTCATAAACAGAGTACTGACCTGTAAAGGATTGACAGCGGGTACGCACAATGCCTCTAGGGCCTTCTTAGCATGCTCTGAAGGAAGTTCTGTGATAACCATACTTTTGGAGAAAGAATTTTCAACATGTCAATATAACATCAAATTTCAGACATTTACTAGGATCTTACAATTCCACAATACCTTAGAGCCTCAACCAGATGCAGCGAGTCCTCAGCAGAAACCTTGAAGGGCCCTTCACCAATCACTGCCTTTTGGTATATTTGAAAGAGACCATCCAAGGACCCACAAAGCTTTTTCTTGCAGTCTGCAGTAAAAAATAAATTATATGTACCGTCACATATATTGAAAATCAGGGAATGCCACATACGAGAGGTTGCACTAAGATAAAGCTTACCGTCACATATATGACGAAATGCCAAAGCAGCAGCAGCTGCAGTGTCCTCTGAGATACTCATCCCACTTACAAGAATATCTATGAGTGGTGGCAAGAATGAAAGCCCATTTGGTGCAGCATCAAGCCACTTTGAATAAGCTCCAATTATTAAACACACTATAAAGCGAGAATAAGAGTCAGATGACATTGGTATAAAGAATGAAGTGAACACACCACTGTTTAAAGAGCACAAGGAATGCCTCATATGAATTAGAAACACATACAACCATTACCTGTCTGCAGCAGCTGCGGTTGGTGAGGAAGTTTTGGGAGCAAAGACATTATCTGATCAAATTTAACATGTCTAGAGGTTATTTTGAATAGATCATGATTCATGGATTGCATATTGAAGGATGTTCGAACCTGTGGCATAACATCTCCATCAACTGTAGATACATAATCTGATATTGCTCGGATGCTATACAAAGCAGCTTCTGCTGGACGCCAATCAGCTTGCTGGTTATTAACAGCCTATAATTTCAAGCAAAAAATAAGATAATAAGAATCTGGCTCTTTTTTTTTAATAAGAAACATATTTTATAACAAACAAAGGGACAAGACGTCCCTACAAAAAGAATCTGTCTGATGACATAATACACAAAACCATGACAGGTAACATTATAAGTTATATTGCGACCGAGCCAACTAGGAGGAATGTGTGCAAAAAAAAATCTGTAGAATCCCTGACAAGTACTATGATTGATTATTTATTCTTCTGATGAAGAAGAAGATTATAAAACAAATTTGTAGAATTGTTAAAATCTTGCCCTCCAGCATGACAGAAAAGAGCTTCAAGCCTTCAACAAGTCAAAGGGTGTGTTTAGCTCACAAAACCAAAACCAAAAAATGTACTAGGATTAATTTGCAATTGATGATATAATAGCTTTAAAATTATCATTTAAGTATATGAAAGAATACAGATTATAAAATAAGTTAAAAGTTCTACTGCAAAGATAGACTATCAACGTTATAAATATTGGTCTAACTCTACCATTAATACTATTGATTTACACGCCATTCAATTCATCAATTGAGATATAAAGAAATTCCAAGCATCAAAGAGATAGACAAACACCTCAATAAGTTTCATGTAAAGAATTCTTAGTGTAGCATCGCCGCCTAACACTAGAGCAGCATCAATAAGAACATCTGCAACAGCTGCAAACATGATATTTTGTCAGAATACAGAAATAATCATATAACAAGCCAAGCTCAAATATTTGGGTAGAAATATTGACTACAAAATTTAAATGATTTTAATTATGCCAGAAAGAGAAAAATCTAAGGTATTTATGACATGAAGTAAAACAGAATCCTGGTGGATATGCATGAAAATAAAACAAATAAATTCCTCCTCGTCGAGATTCAAAGACGATGCAGTAGCTGTTTCCAAAAAATAAATGGTGTGGCTAAATTTATTAAGAGTTAAGGCAATAACCTACAAGGTTATACAGTAAGATTTCCATTATGAAAAGTGTGGATAACTTAATAAATCTGAAAATGATAAAAGGAAAAAGTGACTAGATAATGCATTTCACAATGGTCATGAAGAATTCATTTTAGAATTCTATTACTGTCCTGGATTTTTGTTAACAGACATAATGTCCTGAGGAGCAAGGGTAGAGAAGGAGGAAAGCGGGTATCCTTCTGTTATATATCTGCAGATTAAAGAGTAGATTCTGCTGTTGTCTGCTACTATAATGAATTCCTTCTCTTGAGTTCAAAGCATGCATTTTTTTGACATTAATCAAATCCTTACAATAAAAAAATGGGTGAGTGGGATTCCAACTAACACTCACTCTTGTGATTGTCCTTATTTGCTTCATTAGTTTCATTAACTGACTCACAGATACTTATAATATTCAGTGCCTTATGCCTTAGTTTTGTTGTGGGACTTTTACTGATTGCCTCTCATTATTCATTATGAAAAATGCATCAAACTGAAGAAAATGAGTTTGTTGCAGAGCTCAGGTTTCAGCCTTTTAGGTCTTTTTGTTCACTGTCAACATCAGTTTTATTTTCCATTGTAAATTTGCGGTAATTTGTACAATTTCAGTGGGAGTAAGGAGCAAAAGAGGTCATCATCAACAGAGGGTGAACAGACAAACATTTAACAGATGAAGTAGAAAAAGTTACCATATCTAGTCTGCTTGAAATCTTTTTGGTCCTCTCTTGAAAGATCGGTATAATCCTGAGGATATTGAACTTTGATGCTAACCTGAGAAAAATAATGGAGTGCTGACAATCAAATCCAGGGAGTCATTAAAAATAAATGTAACACTCATTTGCACCAGTATCAACATGAAAACATTCCAGGGAAGTTGCACCAAATGAGATATATCATTATGATAACCACACAAAGAATTCTATAGCAAACTGATGGTGCATTTGGATGGAATATTTTTGCAGTTAAAAGCACCTTCTTCTTCATATAAATCTTTGAAATATATTTCCAGTTTTCTTCTCACACTAGCACATTCAATAACCATGGTCTTCTGTTCTTAATTACTTATGGAAAAAAACCGTTCAAGATTATTGAATACTTCATTCAATAATTCAGAAAGAGATAAATAATTCAGAAAGAGATACACTTAATTTCATCTGAATGGTGCATCATTTTCAATTTGAAAATAAAAATTAAGCAAATTTGAGAGGGACTCACCAAGGAAACCAGTGATTCATATGAGGGACGGAAAACCTGCAATTGATTGGATTTATCAGCTTCAGCAGATGCTTCACTACCATGTGCTACATAAGAACCCCTGATCAATTAGAAATAACAGAGTCAAAAATAAATTAAACAACATAGATAAACTAGAGATCAAAGTAGTCTCACCTGTCAACCAATATAATTTGAAGACTGTGCCAGAAATTAAAGGTCATTGAAGCAATATCGAATTCTGGATGTGATGCAACTTCAAGTAATGCGTGCACAATCATCATCGATTCATCAGAACCTGAAGATAAGTCATTACATGCATATGCTGTTTTCAGTGATCACAGTAGAAAAGAGAGACAGCAATGCACATATTTTCCTTCAGTTATTTAATTAGGTACTTATGTAGCTATTTAGGCATGTTGGGTTATTTTCACTATTTATGACTGAAACTTTATTCATTACAGAATACGTACAGAATAATTATGTTTTTGGCATTAAGTAGGTGGGAAGCTATCCAAGGAGAAAGTTGCGTTTTTGTTCTTTTTTTCTTCATTTATAATATTATTTGCTATTTTCTCTCGGTTACATGCCCTTTATTCTCTCAGATAATATATAATTAATCCGATCAAATGGGACACTCTCCTTAAGGTTTACTATTATATAAAAGCAATAAAGTGAAGAGAAGATTGCAAGCCATAAGTAGTTGTATACCGGTTGCAATCAACTCAACGTATGCATCCCCCATGTCAGCAAATAAGCGAGCAATTGCCTTCACATCCTCCTCATCCTGAACTCAGGGTAAATAAATGTCAAATAGAAAATTCAGTAACAACTCAGGATAAAAACATCATAAACCAAGACATAAGGACACTTAATGTATCTCGCGATAACTCATCTATCTCCAGTAGATAAACCCAGACATTCAATATGACAATTTCAGTCCAGACATATCAAAATTTTGGTCCTTTGCTCCCTTCAACATAATTTAGCCCACATGTAAATTACATCCAGAGAAAAAGAGAAAAACATTGGCATGTACTATAGTTAGAATGTTAAAAGACCTCTTAAGCTACTACAGAAAATGGAGGTCCATGCCAAAACAGAAACTGGAGATGCAACCTTTCAGCTATATTGCTGCAAACATTTCACACTTCTGGCAGGAAGAGCCATAAAGTAGTTCTAAATTGCAAATTAAGACTACTTTGAAGATTAAATAAAAATTGATGCATGAACCAGCATAAGTTAAGTTGGGAAGACAAATAAGGTTCAATTTGTGCATATAAATGAAAGCATCAACTATCAAGCACATAAAAGGAAACAATCCTTTGAAAATCGGAAAAATCGGAGCCGCCAACATACTAAAACAGGAAGATTAAGTGACTTAACGAAAGCTTTTATTGTGCCAGAAGAAGAGAGAGAGTTAGAACCATTTCTTTTAGAAAGTCAATAAATAGTGAATGGAAATTCAAAATAATACCTTGGAAGGATCTCTAAGCTGTGGTTTCAGATTCATAATCCGAGGGACAATTGCTTGGATTAAGGGCATCTGAGACTCAACTCCGTCAAGGTATCTTACTGATGTATAGTGTATTAATTCAGAAATAACTGCAGAAAAAGCATAGAATAAAAGTAAGGACCCTGAAAATTTACCACGTCCCACTGAATCCAAATGGCTAAAACACCAACAAACAAAACCAGAAAAGATTACATATATACATATTTAAATATATAATACTCATATTACAAAACTTTAATGAAAATTTCATATTACAAAACCTATGAAGTTATTACAAAACTTTCATTTGCCCTCTTTTTATCCTCTGTGATCGATGCAAGCCACACAATGTTTATGTAGCAAACATACACACTGCGGGGTTTCCAAATGTCACGTGTGCAATTTTATATAGCCGTTTCGGATCTAATGACCCATTCTGATAAGTGATAATTGCTGTTTTTATTATTTTTTTAATTCGAACAAACGTTGTTAGCAATCTGGAATATTAAATTATCTCAGGTATAACTATATTACAATTAGAAAAACATTTCCTAATGACTTGGCACAGGAAAACCAGTGATCATATAATGCAGTAGAAAAAGATAGTCAAGTCATCAGGGTTCACAGGTTAAAAAAAAAATTGGTAGTTTATTAGGCTTTCATCAAATCTCAAAAGACAGAGTGTGGTGGTCAATGACAAAATACTTTAGTTAACAAGACACCAATGAAAAGGAAGCTGCAATAATAAGCACAAGAAAGATTAGTAGATAACATATACGAACCATTGACAGATGCCTCGGAGAGTATGTCGCTTTCCAAGCTTGAGAGAGCTGTAAGCACTAATGGATGTGACGCAAGGGCTGAAGCTGGAATCCTGAAATCAATATTCACATGAGCATACAAACCATCTTCTGATATTAGCAAGATTTGAGAAAGTGATATAAATGTAAATGTTGCACATCAAACAATATGAAGGTAATGTAAGAGTTCATCTGATAAAATTCGTACGAACCAAACCAACATAAAGCATGTATATGGAAGTACAACTGCAGAGACAATATTGGGATCTACCCCGAAAAAGAAAAAAAAGTACAAGCTCCCATTGTATCATGTGACCATAATAGAAGAGTTTTCGGCGATTTCCCAAGTAGTTCTAAAAATTCAGAGTTTTTTTTTTCTGTTTGAAAAAAGTAAGTCCATTTGTCCCTAATCAAGTGAATGAATTTTTTCTGCTTGAAAATAATCAAAACATTTGTCCCTGATCAAATGAATGAACGATCTTTCAGAGATCTCTTAAAAGATTGTACCTTGCTCATTTTTATGCATGCACCTCAAAATACGATGGTTTCTCATATGGGATACTAATCTTGTAAAAAAACCAAAAAGATTTCCAGCAATTCGTGTAAACACATATTGCTGCTTCCAGTAAGTACTTTAGAAAATGTGTTCTGGGGGTATGTGTTGAAAAATGAGATATTAAGAGGAAGCTGCATATAAAATCATGATATATGCTTGGTTTTCTTTTTGGAGAAAGAATAAAGAGAATGATTTGTGAAACATAAACAAATATATCCTATAATTGAAATCCGAAAACCATTCCTCTGTTAGGATGCCATGACTTCCGAATGTTAAATAGTTCCATAAAAAGCATTACACTGACATCATCGGAAGCCAATACTTCTATCCCAGAAAACAAGCCAGATTACTTAACTCATTGTAAAGTGAGATGTTCTAAGACTCGGGATGATTTAAGAAGATTGTTTATGTATTAAAAAAGAAGAAGACACAGTTTATCTATTTATTTTAATCACAAATAATTTGCAAGAAATACAATATCATACATATGCCACACTGCATATATACAGCAATCTCATACTTGAGTTTGCCCACAATAAAAGGAATGGTGCACATTAATCACAATGGAAGTACAATTGGTACAGTGATAGAATTGTTAGAACAAACTTATAAAGAAGACGATACCTATGCCTTAAACGTAGCCAAGAAGCAAAACCCTCAAGAACCTGTCAGTTATAAAAACATAGAAACGTAAACTAGGATGTAATGTTGAATATAAAGACAAACTTCCAGCTAGTTAGTTAAAATAAAAAAGAAATAAATCGTAAGAAGAGTACCAACAGAATTATCTCTGAAGACAATAAAATTAAGAAGAAAAAAAATATAATACCGGAACATTTGCAGAAGTTGGAAATGGATGATTAACTTGAAGTCATAAGATAATAAATGTGAAACAGTTTGATATGCACACTAGCAAGGGAATGTCCAGGACAATTGCATTTTATTAGAATAAATTTTAGAATAAATTTGAGATCGCTATAGCACATGAGTACAATGAAAATATCAACATTCAGCACAAATAGTAACAACTCTAAGCTAGGATTGTAATAACCAAAAGCAAGTGTAAGGGATCACAATTCCAATACAGCAGAGCTGAGAGACTGAAGCAAATGATTGAATATGTTTCTGTTTCTCTGCTCCTTGGGAAAGAAGAATCCAGCTAGGATTCAATTTTTTACCGAGAAATAATATCAAACGATGTATCTATCATACTATCATTGGAGACTTTCTAAAGGAGATCACCAGTAAACGAAGCATACCTGCTCCGTCAGTTCATTAATATTCAAGCAAGCAGTCAAGACACCAAGAGCTACTTCCATTCCCGAAGCAAGCTCATTTTCAAAACTACGGCGTCTATCAGGACGAACTGAAATTTTGTAGTTGAAAGCTTCCTAGTTTCAGAAAAGAAATAGAAGAAAATAAACTGTTAGTGATTTTATAAAAGAGCCAATAATATAGGTAGCTCCACATATCATCATTTCCCAATAATTGGATATTCGCATATGATATACCTCAGGCAAGACTCTGAGAAGTTCCAGAAAACTTGGTATACATTCATGATGTGAATTCATTTCATCTCTTAGCCAGTTTATAATACCACCATCTCCCCATTCTTCTGTTGGCACATGTACAGCCAATGCAGCCACTGCAAGACTAATCTATATAACGCGACACTTAGCCTTTTTTGAATCATGAAATAAGGATAACAATTCAAATACTCCAGATTTACCTGAGTTCTAACTTTAGGAGGTCCCTTGTGTAATGATTTAAGCAAAGTCTGCACACAAAAAATAACACATAAAAGTTTAAGGAAGATGAGTAAAGTGTTTATCAACAATATATTCATGCAATAGTGCGCGCATTACAGGAGCCTACTAAAATAGAAACACACAGGTGAACAGAATAATAGCAAGTCAATATACAGAAACTATCATGGCAAGGACCAAAAAAGAACCAACCACCAAGAAGAACTGCTCCATGTACAAGAATAAACCCCAAAAGGGCCAAATTTACCTAAGCTTGTCCTAAATATATATCACCCATACACAATCTATACCCACGGTTCTCTAAGCAGTACATTTCACATGCATCAATCATTACATCATCAAAACAAGATTCACAAAACTCTCAATAGGGGCACATTTTTTTTCAGAGATTTATATGCTCGTTAACATAGATAATTCTTTTTCTTTGAGAAAATATCCTGTATACAACCACTCCAAAATCCAAGACTGAACCAAAGTCAAATCAATGTACAACTAAAAGAGCTCGAGGACAAGTAGTTTTATGCAAAAAAGGCTCAGTCCACTGGATCGCAGCATCAATGCACAAATACACAAGTTAATGCCACTTCCTTACATTTAAAGAAACCCGTAATGGACGAAAAGCCTCAGAAGGTAATTCTTCAAAATCACGTTGCACCTGTTTACACCACAAGTAGGGAAGGAGGATGAAATAGAAGATTCCAGGCTCATCTTGGATCAAGCGTGAAAATTGCACTGAGAATCTAGATTCTCGAACCCACAAAAATAAACTAAATAAAAGAAAATAATCACCTTGCTTCTGAGAGTTTGAGAACAGAATATCAAAGTTTCTATATTGCTGGCAGGATCATGAAGCAAATTATCTGCCACCTAACCAAAACAAACATGCAAGTAGCCTGAGCATGAAATAATATCGACAGACAAATAATATTGAAACAAAAAAATATTGAAGTAATGAGAGAATAGCAGAAAACAGAAGAGTGGAGATAACTTTTCCTCCCAAAGTTCAATCACCCTTGTGGGAAAAAACTAAATGGCGAAGTGTAACAATGAAATATAAATATTAGTGTAGTATCTCTCTTTCTCTTTTCTTTATCTAGAGATACCTGCAGCACTTTTTTACTAATTACTGATCGAAGTCTGTACACATAGATTTAAGAATCTATGTCTCGTTACTTTAAACACCTCACCACTTTCGAGCTAAATGCCGTGAAGACAAATCTCGTATTTTAAAACATTGATTGATGGATACTATAGCAGAATCACTTTTTCCAGTTTCCAGATACATATAGAATTGCCCCGATAAACATTCTAACTAATAGACCGCAAAGAGACTTTGTGTTTAATTATATACCAAATATCATCAAGAGAGTCACGAACTCACGATTGAATTCTACTATTCCCCCTAAACCAGGAAACCATGTCATGACTCGTGAGTAAACTATGTCATGGAACCAATAGTATTCATAATGAATTAACGAAGTTTCGTCCTGAAGTAACTACTAACCAACACGAGTGCTTAAATAATCGCATACTAACAACCATTCCTCAGATTCAAAAAATTCAAAAGCAACGAACCCTTTATCTTGTGAGACTTCCCTAGGAGACTCAATTCAAAATATCACATTTCTAATATAGTTGCAACCGAATCCCATATCCTATGTTTCATACTACAACATAAACGGGAAAAATCCCCCACCACATTCACATCAAACTCGAAACACGAACTGAATAATCAAGATCAAAACTTTGAACACTCGCTACAAGTAACAAACAGGAAAATTCCATATCACATGAACCGAATCCCATATCCTATGTTTCATACTACAAAATAAACGGAAAAATCCCCCACCACATTCACATCAAACTCGAAACACGAACTGAATCATAAAGATCAAAACTTTGAACACTCACTACAAGTAACAAACAGGAAAGCCCGAAAATCACAAGAATTAAAAGAAAAAATCATTGTAAACATAAACGGGCAATCGGGGATTGGAACTGTAAAAAAAATTACCTGCCACGCGTCAATCGTACGCTGGAAATCTTGAAGCCACCGATCGGCTTGCATCCGAACGGCGTCGTCTGGGTGATGGTACAGCGCGTTTAGGGCTTCTTTCACATAGTTCTGCAGCTCCATCTTTCGAGCAATTTCTCTCTGCGAACAAATTGATTGCGGCCTATAGATACAGAGAGGACTGTGATTTTGAATTGCGGCTGAATGTATGTTTATGTATAGTAAAGCTAAGCAAAGCTCTTTCTCTCTCTTTCTCCTTCAAATTTGTATCTCTAACTGCAAGTCAATTTTCTCTGTGCTTCGTGTTAAAATGTGTAATATTTATGTATTCTTCTTAGAAGTTTTGTAAGCTATGGCTTTTCTATTTATTTATTTTTCGAAAAATTTAAACCCTAATTATATTTATTAGTACTATATTTAAGTAGTCCATCTATTCCAAAAAAAATTGAAACACATCAATAAAATTGAAATAAAGAAAATATATTTTTCCCAAAATTTTTTACTTTATTTTTTACTACTACTATTTTACTCCATAAAGTTACCAATTGCTTTATTATTTTTTACATTAATATTCTCTTTCTCAAAGGGTGTACATAATAAAAATATATTATTTACTTTCATAATTAAATTTAATTTAAACATTTCAACTATTAATTAAATATCTAAATAATCATTAGTAAAATATTCTAAAGAATGTTAGGGTACATATTGAAAATATATATTTATTTACTTTGATAATTAAATTTAAACATTTCAACTATTAATTAAATTTCTAAATAATCATTAGTGAAATATTCTAAAGAATGTGTAAAATTAAAAAAGGAACCTTTTTTCCCTCACGAAATCACAGTACCCAGGCCACGCCTGTGGCGTGCCCACCGACCGTCCCACCCCAAACCCCCTATACGCGCCGCCGCATAATGTTTCGCTATAAATCGAAGAAATAAGAAAGAGAAAATGTAGAGATATATATAGAGAGAGTTGAGAGTAAATCATCATTTCTTTTCAAACATGGCGGCAGCTTCAGAAACCGAGAGTTCATCACCAGAGATTCTTATACCCGAGGAATGGTCTAATGCAGCCGATGCCGTAGCCTGTGGCTCCGTTACTTTTCCGATTGCCTTCGTCTGCGGGCCTAAGAACAGCGGCAAAACGACATTCTCCCGCCACCTCCTCAATGTTCTTCTTCAAAGGTATTATTTTTATATGTATTGGCTGGTGAACTTCGATTTTTCTCGACATGGGTTCTGGGAAAATGTCATATTTATTGATTTTCTCGTAGAAAACATTGTATGGATTTCTATTCAAACTATATGGTTTTGGTTTCAGGCACAAAAAGGTGGCTTACCTTGATACTGATGTTGGACAGACTGAGTTTACCCCTCCCGGACTTCTATCGCTTACTGTTATCGACAAAATGACTCCAGGTGCATTGTTTTTACTGGTTGTTTGGTGTTTTTCGATTACGTGTTGCCCGAGGTTTTACTTGTTCTGATACTATCGTTTTGTGATTTAGATCTGATGATCCCATGCTTGAAAACTCCTGAGAGGTATGGACTTCCCCAATATTTTGATTGTATCAGATGGCATTTTAACAGAATGATTTTGGAAGTCTGAGATGCAAAAGCACATTATTTTGTTCACTTGACTTACTAATTCATTTGTTGTGGATCTCGTAATCTATGTCCTTATTTTTCACTTTATTTATTGAAGTAAATGTTTATGCCTATATTTCAAAATAAAAAAGTGTTGCTTCTATCTATTAGAGGTCATTGAATCATGTTTGTAAATTCATTACTTAAGTCATTGTAGTACTGTATGTCTAATAAGTTAAGATGATTGGATTGTGATCTTATTACTATATGGGGAGGTAGGGAAAAATCATACGAATTACAAGTTAAAATATTACTGCCTGTGTGTATCTTTGCTATTTTCTACTTCACCTTTTTGATATATCGTAAATCAACGCTTTCAAGATTGAGTTGGTGTAAATCTATTAGCTTGATTTCTGGGATTCTAATTTTGTAAGCTAATTTTTGTATCCAATCCATGAATATGGAATTTTCATAAGCTATCTACTTTTGAATATCATTTCAGATGCTTTTTCTTTGGTGACATTTCCTCAAAAAGGGACCCGGCCGCCTATTTGACCTATATAAAGGCTCTGTATGACTACTTTATGGAACAATACCTCATGAATAACAACCCAGAAACCCAGGAGGGTTCTGGATTGCCACTTGTCATAAATACCCCCGGCTGGGTAAAAGGTTTGTTCTTTGATGTTCCATCTTCTTTCTGCTCTTAATAGCCTGCAATAAATTTGAAGCTCATATTAAGAACATGCTATAATATCTGTTTTGTGTTCCAGGTATCGGGTATGAGATACTTGTTGACATGCTAAATCATATGTCTCCTACCCATGTGGTTAAGATTCAAATATCTGCTGAGAGCAAGAACTTACCTCCTGGGGCCTTTTGGTTAAATGAGTGGAGTGCTGATGTTGGGAGCGTCATTGAGATCAATTCTGCTCGTCAGGATCATTTGAAGAGATCGTAAGTTTTAATCTTCACTTTTGTGTTCCGAAGTTTTTCTCCTTTGATTATTATCATAATGTGTTATCTTATATACGGTTCCACCTCGTTTGCGTGGCTAAGGAATTTTCAGTTTCAAAGTCTCACGATGAATTCATATAGTCTCTATCTGTAAGGTGTCAGTTTGCACATAATCCCT
Organism: Euphrasia confusa; assembly: GCA_954870475.1. NCBI lineage: Eukaryota > Viridiplantae > Streptophyta > Magnoliopsida > Lamiales > Orobanchaceae > Euphrasia > Euphrasia confusa. The sequence goes on from OX940960.1 coordinate 36,495,094, forward strand.
AACCATCTCCTTTTTAGGTTGTTGGTGCAAAAAGATGCTCGCCTTCTGCGCGATCTGCGTGCAATGGCATACTTTCGGCAATGCTTTCCCAGTGATGTGACTATCTCCACTATCAAGGAACTTGCTCGCGCATTAGCTGCTCACCCTCCTTATGAAATCTCCATTTCAAGTATCAAAATTAAACACCTCCATTGCCAGGTAGGCTCTGCTACTCGGATCATTACACTTTGCAAGAATACTAATACACGAGGGTAATATGCTTGTATCATATTATCTGTGGATATTTGGGTTGTTGCTATTTGTGTACTTATTATATCAGACTAGTTATTCTGTATTGCCACTCTGAAATGAATATTTCTGATTGTTCATTGACATTTTGCTAGGTTCCGGTGAGTGAGACTTTTTACAGTTTGAATGCAACTATCGTTGGTCTGGCGGTCAGTTCTGTGTCCGAGGAGTTGCCTCAGTGTGTTGGTTTGGGTTAGTTACCTTAACCTTTGTAATGACTTTTACTACCACTTAGTTTTTTAACTTTATAGAGTACTTCACTTTCTTCGTGGTGTAACTCAAATTTGATAAATTACAGAATACAGATTATAATCAGTGAACGAGAAAATTCATAATTTTGGTCACTCTAGGATTATTCATGTTTGCTTTTGGTCCGACCGGAAGTCTTTTCTGCATTTTTTATTGATTTTGTTTTTCTTATACACCATTTGTTTATTCCATCAATTTGGTTTCTTTCCCACTTTTGTGATTGAAAAAATGCACCAATTGACTCGTATGAGATTTTTATGCCCGTCCAATTTTTAATAATGGGGCTGAAATTTGCAATTTCTCAACTCATGAATACTCTTTTGTGAAAAGCTCAACTTTCTTTTCTTTACGAACCAGGGATAGTGAGAAGCATCGACACTTTCCGAGGTGTGCTCCATGTCATAACCCCAGTTCCACACCAGAGCTTGGAAGATGTCGACCTGTTACTTCAGGGCTTTCTTCAAATCCCCACATCCTTGCTTCAGGTAAAAGTCTTGCCCAAAAATAATAAAAACAAACAAACATTTCCTGACTACAATTTTACACATAAATTATCCACTGTCTGAAATTGCATTGTGCAGTTAATTTAATCATTTATTAAACATAAATTTATTACAACTGCCACATATTTTTGCTTTCCAACTTCAGCTACGTTTCTTCTGAACTCCATTTGAACCTTTTTTGTCCAGGTACAAGGCTGTATATCTCCATACATGTCTGCGAACGTGCTCTCGACTAATTAAGATATTCAAAAAGTCTCCCACTTTTGGAGTTTCTATATATAGTATGGTTTTCATAAGGATGAACGGTGTTATGCTTATGCCTATGCACATTAGATACTTCGAACGATTGAGTTAACTTACTACTACTTATTTAACATTTCTGCGAGTATTTATATAGTAGTATTTACTAATTACTACATTTATGAAACCAATGTCTTTTCTTGTGTGATGGATTAATTTTTTTGTTTAGTACATCAATTTTAAAAATAATTTTGGATGAATAAATTCACTGCTATATCTAGTATTCATCATTTGACCTTTCATAATCATGGCATGGGTGATCATAAGGTAGACCGTTAATTCAGGTAATTTTTTCCCACTTACAATCTCCACCATTTCTTTCTGTGAATCCTACCACACACAGCCACCATACCAAAATTAGCCAACCTCTGAAACACACAGATTCTTGTTTCTTCTTCTTACATAGCACATTCATACACAGCCATACCCAACCAGGTGAGGTAACAGAGAAAGAGAGAAAGTGAGAGAGACAAAGGGTGGGATAACGATCTGAGCCACGTGTCATGATCTACCCCCACCAACACTTCCACAATCCCTCCTTTCCTGCTTCTTCGCCCTCGTTCGACAAAATGACTTCCAGACCATTCAAGACCCTTCTCGAGCGGAGCCTCGGGAAATTCCCTCAGATCTTGATCTACGCCGTCCTCGAATGGATCATGATCTTCCTCCTCTTTGCCGACGGCCTTCTCACCTTCCTCTCCAATGCCTTCGCCAAGTGCTTCGACCTCAAAGTCCCCTGCTTGCTCTGCACGAGGCTCGACCACCTTCTCGCCCAGAAAAACTCAAGCTTCTACTTCAACGACTTCATATGCGAAGCCCACAAGAAGGGAATCTCCTCCCTTGCCTACTGCCAGGCCCACAGGAATCTTTCCGATATCCGCAGCATGTGCCAATCCTGCCTCCTCTCGACAGAAAAAGACTTGGATTCCGATAGGTATAAATCCCTTGTCGGGAAATTGGTCGTGAGGCCGGAAAACTGTCAGCTTTCTGATTGCTCTTGCTGTGGGGAAACTTTGAAATTGAAATCCTCGTCGAGGCCAGCTCTGCTTCCGTCTCCATCTCCTCGTGCCTCGTTTCTGGAAGGACGGAATGTTGAGTCCCCGCGTTTCAGGTACTACCCAGAGCCTAGGCAGATTCTCGACAGCAAATCCGACATCATTGAAGATGACGCTTCGAATGCCAGTAATCAAGGTGATATTTTTTTTACCAGTGTATGGCTTTTAAATTACAATCTAGCCCCTTGATGCTAAACGGTTTCGTGTATCTCAGGTAAAGAGGATGCGAATGACACGAACGAAAATGCTAATACTACTCCTCGATTCGCTCGAGGAAATAGACTTCTCGGGATCCCGTCGGCTCCTGGAAGTCCGAGATGGGCCAACCGCGGTAGTATTAGTCGAAAGCTATCGGTCGAGAGAGGAGAATTTATCACGGAGCCTACGGATACAAGTTCTCTCACCGAGGCCGAAAACGACATTTTGACCCGTCTCAGAGGACAGGTCCGTGTGGATCACAACTGCTTAATGGAGCTGTACAGGGAGCTCGATGAAGAAAGGAATGCATCGAACGTGGCAGCAAACAACGCGATGGCCATGATCACTCGGCTGCAGGCCGAGAAAGCAGCTGTACAAATGGAGGCTCTGCAGTACCAGAGGATGATGGAAGAGCAAACGGAATACGACGAAGAAGCTTTCGAGGCTATGAGAGATATGCTCGACAAGAGAGACGAAGATGTGAAGGCGTTGGAGTCCGAGCTGCAGATGTACAGAGAAAAATACGGGTTTATAATCCTGCAGGAAGGTGGAGACTTTTGCGAAGTTGACGAGGATTATTTAGGGAATTCGGACAGCGGCAGCTTAAACGGAGATGATCGGATTGACAACGAACGTGCTATTAATTGTTACATGGAGAAAAAGATATATGCAGATGGAGGATTGAATTCACCTCGGTTGGACATGGCCGTGCACGAAGACGATGATGGCTTCTTAAAGCATGCGGCTATGGCACTACAAAACGGGACAGAGGGAACCGAGCTCCTGAACGAGATAGCTCAGCATTTCCGGAAGATCAGACAATCGATGGAATCTCCATCGGACAACATAGAAGCATGAGCCTGTTTCGATATCATCTGCTTCATAGCCGTTAGGTTGTCCTCTTGCTCAGCACGGGATCAAGCAACGTGTGACGAGCTTCATCTGAATGGTCTATAGGTTACACCTAGGATTAGCTTATTTTCAGCTATATATAGCTTTGTGGTGCAGCAGCACTGCACTTGGTATGGATTACCATAGCCAGCAAAATATGATATTTGCAGTATAATTAAACTTTATAATATCTGTTTTCTTCTTTGTGGTATCATTATTAACATCGAGGGGCTAATTGTAGTATTTTTATAAATGTGACCCTGATTTTGAAATATTTTTCTTACTGGAAAATGGGAGGTATTTTCTTATTTACGCTTCCAATTTTAATAAACTGAATCCCTAATTAATGTACTTAATCTATTTAATAGTCTAATTAATCAAAATACCAAAATCACTCTTTCCTACCTAATTTCCGCCGAAACTTGGCCTGCAATTTTTTTCCCCTCAACTGAACAAGTACAACAAGAGTCACAATCCCGCCGAGATTTCATCTGGGTGAACCCCTAAAGCCGATTGCCAGCGAATCCACCCGTCGACCAAGAGATTGGCAATCCCGCCGAGATTTCACTCCGCCTCTTCCTCCATGCGCCGCCGTCGAGCGCCTCAGCCTGAAGCAAGCACGTGTTGATTTCCAGCCATACAGGACGGTCATCGCTGCTACTCCGGCAAGACCATCGTTGCAGTTGCCGTTCTTCTCTGGCGCCGACTGCGGGTAACTTGTAAGTAGAAATTTTGTTAAGTAATAAGGGTAAATTAGGAATATGAGAAAATGTAATTAATAATTAATAAATAAAATAGGTTAATTTAATTTAGGGTGAGTTTAGTATTTTTGGAGGGCTAAATAAATTTAGCCTACTTCTAAATAGGATCAAGAATGATATTTAGTTATTTACAATATCGAGCCCTGTTAAGTATGATATTTAGACATTTAGTCCTATAAGAAAAGCTAATTTGCAAAATAAATAAAAATGCTTAAGTTAAAAAAAGGTTCACCTTTTATTTGTCCTATAAATTCAATTTCAGGTAACTGCAGAACCAAGAACGGATTTTTTCAGCAGAAAACAGAACACCGTCGTACTGCGTCAGTGAGAATTTATGGGTTTTATTCAATTTTAATTTTTAGTATTTTATTGAATAAGTGAAGAGGAGATGAATTGGGATATTGATTATGTTGAAATTAATTGTGCACACTAAGAACGCAGTCAATGTGTTTGATGAAAGTACTCAAAGAACAACTTTGAAAAAACTAGCTGCTTAAACTTTTGCAACTGATAGTACTCCATGTGATTCTCGACCTTCATCAGTTCATCCATCTAAGATCAACTCACATTTTAACAGAAGCCAAATATCAGTTCAAGTGCTCTACTGATTTCTGCCCACCAAGCCATTTGAATGTTGACCGACTGGCAACTAAACCCGTTCTGATTCAGGTTCGCCTAAATGTTGTAGTCGACGTAAAATTCCATTTTTTTTAAAACAGTCAATTTAGGTTCCATGGCTACATCGACTATTGCACCAACATTGTTTAAATATTCCCACATAGTCCTTATAGTTTCCGTTTAAGCACCGAGTTCTCCTTGATTGCTTACATTTGATTTTTTCCCAATTAGGCCCTGTTTTATCATATATAATATATTCTTATCTATATTCCGTCTTAAAGGTAGGTCATACTTTGGAGTCTATTTAGTACTATGAAAATCATTTATTTATTGGTCCTAGAAACTCTGGTCCGAACCTGGTTCAATTTCTTTTGGGATGAGTGTTAGTGTGGTTCTTTAATTGGACGAAGATATTGGTTTTTTTTTGTTCTATAAATGCCCTTTTTTTATCAGTATGAGTGAAACTGTTTCTGTTCATACCTTATTTTTTTGCTTATGCCACCAAACTCAAATTAAGTACTTCGTGTTCATCCTCGCAGGTATTCATTATTCATAATTCAGTTGACTTTGGTCAATTTTCTGGACGACGAGCGTGAGAAACATCATGACTATTGATTGCCTCGTTCTGGGTAACTATCTCTATTCATGTCACTGTTAGTATGCCTACAAAGAGTACTTTTTTGTTTTCAGATGAGTTGTGTTAAAAGTGCTTACATTTTCTGACAATGCCTATGACTTTGTAGGTGCTGGGCAAGAGGTAGGAAAGAGTTGCGCGATTGTCACAATTAATGGAAAGAAAATAATGTTCGACTGTGGGATGCACATGGGCCACCAAGACAAACAGCGATATCCCAACTTCTCTTTGATTCCTAAGTCTGGTGATGACTTTACTAATTCACTCTCATGCATAATCATCACACACTTTCACTTGGACCACATTGGAGCCCTCCCATATTTTACTCAAGTTTGTGGCTATAATGGCCCCATTTACATGACGGTATATCTTCATCCGCATATTTTCTTTGAATCTTCCATTTTCTTTTGAACATTTGACTCGCGCTATGATTACCTTTTAATGGATATCTTAAATATATATTTTACCTGCAGTACCCAACAAAAGCCTTGGCCCCACTAATGCTCGAGGATTATCGGAATGTGATGGACAGAAGGGGAGAGGTAGAACAATTCAGTTCTGAAGATATTGTTGAATGTATGAAAAAAGGTAACGGATGTGCATAACTTTCTCTTGATATTTCATGTCACTGAAATTGTAGTCTTATATTCTTGGCAAGGAATGTTCAAAATTAGTTAATAGAGTGTTTATGTGAAACAGTTGTGAGTAATTGTATCTTTTAGAGCTTTAAATGTTAACATGAACTTTAACCTAATCCATGAACTTGCGTACTTTTTTTTCTTTATCTACCACAAACAAATATGTTTGGTTGGTTGTGGACCTGGAATTTTCTGTTTCTAACATATATAAAATCTCATTTAAGAAATTTCATCCAGGTACATTTGCCAAGTGGGAGGATAAAATTTTGGGTTTGTCCTATGTGGTTATGTTGTCTTCTGTTTTACAAGATAGAGTTATCAAATATTACCATCCTCTGCTAAACTTAATGCGCAAGCAAAGTATAACTTAGTAGGTAAGAGAACATTCTACTGTCTACATTCTTTATGAGTCCCGTTTTGTTTGAAAACTTTCTTCTCCTTTATTTCTCATCTTTAGAGCAATTATATTGATAGCATTGGGAAATAGTAGACAACAGTTGATATATTTTGCAATCAAAAGTGCCTTTTCCAATTTTCTTCCACCAAAATATGAAAACCACTTTAGAAAGTTTTGTTTCTCATGTTCTTCAAAAATATACTTGCATTTGCTTTGGACTGGTATTATTTTCTTATGTAGGCTATCAATTGTGTAATAAATTGTGAGTCATTATTTCCGTTGACGCTTAAAAATTTATAATAATGGAACCATCAAATACTTCCTTGAGATAGTTGTGAATTGAAATTGGTCTAAAAGATGAGTTAATTAATCATCTCATCATTCTACTTTTACTTGTGGTATGTTCTCTGTAAATCAGTCACTGCAGTGGATCTGAAACAGACTATTCAGGTTGATAAAGACCTTGAGATACGTGCATACTATGCAGGGCATGTAAGCATTCCAACAAATTTTCCTTCAGACATGCATATTATTTTTAAGATCCCTGATCCCTTATGTAATTGTTATCTCACACGTGCTATTTCGTCAGATCATTCTAGCTAGTAGGGCAGATATTTATAAGAAAGATTATGTTGTAAAATTTGAGCTTAGTAGAGTTTTGAGAATTCGTAATTAGTAGTGACCTGAATAGCCGTGGATATGAAGAACAAAAACCAATATGTATTGTTAATTGTCTTTGTAACCATGTTTGGGCCTTGTTTGCTGCATGTCTTTCGATATCACTTTTGTACTTGTGCAAAAATAATCAATATTATACTTTGTAAAATTTTGGAGCACCGTTGCCTATATAATTAGGGATCGTAGGATAATTAACCCTCATTATTTACGCTGTAAATTTGCTACTTATGCATAGATAGACAATCATATGCCTTACAACTTACATGAATCTGTACTCCTTCATGTTTAATTCGTTTTTGTTAGAATTTGTGAGTAACTGAGCAAATCATCCTTGTAATAATATTCAGCAAAGTTCTACTTTGAAACTTTAATGTTTATTTCGATTTATGCTTCATTGTATTAAACCAACGCAGTTTCCCAAAGTATGTCAATTTTTTATTCCATTATATGATTGTTAGGTTCTTGGGGCTGCAATGGTTTATGCCAAAGTGGGAGATGCTGCCATGGTGTATACAGGTGACTATAATATGACATCTGATAGACATCTTGGAGCAGCTCAAATTGATCGGCTACAGTTGGATCTCGTTATAACTGAGTAAGTGCTACAGTAACATCTTAGTTGTTCATGATAAAATCTTGTCACTATTTTTTATATGGGGAGTGTGGGTTGACGGTCATGTTATTCAACCCACCTTCATGAGATCGTCCCAAAGTAGGTTGTCTTGTGAGAATCAGAACACTACCTCTATCAGAGTGAGAACTTTTTCATCAGCAATCTGATAGAGCCAATGATTGTCAGGACGGAATAACACGAGGAAATACAATTATAGCTGGAGTAATGCCATTTACATTCTATGTCATGTTGTCTTCAAGGCATGTCATCATTATTGTGTATAAATTTAGGTTGAACACTCTTTCCTTTAAGGTAGCTTTTACTTAATAGCTACAACTATACATGTAAAGGGAAATAAGGTTTGGTCTTGAAATGAGGCTATGACAATGGATGATAGATACATGAGGTTTATTTTGTGAATTAGGATCTGGTTGCTAGAAATATTATCTGTATAAGGTCTCATAGTTTGACTTTGCATGTGCAAGGGCAAATCATAGTTTGAACACATGGGGCTTCAAAAGTAGAAACTTGATGGTGCAAAACATGAATGTTAGTCAAGTTGGATTAGTAGTTTCAGACTTTTATCTATTGCTGCTTTTGTGCATTGAGGCATATTTTTATATAAGTTATGCATTAAATTCAACCTGCAATTTTTTTGTGGGACAGGTCCACCTATGCAACAACATATCGTGATTCAAAATATGTCCGAGAAAGGGAATTTTTGAAAGCGGTATGAATCTTTTATTAGTAGAATTTTGTTTATATTGTGAATTTTTGGTGTCCTTTTTTTATTGCCCAAACAATGTAGAAAATACATGTGGAGAGAAAACTTGGTTATACAAAATAATTTTGTTTCTGAATTCAGAAAGGACACAAAATTCATGATAGTTTAAGTTGTATAACATATCTTTATGTATTATTTTGTTTTCATCTTACTGTTATAAAAACCTTAATTTTATCTAAAAACAAATTTAGCTTAACTCCACAATATACTGAGAAAATTCAACAAAGACAATATATCTTCATGATAGTATCACATATCTGTGCAGCCTGAGCCTTGTACACGGGCACTTATCTATATGTTATGTGTTCGTGCTTTTTCCCCTGATCCTGCTTTCTGTCATTTGACTTGCTTCAACTGACTTGCCATTTATTCTTCTGGCAGGTTCATAAATGTGTTGGTGGTGGGGGGAAGGTTCTAATTCCTACTTTTGCTCTCGGGAGGGCTCAGGTATTTTATTAGTTTATGATGTTTCATCTTTGTTTTAGGTTACATTTCTTATATTGTAAAAGGTCAACGCACCAGAATAGGACGATAATCTTAAGTAGTGTATTTCCTATACTAAATTTTAGAGTGGAGATTCCTTTGTTACAGAAAGTTTCTTAAAGACCCAAAACTTCCTGTAATGCATTTTTGGGGTTGCTAATTTCAGAAGGCCTTCTTAACCTAGACGTGCCTTAGAATTGTACAGAACTAATTACATCCAGAAGTGTTGCATTAACATGGACTTATTCTGCCTGGCATATACGTAAATATTTATATTTTCCCTTTAATTTCTTTTATTGTTTTGATCGTGTCTTCCACGTATATCCTTCAGTGAGTAGGTTTCACAGGAGATTGGTTGATATATTTTCTCTGTTGATTTGCTGTGCTTTCCAAAATTAACGTCGTTCTGTTTTACGAGGGCATTATGTTTTTTATTGATGTAACGATTATCCTTGTTGCATGCACTTGTGTATAAAGTGTGAACAAACCTCATCTGGTTGATGTGTTAGTGGTTATTCTTTCTTATCTCTAAATGGTGAAACATAATATAATTTTCTCGACATTTCGAAATATTGGATCATGTTTTCCTGCCAACAATGTACTGCAGGAACTCTGTATGCTATTGGAGGACTACTGGGAGAGAATGAATCTCAAAGTCCCTATATATTTTTCATCAGGTAACCTGTTCGCCAGTGCCTTTCACATTACTTGATTGTAAGCAATGAATAGCTTTCATGGTGGATACATCTATTCTCTTGACTTATGATATTTACTCAAATGTGGAAATGAATTAAAATCTCAGGTTTGACCATACAAGCGAACTTTTATTATAAAGTTCTTATCAACTGGACCAGCCAGAAGGTCAAAGATACTTATGCGACACGCAATCCGTTTGACTTCAAAAATGGTAATTCCATCATTACCAACTCTTATGATCCTCAGCTACTATAGCTTTAATGTATCAATATTTATGGAAGCGGGCTTTTTGTCTGAACATTGAACAATTCTAAATGCACTCATGGTAATTCCATAATATGTATGAGGTAGGTATTATCCAGTATTTATACATACTTAAAAGTAAACTTATTTATAAACGCCGCAGTTTCCACTTTTGATCGTTCCTTGATAAATGCTCCGGGACCTTGTGTTCTTTTCGCTACTCCTGGAATGATTAGCGGAGGTTTTTCTCTTGAAGTTTTCAAGCAATGGGCCCCTAATGCAGGAAATCTTATCACATTGCCAGGGTATGTTTCAACTTTATTGATTGTTAAATTTATCTTAAGAAAATAATGGGTCTTAATTTAAACACTGTTACACTGGGAAATCATTTCCCAACATTTTTGAAGTCATTTTGCTTCTTTCCAAGCTTACAACTTTTTGTTAATACTTCTCTTGGTGTTTTGGTCAGGTATTGTGTTGCTGGAACTATAGGAAACAAATTAATGTCAGCCAAAACACCGACCCAAATTACGGTTGACAAGGATTGCCGAATTGATGTGCGATGCGAGGTACTCACCCCCTCCTATTTATATGTTATTTCATGTTTTCAACTATTTTGAACTCGTTTAAATCAGAAGACAATGTTCTCTAATTAACTGGGGGAGGAAAAAGTCCCCTGATACTTGTTTATCATCTTACATTTTCTGAATATTTGATGACATCAACAATTTTTTATAGGTTGAATAATGTAAAGATTATATAGCCAAAGTACCAAACATCAGTGGGTCAATATTTTGTAATTTTCAGTTAGTTGTTTCCTCGGTTCATACATATTTAACAGTGATGTTTTTCCACCCCTCCCTACAGATCCATCAGTTATCATTTAGTCCGCACACTGACGCCAAAGGAATCATGGACCTCATCAAGTTCCTATCCCCCAAGCACGTAATTCTCATGCATGGTGAAAAGCCTAAAATGATCACGCTCAAAGAGAAAATCGAGTCAGAACTGGCAATCAAATGTTTCTATCCGGCAAATGAGGAAACCGTGTCCATCCCCTCGACTCATCACTTGCCAGCTGGCGCATCCGATGAATTCTTGCAGAGTTGCTTGAGCCCCAATTTCAACTTCACGAAAACCGACCCCGGATCCGATAACGATTCCCACAAGCAAACAACAAGGCCTACAGTGCTGGTCAGTGACGACAGAGTATCTCAAGGGATGCTAACCCTACAGCAGGGCCAGAATCTAAAAGTTGTGGGTCAAAATGACTTGATGGAAGCTCTAGGAGTCGAAAACTCCCGAGGTTAATAATAATCGACAACTGAACTAAATCGAGGTGAAATTAATTCCTTTTTTTCTCTTAAAGATGTTGGATACTCTCAAAATTCAAAAGTCATCACTCTGTTTTTTTTTTTAAATACTTTTTAACAGTTTTTTCTTTCTGCAAACTGACTTCTTTGCATCATTCATGTATATACACATCTTTCATGACCATTTGTCTCTACCAACTCCAACCCCTGATCAGATTCCACCTAGTCACTAGCCTCGATCCAACGCCCGACCGGTCAACACGATACGCGTCTTGAAACGACACACTTCTTTGACCTCTTCTCACCCAAAAAAAAAAAAACCCTATAAAATCAACCAAGACTATGATTATTTTCATCACACCACTTTCACCAACTCTCACTCCATGGCCCCCATCATCCTCATCCCACTCTTGTCTGCACTTCTTCTCCTCTCCCCTTCACCTTCCCACTCAGCAGATCCCGACGCCCTCCAAGACTTCTGCATCGCCGACATAAAAGCAAACCCATCTGTGAACGGCTACCCATGCAAGTCAAACGTGTCCTCGTCTGACTTCTTTTACGACGGGCTCGTCAAAGAGGGCAACACGAGCAACGCCTTTCGAAGCAAAGTGACCCCAGCCAATGTTCTCAGATTCCCAGGGCTCAACACGCTCGGGATATCCATGAACCGCGTTGACCTAGACCCTCAAGGGATCAACCCTCCTCACGTGCACCCCCGAGCCACGGAATCGGGGGTTGTCGTGAAAGGGAGAGTTCTCGTGGGGCTTGTGTCGACTGAGAACAAGTACTACTCGAAGGTTATCGGTGAAGGGGAGATGTTTGTGGTTCCGAGGGGGATGGTGCATTTTCAGATGAATGTGGGGAAGGGAAAAGCGAAGATCATTACAGCTTTCAACAGCCAACTTCCTGGTTCAGTTGTCGTTTCGAGAAATTTGTTCGGCTCGGATCCTCTGGTCCAGGACGAGGTTCTGGAAAGAGGTTTTCTGGTTGATAAGAGTGTGGTGCATATTATTAAGGCTAACATTGCCAAAAAGATTAAGGACTGATGTCGATTTGTCTTTTTTTTTTTTTAATGTTGTGTTTCAGTTTTCATATATACCTGTGTTTGTTTTAGAGTTTGATGAAATAATGCAAGAAAAAAACATTATTATAACTTTATAAGTTTGATTTTTGTGTATTACTGCTTAATGGCTTAATGAGAATGATCATATTGTATTTTAAGCTTTTTTTTCCACTGAGTGCGCACTTGACTTGAGATAATTCAAAATTTCAAATGGTCCACTGCAAGATTAGAATATGGCAGTGCATTACTTTATTAATGACAATGACTAAATATCTGGAGGAGAAAATGACATTTTTTTTTTAATTTGAATTTAATTATTTTTCGGAGAATAATATCATAGTACACTTTTTTTAATTACGTACATTTTTGTAAAGTCAAAAGGATTTTTTATTTTTATGAAGAAATTTAGGGCATTGAATTTTTAATTTTAAAAAATTATTGCCGGTAATAAAGTAATTTTATTCGCACAATCAATTTGCCGTGTAAAAAAATTCATAAGCCTTGCCCATGCGTATTGATTTATGATATGTGGTCAGCATGTACAGTATTTGCATTTTCAAAGGATTAAGAATATTTATTTTATTTTCCAGAGGATTAAGAATATTGAATTTACGTATAACATAATTAAATTGCAATTAAACCGTTGCAAAAATCGAAACTCATTAGAAACAAAAACATAGTAACAAAAAAATAAAATTGTTTCATTCTTTCCTTCACATCAGATGCAACTTTACATCATCCACCACAAGTGTTCAAAACAATAAAAAACCAAAAAAAAAAAAAAAAACACAGCTTATGATGGCGATGATCATCATCAGAATCCGGCGACATGAAACGAAGAAAACCAAATGATCATTTCCTCCGTAAGGAAGCACTCCGATCTCCTCGACTCGTAACCGCCCTCAACGAACTCTTCACCTCGACCCGATCCGTCATTGTCCACAGAGAACCTGCAAACGGGGCACGTATTCTTGAAGCAGGGCATGGCCAGCCACCTGTCGACGCATGCCACGTGGAACTCGTGCCTACATGGCAGCACCCGCGTGGCATCCTCGGGCCCCGCCATGCTCGACAGGCAGACAGGGCACTTGTTCCGGACACCGACCCTACAAGCGGGGGGTGGGCCCAGCTGGAATGCCGCCACCACGGACGAGATCATGCTCTTGAAATAAGCCATTAATATTAGTGATCATCGATCGGCATATCGAATTTTTGGGTTTTTTTTTGTAGTATTATTATTGAGGGTATATAGTAAGGGGTCATGGTTGTTTGGTTTGCAAGTGAGATAATAGTGGTTAGAGGTGGCTTTCAAAGTTTTTTTTTTTCTTTTTATGTTGAGTACACAGCATTAATTTGTTGGACCTAATTAGAGAATGCAGCTAGCTGCTGAAGTTTTATAAATAAGGATTATATATAGTTATAGGAAACAAAAAATTAATTTATAACAGTATCGAACCGATTTTTTTTGGCGAAACATTCGACTTCTCTAAATTGATTTGATAACGAAAAACGACACGGGAGGGGTGCGCGAGCGAACCGTAGAAGAAGGTTTCGTTTGGTTTGTTCTATTGTTTTGGTAATTAGTCCAAATGTGTGACATTGACAATCCAGCTTGATTTTGTTTTTGTTCTTCTTTCTAAATTGGACCGATCGAGAGGACAATATAATGCCGTAACAACCATATGATCAAATTTCATTTTCCGGCTATCTATAGCTAGTTATTCTATTTTAATTTTTCAATCCTATATATAATTTGAATTATAATTACAAGTCTATTTTAATTTAGTAAATATATTTCAAAAAGGTTAATTAATTAAAAAATAAACGAAAACACGTAATTGATACGATTTGAATATAATAATTAGAAATTAATATTTTATAGTAATACATATTTAAATTGAAATTTATGTCCAAATAATATTTTTTAATTTATATTAATAATATAATATTGTCGTTTTAAAATTATTTTATATTGTTATGTTTTATTTTTAAATTTATTTTAGATGGGTAGAAGTAGAAGTCTGTGAGTAGAGATGGGTGAGTTGGGCCAAGCCCAATAATTGAAGAGGTAGGCCCAAAATTCGAGACTCTAAATCATTTTTCAACTGTACATGCTTCTTTAAATAGGAGATTTTATATAATGTCAAATTGTTTCGAACCTATTCATATTAGCATCAATTAATTATAACTCAGGTTTTACTTTATATTCAAATAAAAAAAAATGTAACTATAAAGATGTGTATTCAAGAATCGATTAAAAAATTGAGATAAAATTATTATTTAAAACATATCGAATTAGAACATCTCCTCGGATTTTTTCACTCTTATTGTAAATTGGTTTTAGGTGTGAACTAATTCGAGCTCAGAATTTAGGGGATGCATCTTCTTGTTAAGAGAGTTGGTTGTTTAGTAAACCAAACACTCATATGTTGTGTCTTAGTGTCCTTAATTTTTAGGATGCGTAAAAATTGTAAAAAAAAAGAAAAATATATACTTTTTCTATCAACTAATAATAGTTACGAAAATTATACATTATACAAAAATAATTTTTTTCACCGTCCAATACATATGATAAACATTATACAAAAATTATGAAAAATTACTAAAATAAAATTTAACTATTAAATTTTATTTTAGTAATTTTTTCATAATTTTTATTAGTGGATAAAAATAGTATTGTTTTTAGTATATATAGTGTATTATGTCATTTTTTAATATTTTTTAAAATTATAATGATGTGTCATTTTCTGTTTTTTTTTTCAATATATTGATCGTCTCTAGTACTTTTTCATTATTTAAAAATTATATATAAATCAATTACGTGGTTTTGTTATTTTTATTTACTTTTAATTATTATTTTTAACTAATTGATTAACTCAGAGACACAATATTTTTAATTAATGAATTTTTGTTATATGTAATTCGATCATCAAAACACTAGATTATATTGATATGGTCATTTAATAGTAGTATATTAAATATTTTGCTCGTACATAATTAGTAAAAAATCAAATAAATGCTAGTTTTCATGGTCAAAATTTCACGATTTGATATCAAATTAGTAAATTCTCCTCTTTTTGTAATTACTCCAAAAAGATCCAAACAGAAAAAATTCTATGTTAATTTCACTATTTTATAATAAAAAATTGCCGGACTTATTTATAATAATGCACTTACAATTGTCCTACAATTTTAAGAATAAAAGGTATTTAGAATAAAAAAAAAAAGAGTTATTTTTATATTGTCACACTTTTTTTTATCACAACAGGTATAGTTTATTCTGTGCTACCCTAATAGGAGTAGTACCCAATCCATATAAAATGTTACATGTGGCCACTATAAAAAACCTAACCAATGAAAAAAGTAAAAAGATAAATATAAATACACATGTAAATGGGTGTATGGCAATGGGGTAGTACCCTTATGCTAGCATAGAACTAACCCAACAGGTATTGTCACATTACAAAAATTATATTTACTTTTAAATTACAAATACACTTTTACTCTTATTTTTTTCATCTAATTTTATAAATTTAACTCACAACTCATTATTTTATTAATTTAAAAACATTTTTTTAAACTTTATTGATTTGCTGTAATTATATATATATATATATATATGTATATATATATATATGTATGTATGTATTTATAAATAAAATGTAACTGTGTAGTGGAACAATAAAAACAAAAGTTTAGAATTTATAGTGTGGCGAGTAATTATTTTGTAATTTACACTTAATTATACAAAAAATGTTACCAGTATTTATTTTTTCAAGTAATATTCATGTGATTTTCTCCTTTAAATCTGCAATTCCAATGAAATACTATATGTAAATTTTTTTCTTAAAAATATATATTTATAACTTTACTTTTATTTAATTAAAAAATAAATAAATTAATATATGTAACAACTTATAATATATTTAAAAAGTAAATTTGAGTAACCATTACAAGAATTTGACAAATAAAATTTTATTTTGTGGAATATTCAGTTTCAACTCTCCATTAGTTCATTCAAATCCAGAATTAATTGCCAACAAATATTCTATACATGGCATATTATAAGTACACATCTACCTCATACTATATGCATTATAATCACCCAAATTAAATGCATATAAATCTTTTAAATAAAAGTTATGATAAAAAAAATCCCCTTTTCTAAATGTAAAAAAAAAACAAAAATTTATTACCACACTATAAAACCCCCTACCATCTTCCCAAGCTTTCTTTGTGTTGATAACCTAACACACACTCTCTCTCTCCCATGTTTTTTCAACTGAAAAACACATGAGGAAAGAGCTTCATCATCATATAATTCTCCCTTCTTGCGAATAATTTAATCGGAAATTAATTAAATTATTCGATGAAGAGAACCGACTCGGATCTCATAACCGCGCTGACCCGCAAAAAGTCGCTCCGGTTCTTGCTCGTGTTGGGTTTCTTGTACATCCTCCTCGTCGTTTTCGAGGTCCCACTCGTCTTGAGAAACGGGCCCACATACGGCGGAAACTCGAACAACATTTTCCTCCCGGACGCCGACGACGAAATCGCCCTCCCCCCGCCGCACCGGAGAAAGACCAACGAGCTCTCCCACAAAAAAACCCTCCTCTCCGGCCTGAACCTCCCCGCCGGAACCTGGCGCGGGAACGCCACCTCCGCCTCCGCCGAGCGGGCCCTCGCCCTCGGCCGAGCCATGTGGCTCGACGTCGAGTCCACCCGCCCGGCTGCCCCCGCGAACCGGACCCGAACCGCCGCGGAGTGCCCACGCTCGATTTCGGTGTCCGGGCTCGTCGGGCTGACGCGGCTGCCGTGCGGGCTGGCCCGTGGATCCCACGTGACGGTGATCGGAACCCCGACGGCGGCCCACAACCAGACGGCGACGGACCGGAACGGAAAAGAGGGGTACGCGATGGTGTCGAAATTCATCGTGGAGCTTCTCGGGCTGAAGATGGCGGAGAGCGAAAGCCCGCCGAAGATACTCCACGTCAACCCGAGGCTGAAGGGGGACTGGAGCCGGCGGCCGGTGATCGAGATCAACAACTGCTACCGGATGAACTGGGGGGGCCCGCAGCGCTGCGCGGGCCGGGAACCGCGGATGCGCGAGGAAACCGGTACGGGTCGGGTTATTTATAAATAAATAAAAATACGGGTCGAATAATAATAATATGTGTTGTGTTTTGGTTTGCAGTGGACGGGTTGTTGAAATGCGAGAAGTGGCATAGGGATGTTTTGGAGGACTTGGATGATCTGAACCTGCCGAGATGGATTAAGGATTTGATCGGGTCGAGCGAGAAGGAGGACGCGAAAACGACGAGCAATCGGCCGTTTCCGTTCGAGGAAGGTAAGATGTTCGTGCTGACGATTAGCGCCGGCGAGGAGGGCTTCCACATGAATGTCGACGGGAGGCATGTTGCCTCGTTCAAGTATCGAGATGTAAGTACGATGTTTGAAAATAAGTGTATTAAAATAGAATATTTATTTTCTTCCTAATTCAGTTTTGAATATTTCGAATTTTTTTACTAATTTCGCTTACGGAATTAAATGTCTGATATATTGCATTGAATAGGGGTATTTTTGAATAATAAGTGTGCATTTACTATTTTACCCGTTTCGGTTACGAATGTAAGTACTGTGATTAGGATTTCGGCCGGCCGAACGAAAACCGGTTCGAGAGTGGTAAAATGAAAACGGCGACGTTTTTAATTTTCAGGGATTTGGTCTGGAGGACGCGACCGGGTTATACGTGGGAGGGGATATCGACGTCGTCTCCGTTTTCGCCGGGTCCTTGCCGGCGTTGCGCCCGGCGTACGCTCACAAGCACCTCGACCTATCCGAAAGATATAGGGCCCCGCCGATTCCGGATGGGCCCGTCGAGCTCTTCATCGGCATTCTTTCCGCCGGCAGCCACTTCGCCGAACGGATGGCCATCAGGAAGACATGGATGCGTCACGATCTAATCAGGTCGTCGAGAGTCGTAGCTCGTTTCGTTGTGGCCTTGGTAATTACTGCTCCATTTCTCTTGCTGTAAAACCCTAATTTCCTCTTTTGGGTAATTATTAAATAATCACAATCGATGCAAATTGACTTTATTTACGATCAGACTTCAATGTATACATAATTTAAACCTCCATTTTTATTTTTTTTGAAATTAATAATACATTTGTTGAGACTTGAGAATGATTGATTTTTTTCGACAGCATTCGAGGAAGGAGGTGAATTTGGAAGTGAAGAAGGAAGCCGAGTTCTTCGGAGACATTGTCATTGTTCCGTACATGGACCACTACGACCTCGTCGTTCTCAAAACCGTCGCCATCGTTGATTTCGGTGTGAGTGATACTCTGCCATCGATTATTGTTTCGGATAGTCACATATGTATTTACATTATTATCATATCATCTTGAGAAGTCGAAGCATGTACTTTGTTGAACATGTTCTGTGACTTCAGCAAATTCCGTCAGGTCAATAACTGTTTGAGTTGGTTTTAGGTCCGAGCTGTATCCGCAAAGTATATTATGAAAGGCGACGACGACACATTCATTAGAGTCGATGCGATCGTCAATGCAGCAAAGAGAATAGAAAAGATTAACAAGAGCTTCTACGCTGGAAATATGAACTTCCGTCATAAGCCCTTGCGAAGTGGTAAATGGGCAGTCACTTATGAGGTACTATGATCAATGTCTTTTACTTCTCACAATTCATTTTTGTTACTTTTGTACCTTCATGATCTTGTACTCCGGCGTCGGTCCATTTTTGCTTCCGGCAAACGAACTTCCTTTTTTGACATTTTGTGCAATTTTGGGGCAAACAGTAATATTTTTGAAATATTTGATATTAACCAAAACCTCAGGGTGGTGGTTATAATAAATTATATTAATCTGGACTGAAGTAAAGTTTGAACTCTAGTGTATATTGAGATGTATTTTACGATTGAAGACTCGTGCATTTAACAATGCGACTCGAATAAATTCGGATGATGTGATTATTGTTTCATTACAATAAAAAAAAACGACTCTGTAATAAGGTGGATGCTAATTGTTGGCATTTTTTGGTTTCAGGAATGGCACGAGGGATTCTATCCTACCTACGCAAACGGACCGGGATATATTATCTCATCTGACATCGCCAACTTCATTCTTTCGGAATATGAAAATAAAAAATTGAGGGTAAAGTTTAAACTATCATTTTCGATCATTCACAAGCACTCGCCTCTGCAAATTAACATAATTTCCCCTTATGTTCAGCCTAATACTCCGTAATGACAATCGTTTTTTTTTTTTCAGTTGTTCAAAATGGAAGATGTTAGCATGGGGATATGGGTCAAGAAATTCAGCCGTTCGACTTCAGTAGAGTACATCCATAGCTTGAAGTTTTGTCAGTACGGGTGCGTAGAAGGCTATATCACCTCCCATTACCAGTCTCCGAGGCTGATGTCCTGCCTCTGGGACAAACTCAAACGACTAGGGAAGCCTTCGTGCTGCAACTTAGGATGACTGAACAAGCATTATTTCAGACCGGTTGCCATAAAAAGGGACGAAGGATATTTTGCAGCGACTTGTAAACCGTGTCAACTGGATGAGCACGTCTGTGCCTCCATCATTTGAAAGTTGATTTGTGTATCCGTTTTTGTTATCCTTTGTCGTTAGTTCGATCTGGGGTTTCATCTCGGGTTCGTATTGAACGAAGTAGGGTGATTATGTGTGTACTTAATTGTTCTATATATTGTTGTGTAACTAGACATGAAATCTCTTGGTAGCTTATGATTAGGTTGGCGTACAGGTACCATGTTTTACCGTATGGTCCATAAATAAATTCATATCGAAATTTTGTTACATTTATAAATCTATATTGATTGCTAGTATAACTAAGTACAGGAATAAATTTGATATATAAAACAAAATTTTAATATCAATTATTATAAAAAAAATGATATATATATATATATATATATATATATATATATATATAAATAAATATTTTTAGATTGCAATAACGAAATATATCTATTATGTTCTTTGTACAACTTACCCAATTACTCGATTTATCAAAAATGTATAATTTTCTTGATACCATCAAATTGATAACAAATTTGGATACCTCTCTTGTAGCATTCGTGTCAAATCATACACACACATAAGTAGTTCTTCAATTTAATACTCTCTTCCCATTGTCATACTCTATTATATTCTTTGTCTTAATTATTTATGCATTTTTTTTTTTTTGAATTATAAAGTCTCTTCCCATTGTCATACTCTATTATATTCTCTGTGTCTTAATTATTTATGCATTTTTTTTGAATTATAAAGAATTATTATACTGTATTAAATAGTTGAGATACCTAGAATAATATATACTTTCACTCTCCCAACAAAAATGTAATATTTTCTTTGTAAATTACAAAAAAAATATTGCATAGTATATATTTTTTATACTTAATATATATATACATTTGAGATATTGATTTGATTTGCTCAATTACATCAACATGTTGTTTAGGATGTAACTTATGTTTATAGTTGCATGACATTGGGTCGAGAATGAGGATAGGGGCATTATGTGGAGAGCTCAACAAAAAGTTGTGCTTACGTGCTCGGGCAACGACTATTTTTATTAATTTTTTAGCTAGAAAAAATATATTTTTATTTTTATTATTTTTAGTTTTATTTTATAACTAGTACCGATGCCCGTGCGATGCACGTGATTTATTAATTTGAAATAATCTAAAATTTTATTTAATCTCTAATTATTAATGGACTAACAAATTATTTTATTTAATAATTGAACTCTTACTTAAATTTGTAAATTCGTATTAATCTCATTATTAACCGTTATCTCAATTATGAAAATTTTATTATTTTCAAAGACTCCGCATGTTTGATGTAGTTTATAGTATGTAAGCTTCTTGGGGCATAGTCGAGTGGAAAAGTCTGTGATGATGTTGGTGTAATTCCCCGACGACGCAGAGATCGAATCTCGTATATGACAAATTTTCATTTAAATATTATGAAGTTAGTAATTGGATGAGACCTATTGGCTCTCTGCCACATGTGTCTGCTACTCGGTCGCATCCCTCGATTTACATCCTACCCGATCGAGGAGCCTCTGATCTGGTGGAAGAGGAGTTTCTTGTCTCATCCTACCCGATCGAGGAGCCTCTGATCTGGTGGAAGAGGAGTTTCTCGTCTCTGCATTCGAATCTCGTATATGACAAATTTTCATTGAAATATTATGAAATTAGTCATTGGATGAGACCTATTGACTCTCTCTCACATGTGTCTGCTATTCGGGCGCATCCCTCGATTTACATCATACCCGATCGAGGAGCCTCTGATCTGGTGGAAGAGGAGTTTCTCGTCTCATCCTACCCGATCTCTCTCCCACATGTGTCTGCTACTCGGGCGCATCCCTCGATTTACATCCTACCCGATCGAGGAGTCTCTGATCTGGTGGAAGAGGAGTTTCTCGTCTCATTCTACCCGATCGAGGAGCCTCTGATCTGGTGGAAGAGGAGTTTATCGTCTCTGCATTTTTCTAGTGTCAAACGCATCCAATAAATACCTAAAACCGCTGGGGAAAAATCCAAATAAATGTGTTGTACCCGAGAAAATGGTCACCGACACGTGTCACGAATCAAAGGGCTACGTCATCAAGAGAGAAAGTCAGCCGGTATAGTCAACGAGACCTTCAAAAGCAGATCTAAGAAGAAGATAAAGACCTTGGACAGTAAAGATTGCACGGTAGAATCAGACTCCCCTCTCAGGGGAATCGCCTGGGGAGGCTCCTGGGGTGACAGTCAACAAGCTGAGACTTCACGGGGAAAGAGGCAGATTAAGCACTAAGGGAAATTAGTGGGTTTTTAATGCTTCATATTAGTGGACTAGAGGTCCAATAAGAGGCCAAAATGTGGGCATTAGGTGGCATCATTAAGCCATGCATAGAGTATTATAAATAGAGGGAGTGAGATAGTGGAAAGACACATGCAAACCTTGATTTTAACTATGTTCTCTAAGTATGAATATATGAATGAAGAGGTGCCTTGAGCATCCATGTTCTTACTTATGATTTCTGCATTTAGCTTCATCCTCTTGCTTTCTTACCTATAACATATTTATATTTTGTGTTGTTTACCAAAACCCTCAATTACCAGCAAATACTACCGACAAGTACAAAAACAACCAAAACATTTGGCGCTAGAAGGAGCGAGCATCAGGTATTGAAGTTGCAGAAAAGCTCGATTAAAATCAGAAATGGTGAATGAAAATGAAAACACCACGGTGTCAGGTACGTCTGGCACAAGTGGCAGGTGGCGGGCTTGTTGTGCCCGATAAAATGGTCACCGACACGTGTCAATAATGAGGTAGCCACGTCATCAGATGTGCAAGTCAGAATTAATCTATGGAAAAAGACCTAGAAAGGCAACCAGCAGAAGTCAGAAAAGAGCTTGGACGGGAACGACCGCTCGGTGGTGTCAGACTTATTACACGGGAATATCCGTGGGGGAGGTGTCAGAGTCAACAGGTGGTCAAAAGACATTTGACGGGAGCAGAGGATAAAGTCTTTGTTTAGAGTTAAGTGGGTTTTTAATGCTGGATATTAGTGGAGTAGAGGTCCAATCAGGAGCTGATAAGTGGGCATTAGGTGGCATAATCTAGCCATGCATGGGTTAGTATAAATATAGGGTGTTAAAGGAGAGAAAGGACATGCAAAACCTTGTATTTTAATATGATTTCTAAGTATGAATATATGAATTAAGAGGTGCCTTGAGCATCCATGTTCTACTTATGATTTCTGCATTTTAACTCAAACCTCTTGCTTTCTTACATATAACATATTTATATTTTGTGTTGTTTATCAAAACCCTCAATTACCAGCAAATACTACCGACAAGTACAAAAACAACCAAAACATTTGGCGCTAGAAGGAGCGAGCATCAGGTATTGAAGTTGCAGAAAAGCTCGATTAAAATAAAAAATGGTGAATGAAAATGAAGACACCACGGTGTCAGGTACGTCTGGTACAAGTGGCAGGTGGCGGGCTGTGATGGGTAAGGCTGTGATGGTGGAACCCGAGGTTCCATCTCCACCTAAAAACCCAGAACCTGAAAATAAGGAGCCGCCGCCGCCGCTTACCCAGATCAGCTCTGATGAGCAGAACAGCAAACATGCAGGGGCCGATGAGCCCACAGACAGCCAGGCTGATATACGACGACGTCGACTTCGGTCACGACGTCGGAATCGCCGTCTGCACCCCTATGATCTCGGAGGGCCGTCGACGCCGAAAGGCCCGCCTCCGATTAGATTTGGAAGTCTTGATACTTCACAAAAAATAGATGAAGCAGTTGCAGAACTTATGACGATGAAATACGTCATGACGACTCCTGTGATCCCGGTGAAGGGCACGCATGCAGCCACCAGAGCAAATCTGAATCTAGCTCCCGAGCAAACTGGCCGCATTCCCAGAAAGAATCGCAGAATGCGTCGAGCGTTAGATCTGAACAAAAGAGCCGAATCTATGGCTACTTCTACTGATCCTTATCAACAGGCAAGTAAAAGTGACATGCACGGGCAACGTGTGAACTTTTTACCGGAGAGGGCCCACAGAGCCCCCGGTACTAATCTTGAACTGGCCGATTTAAGGCAGAAATACTCTGAACTGGAAAGGCGATTGAACGAGAATCAGATTCTCGCCGCCCCGGCAGGTCGTCATAACGATCCCTTGGCTCCCGAGGTTGAACAAGCTCCCATGCAACTGGAAATTCAGCCCATGCAAACCACTTTGTATAACGGCAAAACTGATCCAGAAGCGCATTTGAGCAGATTCAGGACATATATGTCCGACCGGGGAGCCACAGATGCTACCCGGTGCAAATTGTTCCCACTCACCCTGGGCGATACTCCTCACCAATGGTACGTCAGCTTACCTGCACATTCTATTAAGTGTTTTGACGACTTGGTACAAAGGTTTGTGTCGTATTTTGCATCCAAAGCTTCCTATATGGAGTATAGTCAGAAGCTGCTTGGAGTCAAACAGGGTGAAAACGAAACTGACGAATCTTATGTGGATCGTGTGGGGGAATTACTGTTGGCGGGCGGAGAAGAGATTCCTGATAGCCTTAAACTCCACACCGTATTGGGAGGTATGAGAAGAAACTCTAAAGTATTTAAATCTGCAATGCTAAACTATCCCCGATCGTATGAGGATTTTAAGAGGAAAGCTGGGGCCCAAGTGGCGTACCAGCGTCTCGTTGCTGGTGGGGGACACTCCCCCGAGCAAAAGAGAAAACTTCCCTTTTCCTCCGATCGAAGGCCAAACTATATTGGCAAGAAACCAGGCCCTAGGCCAAGTGATCCACGAGTGGATGAAATCCGTGAGTTGGAAGGAAAACTCACTGCTCAGACTGGTCATACACCAGCAGATATTTTGAATATCATGGTCATGCAAAAAACTGATTTGTTGGTAAAACCACCACCAATCTTAACTCCCCCGGACAAATTGGATCCCAACAAATGGTGTGCCTTTCATGAAAAGATTGGTCACAACACCAGCCAGTGTAGGCAACTGGTAAAACTGTTGTGGAAACTTTTTCAGGATGGGAAGCTGTGGCAGTTCTTGCCCAGGCCAGGTGCTGGGGGAAATCCGCAGGGGCCTCCTCCCCGCGAAGTACCCGCACCAGCTCAACCACCGCCTCCTGTAGCTCCAGACCCACCGAGAGTGGGCCAGATCATGATGATCGGCGGTTTGAGGCCAGTGAATGAGGAAAGTCACCGAAAGAGGAAAAGAGACTTCCAGATGTGGGAAGTTTGGTATGAAACTGCCCCGTCAAAAGAAGCAACAATCAGTGAAACGGCGGTGATAACTTTCACCCCGGAAGATCGAGCCGAGACAAAGTTCCCGAAGGATGTGCCTTTAGTGATAAAAGCAAGAATCCTCGGCCTGGACGTGTCTCGCACGCTGGTGGACAATGGCGCGCATCTCAATATTCTGTATAAGAAGACCCTAGATCTGATGGGGAAGCTAGCGCGCTATGTCAACCCGTGCGATATGGTGTTAAAAGGTTTTGGTGACGATGTAGTCATTCCCTACGGAGAAATCATTCTCCCGGTAGAAATGATGGACGCGAAGAACCCAGAAGTCATGATGGTTAGGAATCTTAAGTTTGTAATAGTAGATAAGGTTAGTGGCTATAATGCTTTGTTAGGCAGGCCCTTTCTGGACGCTTTTGAAGCAGTCGCCTCGTCCTATTACTACTGTATCAAGTTTCCAACACCCTCCGGTGCAGTTGGCACCGTTAAGGGGGATCTAGTAATGGCTAAGAAGACTTTGATGTATTTTCGCGATCTTGATAAAACTAAAATCGGAGAAAAAGCTAACATTCCCCAAATCAATTTGGAGGAAAGCAATGTAAAACAAATTCATCACATAAAAGATATCATTAAAATACCCGAGGAAGGAATGAGCTCTCCCGGAAAATACCCTCGCGGAGAAGTTCTTCAGGTCCCCTCGGATGACATGAATAAATCCCCCGAAGAAAAACCCAGTGAGAACTTAGCATCTCCTGAGGAAAAACAGCCTAAACCCAAAGCGAACTTAGAGGATTGGGGCTCACGGGGAGGATACCAACACAAAAAAGCACCCGTTGTGGAAATGGTTGAAACTCTGGACTCTATAATTGTAGATCCAGAGCAAGCTGAAAAGCAAATACTTGTGGGATCTCACATGGAATCAAATACCCGGATCGGGATTATAAATTTCCTTAAAGAGAACATCTCTACTTTCTCATGGTCCAGTGCCGATTTAGGAAAGATAGACCCTAAACATGCCTGCCACCGGTTGAAAATAGATCCCTGCAAGAAACCAATCGCGCAAAAGCGCAGAAAAATGGGCCCCGAGAAGTGCCAGGCACTCGCCGGGGAAGTAGATAAATTAATTGAAAATAAACTGGTCAGGAAAGCTTCGAGTGATGTCACTTGGCTATCCAATGCGGTAATGGTGACAAAAACGGCCGGGGCATGGCGTTTGTGTATAGATTTCACAGACCTAAATAATGCTTGCCCGAAAGACCTTTTTCCCATGCCGCATATCGACCATGTGGTTGATAATTTGACAGGTCATGCGATATTCTCAACACTGGACGCCAAGGCCGGATACCACCAAATTCCAATGCATCCGGATGATGTTGAACATACGGCTTTCTACTCCGAGAAAGGGATCTATTGCTGGGAAAGAATGCCTTTTGGCCTGAAGAATGCTGGGGCCACCTATCAAAGGTTGGTAAATCAAATGTTTTCTGAATTAATTGGTAGAACAATGGAAGTGTACATTGATGATATTATTGTAAAAAGTAAAAACGAATCAGATCATGTCAAAGACCTCGAAGAAGTTTTCAAAATTCTGGGGCAATATAACATGAAATTGAACCCCAAGAAATGTAATTTCGGAATCAAGAAAGGGATGATCCTGGGGCATGTGGTTAGCGAGAAAGGCATTGAGCCCAACCCTACCAAAATCCAAGCTATCTTGGACATGCAAGAGCCCCGGGACGTAAAAGGCGTACAACGACTCACGGGTCGCCTCGCCGCCCTGAACAGATACATTTCTTGCCTGGGAGATAAAACTCGACCGTTCTTTGCTTCCATCAAAGGACAGGAATTTCACTGGAAAAAAGAGGCCCAACAAGCTTTTGTACGGATAAAAGAATACTTATCCCATCCGAAAGTAGTTGTGGCACCTAAACCAGGAGAAAAATTGTATTTATACCTAGCCGCCTCAGAGCATGCCATCAGTGCAGTCTTGGCAAGAGCGGAAGGAATCCAACACTTTCCGATTTATTTCGTGAGTCAAGTATTACATGAGGCAGAAATTAAATACACTCCACTGGAGAAATTAGCATTTGCTTTGATAGTGTCAATAAGAAAACTCCGGGCGTACTTATTTGAGCACCCCGTCGAAGTTTTGACTGCTATGCCTTTAAGGCAAGTATTGCACCGGTCAGATATCTCCGGGAGACTCCTGCGTTGGGCGTTAGAAATTAGTCAATATGACGTAACTTTCGCCCCGAGGACAGCAATTAAAGCACAAGCCCTGGCAGATTTTATTGTGGAATTAACTTTCCCTGAGAAATCCCAGAATCAAGCACGCGCCTGGCAGCTGTTCGTAGATGGATCATCTACCACCGCGTGCTCGGGGGCAGGGGTGGTATTACTCAGTCCTGACGGGGACTCAGTAACTCATGCGGTAAAGTTTGAATTCCCCACATCGAACAATGAAGCAGAGTACGAAGCTCTCATTTCTGGGTTGGAATTAGCTATAGCCGTTGGGGCCAGGAAACTCCATGTGTTTATGGACTCTCAGCTAGTAGTAAACCATGTAAGTGGGGACTACGAGGCCAGAGGGGAACAAATGATAAAGTACCTAAAATTGGTATGGGAACTTTGTGAAAAAATCCCTGAAGTTCTAATCGAACAAATCCCACGGGAACACAATTCACAAGCAGACGCCCTGTCAAAGTTAGCATCAGCTGAAGGATCAGCAGACTTCTCAAATATTGTGTTAACAAAATTAATGTCCCCATCAATAGAACAAAGAGAAATGCAAATGCAAATACTCGCCGGGGCCGGAGAAGACTGGCGGATTCCCATTCAACGGTACATAGATACCGGGGAAGTACCAGCAGATAAAACTGAAGCAAAACAACTTCGCTCCCGAGCGGCAAAGTATACTTTAATAGATACACAACTTTACCGAAGAAGTTATTCCCTTCCACTACTGAAATGTGTGTCGAAGGAAGAAAGATTTAAAATCCTGGAAGAAATACACGAGGGTGTGTGTGGAAACCATGCGGGGGGAAGATCCCTAGCACATAAAACCATGGGGCAAGGATTTTATTGGCCAAGCCTGAGAAAGGACGCAGTCGGATACGCACGTAAATGTGTCAAATGCCAGACGCATGGGCCTAACATCCGAATTTCCCCAGAAGCCCTGAAATCCATTTACAGCCCGTGGCCATTTGCTCGGTGGGGTATCGATCTGATCGGACCACTGGCAACCGCACGGGGCGGAGTAAAATATGCTATTGTAGCAGTCGACTATTTTACTAAGTGGGTCGAAGCAGAACCATTGAACAAAATTGATCAACCGCAGGTTATCAAGTTCATATGGAAAAACATTATATGTCGATTTGGTTTGCCCGAGACAATCATCTCCGACAACGGAAAACAATTCGATGGGGCTGAGGTGGAAGAATTCTGTGAGACATGGAAAATTAGAAGGCTATTCTCTACTCCTTACCACCCCCAGACGAATGGTCAGGTTGAAGCAGTAAATAAAATATTAAAACATACCATCAAATCAAAATTGGAAAGTCGCAAAGGAAAGTGGGCGGATGAACTTCCAGAGGTTCTGTGGTCATATCGTACCACAGCTAGAAATGCCACTGGAGAAACCCCCTACTCTTTGGCTTTTGGAACGGAAGCAGTAATCCCAGCGGAAATAACGGTGTTATCACACCGGACCGCTCAGGAGATTTCCCCGGAAAATGAATTAACCATCCGGAAAGAGTTGGATCTTCTTGAAGAAAGAAGGTTAGCTTCCGATTCTCTAAATGCTATGAATAAACAAAGAATTGCAAAATTATTTAATTCAAAAGTAAAGGCACGAGAATTCCAAGAAGGAGACTTGGTGCTGAAGAAAATCTTAGGAACGCACCAGGGAGCACTGGGGCCGAACTGGGAGGGACCGTTTAGAGTAAGCCACTGCCTCCAGAACGGAGCGTACGAGTTAGAGCTTCTCGACGGGACCAAAGATCAGTATCGGTGGAATGCGTTGCACCTAAAGAAATTCTATCATTAAAAGGTTAATCTTTGGTTTTTTGTAAAGATATTATTTTTGTAAAAACCCTTTTATCACTTTTATAATGTTTCTCAGTATTCACCAAAAATACTTATATGGGTTCTAAAAAGTTATACTTTGTCTAGCACAAAGGAAAAATATTACCCCGGGAAAGAAATAAATTTCCCGGTAAAAGTAAGAAATATTGAGTATTCATAAGAATACTAAGGTTCGGTAAAGACCCAAAAATCTATAGATTATGGGGCCGAACACTTCTTTCTGCGTACGGATTCAACAGAGTAAAAGAAACTCAAGAATCGCTCGGGGAGAAGAAATAGGTCCGAAGAAAATCCTAAGAGGTATTCATAAAGAATAAACCACAGGATCGGTCAGTCTTTGTAAAAGGAGAGATGGAGGAGAAAAATGTTACTTAGAATCAGAGAGAATTCCAAGAGGTAACTAAAATCCGAAAATCACTTTTGCAAAGACAAAGAACTCACAAAGACTCCCAACGAAGTTTTAAATAAAAACTTGGGTGTGAGCCGAAAGTTATCTATTTACAAAGAATTACGATTCACCAAACAAGCTAAAACTGACTTGTCAAAATTATAGATAATTATGGTAAAAAGAAACCTGAATAAAACGGTGGAAGGGCCATGAGTAAGACCCAAAGGATAATATCCAAAAATAACTTACTAAGTTATTACACACCAGCAAAATATAAATACTTGTTCCAGGCAAAAACTGCCTGTATAATCCAAATGCAAAATAAGCAAATATTGTTTTTGGCAATTAAGCCCAAACTGAACAGAAAATAAAGATTAAAATCCCTGAGCTTTTTACACTCAGGGTAGTTATCAAATTTTTGCAGACTCCTGAGCAATTATACTCAGGAGGTAGAACCACCATCACCTGGGGGAGTCGTGAGGGAATCTTTTGGCTTGCCATCAGGCCCGACACCAAGAGTATCCATCTCCTCCCCTTCATCAACACCTTCATCATCAGACGCTTCCACAGGGGCTTTAGAAGGCTCACCAGGCATGGAGAGAAGACTGTATGTGGGCCACCATTTCATATCTATGCCGTGGACAACTTCCAGATCCATAAAGGGCTGTGGAACTCTGGAATCCAGAGTACACCCTTGCATGTGAGCTTTGAGGAGTTGAACACCATAGTCTCTGGCCCCATCATTCTTCTCCTTTGCTGCAGACCTGATGAGATCAGCATAAGCAGTGACATAGAGTAGGTCAGCCAATACCCGGGGATTGTGAGCAGGAGAATCTAACAGGGCTTCAAGCTCTGAGACCCTCTCCATGGACTGTCCAAAGTCATCTTTGGCCTGTTTCAGCTCCCTGGTAACTTTGGCCGCCTCCTCCTTGAGCTCTTTCTTCTCCCTGGTAAAGCTGTCCTGGGCATCCTCAATCTCTTCTTCTTTTTCTTTTATGGTCTTCAAGGCCTCCTGCATCTTAGACTTCAGCTTCCCTACCTCGGCCCGTGCAATATCGGCAGCCTTCTTCCACCTATCCCTGTCCCCTGCAGTGGCAGTGTATGCCGCTTTGAGCTCCTGTACCTGTGCCTCTTGCTTGCTGCTGGTAGTTTTGAGCTTGGACACTTCAGCCCTGATCTTTTCGGCCATGTTGTGAGCCCCAGAAATGGCAACTGCACTTTGACTGGCCAATTTTAGGGCCAGGGAAAAGGCATGCTCCTCATGGTCCATCATATCATTGAGCTCTGAAGTCCAGCACCTACCAACAGCATCAATTGAGTCACCTACTGGATTGCCCAGGGTAGTGACAGGGTCAATGGGGCCTTTTCCAGAGAAGAAGGGAAGCAGAGCTGAGGGGAGATTCTCCTGGGAAAACCTACCAAGAAATAAAACCGAAGAGTTAACTGAGTGAACCATGTAAAATGATAAGTGTGTAAATGAACAAAAACTTACTTGGTGAAAAGTATTTTTTCAACTCCAAAAACAGACTGATTTTTGTCAGCACGGGGGGGGGGGGGGGGGGGGGGGGAATCTGTCACCTCAATAATACCCTCATCAATCTTTTTCCGTTTCTTGTCGCCCTCAAGCTTGACTTGCAAAAGAGTTGATGACCCAGAAGGGGGTAAGCCATGACTTGGAGTAGCATCAGTCATCACCGCGTCTGATGGCTGAGAGCTCTCCTTATACGAATCCACAACATCCATAATCCCCAGAGGATCTGTTTCACCACCCTGAGCCGAAACCGTGTGGGATCTGGTACGGGAAGCCGGAGCACCAGGTGTGCCGCCCCGAGTTTTTGCAGATCCCCGTCCACCGACACTGGTGGAACTAGTTTTGGCCCTGCGAGCCTTGGCGGCCAGGGCTGGGTTTGGGAGTCCCAGGCGATCAAATAGTTTGTTATCTGCCATCTCGGTAGGTTTCAATTCAAAAACAGTAGAGAAAAACTCTGCACGAGAAAAGTAATACAATTACTCCCGACAAAAATATTATAATTTCCCCGGGAAATGTACTCCCAGGAAATAAAATAAATTTATACAAAAACAAAGGGAAAAAATACCAAAACAGGGTTGATCCTCAACGAACGGAGGGCAAAACAAGCCTGCTGCGTCACGAATACTATCGTCGTTCAGATAATCAGAATCTCTTTCTTCGGCCGGGATACACTGTGCCAAAAGATTTGCAGTCTCCAAATCCCACGGGAAGGAGCAGGTCGCCCGCTTAAGCCGCGCACCTACAAAATACCAACGAGTTTAGATCAGTTAAACTGTAAAATATTAAAACTTTAAATGCTTACTTTCTTCCTTAACACCATAAGTAAGGGGGATGGCGATCTCCCCTTCCCGGGTCTGAGTCCTCCATCTCCCCGAAACAAAAAACCATCTATCCCAACAAGTCGGATCTTTCTCCTCAGGCTCTCGAATTTTCAACATATATTTCCTGTGGCGGACGGTATAGTCTCCCAGCGAATTCTTGTTGAAGTTGACTGGACTGAAGAAAAGATGGAACTCATCCCCAGAAATGGGTCGAGAGAGTCCCACTTGCCCCAATACAGTCAAGACTCCATAGATCTGTGCCCATCCATTCGGATGAATCTGATGCGGAGCCAAACCCCACCGGTTCAATAAGCCTGAAACCGAAGGATGCAGGGGAAACCGCAGCCCTTGATCCATTGCGTCGACGCCGATGGCCACCATGCCCGGAGGTGGACAACAGGCGGATTCACCCTCTTCTGGCGCATGCAAATGCACGTTGTAGGGAATCCGCCAATCGTCCCTCCAGTCGGCTAGTTGCGTCGCCGTCACCGTGCTTTCTCGGCCGTGTGCACCCCACTCCTGATGGTTCGGGTCTGGTTGAACCGCTGTGACGACCCTCTCGACAGGTACGTAAGGGTGGGCCTCCTCCAATTCATCTAGACGGAACGCCGGCAGCGCCGGCGCGGCCTCTTCCATAAATTTTTTGTATTGACGGGCGAGAAGAACTTCCGGTGCTTTCAACTTTCGGCAGCGCCGGCGCGGCCTCTTCCATAAATATTGCATAGTATATATTTTTTATACTTAATATATATATACATTTGAGATATTGATTTGATTTGCTCAATTACATCAACATGTTGTTTAGGATGTAACTTATGTTTATAGTTGCATGACATTGGGTCGAGAATGAGGATAGGGGCATTATGTGGAGAGCTCAACAAAAAGTTGTGCTTACGTGCTCGGGCAACGACTATTTTTATTAATTTTTTAGCTAGAAAAAATATATTTTTATTTTTATTATTTTTAGTTTTATTTTATAACTAGTACCGATGCCCGTGCGATGCACGTGATTTATTAATTTGAAATAATCTAAAATTTTATTTAATCTCTAATTATTAATGGACTAACAAATTATTTTATTTAATAATTGAACTCTTACTTAAATTTGTAAATTCGTATTAATCTCATTATTAACCGTTATCTCAATTATGAAAATTTTATTATTTTCAAAGACTCCGCATGTTTGATGTAGTTTATAGTATGTAAGCTTCTTGGGGCATAGTCGAGTGGAAAAGTCTGTGATGATGTTGGTGTAATTCCCCGACGACGCAGAGATCGAATCTCGTATATGACAAATTTTCATTTAAATATTATGAAGTTAGTAATTGGATGAGACCTATTGGCTCTCTGCCACATGTGTCTGCTACTCGGTCGCATCCCTCGATTTACATCCTACCCGATCGAGGAGCCTCTGATCTGGTGGAAGAGGAGTTTCTTGTCTCATCCTACCCGATCGAGGAGCCTCTGATCTGGTGGAAGAGGAGTTTCTCGTCTCTGCATTCGAATCTCGTATATGACAAATTTTCATTGAAATATTATGAAATTAGTCATTGGATGAGACCTATTGACTCTCTCTCACATGTGTCTGCTATTCGGGCGCATCCCTCGATTTACATCATACCCGATCGAGGAGCCTCTGATCTGGTGGAAGAGGAGTTTCTCGTCTCATCCTACCCGATCTCTCTCCCACATGTGTCTGCTACTCGGGCGCATCCCTCGATTTACATCCTACCCGATCGAGGAGTCTCTGATCTGGTGGAAGAGGAGTTTCTCGTCTCATTCTACCCGATCGAGGAGCCTCTGATCTGGTGGAAGAGGAGTTTATCGTCTCTGCATTTTTCTAGTGTCAAACGCATCCAATAAATACCTAAAACCGCTGGGGAAAAATCCAAATAAATGTGTTGTACCCGAGAAAATGGTCACCGACACGTGTCACGAATCAAAGGGCTACGTCATCAAGAGAGAAAGTCAGCCGGTATAGTCAACGAGACCTTCAAAAGCAGATCTAAGAAGAAGATAAAGACCTTGGACAGTAAAGATTGCACGGTAGAATCAGACTCCCCTCTCAGGGGAATCGCCTGGGGAGGCTCCTGGGGTGACAGTCAACAAGCTGAGACTTCACGGGGAAAGAGGCAGATTAAGCACTAAGGGAAATTAGTGGGTTTTTAATGCTTCATATTAGTGGACTAGAGGTCCAATAAGAGGCCAAAATGTGGGCATTAGGTGGCATCATTAAGCCATGCATAGAGTATTATAAATAGAGGGAGTGAGATAGTGGAAAGACACATGCAAACCTTGATTTTAACTATGTTCTCTAAGTATGAATATATGAATGAAGAGGTGCCTTGAGCATCCATGTTCTTACTTATGATTTCTGCATTTAGCTTCATCCTCTTGCTTTCTTACCTATAACATATTTATATTTTGTGTTGTTTACCAAAACCCTCAATTACCAGCAAAT
The DNA here is from genome assembly GCA_954870475.1 of Euphrasia confusa. Lineage (NCBI taxonomy): Eukaryota > Viridiplantae > Streptophyta > Magnoliopsida > Lamiales > Orobanchaceae > Euphrasia > Euphrasia confusa. The sequence goes on from OX940960.1 coordinate 36,529,589, forward strand.
ACTACCGACAAGTACAAAAACAACCAAAACATTTGGCGCTAGAAGGAGCGAGCATCAGGTATTGAAGTTGCAGAAAAGCTCGATTAAAATCAGAAATGGTGAATGAAAATGAAAACACCACGGTGTCAGGTACGTCTGGCACAAGTGGCAGGTGGCGGGCTTGTTGTGCCCGATAAAATGGTCACCGACACGTGTCAATAATGAGGTAGCCACGTCATCAGATGTGCAAGTCAGAATTAATCTATGGAAAAAGACCTAGAAAGGCAACCAGCAGAAGTCAGAAAAGAGCTTGGACGGGAACGACCGCTCGGTGGTGTCAGACTTATTACACGGGAATATCCGTGGGGGAGGTGTCAGAGTCAACAGGTGGTCAAAAGACATTTGACGGGAGCAGAGGATAAAGTCTTTGTTTAGAGTTAAGTGGGTTTTTAATGCTGGATATTAGTGGAGTAGAGGTCCAATCAGGAGCTGATAAGTGGGCATTAGGTGGCATAATCTAGCCATGCATGGGTTAGTATAAATATAGGGTGTTAAAGGAGAGAAAGGACATGCAAAACCTTGTATTTTAATATGATTTCTAAGTATGAATATATGAATTAAGAGGTGCCTTGAGCATCCATGTTCTACTTATGATTTCTGCATTTTAACTCAAACCTCTTGCTTTCTTACATATAACATATTTATATTTTGTGTTGTTTATCAAAACCCTCAATTACCAGCAAATACTACCGACAAGTACAAAAACAACCAAAACAGGGCTGTGATGGGTAAGGCTGTGATGGTGGAACCCGAGGTTCCATCTCCACCTAAAAACCCAGAACCTGAGAATAAGGAACAGCCGCCGCCTACCCAGATCAGCTCCGATGAGCACAATAGCAAGCGTGCAGAGGCCGACGAACCTACGGATAGTCAGGCAGATCGACGACAGCGCCGACTTCGGTCGCGACGTCGGAATCGCCGTCTCCATCCTTACGATATCGGAGGGCCGTCGACGCCTATGGTTCCACCTCCGATCAGATTCGCGAGTCTTGATACTCCGCAGAAAATTGATGAAGCAGTAGCAGAATTGATGTCTTTGAAATATGTGATGACAACCCCTGTGATCCCGGTGCGGGGCATGCTTGCACCCGCCGGGGAAAATCCAGGGAAAGGCCCTGAGCGAGCTAGACGCGCTCCCCGGGGAAACCGCAGAGCCCGTCGGGCTTTAGATCTAAATAAAAGAGCCGAATCAGTGGCTACTTCTACTGATCCTTATCGACAGGCAAGTAAAAGTGACATGCACGGGCAACGTGTGAACTTCTCACCGGCAAGGGCCCACAGAGCCCCCGGTGCTGATCTTGAACTGGCCGATTTAAGGCAGAAGTATTCTGAACTGGAAAGGCGATTGAACGAAAATCAAATTCTCGCCGCCCCGGCAGGTCGTCATAACGATCCCCTGGCTCCCGAGGTTGAACAAGCTCCCATGCAACTGGAAATTCAGCCCATGCAAACCACTTTGTATAACGGCAAGACTGATCCAGAAGCGCATTTGAGCAGATTCAGGACATATATGTCCGGCCGGGGAGCCACAGATGCTACCCGGTGCAAATTGTTCCCAATCACCCTGGGCGATACTCCTCACCAATGGTACGTCAGCTTACCTACACATTCTATTAAGTGCTTTGACGACTTGGTACAAAGGTTTGTGTCGTATTTTGCGTCCAAAGCTTCCTATATGGAGTATAGTCAGAAGCTACTTGGAGTCAAACAGGGTGAGAACGAAACTGACGAATCTTATGTGGATCGCGTGGGGGAATTACTGTTGGCGGGCGGAGAAGAGATCCCCGATAGCCTCAAACTTCACACCGTGTTGGGAGGTATGAGAAGAAACTCTAAGTTGTTTAAATCTGCAATGCTAAACTATCCCCGATCGTATGAGGATTTTAAAAGGAAAGCTGGGGCCCAAGTGGCATACCAGCGTCTTATTGCTAGTGGGGCACACTCCCCCGAGCAAAAGAGAAAACCTCCTTTTTCCTCCGATCGAAGGCCAAATTATATTGGCAAGAAACCAGGCCCTAGGCCAAGTGATCCACGTGTGGATGAAATTCGTGAGTTAGAAGGAAAACTCACTGCTCAGACTGGTCATACACCAGCAGATATTTTGAATATCATGGTCATGCAAAAAACTGATCTGTTGGTAAAACCACCACCAATTCTAACTCCCCCGGACAAGTTGGATCCCAACAAATGGTGTGCCTTTCATGAAAAGATTGGTCACAACACCAGCCAGTGTAGGCAACTGGTAAAACTGTTGTGGAAACTTTTTCAGGATGGGAAGCTATGGCAGTTCTTGCCCAGGCCAGGTGCTGGGGGAAATCCGCAGGGGCCTCCTCCCCGGGAAGTTCCCGCACTAGCTCCACCACCGCCTCCTGTAGCTCCAGACCCACCTAGAGTGGGCCAGATCATGATGATCGGCGGTTTGAGGCCAGTGAATGAGGAAAGCCACCGGAAGAGGAAAAGAGACTTCCAGATGTGGGAAGTTTGGTATGAAACCGCCCCGTCAAAAGAAGCAACAATCAGTGAAACGGCGGTGATAACTTTCACCCCGGAAGATCGAGCCGAGACAAAGTTCCCGAAGGATGTGCCTTTAGTGATAAAAGCAAGAATCCTCGGTCTGGACGTGTCTCGCACGATGGTAGACAATGGCGCACATCTCAATATTCTGTACAAGAAGACCCTAGATCTGATGGGGAAGCTAGCGCGCTATGTCAACCCGTGCGATATGGTGTTAAAAGGTTTTGGTGACGATGTAGTCATTCCCTACGGAGAAATCATTCTCCCGGTAGAAATGATGGACGCAAAGAATCCTGAAGTCATGATGGTTAGGAATCTTAAGTTTGTAATAGTAGATAAGGTTAGTGGCTATAATGCTTTGTTAGGCAGGCCCTTTCTGGACGCTTTTAAAGCAGTCGCCTCGTCCTATTACTACTGTATCAAGTTTCCAACACCCTCCGGTGCAGTTGGCACCGTCAGGGGGGACCTAGTAATGGCTAAGAAGACTTTGATGTATTTTCGCGATCTTGATAAAACTAAAATCAGAGAAAAAGCTAACATTCCCCAAATCAATTTGGAGGAAAGCAACGTAAAACAAATTGATCACATTAAAGATATTATTAAAATACCCGAGGAAGGAATGAACTCCCCCAGGAAAAACCCGCGCGGGGAAGTTCTTCAGATCCCCTCGGAAGACATGAATAAACCCCCCGAAGAAGAACCCAATAAGGACTTAGCATCTCCTGGGGAAAAACAGCCTAAACCCAAAGCAAACTTAGAGGATTGGGGCTCGCGGGGAGGATATCAATGCAAAAAAGCACCCGTTGTAGAAATGGTTGAAACCCTAGACTCTATAATTGTAGACCCAGAGCAAACCGAAAAACAAATACTTGTAGGGTCTCATATGGAATCCACTGTCAGAAACGATCTGATAAAATTCCTAAAAGAGAATATCTCCACTTTCTCATGGTCCAGTGCGGATTTAGGAAAGATAGATCCTAAACATGCCTGCCATCGGTTGAAAATAGATCCCTGCAAAAGGCCTATTGCGCAGAAACGTAGAAAAATGGGCCCCGAGAAGTGCCAGGCACTCGCCGGGGAAGTAGATAAACTAATTGAAAATAAACTGGTCAGGAAAGCTTCGAGTGATGTCACTTGGCTTTCCAATGCGGTAATGGTGACAAAAACTGCCGGGGCATGGCGTTTGTGTATAGATTTCACAGACCTAAATAATGCTTGCCCGAAAGATCTTTTTCCCATGCCGCATATCGACCATGTGGTTGATAATTTGACAGGTCACGCGATATTCTCAACACTGGACGCCAAGGCCGGATACCATCAAATTCCTATGCATCCAGATGACGTTGAACATACGGCTTTCTACTCAGAGAAAGGGATCTATTGCTGGGAAAGAATGCCGTTTGGCCTGAAGAATGCTGGGGCCACCTATCAAAGGTTGGTAAATCAAATGTTTTCTGAATTAATTGGTAGAACCATGGAAGTGTACATTGATGATATTATTGTAAAAAGTAAAAACGAATCAGATCATGTCAAAGACCTCGAAGAAGTTTTAAAAATTCTGGGGCATTATAATATGAAATTGAACCCCAAGAAATGTAATTTCGGAATTAAAAAAGGGATGATCCTGGGGCATGTGGTTAGCGAAGAAGGCATTGAGCCCAACCCTACTAAAGTCCAAGCTATCTTGGACATGCAAGAGCCCCGGGACGTAAAAGGCGTACAACGACTCACGGGTCGTCTCGCCGCTCTGAACAGATACATTTCTTGCCTGGGGGATAAAACTCGACCGTTCTTTGCTTCCATCAAAGGACAGGAATTTCACTGGAAAAAAGAGGCCCAACAAGCTTTTGTACGGATAAAGGAATACTTATCCCATCCGAAAGTAGTTGTGGCACCTAAACCAGGAGAAAAGTTGTATTTATACCTGGCCGCCTCAGAGCATGCCATCAGTGCGGTCTTGGCAAGAGCGGAAGGAATCCAACACTTTCCGATTTATTTCGTGAGTCAAGTATTACATGAGGCAGAAATTAAATACACTCCACTGGAAAAATTAACGTTTGCTTTAATAGTGTCAATAAGAAAACTCCGGGCGTACTTATTTGAGCACCCCGTCGAAGTTTTGACTGCTATGCCTTTAAGGCAAGTATTGCACCGGTCAGATATCTCCGGGAGACTCCTGCGTTGGGCGTTAGAAATAAGTCAATATGACATAACTTTCGCCCCGAGGACAGCAATTAAAGCACAAGCCCTGGCAGATTTTATTGTGGAATTAACTTTCCCTGAGAAATCCCAGAATCAAGCACGCGCCTGGCAGCTGTTCGTAGATGGATCATCTACCACCGCGTGCTCGGGGGCAGGGGTGGTATTACTCAGCCCCGATGGGGACTCAGTAACCCATGCGGTAAAGTTTGAATTCCCCACATCGAACAATGAAGCAGAATATGAAGCTCTCATTTCTGGGTTGGAATTAGCTATAGCCGTTGGGGCCAGGAAACTCCATGTGTTTATGGACTCTCAGCTAGTAGTAAACCATGTAAGTGGGGACTACGAGGCCAGAGGGGAACAAATGATAAAGTACCTAAAATTGGTATGGGAACTTTGTGAAAAAATCCCTGAAGTTCTAATCGAACAAATCCCACGGGAACACAATTCACAAGCAGACGCCCTGTCAAAATTAGCATCAGCTGAGGGATCAGCAGACTTCTCAAATATTGTGTTAACAAAATTAATGTCCCCGTCAATAGAACAAAGAGAAATGCAAATGCAAATTCTCACTGGGGCCGGAGAAGACTGGCGGATTCCCATTCAACGGTACATAGATACCGGGGAAGTACCAGCAGATAAAACCGAAGCAAAACAACTTCGCTCCCGAGCGGCAAAGTATACTTTAATAGATACACAACTATACCGAAGAAGTTATTCCCTTCCACTACTAAAATGTGTGTCGAAGGAAGAAGGATTTAAAATCCTGGAAGAAATACACGAGGGTGTGTGTGGAAACCATGCGGGGGGAAGATCCCTAGCACACAAAACCATGGGGCAAGGATTCTACTGGCCAAGCCTGAGAAAGGACGCAGTCGGATACGCACGTAAATGTGTCAAATGCCAGACGCATGGGCCTAACATCCGTATTTCCCCAGAAGCCCTAAAATCCATTTACAGCCCGTGGCCATTTGCTCGGTGGGGTATCGATCTGATCGGACCGCTGGCAACCGCACGGGGCGGAGTAAAATATGCGATTGTAGCAGTCGACTATTTTACTAAGTGGGTCGAAGCAGAACCATTGAACAAAATTGATCAACCGCAGGTTATCAAGTTCATATGGAAAAACATTATATGTCGATTTGGTTTGCCCGAGTCAATAATTTCCGACAACGGAAAACAATTCGATGAGGCTGAGGTGGAAGAATTCTGTGAAAAATGGAAAATTAGAAGGCTATTTTCTACTCCTTACCACCCCCAGACGAATGGTCAGGTTGAAGCAGTGAATAAAATATTAAAACATACCATCAAATCAAAATTGGAAAGTCGCAAAGGAAAGTGGGCGGATGAACTCCCAGAGGTTCTGTGGTCATATCGTACCACAGCTAGAAATGCCACTGGAGAAACCCCCTACTCTTTGGCTTTTGGAACGGAAGCAGTAATCCCAGCGGAAATAACGGTGTTATCACACCGGACCGCTCAGGAAATTTCCCCGGAAAATGAACTAACCATCCGAAAAGAGTTGGATCTTCTTGAAGAAAGAAGGTTAGCTTCCGATTCTCTAAATGCTATGAACAAACAAAGAATTACAAAATTATTTAATTCAAAAGTAAAGGCGCGAGAATTCCAAGAAGGAGACTTGGTGCTGAAGAAAATCTTAGGAACGCACCAGGGGGCTCTGGGGCCGAACTGGGAGGGACCGTTTAGAGTAAGCCACTGCCTCCAGAACGGAGCGTACGAGTTAGAGCTTCTCGACGGGACCAGAGACCAGTATCGGTGGAACGCGTTGCATCTAAAGAAATTTTATCATTAAAAGGTTAATCTTTGGATTTTTGTAAAGATATTATTTCTGTAAAACCCTTTTATCACTTTTATAATGTTTCTCAGAATTTACCAAAAATACTTGTATGGGTTCTAAAAAGTTATATTTTGTCTGTTACAAAGGAAAAATATTGCCCCGGGAAAGAAATAAATTTCCCGGTAAAAATAAGAAATATTAAGTATTCAGAGAAGAATACTAAGGTTCGGTAAAGACCCAAAAATCTGTAGATTATGGGGCCGAACACTTCTTTCTGCGTACGGATTCAAAAGAGTAAAAGAAACTCAAGAATCGCGCGGGAGGAAGATATTGGTCCGAAGATAATCCTAAGAGGTATTCATAAAGAACAAACCACAGGATCGGTCAGTCTTTGTAAAAGGAGAGATGGAGGAGAAAAATGTTACTTAGAATCAGAGAGAATTCCGAGAGGTAACTAAAATCCAAAAATCACTTTTGCAAGACAAAGAACTCACAAAGACTCCCAACAAAGTTTTAAAAATAAAACTTGGGTGTGAGCCAAAAATTATCTATTTACAAAGAATTACGATTCACCAAACAAGCTAAAACTGACTTGTCAAAATTATAGATGATTACGGTAAAAAGAAACCTAAATAAAACGGTGGAAGGGCCATGAGTAAGACCCAAAGGATGATATCCAAAAATAACTTACTAAGTTATTACACACCAGCAAAATATTAAAACTTGTCCCAGGCAAAAACTGCCTCTGAAATTCAAACAGAAATAAATATTGTCTTATGGCCTTAGGCCCAAATAAGAAATAAAACATTAAAACCCCTGAGCTTTTTACACTCAGGGTAGGATTCATTTTAGCAGACTCCTAAGTTATAAAACTCAGGAGGTGGAATTACCATCACCAGGGGTTACCAGAGGATCTTTTGGCTTGCCATCAGGCCCAACACCAAGTAGATCCATACCCTCATCATCAAAATCATCATCATCAACAGGAGCATCATCAGCCAACTTTGCAGGTTCACCAGGCATAGAGAGGAGACTATATGATGGCCACCATTTCATGTCGATTCCATGGACAACTTCCAGATCCATAAAAGGTTGAGGAACTCTGGAATCCAGAGTGCATCCCTTCATGTGATCCTTCAGGAGTTTGAGCCCATATTCTTTGGCCACATCATTCTTCTCCTTTGCTGCAGACCTAATGAGATCAGCATATGCAGTTACATAAAGGAGGTCAGTCAATACCCTGGGATTGTGAGCAGGTGATTCCAATAGAGTTTCAAGCTCCACAGCTCTTTCCATGGATTGTGCAAAGCTATCCTGGACCTGCTTCAGTTCTTTGGTGACTTTGACCACCTCATCCTGTAGCTCTTTCTTTTCCCTGACAAAGCTGTCCTGGGCATCTTCAATCTGCTCTTCTTTTTCCTTGATGGTTTTCAAGGCTTCCTGCATCTCTGATTTCAGCTTCCCTATCTCTGCCCGTGCAGTATCTGCAACCTTCTTCCATTTGTCCCTGTCCCCTGCTGCGGCTATGTAGGCTGCATTGAGCTCCTTCACTTGTGTTTCTTGACCAATGTTGGTGATGCGTAGTTTGGAAACCTCAGCTCTGAGTTTCTCAGACATAGTATGAGCACCAGAGATGGCAACTGCACTTTGACTGGCCAGTTTCAGGGCCAGGGAAAAGGCATGCTCCTCATGGTCCATCAGGTCATTGAGCTCTGAGGTCCAGCACCTCCCAACTGCATCAATTGAATCACCAACAGGATTGCCCAGGGTAGTGACAGGGTCAATGGGGCCTTTGCCAGAGAAGAAGGGAAGAAGCACTGATGGAAGTTTTTCTTGGGAAAACCTGACCGAGAAATAAAGTGTAAAGATTGAATAGTTTACAAAGATAAAGAAAAAGTATAAAATAAATAAAGACTTACTTGTCAGAGAGGATTTTCTCAACTCCAAAAACAGACTGACTTATGTCAGCACGGGGAGGTGATTCAGTCACATCAATTACACCCCCATCAAATTTCTTCCTTTTCTTATCACCTTCAAGCTTGATTTGTAGAAGTGTGGATGACCCGGAGGGAGGCAAACCCTGACTGGGAACAACATCAGTCATCACAGTATCAGCAGAGGCCGGGGATTCTTTGTAGGAGTCCACCACCCCCATGACCCCCAAAGAATCTGTCTCACCGCCCTGGGCGGAGACAGTTCGGGATCTGGTCCGGGAAGCTGGGGCACCTACTGTTCCACCCCGAGTCTTTGCAGATCCTCGGCCACCTATGCTGGTTGAACTGGTTTTTGATTTACGGGCTTTCCCCGTCTGGGATGCATCCACAAGTCCAAGTCTCGCAAACAGTTTGTTATCCGCCATGTCAGGAGGTTTCACTTCGAACACAGTAGAGAAAAATTCTGCACCGGGAAAAAGTAAAGATATTACACCCGACAAAAAATTGATGATCTTTCCCCGGGGGATATGTCCCCAGGAAATAAGACAAAAACAGAAACTATAAAAAATACAAGACTTTACCAAAACAAGGTTGGTCTTCAACAAACGGAGGACAGAAGAGGCATGCTGCGTCACGAATACTGTCGTCGTTGAGATACGTCGAGTCCCTCTCGGTAGCAGGAATGCACTGAGCCAAAAGATTCGCTGTAGCCAAATCCCACGGGATGCTATAGTCAGTTTTGGAGATCCGGGCACCTGCAAATATAAAAACAATTTTAGATCAGTCAAAACTGTAAAAAACTTAAAAGTATAACTTACTTTCATCTTTAACGCCATAAGTTAGGGGAATTTCAATTTCTCCCTCTCGGGTCTGAGTTCTCCATCTCCCCGAGACATAAAACCATCGATCCCAACAGGTAGGATCTTTAATTTCTGGTTCCTTTATCTTCACCATATTTTTCCTACATCGCACTGTGTAATCACCCAACAACCCTTTCTGGAAATTGACCGGGCTAAAGAACAAATGGAATTCATCCCCCGTGAGGGGTCGAGAAAATCCCACTTGTCCTAGAACCGTCAAAACCCCATACAACTGAGCCCACCCGTTCGGATGAATCTGATGAGGAGCCACACCCCACCGGTTCAACAGGCCTGAAATTGAAGGATGAAAGGGGAACCGCAGGCCTTGATCCATCGCGTCGACGCCGATGGCCACCATGCCTGGAGGTGGACAGCAAGCGGATTCTCCCTCTTCCGGCGCATGCAAATGCACGTTGAAGGGAATCCGCCAGTCGTCCCTCCAGTCGGTGAGTTCTTCCGCTGTCACCGTGCTATCTCGGCCATGCGCGCCCCAATCCTGGTGGTTTGGATCTGGTTGAACCGCTGTGATGGTCCTCACAGCAGGAACGTAAGGGTGGGCCGCGTCTAGTTCGTCCAGTCGGAATCCCGGTAAGGCCGGTGCCGCCGTGTCCATAAATTCCTTGTACTGACGAGCGAGCAGGACGTGAGGCTCTTCAGGTACTTTGGGGTGAACAACTTTCGTGTATTTTGGCATGATGATAGGGGTTGTAGAAGGAAATTTACACTACGAAACCAACAAACTTACACAGGAAAAATTACAGGGAAGAAAAGATATCTTACCGATTTCTAGATCTGAAAATTGAAGGGAGTTGTGAAATTTGAAATTTGAAATGGGTTAATATGTTTTGAAAAATCAAACCCTGCCTCACGATTTGATCGACGGTTGAGATCAAGGAAGGGGAAAAGAGGGCGGTTACCGATGAAAAAACGTACTCAAGTGTCCCCCCACTACCCCGTAAAACCTAAAATACTTGGTCAGGATAACGCCACGTGGCAAATATTTACTGACAAAAGACAGGTTAAGAAGAAACTCTTTTTCCATATTCTTTTATTATTTATTTAATTATCAAATTCTTGATTTATTAAGAAGATAAGTTTTCTGATACTTATCACGATTTGCAAATAAAAAGAGTCTTCCAAAAACAACAACTCTTATTCATTTCACCGGGAAATAGAACCGGGAAAACATGATTTAACGAAGAAAATACAAATTTCTGATATTATGGATAAATCTCACGGGGAAGAATATCCCCAGTCATCTTTTACAGGAAGATTTTCAGGTTCAGCATTGATCGAGCTATCTTCGGAATCAGTTCCTAGATCAATGATCTCCTCTCCATCCCTCCCAAATACTCCAATATTAAAAGACTTCTGCCCACGCAACTCCAGAAAGATGGTAGCGCCCACCGAAGCAAGACGGCGTTCACAGAACTTGTTCCAGCCCTCGCTCAGAGCAAGGCGTCGACCATCCTTCTCCACTTTAACTGTCCAGACCCGTTCAAAAGCATCTACCAAAGCAATATCCTGTCCATCAAGCTCCGGAAACTTCTGAGAAAAAGACAAAGAAAGAGGCAGCTTAGTTTTCATCGACCGATTTCTAATCCGAGAAGAAAAGCTGGTTATTTGATTCGGGTACACATCTCTGTTCCAAGTAAAAGCCATAATATGAAGTCGACTCCAGTTCAGAAGAGCCTTTAAAGGCGTAAAATTCAGAATTAAATGAAGTCTCAACCACCAACAGAAAGTCAGAATGCTATTTCCAAGACAAGTCAACTGAGAAAGACCACCATAAACTTCAGGGAAATCAAAGTTGAAAACTCTAATTTTCCTGGGGGCCTATGTTGTACCCGAGAAAATGGTCACCGACACGTGTCACGAATCAAAGGGCTACGTCATCAAGAGAGAAAGTCAGCCGGTATAGTCAACGAGACCTTCAAAAGCAGATCTAAGAAGAAGATAAAGACCTTGGACAGTAAAGATTGCACGGTAGAATCAGACTCCCCTCTCAGGGGAATCGCCTGGGGAGGCTCCTGGGGTGACAGTCAACAAGCTGGGACTTCACGGGGAAAGAGGCAGATTAAGCACTAAGGGAAATTAGTGGGTTTTTAATGCTTCATATTAGTGGACTAGAGGTCCAATAAGAGGCCAAAATGTGGGCATTAGGTGGCATCATTAAGCCATGCATAGAGTATTATAAATAGAGGGAGTGAGATAGTGGAAAGACACATGCAAACCTTGATTTTAACTATGTACTCTAAGTATGAATATATGAATGAAGAGGTGCCTTGAGCATCCATGTTCTTACTTATGATTTCTGCATTTAGCTTCATCCTCTTGCTTTCTTACCTATAACATATTTATATTTTGTGTTGTTTACCAAAACCCTCAATTACCAGCAAATACTACCGACAAGTACAAAAACAACCAAAACAAAATGGAAAATAAAAATTATAAAGCTGAAAAATAAATAGAAATATAAAAAAAATGAATTATTTGGTGAACATGAAAGAGATGAGATGTGAGAAATGCAATTATATTAATATAATCTTCAAAACAAATTTAACATAACTGAATTAGGGATAAACTAAAAATTAAAAAAAAATCTAGTCGAACATAATTAATAACTCGACAATTTGATTATGGAATCTCCGAAGAAATCATAATTAATAAATAAAATTAAAAAAATCGAGAAAAAAAAATGAATGAATAGTGTGTTTAATAATAATTTATAAAAATTTCAAATTATGATTTAAAATTTATATATAATAATTTAAATATACTTAATAATATTACTATTTATAATTTATATTATTTTTATTTATAATTTATAGTGTGAACACAACATTATTATTGCTTTCCTATTGGTACACGTGGCATTAGTGGATCCTGAAATTATATATGTATAAATATAATTATATATTTTACTCTTTCAAAACATTTTAGTTATAGCAGAAATATCATAATAGGAGTACTTAACCATGGAAAATACATAATTAATAAGTTTAATAAAACATAACATAATTAACAGACAACAACCAGTCTCATTCTCAAGGTGGAGAATGAGGACAGGGGATTATGGGGAGAAACGAGATGACAGGGGATTATGGGGAGAAACGAACAAAAAGTTGTGCTTACGGTCAACCGACATCCCATTTGTTGCAGGGCACCATTTGTTGCAGGGCATTATTTCGTCTGACTCTCTCCTAGACGTAGTAAATTTAGGAAAATTTTAAACCTTGTTTGTTTGTTTGTGCCCTACATTTGTGATATGAGTAAAATGATAGCACATTTACTAATTAAGAAATTTTCATTTTAAAAAACAAATATTATAAATATTAAATTAACATAAAAAATAATAAGATAGTAAAAGTAAAATTAGAAAAGTATGTAAACAAATAAGAGTATGCTAAATAATATATCCATCCTCTCATTCCAATTATTGTAAATTCTATTTTCAATTATCATAAAAATAACAATCATACCATTTATATAAAAAAAATAAAGAATAAGAAGACAACCTCTCATTCCAATTATTGTAATTTCTATTTTCAATTATCATAAAGATAAGAATCATACATTTATAAAAAAAAATAAAGAACAAGAAGACGTTGTAGAAATAAATTATAAATAGAGTATAAAAATTATAAATGATATATTTGTATAAATGTGTGGAGCATAATAATAATAATTAGTTATTTGTGAAAAATAATATATAGTTTAGGGTTTAAATAAATTATAAATAGAGTATAAAAATTATAAATATATGTGTAGCATAATAATTATTTATTTGTGAAGAATAATATATAGTTTAGGGTTTAAATAAATTATAAATAGATTATAAAAATTATAAATTTTTTGTGGAGCAGAAATAAATTTATGGCCTCCCAAAAAAAATCTTAATGGAGATTAAATCCTAATGTTAAAATACTGACTTTTTGCAAAAAAAAGTTTATTCGAAATGAGATCAAATTAAATTATTTTGATTCTTACATAATAATTCAAATAATCAGTCAAATAATCAGAAAGTTTTCCCTAATTATGCTTTAAAAAATTATCAAATAATATGATTACACTATCACATATTTTGATAAAATATTTGAAATATTTTATTTTTAATATGATTACAATATCACATATAGTAATCAAAAGATATATAGTAATCATAATTTTAGTGTTTCTAAAATCATAATTTTAAAAATCATAATTTTTTTAAAGATCAATCCTATTACAAAAAAAGTATTTTATCTTTGTTGGGAGAAAAATGTCTATTATTTGATTTTAGTGTTTATAAAATTATAATTTTAGAAATCATAATTTTTTTAAGAACAATTCTATTACATAGAAATAGAAAGTAAAGAGTACATTTTTTAGAAATAGAAAGTAAAGAGTACTCCTATATTTTTTATTTTTATTTTTTTGTGATTTTATAGAAATAGAAAGTAAAGAGTATATTTTTTAGAAATAGAAAGTAAAGAGTACTCCTATATTTTTTATTTTTATTTTTTTGTGATTTTAGAAATCTTTGTTGAATTTTATTACATAGAAATAGAAAGTAAAGAGTATATTTTTTATTTTTATTTTTTTGTGATTTTAGAAATTTTGTTGGGTGATTTTAGAAATTTTGTTGGGAGAAAGAGAATATATTTAAATTTTTGTTGGGAAATTGAATTTTAGTTTTTTGTGATTTTAATAAATTTTTATTGGTAATCAATCATATAAAAAAAAAGAAAAATCAACGCATAGAGAAATCATAATTTTGGCATAAAAATATTTGTTGATAAAAAAATTAAAATACTACAGTATAAACATTGATTTGCGTGATAAAAAAAGCGCTGAATAAAAATAGAGGCTTAACCATCGAAAACCAAGCCCCCATTGCAAACACACTGATTCACGATACTTTTTTCACCGGAGTAACACAAAATACGAACGGCGGCGGTGCAGGGTCACCTCCGGCTAGGTTAGTAGTTATTATTCTGAGTTTCTCTCATTTAACAAGATTACTCCCGATTTCCGAATAAAACTCTGTGTAGCTGAGATTGCGAGATTTCTTTAAAAGAGACATTTTTTTAAATAAAATTGAACTCTTTTTTTTGTTGTAATTTCTGAGCTTACTGCAATTTCTCACTTCCCTAAAAATTGAAAAGAAAATAAGTAAATTGAAAGTTTGGGAAAGAAAAAAAACAATTACTTTGAAAATGGGGTTTTGAAGATATAATTCTTGCTTTGAAATTCTGATGAAACAAAGCAGAAATTCGTTCTGGGCTTTAACTTGTGTAGTTCATACATATATAATCTTTCCATTTCCTCAGGTAAACAAATGGAAAACGTCCCTACCGTCCCCCTGAACGACGACCAGCATTTCCTTCTCCGCCTCGTCATGGGGGCCTATTTCGCCCCCGACCTGACCGGCGAAGCCGCCCCCAAGTCCACTCTCCAGAGGTGCGCCGAGGGCCTCCCAAACTACAACCCGAGTGACCTCACCGGGTCCCGCGTGAGAATCGCCATGATGGAATGCGTGTATTACTTCCTACTCCGCAATTGCAAACCATCGGCCGTGGTCAAACAGCCTTGTCTCCTCCAATACATCCACGGTGATCATCCGGTCTCTATCGACGAAGGCTCCGTGAAATACCCTTCGTTCGACAATCTATTTCCTCCCGAGCTGCACAGCCGCTCTCAGGACACTATCGGCAACATTATCTTCGTCAAAAAACCTAATACCGACTACATGGAAGCGCGCGATGTCGAGAGGTTTAAGAGGCTGACGGGTTTGAAAGATTTTGTCTTCGATAGGGATAGTGTCATGCTTCACGTGCTCGAGGATTTTTACAATGTCAAAGTGGGGGAGACTTGCAACTCGGTGACGACACCTCTAAAGGACTCTAATAATAGTCATAATAATAACAACATCAATAATGATGATGATGTTGTTGTTGATGATGATGATGATGATGTTCATGATGATGATGATATTCATCATCATCCGTCGGGAGTGACTGAGACTGGTTTTGGTGTGGAATGTCTTGATAAGGGTCAGGGTATGATATTCGTTCAGTCCTGCCCGTCTGATGAGGAGTGGGGTAACATGATTGCTGCAGTTAAATTTGGTTTTGGGGTGACTGGAAGTGCTGCGAGAGGGCTTGTGAGGCCAGCCTTGGGGCTAACGGATGTTGGGGAGTCGGAGGATTCGTATCTTTTCCAGGTGTCACTTCCTGGGGTGAAAAGGGATGAAAGTAAGTTGTCAAATGTTTTTTAGTCATGCTCTATATGTCTCTGAGTATTGATTTGTATCGCTTTCTCGTGAAGTTGTTAGGCAAGATTCAAGTTAACAAATGCTTGTCGGCTGATATCTTTACAGGAGATTTTAGCTGTGAAGTCGAAAGCGATGGCACTGTGTTCATCAAAGGAGTGACAGTGACGGGCGAAAGAATAGTCGAGAAATGCTTACAAACATTCGAGATGCAGACTCAGAATATGTGTCCGCCTGGCCCTTTCTCCATCTCCTTCAAGCTACCAGGTCGAGTTGACCCTCAGAGGTTTCATGGAACTTTTACCACTGATGGGATTTTCGAGGGAGTAGCTTTTAAGGAAAGGGCGTGCTCGACAAGTTAGACCACCCAGACACTTGCAGTCTGAAGGTATTACTAACTACTCTCGTGGTGATCGAGATGTTTTGCTATTTTGTGCGCGTTTTTGGCTATCGTCTTGTGTTGAGATGTTTACTGTCTTCACTAGAAATGACTAACTTTTCATGTATATCATGATCTGTAGATATAACAACTACGTAGAAGTTTGGTATTTCCTACAAGGGAATACCTCGTACATTTGTTCGTATTCTGAAGTGCAATTGGATTTGACAAGATTTAGGGCAATTGAACTATTGAAGAGTAGTGATATATAATACAGAAAAACTGTATATAATTTCCTGTTTTTCTCTCTCGCTTTAGATGTAATCTTCTCCAGTCCTGAAAACCGAACAGGTATCGGTACTGGTGCACCAACACTTGTTCGGGTCGGGATCAGAGAATGTTATCCCCAGTGAGCCCCTAAGCATAATACAAAATCACAAGCACTTGCACAAATACAAATACGCTATCGCCATTGACAACAAACTAGAAGAAATAAAAAATCTGTTTTCACTCAGCTCGCAAGGATACCAAGTTTGCTCTGTCGTATTGACCATAAAACCCTCCGAATCACGACTCGTTTGTAATACTCTCGAGTCCAAAACAAGAAACCCAAGCCAACAAGAAACCCGCAGAACGTAACCGAGGCCATAATGAAATATGGCACCGTGAAACAACGAGCCCCGACACACGTCTCTCCATGAACAGACACTTTCCTGTTGTAAAAATATCCCAACACCTTAACAGATAGAACATAAGATCCGACAGGCCCTGCGATTGCAATGGTATTAAATATCGTACCCAAATGAGATTTTCCAAACAACTCTGAAGCAATAGTCACCATCAACGACCATTGCGACCCGTAACAGACACCGACCAAAAACGAGCCGGCATAAAGAGCGTGGGAAAAACCGAGAGCAATCACAGCATGGCCGATGCTCATAGCCCCTAGCGTAATCACGATAAACAGAGGTCTTGGGAAGCGTTTCGCGCGCAAGAAATAATCGGAAACAAAACCAGCTCCAAAACTGCCAAGGAAATTCCATATGCTCCATAAAGAAACCAAAGTGTTTGTCTCTAAGGCCGTGTAACCGAGACTTTCCCCTATCCGACTTAAGTTATTTGCAGTGGCAAGTCCTGACCCCATAGCGCAAGCAGTTATCAAGAACAAGAACCAGAAACTCAGGGTTCCCATTGCTTGCAGAAGATTTAAATCTTCCCCCGTCCGCAAGAAGTCATTATTCGTCTCTCTGATTTGGTCCGCACTACTTGGGATTGCGTGATACTCACCATTGTCTGTTTGCCTGATATCTGAGACACCCTCAACGAGAGTCTCCCTCTCGTCTGAGATTTGGTTGTGCTCGAGAAGAGATTTCACTAGTCTGTATGATTTAGCCCTTTGGGCTGCGATGGAGACTACAATAGGAGACAGTATCAAGAATATGAGCAGAATAACAGTAACGACGCGGATGGACGGCTTCAACTTGAAAATATTTCGGACGATTATGACGGATAAGAGATAGGCTGCTAAAACAACAGCCAAGATTGAGAAACCATTGAGGTGCTTCTTCTCGTCTTCTTCGTTCGTTTTAAAGATTCTAACAAACCCCATGAGCAGAAGAGAGGCGATCGTCGGCAGCAGCGCCAGTAGCAACAAATAGGAGTTGGGCTTGTTCGGGAAAATCGTCTGGTACACTAGAATCAATATGGCTCCACTCAGACCAAGAAAGCCCTATCGAAAATCGATGATCAAAGCAAGCATCAATATATATTCCAATTGAAATCAATTAGAAATCAAATTACAACACCAATCGAGAATGAAATCGTTATACCTTCATAATCCCAACAATCGTGCCGCCGTAGCTCGGGAAATTGTGCACCCCGGTGACGACGTTCGCCGTGTTGAAGAAAGTCATGGCGTGCGCCGCCACGAGGATGTAGCAGCACATCACCGCCGGATGCGGCGTCGGAAGCGCGCCGGTCACCGAAAGCCACATGAGAAAGTAACCGGCGAAGCACTGCGCCGCCCCCGCCAGCAGCACGACCCACGGGCCGGCGCGGGCGGCGGAGGCGGAGTAAAGGAGGCCGGATAGGATCCCGGCTTCGGCGCTGACGTCCTTGAGGACGGAGATGGTGTTGAGGGTGGATTGGGGGTATCCGTGGGTGGGTTTCGTAATGAGGGCGTAGATGGTGAGGGTGTAGAGAGATCCGGCGACGGACTGGATCCATATGCTGGCGGCGGTGGAAACCCATTTGTTCTTGATCAGAGATTTCCTGCTCGGATTGTAATCAACCTCCATCGCTTGAATTTGTAAGTTTATCGGGGTTTTGCGTTTTCTCGAAACCGGATAATTATCAGTCTCGCTCTCATTCGGGAAAAACGTTTGAGCAAGTCTTACGTGTCAGACTCTCATCGAATTAAATTATTATTAACTACTCCTATAGTGCAACACACGTGACGTGAGTACGTGACTGTTCCGGCATTACCGTTTTAAATTGTGTGAAAATATATGCCCGACCAAGTTAAAATGTTAAAATAAAAATAAATGTAAAACTCACATAAATTAGATAGTATATTTTGGAGAAAAATCTTTAAAATTTCAAAAATATTCTACTTTTCATGTCATACCCATTATTTTTTCAAATACAATTTAATTTTCCTCACCCTATCGCAAAAATATTTGCATTATACTTCAAAAAAATAAGAAAAAAAATATATATTTAAATGAAATAGTAGTAAAGTACTTGCAAATAATATTTAAAAGGTAAGTAAAAAAGTAGAGTTATAATTATATTTTAAAATAATAATTATTTTTTTAAAAATATGTATATTAAGGTGAGACATAAAAAAAAGAATTTATTCATGATTCTTTGGAACAAAAGCCTATAAAAATATTAACAACCGTAACAAATATTTCATCTTTACTTTGGTTCAATTTGATCAGGTTCAGTTGAAACCAAAATCTCCACACCCCTCAGTAACAATGGGGCAAGCCTTAAGGTCGAAATAAGCCCAGCCTGCCCTTGTCATAGGATGGGTCTCAATTCAAAGTCAAACAAATAAAAAAGCTCATACAAATGAGAATTCCAAAACTCAAAAAGTTATTCCACCAATTCCATGTTAATCTAAATAGATGCACTTAAGTACACAACGCCTACGGAAAATAAGTCCACCTACACATTGGTTATATCGCAAAACTTAACGATTACTGCAATATTCCATCATAACCCAGGTACACGCATGAATCTTTTAAGTTAGACATGCGAATTAGTTAATAGTCTTGTGTCTCTTTCCCCGCGTGCTTCGCAAGCTCAACCTATCCAGATTCAGGGACATTCAAAATTATTCAGTGACATAATTTTCAGTTATATATATTACACACATATATATAAATACACATTTCTTACTTCAACTATACTCTATCTTATATTTCCTATTTTAACTGTATGACATAGCTAACATACCAAAGTAGAATAGATGGCGAAAGTCCTTAATAGGTCTGATAACCAGAAACATGATAGTGTTTTCAAGTTTAAAAGCCAAAGAGAAACTATGAAACCAAACAAGAGGTAATCCAATACATATATATGATACGCCAATGAGCATCAGAGCAAAAATGTATTTCATGAAGGGATTAAAAAATCTCAAGGATCTCATCAATCATCATATCAAAATATCCATTTTAAACTACAGCTCAAAGAATAACTTTTGAGTAGTGTGTTCGATTTTTAAAATTAAAAAATGTAGGTAGGTAGAGACACTAGACAGTATAGTTCAAAGAATATCTATTTTGGAATGATGCTTACTGTTGTGAAACAAGCCTCTATCAACTTAACTCAGTAGATATTCGCTTACTTCTCGAGCTGATTAAAAGCTACATAATACTTAAATTTAGCATTTCACCTAAATCAACTTATTGCTTATATTTAGCCAAGTGAGAAAAGCATTTAGCATGTTACACAAAACACACAGTTAAAGAGCAACAATAGTGTTACCTCAAACTCATTCTTCAAATGATCAAGTTCCTTGTCCAGATCATTAATAGCCTGATTATATGCCTGCATCGGTGAAGACTGGCTTGCCGTGTGGATCTGCATATTCCACATCAAACACGAAACTTCATATGCTATATAATAGTAATAAATCTTTTCTCCGCAGAACACATTACCCCTTGTTTACAAATTACAATAGTCTCGAACGGTCCATGCAAACACAAAGAGCCACTTAAACTTTTGAGTATTTTTTGGTTGATCCAACTAATACTTGCTAATTGCTATTATCAACATATCGAGGAATTACGAATATTGTAAAGTTGAGGGACGGAGAAATACAAACCCTTATAATTATTTTGTACTGAAGCGGGTGAGGCAACTTGTATCCCGCAAACAACACGTTCTCATCCCTGTGCAACTGCCTGTATCAATTGAAGAAAGGAATTAGGGCATGAAAGAAGCAAGACTGAATCATCATCCTTACAAAAACCCTAGCTACTTAAAAGGAATTATACATGCGGAGGATGTTGCCAATGGTGTGGTCCTCGCGCTCGACGGTAAAGGAAGCTGCGTTGATGATTTTTGTGTCCCTCTCGTACGACACCCTGTACAATTCATAAAAAATTCAAGCACCGAAAATTGTGTAGAGAGGGAGAGAGAAAAATCGAGATAGTACTTGGAGACACCCTCCGGGACGACGAATCTCTCATAACGATCGGGAGCATTCATTTTTCACTTCCTGTTCTGCTTCGGATCCTGAAATAGTCAGGTACTCAGGTACTATCAATTTCACGAAATACTACCCAAACAAAACCTAGGGTTTCTAGGCATTACGGATTAGGTATTATAAAATTAATACCTGTTCGACCAACTGGTGGAGATCTGGGAAGTGCGTTAGCCGGATGAGCTGCGGACGGTGAGGTTGCGGCGAGGTTGAGCTGCCGTGAACGTAGAGATTTTAAGAGAAGAGAACGAATTGGAGATAGTGAGATAAATTCACCCTTTCAAAGTGTAAAGCGTGAGTACATCGAAAACGACGTCGTTGGAATAAGTGGGCTTGGGCATGGGCTTGGTCTTGGGAAGGTTGGGCTCACAACGGCATTGAGAATGAGATGTATTGTTGTTTACTTGTTTCCAATTTATTTATGCATTGATTGATAAACAGTTAATTTTTTTTTTAACTTTTGACTATTTTACCAAAATTAATGGTAAAAAATGTATTTTTTAAGTTAAAAAAATAAACGCAGTTGTAAGTAAATTTTAAAAAGTAGATGAATAAATTAAAGATAAAATTATATTTTAAAGTGAAATCCTAGTAAATAAATTATTTCCTTTTTTTTAGTGTTTATATTAAGTGGAGAGATCCTGAAAAGAAAAGTGTACATAATTAGTTAAGAATTAAGACATTACTACTTTATAGAAAAAATACTCAAACCTTCACAAAATAGTACATTCTTCACCTTTCTTGTGTATGATTATAACACTTGAACTAATATCAAACTTCAAACCCTGTGTCGAGACTACATCGAGTCAGTTGAGACGAGTCTTTCGAATGTGTTATGTGTTCGCTCAGACCAATTTGTCGGAACCTCGTATTGTCTACTCTGAGAGATTTCATTGTGTCCGTATAGGCAGTATAGCTAGTATAATCGAAACGAATTTATTTTTTTGGCACATATCGTCTTGTCCCGTTTCCTCCAATTGTGTACTTTTGATTGTTATGTAGTAGTATTAGTAACATCCAATTGTCTATAAGTAAATTTATTGAAGTATAATAAATCATCCCTTTTTATCCTCGTGCAAAATTGTAAATACACTCACTTGATTCTTTCTACCTCAAACTCACTTTCAAAGATGAGGAGTATAAGAAATTAAATTCTAACCTTTTCCCTTTTTTTCCTGCAAATTTAATGTGAAAACTATATCAGTTTCGAGCATGGAACTTGAAGAATTGTGCATAAATAAATAAAAAGACGAAAAATAGCCTCCGCACAGAGCCTTGCTAGTTGACACTTGTAAGGCTGAAACAAGCTGCGGCGCTCTTCAGTTCATTGGCACCCATTTCATCAACAAGCTGTGATCTCGGATCTTTCATTGGTGACTCCAAGCAGCTTATACTAATCATAATTAAAAAAATCCAGAATTATTAGTGGGAGAACCGTATAAATACGTACGAATAATAATGATCGATCGATACCTGGATTCATTCGCTTCCTTGGTGCCAACATAAGACTGCGTGTCGTCAATTGGATCGAAGAACGGATGCATTATTTCGTCATAATCTTCAGCTGGTGCGATGAGCTGCGATTGCAAGGCCATGGAATCCACATTGTTGTTGTTTTCGTTGTTGCTGTTACTAAACGGCGCTTCTTGGCAGAACGAATCCACAGCATTATTCCCTTCCTTGAAATCGAAATAGTTAATTCCATAATCGGCGTTTCCACTATTGGAATACGAGATTTGGGGCCCACCGATAGGCAACTCCTCGTGGACAAGCGGATTTCCAGGCGGGGCCATGCCTAGTTGTAGCTCGGAAAGATACTCTGTAGTGGCGGACATCTCTTGCTGATGTAGATGTTGTTCCCGGTGATAAGCTAGTTGTTCTAGGACAGCCTGGAGTTCTTCCTGGGCCAGCTGGATTCTGTAGGTGATCTGTTGTATTTCTACCAAGCACCCGTAGACAGGGTACTTTTCGCGCATGGCCGCGTGGAATTTGATCGACTGCATGGCCACTGGTTTCTGTTCTGGAGTTAGTTCCTTGAGAAGGTTCTGGATGTTTTTCACGCCGAAGAGGCGGTGAACGTTCTGGAACATCTTGGGCTGATCGGCGGGGAAAAACGGGGCGAGGAGGCATTCGGGGGTGCACCTCCGCCGCTGGTACTTGCAGGCGGCGCACGCTTGCCCGGTGCCGCTCTTTAAGGTCATACCTCAGAGTGGAACTGCATTGGTCGAAGATTGATTGATTGATTGTATGGTGGTTTAAAGGGATTTTGAAGCAAGAAAATGTTGTGTGTTGGACAGAAGTTGATAACCGAGAGTGTGTAAAAAAGACCGAGTAAAAATATAAAAAGAGGTTCCTATAAATTTGGGGCATATTCGTGTGGGGGGTAAGAATATTTGGTACAAGTGTTGTTCATCCATTATTTTGTGGCTACAAAAAAGGAGTATCAATGGTCTTGGCTTAGTCTCATTCATGTTTCTGATGAGTGAGTTTGTTTACATTAACTATACCTATAATGTCAAAAAGATATGGCCTTTCTTAGTCTACAATAAGATACTCAATAACTAAGAAACCGAGAATAATAGTTGTATTTTTTTGTGGGGGTTTGGTGGGAGTTAGTAGACAATACTTAGAATCTGCAAATAATAATGTTAAGATACATAGCCTGATGGCCACATAAGTTTTCAAGACTTGTCATTAGAAAAATTAAGAATCAGCACAATCACCATCACCACCACAAGAACAAGTACGCAAATCACAGTTTCACATTGGACAAAAAAAATGTGCATGATTCATTCGGGATGCTTTTCGTCATTATCATGGCAATACACAACGGATTTTTCTAATAAAAATACAAATGACGCAAAGGGAAGTTACTGTAGCATTATCCAATGGCTGACATCTGATATTTACATAACTTCTTTGCGTTTCTTATAATCAGAGAAGCGGAACCTAAGTACAACAATTCTGCTATGTACTACAAATTCTACAATTGCAAATATCCATAGCAGCCATAGTTGAGTAACCACTAACCAGCAGATTCTTGTATATATCAGAATTCAACCACCAACACCACATAAATGGCATCCACATCAGCAACACATCATTTTTCTCCCAATAATTTGCTGACAGTTTCCTTCGCAACATTACTTTTGTCCAATTTTCTCAACTACGTTATCACAAAATTGCTCGATTTTACATTTTCTGGGTTGTATTAACATTATACTTTCCCAAGTTGAGCTATAACTTAAGGCCCCCTACAGCCGGAGATTGAAATATTATATCATCAATGTGGGCAGCTCCATACGTTGAGAATATGCAAAAAGG
This sequence comes from Euphrasia confusa, assembly GCA_954870475.1. NCBI lineage: Eukaryota > Viridiplantae > Streptophyta > Magnoliopsida > Lamiales > Orobanchaceae > Euphrasia > Euphrasia confusa. The sequence continues at coordinate 36,553,606 of OX940960.1, forward strand.
GAATTCCAGAGTGTACTAATTTACAGCTTCAAACAAGAGGACTTGGGGTTGCAAATGCCCTCTTTCACACATTGTAAGGACATCATTCCAGCCACCAATTACCTGTGGGGGGGGGGGGGGGGGGGGGGGGGGGGGGGGGGGTGTTTGAATGAGAGATCATATACACTTTAAAAAAAGGCTTGGCTAAATTTCGAAATTACCCTGGTTCAACATAATTAATAAACATGTTAATTATATCTTTCAAAATTATAGAAAACTCCACTGAGATTTGTATCGACTTACAAACCTCGAATTGGGAAGCAACTTGTAAAATGTACATATACTGATATACACCCAATAGGATATTTGTTTCTTAAGATATCGCTATGTTTGTTTGTCTTAAAACCAGGGAAAATATTTGTATGAACTCAAAGGATGTACACAAATACAGGCAATTGTACCTTCACGGTTTTGTCATCATACATGATCCACTGTTCTTGATCGTGACTGTATGCAAAGCAGTGATAGTGTTGCCCATAATAGCAAACCTAACACAATGTAGAAATTGAGAAGAAAGATTAATATATGTATATCACTGGAATGAAGAACTGAGAAGCTTGTTTAATCTCACAGCAATGCTTATTGCTTCATTTAATAAGCATTCATTTCTGTTAGCAACATGGAAAATAGTCGTTTATGTGATAAAGAGATAAAATATAATAATATGTTGGAATGATATTAAGGATATAATTAGTAGATATATATATATATAAAAATCCATTCAGATTAAGCATCCAGACAGAATTTCAATGGAAAATCTATAACGCAGTTTCAGTTAGCGATGATTATTTAATTTAACAAACAGATTATTTATACAAATGCATGAACACGTTAATTTTCAGCGCTGATTCAGCCTAAAAGACAGAGTGTTTCCTTCTGAAGAAAAAGATTTCATGGCATAATCAAGTGTCCCCATTAAGACTTGGAAATAAAATTTGCTGCAATGACATCATAAAGTCACTGCTAAGGCAGTTCAAAATAAACAAATAAAATTATGTATAGATTATGGGTTGTTCGTTGATTTTGGTTATTCCTAAAACTCAAGCCATAATGGATAGTTAAAATATACAAATCATTGAATGAAGACGAAAAAAGGGATTTATTTCTGAAACTTGCAGAGCCCGTCAAAAAACCCAGTATTCACTGATTATGGTAATTCCTAAAACTCTCAAGCCACAATGCATAATAGCAGTATTGGAAATCGCTGAATGAAGACCCGAGGGAAAAAAGGGATTTTATTTATGAAAATTATGTAGAGCCTGCCATACAATCCTGAAGTATACACTTTACTGAGGCAGGATCAAAGAAACAGTAAATTGAATAGTGTGTGTGTATATTGCAAGCAGGATATATAATAAAAATCATTAATATAAAAGACCAAATTACATTTGAAAGTGATTTAGTGAATCTTACCACTGAAACCAAGCGATGTTTGTTTTGTGGATCAAGACCTCGATAAAGGACACTGATATCAATGTCTGTAGACAAGGCTGCTAATGTTGCCATTATGTCACCAACATTCTCACTAGTATTCTGCCAACCAAGGACTACAAGAACCAGAAAAAAAACATTAGTCACGAAACAAAAGGGGCAATTGTTTAGTACAAGACAGTAAGAAAAATAAAAAAGAATGTGAATGAGGGGGTTATAGAGGCGAAAATAAAACAAAAGAAGTAACATTAATCATATAAGAAATAAATCACCTATTGTGAAAACATGCGGTGGAGCGGAGAGAATATGGTGGATATAGTTGAGCTTCCCACATCCTCCAGCCTCTGGATCACAAGCTACTTGATGATTCATCTCAACCAAGTTCATAAGCTCATCAAATGAGCTCTCTGGGCACATAACCTAAAATGTAAAATAATACTTCAATAATCACAGTGGATTGATTGTTTACAATGTGGTCAAACTACATTCTTCTAGAACAGTGAAGTACAACAACGACAACAGTGAAGTACGCATAATCATAGATAATATTAAAGCATAATTACCAAAAGTGCCAGAGTGTTTATACCTAATAACACAAAAATTCCATTCATCTTTCAAAATAAAAAATAACAACACCCTCTTGAGGCTTGTATTCACCTATCTTGAGGATGCGATTTTTTTAATAACAGGCCTGTTTTCCATTTTGGTATTGTCCCAAATTACAGTCAATTTACTATTTCAAAACTGCATTTATTTATTCTTCAATATGCGCTTCCATTTTACTAAAATAATGAGTCTTAAAATTTGTCACAAGATATTAGAGGTATGAAAAGGAAAATTATACAACTTGTATGATTTCCAATATCATTGACAAAAATTTCTTAACCTACATGCCAAGATAAATAGGTCTATTACTATGGGACGGAGGAGGCAAGTGGTTTTGCTGTAATTAGGCTAAACCATGTGGTAGTTTATTCTTTAACAAAAAAAAATGTGAGACCATGAAAGCTTGCCTTCATTGTTCTGATAGCATTGGCATTAATATTGTGAAAGACAGATGTGTATTTCAGATATTTGGACTCCAAGCTACAGTTGTAGCAGTTCATTCTCTCAAATATATCCATTCCAAAGATCGAATGAGCAATGCAAGAAGTATTGGTGCAGTCCCAGCCTGGGCCACCACTATCTACTAAATTTGCATCAGTCACATCAGGTGAAGGAGCATATGATCGGTGAAGACAATTAAATATTACATTCAATACTTCAGAAGCATCATTCATCTGACCCTGCATGGTTACATATGTTTTCAAACAAGGTAAATATTTTTGAGATTTAACACTACAGAAAAAAAAAAAACTCGAATATATCCAACCACAATGAAAAGTAAAAGAAACAGCAAGAAAAGTGGTAGTAATATTTTTTTACCTCCTGGAAGAAATTACTGTTGGGATACAAATTGCTGAGAGCAATTCTCAAAGTGGTGGGAGCAACAGGTTCTCTTCTGTTTTCTCTAGATACCATACCCAGAGCAATGAAGATGTCGTACAAAGCGCATACAACACAAGGATCACCAACATGAACATGTTCTGACAATGGTCTTCGCAAAAATTCATCCCGGAACCGTCTCAAGTGCCACAATGACTTAAATGAAAAGAGAGGAGTGGGAATTAGTAAATTGGTTCCAGTGAAAATATTACATTTAAGAAAAGAAAAAAAAATGGTAAAAATACCAACCTGTATTATCACATTGAGAAAACAATTATATTCCCCAACTTCATTTTTTAACCCTGATCCATAACCCTCCGTTCCATTAACATCTGTCACAACTTCATCAAGCGAAACACACGAGTCACTGGTTTCTGGAAGCTCTTTGTGCAGAACTGTTGAATTTAGTATTAAAGGGAGTTTTCCGCGAGATTGGAAAGTATCTGGCAACAAAATATTGGGCATAATATGTGAGAACTGGTAAGAAAATTGTGTAGAATCGTTCTTTTGCCTAAATTTTCTCTAGAGAGTAATGCTGAATGTAAATAAAATAAAATTTTAAGGTAATGTTGAATGTAACAAAAAGAAAAATCTTTGGCAGCCCGTTAACTTCAACATCCAACTTTAAGGACCCTATACAAAGTCAAGTAATTTTGTAAGGAAAAACGGAACAACGACGAGCAAGGTAATATATAAACTTAAGCAAAACTATAATAAATATATTGTGATCTACACACTCAAAATACCCACTACCAAAGCACATTAGCATGCAAAAAGATATCAGTAATTCGTACTACCATATAAATAAAGCAACAACAATGAACAGTTTGTACTAACAAACAAACAATAATGGAGAAAAGTACGAGTAGAATAAAAGGAAACTGGATGAAATATAAATCTCAAAGTAGATAATTTAACAGGTGTTGTTATTATACATACTTTATAAGAAAGTGATATGATTGCACGACAGAATAAGTAACTTCTCTGAAAAATAAATCATCGCTTGTAAGAATAATTCAATGACAGTAAAAATCAGATTGCATGAATGGAAACAAATGTAATGAATGATCAAGACAATAACAGCGTCACTGTGGAAGCGGGGATAACAACAAGAGAAGACAAAGCAAAAGGAAAAGAAAAAACAGACCAAGGCTTTGGAGTACAGCTTTCTTTAGATCAGCCTGAAACCTTTCTTCATCATCATCCTCAGCCTGGAGCTGTCTCAATGTTTTTCCTCCATTATCTACACAACAAAATTCAGTGATGGTAAGAAGAGAAAAAACATAAGCTAAAATTTGTGTACAGTGTACTAGAATATATATACTCTAGAGAAAATAAATAAAGTCATACTGAATTGAAGGAGTTGGGTAACACAATATAAAAATATTAAAAAACGATATAAAAAAACTCCTAGTTCAAAATTTCCCAAGATAGATGGGCACATGACCAATTTGGTACAGTACTTGTGATTGCAAAAAAAAAAGACCCCCACGGCAAGAAACGAAACATAACCACACAATGATACTCAAATTGTAGAGATAGTGCATACCGCCATCACCAAGGGAGCTTTGTCCATTTCTAGACTGGCAAGCGTCATTTTCTTCCTTTTCAGATGTCGAAAGAGGATATTTCCCATCGCTCAATTTGGTTGTTAGGCCCTTATGCCGTCTACCCCTCCTTCCCGTGCGTCGGTCAGAAAACACAACACCATCTTGTGAAATAACTCCATTGGGTATGGCTGAAAAAGGAATTATACTTATTAATTCAGCTGAAAATACTAAATTGTTTATATGATAGTATAAAGAAAGGTCCCTACCACTTTGCAGTATAGCCCCATTCGCAGAATTATTCTGTGCGGCCTCCGAAATCTCAGTACATCCATCTTTCTGAATCAAAGGTTCCTAAAGAAAGTAATTTTTGAATATTTTAGATGACTGTTATTCCTTCTTCAGAAACAAAAAATGATTACTTCTTCAGCTAGAGAGCAATCATTACTCTCGTCGTAATTGATTGTGCACAAAATTATAACAGAATTCACATGTGATTCAATAAATGGGGTTGCGGACAATCTCACCTTCCTTACTGTCCATTGGTCATTGACATCTTTGTCATCTACGTCTAACCCCAAATAAGCATCAGAGGTTGCAATTGGTTCTGCTTTTTCTTTTGCGGCTTTTAAGTTTTTCTTATGCTGATCAGCAATATGCTTCTGTTTGGCCTCATTTTCTATTTGTCTTTGATATTCCAAAGTTTCTTCAAGCTTCTTTTCCTCGGTTTCAAGTTCAATTAAACGCTTGTACTCATCATCAGCCTCGGAATCCGCAATTTCTGTGTCGAGGTCCTCGTCACCATAACCACTTGAAACCAATCTGAAGTAAGATAATCCAAAGCCAAAAAACAAAGACGAGTATTATATGACGAATTTACGAAAAGTATGGGGAACATTCACATGAATATGCTCAATGAGGACAATATGATCGTACATCTCTTCAGCAAATTGATTTTGTGGCTCATCAGAATTATTAGCCTGCAGAGGTACATAACAAACATGCAGATTTATTACGAAATGTCCAGCATCCAAAAAATTGGATATAAAAGTTAAGCACAATCATTAGGTTAAACCTTTGGATCCTTGTTTTTTCGACTGTCTCTGCTCTTTCTCTTATCCTTAGACTTCTCGTGGACATGTTTTGTATTATCAACTCCTGCACTGATGCCTTTCTTGGAATCCAGAGCTAGTTCAGCCAAAAATGCCTCCCTGGCGGCATCAGATCTTTCTCTGGCATCTTTTTCTGCCAGATCCTCCAGGCGTGCCTGCAAAAGTTGAATAATAAGTTTCGGTCATATACTTAAAATGCAAAAGAAAGGTTGAGTGTCTTTTATAAAAAGGACCTTCACAAGATACTAACCCGCAGAAATGATTTTAGTAAAGGGATTAAGATGTATCTGAAATCATGGCAAGATGCCAGCTCAAGGTCCACTTCCAGCTGCTGCATCCCTACAAGTATCCTCATGATTCTTGCATCCATTTTGCTAATCTGAATCATCACTGAAAACTGTGAGATAAAGACACCAGAGATGGAAAGTAATAAGGTAAGTAGAAATTTGTTGCCAAACCTCAATAGAAACTTGCTCTTTCTGTCTCTGTAATGCAACTTCTATGCAAGAGTCAACCTGATGCAAATAGTCTTTTGCTCTCCAGACATCCTCCTCGCCAGATTCTAGGTCATAAAGATGGGATGACACACCACTGTATGTTTCCTCAAAACCAAATTGGTTGACGTTTAGTGCTTCTGCGTCCTTTACGACATTTGTAATGGCATCCAACTCAAATCTATTGTTGGTAACCGTAATATCATTGTCATTTTCAATCAGCTCTTCTCGCCTTTTCCTGAGAACAGAATCATAACTACGACGGACAAAATCTGTTGCAAGTTCTCTTCTCTTTCCCTCTTCCAAACAGAGATCCTCCACAGCTTGCAACGCCTCCTCATAACTCATGTGCTCACATTTTCTCTCACATAAGCCCTGCAGATGATAAGATTCCTTCTCAATCAACTGGAGAATTTCCAAACCTTGCTGAGTTTTCTCCTCTTTCACCCGAATCCAGGATGCTAATCGTTCACCACTCGATTTCCCTTTAAATATCCAGGACAATAATGCCTCTGAATCAAATATAACAGCATTATCATAGTGCAAATGGGATGAAGTTGCCATACTGGAAGAATTAGTAGTGCCATCACAGAGACGAGGGGACTTGCAGGGAAGAAAATGCTCATCAAGGACCAAAAACGAATTATCTTGACTAAGAATTATCTTCTCCAAGGTGTCAACCCCTGGTACCCGAGTATTTGAATCATCTGTAGCATTATTTTTATCAGAATATCTACTTAATCCACAAGCATGAGAAATTTCCTGCAAATAATTCAGGATTTTCTTGAGCTCTGGAGCACCCAAGAAACAGATGCACATAGGCGATTGTTCCAATTTGGAGTTAAGAAGTTCAGAACCAGAAGCAAGACCCTGCAGCTCCTCCACGGCAAAATGTATAACTTTGCCAAGGTGACTCGAACAGAGATACTTTTTTTTTATAAGTGTCTGGAAAATGGCATGGATTCTTTCTAGAAGCTTTGCACGCTCAGGGTCATCCGAATTAGGCCAATTGTCAGGAAGTAAATGTTCCTTTCTACCCTGATCTCCATCGCAGTCCATCCACTCAACCCCTTCAAACTCCCTGCTGTCCTGTGTACTGCCACTGAAATTATCACCTGATTTTTTCATCCTAGGTGATAAATCCCATTCATATTCATTGCAATACGTGTCAAGAAAGCATTCCTTTGAATCATCCATGCTATTTCTAGGGTATGATTCTTCGAGGAAATCAGATGCTTCTGATTTTGGATGTCTTCCAAGCATCCTAATTGCTGCATTCAAGTCCAGAGGTTTCCAAGAATAGTTTAGAAGCATTTCAGCCCATTCATCCTCTACACTCCGGGGCAGAACCGACTGCATTTTGGGCAGCAAACTACCCATATGCTCCTGTACGACATGATGCATGAAGGAGATAGCATCGGCGAATTTCTCACTGCAACGACAGCACAACCAAAATCTCCACACTTTATGCAACTCCCCAAAAGATAAGGCCTCGTGAAGTACCTCGCTCGTCGACCCATCCTTCAATGAACGAAAATGCGCCTTTAGATTAGACACATCAACTCTAAGAAAATCTTTCTTGCCATCCAAACTCATAGAGTTCCAAAAAGATTGGACACCGTTCCTCCGCTCATCTGAAGACGCATGTTTCCTCCCATATTTCCTTCTTTCCCCTGCTCTTTGGCCCAACCCAGGACCAGAATCAACCGCCTTGCTGTTATTGTTACTACTATCATCATCATTCCCCAAATGAGGGGACTGTGATTTCTGCTGTAAAAGTCGTGCAGCAGCTACCCTCACCTCAATTTCCTTTCGGCGTTCCTCTGGTGTCTTGGACACCTTCTTAATCTCATTGGGCCTCCTAGCTTGAACTAATCTGACCTCCATTGGGTCCTCCGGGACCCTCCTCATAGGAACCAACCGGAACTTCTCCTCCCCGTTTCCCAGATTCTTCATCCAAGATGAGATGGACGCAATGTTTGACTTCTGAATCAGTGACCGGAGCTCACCCTGAACGTGGGCAACTCGCCCATCTGCTGTAGAAATCTTCTGCTGACTCTCCTCGTGAGGACTCTCCTTGGCAGGGTCTACGGGGTTCTCAATCATCAGAGCCTTCTCGCACTCCTGCACCACCTCCTCGTAGTCCTTGCTCTCGCCTGCAACCTCGTACAACAAATTCGCATAGAAGTGGGAAAACTCGATCGAATTGGGTGACAAGCTCACAGCCTTCCTCGCACTCTCCACCGCATTCCTCATATGCCTCTGCTTGGCGTTGGGGTCGTCGATTATCGACGCCATCTTCACGCACACGGTCCCCTGAACACGGTAAACGAGTGCCGAGTGGGGAGAATTCTCGTGCTTCGAGCACAAATCCTTCATCAGTCTCAGCGATTTCGTGTGGCTCCCCCGTCGCATAGCATTGAGGGCACGCTCGCATTCGGCCTTCACGGCAGCAGAGGACGGGGAAGGGTTTCCGTTGCCACTGCTGTTGCTCACTGACTCAGCAGCATACTTCATGAGTGAGTTAGGGTTTGGGGCATGGTTAGGATTTGAGGCGCCGCCGTCGACGGCGGCCGCATCCTCCGACGAAATGGGAAGTTGCGACGGTTTGGAGCGAGGGGCGATGCTCCGCTTCTTGTGCCCCATATCAGACTCTCCGACGGCTACTTAACGGCATGCGTAAATTCGTTCGCCGCCGCAACCATTACCAATAGGCAGATTTAGATAGATGTAGAAACGGAGACGGCGACTTGCTCAGCAATCCGAGTGAAGAAGCGTCGGGGTGTGCGGTTAGTGAATTGAGTGTGGATGGTGAGAAAGTGGGAGCTGCAGCTGAGCAGAGGATTACGGGGGAATCGCGGAGATTTTGGAGTGGAGAAAAGGGGAAAAGGGGTTGAGACCTGAGAGGATGAAGATGAAAGGATTTTTCTGTAAGAATTATATTTATATTATTATTATATTGTAAGTATAGGTTGGTGAGATTAGATTAATACATGGGTAATATGGTCATTACACTACTACTGTTTCTTTTATACTTAGCAGCTAGAGCAAGAGAGAAAGAGGAGTAGAGATACAGTAGTACTACATGAATAATGTAAATGAGTCAAAAATTAAATAGCTAAAAGCCTAACATACATAGGTGAGATTAGATTAATACATGAGGTAATATGGCCAGTTAAAAATAACAAAACCTCTATTCTTTTTTAGGTTAAAAACAACAAAACCTCAATTTCTTTAGAGATTTTTTTAGAGATTTTAAATTTAATTAAAGATAATTTCGATTAAAAGGTAATTTTTTATATTTGTTTAGAATTAAATAATCTATTTTTTCTTATTATAAATAAGCGATAACTACCACAATTATTCGAATTAATAGAATAATAGCGGTTAAAAACATAGGGTAGTTTAGTAATTAACAATTATAAGATATATCATTTTTTATAATTATAATTTAATTAATAAAAAATTGAAAAAAATAATGAAATCCTAAATTTTAAATTTTATTTTATCAGGTAAATGTAATTTAATAAACTAAAGTAATTTTTTTCCAAAAATACCTTAAACTAAATTGGGCAAATTATATCTTACACCCATGTGTAAGATGAGCATCTTGCTCCCAGTCAACCTAATAAAAGAATGAGTCAAAATTGACCAACTTTTTTTTTCCTTTCCCCCCCCCCCCCCCCCCCCCCACCAGCTCGCACTCTCTCTCTTTGTTCTCACGCTACCAGAATTCTCGAAGCTCGGCTCAACCTTCTTCGATGTTCTCCGCCGTCATCATCAGCGCCGCTCGCCGCCGTCATCATCAGCTCCAATCACCGCCGTCATCGTCAACTCCACTCGTCGTCCTCATCGGCTCTATCAGCGCTGTCTACAATTAAGTGTCTGCCTCCGGTGAATAACATCCATGATTGCCTACACCGACACGATTCGTCGTCTCCGTTCACCGCCGCCATTTCCTCTCCAATTTCGTGGTTTCCTGACATTGTCGTTGCCGTTCGCCGTCTATTCATCTGCGCGTCTTCAATTGGGCGTTTTCCTATCTTCATTAGCGGCACCATCCTCTTCCAAATCTGAATTGACTCATAGCCATGGATGATTTATTGGATTTGTCATCGATTATGGTCCAAGGTATGTCAATTCTATCCATCTTCTGTTCGAATTGCATGTTCTTTTATGAGTTTATGTGTTTTCAGTTGTTGAATCATGTTTTTAGATGTTAAATCATGTTGTTGCTGGTGATGATCAAACCCTAGATTTATGAAATTGATTCTGACCTGACCTTCATTTAGTATTATGTCAGCCTTCATTTAACTTACATTTCAACTTGCATTTTGCCTGTACTCCAGTTTAATTAATATTTCATTACTGTTAGATGCCATGGAGTTGAATCATGTTGTTGATCTTGATAATGGAAATCTAGATGTTCATACTTCATGTTGTTGTCATATTAATACTTAATTTCATTTTTCTCTCAATTTTAAGTTTATAGTTGATGATTGTGGTTCATTTTGGCTTGTAGATGATATTGTTTATGGTCCTGATACTGACTTGGTAGGAGTTGTTGTGAATTCTGAGAGTGAGGTATATGATATCTACAACACATATGCTGGACTTAAACCGAAAAAAGCGGATAGTGATCCTTTGTATACAAAAATGGTTGTGCGTTGCGAATGTCCAGCCCTAGTTCAATATGATGTTGATATTAATGGAGTGTGGGTTGTTAGTAAACATGTAAAAGGCAACAACCATGACCTATGTCCACCGTCGGGTAGTTATCTTCTTAGGTCTCATAGGAGAGTTTCTAAAAACCAACTTGCTTATTTTGTAGGTGCAGAAGGATGCATATATTGTTCACCCAAGTTCAGGGAGTGGTTCTTTACATGTTGTTAATGAAGAAACAAGTTCGTTGTTTGTTCCATTGAGAGATTCTACTAGGTAAGTATTTAGGACACTTTATGTTTGTTATTTTTAAGTTATTGATTACTAATTAACTTTCATTTTTTGTGTTTTTTTTTGGAAAATAAATAGGTCAGGTAGTTGAGATGGAGATTTGTATGATTGAAGACTTCAACCAATTCTAGAAGATGTTGAAGTAAAGACTTTAGATTTGTTGCTTTCTACTTTAATCATTTGAAAAAATATTGGTTTGTTGAGATTTTGGATTTTGATTATTGTAAGAAATTTCAATTTCAGTAGTTTGGGTTTTCTGCTTTCTAATTTAGTCATTTGACCATTAGATTTTTTGTTGTCCTCGGACATGTTCATGATTCATTTTTACAGGTGTGATACTTCAATTTTTACGTGATGATCCTTCAATTTTTAAATACTAATGCTTCATTTTAAGTGATTACAAACCTTCAGTTTAGGGTTTAGGGTTTTCAGTAATTTTTATAATGCTTCATTTTTAAATTTCTGATACTTCATATTGCAGATTATTAACCTTCATTTTCGTTTAGAATAAATGCAACTTCATTTTCAGATAGTTCATTTTTACAAATATACAAACTTATTAAGTAATTTTTACAATGCTTCATTTTTTAATTTCCGATACTTCAAATTGCAGATTATGAATCTTCATTTTCGATTAAAACAAACATGCTACTTAAATATTTTAAGTATCTACCAAATGATAACAAATCAGTATCAGAAATAATGCAAGATACACATCAGTATCTACCAAATGATAACAAATCAGTATCTACCAAATTATAACAAATAAGTTTTAACATACAAAACTATGACAAAATATCTACCATTTACTCATCTACAAGTTATCAAAAAATGTGTCACTAAAACCTCAGTCATCCTTGTCATCTACCATCAGTCATCTCTACCACCAGTCTTCATTTTCAATACAGCTGTGAATCTTTTGGCTTTATCTAGTACTACAGTTTTGATTTCATTGACGTCCATCAATATCACAGAAGCTGCATATCTGGCTCTAAGTTCTCTCAAGAAAGTAGTGTCCTGCAAAAAAAGACAAACCATAGTTATAAACAATACAAATTATAGTATTGATTTACTTGAACTAGTATTAATTACTGAAATTAAGTAAGAATATCTTGTCTTTCTCAAATCCACTGTCCCAATCATCTCCCTCCCCTTAGTACGTCTCCATATGCCTAATAGCATAGACTCCACAATCATTATTATTATCCGGGCATCTCCATGACATTTTCAACTGTCTTTTTACAAACTCATTAGCAGAGTGCTTTGTGGTTATGTTCTTCTCTGACATATAATCTCCAAGCAATCGTCTCTAATAAAAAATATTTAGGAAAAATACAACAAAATTATACAGTGATATTTGGAAAATTATACAGTGATATTTTCAAAGTTGTCTTACCATAGTTAAGGCAGTCTTTGTGTATTGGCTTGTACTCCTCAATCTGTGTGGCTCCACGTGTTTGTTGTCGATTATATCAATTGTTTTTTGCCTTGAAATTCACACACACCAGCCATAAATGAGAATCTTCAAGGATAACAAAGAAAACCTGCATTTTAACAATCATTATGCACACACTGTTATTGATTCAATCTCTGAATTAGAACTCATATTTTTCATTGTTACCACAACCTCCTTCTCCTGTTTAATCATATTAAAAACCTCAGACCATTTGTTTATAGTAATATTTTTATTGGAATGATTCAAAATGAAAGAGATAAATTAAACTTTATCGACTAAGAGGAAGTAACCTGTGGTGTATCAGCAATAGAAGTTTCTGAGGCCTTTTGTCCTTGCCCCAGTTTGTACATGTTTTGTCTTATGCTGTCCTTTGTAGGAAATTTTACTTGCTGAAAAAAAATTTGAAGGATGAAGTTTATTTAAAATGAAGGATTAAGTTTATTTATATTTAAGGATGATGCAACATAAAGATGAAGTATGAGATATAATCAGTTAAGTACATGTTATGACAAAGGATAAGATGTCTTATATTGAAATATAAAACTGAAGTATGAGATATTTTTTAATGAAAGATGAGTACTATGTAAATGAAGTGTGAGATATTTTAAGAACTCTACCTGTTTTTTTGGAGAACCCTGCTTTCCTATGGTTTTTTTGGCTAGCATATGAATCAATTCCTGAAGAATGAACAATAATTTGTCAGAAATATAAGAATCAATCAATAAAACTTGTAATATTTTTTTTACAGAAACTTACTTTTCGATTTCTATCATGTCTCTCTTGATCGTTTGATGGATCCATTGCACAAAACTGTTGTGATTGAACAGGTAATATATATCAATCTAATAGATAATACTGAAATACATGAAACTGAAACAAGATGAACAAGATCCAAGTTCATGTTGGAACAGATATTACAGATAACAGTGTCCATATATCAACTGAACAGGGTATATATGAACATGGTTAAACAGATACACTCATAAACAGATAAAAACATTGCTAAACACACATAAACAGATACACACACACACACAGAGAGACACTCAAGGGAAAATATACAATTGGCTTAACATATGAATGAAGTGGAAAATCTCAAACTCAAACCTATGCTAAACTCTAAACCCTTAATCACTGAATCAAATCAATTTGATGGATGAATAAGCAAGTACATAAACGATAAACATGGCTGACCAGGTAAACACATAAACAAATACACATACACACACAAAGAGAGACACTCAATTCATATATGATGGATGAACATGCAAGTGCATAAAAATACAGGAAACATGAAACACCATAATGTGAAATCAGAAATTACCTTGGGTTAGAGGATATGAAGTATGAAAAATTGGAGACGATCCAGTACCAAAGATTGATGTCCGCGAGGCGTGGTGGAAGAAGCTATACCGTGGAGGATAAGAAATCAGAAACTATCTAGGGTTAGAGGCTTGGAGGATAATGAAAGAGGATAAGAAATCAGAAACTATCAGAAAGGGGAAATTGAATTTTTACCTAGGGTTTCGAAAGAGTAATTTCCAGCGAACCTTGGAGGCGACGAGGTGTGGAGGAAGAATTGATGCTTGAATGCGTCGAGATTTGTAAACGAGTATCGATGCTTCAAGGCCCTGAGAATGGATGCTTCAAGGCGGCGAGAATCGACGCCGAGAATCGATGCTTGAAGACCGCGATAATAGATGCTTGAAGGCGGCAATAATTGATGCTTGCAGTCGGCGATAATCGAAGCTTTCGACGGCGCCGGGCGGTGGAGCAGTGGAAAGGAGAGAAATTACAGAAGAAACGTAAGGAACGGGATGATTCCATGTTGTGTTTGTGTATTGTGTTATGATGGATGACGTCAGCATCGAATTTGGGATGGGTCATGTTTTTTATACATTGGGCCTGGAGTAAGATACCCATCTTACTCCTTGGGTGTAAGGTATAGGATCTCACTAAATTGAACTAAATTGAATTATTAAATAAATTAAAATAAATTTAATAAAATAATAATAAATATATAAAAATATATTTTAAATCAAAAATAAAATAATTGAAGTAGCGGTTCAAAAATAAAGAATAGTGTATTCAATTGATTTTTTATTTGATTTTTTTAACTTTACAAAATTTATGAAATTTCATAAATTTAGAAAATTTACCTAATTTATATAGATTTTGACTAATTTTTTTTTTATTAATTTATATGAATTTTTATAAAATTTGATTAATTTAATTTTTATTGATTTATAGATAGTAAAGAATTTTAACATACGTTATTTGATTAATTTACATGAATTTTTTCGATAGATATTCAAAATTCGGATCATACTTCAAAATGTATCGGACAAATTTTTGACTTGTTCTCAATAAAAAAAAGATGTGATGCCAATTTTGAACTAATAGTAACTTCTAATTTATACCGAATTCATATATATTAATTTAAAATTAAAAAATAGTTATATTTAAAAAAAATGATTAATAAATTTATGTGTAATTCTAAAAATAAATAAATTTATTAAATTTATGTGTTCCTCAAATCGTTCTCCTCACTAAGTCAGTGAGCAAAAGGAAATATAAAAAGTAAACAAACAAGACATATACTACTATATAGTACTGCTAAGCTAAAACAATAATAGTATGTTGAATACAATAAAAAAAAAGAGTTATTTCCACAAAAATGTAAATACCTGACCACTTTACCGTCAACAAGGCGACGAAACTTTTGGCCT
This sequence comes from Euphrasia confusa, assembly GCA_954870475.1. NCBI lineage: Eukaryota > Viridiplantae > Streptophyta > Magnoliopsida > Lamiales > Orobanchaceae > Euphrasia > Euphrasia confusa. The sequence continues at coordinate 36,568,852 of OX940960.1, forward strand.
GTTCATCCGTCGTTATATGTTTGCCTTCTTCATCATCTAATTTCCAGTCCTTGATTGTTTGACTCTCCTCCTCGTCTCCTGCAAAAAAAAACACGATATTATTAATCATACAAAACATCATATAATATTCTCATACAAATGTACATACCTCTTCCAATAACTTTTGAGAGCTTTTTCACCTTTTGACCCACTCGGAAAGATTGTTTCCTAATAGAATACAAGTACATTTTTGTTCAATAGATTTAGTGATAGTATTCTCAATGTTCTTGAATTTAACAGCTTCACAAAAGATTACAACCAAGGAGAGTAGTGATTGAACAACTATCTCTTCATCCAGTTTGCCCTCCTCGTTAAGCGTCGGAAATGAAATCTCTTTGTCAACACTTAGAAGTTCGTCGTTGTAATCAATAGGTATTGATCCTTTTGAACCAATTTTAGAAACTTCGACTAGGTCGCGGTAAGTACCTTAGAAAGTAGTTTTGATTGACTTATTTTGGCCTATGAGGTCACATAAACTGGCATCCAACTCCAATTTGTCGGATGAATCCACCCGCATTTCGAACACGACCAAGTCATTTGTTTCAAAACCTATCAAATATAGGTCGCTCGCCCGGAGGATTAGAGCGCATTTGGGCCTTGTTCGAAATGCGAGTGAATTCATCAGACAAATTGGAGTTGAATGCTAGCTTTTGTGCGTTTGCGGTCAAATTGAGCTAAATAATACATATTTCTTAGGTACCTACTAGGACCTAGTCAAAGCTTCTAGAATTGGTTCAAATGAATGATCTTTATTGATTATAAATTTAGGGTTTATCAACAATCACCATTCATTGATATGAAGTCCCATTATGAATTAATAATAATATTGTGTGGTTTAATATCAATAAATATCTCACCAATAATGGAGTTTAAAAAAAGTTAGTGGGTTACACGTGTCAAGCAGGGATGATGTGTGGGTTGTACCCGCATATCCAGGGTCGAATTAGCCCTATAAATGGAGTAGGTGTTGAGCGGGTGTGGAGTGGATCAACACCAAAAATAATTTGTTTAGGTGTTGAGCGGGTGTGGAGTGGATCAACACCAAAAATAATTTGTTTAATTTGTTTCCAATTTGATATCAGACAAAGAAGAATATAAGATGATGTGTGGTTGTACCCGCATATCCAGGGTCGAATTAGCCCTATAAATGGAGTAGGTGTTGAGCGGGTGTGGAGTGGATCAACACCAAAAATAATTTGTTTAATTTGTTTCCAATTTGATATCAGACAAAGAAGAATATAACACATAAATTTTTACGAAAATGATTAGTAAAGATTTGAAAAAAAAAATGAAATTGTTATAAAAGATTTATACACAATTAGAAGTATGAGAAAAAATGAACAGACAATTGAAAAATCACAAATTAATTTAGTATTATAAATAAATAGTAATATAATAGAATAACAGTTTATCTTATCGGAATTATATCAGCGCGGCTCTACAAGGTTGGGAGGGAGCATTCAGAATGGATCCCACGGTGAATGCTTTATTCGGCAATCATACCTATCAACCACATGAGGTTAATAGGTTTGTTCAAAATTGCATAAAACACTACTCTGAAAAGACAGACAACCCGCCCCGTACGATGAACAATATATTCCAGCTGCTGTGTTCTTTAGTCCCTAACCTTACCCATCAATTATACGTGGGATTTGTAGTTGATGTTTCAAATGGATATGGTCCGCCTTTCAATATGCTAGACATCCTTACAACTTTCATTGTAATATTTTTTTAGTGGTTATTTTCAATAAAATAGTGGGATTTGTAGTTGCTGTTTCAAATGGATATCGTCCGCCTTTCAATATGCTAGACATCCTTACGACTTTCATTATAATATTTTTTTAGTGGTTATTTTCAATAAAATACGACTTTCATTGTAATATTTTTTTAGTGGTTATTTTCAATAAAATAGTGGGATTTGTAGTTGCTGTTTCAAATGGATATCTTCCGCCTTTCAATATGTTAGACATCCTTACGACTTTCATTGTAATATTTTTTTAGTGGTTATTTTCAATAAAATAGTGTAATTTAAGAATATAAAGAAAACTAAATCTAATTGTAATATTTTTTTTTTCTATGTCAATTGCAGAAATAGTGTAATTTAAGAATATAAAGAAAACTAAATCTAATTGTAATATTTTTTTTTTGTCTATGTCAATTGCAGTGTCTTGGGAATTCGAACCAAGGACCTCAAGTCACTTGAATGTAATATTATACTATGCTCGTATGCACTTAATCAATTAGGGGTATATTCTTTATTTAATTTTATTCCCGATTAATCAATTAAAATATGCACTTAATCAATTAGGGGTATATTCTTTATTTAATTTTATTCCCAATTAATCAATTAAAATTTCTATTAATGTTATCCAAATATTAATATTATTATCCCATTGAAACTAATTAAATATACAATTATCTAATTTTGACTTGTAATTTGACTCATTTCAAATTTTGTCTTTGTCCTACCTTTACACAAGAAATTAAATTAATCTCATAATTGGGTTCTTCAACCTATATCAACTTTTCCTTACCGTCTCAATGTGCTCAGTTTGCCCAAAAATGTTGAACATCCAATCTCACCTTATACTTATCTCAACCAACACTCCAAACCATCACTCACCATTTTTTAACAAAAGGATACGAGCAAGCGTAATTAGGATTTCGCTTTCAGATTAGGAGTAACACACGGACTTAGTAGTTACGGTCTAGTATCACACATGCTTAAAGAGGTAGAGGTTTTTTATCTTTTACTTATAAGTTATGTTATTTTTGTGTGTATATGTTTATTTATGTGAATGGTTGTTGACGAATATTACTTATATGAACTCATGCGAACTAATGATTATTAAAATGCTTGATGAATAGTGTGATTACTTTATATGTTGTGTGCATTTTATATGTGTGTTAGTTGATATCATGTTGATGTTATAATATGATACTATAAAATGCACTATTGTCAAATAATATGTCATGAAAACAAGGATTGTCCGTAGTTACAGACGTCTATATGTGAAAAGTATATGTAAAGACGGAAATAGGTGAAAAGTATGTCTTAGGTCTTGTTTGGTGGCACCTACTAGTAAACACACGATAGTATATCTTGGCCAAATTGATAACTTACTGTAACAGTATTTTAATAATCGGCTGTTTGATACATTTTTTAGTTACCAATATAGCATTCTGATACTCATTGTTGTTCCATAATTAAATGACAAAATTGCCTTTTTTTATTTTATTTTTTATTCTATTATCATCACATTTTTACCATTTTTGTTATACAGAAAACAAAACTTGAATTCAATCATCACACAACATCAAATAAGACAAATTAATTGGGTTTTATAATTTTCACGAGCTGGGGGCGTTTCATTTGTAAGAAAATTGCCCAAAAAATCCAAATGGTTATGAATAATTGCAGAAAACGTAATCGAAATCTCATAGTCATACTTTTCAATGTAAGAGAGGCATCCAAAGGCCCCCGCCGAATAAGCTTCCCTAGAAGATTCAGTAAGCGGTGACGGCCAATACGGATGCAGCGAAACCAGATCTGGAAATTTTCAGCAATGATTTCGTAGATTTCGAGTTGCGTCTCGAAGATCCGGCTACGATGGTCCTCGTCGATGAACTTTTCGCTGAAGGTAAACTCGTACGGTTACATCTCACCACGATCCTCGTTTCGGATATGCCGATTCGACTCTCAACTTTGAAATGCCGATCCACGTTTGCATCTTCTTTCATCTTTCTTGCAGGCCACAGAAAATCATATGAAAAGGATAGATGAAAATATGAAGATTCATTTTGACGAAGAAATAAGGAGAGAATGAAATCGAGAACAAATAAATTTGGAGTGTTTTTTTTAATATTTAATAAATAGAGGGGTAAATTAGTAATAATCTATATCAATCAGAGTCACTGTTGAAATGAGACCGCTTATCTCCCCAAATTGGGCTGATAAATTCACTGAAGAGGCACAATATTTATGAGCGGGCCTTTAATCTATCTCAGGCCCACACAAATGAAACCAAACATCTAATTATCCCGTTATCGTAACTATCGTGTATTTATCATGGTCACCAAACATGCACTTACATGTTGGGTTATGTGAAAGTATGAATGAATTTGTTCATGTGATATATGTGTCTACATTCTTCATGTGATTAATTATGCGTGACATGTATTGATTATATGATTCATGATTTTAAGATAAGATACTTCTATTGAGCACGTTAAGCTCACCCCAATCAACAAAATATTTTTAGGTACGTACCTGGGGTTCGAGGGGCATGATTGAAGAGGATGGCGCGGTGTGACACATTATATTTACGTTACTTTTATGGCTACGATTTTGATTTTTATTATGTTTATTTTGACTATTGAGCTCGACTTTTGAAGTATTTGAAAACATGAATGACTTTTGTCTTTTTCAGAAATACTATTACGTTGAAAATCATGGTTTATTATACGTAACCTCCGCACTTGATTAAATGCTTTCAAATAAATTGTTTTTATTTAATTTAAACGACTTGCGCTTTATTTTACAAAATAAAAAACGGAGTGTTACACTGAATCTCTTGAACAAACATCTTCTATCATCGCATTAGGAAACAATCTCTCTGAGTGGGTATGGAAAGCTATAAAAAATTATTTTGAGATGTATGTAGATTTGTATGAAATATGCTATTATGGAATGATTTGTATTGTTCAATAATATATTGCTTTTGTATCTTATTGCAAAAGACGTGGGGCGCATTGAAACAATCGAGAATTGCAAATGTAGAGAATGAAGACGACAACAAGATAACTGTTGAACAGGCGAAACATGTCACGAGATTGCTTCCTAACACGACTCTAGTAGAATTTTGTTCAATAGCTTTAGAGACATTTTTTTCGACTTTTTAAAAAAATTCACCGAAAATAACTACTTCAAAAAGTAGTGGCTAAATAACCTTCACTTTATTCAGGTGCCCTCGATAAGCTCCGCATGAAGACAAAAACTCTCAAACCACATAAAAATCCATTGGTATAATCAAATTTGGATCATGTCTACGTAATAATTTTAGAAGCCGCATTAGGGCATAGTAAGTTCCGAAGACGAGTTATTGGTTGACTAATTTAGATCGGCCTAAAGTTTCTTTTATTCGTGGAATTATTTCAGAAAAATGAAGAAACATTTTATTTGAATTTGGTTTTGGAATTGCTCAATTGCTTTTAAAATTGCATTTTCTCCAAGGAAATGAATAGAAGGAATTTGTCCTTCAATTTAGTCTTTGTACTTGCTCAATTCCTTCTCTTCTTTCTATTCTTTCCACTAATGAAATATATAGACATATCGCACCATTCAGCAACAACAATTAACAACTTCACATTCACCATATATGGAATATCTAACTACTCAATTCAACCCAAAAGCTTCCATTGCTCACCCACCGGAATACCGTTAATGCCCCCAACAAAATTGCTTGTTTGCGAATTGCAACCACCACCCAATAACAACAATATTCAATTTCATGATTGTTTGATATTTTGTTATTGGTTATGAATATGCATTCACACAATTTTTTTGTGACAAGACTAATTTATATTATTATAAAAAATATAAATTATTTCATATTCATCTATTTATATTTATAATATTGATAATATTTTTTTATTTTATTTTATTTTAATTTTATTAATCATATTAATAAATCTTGGTCACGGCCTAAACACAAATAAAATTGCAAAATTAATTTTAAAACGTAAATCTAATCTCTTAATCCCGACTCATCTCGTGCCGACGCTAGCCACCCTACATTTATCCTGGTATTTAAATACAATGTGTGGTATTTAGAAGATTCAAAGTCAAGGGGTCAAGGGGGTTTAAGTTGAAAAAAATAAAAGTGAAAATTTATCATATTATTAGACGATCCAAAATTTCAGTTAATTTATTTATTTTTCAAACACCAAATTTTTTCTCTAGCTGACCCCGCGTTTTCATACTCTCCCCCGGCCCACCTCGACACCGTCAGCCACCACCACTGGCAGCGGCGCAACCAGTTACACTGACACAAACTTATAATTAACCGGCATGGGGAATTGCAACGCGTGCATCACACGCTCCGGGAGAGAGCACACAGCGCCCAAATCCGAAACCCCCAAACCCCACAAAAAACACCGCGAACGCCACCTCAATCCCTACGCCCAATCCCCCTCAGAGATCCGCGTGCTCAAGGACACCTCTCCCCGGAACAGGATCTCCGACGAATACACGCTCGGCCGCGAGCTCGGCCGCGGCGAGTTCGGCATAACCTACCTCTGCACCGACCGGAAGACGCGCGAGGCGCTCGCCTGCAAATCGATCTCGAAGAAGAAGCTCCTCACGGAGGTGGACATCGAGGACGTCCGGCGGGAGGCGGCCATCATGTCGAGCCTCCCGGAGCACGCGAACATCGTGAGGCTACGCGCCACCTACGAGGACAGAGATGCGGTGCATCTGGTGATGGAGCTGTGCGAGGGCGGAGAGCTCTTCGACAGGATTGTGGCGCGGGGGCATTACAGTGAGAGGGCGGCCGCTGACGTGGCGAGAACGATTGCCGAGGTTGTGAGGATGTGCCATCAGCACGGGGTTATGCACAGGGATTTGAAGCCGGAGAATTTCCTCTTTGCGAATAAGAAGGAGAATTCGGCGCTCAAGGTTATCGATTTTGGGTTGTCGGTGTTTTTCAAGCCGGGTAGGTGTAGAATGTGGATGTATATAATATACAGTATATGTAACATAAGAATTGTTGATTAATTTATAGAGCTTGTTTTTACATAAAATAAAATCAGGTGAAAGGTTCTCTGAGATTGTGGGAAGTCCATATTATATGGCACCAGAGGTTCTGAAGAGAAATTATGGACCTGAAGTTGATGTTTGGAGTGCAGGTGTCATTCTTTACATTCTGTTATGTGGGGTTCCTCCGTTTTGGGCTGGTAACTTTTTCATTGTTTGTTCGTTCGTTCCAATTCTCATACCGGGTGATTTATATGGAGAATTTGACTTTCTTTCATTGCCATGGTTACTGCAGAAACTGAACAAGGTGTTGCACTTGCAATTTTGAGAGGAGTGATTAATTTCAAAAGGGAACCATGGCCACAGATTTCCGAAAGTGCAAAAAGTCTTGTTAGGCAAATGCTGGAGCCCGACGCGACAAAACGTCTAACAGCCCAACAGGTTCTTGGTAAGTTTTTTCGGGCGTGAGGTGTTATTTTCATTAAATAAGCAGATTATAGTTTGCTATTCATTTTAACGAAATGCAGTATTTGTGTTATACAACTGCTGTAACATGCTCTTCTATGTTCTTCTGTTTGGTTAGAGCATCCTTGGATTCAAAATGGGAAAAAGGCTTCAAATGTTCCGTTGGGAGATGTTGTGAGGGCAAGACTCAAGCAGTTTTCGGCCATGAACAAATTCAAAAAGAAAGCATTGAGGGTAATCATCTAGTTCCTTTATTTTGTATGCGTAGTTGTTGCCCAGTCAATATTATTAGCAGTTCACCGTTTTTTTTTTTTTTATCATCACTTAACTGTGCAGATAATTGCTGAACATTTATCCATTGAAGAAGTTGAAGTAATGAGAGACATGTTTGCCTTGATGGATACGGATGGCGATGGGAAGGTAACATATGAAGAACTCAAAGCTGGTTTGAAGAAAGTCGGTTCCCAGCTGGAAGAGACTGAGATAAAATTACTGATGGATGCGGTAAAATTACATATGAAGAACTTCAGTGTCGTTTTAGCTTACTAGGGACTTTATAATCTCATTGACATGCAAAATTATTTCATTATTTGACTTCTTTAATAATCTGACAGTTACATGAAGAACATAAGTTAACAACCCAACATTGAGTTGCAAATAAGGAAATACATAGGTCTATTGAGTATTTTCTCATTTAATGCATGCTAAAGAGTAAAGACACAGAAACTCGAATTGTTAAAAAGTTACTATGCGTTTTGCTGGCATTCTTTTCAAGATGCAATTCCCCTTCATTTCTTCATTTCAAATATATCTTTATAGCACATTTCACAATATTGATCTATGGGAACTATCTATCTCTGTATGTGTGTCTATGTTGGGTTGAATTGGGTGGGGGTGGGGTGGGGGATCAACATCAAATTCAAGACTATGGAAACTAAAATGTTTTTTTTGTCTCTTGAGACCACTTTTTAACCCATTGTTTTTAACCATGCTATATGTGGTAATCGTAACCAATAATATTTAACACAGGCTGATGTGAATGGAAATGGTGTGTTGGATTATGGAGAGTTTGTGGCAGTGACTGTTCACTTACAGAAGATGGAGAATGATGAACATTTCCGTAGAGCATTTATGTTCTTGGACAAAGATGGAAGTGGTTTTATTGAACTCGACGAACTAAGAGAAGCTTTAGTAGATGAATCAGGTGAAACTGATCCAGATGCCCTCAATAATATTATGCAGGAGGTTGATACTGACAAGGTTTGACTCAATCCTTTTCACCCCCACTTCTCATTTTTTTTAATTTTAATTTGTCACTCCTTTCAGTAGTCAATGATAATATCCTTATGCTATTTACAGAAGTTGTTTAGAGGACGATATTTCATTTTGCATTTTTTTTTCGGGCTTGCAATTTTTTGCAAACACAGAATGTAAACAAATATCAAGATCATTTTTCGAAGTTATAATCTGAGAAAAATAATTTGTCAAATTTTAGGTGTATCTCTTGCAACTAATTCTAGATTCACTATTATTTTTATATTGAAGAATGACTTGTTATATTTCCTATTATCTTTGAAAAAAGAATCGATACTTGTACAAAAACATTCTATGGGGTTGTAGCAATATATGATGGACTAACTTTTTTACTGGCTTCTTTAATCAGGACGGTAAAATTAGCTACGATGAGTTTGTTGCAATGATGAAAACCGGGACGGACTGGAGAAAGGCATCTCGACAGTATTCAAGAGAGAGATTCAAGAGTTTGAGCCTAAATCTCATGAAAGATGGTTCTTTGCAGCTCCGGGATGGATTTACCGGTCAAACTGTCGTGGTTTAAAAGATGTAAAGATCGTATACTTATTCATGTCTGCCTATTCTTGTCTACTAGTCCACCGGCAATCAGCTGAAGATACTTCATCTAAGAAAACCTGGGATTACTTGCCTCCGAAGTAGAGGAGCTCCAAAGACACCTCCGAAGTATTACTTGTCTATATTATTCATTTGAAGTTAGAGGTGTTTGTCAACAATATATCACTTGTATGATTTTGTTTGTGTGATTTCTGTATTTATTGCAACTAGAAAATATGTATGTAGATATAAAAAAACTCTGGAGAATATTCATTCATTCTAATACAATATGCATGAAGATAATATTAGAAACTATGCTCTTACAACAAGTCTGATCTTATTTTCATTTGCAGGAGAAGCATAAATTATCAAAGTTTCCATACTACTCCATATATGTACAATATATTGAGTCCACAAGGCTAACGAGGATTGGAAATAAATTACAGCACCTTCACTAAACACCCACCCCTTGCACACAAGTTTTATGCTCTCATTCATGAAGCAGTCGACACCGAACTCCAAAACCCAAACCCCTTCCGATGCTCAGAAATCGGCATTCTTGACCTAATCGACTCCATTGCTGAAAAATCAATATCTGCAACAGCAATCCCAGTTGACGCCCGATCCGACAAACGCCCAATCACCTGACCCCACGGATCAATAATCATACTGTCCCCATAGCTCTCCCTGCCACCGCCATGAATTCCACCCTGCGCAGCAGCTATAACATAACACTGAGTCTCAATCGCACGTGCTCGGAGCAAAACCTCCCAATGGGCCCCGCCTGTCGCTGTTGTAAAAGCAGCTGGCACTAACAACACTTCTGCTCCACATTCAAACCTGAGCTTCTGGTAAAGTTCGGGAAATCTCAAGTCATAGCAGACCGTGAGGCCCAAATTTCCAAACGGGCTTTTGGCCACAGCAATTTCGCGGCCTGCCTCGGTGAAACTGCTCTCCTTGTAAACTGCGCCACCTGGCACGTCGACATCGAACAAGTGCATTTTACGGTACGTGCTTACGATATTCCCAGAATTATCGAGTAGTACGTGAGTGTTGCATAAGTGGGAGTCATCCGGTCCTTTTTCTTGGAATCCACCGAGGGATAACCAGATGTTTGAGTCTCTCGCCAGGGAACGATATTTCTTCATGATGGGCCCGTCAAGTGGCTCGGCAATATTGAGGCTGTCCCCAGATTTGAGACCCACATAGGAGAAGTTCTCGGGGAAACAGAGTAACTTTGCCCCGGCGGCTACTGCCTCGTTCACGAGGCGGGAACATGTAGCAAAATTAGCACAGATATCGTTAATAGATGTCATCTGGGCTACTGCCACACTTACGGATTTGGCCATGGGTGTGGGGGGCGGTTGGACAGAGTTTCTTCTTTTCGTATTTTATGGCTGCACTGACGAAAGGATTTGCTACGGAGCCTGTATAAAATATAAATAAAGGGAAAGACAAACATTTGGAGTGCCATAAAATAGTCATGTCGAAGTCGAATATTTGGAACTGATAAGGCTTCTATTTTGAAATGTGTATAAAAAAAATGATGAGATGTGGTCTCGTTTCATAAACGAGTGACCAGAAAATATGCCAGACTTTTCTGATTTTTTTTTTGGGTCATGTAACTTCCATATAGACTTGTATGATTCTGAGTTCTAATGAGAAACAGAATATTGAGGTTATTGAAGTGGAATTTATATATCAAGGAACACTCAATTTAGTCGTTAAATCCAAAAAATCTTCTATTTTTTTCTTTTCTTAAAATCTTCACAAGATGGCCGACAAATCCCAAGAACCACTACGATTTCGGGTATCAGGCCGGTTCCACCTCTGATCCTGGAGAACCGAGAACCACAAATTTGAACTTAAAGAAAAAATTCATAAGGAATGCTCAAACCAATCAACACATCCTAAGGCTGGATAAAAATGTTTGAGCTTCATTCGATTTCTCTCGAAATAAATTAAGATTACATACGAATTAATTAGTACATACAACCAACAATATTTCACAGTTGAAGAACAACGAACTCGAGAACATGAATAAGAACTGCTCATCGGAAATACAGTTAAATATTCCCAATCCTATTAGGGCACAAACAAAAGGAGACTAAGAATGTATACCTGAAATTAGTGAATATAATGACGGCGGTGGTGGTGGCTGTTGATGATGGTGGCGCCGTGGGGGATCGGCTGCGGATGGCAGAGAGATGCCAGTGTTAACTTAATTTCACGAAGAGAGCGTGAATGAAGATGGAGAGAGTGAGAGACATAGGAGAGAGAAAAGAAGGATGGAATGTATTCGGGTATTGGGCCTAACCCGGGCCTTTTAGGTTAGAACGTATCATGGCCCGTAGATAAAGGCCCCGTCTATTGCGAGGTTGTCCAAATATTTACATTACTTAACTCAATCACATTCTATACAAAATTTATAAAAAAATATTATTTTTTTTAAATTAAGTGTAAAAATATTTTAATAAATCAAAAATAATGTTAATTATAAAGTAAATCAAAATTCTAAAAGTAAAAAATTGAAATTTTGAAAAGAAAATATATTCTCTGATCTTGTAAAAATTGCAATTTTTTTTTTTAAATTACAACTAAAGTTTTACATTTTCTTTAGATAACAAGAGTAACACTTTTTACTAGAACAATAGTACTCCTATTTTTTATGCATTTTCTTAGATAATCTACGTACAAAATATCAATATTAAACACATGACATAACAAGTATCAACAACTATTTAGTGCACCAATTGCATGTGACCAAGTCCCTCCCACTTTTAATTCCAAGGCATCAATCAATAGATTTGTGAGACAATTAATTGATAATGGAGTACGCAGTTAGTTATACTCCCTATGTTTTATATTAATTGATACTTGTTTTGTTATTTGTGAAAAAAGTGTGACCGCTACTCTGTGACACAAATAGTAAGTTAGGCTCTTTTGTAGTATTGCAGTTATTAGAAACTATATAGTGGTCCCAATTGAAAAGCATAGTGATGCCAAAACCATGACCTCTTTGCCTAATTTGTAGCCTAAGAGAAATATTCTGAAATAAAGATGCTATCACTGTTTCCACGTTTAGGGAGAATTGAAACATGGGTAGCATGCATATATATCATACATCCATATTTACCAGATAACATGTTTCTCATTTACAAGTTACAACCAAGTTTGACACAAATATAATGAATTGGACTTCATGAATACATGGTATTGGAATCAATAGTGTGTGTTTCCCCAATCTAAGTTCATGGACTATAAAGATTATCCAAATTCAGTCTGGGAGGTGAATGCGAATGTGGAGTAGGAGTAGGAAGTCGACACCTCCCTCCTTTGTAACTTGTAATCGAGTGATTGCTCTTTTTTCTATCCTCGTGGTTTGATTATTTTAATTGTGGATGTTGTAAATGTTTAGTGGAAAAAAATTAATCACATCGCAAGCAAATAGTTTATTTATATGAAACAATATTTAGAGTTTTGACAACTAAATAATTAAAATATAAATTTTAATTTTGAGTATGTTGATTCAAGACGAATACCATTACCATATTACTTTTTAAACAGCTAGCCAAAAGGGTGTATTTTTCGACGAAGCAATATACAGTATCAAAAGACAATTTTTCTTTTGGTGATTAAAATTGTAGATGTGTGATGACTGATGAGGCCAAATTAGAGAGAAATACTATGATAAGCTATGAGGCAAGGAGACAAATGGCACGTGGACACATTTATTTTGGTGTTGTAGATGGTACGTGGAGTATTACTCTTTGATAATGTATCGAACATTAGTTATGGTGATTAGGCACGTATCTGAAAATCATCCTAATTGTTTGTGTGTACCTAATCACACAAATTTAAATAAAAATATTAGGCACTTAAATAATTCACACTGACTGGATTTTGAGCACGCTAAATAAGCGATCAGGTCGCGGTTTTATTCATGCTTTAAAATAAAATACCAATGTAATTGTGTGTGTGCAGAATAATTTATTTTAAAATACTTTGAAATCAGTACAAGTTATTTTAAAATCAATTAAAAATTATTTAAAGAAACTTTAAATTGTATATTTGTATGGTATTTACAGTATTTGATTCATTTTTCATTTTTTCATATTCGTTCTATGCTAATATAAGAGTAATGCCCTAACTCTATACAAGTAATGACATTAGTAAGTTACTTTTTTTCTCAATCACATATTTTATTTTTAACATTTTTATAAATCTACATGACAATATATGCATGGATTAGAGTACTAACCCACCATTAGGATAGTATGGAATAAATCCTAACTCCATTATAATTTTCTCATTTTATAGGGATAAAAATAATAAAAAGGACTTACAGTACACATTATTCAATATAACAGTTTACTATTATTTTACTATTTAAAAAGGTATATTTCGAATCTCTTTATACTATTATTTTATTATTTATTTGATTTTATTATAAAGTAATTCCACTTTACTGTTTAACAATCAATAATTCAAACCAAGAACTTTAAACACAAAATGGCCTAACAATTTGGAAAATAAATCCCATCCCAGTATTTTGTCTACCTAGTTGAGTTAGTGTCACTTAAATATTATCAAATTATTTTGGTTAACTCAACTGAAATATACGAGTAGCTCACACAAAACAATAAATTCAAGTGTACAAATTTTACTCAGAAATTATCACATAAAACATAAAAATAAATTAACTTTAAAAATAAGTGACATAAACGTATGCTACAAACTGTTTTTATACATTATCATAAGAATGCACTTAGCATTATGTTAAATTTTATGTCTAAAATAACATACCACAGTAACCTAAAATTTCAAACAAATGATCCCTATCAACAATTTCAATTTTTAAAAATAAAATGAAAAATATGAAGTATAATTCTCTTTTTCTGATTTTATAGGAAGATATATTTTTTTTTATTTGGAAATGCAAAGGGTTATGCACTGCTGTAACTGCCTACTGCTCCCACTCTTTCAGTTCCACTCTTTGTAGATTTGGTGTTGGTGGGTAAGCCTCAAAGCTCCCCTTTTCTTTAAATAAATCCAACTTCGTCCACTGCTGCTAAATACAACGGAAAATAAAAATCCAATCTTCTTCTCAAATGCACATTTTTTTGTTTGTCGTTTGTTTGGCGGTGGTGGGTTTCGTGAATGACTAAACTTTAATTCAAAAAAACTTGTTATTTGTAGTGAAATCAGTTCGTAGGTTTTTTCGAGGATGGGGGAAGAAAAGCCTGAAGTTCTGGATGCTGTGTTGAGAGAAACTGTGGATTTGGTAATGGATCTGAATAATATTGCTGTGGGGTATTTTTATTTTTTGAAATTTAATTTTTTTGGGCTGATGTTTTCTTTTTCTTTTTCTTTTTGAAGGAGAATATACCCATTGAAGAAGTGTTTGAGAATCTGAGATGCACAAAGGAGGGTCTTACAGCTGCGGCTGCTCAAGAAAGATTAGCCATTTTTGGACACAACAAGCTCGAGGAGAAAAAGGTGCTGTTATTTTTAATTTTTGTTGTAGTTAAAAATTTTGTTCTTAGTTTTCTATCTTTTTGTAGTTTTCATGGGTTGAAAAAACTATTTTGTCTTTCCATTTTATTTGTACTGTTTGTGCGTCTGCTGGTGTAGTTATTTTATGGTGTTCTGGGTTTTGGAATTTAAAAACATGCTTCTGTATTGAAATTGAAATTGAAATTATCAATATCTGGGTTTCACAGGAGAGGAAGTTTCTGAAATTCCTGGGTTTTATGTGGAACCCTCTTTCATGGGTCATGGAAGCTGCTGCAATTATGGCGATTGCCCTTGCAAATGGAGGAGTAAGTTCTTGAAATTTGAAACTCGACTAAAACGTGACCAAAATGTTCTAAACCTCAATTAAAAAAAAACCGGGTCTAAACCTTTGCAGGGAAAGCCTCCTGATTGGCAGGACTTTGTGGGTATCATCACCTTGCTCGTGATAAACTCTACCATTAGTTTTATCGAGGAGAATAATGCCGGAAATGCAGCTGCTGCCCTCATGGCCCGCCTTGCTCCGAAAGCAAAGGTTTGATTTGTATTTTATTTTATTTTGGAACATATGGTTTTATCGTTATAGTGGTTGGCCTAGTTGTGGGTTTGGGGCCTGTTTGATTAGTGGTGTTATTGCTTATATTGAAGGTTCTTAGAGATGGAAGGTGGAGTGAGGAAGATTCTTCTATTTTGGTCCCGGGAGACATTATAAGCATTAAGCTTGGAGATATAGTTCCTGCCGATGCCCGTTTGATGGAAGGCGATCCACTGAAAATTGATCAGGTCTGTGTGTTTTCGACGGGATTACGTTTTGAGTCTATTATAGTTGCAAAAGCTAAAATAAGTTAAATACTAAAAGAGTGTGTATTTGAAAACAGTAGAGTTGCAGTAGATAAATATGAATGATTGCAAAAGCGAAAAGCTGGTGTAGAATCTAGAAGTTGAATAAGTAAAAGAGAGTGCCTGATGATTAATTGAGAAAGTTTTGATTGAAAAAAAAAATTCTATAAATAAATAGAATCAGAAGCACAAGGTGACATTTGAAAACATATAAAAATATTTCTGCATGAAGTTGATAATCACCAAAATTTTCATTATTATTTAATTTATTTATACAGTCTGCTTTGACCGGTGAGTCTCTTCCCGTGACCAAGGGGCCTGGGGATGGTGTTTACTCGGGCTCGACTTGCAAACAAGGAGAAATTGAGGCAATCGTTATTGCAACAGGGGTCCACACCTTCTTTGGAAAGGCTGCTCACCTAGTCGATTCCACTAATCAAGTGGGCCACTTCCAAAAGGCAAGTTTATATCCATGTATATTATATTTGTTACAAACCTCTATACATGTTTTTCTTAATATCAATCAATTTGTTTTAACTTTTGGTGGTTTTCATTTGCTTAGGTTCTGACTGCAATCGGCAACTTCTGCATCTGCTCTATAGCAGTTGGGATGGTGATAGAGATAATCGTGATGTACCCTATCCAACACAGGGCTTACCGGCCCGGGATTGACAATCTTCTTGTTCTTCTCATTGGAGGAATTCCGATTGCAATGCCTACCGTTCTTTCGGTTACAATGGCCATCGGTTCCCATCGTTTGGCTCAGCAGGTTTTGTTTTTCTTGGTTCTTAGTGTTGTTGACTTTAACTGTTTTTGGTAATTTCAATTTTCAAGTGTCTGGTTGTATGTTTTTGTAGGGTGCGATTACAAAGAGGATGACTGCTATAGAAGAGATGGCAGGCATGGACGTGCTTTGTAGTGATAAGACGGGGACCTTGACACTGAACAAGCTTACTGTTGATAAGAATCTTATCGAGGTCAGAGAAAGAGCAGTTGTATTGGAAAGGGTTAATGTTGAATAACTAAAATTGCTAATAAAAATTGCAATTAAGCTAACAAATATCCTCTTGATGTCTGCGTTTATATTGTACAAATGATCCTCTCAATTGAGTTGTCATTAGCGAAAAACAGGCATTTGTCAAATGGATATTCAAAACTTTTTTTTTTTTTTATGTATAATTATTAAAAATTCTCCTTATCATAAATTTGGTTGTTGTGCATATATCAACAGGTGTTTACCAAAGGAGTTGATGCGGATACTGTTGTTCTGATGGCAGCTCGAGCCTCCCGAATGGAAAACCAGGACGCAATAGACTGTGCTATCGTTGGAGTGCTGGCCGATCCGAAGGAGGTACTATTTCTTATATTTTGTATGGCCACTGTGAATCAATATTTTCATCATTGTTCAGAACTTTTTACTTCAGTAATCATTATACCATGAACAGGCACGTGCTGGCATTCGTGAAGTTCACTTCCTCCCTTTTAACCCGACCGACAAACGAACGGCACTGACTTACCTTGACGGTGAAGGTAAAATGCACAGGGTCAGTAAAGGAGCGCCAGAGCAGGTACACACATCTAATTTATACTCTTTTCTTACAAAACTACACTAAGAGATTTACAAAGATACCAACTTTGTTCAAAATTACAATTACAAAATCTACCCCAAAGTTTGGAGTAATTATAAAAAAACACAAAAAATTACAAAATTGAAAGCTAAAAACCGTGTAGTTTGATTCCACCTTAAAATTAAGGGGACAACTGCTATATAGTATTAAATTATTAATGAATGAAAGGGGGCTTTTCAAAATACTTTTTACTCATGAAGAGTGAATATATACAATTAATTTTGAACGTTTTTTATTTTTGTTTGTAAATACACCAAAACCCCAAAGGTAGTTTTTTTTTACTGTATATGGAAATAGGATCCTTAAAGTGCTGTTTGACACAGAAGTACTTGCAATTTAGAAGGATAACCGACTCTTGTACAGTATTAAGCTATACATTGTGGTCAATTTTTGTATATTTTCTGTCTTAATTGAAATCCTCAAATATGCCCGCGGCTATGCATGCATTTCAGATTCTAAACCTCGCACACAATAAATCTGACATAGAGCGAAGGGTACATGCTGTGATTGATAAGTTTGCCGAGCGAGGTTTGAGATCGCTTGGTGTGGCTTACCAGGTATTTTATTAGACCATAGCTATTTATTATTAATCCTCTAGTCTTCAAACGGATAATGTTGAATGGTCTCGTACCTTGCATATTCTTGCAGGAAGTTCCAGAAGGAACAAAAGACAGCCCTGGAAGCCCGTGGCAGTTCATTGGTCTCATGCCTTTATTCGATCCACCGAGACACGACAGTGCGGAAACTATAAGACGAGCACTGAATCTTGGAGTAAATGTCAAAATGATAACCGGTAAAGAACTTCACATTGCAAATCCGAGCAAAGAAAATATGATGCTCAATTAGAAATTGGTGTGATGAATATTGTGTCATTTTTTCATATTGTTTTATATTTAACAGGGGACCAGCTGGCGATAGGGAAGGAAACTGGACGAAGGTTAGGGATGGGGACAAACATGTATCCTTCGTCGGCTTTGTTAGGACAGAATAAGGATGAATCAATTGCTTCTCTACCGATTGATGAGCTTATAGAGAAAGCCGATGGTTTTGCTGGTGTCTTCCCAGGTACTTAATTCTTTCTTTTCCAAACAAACATTAGTGTATATATCTCAATAATTCATCTTAAATGTTTTGTTTGGGTTGGCATAAACCTGGTCTCGGGTTTTTACTCCAAGCCCAAATAAATATTGGACATATGATTTAAATTTTATTATCCGATAAACCAATTGTACCAAGCACAATAATATGAGATGTCTAAGAAGATAAATTCAACCCCAAATCCCCAGCCACATAATTTTTTTTATGAATAAATCCTATTTAAGGTATTGCAATTGAGGGTGTCATTTTTAAAAGAGATAGGAGTACTACATGTTAAGGAAATATTGGTAATATTAAAGAGCTATTCTTTAAATATGATCAACACATTTATTAAATACTGACTCCTGATATTTGGTCAGAGCACAAGTACGAAATAGTTAAGCGTCTGCAAGCTAGGAAACACATTTGTGGAATGACTGGAGACGGAGTGAATGATGCTCCCGCTTTGAAGAAGGCTGACATCGGCATTGCTGTTGATGATGCTACCGATGCTGCTCGTAGTGCTTCAGATATTGTCCTTACCGAGCCCGGCCTCAGTGTTATTATCAGTGCTGTGTTGACCAGTCGAGCAATTTTTCAACGCATGAAGAATTACACGGTACACTTTTATTTTATTTTGTAGTTGTAATGTTCACATTTGAGGTCAAATATCATTTTTTTTAGACTATGGCCTATGGGCACTACTTGAATAATCTTTTATAATTTGTGGCAGATTTACGCTGTTTCTATTACAATTCGTATTGTGGTAAGCTACTAGGCTCTCTTGTCAAGATTTTTTTCTTTTTAATAATAGAGTCACTGATCTTAAATTGTGACGCCTTTCCCTTTCATTTTGTGCACCAGCTTGGTTTCATGTTGTTGGCACTGATATGGGAATTTGACTTCCCGCCTTTTATGGTGCTTATCATTGCAATATTAAATGATGGTTAGCTCCTCAACTCTCTTTCTTTCCGCTCCACGTTTACACATTAGGTTTGGCCTAATCATATAAAAGGCCATCATCTAACACTCAAAATTCCAAAAATACCCAAAGATTTGAGTTAGTGTTATTATTGAGGGGCTAACTGTAGTATTTTTAATTTAGTAACTTACCTTTTAAAAAAGGAAAAAATAGTTTGTAATTAATCATTATTTCTTCTCTTGACATTTATGGTGCAATTCTTGTGTTATATAGGAACCATCATGACCATATCGAAAGACAGAGTGAAACCGTCCCCTCTGCCGGACAGCTGGAAGCTCTCTGAAATTTTTGCAACGGGAGTCATTCTTGGTGGTTACTTAGCAATGATGACTGTCATATTCTTTTGGGCAGCTTACAAAACAGATTTCTTTCCGGTATTTCTTTCATTTTTATCCCTACTCGATATTAAATAATGATTGTAGCTAACTTGTTTACCAAATCATAGTAAAGCAAAAACTACAACGTTCGATCATTGCTAATTTTTTGAAATAATGTTTTGCTCTTAATTTTTCAGAGAAATTTTGGGGTGTCAACCCTCGAGAAAACTGCCCACGATGACTTCAGAAAGCTTGCCTCGGCTATCTATCTTCAAGTGAGTACCATCAGCCAGGCTCTAATCTTTGTTACCAGATCTCGAAGCTGGTCTTATGCCGAGCGGCCCGGTTTGTTGCTTGTTTTCGCCTTTTTTGTTGCCCAACTGGTTAGCATTCTTACTTCCTTTTCTATTCAACAGAACAATCTTTTTCTTTTGAGTAAATCTTTAATTTTTTTTCTTTTTGTACATTTTCCGGCAGGTTGCAACTTTGATTGCAGTATATGCGAATTGGAGCTTTGCAGCCATCGAAGGAATCGGTTGGGGTTGGGCTGGCGTAATTTGGCTTTACAATATCATCTTCTATATCCCACTCGATATTATCAAGTTCTTAATCCGCTATGCTATTAGTGGGAGGGCTTGGGATCTTGTTCTCGAGAGAAGGGTAACCTATTTTAGCAAATCAGAACTATCTGTATCATATAGTACTATGTATTTGCTTGTTTTTGTTTTTATGGTTAATTGTTTCTTACAGATTGCTTTCACAAGAAAGAAGGATTTCGGCAAAGAGCAACGTGAGCTGAAATGGGCACACGCACAAAGGACCCTTCATGGGTTGCAAGTACCCGACACGAAACTGTTTAACGAAAACAACAATTTCTCGGAACTTAATCAGTTGGCTGAGGAAGCGAAAAGAAGAGCTGAAGTTGCTAGGTAAGCAAAATGATTTTATCGTAAGGCCTTAACTTTCGTAAGGCCCCTTTTGACCACAATCTCTGCCGCATGCAGGTTAAGGGAGCTGCACACGCTGAAAGGCCACGTGGAGTCAGTGGTGCGGCTGAAGGGTCTCGATATAGAAACAATCCAGCAATCATACACTGTATGAGATGCATTCCGATGGGTACCCACTTATCAGCTCTTTCCAGATGCACGAGTTTATATATAAAAACTGGAGTTTTATTACCTAGATAGTACTTTTTCGTCTCGAGAGGCCGGAAAGCGTTGTTTTTTCGCCTTCCCACTGGCTTTCGCTTCCCTAAGTTCTAAGACAAAACTCTGAGATGTTGATACTGCATCAAGACTCACCTGTTTATTTCCTAATGTATTTATTTCTTGGAGAATGGTTTTCTGTTTTTCTTCTCACCATGAAAACAAAAAAAGACTTAAAATACACTGAATAATCTTTAACAATACTACATCAATCAATCAAGCAGAGTGTTGTTCTGGTTTATGCGTCTTCATCATCTCCACCGAAACTCCGGTGGTGTCTCCGGCGCCCTTGTACCTATACCACCTCGCGCAGACGAGGAAATAGCAGAAGTTCAACCCACACAACACAGCAATAAGGTAATAGAAATAATCCAACCTCCCCTTGTTCAGATCCTCCGGCAGCCAGTTCCCTCCCGCAGCCCCCTCTGTGGTCCGATGCACGAGCGCGATCAAGAAGCTGTACACGTAGCTCGACAGCGCTCCTCCGCAGAAGTAAAACGCCCCCGCTATGCTCCTCATGTTCTCCGGGAACTGCTTGTAGTAAAACTCGAGCTGTCCGATTGCATTGAAAGCCTCCGCCAGCCCTCCGAGCGCCAGCTGTGGGACCAGCCACATCGCTGACATGGACGAGGCGGGCCCACCCGCCCCTGCCAGCTCCCGCCTCCGCTGCTCCACGACCGCCCCCACGAGCGATTCTACGATCGTGAAGAAGATGCCGATCCCCATCCTCTGGAGGATGGTGATCCCTGTGTCCACCCCAGTGAACCTGCGCATGAGAGGGACTGCCAGCCTGTCGTAGAGCGGGACCCACAGGGTCAGGCCGAGCATGGCGAAGACCACGTAGGAGGCGGCTGGGATCCGGAATCCGGTGGGCCCGAGGCGGCGGTCAGACTGGAGGGCTTGGAAGACGACGTACTGCTGCTGGACTCCGATGTGGTAGAGGACGGCTGTGAGCGAGATGGGGATGACTCGGAAAACGCATTTCGCTTCTTCGATTTGCTGCACGGAGCAGAGGGTCCACGGGTCGGAGGCCGACCCGTCCGGGTCGATTCGGTCTTGCGGTGTGATGATTGCAGCTTTGTCCAAGAAGCTGCAAAGGAACAGGACATGTAAAAGGTTGTAATTTAGTAAAACTTGAGGGGTGGCTTTGTGATTAATTAATTTACCAGAACTGGTGGGTGTATGAGAGCCTTGCATTGATGGAGTTTGGTGGTGTGTGGTTGAAGAGAGCAAGACATGGCTCCTTGCAGGGAAGTTCCAGCTTCCGTTTCTTGACAGCAGCGTTTACGACCCGAACGAGGCTCGTCATCGGGCTTCCTTCGGGCTTCACCTTCACGTAAATCTTGGTCCCGACGAAGAACAGGACGCAGGAAAGCAGCATGAAGAGGGTCGGGATGGCTAGCCCGATCGACCAGCTCACGTTCGACTGGACGTAGACGACGAGAGTCAACGACACGATCTGGGCGAAGGTTATCGTGAAGTAGTACCAATTGAAGAAGCTGTCGATTCCTCTCTTCCCGGACTCCGTCTTCGGGTTGAACTGGTCGACCCCGAAAGCCATGTTGCAGGGGCGGATGCCCCCGGCTCCGACGACCAGCAGCGCGAACCCGAAGATGAGGAAGCCCATCTGGCCCGCGTCGGGCCCGATGCACTTTCCGCCCGGCGGGCATTTGGGCGGGTGTAAGGTCTTGACGGCGGCAGTCAACGCTATTGATGCCAACCCCTTCACTCAAGAATAACAATATATTCATAACCAAGAATCGAAATTAAATTAAATAAATTCATTTTTAATTTCGTACGAGTAACGAGGCGATGGAGGCGAATCCCAAGGTTTTGTATCGACCGAAGTAGGTGTCGCAGAGATAGGCGCCGGCTAAGGTGGCGATGTTGGTGGTGCCGTTGAAGACGTTGAGGAGAGTGGTGGAGGAGATTCTGCTCATGTTGAAGACTGCGGTTAGGTATATCTGCAGATTCGAGAGAGTGCCCATGGCGCCGAGCTTCTCGAAAGTCTCGTTCCCTTTTGTTCATCACAAATTAAGAAATTCAATTTGTTAACATGTGACCAAGTTTTGTGTTCTTGTTGGTAATTACCTATGATGAATGGCATGGCCTTGATTCCTCTGTAGTTGATCTTCTCATCATCAGATTCTTCGTATTCGTTTCGCGGTTCGAATACGTCGATTGTTTTCGTGCTTTGGTTCTCATTGTTCTCCATTTTTTTTTTACTCACACAACACACTTCTCAGAGGGATGAAATTTGTAATGTAGAGAAAAACACACACTTACACACAACAGTGTGTGTTTTTGGCTGCTGGAGAAAATGGTCCCACACTCAATGGGAACGTGAAACTGCTTTTGTTTTAATGATAAATAAACCAACATGTCTAAAGTTTTTCACCAACCACTCAATTGTTTTTTACTAACATTTGACGTGTCATGATGTGATTGATCGGTGTCGAGGGGCCCACCCATTGTAACATGCCATATGTGCAGCGTGTAGATTGGCTTAATTTTTGTAGGATTCTACCTTACCAATTTTTTTTTGAACTATTACCAATATTAAATTTTGGATCTTGTATTTATTTACTTTAAAAAAAAAAAAAGAAATCCACCCTTTTTTCATTTTTTTTTGGAAAATAATATATTTTATTTATAAATTGCAAATTTGATATTATTAGCAAATCTCGTTTTTATTAGTAGTGGACTTGATCAATGTAATTAGGCAACACATTTATATGTAGAATAGGGTTAGGCCATTAGCACTAATCACACACATAAAGTAATCAAATCAAATGAGAAGAAATTATCGACATGATCGATGTTAGTTCGACTAACGATTTTTAGGGGGTACAGATTAGATCGACTGACTGACCGAGTAAATCGAGTTCTATAATAGATAGTCATTTCTATTTTGGAATTATTTTTCTCCTAAGTTTTGACTTAGATGGTCAAAATAGTCCCTTATTAATTATTCTTATTATTAAGAAGATGTGGACGATTAAAGTGAATATTTAATTGTACAATGAGATAAGATATGCCAATATCATAATTATTATGGAGTATTAATTAATAATTTATGATTTGCTTAAGCTTGAAATATGAATCATAATTCAAAAGTCGTCGTCAATGTAAACGGGTAATTAATTATTATTGCATACGCAATCATTTAGACTACATACCATTTATTTAACTATTTAATTATTATTGTTGGGTAGTCGAGTCGGTCTTGTAATTCACTACTGTATTTTTCTTTTCCTTTTACTTTTAAATTAATGAAAGCACTACCATTTGTTGTGATAGATCTTCTCCATGGCTATGGGCAGATTTCTTCTTATCATCCACGAATATAGATTACTCAATATTTCGATATATAATAAGTATAGTGCATAAAAGTAATTCATATCACCTCATTGTTCATTCACGTGTTATGAATAACTATTTATTATGTAATAATAATTTTATTGTTAATTAATGAAACTTTACTTTTTGCGTTTGAAATTTGCTTTATATTTGTATATTTTTTTAATGATAGATTAACTTTCAAAATTTACTTACTTTTTTAAATTTTAATAAATTTAAGATTGAATACACTTTTTTAATATGCATTTTTTTATAATTTACTAAAAAATTAGTGCATATTAAAAGTTGAGATAGTGTATTTATTTTTATAATAAATATTTTAGTGAACTATCATATTTAATTGAATCTTGTACAATAAATTGTACACATATGTATGATATAGATACGTATAAATGTATATATGATATGATTCATTTATTGGATAATGACGAATTGAATTGCAATTACGTACTTTATAATCAGACAGTGACAAAATTGAGAGATCTATATATCTTCATTTTAGTTTTAACATTCTATTTACTTTCTATTATTTTGGATTGAATTAAATTAAAATGATTTGAAATATTGTATACATATTGTATTAAATATATATTTAAAAAATATAAATAATATTTCATCATTATTTAAATTATATATTAGAAATTATTCATTATAATTATTTTTATTTTATTATAATAATTTATCTCAATGGAACAAACAATAAATTGAGGAAAACGTGATATTTGTTTCAAACTTTCAATAATTTGAAGGTAAAGTGTCACTGAAACTTGGTCTGCCTAATTTGATGAATGACCTAGTGACAAGTTGGTAGACATCTCTTTCTCGCTTTTGCTTACTTGGATGAATGCAGACAAAATATCTACGAAAGTAAACTCAACATAATTTCTTAAAAAATGCTATGCACATTAACGATTTTGATTTGATATTTACCTTTTCAATTTTTTTTTTAATTATATAATTAAAAACATATTTTTCAATAAAATTAATTAAAATACATTTTTTACAAAACTTAAATATTTTACATTTTTAAAATCTACAAAATACGTATATAATAAAAATATCAATTTTAAATATCAATTAATTCATGCATTTCTACTTATTTTTATACGCAATTAAATTCATTAAGAATTTTAAAAAACACTTCATTTTTAATTTTTGAAAATTGCGGAATAAATATAAACAAATACGACGAGACTTTTAAAGTAAAAAATTGCGATAGAAAATGATAAAAATATTGAAACACCTTTTTATAAAATTGCGATCCAAAATATAAAAAAAAACACGTTTTTCGAAAATGCTTATCGTAATTGTTTATATTTATTGTGCAATTTTCCGAAACAAAAAACGTTGTATATTTTAAAATTCGTCACTTAATTGCGTGTACGAGTAAGTATAAACGAATAACTTAATTGATATTAAAATTGATTTTTATATTACGTGCGCAATTTTAAAAATGTAAAAAATATTTAAGTTTCGTAAAAACGAATTTTAATTAATATTTTCGAAAAAACGTTTTTTTTATTTTCGATCACAATTTTGTAAAAAGGTGTTTCAATGTTTTTATGATTTTCAATTTTATACTTTAAAAGTCTCGTTGTATTTGTTTATATTTATTTCGCAATTTTTAGAAACAAAAAACGAAGTATTTTTTTACGATTGGAGATGAATTTAATTGCGTGTACGAATAAGTAGAAACGCCATGAATTAATTGATATTTAAAATTAATATTTATATTACATTTAGATTTCAAAAATGTAAAAAAATTTATGTTTCGTAAAAATGAATTTTAATTAATATTATTAAAAAAAAGTGTTTTTAATTATATAATTAAAAAAAATAAAAAAAATTTGAAAAGGTAAATGTCAAATCGAAACTCCGCAGCTCACAATTTTCTTGTGGAATTATATCATTAACTTGGTTAAATTCTAGAAGAAAAAAAAATGCTAAAATGCATAAAAAAGTTTAAGCAAAATTGAAACCTAGCCCTTGAGATGATCCGTCTTTGCCGGTCACGTCGCAAGTCTAAGTTCAACGTACAAACATTGATGAGAACTTTGACACTTAACGAGGAATTATTCTGTATACCCGGTATACCACATCAATGTGCTGATGTGGTGGTCCTCAACCAACCAATCATTGACACGTGGAAATTTAAAAGAAAAAGTAAGTTTCTTAATATTTTTAACTCTCTCCTCCCTCCTTTAATCCTGTTACTCCAAATAAAAAATCAATAAAGTCGCATAAAATAAAATTAAATTAAAAATACCCTGCACATCCTACCCCGCACAGCAAGTCGCCGCCCCGAAACTCGACGACAGAAGAAGAGCACCCCAACTCCGCCACATTCGGCGCCCAAGATCCGACCGCCTTCCTCCAAGCGTGCCTGAACGATGCCGCCTGAACCTGTGGCAGCGGCATCTCCTCCGCCGAGAATATGTCCGGCGGGTCTTCGAGGAAATTGACCACCGCCAAGTCCCCGCGGAGGCAGAAAGCGGCGGCGTCGTAATCTCTGGCGGCCTCCTCCGGCGTGTTGGGCTGGCGGACCTTGTCCACCCATTTGCCCCATTTTAATACCCTTACCGCCGCTGCTCCAATCTCCTCGCCGAATCAGGTCTCACCATCTTAATTTGCTGATCGATCGATTGATTTGCGGCGGAATTTGGGTGCCCTTCTACCGTCAGTCAAGTTTCGAGGTGTAGACGACGACTTGGCGGCAGACGGTGCAGGCGAGGAGGTGCAGAGGGATTGTTTTTTATTTTATTTTATTTTATTCGAAGTAAAAGGATTAAAGGAGAGAATCGAAGTAAAAAGATAAAGGATTAAGTTTCCACGTGTCAAAGACTGGTTGGTTGAGGACCACCACGTCAACACATTGATGTGGTATACCGGGTATACAGAATAATTCCTCGACACTTAATACAATTTTGCACTACTTTATCTACATAATTTTTAAAGTGTACTCACAAATCACAACTAAGTTACTTTTCATTTTATTTTAATTTAAAATATATTTTTACTTTTTATTTTTTGGTTAAAAAATCAAAATTAACAATATTTTTTAAATTCAATGTAAAAAAATTATGACATCTATTTTGAGATGAAAAAGTACAAAAATTTTTAGTGAGAAAATTTTAAAAATAGTAATATTTAATACTCTCCATTATCTTCTAGTTTATTTATAAATTACAAATGAAATAATTTTTTTCTCCAATAGTATTTAAAAAATAAATAAATATATATTTAATATTTTAATGGGACTAAAAAAAGAAAGTTTAAAAAGTATTGTTTTTGTGAGTACCCAATTATGGTCAACAGTCAACACATGTAAAGTCCCCAAATTGGAATTTTCTTTTCCTTCTAAAATATCGAGTGCGACATAATGAGGACTACTCGTTTCATGCAAACACAAATTCGGTCTTGGATATTTTCAAATTTTTTTACATACGACAAAATACCAAACCCAATATTATTCGGGATTTCAATGATCCCGTCCCTTTTCGTTGACCCGTCGATTCAGCCGTCGACCTACCTAAGCCACCGTTTTCTGAGGATCAATTTTGTCCAAAACAACACCCAGCTCATGATCATCCGACGATGTAGCAGCAGCCCCAGTCTCGTTAGTCTTGTACTTGTACCAATTCGCACAAACCAAAAAATACCCGAAATTCACCACTTCCAACCCCGCCACAAGGTAGTAAAAATAATCCAACCTCCCCTTGTTCAAATCCTCCGCCAACCAACTCCCCCTCGTCGCTCCGTCGACAACCGAGATCAAGAAGCTGCTCAGGTAACTCCCCGTCGCGAACCCGCAGAACAAAAACGAGCCCCCGAAGCTCCTCATGTTCTCCGGGAACTGCTTGTAGTAAAACTCCACCTGCCCTATCATGCAAAACGCCTCCGACATCCCCGCCAGCGCCAGCTGCGGGATCAGCCAGCTCGCCGACATCGTCGACGACGTCAGCGCCAGGGCCCGCCTGCGCCCCTCCACCGCCCCCGACACCAGCATCGTCAGGATCGCGAATACGAGCCCGACTCCCATCCTCGTCAGGATCGTGATCCCCTCGTCCCTCCCCGTGACTCTTCTCAGGAACGGGACCAGGATGCGGTCGTAGACCGGGATCCACACAGTGAGGGTGATCATGGTGAAGACTGTGTAGGAAGCCGCCGGGATCTTGAAGCCGGTCCCGCCGAGTCGCGTGTCGGATTGGAGGGCTTGGAGGACCACGTACGTCTGCATCTGGGCTACGACCAAGAAGTACATGATCCCGGCTATCCATATGGGGATCGTTCGCAGGACGCATTTGATTTCCTCGACTTGCTGCGAGCTTCGGAGACTCCACGGATCGGATGCCGATCCGTCGTCGTTTATTTTGTCCTTCGGCGTCAGGATCGCCGCCTTACTCAGAAACCTGATCGAAACGCATATTGCTTTTTACAATCAAGAAAATCGAATATTTTTCTGCGTTCACTTCCATTCACTACAAAAAAACTGGCAAACATCTACTGATTGTACTTACTGTTTTTTGAGCAGTGAATACAATCAGTAGGTGGTTGACAGTTTTTTAGTGATAAAAATAAAAATCAGTGACCTCAATTGATCCGTGTAAGCGAGCCTTGAGTTAATCGAGTGAGAAGGGAAGTGATGGAAGAGAGCGGTCGGCTGCAGCCGCCTTTTCTTAAATGCGGCAGTCAGCGTTTGGACCACGCTGGTCAACGGGCTGCCCTCGGGCAGCACGCGTACGTACATCCTCGTGCCCAGGAAGAAAACGGCACAGGACAGGAACATGAGGAAGGTGGGGATCCCGAGGCCGATGGCCCAGCTGATGCTGGCCTGGACGTAGACGATGACGGTGAGAGACAACATCATGGCGAAGGTGAAGGTGAAGTAGTACCAGTTGAAGAAGCTGTTGATGCCCTTTTTTCCTGGCTCGGTGCTCGGGTCGAACTGGTCGGCCCCGAATGCCAGGTTGCACGGCCTGATCCCGCTGGCCCCGACTATCAGGAGCCCAAACGAAGAGAAGAGAAACGCCAGCTGGCCGGGCGTGGGGCCCGCGCACGAGGCGAGGTCGTGGGAATCGGAGCACGAGGGAGGGTGGAGGGTCGGGAAGGCGGCTGTCATCGTCAAGACGAGCATCCCCTGACATTTAAAATAAAATAAAAATGGTAGTATTAATTATTAGATCGATATGAGAGGTTGTTTTATCCTGAGGACGACTCTGCTATCTTCTGCAGCTCATCCTTATTGGTTTATATTTTTATTTTGTAATATTACCAGGAAGGAGGAGATGGAGGCGATGCCGAGGGTCTTGTATCGACCGAGGTAGGTGTCGGAGAGAAAGGCTCCGAGCAAGGAGCCGAAGTTGCAAGTGCCGTTGAAGATGTTGATGAGGTTCGTGGCGGTGATGGACTTCATGTTGAACACTGTTGTCAGGTAGACTAGAAGATTCGACGATGTTCCGATTGTTCCGAGCTTCTCGAACGTCTCGTTGCCTGTACTTTCGCGTGAGGGGATGAACATAAATTCCAAAAAAAATAAAATGAAATTAATTACCTATAACAAAAGGCATGGCTTTGATTCCTCTGTAGTTTGGTTGTTTCTTCTTCTCCATGATCATTTACTTAGCTAATTAGCTAACTAACTGAACAACTTTCGATGCTTACTGTACAAATGCCACTTCCCTTATTTCCGTGTTGGGCATACTATGTAAAATGTCGTTTTTGAGATGTGTATATATAAACGAAGAAGATACAAGTCGACTTCAAAGGACTTCAATCATCAATTGAATTCCTCAATTTATTTACTCCATTATAATTAATATTAATATTGTTATTATGTATCAATGTAAATGATACTATTATAGTACGAGACTATAGTATTTAAATAAAATTTACTCCCTCTTTCCCTTAAAACAGTGCACACTTTCCTTTTTGGTTCATCCCTTAAGACAATGCACATTCCATAAATGGAATTACTTTTCACAACTTTGTCCTCCCAATACACATTTATTTACCTTTATACCACTACTTTTTCAACTAACTACTTTATTACTTACACATCAATACCTATTATACCCCTACTTTATATTATTAAACACATAAAAAATCACTTTTTCTTAATCTACGTGACATTTTCTCTATGCACTATACTAAGGGATGGAGGGAGTAAATAATAAGGAGTGCGTAGCAAATTACTCATATTTTCAACGTAATTATTCAACTTATGATTTATTATAAATAAACATGAATCATGATGTATGACAAAAATAATTTTAAATATAATGAGGTTGAAAAAAGAGATGGACCTTTTTTGTTTTATGTGTCTATTCTGATTTCTGAGATTTCTGAACCTCAAAATAAGTCAAAATAGCCAGTGAATTGTATTATTGTACTACTATAAAATACTCCGTATAATTTAAATGAGAGAATAATTTACCTAGAAATGTGTGCTTTCAGTTTTTTGCTTAAGTCATTGGCTCATTGCTTAGATAAACACAATTTAATACAAATACAATATCTTCAAAATGATTCTCACAATATCACCTTTTAATTTAAAGTCCCTTTTTTTTCACTAACAAAATTAAAAAGATATTTGAATAATTTTGACATGCTAATATGCTATACACACACACACACACACACACACACACACACATATATATATATATATATATATATATGAATTAAATTATTTTTTTTTTTTTTTACAAACTACACAAATTAATTGCTAATAAAATTATTTAACATCAATTCACTAATTAATCAAATACAACTAGCCATTTTTACATAATAATAATTTTTATTATTTTTTTAAGAATACATTAATTTGAATTAAAAAAATCTTACTTATACAACTGCATCCGTCATAATTTAATATTCATTCCAAGTCGGATACAAAAATTATAAAAATATTAGTTTTTAATTTTTTTTAAATAAAAAAACAAGATGTAAAATACTTTAAATTTAAAAATAAAATTAATAGTAAAAATTTAAAAAATTGTAAAAAAGAAAAAGTAAATTGTATTTAAAATATTTTTTTTATTGTGCAAATATTATTTATAAAATTCCAAAAAAATAAATAAATTCAAAGGAATATTAAATTAAATTTCAACAAATTTTATTTTTTTTGGGAGCAATAAAGTATTTTTTATTAATTTTTTTGGCACAATTAGTTTATTTTTCTATAATGAGACCTCGATTTTGTGTTTAATTTCCCTGGATTTTTGTATTCTCAAGAAAATAGATGGGGCTCGAATTGAAATTGTTTCAAGTAATTTGGACCAAACTGAAATAACAAACAAGATTTGGGCATCTACATCAGAACTCACTCTTCCAAATTGAGCTGGTGCTGGAGGAGGTTCAACACCGGTTCTATTTTATACAAAATCGAATTAACAAAATAAAAAACTTTAAAATCTCTAGCCGCGAATCGATTGCTTCCAAAGCTCCGCCGCCGCCTCCCGTCTTCCGCCGTTGGACGCCGTGCGGCTGCCTATCAGCGAGTCGAGCCTTAATTAGAGCGTAGAAGACTACTCTAAATTGCTATTGATTACTGTCAAACAAACACTCGCATACTTATGCCAGGGGCAACGATGGAACCCGAGTTACCTGTGGAGCCGCAGTCTCTGAAGAAGCTGAGCTTCAAATCATTGAAGCGAGCGCTCGATCTGTTCTCTCCTAACCACGGACGATTCCCGCCGCCCGACCCGGAAAGGTTTTTCGAAGCCCTAAACTCGACTATTCTGTTTTTAGCTATGGTGGCTTGGATAAATAATTTGGATTTTCAATAGATAATCCAACGACTATGCAGTTAAATTGATTAAGTTTTGTTTGGTTTGCAGCAAGAAGATTCGAGTAAGCCATAAGGTTAGTTCTAAGTAACCCTATTCAGGGATGGTTTTTAAGTGCTTAATCTGGAGAATTAGTGCTATAAAAGTATGTTAGATCGTGTTATATCACCGTATAACAGACTAGCTCTCCAATCCGCCAAACTAACATATAACACTAAACAATACTGTATCATACTTTTTATTTTTCTATGTGATTGACCTTTACCCAAAAAAAAAAAAGTATTGATTCGGTTTTAATGGTTTATTGTTGTTGATATTTTAGCTTAATACTGAGTATGGAGGTGTGAAAGTGGCAACAGAACACTCTACTCGTTTAACAACGGCTAAAAGTCAAGCACAGCAGACTTCCACTCCCTCTAGTGTGCTCGCACTTCCAGGTATTGTAGTTTTCCGACTAGGAAAAATTGGAGAGGTTGTTGCGTTGATGTGGAAGATTTTGTATTCATTATAATTGAAGAAATCATCCAAAAAATGTTAAATTAGGGAAGCCTTGACAAGCACATTTACCATCACTAGGTTTGTACTAAGAAAGATAATATTGTTAGGGAGGCCCATATTAACTTCATATATGTAGGATATGTAATATATATCCTATGTGATGCGAAGAATTCATCTGAGACTTTTCACTCCTTGTTGGGTAATGTTATATTTATACTTTGTGCAGGCCCTGGACTATCAAATGATAAGAGAGAGTTGCAGAAGGATTTGGCGATTAGTTCAATAGGGAAACCTAAGGGGCCGTATGTATCATTCTTTTTTATGGGTTTCTTTCTTGAATGTTACATTTGATATGTTCTCTTAATCATCAACTGATGATTAAACCACTTCCTAGTGGGGGTGATAGTACAGTCTTGAGATCACATTAAAACATGATGAATGCATGTTTGGGTAACATGACATTAAGATCTGGATTTCTATAAATTAATTGGTATTCATACTGTGTGCCTTTCTGTTACTTCAAGTTTTGTTGAAACTTACTGCTTTTCTGATATACTTGGTACAGTGCCGATGTTGGTGTTCAAGGCAGGAGTGCCGCAATTGTTTCCGGTCATGTTTCATCTGCAAGGTCTTATCTTTAATATTTCACAGTTCCACACATATGTTTCATTATGACATTTATATATGAAATTTTAGTGGAGCTGAAAACACACTTTCCGTGCATGCTCACGTATAACAGTCATTTAGGAATACTATATTACTATGGCCTCATAAACATTGCCAATTTCTGAAAAACACGAAGAAGCTTCCTTGAGTTTTAACTTCCAGCATTTATAGTGAGTATTTTGGAAACCAGAGTAAAATAGCTACAAGTTTCATGTAGGCCCTATATAACATTAGGGTGCATTAGTTGGGAAAATTGTTCCGGCTGACTCTTACAATTACACATGATATAATTCTCATTTCTTGATGTCTTTAATTTATAGCATGGATGTGATAGACATTGTCAGCCTTGGTATTGAGATATATTGTTTGGTTATGGTGCTCAGGAATC
The DNA here is from genome assembly GCA_954870475.1 of Euphrasia confusa. Taxonomy (NCBI): domain Eukaryota; kingdom Viridiplantae; phylum Streptophyta; class Magnoliopsida; order Lamiales; family Orobanchaceae; genus Euphrasia; species Euphrasia confusa. Next base: position 36,602,220 of record OX940960.1, read on the forward strand.
TGTCAACTTCCGCCATTATGGAAAGGATTCCAAGTAGATGGCCTCGTCCTGTATGGCATGCACCCTGGAAGAATTACAGAGTGAGAAATGTTCCTTACCTTGTTTAGAAAGAAGTTCTGAATATAAATGATGATGAATTTATATCCTTAAAATAACTATCAGTGAATTTGCTTGTGTAGACCTTTAGGTTTTCCACATGTGCAACCTTTATTGCCCTTCTTATAGTCACTATGAGCGTGTTTATCATAATTTCAATAATACATTTATTAGAATTTAGAGATCATGTGCACTGAAACTTGTTTCACTATATCTTTTAAATATGCCTCAATGATCATTTGTGATTTCAAGCCTGTGAATAGAGTGTCCTAGATTATCGATTAGCTTTTCTAAAATGGAATTAAAAAAATACTGTCTATTGTCTAAGAAGTAAGAAGTGTATGAATTGAAAAACAGCTTTCACTATGCTTATGGGCTTCTTTGGAATATGACTCATTGAATATAGAATTCTAGTATTCAAACTCTTAGGTATTTATAGTTTTGTGAATAGTAAGAATATTTGTTTGTTGTATGATTGGATATCCTTTTTTTTATACTGGAAATCTGATATTAAATTAAGTCTGAAAAGCTGAGGATGTTGTATTTTATATTGATGTAGATGTCAAATAATGTTAGATGAAGTTGAAATGTGGGCATTGTTGTATTATTAAATTGTATTTGTATTTAATTATTTAAATAAAAAGACGACGAGGCAAAAAAGTAGAGATATGTTTGACCATGTAGATTGATAGTATAGGCTGTGTGTTCAATTAAGGTGAAACCGGGCCAGGAATGACAAATCAAGTTTTTGAATATAGGAAATTTATGCTCTAACACAAGCACAAACAGACCCTAAAGAGTGGAACTTCTGTATTTATTGAAGGGGGAAATATTTTTGTAAAACACAGCCATTATTGGCTTGCTAGAGTTCACCCTAACGATTAAAAATAAGTATACGGCTGAATGCATAATAATTGCAGGTCACTCAGTCCGAAGTGAACCCCTAAGTCTCGTAATTATTGTGTGAAACAATCTCAATAAGAAAATATGTCATTGACTAAAATTCAGACACTCCAAGTCTTTTGTGTTTCTTGTGGGCACACTGCATCAGATTTCATGGTTTCCAACACCAATTTCATGTAAATCAAAATCTTTAGGTTCCATTGACTAAAATTATGTCCATATCACGAAGAAACCATTGATTTATCCTTTAGTCAATGCAACCTAAAGATTATGGAACCTTTTCTATATTTGAAGAGAAGTAAAAAACTTGCATTTACATGATATTTTGCTTTTAAACGTGAGCTACTAATTTCATTTTATTTGCTCTTGCTTAAGCATTAGCGGTACTTTTCTCATCTTAATTTGCCCTTACATTACAAGTTTTTAACTCTGTAGGTCATTAGTGGCCATTTGGGATGGGTGCGGTCTGTTGCCGTTGACCCAAGTAATACATGGTTTTGTACGGGATCTGCTGATCGCACAATCAAGGTAAGAAATTAATTTTGTTTTCTTGAAAGCAACTCATCCCCCAGGAAACTAGAATGTTTGGAAATACTGAAACAAAAAAAAAAAAACAGTGAATAGTTTGTGCTACTGTTATGTGCTGTGCAATTTGTTTCTGAGTTTCTGTAGTATGGGCAAACCTTCTTATGTAGATGCATTTCTAGAATACTGTATGTATCACTGGTTGTTTTTGGGCAGTTTACATTTGGCATCAGTCTAGTCAATGAATCAACTGCCATATATTCTAATAATACTTCTAGGCATCATGGTTGATTTGATTGTAAAACCTAATTTAAAGGATGAAAATAATACTTGGTAGTTGCATTTGCTATTTAGATTTTATTATTTTTCTCATGAAAAACATCCACATAAGAAGTATATTGGTACCTTTTGTAATTTGAGAGAAAGATATATATATATATATATATATATATATATATATATATATATATATATATATATATATATATATATATATATATTATATTGGATTTTCTATATACTGATCAAAGTCGCTAAATTCATTTCCTATATTTCACTTGTTTTGTGTGTCATGTGCTCGGTTATCTCTTTGTTTCATTCTTTTCACTCCAATTATTGCCTTCTAATGGTGGCAAGATATGGGACTTAGCAAGTGGCCGCCTGAAACTCACACTTACTGGTCACATTGATCAAGTACGAGGTAGATCATTTTTATTGTGGAGTACACTTATTTTTCGAATCATTTACCGCAAAATGTGTTGAGCACTTCTTATTTCTTGCAGGTCTGGCTGTTAGCAGCAAGCACACTTACATGTTTTCTGCTGGAGATGATAAGTTAGTTAAATGTTGGGACCTAGAGCAAAATAAGGTTGGTGACTGAACTCAATAGCTGCACCCTCTAAAACGTAATACCGAGTTAGATTGTAAAAATGCTGCTCTTTATGTCTTTAGGCAATTCGTTCTTATCATGGTCATCTTAGTGGGGTTTATTGCTTGGCTCTTCATCCCACTATTGACGTTTTGCTTACTGGAGGTCGAGATTCTGTTTGCCGGGTATGAATCGTTGCTAATTATTATTCTAGAAAGCATATATTTTAAGTTTTTGAGAAGTCTATGCTGTGACAGATAGATTCCGTACTAATTTAGGTTATATGTCTATTTAAAGGTGTGGGATATTCGCAGCAAAACCCAGGTTCATGCACTCTCTGGGCATGAGAATACAGTTTGTTCAGTTTTTACACGACCTACGGTGAGTGCTTACCTTTAGCTTGGAAGCACCGTGCTAATTTATATGTTCTTGAATCCTTCTGCTCAGTAATGCTATGAATGAAAGGCTCTTGGTAAAAATAATACTTATTGAAGGTTGCCTCGTAACCCCGTTGCATTTGCAGGAATGAGTGGTATTTGTTAAATAACTTAAAGTTATTTATCATTGAATTAATGTCTCCAAAAAGACAATACTTAGAGATGTAAAAATTGGTTAATTTACGAAATATTTGTGTGCAATTTGTAGAGTTAACTATTCGGGAATTTACTTTTTTCAACACCTTATTTTGTTCCAAGACTAGAACCTGATATTAGCATGACATGCTGCCAGTTGTTATAGATATTTTCATGGGCAGCCATCCATTCTTTAATCTTGTACAAGAATCTCATTTATATTTCTCTTTTTTTACTATAAATTTGTGCTTGGTCTTTGCTGTTTCAGTACTGAATGGTGTTAATTTATGACCATCTTTCGGTTATCTGGTAGACAGATATTATAAAAAACTTCAAATCTGAGGCTTGTAGAGCTTTTATGAAAAGTATCAGCTGTACTTTGAAACTTGAAAGTTCTTTTAGTCAGACCTAATGGCATGCATTGACTTCTGTTTGCAGGATCCACAAGTTATAACTGGTTCTCACGATTCCACTATAAAGCTATGGGACCTTAGATATGGTAATTTTATATGAAAATTGGTATTTTGGCTCCTTTCTAATATCTTAATCTCTCCTTTCACAAGTGGGTGTGCTTTTGCTTGGCAGGTAAAACAATGGCGACACTCACACACCATAAAAAATCTGTGCGGGCTATGGCTCCTCATCCTACTGAGTAAGTTGTATCCTTGTGAAATTTTGGTTTTAAATCTGCATTTTCTATCATCTCAAATTTCATTACCTGCTAACTTGATGTTCTCATTTTGCAGGGACTGTTTTGTATCTGCGTCTGCTGAAAATATTAAGAAGTTCCAACTTCCAAAAGGACAATTCATGCACAATATGCTGTGAGTTTTTTGCAAATATACATTCAAATTTCCTCGTAACTCTAACACAATAACTGAACCCATCTTTCTATTTTGCAGTTCTCAACAGAAAACTATTATTAATTCAGCGGCAGTCAACGAAGAGGGTGTACTTGCCACAGCAGGTGAGTTGCACCAAACACTATAGAGAGTTATAAAAATAAGATAGGTTTGGGTTAATTACATAAAAAGTGGTCTTTTGAGTTTTAGTAAAACCTTCTTGAGATTTAGTTCTGTACTACTCAATTGTGCACCCCTTTACATTTGAGATTGTAACTACCCCTTGCATTTAGTCCTCAATTTTTTGCAAGTGCAACGTCGGAGTCATTTTGTAATTATCCCTGCACCTTATATTTCAATGAATTTCGGAGGACACCCCACATGATTATAATATATCGTCTCATTTCTTTTGTTTAACTTATGTAAGGTGACAACGGAAGTTTGTGGTTTTGGGACTGGATGAGCGGTCACAATTTCCAGCAAGCCCAGACGATTGTCCAACCCGGTACGAATGCATTCAATCTCTGTTTCTCCTCTTTACGTTTCACTGTAGCCTTGTTAAATTAGCAGCAGTAGTTCACACTATTGGTTTTTAATGTCAGGGTCGTTGGATAGTGAAGCTGGTATCTATGCCATCACCTATGATTTAACCGGATCAAGGCTTATTACATGTGAGGCCGACAAGACAATCAAGATGTGGAAAGAGGACGACATGGCAACCCCGGAAACTCATCCCCTTCATTTCAAGCCACCCAAAGATATGCGCCGCTTCTAATTGTTCTTGTTATTGAGTTTTGGATTCGCGTTTTTGCCCACAGTGTGGTCACGCAAAAAAACTGTAGAATTATGTATTTATTGGGGATCTGATTTTGATCTACTTCCCAGAACAGAATGAGATAGCCCATATTAGTTATGTCATATGATACTTCCCAGAACAGAATGAGTGGCATTGTCAATCGAATTGTGCAGGGAATCAAATTCTAAATGTTACTACCTCCTTCCCAGATAAATTTTGTGAAAAATTTAAAACAAGAGATGTGGATGAAGAATCTAATACCAAAGAAGGTGAAAAACAAAAATCTAAAACAAGAGATGTGAATGAAGAATCTAATCACCAAAGATTAAGGTGAAAAAAAAATTTTAAGAAAGGGCCCAACCGGGTTCGAACCGGTGACCTATTGATCTGCAGTCAATTGCTCTACCACTGAGCTATGGACCCTAATTGTTACTAACTTAAATCGTAATATATATAACAGAAAAACATAATCCTGGGAGTGGAATAAATTATAAAAATACAAGACGATTATTGGAAGTGGACAAGTTCACAAAATCATACGTACATTTAGCGCACTCATTTTTTTTGTTAGAACCTAAGAAACATTCCTTTTTGTACATTGTGAATCAATATATTCATTCTTGTCTAAACTCTGTATTCTAACTTTTTTTTGTTAGAACCTAAGAAACATTCCTTTTTGTACATTGTGAACCAATACTGTATATTCATTCTTGTCTATTCTAACATCTGTTTGACTTCACTTGGAAAAACAAAGTATCTCCAAACAGACTCAAAACATAAGTAATTCCCATTAGATTTTGAACTTGTTCAATATCAATCAATGACCAACAAGAAAAGTGGATGATCAAATGATACAAAGGACCCCAAATTTAAGCATCTCCAAAAATACGAAAGGCCACAAGAAACTGATCAAAAATATGTTCATTCAAGTTGTCATTAACTTAAAAAAAATCAGTCAGAAATATCCCTCGAGTACAACACTTTGACCAGAGACAAATGATGTCAGCCTTTTCGCCATCGCTTTTAAATCCACACAATTCGACGCTCTTTCACGACTGCTGTCCAAAAATGGCAGCACTTCCACCACCACCTTCTGAAAGGCATTCAATTCAAACCCCTCTTTAAGTATATCCTCAAATTTGACGATGTCACCCCTCAAATCCAGTAAAATACTACACAGCCCTAGACGCTTACAATTTTCAAGAATTTCAAGTAAGTTTATTCTATCAAAAGTCAGGGTCTGTATGCCTTCTTGAACTGTATGTGGCTCCAAACTCGAGACCTTATCGGAAATTATGATAAATTTAGAAGACTCGTCTTTATCGAGCACAGGAATCTGAATTTGGGAATTTGATAACACGATCTTCACTGGTTGATTGGACCCAGGCTCGTTGGAAACAGGGAAAGAAGACTTCTCAGACAATGCCGAGGAAGAAAGTATGATAGCATCATATTCCTGCAATAACCTTGAATAATATCCACCACATTTGACAGCTTCATTATCCAGATGATTTAGTATATGGCCGTCAAGTGACATGGAATACCTGATAGATGAGCCAATATTTAGCCAAAAATAGTGCACATATCGACTTGACAATGTAGTTAAGATCAATCACACAACTAATGATTATCCATCAGACGAATATGGAAGTACCTCAAAGTAACAAAGGGTTTTTTGGTCAAAATATGATGAACAAAGACTTCGTTAAGCCTTTTGCACAATTCTTCTTCAACTCCAACTGTTACTTTAATACCCGCTTCTTGAAGTCTTTTAACCCCTGTCGAGGCCACAAGAGGGTTAGGGTCCACCATACCAACCACCACGGCTTTGACTTTAGCTTTTATTAATGCTTCCGTGCAAGGTGGGGTCCTTCCGTAATGGTGGCATGGTTCTAAACTCACATATGCCGTCCCATTTTCGGCCTGATCCCCAGCATCTCTTAGTGCAAAGACCTAGAATGATAAGATTGTCTATTAACCATATAGTATACTGTAATCTTTTATTGCAAACTCATCGATAAGTATTAACTCATCATGTAATCTCAATTGAGAACGACAGAACACGCCATCCGTAAATTATTTTTAGAGCTGAAAATTTGAGTAAACCATTTTAGACGACTTATTAAATTCTATGAATCACTTAAGGAAAATTAAAATTAATAAAAAAAGATATGGAGAAAATAATAAATGTAATCCTATAAATAAACAAATAAAGTTGAAAGCACATCTGTTCAAAATGAGTATTGCAATAAAATAACCATTTCATTTTGCATAGGAAAATCGAAGTTAAAAAATAATGATAATATTGAATTTTTGGACACCTCTTAGCTAACTCACATCAATTGTTTATTATATAAAAACAATACACAAATTATTTAAATACTTTAAGAAAATAATAAATCGTGTACACCTATCGAGGCTAAAAAAGTGACAAGAGAATATAAATACTTTAATCATAAGTAAATTATATATCTTGAGACAATGAATTGAAAACTGAAACAAAACCAAATTTGAAATTTTACCTCTGCATGAGGCTCACCAGCTTTAGGGTGAAACCCTTCTCCAACAATTTTGCCTTCTTTAACAATCACACAACCAACCATCGGATTAGGATTTGTGTGCCCAATAGCTTTCTTCGCGAGCTCCACACATCTCCTCATATAATACCCATCGTCAAAAGATTCTTCTTCCAGTTCTACTTCGTTCTTATTCTTCGACTCAACAGACATGATTACACCAAAATCACAACGTTTTCTTGAATTGATTCTTAATCCAGATATCCTTTGGGCTACACTCATAAACCCGAGTTGCGAGTTCGGTAAGAAGAACTCTTTTTGTTGCGTTATTTGAGGATGTTGGGCAATTGACTTTGGAAACGATAACACTTGAGCAGCATACATCCTAAAAATGAGATACTTGATGAGATAAAAATAAACACGAGCATTTATGTTTTTTCATCTCCAAAACAAAGCATAGGATCAAAATTAATAAGGAACACGAATATCGGTTTAAAACTCAGCTCCACATTATCGAAACTGCCCTGAATCACTGAGCGTTCCCTGGTATTATGGATTTTTTTATCCAGTTGGAGTACGGCAAATAGAATTAAAATCAATCAAACTAAAGCAATTTTTTAGTTTAAATTAACTTTCATCTTACTGTAACTTTTCATCTTCAGTATCTATTCTATAAAACAGAAAATGGCAGATATTTCTCGTTCACCAAATGGTAAAATTGAAAGAAAAAATAGAAAATAGATCACTAATATCAGCAATTTAAAGCCACCAAATAGTAAAAATGAAATCAGTTTGTCGATTTAGCATTTGGTTTGTTACCTGGCTGGTGCTGGGCATCAGTAATTATAGGATATTCAAAAACATTTAAAAAACAAATAAATAAAATTCAAATTTCACAACAAAAAATAGGTCCCATAAATATAATAATTACTGAATTTTCTTGAAATTCACAGGTTCACATGATCAATACTCAGCTCCAAGTCTCAAAGATACGATCTTTCCCGCAAAATTTCTAATTCTAAATCACGACAAATTAACAGAGAGAAAAAAAAAACCTGGGTTGAGATTTGAGACGAGCGAACGAGTAGAAATTGGTCGAACTGGAAAAAGAAAAACCCTAATTTTTTTAGGCGAAGGAAATAAAAAAAATTTGGACCATTTCTCGATTTATGCGTGTCATCCTTGCGCAGGGGCCATGCTAATCTTCTCTGTATCGTTCCAATTTTATCAGATGTCCCCGAGGGGACGAAGCTTATACAGTCGCCATTGATATATAAACATCATCGACGCAATGTGGGTTTTCCAGTGTGGGAAGACGAACGAAAATATGGGCTACTAGGGGGCTTTATGAGATTGGGCTGGGCTGGGCTTATTTTACGATTCAAGTCGAGCGAGCCGGGTTCTAAAGTATTTCGAGCCCAAAAACTCGAATTTCAAATTTTCAAAGGAACGATTTTGAATGATTTATCGACATAAAAATAATAAAAATTACAGTATATTAATGCAAAGATAAACTGTTGGAAAAAATATATATATTTATATATTTAACATATTATGTCAATTACGAGCAAGTAACCCGATGGTTATTTGCTTCGATAGTGGGGGTGACTACGCGAGTTCAAACCCTCGCAAGACCATAATATATATATATATATTAATAAGGGCCTTGGGGCCTTGGGGGTCCTTGGGTCTTTCCCCTAAAATATTTTATTTTTCAAATTCAGATTTTGAATTTTGTAACTGCTGCAATTATTTTCCAAAATCAAAACGTTTATTTTCATTATTGCAGCAATTAGTTTTGAAAAACGTTTTTAAAAAAAAAACACCCCTATAAAACCTGGTTTTCAGTATTCAACAAACATCAACTTACAACTTGAAAAAGAAAAAGATACTTGAGCATAAAGATTTGTGTGATTCAATCGATCTAAGTGCTAAGTTCGATTGAGAGAGAGGCTGTTTTATCCTGGGGACGACGCTGCTATCTTCTGCAAGCACAATTGGGCAGAGCCGCGAAACGTCTTAAAGAAAGCGACCTAGTCCGCGACTCAGCCTTGTTTCGATTTTATTGTGTTACTGTTTTTTTCTGATTTTGCAGGTACTATTTCAACAATTTTAAGACGTATCCATCTGTCATGGAGTTCGAAGCAAGCGACAACAACAAGCCATCCAAGTTCACGGGTGCCAATTTCAAGAGGTGGCAGAATAAGATGTTCTTCTATTTGCACACAAAGAAGTGCGAAAAACAAACCAATTCTATCAAACCTGTTGTGGTGGATCCTCCAACCAAAGAGTCAACAAAAGCTATTGAAGATTGGGTCGAAAATGATTTTCTTTGCAGAAATTTTATTTTAAATGGTTTGAATGATGAATTGTATGATTATTATTCATCACTAACCACTGCTAAAGAAGTTTGGGATGCTTTACAGAAAAAATATGATACTGAAGAAGCAGGTTCTAAAAAATATGCAGTGAGTCGATATCTCAGATATCAGATGGTGGATGACAAGCCAATTATTTCTCAAGTCCATGAACTTCAGAAAATAGCCCACGAGATTACGGTGGAAGGAATGACGATCTGTGAGCCATTTCAAGTATCTGTGGTGATCGACAAACTACCTCCTGCCTGGAAAGATTACAAAAACACCTTGCGACACAAATCAAAGGAGCTTTCAATGGAGAGTCTGATTCTCCACATTCGCATTGAAGATGAACACAGGAAGCAAGATCAGAATGAAGAAGTTATGCTGTTATCCAACACCAAGAAGAATCAGAACAATAACCATGCAGCCTTGAAGCCACAAAAGAAGCCCATGAAGCCTAACCAGAATCGAAAAAATTATGGCGGACAAAAGCAAAACCCGAATCAACGTCCATCTTCAAGCTCCTCAAAGCCTCCTACAAGGCAGAATGTGAACAATGGAGACAAATTTGAGTGTTACAATTGTGGTAAGCCTGGTCATTTGGCCAGAAACTGTCGTTTCCCTAAACGGGAACGAACAGGAAATGTTCCCCAAGCAAATATGCTGGAAGAACCTCTTGTAGCAATGATTGCTGAGGTTAATATGATTGGTGGTTCTGATGGGTGGTGGATAGATTCTGGTGCAGCACGACATGTGTGCTATGATAGATCCCTGTTTAAGAATTACTCTGAAACAGAAGATAAAGAAAAGAAAGTGTTGTTGGGAGACTCTCATACCACGAACGTCTTAGGTTCTGGTGAGGTCGATCTGGTGTTCACTTCTGGAAAGACACTAACCTTGAAGAATGTGCTGCACACTCCTGGAATGAGAAAGAATCTGGTGTCTGGCTATCTTCTCAACAAAGCTGGATTTGTGCAAACCTTTGGATCTGACCAGTATACAATCACCAAGAATGGAGTCCATGTCGGTAAAGGTTATGCTGTTGATTGCATGTTTAAGCTTAATGTTGAAATGAATAAAGTGTCTTCTTCTTACTCTGTGTGCACATTTACTTTATGGCATTCTCGACTTTGTCATGTGAACAAACAACTAGTTAAGCTTATGAGTAAACTTGGACTAATTTCTAATTTGACAATTGATAATGTTGAACAATGTGAGATATGTAGTCAAGCTAAAATTACTAAGAAGTCCCATAAATCTGTTCAAAGAAAAACTGAACTCTTAGAACTTGTGCATTCTGATTTATGTGAATTTGAAGGAACCCTGACTAGAAATGGAAAACGTTACTTTATGACTTTTATTGATGATTATTCCAACTTCACATATGTATATCTACTGAAACATAAGAGTGAAGCTATTGACATGTTTAAACAATATATTGCTGAAGTAGAAAACCAATTTGGTAGAAATATAAAAAGATTTCGAAGTGATAGAGGAACTGAATTTAGCTCAAATGAGTTTAATGATATATATAGGAAACATGGGATTATACATGAAACTACTGCTCCTTACTCACCTGAAATGAATGGTAAAGCTGAACGAAAAAATAGAACCTTTTCTGAATTAGTTGTTGCATTATTAATTAGTTCTGGTGCTGCTACTCACTGGTGGGGTGAAGCTTTAATGACTGTATGCTATGTTTTAAATAGAATTCCAAAAGCTAAAACTCAAATTACTCCTTTTGAATTTTGGAAGGGCAGAAAACCTAACGTGTCTTACTTTAGAACTTGGGGATGTCTTGCTTATGTCAGGAAACCTGATCCTAAACGGTCTAAACTGTCTAGTAGAGCCTATGAATGTGTTTTTGTTGGATATTCAATAAACAGTAAATCATATAGATTTTATGACGTTAATAATAAGGTGATTATTGAATCTGTTGATGCTGATTTCTTTGAACATAAGTTTCCTTTCAAGCCCAAAGTATTAGATAATGAATTAAGAAATAGTGGGGGTACTAGTATTTCAGAACCTTCCCCTACTGTCATAGTTCCTGAACTTGAACCTGAACGTAGAAGGAGTAAACGTGCTAAAATTAGTAAAGACTTTGGTCCTGACTTTGTGTTTAACCTTGAAGAAGATCCTACTTCTATAAGAGAAGCACTTAGCTCTCCTGATGCTGATCTTTGGCAAGAAGCTATTGATAATGAAATTGAGTCTCTTGAAAATAATAAAACTTGGGACTTAGTTGAGTTACCTCCTGGTTGTAAAACTATTGGTAGTAAATGGATCTTAAAAAGAAAAATGAAACCTGATGGAACTGTGGAAAAATTTAAAGCTAGACTCGTAGCTAAAGGGTACAAACAAAGGGAAAATGTGGATTTCTTTGATACTTACTCGCCTGTTTCTAGGTTGGTTTCAATTAGAGTTTTGATTGCTGTAGCTGCTATTCATAATTTATATGTACATCAGATGGATGTTAAAACTGCATTTTTGAATGGTGAATTAGATGAAGAAATTTACTTAGACCAACCTGAAGGATTTGTTGTTTCAGGCCAAGAAAATAAAGTATGCAAATTGAATAAATCCCTATATGGTTTAAAACAGGCACCTAAACAATGGCATGATAAATTTGATTCTTTGATTATTAGCAATGGTTTTAGAATCAATGAAAGTGATAAATGCATATATTACAAATGTGTGGATAATATATGTACTATTATATGCCTTTATGTGGATGATCTTCTGATTTTTGGTTCAACTCTTGACGTGGTTAATGAAACAAAAAGTATGCTAAGTAGTAGTTTTGACATGAAAGATTTAGGAGAAGCTGATGTTATTCTTGGAATCAAAATTACTAGAACTGAAAATGGAATATCTTTAGATCAATCACATTATGTTGAAAAAATCTTGAGAAAATACAATTATTATGATTGTAAACCTGTTTGTACTCCTTTTGATCCTTCTGTGAAATTGTTGAAAAATGAAGGTGAAAGCATTAGACAAAAAGAATATGCTAGTATTATTGGAAGTTTGAGATATGCTACTGATTGTACTAGACCTGACATTGCATATGCTGTTGGAGTACTTGGAAGATTCACCAGCTGTCCAAGTTTGGAACACTGGTATGCTATTGAAAGAGTCATGCGTTACCTGAAAAGGACCATGAACTCGTGCTTACATTATGTAAGAGATCCCGCTGTCCTTGAAGGATATAGCGATGCTGATTGGAACGTCTTCTCGGACGATTCTAAAGCCACTAGTGGCTATGTGTTCAAAATTGCTGGTGGAGCAGTTTCTTGGAAATCCAAGAAACAAACAATTCTAGCTCAATCCACTATGGAGTCAGAATTATTTGCTCTAGCCACAGCAAGTGAGGAGGCAAGTTGGTTAAGGAACCTCTTGTCAGATATTCCTTTATGGGATAGACCGATTCCAGCTATATTAATCCACTGTGATAGTACCGCGGCTATCGATCTTGTAAAGAACCGTTATTATAATGGCAAGAAACGTCAGATTCGCCGTAAACATAATACGGTAAGAGAATATATTACAACTGGAGTTGTAAGAGTGGATTATATACGTTCTGATGATAACTTAGCTGATCCTTTGACGAAAGGACTAGCTCGTGAAAAGGTGTGGAATACATCTAAAGGGATGGGACTAAAGCCTATGGAAAATTGATCCTCTTGTGATGGACACCCAACCCATGGAATGGAGATCCCATGACTTGGGTTCAATGGGAAAAACGAGTCACCTGAGGAAATGAACTATCATGCGAATTATAGATAAGGGGTATAACTCCTAGTCCCTTCCATTAAAGCATGATTTCCTAGAGCGACTAAAGGTTGAGTGATTACTCTTAATAAGTTCATACTTAAGTTTAAGTAGAGTGTTTAGCTCAGGAGCACTCTTGATGAACTTACCTATGTGAATGTAAAGTGAGGCCGCTTAATAAACTGACTTTGGGCAAGTAGTTTAGAAACATTCACTAGACTGGGATACAAGCACATGGCCGTATTGTGCTGGCATGGAATTACACAAATAGAAGTGGTGTGTGTGATGTATAATTTCAGTATACCAAAGAATTCTGAGTTCCAGACCTAGGTCACTCTTAATTCTCTTACTTTGGAAAAAATATATCACTATGTTGAAGTTCAAATCGAAAGATACTTTCACTTATGCACTCCACTATGATGAACTGCTCAAAAGATTATTTTTAAAAATATATATAAATATATAAGTGGGGGATTGTTGGAAAAAATATATATATTTATATATTTAACATATTATGTCAATTACGAGCAAGTAACCCGATGGTTATTTGCTTCGATAGTGGGGGTGACTACGCGAGTTCAAACCCTCGCAAGACCATAATATATATATATATTAATAAGGGCCTTGGGGCCTTGGGGGTCCTTGGGGTCTTTCCCCTAAAATATTTTATTTTTCAAATTCAGATTTTGAATTTTGTAACTGCTGCAATTATTTTCCAAAATCAAAACGTTTATTTTCATTATTGCAGCAATTAGTTTTGAAAAACGTTTTTAAAAAAAAAACACCCCTATAAAACCTGGTTTTCAGTATTCAACAAACATCAACTTACAACTTGAAAAAGAAAAAGATACTTGAGCATAAAGATTTGTGTGATTCAATCGATCTAAGTGCTAAGTTCGATTGAGAGAGAGGCTGTTTTATCCTGGGGACGACGCTGCTATCTTCTGCAAGCACAATTGGGCAGAGCCGCGAAACGTCTTAAAGAAAGCGACCTAGTCCGCGACTCAGCCTTGTTTCGATTTTATTGTGTTACTGTTTTTTTCTGATTTTGCAGGTACTATTTCAACATAAACCAAATATTGTAGAAATAGATAAAAAAAAAATATACGTACAGAATATTTTCAGTTATTTAGCAATACACATATGCGGTAAGAAAATCATATATTTATGGTTAAAAAATAGGGTAAACTGTGAATTTTTATTGAATATAAAAAAATATCTATTGTCAAGTAAATGTTGGTCTTGCGATATTAACATGTTAAATGTTGGTCTTGCGATATTAACACCACATCACCATCATTAAAATTTAGTGTAATATTAACATGTTTTTATGATAGTCATGCGATATTTAACTTAGTGTAATATTAACATGTTTTTATGATAGTCTTGCGATATTTAACGACTGATTGTTTATCCTATTGAGTGTATATATAGTTATAAATTTTATTTATAAATTTTTAACACATAATTAATGATTTGAAAATTAAAAAAATATATGAATTCAAACATTATATAAAAACTCAAACTTTGATTAAACGAGTTTCTATATTTAAATTAATCTTTCTTTTACATTTATCTCATGTTAAATTTATTTTTATTTTTATGATATAGCTACCTTATTTAAAGTTATTTTATATTAAAATCACTAAACCTCCCAAACTTTAAGTAGAGTTTTTTCTAAATATGTTCAAAAAATAATAAGAGTGTTACATTCATTTTCAAGAGTACTCTAGTTATTATAAATGGGGGTGACTATTCGGGTTCGGGTATTCGGGTTTGTACCGAAATACTCGTACCCGTTAGGGTTTTTGGGTACTCATACCCAATAAATTTGGGTAAAGGGTAGGGTTATGTAATTCATTTTAAAAAATATTAGGTATTAGGGTACCCGATTACCCGTTCGAGTATACTCGAAATACCCGATTAATTATTTAAAGTAAAATAATAAATATATTAATATATTAATTAAAAATCTAAAATATTATATATATAATAAATGACATTTTATCATTATTTTTAATTATTATTTTTGTTTCTTATTGCAATTTTAAATTTTGATTGATAATTTTTTATTGTTTGTTGATGAAAATAAATCATTGAATTTAAATATTATTAGTGTTTTTTTGTAAATTAAGATTTTAGGGTAATTTTGGGTACCCGATTACCGTACCCGTTTACCCGGCCCGAGTATTGGGTACCCGATTTACTAAAAAGGGTCGGGTTATAGGATGAATTTTTATTATTATTAGGGTACGTGTAGGGCTGGAAGTTCGGTTAACCAAAACCGAACCGAACCGAATGACCGGTTAACCGAACCGAAAAATGACGAAAATAACTAACCAAAACCGAACCGAATAATTTATTGGATAACCAATAACCGAACCGATTTTTTCGGTTCGGTTATCGGTTAACCAAAAAACCGATTAGAAAAAAAAGTAAGTTGATTTTAAAAAGAATATCGTGGAAAAAAAAGAAAAAAAAATTAAAATATAAACAAATTTAAACTAAAATACAACTTATTCAACCTAACATGTATAAATCCAACAAAATACAAAAAATCCGAAATAAGTAAGAAAGTGTTGTCATACAATCGTCCTTAAGGATATATATAATATGTAATATATATAATATATTTCGGTTATTCGGTTTTTAACGATCGGTTATCGGGTTAACCGATAACCGAATATATAAAAAAATTCTTACCGATAACCGAACCGAAAACCGAATTTCTTATATTTGGTTAACCAAAAACCGAAATTTTCGGTTCGGTTTCGGTTTTAACCGATAACCAAAACCGGAATTCCCACCCCTAGGTACGTGTATTCGAAAAATTCGAGTACGGGTATCCGTCCGTACCGAATAGTCACTCTTAATTACGAATATTTAGACCTTAAAAATAAGGACGTGTGTTTGAGTATCATAACATTTTTTTTACCTAATTAAGAAGGTCACCAAACTTTGTAGATTGAGCATGGCACTTTTTTCTAATATGAAAAATAAAAATAACAGCAAGGCATCTTACGTTTATTATTTTTATTTTGTATTTAGAAAAAGGGTATTTACTATTTAACCCTAAATAATTAGGTAAGCTCCAATACCCATATTTTCTCGGTCACATACATAATCATCGATCACTTGCTCGGCATATTTCCGTTGATTTCCCGGACTCCAATTCATCCCCACTCTTCTCCAACGGAACATACTTGATCGCGTAACAAGTAAAGTACACGAAGTTCACCACCCCAATCGCCGCGACGATGAAATAATACCGATCGAGCTTATTCCCGTTAAGATCATCCCCTCCGATCCACGCCCTCTCCCCTCCTCCCGTCACCGAATGCATCACGTTCACGATCAACGAGCTCAAGTAGCTCGCCGCCGACAAACTCAGAAAAAAGATGGCTCCGGCAATACTCCTCATGCTCTCCGGCAGCTGCCTCGTGAAAAACTCCATCAACGCCACCGCCCCAAACGCCTCCGTCAGCCCCGACAGCGCAAACTGCGGCAACAACACAAGCACGTGAAGCGGCGAGACGAACGAGCCACTCCGAACCGCCAGCTGGCGCCTCTTCCTCTCGACGCACCCCGCGACCACCATGCACACGATGGACATCAAAATCCCGACCCCGATCCTCACCCTCGTCTCGAGCCGGAAGTCCTTCCTCGTCGCTTTCTTCGCTATCAGGAGGAAAATTCGCTCGTAAATCAAGATCCATATCGAGAGAGCGATCATCGACGATATCCCCATCCATCCCGGAGGGATCGTGAAGCTTCTTCCCCTTCCGACTTTTCGGTCCATCTGAATCGCTTGCAAAACCCCGAAAGTCGACTGTTGGTCCATGACGAGAAAACACCCTATCCCCGACACCCAAACGGGAAACACACCGAGAACGCACTTCAAGCAATCGACTTGCTGCAAGCTACACAACCTCCACGAGCTCACAGGGAACCCTTCCGAGTTCATCTCGTTCGAGTCCGATATCAACGCGGCCCGATCGAGAAACCCGAACCCGCCGAGGCTCGAAGTTTTTTTACGGCTCTGCCACTCCTCCTCCCCCGGGGGGTCGTAAAAACGGAGCGAACTCGCGTTCGCGTTACGTTTCTTGAAGGCGGCGACGGAGACCTTTGCCATGTCGACGAAGACGCTGCCACGCGGGATCTTGTATACGTACGCGTGGCGGCCGACGAGGAAGATGGCGATGGAGGCGGCGAGGCAGGCGGTGGGGATGGCGAAGCCGGCGAGCCAGCTGACGTTGGTCTGGACGTAGACGACCCCCGTGAGGGCGACGACGAGGGCGATGGTGAAGGAGAAGTACCACCAGTTGAAGAAGCTCTCCAGCTGGGCCCGCCCTTGGGCCGTGTTGGTGTCGAACTGGTCGGCGCCGAAAGCGATGTTGCAGGGGCGGATGCCCCCCGCCCCCATCGCGATCAGCCCGAGGCTCGCGAAGAGGAAAGACAGCTGCCAGTGGTGGGGCCCGCCGCAGTTCGTTTCGGATTCGCAGGCCGGCGGCCGGAGGTCGGGCGGCGGCCGGAGGTCGGGCAGGCCGGCGGTCAGGGTCATGCCTAACATGCCCTGCACCCAAAACAGGGGGGAAAAAAACAGAGGAGCTGAGATCTTTTGTGTAATAAAAACATAAAGTAAGGGTATATATGTCTTTTAACATACCAATAGGGAGAAGACGGTGCCGAAGAGGAGAGTGAGAAACCTTCCTAAGTAGACGTCGGAAACAATGGCGCCGAGTATGGACGATAAATTCGCGGTGCCGGACCATATCGTGACGACGTTAACCAAAAGTACGCCGCTCAGGTTGTACTTGGTGCGTAGGTAGACTGTTATATTGGCGATGAGGCTCATGGATCCGAGTTTCTCGAACGACTCGTTTCCTGTACAAACAAAATTTACGTGTATAAACGCAAATTAAGAATGCTTGGTTGATTATAATGTGAATTAAGTATAACATACCGAGAATGTATGCGATGGCCCTCCATCCTCCGGGCTTTTTTGATTTGGACTTGGAAGGAGAAAGATGGGGTTCGTCGGCGTCAGCGGGTTCGGCTTTGCCTCCGATCTCCATCTCTCCCCGTTTGGAATGGTCGATTTGATTATGAATTTTAGTCAGTGTCATATAATCTTGGAATTGATTTAGGCAAAGTGTTTGTTTTGTGAAAGAGATGGAACATGTACAAAAAACATTCAACTCGGAGAGCAAGTCAGCAGCAGGAAATTCGGTTTATACTAGGCCCTCTTTAACTATCACTTACTCCTTACATAGATTTATGTTTATTGTATTACATGTCAAAATAATGAAATATAGGAGACTATAATTTATGTTACAAAATAATATGTTTGTTAGATGTTGAATTAGAGAGACTTCACATCTTCATGATTTCGAAAATATAGAGTAATTGTTACTCCATAATATCGTCATGTTTTGTAATTTACGAAAAAAGCGTGTTTGTTTTTTTGAACAAAATAGAATAGCCCAAAGCAGGAAAACCAACAATTGTAAGAGTTGAGGTTTCCGCCTATCGTGACAAATGAAGTATCACGTCCAAATATTTCAGAACGCGAGAGCAGAACAATTGGTGTAGATGAACTTCTCATCAGTGTAGAATTAATTGTTACTCCATTTAATAAAAAAAGTAAAATGATGTATAGAACTCATATGATTTTGAATTCCAGTATTTAAAATTCATAATTCAACTCTCGAATTCTGAACTCCAGTATTTCATTTTTAGATTTTTTACTTTGTTTTGTTTTATAAAACAGTTTAAATTTCAATAAAAAAAGAAGATTAATAAAAGAAGCACAGCTCTACACTTCGCTGTATAGCTGTATGTGATCAAATGACCTTTCGTCCTCTCCAAGCGGCCTTTTCATTTTTCTATTCATCCAAAAAAACACACAGATTATTTGGGCGTTTTTTAGGGTTAAAAAAGTATGGGCACGCAACTCCATGCCCGTTTCAATCCGATTTTTCCGGCACAGATTCCACCGCCGTCGATAATCACCGGAAAACGTGATTTCAACAACAACAACAACAACACTGTTACCGGCTCACCTTGGAAATCAAAAGCGCTGAAACGAAACTCGCTCTTTACAGTATCATCGTCGAGTAATCCGAGTTCGCCATGGGAAAATTGGGCACCCGAAAAGACCTCCAAAGCTCCTTCCCTCAGCGACATTGTTTGGCCCTCTGCTGGTTAGTGCACTTTTTCTTTTAAAATTTATTTATTATTTCAAGAAATTAGCTTGAAATGATGGGCTTTGGTGATGATTAATCTGAAAGTTTTGATTTGTATTTACTTCGAATGACAATGGTATAACCAGGGGCTTTTGCTGCAATGGCTATATTGGGAAAGATTGATCAAATTTTGGCACCAAGAGGAGTCTCGATGACCGTTGCGCCCTTGGGAGCAGTTTGCGCGGTTCTCTTCGCTGCCCCGACGTCTCCCGGTGCCAGGGTAAGCTTATGACCATATGAAAATTTAAATGTTTTCAACACATTTTTGGCTCTCGTGTTTACTTGCTCCGAATATGGGTAGCTAGTAAAAGATTACATGTAAAAAAATGTTTATGTTGATTGTTGATTGTTGAATAGAAGCGAATTAATTCGGGAATGAATGTACAACCTTAAGGTGTTTTTTCCGACCCTGCAGAAGTACAATATTTTTGTGGCCCAAATTGGATGCGCGGCAATAGGTGTTTTGGCGTTCTCAATATTGGGTCCCGGTTGGCTAGCTAGGAGCACCGCCCTCTCTGCAGCCGTAGCCTTCATGATTTTAACTCGATCGGTGCATCCACCTGGTAATGAGCTCATTTGCTCGACATAGACTGTATTGAAGTTTTATGCTGATAATGTGTGATTTTTGGGATTTATATTTCATGAATAATAACGTCGATTAAATTGTTTTTATTTTTAAAAAAATGCAGCGGCGAGCTTGCCATTGCTATTCATCGATGGGGTTAAGATGCACCATTTGAACTTTTGGTATGCTTTGTTCCCGGGGGCTGCTGGATGCATTGTCCTCTGTCTGATTGTAAGTATTTCTTGTTTCTATACTACGTATCTTTTAAAAATTGTTTCTTTTTTAATATAAACGCACGTCAAGGGGGTACCTGTTCCTGAAATTTTAAGGACAATCGGGTGCCTTTGTAATTTTTAATTAGTTAGAGACGTGGCAGTCTTGTGACTTGGGATTTTTTCAATTAGTTTGAGGGTAGCTTGTGTAATTATCACTTTCACCTCGAAATGATAGTATGAGATGGTATCACTTTCACCTCGAAAATTTGTTGGTTGATATTATGCAATGCAGCAAGAGATGGTATGTTACTTGAAGGACAACGTGAAGTTCTGAGAGTGCACCGATGATGATGAAAACAAAGAAAATGCCGGTCTTGTCCTCCAAAACACGTTTCTGAAATGTAAACGTGAAGGATTGGTAATAGCAGTCATGTGATTGCAGACTCTGCTCAATTTCCAGTAGTAGACTATTTTGCGAATAGTACCACATATATACTGTTGTTTTTCCATGGCATTTTCGGTGGGGTAAACTCTTCCTCTTTGTATAACCAGAAACCAAAAGGGTGATATTCAACTGGAAATCCATAGTAAACAGAACTATCCGATGACAATGAGCATATTCCGATCTCTCTGTAATGATTCCTCATTCTGAGATACATATATGACCAATGTGGCTCAAGGAAAAGCGCACGAAATGTGTAACCCGATGCAAAGCCCGATTGTGTTGAATCGAATTTTGTACTGCCATCTACTAAGAATTACCCGCGCCTCCCGATGTGTTTCTAGTTCTTACTCTTCCCTTAGAATGTACGGATTGATAACTGACTTGACCAGGCCCGGACTGAACCCTTTGACAACCACAATTTAACTAGGGACCTTTCGTGGTGACCGGTGAGGGGTGACACTCAAAATCAATACTGAGACAATATATACATGGAATTGATTTATATTGGTTAATTACCTGTAAAACCCCTATAAATTTATTATCAATAAATTAATAACCTCTCTAAAATAATAAAATTATCCGGTCCCGACTTGAGCCTTTGTAAAAAATGAGCGAATTCGATAAAATAATATAATAATAATTTTTTAAAAAAAACCCTTTATAAGTATGATGTCCCATCAAAATTTTAAATTAATAATTTGTAAATATTACAATTATAAATATTAGTTCTTATCAATACTCTCAAAGTTTGGTATTCACCGTGTTTGATAATGTACCTTGACTAACATTCAAACAATATTTTTCATCAACTGATTTTTGTAATATTTTTAGTGCATGATGGTCCCTCTTATATTCACATAATATTTTATGCATTTGATCATTTATTGGTGTTGTAATATTTTTAGTGAATGATGGTCCTTTTTATATTCATATATATTTTATGTATTTAATCATTTATTCGTGATTTTGTGATGTGTTGTGCCACAAAAATCCCCCACCGACACGTGGAATGGGCCGACACCAGACACCGGATAAAAAGGCCCGGATGGGGCTTCTACTGGTACCATGGGCCCCCACGCCAACTCGCCATCACAAGAACCAGATAATGCCCACGCTTATTGTGCCCGGATCCCGGCCAAACCGCAATGGGCGACAATAACCCGACATACGGGGCGACGGGTCAAATGGTCCCGGAACGCGGCCCAACACGAAGCTAAGGCGCCAACGACCCGCATGCAGTGGGACGATTTCCGAGCCCCCGGATCGCGCCCCAGCACGGGGCACGGACAAAAACAACCCGACATACGGGACGACGGGCCAAATGGTCCCGGAACGCGGCCCAACACGAAGCTAAGGCGCCAACGACCCGCATGCAGTGGGACGATTTCCGAGCCCCCGGATCGCGCCCCAGCACGGGGCACGGACAACAACAACCCGACATACGGGACGACGGGCCAATGGGACTCGGAACGCGGCCCGGCTCGGAGCTCGGGCGCCACGCGACCCAGAATGCATGGTCACGGGAACAACGGGAGTCAAGCCCCGGAGCTCCTCCGGACCCCGGTCACGGGAGACCACCACGTAGGTAAAGCACGCAACGGAAGGAGCACGAATGAGGAGAACAACCGTACTCATTCCCGGGTGTCCCATACCGGGGCTTTACCGCGGGACCCTGATACCGTACAGATACGACCTGCCCCAGCTCACACAGAACAAGGACGTCTTTATCCACGCACGAAGAGACACGCGTCGATTTCGGACAGTTGGAATCCCACACACGACATGAAGGGATAAGGATCCCATTCGCGCACTTGGCCGTGGGGCCCCTTCGCGAAGCCCGGATCACCGAAGCCCAGACCCGTCCACCGTCCCGGGGTCGAGCTGGAATCACCAAGTCATGCGGGCGACCGATCACAGAGCATCCAAAGGGTGTACTGAGCTGGGGCGTTAACCTACCATCGTCACGGACCCCCTGCCACGACGGGGCGGCTCGCGGCAATCATCATCGAGGACCTCGTATCTCGGCGAAACGCGCCTCGGAATCGTGCCTCGGCATTTAATGTATCTAGACTAGGTACCCAACGTGTTAAGGGTATCGTGGCATGGATAAGAATGTATCATCGCCTATAAAAGGCACTCTCCAGTAAACGATTAAAGGGCGGCACAAATGAGCTATTAAAGCCATTAAATAAAAGCTTGGATAATACCAAGAAGCTTCGAGCTCAAAACCTCTGTTTCCTCTAGATCTAATTCAACCCTTTTCGTAATATAAATTTAATGTATTGGTACCGTTTCCAAACTCTCTAAACACAGCTCAGCCCCGTACTTTTCAACCCGACCAAAACGTGCCAAAACATGATGCATTTTAGAAGATGAGAAAATATAATTTGTTATTATAAATTAGTTTATTTTTATGAATATAATAGTAAACATTATACATTAAATCTATAATAATATACATGAATATATTAATTAGTTGCAATAAAGTTGATACATGAATCATAATCCAATTATTTTAAATAAATATATTTAAATTGATTAAATTTGAAAATTCTCTCTTTTAATTAATAAACTATTAATTTATCGACCTCTTTAAATTGATAAAATTTAAGGTCCCGAAAGTATTAATTTATAAAAGTTTTACTGTATCCACAAATTTGACTCTAATTGCAAAATTATCCAGACAAAATACTCAATAGATTTGAAGTACAAATATGCAGGATGATTGTATACATAGACTTTGGGTGTAGAAATTAATGTAGACTTTGGGTGTAGAAATTAATGAACATCAATAAGTTCAGAACTCATATTGTGTAACTCAATATATTCCTATAAATTTTCATATCTTTTTATTAGTTTAAAATGTTTTTTACAAAAAAATAAATGTTATTGCAAAAGATATTTGTAAATGGACTGAAAAATAGGCAACACAAAGTGTTCCAGGCAACCAAGAAAATGACTGCAAAAGTTGCCCTTTGTTTGAAGAAAGAAGATGCAAGAGACCTACAAGTTGGGACCATTTGATTTGAATGAGAAAAAAAATACACTAAGAGAATGTGATGGCCGCATGGGATGTCATAACTTTCCAATGTTTCTAGTTATTTCAAATATAAGATCAATTTTATTTTTTTAATTTTTTTACTTAATGTTAAGTAATTAATAACTAAAATATAGAATATCGATTTTGTGTGGCTATAAAACAAATTATTTTACATATTTTAAATCATATTATATTTTATAATAACATTATTTTTATGTATACATTTTATATGTGGTAGATAACCATAAGATTAAATATATATTTTAAGATATTTTAAATCATATTATATTTTATAATAACATTATTTTTATTTTTATGTATACATTTTATATGTGGTAGATAACCACATAACCATAATATTAAATAAATAATTATAAGAGCGAGAATAAAAAAAAACCAATTTTCTAGTTATTTCAGATCAATATTATTTTTTTAATTTTTTTAATTAATATTAACCATATAATAAAATAATTAATTTTCTAGTTATTTCAGATCAATTTATTTTTTTAATTTTTTTAATTAATATTAACCATATAATAAAATAAGTAATTAATAAAATTAACAACTACAGAAACTCTTAAAGCCCTTCTTCAATTAATTTTATTATAATCTATTAATATTAAGATTATGAAGTAACCATCCTCAATTAATTTTATTATAAACTATTAACAAAATAACATTTATTTATAGTTACATGTTTTTTTTATCTATTTACTTCGAACATTTT
Source organism: Euphrasia confusa (assembly GCA_954870475.1). Taxonomy (NCBI): domain Eukaryota; kingdom Viridiplantae; phylum Streptophyta; class Magnoliopsida; order Lamiales; family Orobanchaceae; genus Euphrasia; species Euphrasia confusa. The sequence continues at coordinate 36,626,709 of OX940960.1, forward strand.
TTTTAATTAGAAGGCTAGGAATCATAATATAAAATTATATAAATTATTCTAAAATTTAGAAAATTAAATGAAAATATTATATACTTTTTATAGTATAATCTAGAATAAAAAGTTCACCTATTTAACAATAAATATTTTTTCAATCTCAATAATTTATCACCATAAATATTTTTAATTAATTTGAAAAACTCAAATCTTAGGAGGGTGTATTCAATTCGGATTTTGTTGGATTTTTATAGATTTTAAAAAGTCTGTGGATTTTTAAAATCTACGGAGTTTTTGACTTTTTTTATTGATTTACGAATTTTCATAGACTTTACAAGATTTTGAAATATGCGTTTTTATTAATTTTCATAAATTTTCATAAAATTCGCGGCATTACTTATTGATACAACTTATATGAAACACATTTTTGTATAAAAAAAAATTTAATTCAAATTATTAAAAAAAAATATTAATATAGTATCATTTATATCTTTATTTATATCATTAAATTTTAAAATATATCTTTAATTATTTTTATCATAATTTTTTTTGGAAATTTTATTGAAAGTTAAAATACAATTTTTATTTAAAATATTAATTTTTTTCTTCTTCAAAGTATTTTTTTTTCTTATAAACATATCTTTTTATATTTTGTCTTTTTTATTTAATTTTATATAATTTTTTTAAGCTTTTATTATTTTTTAAAAATAATTTATTAGTTGATTAAAAGAAATTCTGTTTTTTCTTATTTGGTTTTTTTTATTTACTTATATATATTTTTTTAAGTTTTTATTATTTTTTAAAAATAATTTAGTTGATTAAAAGAAATCCGTAAAAATCTCTCATAATTATAAGAAATTTTGGAAGTTGGAAGTATTTTTTAAAGAGAATCTTTAAAAATCAATATACTTTTAAAATTTTTAAAAATCTATAAACTATTGAATACCTCTAGATTTTAATTGAATTTTTAAAATTCAAGTTGAATACCCCAAATTTTAATGGACTTTTTAAAATCCGAATTGAATATCTCCCAACTTCAAAAATCTTAAATAATCTAACGAAATCTCAAACCAATACACCCCTCTTATTACCTCTTAATAAGGCATACATTTTTTTTACTTGATCAACACTTAAAATCACCAAATTTGAATGTTGTAGTTTAGACAACCATATCATATACACATTCTAGAGGATTCATCATGGGCTATTAATATATTACATTTTCATAACCTACTTAAGAAATAGTGAAATTAAGTTAGAAGAGAAAAGGGTCCCCATTTTTACCTTGCGGTGGAGGTGGTTTGAAGGTATATAAAAGCATGTCCTTTTTGTACTAAAAATTAGTTAAACGTCCTAGACAACATATGATATATCCTTCACTATTGAAAGTGATTACAACACCACTCAATAAATTCATGTCTTGCAACGTTGCAATAACAAATTAAAGGTAGATCAGTACAACTTTAGGTCGAAGTTCATTTGATATCTTCGTGTCTCATGTAACATACCAATGCCGTAGGTATTTTCCATTGATCAAAACACATAATTATATGCCTCGTGTCGAAAATTACATAATAAGTCGCCAATATCACATGAGGTGATGAGGATAAACTTGAAGAATTGATTTGAATCGCCGAAAGTGAGAAGTAACTAAGATAAACTTAAAAAAAAAAAAGCGAAAGTATGTCTAGCTAGTAACATAGATCGATTAGAAGAATAGAGAGGATGTGACTTCACCCGACGTTGGATCCTCTACGAGTACTCACGAGTTTCTCCAAAAACACAAAGAAAGCACGAAATAAAATACATCATATTCGTAAATATGATCGAGGATACCACTTACAAGTAGGAACTCTATCCTCGACTCTAGCGTAGCGTGTACTTAAAGATCATCCATTAAAATAATGATAATTAATCCATACGCGACAAATTAAGTGTTGATGAGAGTATGAGATTTTGGATAAACAAGACGAATATCGAAACGTGTGTAGTTTAGGTAATGATATGCATGTTCTTCAAAAATACAAATGACATGATCTTATTATTATTAAGAAAATGAATTAAATTAGCGAAATATATACAATATCATAGATAATTCCTCTCTTTGATTAGTTTCACCAAACTAATCACATGATCTTTTGTATTGTGGAATTGTGAATGAGAGTCCATACATACTTATTGTTAATGGTGAGGACTTGATTTGAGGATGTTTTCATTAGTGAGCACTGATCGATATATTAGAATGCATGATCATGTTGGGTTGGACAAGACTCAAGAGGAATATATATTAATAGATATTTTTATTTTTGTAAATATAAGTAAAAAATGTTTTCTTTAATATTTTTGTAAAATATAAAAGTGTAAAATTGACAAGGAGTTACGAGAATGTTATGTCAATATCAATGCAAAATCCAGAATTTTCTATTCTCACTATTTAAAAGCCACTTGAAGGAACAAGTGCTACACACACATAATTTTGGGAGCAATGGAACAAAATATGGTTTGCATTTATAAGGCTAAATTTTCTTATTATTTAATTTTCATTTTATTTATATTGGTATATATGTTTCTAATTGATTGTATATGTAGGATAAGGGTGAAAACTCAAATCGAATGGAAGGCTATTCAGATTGGAGGAATAGATCCGCCTTGAGAGGCCGTCACGGTGGTATGCTCGCGGCCTCTTTCGTTCTCGGTTAGTATAGTATATACGTCCTTACTTGATTATCATCTATTGTGGTTTTTTGCGAAAAAAATTCACCTTGTTTTTTTAATTAATTAATTAATTAGTTGCGGAAGTGTTGGAGAACCTAGCTTACCTGGCCAACGCAAGCAACTTGGTTCTTTACCTGTCGAAGCTGATGAACTTGTCTCCGTCCACGTCAGCTAACACAGTCACCAGCTTCATGGGCACCGCGTTCCTACTCGCTCTACTCGGCGGCTTCTTGTCCGACTCCTACTTCACCACCTATTGGATCTACCTCATAAGCGCAATCACTGAACTTGTGGTACGTAACTTAATTTAGGCCTCGTGTTCGACTTCTCGGTATATAGATAATCTTCTTCAACAAATTTTTGAAGAGACATGCATGGATGGCCATGAAATATTTTTTCTCATCAGGAAAACCAAAAAAATTTAATTAAATTTAAAGCACAAAAATTTATTGCAATAACGATGTGTCTCGAATTGGAAGTCAATCGAATTGAAGCTCGTGGACCACTAATAAATCGTTCATATGTATATGAATGAGGAAAGAAGTAATTAATATATTAATATATCGTGTTAATTTGTCCAATCAAATTTCTCGAATGTGTAGTTGGACCCACAAGAGTGTTATATTCGTTGTATCGAACAAATAATTTATTTTATTTTTAAAAAATCTCTTTATTCTTTTGTTGTCTTACTAGCTATTCCAATTATTTATGTATTATATCCTTTTCAATTAAATGACAAATAGGGACTTTTGATCCTCACCGTGCAAGCTCACATACCTTCACTGAAACCGCCTCTCTGTTCGTCGCACAATCGAAACGCATCATGCCGGGAAGTCCACCGAGGAAACGCGGTGATGTTGTTCGTCGGCCTTTACCTCGTGGCCCTAGGCGTTGGAGGCATAAAGGGTTCGCTTCCTCCACACGGAGCCGAGCAATTTGACGAGAACACAAAGCACGGGCGGAAACAGAGATCCACGTTCTTCAACTACTTTGTGTTTTGCCTCTCGTGCGGCGCTCTGATCGCGGTGACTCTCGTCGTGTGGATCGAAGACAACATGGGGTGGCAATGGGGTTACGGCATTGCCACCGCCGCTATATTGATCTCGATCCCGGTTTTCCTCCTCGGATCGCCTACTTACCGGATCAAAATTCCCACCGGAAGCCCTATTACAACTATATTTAAGGTATAATTGTTAAATATCTCACATCGATTAAATAAAAAACATGGTGCTCAAATATAAGTTAAATTACGCTCTAACGACCTATTCTTTTAAACTGAAACTGACTGAACTGAATACTGAAATTGACTGAAATGAAGTGAACTTAATACTAAAATTGGTTGAACTGAACTTAATATGTCTGAACTGAAGTGAACTTAATACTGAAATCTGAGGAATTAGCTGAACTTAACTTAATAGGTCTGAACTAACTGAATTGAAATGAACTTAATACTGAAACTGTATTAACTGAACTTAATATGTCTGAACACTTAACTGAACTGAACTGAAAATAAGTTCAAAAGAATATGTCTTAAGTTCGTTTGATCAACATGTCCACAGGTTTTGATTGCTGCAGCATACAAGCATTGGACTTGGACGAAAACCGCAAGCTCCATCAACATCGTCGACGGCCACGAGAGTCGACCCGATCAAACATCCGACGTCCACCCCAACGCACCACAATGGCTCCGCTGCACCTCTGAGCAAGTCGAGGAAGTAAAATCAGTCCTGAAGATCCTCCCGATCTTCGCCTCGACAATCATGCTCAACTGCTGCCTCGCCCAGCTCTCCACATTCTCCGTCCAACAAGCCGCCACAATGGACACCACGATCGGAACCCTAAAGATCCCTCCGGCCTCCCTCCCTGTCTTCCCCGTCCTCTTCATAATGACACTCGCCCCTCTCTACAACCACGTCATCGTCCCCTTCTCCCGGAAGTTAACCAACACCGAGACCGGGATCACTCACCTCCAACGGATCGGGACGGGCCTCGTCTTATCCGTCGTGGCCATGGCGATTGCGGCTCTAGTGGAGAGCAAGCGAAAGCGGGCCGCGGTGGAATCGGGCCTGGTGGACTCGACGAGGCCCATTCCGATCACGTTCCTATGGGTGGCCCTGCAGTACCTTTTCCTCGGGTCGGCCGACCTGTTCGGGCTGGCGGGCCTGATGGAGTTCTTCTTCACCGAGGCGCCCTTCCGGATGAGGTCGCTCGCCACGTCGCTGTCGTGGGCCTCGTTGGCGATGGGGTATTACCTGAGCTCGGTGCTCGTGAACTTGGTGAATTGCGCGACGTCGACGGGGAGATTTCGAAGTCGTAGGCCGTGGTTGTATGGGAGCAATTTGAACCATTATCACTTGGAGAGGTTCTACTGGCTCATGTGCGTGCTCAGCGGGATCAACTTCTTGCAGTTTCTCTTTTGGGCAAGGAGATATCGGTACAAGAAGTCGGGTTCGGAGGACGATTCGACAGAGTCACCTGAGGTTTGATCAGTGATGACCTTAACTTGAGAGAGTTGGCATGCGCGCATATACGTACATAGGATGAATGAAGCAGTACGTGGGATTTATTGTCATAATAAAAATGTTTTAAGTGTCACGTTTCTAAGTATAATATACAAATGTAACAATTTAAAACTATATTTTTATTTAAGTGTTAAAAATGTTTATAAAGGTTACCTATATGGCAGGCTATATGACTTCTCACTTCATTGAATACGTACTGTTTTTCGAATGAGCATTAAACATCTTAACTTCTTGTAGGAGACCCCTCAAACGAACGGCTTTGGTTGCACGATGAGATGCGTCGCTAGTTCACGTGAATCCGAAGAAATGACCGTGTGGGCTCTCACCCTACACTAGCTTCAGAGTTGATTTCGTTCCCAAAAAATCTTCATCACTATATTCTAACAAAATAAATTATACTACAAATCTGCTTTAGTAAAGAAAACTCAACAAATATTTTAGAATTAATGCATTTATATACAGACAATAATGATTTGTTATCAGATTGGGGATGTAGCTCAGATGGTAGAGCGCTCGCTTAGCATGCGAGAGGTACGGGGATCGATACCCCGCATCTCCATTTCGATATTTATTTTTTCAGTTTCTTTTCAATATATTTTGGTACTATTTAAAATATTAATAAACAGCAACACAAATATTCGAGAATCTTGAGGATGAAGCTCAGTTGGCAGAGTAGTCTCCCAGAATCTTAGAGGCACGGGATCGACCCTGACACTAAACACTCCATTTTTGTTTCCTTTTTGAATATCCATGGTAAGCCACCATTAACAAAACTAAGGAGAACGTCTAGGCCTTTTAGGCGACAATTTAGAACAGAAATCGAGCCACTATGATCTGATAGCTCAACTAAACTGCAATTGGCCTCGTCACCATGTGCGGCAACTGAGAAATGCTTCATTCCAGCTCAACTTATCAGAATCGAGGACCTCCAACCGATTTTTCTTTCCATTGGATCAACAAGGAATGTGCCAAGAAGCGAGACGCCAGTTTGCTTATCTGTCATTTCATCATCACAATAAAGATTTCATCATCACATAAAGAATCTATCGATATACCCTCCGGGTTGATTTTGTAGCTACACTTTGACACTCGTTTCAATTGCAGCCTAAATTGATCAACAAAAAAAAAAACTCAGTATTCATAATTCAAGCAAGCACAGACATATATAGTCTTAATCAGACTCCTGCAATCCTTCTAAAACGAGCGATCCAACAAACAACCCCACTCCCCCAACCGCCAAAATCCCACCGACGACAGCCTGAGCCGCCACCAACGCCGCCGAGTCATCCGGAATCGCCACCACGACAACCACGGCCGCCACCAGAGCCGGCAGCGCCGCAGAGGCCAGTGCGGAAGGCGAGACAGTGGCCGCCGTTTCGATGAGGCTCAGCAGACCGAGCTCCTCGGCCTTGGACAGGAGCCCGAGTTTCTCTATGGAAGATAGTGTCACCCCCAACTCTTCTGCTTTCGAAAGCAAGCCCGATTTCTCGATAGCCGACAGAACCTTTCGCTTCTCGAGCTTCTTCAAGACGCTGACGTCGAGTTCCTCGCTGCCTTCGTAGAACAACCCCGCGCCGAACCATTGCTTTCTCCACCCTTTGTCGTATTTGTTCACCTTTCAATATTTAAATACAGAGCTAATTAAGATTTAATTAAAACACTGATGTATCATAATTTAATTTCATCTCGAAGAATCGAATGAAATCGATGTCTAATTGAATTTCAATTGCCGTGCCCTAACTGAAATTTCACAGAGGATTGGGAATAAGCAGAGGTATCTTTTAGTACCTTCTTTTGGGGTGCCATGGCGAAGAACCTGCCGGGGGCATAATTGTCACAAAAAAATTGTCGAGTGGGCGGCCTGGATTCGGAGCTCTTCAGGCAACTGCCGGCGGCAATGGTTGCCACAGCCATCGCGCTCAGCCACTACCGTTTCAACTGCTCTTGTTTTGTGTCAGTTATTTTTCTCAAATCTTCAGATACTGCGTCGACCAATCAGGGAACTGCTTATTCTATCCTATCATCTCACCAGAATAAATTCATTATTATTATTATTATTATTATTCCACGTCAGCACTTGTCTAGTCAATTTCAAAAGTCTTGACCAAAAATGATTAAATTGATGCAAATTTAGGTACATACTGTACTTACTAAATATAAATCCGTGATATTGAGAGATTGTAGATCAACCCTACATTCAGGGCATTTCTTTAGCATATAAAGTTGGCAACAATGCATGAAAGGTTTTCACAAAACAAAAAAACCCATATCCTCTTTTTACCATGGACTCCATAACTATAAGGTCGTGTATGATTTTCTTCTCGATTTCCTTAGTGGTATTCACCACAGAAATCGAGGCCCGTCGTTCGGATTTCGGGGACGACAAGTACTGGCAGCAGCGCAGCCAAGAAGCCAAGGCAGCCTCTCAACAGGCGCATCACCCCGATCCCTGGCACGTCTCAAACGACGTCAACCATCACGTTCACAAGTAATATATATATATATAATCTCTCTATACTATATATATTGCATAAATATTCTCTTGGACAGATGTAATATTGAAAGTTTTACGATCCTTACGTGATTGAAGGTCGGAGGAAAGATACAATAGCTCGAGGAGGGCCTTAGCCGAGAAGAGCGGATGCCACGCGACGAACCCAATCGATCAATGCTGGAGATGCCAAAGCAATTGGGTGAAACGCCGTCGCACCTTAGCCGACTGCGCCCTAGGTTTCGGCCGCCACGTCAGCGGAGGGAAGGCGGGAAAAACGTACACGGTCACTAGCTCGGCCGACGATGACCTGGTCAACCCGAAGAAGGGGACCCTGAGATACGCTGTGATCCAGCCGGAGCCCCTATGGATCATATTCGCCCACGACATGAAAATCAGGCTCTCGGAGGAGCTCATCATGACCAGCAATAAGACCATCGACGGCCGCGGGGCCCACGTCGACATCGCCGGCGGGGCCGGCCTCACGCTGCAGTACATAAGCAACGTCATCATTCACAACATACGAATCCACGACATCAAGGTGGGGAACGGGGGACTCATCAGGGACTCGACCACACACTACGGGACCCGCTCGCAGAGCGACGGGGACGCGATATCTCTCTTCGGGGCTTCGAATGTTTGGATTGATCATGTTTCGATAACTAACTGCTTCGACGGGATGATCGATGCGGTCGAGGCTTCAACCGCCATCACCATCTCCAACTCCCATTTCACTCATCACAACGATGTAAGTTAAATTTGATGCATGCATGCATGCATTGTTGGAAACCGAAACCGCTTCATCTAAAAGCTCGAACTGTTAGAGAAGTTGGGCGGCTGAACATTTATAGTGAGTCGAATATATTCTCCAATATGCATGACTGATATATCACGTAACGTGATGCAGGTGATGTTGTTCGGGGCGAGCAATAGCTATACGGACGATAAGATTATGCAGATAACGGTGGCGTTCAACCACTTTGGGAAGGGGTTGATTCAGAGGATGCCTCGAGTGAGGTATGGGTTCGTGCACGTGGTTAACAACGACTACACGCGCTGGGAAATGTATGCGATTGGCGGAAGCCAAAACCCTACCATACTTAGCCAGGGAAACTGCTTCAAGGCTCCGGATAATGCGTTTGCCAAAGAGGTGACAAAGCGTGATTACGCACCGGAGAGCGAGTGGAAGAACTGGGCGTGGAAATCGGAGGGAGATGTTATGAAGAACGGAGCGTTCTTCGTAGAATCCGGAGATCCTAAACACAAGTTCACGGAAGGCACTGACATGATCGCGCCTAAGTCGGGTAGCTTAGTAGGCGAGCTCACGCGGTTCGCGGGACCCCTCAAGTGTATTCCCAAGCAACCTTGTTAGAAACCATGCACTCATATCATCATATGTATATAAGATGCAGTATAGAAACTCATATATTAGAGTGTACATCATACATATATTGTAGTACTATTACTATATATGTAGTATGCCTTAGTTTAAAGTAGTATAGAATATATAGTGTAGTATAATTTTAGGTTAAATTTTAATTAAAATACTGTGTTCCGGTGTTTCTGTATATATGGAACAAAAGAAATATGGAGTAATTAAGTTTGAGAACTACCATTTGTTTTTTCACATAATTATTTTACTATATGTTAACATATTCATCTTCTTCCCATCTTTCTTTCTGTATATTGCACAATACCCGTTCAAGGCCTCTACGATCGGAAGCTGACCCATTTCAACTACAGCCTTTGAGCAACGAGAATCATTTTTCTCACAAAGAACTTTGAACAATCATTTTCCGTTCGATAATATTTTTTTCTCACAACCAGGAACGATCATATCGTGAACAACCTCCTACAGCCGGGCCGAAAGGCGTAGTCCCACTTGGGAAATCCATCTGCGCCACCCACCTGATCAAGCTCCACGATTATGACCCACGCGTTCTCAAGTCCTTCACCAACACCAACGTTGTCTTCATTGTCGGGCTCGTAAAATTGAAATACAATATATTTTAGCCATTTAATTTTCTGGAGAGAAATTGGAAAATTCTCATTCACAACTTTTAAATTGAATAGCAGCAAAGGATATTCATAATTATTGACAGATGAATTAAAATTGATTAAATGTAGTGCTCGAAAAAGTGAAGAACTCAAAATTTGAAGTTTTTGAATCGGGTGTTCTTCCCTTTAAATGTTCAGTAAAAAATTAAAAATAAAATTATTTGATGAGTTATATTAAAAGGGTATTATTGACTTATTACAATGTAATTATTAATACAAAAAATTAGGAGGAGTGTCTTTAGTAAGTAGGGAGGTGTAAATAAACTCACCCATATTATATATACTCCATAATTAAGATTTTCGGAAAAACAAAACAAAATACACACACAGTTAGGTATAGCTAAGTGCTTGGAGATGGAGGAAGAGGAAGATCATCAGGTACTTTTGAGTTTACCTTTTTTCATTAATTTTGAATCATGAAATCTGTACATATTCTTCTTCTAGGATCACCGATCGTGTATGTATCGACATGAAACACGCGCTCCTATATATATGATTTTCGAAAAGCAAAATTTTAATGGTGCTACTATATAAACATACTAAATTGAATCTGACAAAATGATAGCTTACTTTAACATTTTTTAGATTCTAAGTACTGGAAAAAAAATGGCTGCAGGACGGACCGAACCCGAATCTACAATAATAAGATCGCTTTTATCGACTAAACGGAAACAGGATGATGATGATGAGTTGATTGAATTGGCCAAATCCAAAATCAACGAAGCTGTGGAAGAGAATCAACGGCTGAGGGCGCATTTAGACCGAGCTCTCAAGGATTACGAGGCCCTGCAAATGCAATACCAACACGTTATCAATCAATTAGAAGATAAGAAATTAGGAACACAAATATTACCTGTTTCCCTCTGTCGACTAGGAACAACTTCGAGCCATGAAGTAAACAACAATGTAGAACAACAACTGATAACGGAAGAGGGAGAGAAGGAGACAAACTCGCCAAGTACGACTGTATTGAATTCCGCGAAAAATCGTGCGGATGATCATGAGCCTCCGCAGCAAAGTCCGGCCAAGAAAACTAGGGTTTCCGTGCGAGTTAGATGCGACACACCAACTGTAAGTACTACATACGGCATTGATCAATCGAGCTACGTACATTATTTTTTTGTCGTTTCTCTGATCATGTCATGATATTTGTTTTTTATAGATGAATGATGGATGCCAATGGAGGAAATATGGCCAAAAGACCGCCAAGGGTAACCCATGCCCTCGTGCGTACTATCGTTGCACAGCTGCACCATCTTGTCCAGTCAAGAAACATGTACGTATTCGGCACTATAGATTTATCGTTCGAGAGATGAGATAGATTCTTATTGATATATCTTTTCGGCTTTTATTTCGATAATTGATCAATAGGTGCAAAGATGTGCAGAGGACGTGTCCATCCTGATCACAACATACGAAGGAACGCACGACCATCCGCTCTCGATTTCCGCGGGGGCCATGGCCTCCACCACTTCAGCTGCTGCCTCCATGCTATTATCCGGGGTCACCTCATCCTCCACCGCCGACCTCATAAACGGACTAAATTTCTCCCTCTTTGACAATGTAAAAAAGTCAAAGCCCTGCGACATACCGAGCTCGTCGTCAACACTCACTCTCGATCTCACATCCAGCCCTTCCTTGTCGTCCTCGTCTTATGATTTGAGCCGGCCGTACGGCAATTTCCCTTTCAGCTCTTTTCGAGGAAATAATGAGATTCTTGATTACGGATGCGAAAACCGAACTACTACAAACTCCCTTTCATTTGGATCTAACCCTAAGGAAAATAGTTATGGCCTTATAACCCCTAACCAACAAACCCTATCCCCAGACACCATAGCAGCTGCAACTAAAGCTATAACTTCCAACCCTAGTTTTCGATCCGCGCTAGCATCTGCTGTCTCGTCAATGTTCGGCTCACCTGCTACGGAAAAGTCTGGCCATAGCAACAGTTGATCCTAATCGACTAGCTAGTTTATCGTTTCCCTTTTCTACGGATTCTTCGTTTTCTTTCTTTCTGATCTTCTTTGATGAACAAATGTGAAATAAAAATATCGTTTGTTTTATAAACACACACACACACACACACACAATATTGTTCGTCGATCGAACCCTTCTTCATCTTATACTCTATCATCAGCACGGACGATCCCGACCTTTATGCAATGTACTTCGTCTATTTGAACAAACTCGCAAATGCACATATCATCCTCTTTAACCGAGTTAGCCACGCACATGCTTCTCCATCCTTTGGTGTAGTATATTCGCCCTGTTTTCCATATTTGCCGATCCGCATTCCACCTCCGCCCCTTGGGATCGACAAACACCACCAACTCCGGGAGTTCAAGTTTGTGGCTCGAGATCAACTCCCTCGGGATATACTGTCACACATATATTACCAACAAAAATGAGTACATTCGATCGAGCACGACCATATATATATATATATGCAAACATCGTTACTTACGAATTCAGACTTGCGTATCGGGTTGATTTTCGTCACGAAATAAGGATTGGAGGGCTGTTCCGCCAATCCGTTTCGGAAAATCTCCGCACCAAACATGTCGGGAAGCACTCGCTTCACTCGAATCGGCTTCTCGCTAGTACCAGCTGCAGTATACGCGATACAACGAATAATATATATATACACTCCGGTTAACCTAAACATATTGCAATAAAATACTTACACCTAGCTTCTTCTTCTTCTTCTTGTTCTGTGTTGCGATCAGAGTCGTCCTCGTCACCCGACATGTGATCATAGCTGGCATCGATTTCCTCCTCCTCGATAAATTCCTTTCCCACTTTTTTAACCCTCTTGCCGCCGAGCCCTTTAACTTCACATCCCGAGATGGAGTATATTTTGGCGTCGAAGAGGCCGTAAGAAGAATAGTCGAAAACTAACAAGTCCCCGTCAATAATCGAGTTTTCTTCGACAAATATCTTCCAGCCTTTGGTGAAATGCAGCTCGCTGCCTACTTCCTCGACCTTCACGCGACACACGTTGTTGTATCGATCCTTGAGGACTACCTCGTCGGGTAAGGGCTCTCGGATCGACATAGTGAAGGATGCAGGAATTTCCTGCCGAAGATTGATCAAATTAACATGTATAGCTATCAAAGCAAGCAATCGAAAGTAGAATACATATATACCAATTGGTCGGAGGAAGTGTCCGGATAAAAGAATTTGAAGAATCCAGGTGTATTGCTCATCCTTACAATTTCCTGAAAATGACAATTTAATTTAATAAAATATATGATTGAAATAACACGTTACAGAATGTATATAATTCAATTTAGAATTAAAATTGGGGATCGGTCTAGCTACAACATATGATGTTCAGACAAAATCGATTGATATTTTTTTATGATATGTTCAGACAAAATCAATTTTCAATTTGAAAAAACAAATCGCAGTCAACCAAATCAGAATAAAAATAGATAGATCAACATCCAATTTATCATATCACAAATTAAAATAAAATGAAATAAAGAACAGGGTACCAAATCAATAAAAACAAAGTGTATATAAAAAGGCAGATTTAATTACCGAATTAGAATCAATGACGCTTCAAAAAGAAAATGCGAATGTTTCGGCCGCCGATGATTTTATCGAAAACCTTGTGAGTGAGTGAGTGATGAAGGTTTAGATATAGGATAAACCTAGCTACAAACCAGTGCGTAATATTTAAGTGCGCGCCTGTATTTTTTTTTTTATGTTTTTATTTTTTCTTTTAAACCATTTTTTTCTACAATTATATAATAAAATTTAATTCCATATATTTATAAGCAAGTTATTAAAACAACTTATAAAATGTAATATCTTATAACCTCTTTTAAATAAATTTCGCCCAAACAAGCTCCCAATCAACTATAATGAAAAGAAACTAAATTAGTATGACAAAATCACAATCAAATATATATGGTAAACTATTTATGTCTCGTTTACTAGGTAACTAATTAATTAATAATATATTTCTAAATGTGTGTAATTGAGATAAAAGAAATTATAATACAGGATAAGTTTCCTAAATGAAATTCAAAATATTGAAATTTATGAATATACATATCAATCAATTTCGAAATGACACTAATATTGGCCTATAAATAGCGAAGAAATGTGTTCGAAAACACATCACAAACAAACTCAACCATTAGTATTTATTTTTCTCTTCTTTCTTTTTTCACACAATTAAAAATAGGAGTAAGAGACAATCACCATCAGAAGAATCATCGGCTTCTTCGTTGTGCTTCTAATTCGGTAATTAAATCACCAACAATATCTTGATCTTTGAGTGTTGACCAACAATTGAACTCTTGTAATCAAAATTGTCGCGCACGATGAATACTTTTATTAACAATAAAATTATAATATATACAAAGATTTAAGAGAAAAAAATATAAAGTTTAAGCTAATAAATAGGTTTTTTTTTTTCAAACATGGGACAAAATCACATTAAAAAAATAAATTGCAAATTTATGTATAAATCATTTTTACGGAGTGAAACTTGATCACGTATGAATCCTAAGAAATCTCAACTCCTTCGAGAATATATTCATAAGATATCACACCGTTTACCACCCACGTCGAAAGAACTTGAGATGGTGCCGCTATCACTCCGTCAAATAGATGACGGAACTTTTTCCCGCCACTTTAGGAGCATTCTCAATGACCATACAGTTCCTACCATAAACAACATCACCCCATTTCCCAGCTTCAGCATACATATTCGACAATATCACAGCCTCTGCCGATTCACGAGGAGCGTTTAGTTCTTTCACGCCCGGAATTAAGTTCAATCCAATATTAATTTCCCCATGAACTTTACACCCGTTCATCAACATCCTCCAAACAAGTGCATTCTGCTCCATCGGCATCTGCCTTACAAATATCCGAGCATCTTCTAATTTCCCGGCTCTAGCGAGCATGTCAACCACACACCCACAGTGCTCGACCCCCGGTTTGATGTTGTACACTTCAAACATCTCTTCGTACATTTTTCTCCCTCGTTCAACCAAACCACCATGATCACACGCTGAAAGAACTCCAATGAAGGTAATATAGTTAGGAACAAATTTCTCGTCACACATTTGTTTGAAGGTAGCAAGAGATTTATCTGCTTCGCCGTTTACTGCGTGGCCCACTATCACCGACGTCCACGAAACAACGTCTTTTTGAGGCATACGGTCGAACACAGACTTAGCTTTCATCATGCTCCCGAATTTCGCGTACATGTCAATAAGAGCATTTCCCAGAACTAAACTTCTTCTAAAGCACTCTTTGCTCTCCACGATAGAATTCACGAAATTCCCACGATGAAAATCCCCTGTATCACGACAAGCCGTGATTAATCCAAGAATCGTTACTTCATCCATCTCTAAACCCATAAGCTCGATTCGATCGAGTAGTTTTAAAGCCTCGCGAGCAAGGCCATTGTCGATGTAGGCGTGTATCACAGCGTTCCAATATTCAATGTTTCTCTTCGGCATTTCATCAAACAGTTTCCGCGCGGACTCGACTTTTCGACACCTTGAGTACATGTTGACCAGAGCCGTTCGTACGGAAACGTCGAACTCCAGCCCGTTAGCTTTTACACGAGCATGAATCATTGTTCCCAGACAAAGATCTCTGTCAGCAGCACAAGCAGACAACAAGCAACTAAACGACACTCTATCAACTCCAACATTCTCGATCCTCATTTCTCTGAATAAGGAAAACGCTCGAGCAAAATCGCTCGTACTCACGTACCCATGAATCATGGAGTTCCAGGATATAACGTCTTTTATCGGCATCTCTGTAAACACACTAGCCGCATCGAGGATCGATCCCGATTTAGCATACAGGCCAATAAGCGCGTTGCATATTTCAAGGTTGCTGTCCAATCCCATTTTACGATAAAGGCAATGAAGTGCATTCCCAGTTCTAAGCCCTCCGTTTTCGACACAACTGGAAATCAAGATCACGAAAGTAACGTAATTCGGCCTCACGTCGAAACCGAAACACCCACCCATCATCCCGACAAACAAGCTCATACCCGCATCCGGGTTTCGTCTATCGATATTCCCAGACATCATACAGTTGACGGTAACGACACTTTTAGGAGACACATCATCAAACACCTTGTGTGCATAGCTCAACAGATTCGCGGAACTCGCGTAGAAGCTCACGAGACTGTTGGAAACATTCGCATTGCGATCCAATCCCACCCTGATAATATGGCAGTGCATCGATTTACCTTCGAGCAGAGCCCGGGCCTTATTGCAGGCTTTGATTACGGAAGCGCAGATGAAAGGGTCGCCGCCGTGACAGGGGATTTCGCGCCGCATTTCTCGGAAGAGAGACAGGGCGTTTAAAGGGCTCGTGGCCGATGCGTGCCGGATCGCGAGGTTCCATTTGTCGGGTTCTTGGAGTCGGTGGAATAGGTTGGTCGATTGGGGAACGGTGGAGGGGTTAGAGAGAGAGAAAACGGTTGATGAGGTGTGAAATTGGAGGCCGGTGGTGATGAGGAGAGAGTGGATTTGGGAGAGACGAAGAGGGGATGAAGGATTTGAGGGTGTTTCTCGGAGAAGGAACTGAGCTAATCGAGCTTGAAGAGGGAGGTGGCGATTCATGTAAATTGAAATTGAAATAAATCGAAATCGAAATCGAAAATCGAATTTAAAATTAAAATTGGAATCAATTTTTTTTCGTCATGCTTTAATAATTAGTACTCCATTAGGACGGGTAGTATTAGTTTTTGATTTTTTAATTAAAAATAAATAGTAAAAATGTATTTTTAATTAGTTTTTTGATTTTTTAATTAAAAATAAATAGTAAAAAATATTTGTGAGTTAAGTTTAAAAATTAAATAAATAAAATACAGTAAAAACTTCATACAGTTATATACGGGAAAAAATATTATTATAGACAGTTATTCTTATATAGAGTTTTATAAAATAAAAATATTTTTTTTATAAAAAAATAATATAAATATAAAAATAATATACATACAATATTATCTATCTTTAAATTCACAAAATCAATTTAATAGTTTTGAATAATAAATTTTGACTATATATGTGTAAAAATTGTGTTTAACATACAAATTAAAAAAAATATTAATGAATCTAATGATTATAAACTTTCAAGTCAAATATTTTTATTATATATTAATCATTTATTGTTATATAGAGGTATAAATCCTTAAAGATGGGATCTAAAAAATGTATGACTTATGACAATGTGGAGTTTATTCTTATTTATAAGTGGCCCAATTTGGGATTTGCATTTTTTATTACTATATATAGTTTATTCCTATATAGAGTATTACTATATAGAGTTTCTACTGCATGGTTAAAATAGTTTTAAAGTGAAAAAGTTAGAATTTGTTTTTGTGCATCAACTATTATGAGATCTCATAGGTATTGCAAACTTTTGTGGAAAAGATAAAATAATTTTTTACATAATCAAAAGAAAATGAATTATACATATTCTTCTTTATAAAATTGGAACATTTTTTTTTCAATCCACACACTCTATAACAAAAAAAAATTAATTTTTTTAAATATAATTTTACATCTAATTTATTCAACTATTTTTTGTTACCCCATTCAATTTTATACTTATTGAAACACTCATGCCATATAAAAATAAAAGAATTACACTTATATTTTAAAATATCTTTGTCTCATAGAAAAAAAGTACAGTATTTCTGTAATTTATAAAAGAACTAAGTTATTTTTTATGAGACAAAAAAGCAACATTTTACATGTACTTTTCAATTTATAGAGTACTTTTTAATTTTACTTATAATTATTTATCTTTTCAATATAAACAAATACTTTTAATTGGAGTAATTTTTACTCATTTTTCTTAAAAATCAATGTTTTTTAATACAGTACCTGCTGTTAATTAATATATAAATAGTGTTCTTCGTATATGATTGTTGTGGTTAATCAATCATTCAAACAAAAAATTGACCGAATAAAAATAGTTTTAAAGATGATCAAAACATCTCAAAAATCCATCGCGTTACATAAAAATCCTCGTCTACAACCGAAGAGCTCTAGTAACAAGATTACTCGAAACTGCACTTACTAATAGAACACGAAGCATACGACTCAAACGGATCGATTGAATAACATTTTTTTGTCTTCTTAATATTTTGATTTTATTAATTATCGTGAAAAACACGAAAAGTCTACATCCTCTACTGTGTGAGCAATCTTCTGATAAGAGCAGCTTGAGTTGTGTCAGCAGTCGCCAACAACTCGGACAGCCTCTCGCTCAAGTCGTCGACCTCTCTGTGCAAGCTTCGTATGTAGTTGCATGTCTCCTGCAACACGTTGGATGCTGATCTCTGCAAATTAATTAAATTCAATAATTACTAATTAATTGTGGAAATTAATTACTTATAATCACTTTGTTAAATGTTTATATACATTGAACGTGCCATGAGTACTTAATTTTATAGTATTTAGTTAATTAGTATATGAAAGTAAGGAAACACACGAGGGGTTATGAGGGAATCTTGAGTTTTATAATAGGGTTTTACACATTTCCAATGTCCTATCTTAATACATTAGGAGTGGACATTTCAAAATATAAAATTAAGATATTAATTAGGGCGTACTATTACAAAAAATAAAATAAAAAAATTATCTTCACATGCCTTTGTTATTTTACACATTTATTAAGAATAAGTAAAATCAGATATTTGAATCACATTTATTATGTTAAAATAAGTAATCCGATCACACAAAACTTACATAAAATACCTTTTTTTTTTTAAAATCATATTTGAAAAATAAATGAATTTATAACAGTACATATTTGTAATTAATTATAAAAAAGGTATGTACGTACCTTGTCGGAACGCCGGTTATGCAACTCGGGAAGAAGCTGTTGCAACTTGGAAACGAGCTCATTGACTTGATCGTCGGTGATTCTTGAAGATCCCGAGTGGCGCGATCGTGACCTTCGGCTAGACATTTTTATTTTAAAGAAATGAAAATATAACTTAATTGGAATGGAGGGAAAACACACAGTAGTAGGTGTGATGGTTTGTAGTGAAGTTGAAAGATACAGTAGTACTGTTACTGTTCTTGGAGTAAGGAAGACTACTGCATGAGAGTGTGCAATGGCAGAGCCTGCCTTTAAATAGGATTTGGGGGTGAAACTGTCATTTCTTTAAATATCCAACTTGATTTATTTTAGTACTTCAATAATGTTGAAAAATCATCCAAGGAAAATTAGTTAACATGCATGATTTTTTATAAATTGAGATGAGTAAAGAAAATCTTAATAGTAATGAGATTACAGTAATTTTATAAATAGCAAGAATATAATTGATGGAATTTTTTTAACATAATATGATAAAAAAAAACCTCTAATACAATTCATAATATTTTTTTATTTAAAGTAATGAAATGATTTCATTCTCTGCACAAACTCAATTAAAAACTAACTTATACTTGTGTTATAAATTTATAATTAAGGATACATTTTTTTGGATTGAAAACTGTACGTCAGAATGAACTGGCCTTTAATGAATTTGAATTGATTTTTTTTTATAAAAACAAATAATTTTTATTATTTAAAAAAATATTAATAATATTCTAGCATTATGTAAATTGTATACCTAAATTATTGATTCATCTTTTTATTTTTTTAAATGAATTTAATTGAGTTTAACATTGGATTGAAATATTTTAACAGGAAATTTAGTTATATAATTCTGTTTTGGTTTGGTTCAGGACATCATATCCACCAAATGTTTTTGCTGTCGTAATTCATACTTGGTGCCTGGTGGTTATGCGGTTGGCAAGTAAAAGATACGACGTTTTTAGAAAATTATTAATTAAAATGCTTACGAATTATAATAATTTTAAGAGTGATTTTGGATAAGGGGTAGTTTTTATTATTTGTTTAGAATTAAATAGCACGGTTTTTTTTAATTATAAATGAGAGGAAATTTAATTAATAAAAAAATAAAAAAATAATTGCATTAATTAGAGGTAGATAGATAATAAGAGGCGGTTAATTCAATTTTTTTTTTTTTATAATTATAACTATATTATACATTTATTAATAAAAAATGAAAATATATATTTTATAGGGTTGTACATGTAATTTAATAAACTAGTGTGCTTATTTTTCTAAATATACCTAATTTTAATTAATTCCTAAGGATACAATTCTAAAATTAAATGTGTTAATTTGTGCAAAGTGTTGGTATAAGGAAGATTAAAATATCACTCTCTAAAGCAGTTATTGATAACCGAACAACTCATTAGGATGAGTTATTGGCATGCATGCAAGGGCGCCGAGTTAGTACTGGTGGTAATCAACAGGTAAAGTGTGTTTGAATTTGTTATTTTTATTAGGTATATGTTCCATTGATTAGTTTGTTTCCGGTACATGCAGAAACACGTGGCAAGAAGGTATCCAATGAGATTCTCCTAATAATTGAAAGATCATTTGATCCGACCATCTAATTCAAGTTTGATTCGATCGTCATGTTTTTCGTTATAAGAATTGTATCCGGATTTCAACACCGTCTGTTTTGATTTTTCTAGATGTTTCTTATTTATTCGATTATCATCAACACGATCACTCCAACACAAAGTGATGACTAGACTATTGTTCTTGTGGTATCAAAATTATTTAATTGTATATGTTTGAAATGAATATAAATTACTACTTGCCAACTTCGCTTCTTTCGTGTTTTTCTTTCATTACCCACTGAATTCTGAATTTGATGTTTACTCAACAAAAATATTTGTTTTAGTTCTAATTAATTATATGTAAATTATATTTAGTAAAATATTTGTTTTAGTTCTTAATTATGTTAATTATATTTAGTTTATGCTTACGAAAGATTTGGATGGAAAACATAAAACGGGCTCCTACTAATATATGTAATACTACTATATAGGACTGATTATATCACGTACGTTGTGTCTTGTAACTTGCAAGTCTATTCTATGTGATTTTTTTTTTCAAAAATCAAATTATGGTTTTTTTCAATCAATTTTGTTAGAAATGTGACGTAAATAACATATGTAATGTGTTACCCTATTTTTCCATAGCCATAATACAGTAATTAAGTTAGCGCCTCGTCAACATTTTATAGAATCACACCACCATCACAGTGATATTTCTATAAATATCGTAAAAACAATATTACTCCTTCCATCATTATTCTTGTGCCAAAATTGTTTTTTGAACCGTCATGAATTATATGACATATATGAATAGTGAAATTCAGCCGGTCAATTAAATAATATAATATAGAGATTTATATTAAATATATAGTAGTACTATATATATATAATTTTTATAGTAATAAAAAAAAAGATTGGTCAGCGTGCATCCCGGGTCACATGAGTTGGATCCAAAGGACAGCCAAGACTCGTGCGAGGTGACGACGAAAAAACATTTACTTATTTATTTAATAATTAATTTTTCTGACTTCTTTTAATTATTAATTATAATTAAATGTTAGAAAGTGATTTTGACCGTCCATAGTATACAAGAACGAACGGAGAATGGATCGATCTTTTTATCTACGCATATCGATTTACTTTTTTATTTTAATTTGCAATTAATGAGGGTTTATTTAATTAATTTGTTTTATGACACCAATTCATTATTATTTTTTAATGTCAGAATTAACTTTTCGTGTCTCATGAAGTACTTAGTTTATTACATTACTTAATGTTATTACTGTATTAATTTCAAAAAGTCGGTGGGTACGTAAGGAATTAAGTGGCAAAAGGGTTAAAACTGTCATCACATTTGTCCTGCTTATCCTTTTTCATTTAATTATTATTTCATCACTCATGGTAATGCAAGAGTATTTGCTGTTATAAAAGAACTAAAAGGAAGAAACAAATAAGAAACATAAAATGTAAATAAATATATGAAATAAGAGAGGTTATATAGTGTTAATTAAATTTATTTTGAGATATACATGGCATAAAAAAATAATACATATATATAGAATGCAATTTATTTTTAGTTTTTGTACCAAAATAAACTTAGAAGACCTAAGAAGAATTATAAATATATTTTGGTTGAATGTGGCAAAAATGAGTACTAACTTGTCAATAATATAAACTTATAATGAACATTTTTCCTTAGTAAAAAATAAACGTAAAAACAATCCTACAATATGTATAACCAGTTAACCACAAACTAGCTACTAGCTAGCAACTTATAATCTAATATGGACGGAGAGCAAGAACTAGCATAGTTCATAGAGCTTAAAAAGATTCAAAAATGAAAAAATATATATATTTACATTTGAATTTAATTATTTAATTATAAATTATATAATTATCGAAATTGGAACAGAACATTGATCAATTGAATTTAAAAAAAAGTTCTGATTCTTTTGTATAATTTGCTAAATAAAAATAGCCCTGACATGGTATGGTATAATATCATGATTTGATTATTATTGTTAGTACGTATTTATGGTATCCAAGGCAACAAGTAACTACACGTACATGTAATTTTATTTTATTTTCCACATAATAATAATAATAATAATAATAATAATAATAATAATAATAAGAACTCAAATGTTATTTGAACACTTATTATAAACCGCTGCAGTTGAGTATAAAGATTAAAAAATATTATTTTATTATTTTTTTATCAGAAATTTAGAGAAAAAAATTAAAATATTATTTTATTAATTTTTTATCAAAAAATTTAGAGAAAAAAAATTATTTTTAAGTTACTAAATTAAATAATTATGAGTAAACTTGTAAAAAATATTTTAAAATATAAATGTAATATTGTCCTTTACAATAATACTTTGGACTGAAATAATACTCTTTCCGTTAGTAGTAATAGTTACATTGTTTTTTGTAAATTATAAATAAAATGCAATAATTACTCCATTACAAAAATAGTATTGATCCATATCCATTTATTTACGTGACACTCTATTTTAAGTGTGTTTGAATATATTGTTAGAGAAATCATCTTCTTTTTTATTATTGTAATATAGGATGTTAATGTATAAATTTATTTTGGATTTGTTTTTAAAAAATCATTAATCTATTTTTCATATAATATTAATTGATTGTATCACGAGATCAAAGTTTTAATTGTATTTGTATTTAGAAAAAGCTTGGTCAGAACTCTAATTACAAATATTATAGTACTTTTTTCCAGAGAAGTTTGACTCATTATTTTATAATTTACTGTACAAAAGAAATAAATAAAATTTTTTAAATAAAAATAATACTTTTTAATTACACAATATTAATTATAATAATACTGAACTGACCTATACTGAACTTTTTTATGTAAATACTTAAAAAAAATTACTACTAATTGTTAGATATTTCACGTTCATTGAATAAAAAAATTTAGGCTCACACATAAAGTTGAATAAAAAATTTAGGCTGATAAATAAAGTTAGATAACTTTATGATCAGCTTAACTGTTGAAATATGACTCGAATCCAAAGAGAAGTAAATCGGGATGAAATTTGGAGTCGGGATGCGAAAAGATCGATGTAGCAGTCTGGCGCGTTCGCGCCAGCTTTCTTGTGCGATTTTTCGCTGCGTTTTTGGACTCCAAATATGGGATTTTTGATTTATTGGTTAGGAAATAAGAATTATATTGGAATATAATTCTATTCCTTAGGGATTTAGGAGTCATATATTAAGAAAATGATTTATTCTTAATTCTAATTGTTACCAATTTGATAGGTTTGCTACACCTATAAATTGAGGTTCTCCGGTAGACGAAAATCATAGAGTGAATTGTAAGCCTCAACGATGTAGTCGATTGGTTCTTTCTTCCCGTGGTTTTTCCCGTGTTTTGGGTTTCCACGTAAATTGTGTGTTCGTTCTTTTCGTTTATTTTTTCCTTCGCATCTCATATATATTTCGAGAGCCGTGAGCGATTTAGTGTTTCAATATTCGCAACAAGTGGTGTCACAGCATCGTAAAGAGCGCAACAAGTGGTATCAGAGCTAGGTTACGATCCAGTGACCTGTTATAAGAGCTTTCGTGGGGATCCCGGACGGGGAATCCATACAAGGCGAGCGTTGCGGATATTGGTGTTTCTAGATCTAGGTGGAGCTCGAGAATATTTTGGGAGATGGCGACGATGGTTGATATTCGGTGTTAGATCGGAACACGTGGTTCTCTTCATGGCGGCTCAAGGTGGAGTTGGTTCAGTGGTTCTAACCAACATGGATCTTGATGATGCGTTGCTGAGGCATGGACAAGATGTCAAGCGCGATGGAGCCAGAAGAGAAGGTATGGAAGAATAGAAAGGTGAGGTATAATTGCACTCTATCCCTCCGGTGATTTGTTTCATGCGGTCGCGGCTTTGCGATCGAGGGAGACGATGAAGGAGGTTTTGAGTAGTGAAAATCCGGGGAATGTCTTGGTGTCCAGTGTTGGGCAAAGATGATGAAATTTCAGGGGGTTTGTCATTACTACAAGAAGAAGAGCGTGGTGAAAATCTAGGTGAATTTCTTAATGGCCAAGGTGGAGCATGGAAGAAATTCTAGGAGGTTTGTCACTACTACAAATAAAAGAGCCACGTGAAGGGGGATTTTCAGGCCCTGATGAATCGGAGAAAGGAATCGAAGGTGGCCGATTCCGGAGAAGGAGGTTTCACTGATGGGGAACTCCTGGTTGTCTCTGATTTGGGGAACGTGTGAGGGGTGGATCTTGGATTCTGGATGTTCGTTGAGAGTGTCGGTGGATCGGTGGTCATGGAGCATAATACATCGTGTGAGATACACGACACGGGAACTGTGAGAATCAAGATGGTCGATGGGCATATTCGAACCCTCGGTACTGCAAGGTACGTTCCGGTCCTGAATGGTAATCTTATCTCTCTCAGACCTTAGATCCGAATAGGTACCAACTTCGGTAAAGGTGGAGTGTTGAAAGTAAGTCGGGGCGACTTATTTTGCGAGGCGAGAGAAAGATTTGGTAGATTGTATGAGCTATGCGGCAACACAATTACCAAGTGGACAACTGTCTCTGTCCAAGGAAGTCATTCGCTGGAAGGTGAGTCGGGATCACCTTGGTTTAAAAGTCATGCGCATGTGTGTTGGTGTCGGAGACACCGGGAATACTAACCCGAATAGTATTCAAATTTGGAGAATCGAGCCTAGGCGTACTATGGATAGCACTGTAGTATTGGCGAATGCAGGTGGTGCTGATATTAGTGGGAAGGCGAGATTTGAGAATGGAAATTGCGGAGTGGTCATGTAGTTTGGTGGTACCCAAGGGATGATCGGTGCATATTCGCATTCTTGTACTAAGTTTGGTGCGGTTCAAACTTAGGTTGCTCATGTTTTGAGTTAGTCCTGCGGGGCTGGGTGGAAGGAAGAAACATTGGTCTATGATCGTTGGAGGATGGTGCGACTTGGAGTTGCGGGGATTCTCGTCAAGGTGGAGATTTGTTGAAATATGACTCGAATCCAAAGAGAAGTAAATCGGGATGAAATTTGGAGTCGGGATGCGAAAAGATCGATGTAGCAGTCTGGCGCGTTCTCGCCAGCCTGCTGAGGCTGTGGCGCGTTCTCGCCAGCCTGCTGAGGCTGTGGCGCGTTCGCGCCAGCTTTCTTGTGCGATTTTTCGCTGCGTTTTTGGACTCCAAATATGGGATTTTTGATTTATTGGTTAGGAAATAAGAATTATATTAGAATATAATTCTATTCCTTAGGGATTTAGGAGTCATATATTAAGAAAAGGATTTATTCTTAATTCTAATTGTTACCAATTTGATAGGTTTGCTACACCTATAAATTGAGGTTCTCCGGTAGACGAAAATCATAGAGTGAATTGTAAGCCTCAACGATGTAGTCGATTGGTTCTTTCTTCCCGTGGTTTTTCCCGTGTTTTGGGTTTCCACGTAAATTGTGTGTTCGTTCTTTTCGTTTATTTTTTCCTTCGCATCTCATATATATTTCGAGAGCCGTGAGCGATTTAGTGTTTCAATATTCGCAACAAGTGGTGTCACAGCATCGTAAAGAGCGCAACATTAACAAAGTCTTAAGTTCTTATTGACTCAACTTTGACATAGTATTAAAGCAGACCTAATACGATAGGTTATGGATACCTGTTTAGTAGATCGATGGATTGATTTTTTGGCTTACTTATGGGCAAAGTTCTAAAAAGGGCTAGTCAAGCAGTAGTGACTAGAGGCCTAGCTCATAGAGAAATTAAGCAGATATTAATTATTTTATTTTTTTTATATTTAATTAATTAATATTATATTAAAAAAAATTATGCATAATAATACTATATTTTTGAATGAAATAATTAATAAATTATCTAAACATAATATTCATCCCAAGTCTTAACATTATAAAACAATTAAAATAATTTGCAAATTTAAAATTTTACAACGTTTAATTTTCATTATGTCTTTAGTATTTTTTAAATTTTATCTCATACTCAAAATTTATCATAATAATAAATTGATTTATCAAATTTAGCATCAAATACGAGTTGCTCTACTAAGCCTGTCCGAAAATGATTTATCAAATTTAGCATCAAATACGAGTTGCTCTACTAAGCCTGTCCGAAAACCATTTATATATGTATGTAAAGTAGGTAAAGACGAAACTAATCGAATTTAAGCAGTACAAAACGATTTTAGGTGAATTAGGGCGGCGCTTAATTAGGCGGCTTGCTGGGCTAAAATCTAGGCGAAGAGCACAACCTAGAGTCTAGATGGAGCTAGGTGGGGACTTAAATTTTAGAACACTGCTCTTGAGGGAGAGTGTTGAATAATAAATATATCACACATCGATTGGAGGAAAAACCTTGACTTATATATAAGTTTGACAACATTATCACTTTAACAAGATTTTTTAAAATATTATTAACCCAATTAATTTTAAGGTAGTGATTACTCTGAAAACAGGACATGTATTTTAATTTTTTTATTAAAGGGATTCAAAATTTCAATGGGCAAGTTGTTTGAGTAATTAATTATTCATGTTCAATAGTTGAGATTGCGTATGTGAGAATCTGGTCCAAGTATTTGTTTATCTCTAAACATAAGCATGGGACAATAAAGTAGAGTAAAATTGTGTTTAACCCCCTCGATCCCTCCCCTACCCACAGACAAATCGAATTTTGAGTTAATAGTGTAAGTCGTTTGCAATAAAATATGATCATATTATACGTACTCATGGTTTCTGACATTCTAAAAAGGGATTGGTGGTTGCAAATCTCGGACACTATGAACTGCCTCGTACGTGGAAACATTCATCGTGCAACTTCGTGAACTCATCGATCTCTACATGATATATATTCAATTTGAGTTAACTCTGATCCATTGTTATTGTTAAATATCTCACATCTGATTTTTGTTGAGGGAGTGTTACGATATGATTGAATAGACATCATTGTACAATTGAAACATGCATGCATATATACACTATTTGAAAAGGTGCAATAAAAGAATTTGTACTGCGCTTTGATTTGATTGGTCGTAACAATAAACTAACTTTGTCTGTTTGAGTTACTGTTGTTTTACTTGCGTGTGACCTTTGTACAGTAATTATCACATGAACATATTTGATAGAATCGTACGTACAAACACTGTTTGAAAGGGCGAAGAATTTGTACTTGGCTTTGATGATTTGATTGGTCTCGTCTTGTCGATCGGTTGAAACTGTTATTGCATGTTGTACTTGTGTGGGGGAAACTATAAGAATTTTTAATCGAATCGAGTAATTGAATTGTAACTTAATTGTCACTATATATTTTGGTTATTTCGACTTTTGTGTGTACGTATATACGTCGAGCTTGAAGAAAAATGATGTTCGATTGTGTATTCGAGATCGACATCGGTTGGTACAGACAAGTTTAAAGTATTGGAGAATATATTCGGCCCATTATAAATGTTTAGTTGCCCAACTTCTCTAACAGTTCAAGCTTTTAAATGAAGCGGTTTCTAACATGGTACATCAGAGCCTAGCCTTGTGGCAGGTCTTGAGTTCGACTCCCGTCATGTGCGACTCCACCCGAATTAATTATTCATTCACTTGTTGGGTCTTCCCATGAGGTTGAAATCGGCCTACAAGTGAGGGAGAGTATTGGAGAATATATTCGGCCCACTATAAATGTCTAGTTGCCCAATTTCTCTAACAGTTCGAGCTTTTAGATGAAGCGATTTCTAACATAAAGAACTAATACTAATCAATTGCCCAATTTCTCTAACAGTTCGAGCTTTTAGATGAAGCGATTTCTAACATAAAGAACTAATACTAATCAAAACGAACCCTAAGAAGCCTTTAACATGCATGGTTTGCAAGATTTATCTCTTGAAGTATTAAGACTTTTTGTCAAAGGTTGTTAGCTCAGTTGGTTGAGCCCTCGAATTGAGGATCAAACGTCCTAGGTTCGAACCCCAAGACATGTAATTGACCTATACAAAAAAAAAAGTATTAAGACTTTTTTTCTAACTATTAATAGCAGGATATATGTTAAAATTGTGTGTGTTGTGGTCAATTGTGAGTTGCCCCACATTGAATATTTGAGGAAAGGGGAACCAAATTATAAGAGTAGGGAGCTACTGTACCTAGTACCAATTGGTTTTAGGATGAAACTTCTTTACTAGTGTTCGTGTCTCCCCTTTCGCGTCTTTGTGCGCTAGTCGTGGGAATGTACTTACACACCGAATATGCGAGAGATGTTTTGCGATTAGGAGTATTTTGTCCCATTTCTCGTCTTTGTGCGCTAGTCGTGGGAATGCACTTACACACCTCCGATTTCAACAGGATATGCGAGAGATGTTTTGCGATTAGGAGTATTTTGTCCCCTTTCTCGTCTTTGTGCGCTAGTCGTGGGAATGCACTTACACACCTCCGATTTCAACAGGATATGCGAGAGATGTTTTGCGATTAGGAGTATTTTGCATTCATTCGCCAGGTGATTTTGATGATATTATTTACTTATGGACCGATTGATTTAACACATAAATTAAGATTTTTTAAATTTCTACTAGCAAATATTATGGGAGCTGCAAAAATTAACAGTTTAATATCAACTCAATTGAGCTAAGT
Source organism: Euphrasia confusa (assembly GCA_954870475.1). Classification (NCBI taxonomy): domain Eukaryota; kingdom Viridiplantae; phylum Streptophyta; class Magnoliopsida; order Lamiales; family Orobanchaceae; genus Euphrasia; species Euphrasia confusa. Next base: position 36,655,519 of record OX940960.1, read on the forward strand.
CTTTGAGTATTTCTAGTACTCTTTTTTATGGTGTTGAGTTTGCCACGAAACCGTACGAGGAGGAAAAACGGCGCCCGCCGTTAGGGATTCGGCGCCCGCCGAAGAGAAACGGCGCCCGCCGTTTATGGACCCGCGACCGCCGAAAAGGTCGAGATTGACGAAGTCGGAGCTGCCTAAAATCAGGGGTTTTGGCGACCGCCGAAAGGGATTCGGCGACCGCCGAAATGGTTCCGCGACCGCCGTTTTGAAAATGGCGGTCGCCGAAAGTGCCAGGCGCGGGGACTTTTGGAAAGTCCTATTTTTGGTCCGTTTTGGTTTCCTTCTCCTACAAGGCATGCTATGGGCGAGAATTAATGTTTCCATACATTAATTAGGTCTCTCCCCTATATATAAAGAGAGCTACTCCATGGGCATAAACAACATATTATAATTCTATAGCTATTGCGTGAGATTTGAGGGTTTAGAGCGTATATCATCCTTGTAATCGTGAAGCAATATTATAGTGAATTGTTCGTCGTTCCTCCCGTGGTTTTTCCCAGTTGGGTTTCCACGTAAATTCTTTGTCTTCTCTATTTTTCGTTGATTTCTTTCTTCGGTATTCTTGTTATTATCATACTATACATCGTCCGATCTTACAACAACTGGTATCAGAGCTAAGTATGACGAGCGTGAGGTATGACATACCGTTGCTAGATCTCAACACAAGGTTCCCGACGTGGCAATACAAGATGAGGTTAGTTCTTCGATCCCTGAAGCAAGAGGGCGCCCTCAAAGGTATTGAAAGCAAGCCGACGGACATAAAGCATGAAGATTGGGAAGAGCTCGATCAGATGGCCATGGCGACCATAGGGCTCCATGTTTCGAACGCTTTGGCAGAGGACATCATGAAAGCGAAGACAGCAAAAGAATTGTGGGAGATGCTTGAAGAGATGTGCATCACCAAGACGGTGTCAAGTAAGCACAATTTGAAGAGAAGCTTATATTTGCTCAGAATGGCGGAGGGATCCTCAATCCCCGCACACGTAGCGAAATTCAAGGAGAAAGTCGCCGACCTCGGCAACATTGGCGTGAAGCTCGAAGATGACGACCTCGCGTTTTGGCTCCTAATTTCGCTACCCCCTTCTATGGCAAGTTTCCGTGATACTCTCATATATTCTCGAGATAGCCTCACGTTTAAAGACGTAACCTCGGCTCTCTCATCTAGAGAGAATATTTTGATGATGGAGAGTCCTAATTCGGGAGAGACGCCAAGCGAAGGATTGAATGTCCGTGGACGGACCAACCAAAGATCGACGGGGCAAGATAGGTCTCGATCGAAGTCACGACATAGTAACAAGGTTTGCAACTATTGCAAGAAGAAAGGTCACATCAAAGCCGATTGTTATTCTTTGAAGAATAGAGAGAAGAGAGAAGGCGGCAACAACAACAATAATAATTCCGGTAAGAGTTCCGGTGAAGTTGGTGTAGCCGAGAATTATTGTGATCTTCTCATGGCTTTGGGTGAGGTCTCCAAATCAAGCGAGGAATGGATTCTAGACTCGGGATGTACGTTCCACATGTGTCCGAATCGTGGGTGGTTCGATACTTTGAAAGGGTGGAGCAAGGTGCGGTGACTATGGGAAACAACGCGTCATGCAAGATCGAAGGGATAGGAAGCATCCGGATCAAGATGTTTGACGGCGCGATCCGCACCCTAAGCGAGGTTAGATACGTTCCCGGCTTAAAGCGGAATTTGATTTCGCTTAGTACTTTGGAGCTCAAGGGTTACTCGTTCATCGGAGAAGGTGGAGTCGTGAAGGTTGCCAGCGGTTCGTTGGTGATTATGAGAGGCGAACGAAAGTCGAATAGGCTTTACGTTCTTGAAGGAACCACGGTGAAAGGTGAAGTAGCCGTAGGTGATTCCAAAGTCCCGGATGTCGATACAACGAGACTTTGGCATATGCGTCTAGGGCATATGAGTGATTCCGGAATGGCCGAGTTGAGTAGACAAGGGCTCCTTGGGGATAAGGGCTTGTCGAAGTTGGAGTTCTGTGAACAGTGCGTCTTTGGGAAGCAAACGAGGGTGAAGTTCACCACCGGCGCTCACACGACAAAAGAGATACTCGGGTATGTTCATTCCGATCTATGGGGACCATCCCCGGTTCCCTCCACTGGAGGTTCTTACTACATGCTTACCATCATCGATGACTATTCCCGAAAGGTTTGGTCGTTCTTCTTGAAACACAAGAGCGACGTGTTTTCTACCTTCAGAGATTGGAAGGTGATGATAGAGAAACAAACCGGGAAAGTCGTGAAGAACCTACGTACGGACAATGGCCTAGAATTTGTGTCCGAAGAATTCAATCAATTCTGCAAGAGTTCGGGGATTGTGAGGCACCACACTGCGAGGTACACCCCTCAGCAAAACGGAGTAGCCGAGAGAATGAATCGCACGATTATGGACAAGGTACGTTGCTTGTTAGCGACTTCTGGGTTGAGTAAAGGTTTTTGGGCTGAAGCGGCTTCTTTAGCATGTTACCTTATCAACCGTTCTCCGTCCATGGCGATTAACAAGAAGACTCCACAAGAGTTGTGGAAAGGGTCTCCGGCGAATTATGAGGACTTAAGGGTGTTTGGGTGTCTGGCCTACATGCATGTCAACGACGGGAAATTGAGTGCACGATCTAAGAAGTGCATATTCGTTGGCTTTAAGGAAGGAGTTAAAGGATACAAGCTTTGGTGTCCAGAGACGAGAAAGATCATACTAAGCCGTGATGTAGTCTTCGATGAGGCTTCTATGATGGGTGATCGGTCGTCTAAAGGGAATCTCGAGGTTCCAAGTACTCCTATTGAGGTGGAGCCGGACAGGGTGCAAGAGGAAGATGATGGGTCAAGTTCTTCGAACGATGAGACGAGTAGTTCGACTACTCCGGAAGATCCAAAAGAGCCGCAATGCATAGCACGAGATAGGTCAAGGCGTGAGAGTCGACCACCTAAAAGGTTAGCCGATTATGAGTTAGTGGCCTATGCTCTAAACGTAGCCGATGAAGTTGATTCATATGAGGAGCCTTCCTCGTATGCCGAGGCGGTTGCGTGTGATGACTCAAGTAAGTGGGTCTTGGCTATGCAAGAAGAGATGGAGTCTCTTCATAAGAATAGCACTTGGGAGTTGGTTGATCTCCCTAAAGGCAAGAAAGCCATCAAGTGCAAATGGATCTTCAAGAAGAAGGAGGGCATCCCTGGGGTCGAGGACGAGAGATATAAAGCGAGATTGGTGGCTAAAGGTTTTAGCCAAATTCCCGGAGTAGACTTTAATGATGTGTTTTCACCGGTGGTCAAGCATAGCTCGATTCGAGCAATTCTAGGCATTGTGGCAATGCATGATTTGGAGCTTGAACAAATGGATGTGAAGACGGCCTTTCTACATGGGGAGCTCGATGAAGATATCTACATGGTTCAACCCGAGGGGTTCGAGGGTTCAAACCAAGAGAACAAGGTGTGTTTTCTCAAGAAGTCCTTATATGGTTTGAAACAGTCTCCTAGACAATGGTACAAACGTTTTGATACGTTTATGATCAAGAATGGTTTCCGAAGGAGCTCCTATGATAGTTGTGTGTATTTCCGGAAAGGCCGTGATGGGTCTTTAGTATATCTTCTCCTCTACGTCGACGATATGTTGATAGCGGCTAAGGATAAGTCGGAGGTGGAGAGAGTCAAGGCACAACTTAGTAAGGAGTTCGAGATGAAGGATCTTGGTGCGGCAAAGAAGATCCTAGGAATGGAAATCACGAGAGATCGAAGAGATGGCAAGTTGTATCTTGGCCAAAAGGGGTATATAGAGAAGGTGCTACGTCGGTTCAACCTTGAGAATTCGAACCCGGTAAGTACTCCCCTTGGAACACAATTTAGACTTACCTCTGCTTACTCTCCGACTACGGAGAAGGACATCGAGGATATGGCTCGAGTCCCTTATTCCAATGCCGTTGGGTCTTTGATGTACGCAATGGTGTGTACACGTCCGGATTTGGCCCACGCCGTGAGTGCCGTGAGTCGGTATATGGCGAATCCGGGAAGAGAGCATTGGAAGGCGGTGCAGTGGGTGTTGCGCTACTTGAGAGGTACGTCTAACAAGAAGCTAGTGTTCGGGAGGAATCAAGAAGATGTTCGAGGGTTCGTGGATTCCGACTATGGCGGTGATCTAGATAAAAGAAGATCTCTTACCGGGTATGTTTTTACCATTGGTGGGTGTGCCATAAGTTGGAAAGCTATTTTGCAAAGTACGGTGGCCTTATCTACTACCGAGGCGGAGTATATGGCGGTCACCGAGGCTTGCAAGGAGGCGTTATGGTTGAGAGGTTGGTTTCGAGAACTCTTGAAGGGTTCAAAGACGACGTCCATCTTTTGTGATAGTCAAAGTGCTATTTGTCTCACAAAAGATCAAGTGTTCCATGAGAGAACGAAGCACATTGATATTCGTTATCACTTTGTCCGTGAGGTGATCGCTCGAGGCGATATTAAGGTGAGTAAGATTAGTACTCACGATAATCCGGCGGACATGTTGACGAAGAGTTTACCCGCAACCAAGTTTGAGCTTTGCTCTACCTTGGTTGGACTTCGATCGAGAGATTAAGCCCTTAGGGGCTTTTGGAGGAAGACGGACAGCGAAGGAAGTTCGCGGTTTAGTGCCAAGGTGGAGATTTGTTGAGTTTGCCACGAAACCGTACGAGGAGGAAAAACGGCGCCCGCCGTTAGGGATTCGGCGCCCGCCGAAGAGAAACGGCGCCCGCCGTTTATGGACCCGCGACCGCCGAAAAGGTCGAGATTGACGAAGTCGGAGCTGCCTAAAATCAGGGGTTTTGGCGACCGCCGAAAGGGATTCGGCGACCGCCGAAATGGTTCCGCGACCGCCGTTTTGAAAATGGCGGTCGCCGAAAGTGCCAGGCGCGGGGGACTTTTGGAAAGTCCTATTTTTGGTCCGTTTTGGTTTCCTTCTCCTACAAGGCATGCTATGGGCGAGAATTAATGTTTCCATACATTAATTAGGTCTCTCCCCTATATATAAAGAGAGCTACTCCATGGGCATAAACAACATATTATAATTCTATAGCTATTGCGTGAGATTTGAGGGTTTAGAGCGTATATCATTCTTGTAATCGTGAAGCAATATTATAGTGAATTGTTCGTCGTTCCTCCCGTGGTTTTTCCCAGTTGGGTTTCCACGTAAATTCTTTGTCTTCTCTATTTTTCGTTGATTTCTTTCTTCGGTATTCTTGTTATTATCATACTATACATCGTCCGATCTTACAACATATGGTAATTCATTTTCCGATAAAAAAAATATATCAACTCAATTAAAAATCTTTAAATTTGTAAGATTAATATAGATATCGAATCCAAACAAATATAAAATATAAAACAATATAATCATAGGAGAATGAAGTTATAATTTTTTTTCTCAAATATATATATATATATATATATATATGTGTGTATGTGTGTGTGAGAGACAACTTAAAAATAAAATTGTAAATATATTTATGATACAGGAGTATATTAATAAAATTGTTAATAAAATCTTTAGATGTCTTGTATCTTGTTGGAGAAGAGGTCTTTTGTTAAAGTTGGTGATCAAATTTAATTTCAATCTTATTATAAATTAAATTATGATATTTTCTTAATTATCTTATCTCTAATTAAAATTTCCCTAAAATAAATTAATAGTAGTAATACCCCTACTCCGCATATAAATAAAATTACGCTTCCGTATAAAATTTAATGAAACCAAACCCTAGTCACCATCTATAAATCCCTTCAAATTTCATCAAAAGCTATTCAACTCTGCTCTATGGGAAAGAGTAGTCGAACTGCAAACCCTAACCCTAGTGACGAAATACGCATCGATGTCCCTTACGGCTACCCGGTCAACCCGCCATCACCGCCGCTCTCCGCCGGCGAAACCGTCGATTGCTCGATGGACTCAGAAGACAAGCGTTCGATATGTATCATTATTTCCTGTTTAGTGGTTTTGGTTGTGTTATTTGTTTCACTAGCATTCTTCCCCCCGGAACACAAGTTACCCCGTTTCCAACTCGATTCTTTATCCGTCAACGTCGACGGCAACAGCACCGCTGCAGCATGGGACATAGGTTTTTCGATCGACACATCACTCAGGGATCTCACCGTGTGGGTTCGGTTCATGGATCGTGATTACAAATTCGAGACAGCTGGGTCTGCCGGTAACACGACCGTGTCCATGAGCACGCTGCTGCCTCAACAAGTTGGTTTTGATTATTCGAGTGGAGGACTAATAACACTAGAGAAGGTGATGTTCAGGTGTAACAACTACAAGAATTACTTTTTGGAGGCTGCGTGCAACGATGTGGCTGTCGACGTAGGATTTTCGTCGACGAACGAAACAACGACATCCTCGACTCGAGGGGTTATGAAAGGAGGCCCGAGATTGTGTCCCATAGTTGATCGCCAACGCAATTAAGATGCGCATGAATTTAAACATCATGTTTTATTTAATACCGAAACACTATAAACGTACAAAAAGAATAAAACATTATCAGCCATTCAAATGTGAAATGTGATATAATTTTTTTGGGGCCTTTTGTTTGTTGATGCGTGGAATATGAAAGTTGTTCCGATTAATCGGTAAATGATATGAATAATAGGAACCGTATTTGATTTCTTTGACTTGTCTAAATTCACAATCAAATAATACTAAATAATAGTCAATTTATTTAATTTTAAAGATTATTAGTACTTTTATTTAGTTTTGATGAACAGATTAATTTATATTAAAATCTGATATGTTGCGGCGTACTTATAGGTTAATGTATGATTATTAAATAAAGAGATAAACAAACAGGTCTAAAATTTCGGAAATAATTACTAAAATTATTGACCGACGAAATCAATTAGAATAATTTTCATTTACAAATTAAAATGTGGACCAAACCCTAACACTATATAAATCCCTTCAAATAATTTCATGATCACAAAAGCTATTATATATAACTCTAGCTAGCTGAATGGGAAAGAGTACTCGACCAAACCCTAACCCTAGTGAGCAAGTACGCATCGATGTCCCTTACGGCTACACTGTTGTCAACCCGCCGCCGCCAACCACCTCATCGAAAGACGAGCGTCGGAAGAAGTATATCTATTTTGCCTGTGTCGTGAGTTTCTCTCTGGCCTTTGCTGCAATAATAACATACTTCGAACCGTAAAACAAGTTGCCCCGTTTCCAACTCGATTCTGTATCCGTCAGAATCGACGGCAACAGCAGTACAGCTGCAGTGTTGGATATAGGTTTTTCGATCGACACATCATTCAGAGATCTCACCGTGTGGGTTGGGTTGATGGGTCGAGATTACAAAGTCGAGACGGCTGGGAGTGCCGGTAACACGACCGTGTCCGTGAGCACGTTGATGTTGCCTCAGTCTGGTCTCGATTATTCGCGTGGAGGAATAATAATAACACTAGAGCAGGTGATGTTCAGGTGTAATAACTATGAGGACTACTTTTTGGAGGCTGCGTGCAAGGATGTGAGCGTGTTTTCGTCGAACGAGACGACCACCTCCGGAGGCCTTAGATTGTGTCCTATAGTTGTTTACGAATCTATTTAACATGAATTTAAGTTTTACATCATGAGTAATAAGTACGCATTGTTACCCCATATTTTATTTTTCATTTATTTAGTTATTGAATACGACTTATATGATCTGATGAGGATTTAATGTTGAGAAATGTAATTTGTATCTTTCAGTTAGTGCCCGCTTGGAAGGGGAGGTTCTGCAGCCTCTTATTGTAGTATCTCTTGTTTATAGGGGCGGTGTATCCATTAGAAGAAGATGAAAGAAATGAAAAATCGAATAATCGAGGTTCGTGTTCAACACGATTTCTTTAGAACAAATTCGTCCTCTACGAACAACGATTACTAAGCAAAACATTTGCTTACGGCGAACTGAGATGTTGCTTGAAAAATATCACCGGATGGTCAAAGAAACGAGGATAGCAAAATAAAATAAGAGAGCGATTGCTCGGAAGATGTTTGTATAATGTCTTGTTCATCTTCGATCATTCTCGACATATTTTTCTATGCAAAATCGATTGCACTTATATAGAGAGGTTGGAGGATGTGGTTCGTTGAATATGGACGGTCAAACCAACATATGTAACGTCCCATAATTCAACACCATACTATGGTCACTTAAAACCATTATTCAATATTTAAAATTCAAATGGTAACTTATCACAATAATAATAATGCATTATTATTATATTATTTTTGTATATAATTGACAAATAATTAGGAAAATAAAATAGCAAAATGTGTTTATAATAAAGTACTTCCTTAATTATATATATAATACACCATGCATATTTTCATTATTCCATTTGGATTTTCTTTCAAATTAGTAAAATATTTGAAAATTAATTTCTCATTCATACCACTCAAAATTGAGCGTATGAGATATCAAATCAAAGCTCTCTACAAGACGCTCATTTTCCAACAATCCTCCACATGAATGAAAATTATACAGACGCCATAAAGAAGTTTGATGATATAACTCAACGTTAGAAACGTGCATAGAATAGGTAAGTATTATATTTTGAACATTTCCTTGTGAAAGCATACTGATTTTACTAGTTAAATAGTAGACACGGTGTATTTGAATTATTCACCATTTGTGTAAACAATAGTATACTCCACTCACGTTCTTTCTAACAACTCTCAGTTCGATCTCATAGTTATGTTCATTTTGGCCCTGAACATCTGTTTGGTTATGTAAGAGTGTTTAAGAATATGTCTTACTATATTCTCTTCGAAACGACCCCACTTCTATCTTACATATGTGATTTCATTTGAATCATTAATAGCCATATTTTAATCCTCACAACATATCACTGTAACATCTATTAGGCAATGAACTTTCATGGAAATTAAATTCTCCCACATAACAGTGATATTAGAGTAAGACAATTAGGTTATCCTTTTGAACCTAGTTCTTGGGATTGTTGAAGGCCACTTGTGAGTTGTCCCACATCGAATAATTGTGAGAGGGGAGTCTATGATATAAGCCTAGGGAGCTCTCCTACTTGGTACCATATGGTTCTGAGATAGATTGAGGCTCCCTAGTGCATATTCGAACTCCCGCTCTCGTCTGTGCGCTAGGCGTGGGATCGCACTTGAACACCCCCATTTGAAATTTGACATGGTATCAGAGCAGGTTTCGATCCTGTTTGTGAGTGGTTATAACCACCCTTTGACTAGGACTCACAAGTGGAGGGGGTGTGTTGAAGGCCACTTGTGAGTTGTCCCACATCGAATAATTGTGAGAGGGGAGTTTATGATATAAGCCTAGGGAGCTCTCCTACTTGGTACCATATGGTTCTGAGATAGATTGAGGCTCCCTAGTGCATATTCGAACTCCCGCTCTCGTCTGTGCGCTAGGCGTGGGACCGCACTTGAACACCCCCATTTGAAATTTGACAGGGATCTCCAGTCATATAGGTAAGGTTTTCTTTTGTCTCAACTCATTTTCTTTAAGGTTTTAAGTCCAATCATTTAGATGACATCATTGCTAACTCTCGATTAACCCTTTCTTTGATTAATAAACTGCGATATTATCTTTAGATCTTACATTGTCTATTGAGATAACTCCAGTTGAGAGTAGTTGTCATACATTGTGTTCTTCCAATTGCAAATTGACAATCACAATTAATACTAATTGGATACACATGTTTCGTCTACTTCAGATGTTCTTTATAACTTTCGATTTTTTTTATTTTACAAATAATTCATATTTCAATATGAATTTCAAAAGTCTCGTATTTACGGTTTACTTCTTATTAAATAAATAATATTTTTCATTAATATTATTTTGTACAAATATTCATATCTCAATATGAATTTTTAACTTTTCTCATTTATTTACTTCTTATTAAGTAAATATTAATTTTCATAATGAATAAAATCATTATTACCTCATTCATATCATCGTATGAATTTCAAAATTTTATTTACTTTCATTGAGTAAATTTATATGATTTTGAAATGTTTTATTTCACTACTACAGATTTACTCTTTAACAACAGTCAACTTACATCGGGTTCAAATATTACTGATGTAATTGAATAAATTTACATCGGTTTCAAATCTAACCGATGACAATATTTATCTTTACATCGGCGTTTTTAATAACCGATGTACAAAAGAAACTTATGCACGTCGCTTCATCATAAACGATGTAAATTTTGTAGGTATATTCAAGCACAACACGTAATATCGTGGACGTGGACAATTGTCTTAAATCGTAACTAGGGTTACGATTTACAACTCAGAAAACCAGAACAACAAAATTCTCTCTTAAATGTATACCACCGCTGCCATGACGTCCGATCTGTTCTCGGCCACCACCATCTGACCCGTGACCTCCGATCCGTTCTCTACCACCACCATCTGCCCCGTGACCTCCCTTCGCTCTCAGCCACCACCATCCGCCCCGTGACCTCCGATCTCAGACACTTCCGTCCGCTGCCGAAGGAGTGGCCGCCGTTGCCTTCCTCTTTAGCCCGTTATCGGCGCCGTTTTTTTCGACCCTTGCTGCCGATTTTTGTCAAGTCTACTTGCTTACTAGGTCTTAGATCTGATTTCGCAGGTTAAAGAGAGAAACAAGGCTAGAAGAATGAGCCGAGTCATGGTTTTCCTCCTCTTACTCTAGCGCTGCCTTTGATCTAGGTAAATTTTAGCTCTCAATCTCCTTCATTTGCTTGTTTTTTCTTTATTTTGATTAGATTTTGTAATCTCTGTTTCTATAATTCTTTTTATCATTTTGTTTTAGAGGAATTTTATTATCTGTTAACAGTTGGAGAAACTCTAATCTAATGCTAAGATTAAAATGTCAATTGGTATTATATTGGTGTGTCTTTCATAGTTTTTGCCTTTGCACAACTTGGGCAGAAAATGGCTTGCTAGAAAGAATCCACCAACCACGACCTCGGAAAATATCTTCACAGAATACCAAAAGTACTTTGATGAGGTGAGGAGAGCACAATTCACACTCTCTGGAATGCCCAGCCTTCAATCATTGTCAATGTTGGTCAGGTTAGTAAACTTGTTGCTGAAAGGGAAAAAAGAGAAAAACATTTCAGAGATGCTCTTCATTATGATTTCCACCTATGGAACTAACACTGATGTGTTGCTGCTTACAGAGTCTCGAAAAGTCCACAGTACTGGGGAGCTTGTGAAAAACATTTTCTGCCTCGTGGATCCAATATGTAAGTTATAACTATCTATTGATGCATAAAATATGACAATATGTTGTGTATTATTTTGAAATTATCCTCTTTTTTGACACATAGCAGATAGTTGGATTTTATTTACTGTATAACAATAGATATTGTTGCTCGACATCCACTTGTCTCGCAACTTCATTGGATTAACAAAGGTAGATAATATGTAGAGTTTGGACATCTTCCTATGAAGAAGTTTACAGATTTTGGTAAGTTATACTACGTGTATGGATGATAATTATTTTCTATTTTCAGTTACTTCATTTTATTATTCATTTCAATGTGCATTGTTAGTTGTGCAAATACTTGAATCTCATGTTCCAAAATATGCCCATTTGTGCATATTCATTTTGTCTTCCAATTATGTTCAAAATATGCCTATTATGTGCAGATACTTGTAACTATGGTTTTTGTATTCAGCGGCACTATTATCGATTACAGGTTTATATGTTGTCAAATTATCTATCATCATTCATAGCAATGTTATAACGTTGGGTATTCTTTTTATATTGTTTGTAGGCTCTCAGTAGATGTAACTTTTTATAAATACCATTGAAGTCTAAGTCTTCTTAAGCTTTATTGAAACTTATCGAGTAAGTCATAAATCATCACTAGTCATATCATTTTTGCATAGATAAATTACCACTAAAAATAAGATGACCATATAGTTTGTAATTATTTTGTTTTCTATGCTCATATTTGAGAATTTGAGATTTACATACTGTGAACGGTGCTACGTATTTGGTAAATAAGATCAAATAGTATGATTATATTAGTGTGTCAATTTTTCAATGAAACTTTTAAATATTTGTAACATCTATTTTTTTTTGTCAGGCCTCTTAAGGATATATTGTGCAATGTTTCGAGTTGTTGTCCAATGAAGACAATACATAGAGCCTTTTCGTGTCGGAGTTTAACAAATGTTTTTCAATTTGTAATATAGTGATAAAAAGTGAATTTGATATTTATTTGTATTTTGTATGAAATTTAATATATTTTTAAATATGAAATTTGTGAAATAATTATTAATGAATGTAATAATTTCAATATATTTTTATTTTATTTTTTTATTAATAAATTACATCGGTTGTAAAATAACTGATGTTAATATATCCAATTTGCATCGGTTAAATAGGAAAACCGATGAGTATTTGAGAACTAACACCGTCAAATTTGACGTTACACTAAATATACCAAACAACACCACACCGGTTCCCATACAACCGATGTTAATATCACATTGTTTACATCGGTTATAAAACCGATGTTAATTTACTCATTTATTTACATCGCCTCTTTGGACATCAGTTGCAAAACCGATGTAGATAGGCATTTTTAACCGATGTGAAAGACCCTTTTTGTAGTATTAATTTATTTACTTCTTATTAAGTAAATATTAATTTTCATAATGAATAAAATCATTATTACCTCATTCATATCATCGTATGAATTTCAAAATTTTATTTACTTTCATTGAGTAAATTTATATGATTTTGAAATGTTTTATTTCAACCAATATTAATATAATAAATTTCACTATTTATTATATTCAACCAATAACAAATTTAATTATTTATTAATTTTTTAATGGTAGTCATAAGTTCTACTTATTTTCTCACCATAATTACCAAATAATAATTTCATCATTATTACATAAATAATAATAACCATATTATTACTTATATCACATAAAATATTTAAAATTTGCTTAAAATGTAAAATTTTACTATTTAATTATATCATAAGATATATAATTAATCACCCTCTAGTGATTTCAGATTTAATCACGCATCTTTACGATAAATTAAATCAAGCAATTGTACTGTTGGAATACATAAAATAACCTAAGTATTCATTTTTATTTATTTCATCTCAGCTGCTTGAGCTGTAGTATTTTGTCTGCATGTGATCTTTGATCATTGTTTATGTGGCCTTATCTGAGCCGTCCCTTTCTAGCTAGGTTAGGGTTTTGTCTCTATATAAACACCTACCTGTAGCTCGCAGCTTTTCAAGCTTTTGATAACATTTATGGAATGATGAAAACATTCTTTTCGATTGTCATTTAATGTTCATTCATTTTCATATCAAAGCTCACATGGTATCAGAGCGCAGGATAGACCAACCACACATCTGACTCGGTTTTCAAAGCTGGAAACACGTGTCTGCAAAGATGAGTCTTGATTCAGCAAATTCTGGTTCCAATCTTCAATCGAGTGGTGCAGCAGGAAACCTTATCCATCCACAACATCAGCTAATCTCCATTAAGCTGAATGAAGATAATTATTTGTTGTGGAAATTGCAGATTCTGACTGCCATTAGAGGATATGGACTGGAAAGCTTTCTCTTTCCACATGAACAACCAGAGAAACTCATCTTCAACACTGAAGCAGGCAAGATGGAGCCAAATCCAGATTTTCAACAGTGGAGCAGACAGGATCAGTTACTGGCTTCATGGCTTCTCTCCTCACTCAGTGAAAGTCTGTTGATAATGATGGTTGGACTTACCTCCTCAGCCCAGATCTGGGAAGCCCTAGATCTTAACTTTAGCTCCCAGTCAACAGCTAAGAAGATGCAATACAAATTGCAGCTGAGCTCTATCAAGAAAGGGTCACTTTCAGTGAGGGATTACCTCAACAAAGTCAAAAATTGCTGTGATCTTCTTCAAGCTGCTGGGCATCCAATATCTGAAGAGGATCAAATTCTGCAAATTCTAGCTGGGCTCAGTTCTGAATTCGACCCTATAGTGGTGGCCATAACCTCAAGGTCTGAAACCTGCAAACTAAGAGAGGTATACTCTATGCTCATGAGCTATGAAACTAGACTTGAAAGTTTAGGTCAAAACACTGTGAATCTTGATGGTTCAAATCCTACTGCCAATGCTGTTAATATGCAAAGGAAGGGCTCTAATAACCCTAGTCAGAATCAGAGTGTTAGAGGCAGAGGAAACTCCAATGGCACTAGAGGCAGAGGCAGGTCAAACTACAGAGGTAGAGGGGGAAGACAGAATACCAGTGGTGGTAGAAGGCCAGAAAATCCTTGCCAAATCTGTAATTACACTAATCACACAGCTGATAAGTGTTATTATAGGTATGATTCATCATATGGACCAGCTGCTAGTGCACCTCAAGGCACAAATCATTCTAATGTCAGTGCCTACAATGCCACTCAAAATCAGAGTCAAGGATACAATTACAATGCTGAGTCTGAAATAGATGGATCTTGGTATGCTGATTCTGGAGCTTCGAATCATATCACCAATGAGATGAACAACCTCTCCTCAGCCTCTGAATACAATGGCAGCAACAAAGTTCAAGTAGCAAACGGTGCAGGTATAACTATATCTCATGTTGGTACATCCACAATTAGGTCTCCTGTTTCCAATAAATGTTTCCTGTTGTCTGATCTGCTTCTTGTGCCTAATATTGCTAAGAATCTTTTGAGTGTCTCACAATTTTCTAAAGATAATTGCGTTTATTTTGAATTTCACCCAAACCTTTGTTTTGTTAAGGATCAGGTAACCCACAAAACTCTTTTCCAAGGTAGTCTTAAACAAGGATTGTACCAGTTCCAACTCAAACCTTAGTTGTCCACCACACCACCCAACTCCCTGAGCTTCTCTCCCTCAGCTCACCTAGTGAATAAGAAGCAGCAAGACTTTCAACTGTGGCATGGAAGACTTGGTCATGCTTCAAATAAAGTAGTTAAATTAGCACTAGGTTCTGAGCTTATGAAACTTTGTAATCCTTCTACTGTTTTTAATGACAATTTTTTGTGTGACTCCTGTATGAAATCAAAGTGTCATCAGTTTCCTTTTCCTGTTTCTCAATCTATCTACAATCAACCCTTTGAACTCATTCACTCAGATGTGTGGGGTCCATCTCCACAAAAATCCAGTAATGGCCATCTTTATTATGTCTCTTTCATTGACCATTTCAGCAGATACACATGGCTTTATCTTCTCAAAAATAAATCTGATGTTGTGAATGCCTTTACTCACCTCATAAACCTCATTCAAACTCAATTTAAATCTAAAATCAAATGTCTACAGTCTGATGGAGGGGGAGAGTTCACTGCTTTGTCTAATCTGCTTAACACACATGGTATAGTACATAGGATGTCATGTCCTTATACCCCACAACAAGATGGTCTTGCTGAAAGGAAACATAGACATGTTGTTGAAGTTGGCCTTTCCCTTCTTGCTCACTCTAGTGTCCCTCTTAGATTTTGGGATGATGCCTTTGTCACTGCCACTTACATTATAAATAGACTGCCATCTAAAGTTCTCAGCTACAAGTCACCCTTTGAAAAGCTATATTCTGTCAAACCTAACTATTCTCACCTCAAGTTATTTGGCTGTCTATGCTACCCCAATCTCAGACCATATAACAAACACAAGCTTGAGTACAGGTCCCTCCCTTCTACTTTTCTGGGATATAGCTCCAAATATAAAGGATATAAAACTTTACTTCCCTCAGGAAAGGTTGTGATATCAAGGGATGTAATCTTTGATGAGTACAGATTCCCTTTTTCCAAAGATACCCAATCTGTACCTTCCTCATCCCCTTCCATTCCTACCATAAATATCCCTCCTCCACCTGTTCTCAATCCAAATCAGTTTTCACATTCTGAGGTTAATACACCTCAGTCTTCATCTCCAAACTCAGAGTCCCATACCTCTCAGCCTGTTCAATCTACTCATTCCAATGATCAACCATTCCATAACCATCCTTCACCCTCTCATTCATCTTCTACCTCTCCATCTGATTCTCCTAGCGTGTCACATCATTCTCCAGTCACTATATCTTCCAATGCTTCCAGTAACACTACCATACCTCTAGTTGTGGATTTACCAATTGAGAATAATAGTTATCCTCACAGTGCTACTAATCCTGTTGTTGCTAGTAAAAATGCAGGTCCACTTTGTACTCATCATATGGTGACAAGGTCAAAGACTGGCTCTCTCAGACCTAAGGTTCTCTCTGCTGTCACCATACCCCCTACACCTGCAAATTACAAGGAAGCTTTGCTAAATCCCCACTGGAAGGCTGCCATGGAAGCAGAATATCTTGCTCTTCTAAAGAATAAAACCTGGACTTTGTGTGATCCTCCACCAAATCAGAAACTTATTGGCTCCAGATGGATTTTCAAAGTTAAAACAAACTCAGATGGGAGTGTAGCAAGATATAAGGCTAGACTTGTAGCCCAAGGGTACACTCAAACACCAGGATTTGATTTCTCAGAGACTTTCAGTCCTGTTGTTAAACCAACAACAATCAGATTAGTTCTTGCTATAGCAGTCACAAGGAAGTGGCCTATTAGGCAATTGGATGTCAATAATGCGTTTTTGAATGGTGATCTTGCTGAACAAGTGTTTATGGTACAACCTCCTGGTTTTGAGCTCAATTTTTCACAGTCTTCTACTCTCCCAGTATGCAGGCTGTCTAAGGCATTATATGGGCTCAGGCAAGATCCAAGAGCTTGGTCTACAAAACTCAAAACCACCTTGCTTCAGTATGGTTTTAAATGCAGTCAAGCTGATGCCTCATTGTATATTCAGCAAAATTCAAAGGGCTGTATTTGGATTCTAGTCTATGTGGATGACATATTAATTACTGGGAGCAATTCTGATGGTATAAAGTCCTTGATATCTTCATTGGATCAGAAGTTCTCCCTTAAGGATCTTGGTACACTCCATCATTTTCTTGGTATTCAAGCCACCTACACTTCCACAGGACTCCATTTACATCAAAGTCAATATATACTTGATCTTCTGCACAGGGCTGGCATGAGTGGTGCCAAGGGCACACCTACACCTATGGTCTCTTCACTTAGGTTGTCCAGATACCAAGGTGACCCAACTGTGGATGCAACACTTTACAGGAGCATAGTGGGAGCTCTTCAATATGTGACTCTCACCAGACCTGATATCTCCTTCAGTGTCAATAAGGTGTGTCAATTTATGCAGTGTCCCCTTGATGTTCATTGGAGAGCAGTTAAAAGAATTCTAAGGTACCTAGCTGGCACCATTGATCATGGGATTCTACTGTCTCCATCATCTAATCTGCTGCTTAAAGCCTATGCTGACTCTGATTGGGCCTCAGATATTGATGACAGAAAATCTGTATCAGGCTTCTGCACCTTTTTGGGACCTAACATCATCTCCTGGTCCTCAAAGAAGCAAGCTTCTGTTTCCAGAAGTAGTACGGAGGCTGAGTATAGGAGTCTTGCCAATGCTGCCTCTGAGGTTGTCTGGTTGAAAGCTCTCTTGACTGAACTGCAGGCACTCCCTTCTACTGTTCCAACAATTTGGGTAGATAATCAAAGTGCCATTTCTATTGCTGCCAACCCCGTGTTTCATGCGCGCACTAAACACATTGAGTTGGATCTTCATTTTATAAGAGATTTAATTCAGAAAAAGGTATTTCAAGTGTCATTTGTTCCCTCGCTTGATCAAACTGCGGATATTCTCACAAAGCCTCTCAGTCAGCAATTGTTCTCTCGGCTTCGACTCAAGCTTGGTGTGGTGCCTCTCTCCTCGCTCCAATTGAGGGGGAATGTTGGAATACATAAAATAACCTAAGTATTCATTTTTATTTATTTCATCTCAGCTGCTTGAGCTGTAGTATTTTGTCTGCATGTGATCTTTGATCATTGTTTATGTGGCCTTATCTGAGCCGTCCCTTTCTAGCTAGGTTAGGGTTTTGTCTCTATATAAACACCTACCTGTAGCTCGCAGCTTTTCAAGCTTTTGATAACATTTATGGAATGATGAAAACATTCTTTTCGATTGTCATTTAATGTTCATTCATTTTCATATCAAAGCTCACATGTACAACATTTTCGATAATGCTTGCTCGAACTATTTTTTTCACCATTGAGCATTTCTTGCATTGATATACAAGAATTGCTCAATGTTCACCATTGTGACAACATATTTTTTCTCGACTTCAACAAAGTCCTGTTAATATTTTTTTTTGATTTATCACGATGATTAATCAAAAAATATCATCTAGTGTGGCGCACCATCACTAGGTCTCAATTGATACATGTTCGTTCACTCAATCGAGTTTGAACCATCTCCGATCGTACGCAGAAAATTATTCATTTCAACCATCAAACTAATTTGTTTTAAGTTTGTAGTATCTCTTGTGTATAGGGCCGATGTATCCATTAGAGGAAGATGAAAGAAATAAAAAATTGAATAATCGTGACTCGTGTTCAACACGATTTCTTTAGAACAAATTCATCCTCTACGGGTACGATTGTTTCCCAGGATACAACGATTACTAAGCAAAACATTTGTTTACGGCGAACTGAGATGTTGCCTGAAAAATATCACCGGATGGTCAAAGAAACGAGGATAGCAAAATAAAATAAGAGAGCGATTGCTCGGAAGATGTTTGTATAATCTCTTGTTCATCTTCGATCATTCTCGATATATTTTTCTATGCAAAGTCGATTGCACGCACTTATATAGAAACGTTGGAAGAGGTGGTTCGTTGAATAATATTGACGGTCAAACCAACATGTGTAACGTCTCATCATTCAACACCATACTAATGGTCATTTAAAACCATTATTCAATATTTAAAATTCAAATGGTAACTTATCATTGACAAATAATAATGCAATATTATTATTATATTATTTTTTTATATAATTGACAAATAATAATTAGGAAAATAAAATAGCAAAATGTGCATGTTTATAATAAAGTACTTCCTTAATATATATAATACACCATGCATATTTTCATTATATTCCATTTGGAATTTTCTTCCAATTAGTTAAATATTTGAAAATTAATTTCTCACTATACCCTTCGAAATTGAGCGTACGAGATATAAAATCAAAGCTCTCTACGAGACGCTCATTTTCCAACACTTTTTAGCTTTCCTCTAGCTAGGTTCCTTACCTGTCCGATACCTTGGGGTGCCCAAAGGTATCATTCAGACAATCGAGCAGAAATTATTATGGTCTGGCTCAGGGGTGCATGGCTATGCGAAGGTTTGTTGGGAGGATGTATATATTTGTTGCCATTATGGGTTCGATGGATGTGAGAGAATCGCCTCAAACACCACTCTTTTTGTAGTGTTAGAATTCCGGGGGATCGCGCTCTTGGAGTTGGCGAAAAGTACTTTGGAATGGCTAACCAAAGGATGGTGGCCGGCATGCTTCAGGTACGTCAGCATCGGCTTATCTGCTGTCAGATGGGCTGCCTTACTTGATGGACTCGGCAAGATTCCACGACATGGGTTCATCCTTTGGTTAATTAGCCATTCCAGGACGGCTACCGACGAGGGATAATTAAGCCTTGGATATACAGGGCGTTTGGATAATTGTTGTGTCCTTTGTGGCGATGGTTTGACGGCAAAGAGAGTACAATATTATGTTTGATTTTAAATTATGTGTCCTGTATAGGATTGAAATATGTGAAATTAATTATGAAATGATAAATATATAAATCAATACGGGGATCAAGGATGCAATTTTGAATTGAATTTGATGTGTACATATAAAAGTTATTTTTTACTCGTGTCTCAAAAATAAGAGTATTTTTTTTTATTGTGGTTCAACAAATCAGAATATAGTGTTACAATTATTATAGGATACAAACTATATTTTTATTAGAAGTGTATAAAATCTCACAATTATTATAGGATACAAAACTTACAAAGTATATTTTTATTAGAAGTGTATAAAAAAAGCTCTCCTAATTCTATGAGAAGTGTATTTTAAATAGAATATATATTTATATCAATCCGGGTATAATAAAATCATGATCAAAACCACAAACATATAGTAGTACGCACGCTGCAATGGCAACAAGTGGAGCAAACCCTAGTAAACTCTTTGACGAAGTACGCATTGATGTGCCGGCTGTTGTCGACGGCTACCCAGCCCCGCCGCCGCCACCGTCACCGCCAAGGAGCAGCGGCGCAACCCACGATCCACACAAGTCCAGCCATGCCCGTAAAATATTCAAATTTCTGATTTGGGCGTTGGCCTATTTTGCAGTAGTATTATATATCTATTTGGAAGGAGATTTCCCCCGTTTCCAGATCGATTCTGTCTCCGTTTCCGTCTCCGTCCACGCGAATAGCACCGCGGTGTGGGACATAGGTTATTCGATCGACAGATCGGTCGGTGATCTAGACGTGTGGGCTCGATTTATGTCGCAAGATTTTAGGGTCGAGTCCCACTCCCTAGGGAGTGCAGGTAACACAAACGTGTCGATGAGCACGTCGTTCCCTCCTCGAGGTACTAGTTTTCCGGGTGAAGTAACACTAGAGCAGGTGGTGTTCCGGTGTAACTACACCAATATGCTCGATCGATTCGTTTTGAAGGCCGTGTGCGAGAATGTGACCGTCGGAATTTCGTCGTGGAGTGAGACTCAAGGGGTGATGGTGATGAAGGGAGGCCCAATATCGTGCGATGTAGTTTATCACAACCCCTTCTAAATTGATCCTCGTCGATCAACGTAGATTGTTACTACTTAATTTGTCTATTTCTATATACCTAGCTTCATTATTTTCTATTTATAGTTAATATTGAGATATTATAATCAATTCAATTATTTAATAGTACTATATGTTCTCTTCTTTTTGTAGCGCTTATACTTTTTAGTCTCTCAATAATATGATTTTTTAAAATGAAATAAATAATACTCTTATTTTTATTTTAAAATAAAATTTTAATCCTATTTTATCTACGTATATCTCTAATTTATAAACATTATACTTATTTTTAATTATGATCAAAAAATTAAAAAGTACAATTTTTATTTTTATTTTAATTTTGAGTTAAAAATGGTCTTACAATAAACGCTCTTACGATTCAAAAAAGAAACAAAGATAAGTGGTATATAATTTGTAAATAACAAAGTGTGGGACACATTTGGTACTATTTTACAAAGTTTCTAAGTTATTATTTAAATTTTTATATAAATAAAATTATCAAAAAAATAGGTTATATATTAAAAAAAAATTGTATGAAGAAAATAATTTATTATTATTATTATTGTATATATATATAGAAATAATTTTAAAAATAATTAATTTAAAAAGTATCATAATTTTGAGTACTGCTTTCGCTTAAAACATACTCCTCCGTAAATAATTTATAAAATAAATAAATAAACATAAATTATAATATTTAATAAATATATATCGTCAACAAGAGAATTGATAAAAGGAAAAGAAAAGTAGAGAACAAAATCAATTTAATTAATATAGCGATAAATTTAAAAGAAAGAAAAGTATTCCCCATTGAATTCAAATTAATATCCTAAACTTTGTTAAATTCGTACGCGCACAATAAGGGACTCTCGTGTATATCTATATATATATATTGAAATAAATCTGAAACACACATATGCTATAATTAAATTAGCTGCGATGGCAACAAACCCTAAGAAAGGCTTCGAACTGCCCGTCGTCAACGGGTACCCAGCCGCCACGAGCAGCGGCGGCGCAACCCACGTCGCCCCAGACGAGTGTTGTTCTTTCCGTAAAAATTCGACTTGGATCGGGATAGCGTTAGGTTTAGTCTTTTTTTGTATAATTGTATTTGAAGGGTCGAAAGAAGATTGGCCCCGTTTCGAACTTGATTCCGTCTCCGTGCACGCAAACACCACCGCCGTGTGAGACCTCGAAGTGTGGGCCCGCTTTATGGACCAAGACTTTGTGGCCGATTCGAGTGGGACCGCCGGCCACTCCGCCGTGTCGTTGACCACTACTGTTCCGGCGGGTGGAATAGTGACGTCACTAGAGCAGGTGGTGTTCAAGTGTAACAACTACAAGGACGTCAATCGATACGTCTTGAAGGCCGTTTGCAAGGATGTGGGGGTTTCGGAGATTAATCGAGAGGTGATGATCATGAACGGAGGCCCGAGATTGTGTCCTGTAGTTTATAATGACATGATCCACGATTGATTAGTGCTTAATTAATTTGCCTAGCTTCATCATTTATATTTTTCTGTTTAATTAGTTTCTTCTAAGATTTTGTTATCAATTTGATTAATTAATATGCATATTTTTCTGTTTTTTTTTAGTTTAAAAACTTTAGTGAGTAATTCTGTTATAATTATATGCTTAAACCTCCGGGTAGGTTTTTCAAATTTCTGAGAGTAAGGACAAATTAAAGTCAAAATTTGACAAAAGTCATAAGTTTGATTCACAAGTTCTTAAGTTAGAAAATTTTATGGTATTCTTTTTTAAATAATTTATCTCAATCAATAATCATTTTTTTTTAACAAACTAACCGAGTCTCCTTTCCGAGAAAAGCAGCTATTTGTAGTTGGAATTAGAATTTATTTTGTGGGGCCCAGCCCGAATCATATTTTCCATCATATAACTTGGCTACACTCACTCTCGTATGTAGGCTCATCAATCGGGTTGGCCCCTCCTAACTTTGCTTGTTCGGCCTTAAAAAAAACTCATATTATATATAGGTTGAGTTTGAGCTTTAGTAAACTCGGTTTCATGTAGACACAAACCTATATAATAATTAATTTTAATTAATTTTAATTTTATAAATAAAAATAAATTTAAAATTATGATTAAAATTTGTTTTTTCTCTTCTTTTTTATATTTATTTTTATAATTTTATTAATACTTATTTTTTAATATTTTTTTTTCAAATCATTCTAAGTAGAATTTTTGACGAACATTACAGGGTTGATGCATACAAAATTTAAAATATAATAATTCTTGCTATTGTTTTGATAATATTATTGGTTTGTGTTTATATATTTTGTTGCTACTCGATCAACCATAATATTTTTTAAAATTATTTATGAAAAAAATTGTGAAAATTATTTTAGATTAAGATGTTAGGTTAGCTCGTTCTAAGTCCGAAGCCCTAATACTCATATAGGCCGATGTTGAGCTTGAAATTTTCAAGCCCGACACCAATAGCCTTTAAAAGTTTATGGGCCGAGTCAGGGCCAATCAAAGTGCGACCCATAAGAGCATTTTCAATGCTGCCCATTTGAAAAAAAGTGGTGTCCATTTGCTCCAAGTGAAATAGACTTAGACACTCAAAATTGAAAAAAATATCATTGGAGCAAATATATATGCAAAAAATGGGCATGACCTCTATGGTAGTCAAGGCCAATTTCACTATTCGTGTAATCATGTCAATTTTTTGATTTTTCTATTTAGTTATTTAATATTTAATTAAGTCTACTCAACATTTGATTAGTTCTTAAAAGGTTGTAAGTGGGCTTAGCATTGTATCAAATATTTCATTTTTTTCTTGTGCTTGTGATGATCTGGACATAAAAAAAGGCCCACAAAATGTATAAAATAGGCTTTTGCATTGGAGATGTTCTAAGGCCCAATTGACTAGCCTACTCGTATGTCTAATATCATCTTAAGAAGGAACTCAAAGTGTATTAGTAATTAATTAATTAATTAATTAATCTATTAATTGGTTTAATTGAAGTAATTATTAATAAAGGCTTTCTTGATTATGATTTATTAATTAATTAATTTAATTATAGCGATAACTTTTAAAAGAAGGAAAAGTATTCCTATTGAATTCAAATTAATATCCTAAGTAATACCTCTCATTAGTCTTAGACATATAAAACCATTTTTCATCAATGTGAACCTCGTGATACATTTCTGAAAACATAATTTGTCTGCTGAGTGGGTTAACTTCTAGGGCATTTAAGCTGTAATTAAACCTCTGCAACCTGTTCTTGTCTGTTAATGCTGGCTTTATGGCATTGGTATGTGCCCTAATCACACCTGATTTCACCCAATTGTGTACATAGCCTCTACTCAACTGTAATTCTTTTGCTAAGCACCTAATTGAACGTCTTTTCGAAAAAGGCAAGGCTTTCATTTTCTCTAAATTAAGCTCAGTAGGTTTTTTCTTCTTGACAATACCCTCTTTATTTGAAGTAAGGTTAATCGGGATACCTTGCTGAATTTGTTCTTTTGCTTGTGCCCAAACTCTGTGTATTGTTCTTTTGGAGACTCCATATTTCTCTGCTACTTCCTTCACCTTGCCATGCTTTACTGCTGTTTCAGATGTGTTTACTAGCAGAAACTGAGCTATCTGATTTTTCTGCACTGGTGTGAGTTCTCCCCTGTTCATTTATTTAGGTTTACTGTTCTGAATTTTTTTGGTAGTGAAAAATATTTTTTGTTGACTTTTGATGATGAATTTGTATTCTGAAAATACTAAGCCAGTATTTATAGAACAATCTTTGGTGGGAAATGAAAATTTTTAAAATTAAGAGGGAAAGTTAGGTTAATAAAGGTGGGAAAGTGTGATTTGACATTGATGTGCTTAAATTTTTTTGAATTTCTCATGTTTTTCTTTTTCTCTTTTCTCTTGCTGCATAACTTTTTGTAACAATTTTTTTTTTTTTGTAATATGAGCAGCTCAAGAACAATCAAAGAGAAAATCTTGAAGATCATGATCGAGGCCGATTGAAGTCGACGATCAGTGGATTGAAGTTTGTGATTTTTTTTTTATGTTCTAGATTTTTGTAATTTGGTTATTTCAAATTTGAAAGAAAATGATCATTCAAATTAAATTTCTAATGTCAAACTTTTATTCGTATGTTTAATTCATAGTTTGTCCATTCTTTTTTATTTTGGGTGAGAAGATTAACTTTTCAATTAAAAGTTAATCCCTCACTTGAAAAGACTTTTTTACCCTTCCACTACAACCAATTATAACATTAAAATATTACTTCCTAAAAACCTGTGCAAAACAAAGTGTGACAAGTATTAATGAACGGAGGTAGTACTATATATATATATTGAAATAAATCTGAAACACACGGTACATATATATATTCTATAATTAAATTAGGTGCAGCTGCTGCGATGGCAACAAACCCTAGTAAAGGCATGGAACTGCCCGTCGTCGTCAACGGTTACCCAGTGCCAGCGGCGGCCTGGAGCCGTAAACATTCGACTTATGCGGCCGGGTTAACGTTCATGTTGGTTGTTATAACCGTTTTTGGTCTATTAATCGTATATCACAAACAAGATCCGCCTAGCTTCGAACTCAATTCCGTCTCCGTCTCCGTGCACGCGAATTACACCGCCGTTTGGGATATAGGTTTTTCGATCTACCACGGACCGGTCGAGGACCTCCAAGTGTGGGCTAGGTTTATGGGCCGGGATTTTGTGGCCCAGTCCAGTGGGAGTACTGCCGGCCGTCACGCAACCGTGTCGTTGAACACTACGTTTCCGGCGAATGGAACAATAGTAACAGCACTAGAGCGGGTGGCGTTCAAGGACGACAACTTCGGCTTGAAGGCCGTTTGCAAGGATGTGTTCGTCGGGATTAATTTGAAGCTTCAAGGAGGCTCCAGATGGTGTCCTTAATTACTTCATTTGTCTAGCTTCATCGTTAATCAATTTTCTGTTTACATGATCAATTTCTATTCAGATTTTCATATCAATTTACAGATTAATTAATAGTACTAATATCAATATGTGTTTCTCTCTCCCTTCTATTATTTTTCTTTTTTTTTTTTCACTTTAAAAACTTAAGTAATCGAGTAATTTTTGTAATTAACAATCAAACAAACTTAAGGAAAATATCATAATCGAATCATGTTGATTTGATATTTAGTATAGTAAATATCTTTTGTATTTATGAAATATGATAGTATATATATTATTTGATTTGTATATTTCCCTAATTAATTAATTACACGAGATTATATTGTAACACAATAGGTGTAATACAATACTCACCCTCATCACCTATCAGTGGTTTTATATCTCACAAACTAATTTTAATTTTATTGATTTTTTTAAAAAAATATAAAAAATTTTAATTTTCACATATTATTTATTTTATTTGCATTCCACAACAAACAAACCCACCCGATCCCTTGCCGAGAAAAACTGCTATTTAGACTTTAGAGGTTATTGTGTGGGCCCATGGCCGAATTCTATTTTTCTACAATATATCTAAGCTACACTCACTCTCGTAGTCTCGTAGTATAATGTTTTATAACTAACATTTAATCTAAAATCGTTTAATTTTATTAATTTGTAATGTCAAACATATGCTGCAATGCCAACAAGTAATATTGGAGCAAACCCTAGTAGACCCTTTGACGAAGTACGCATCGACGTGCCGGCCGTGGTCCACGGCCACCCAGCTCCGCCATCTCCACCGTCCACAAGCGGCGGCGGCGCAACCCACGATCAAGCCAAGCGGAGTCGTCTCCGTAGCAAAACATGTTAAAAGATTAACGGTGCTTCATAATAGTAATATATTTGACATATTAAAAGATTTAAGGAGGGTATATTCAATCAAAACTCTGAAGGATTTTTATGGACTTTTAAAGTCTACGGGTATTCAATCCAGATTTTTAAAAATCCATTAAAATCTTGAGGTATTCAATACAGATTTTAAAAAGTCTTTAAAAATCTATCGGTATTCAAAGTTAATGAATTTTAAAAGTCAATAGATTTTAATTGATTTCATGTTCAAAATACAAAAGAATTCCATCATTTGAAATCTCTCCTAAATACGTGAGATTTCTATGGACTTCTATTTTCATTGATTAATTTATTATAAAAAATAATAAAACATAAAAATATATATAAAAACATAGTAGAATTAATAATAAAATTAGAAAACATTAAAAAGATAAAAAAAATCTCAAAAAATAATAATATAATAAAATTAATATTAAAATTATTAAAAATCTTTTTTCAATTTTGGTCTCGATTAGTTCACAAGATTGAATGGTCAATTCTCCTCCGGACCCTCGATTGATTATTTTCCAAAAATGTTGAGGTGTGTATAGGCTTTGGGTTTTTTGACTTTCTTTTGGTCTTGCAGCTATTTCAAAAAAGTATGCGTATTCAAATTAATAAATATTTATTTAGTAAAAAATTATATTTCTATAAAAATTATAAAAATAATTAAATTTATTTATGAAATTATTGTAAAAAAATATAACTATTTTTTAATTATATAATTTATTAGTTTAAAAATTGTAAAAATTCATTTAAATCAATAAAAGAAATATTTAAAAAATTATCTACAAAATTAAAATTTACATAAATATATAAAAGAAAGTCTACCGGACTCTACGAAAATCTATATATAAAGTCAGTCAAACTCTTCCAAATCAACGAAACTCTATGGACTTTTTAAAATATAAAAAAATCCAATAAAATCCTAATTGAATACAACCTCTTTTGATACAGATAAAAAATAGGAAACTAAATCAATTTAATATAGAAATCAATTTTAATACGATGAATGATATCTGATAATCTCATCTGCACGAATTTTGAAAAAATAAAATACTTGGGAGTATCGTACGGCTGTATATAACACGTCGACATTACCCCGTTTCCAACTAGATTCCGTCGTTGTCAATCGTGTGGCCAATACCACAACCGCGGTGTGGGACATTGGTTTTTCGATGGGGACCTCGAAGTTTGTGTCCGGTTAATGGCGCGAGAGTTCAAAGTCGACTCGATCGGGATCGCCAGTAACACGATAGTGTCCGTGAGCACAGCTCGATGCCTCAAGAAGCCGGTTTAGATTATTCGGGTGGTGGACTAAGGCTAGAGCTCGTGATGTTCAGGTGTAACATTAACTACCAAGACTACCTTTTGGAGGGCCGCGTGCAAGAATGTGATCGTCGTCGGATTTTTGTCGAACGAGACCGAGACCTCGACTCGAGGGGTTATGCAGGGAGGCCCTAGGTTGTGTCTGTCGAAATCCAAATGGGGGTGCTAACGTGCGGTACCACGCCTAGCGCACACACGAGAGCGGGAGCTCGAATATGCATTAGGGAGCCTCAATCTAACTCAAAACCATATGGTACTATACTAAGTAGGAGAACTCCCTAAGCTTATATCATAGACTCCCCTCTCACAATTATTCGATGTGGGACAACTCACAAGTGGTCTTCACACATTAACAACTTCAACACACCCCCTCCACTTGTGAGTCCTAGTCAAAGGGTGGTCAAACCACTCACAAACAGGATCGAGCTCCCGCTTCACACATTAACAACTTCAACACACCCCCTCCACTTGTGAGTCCTAGTCAAAGGGTGGTCAAACCACTCACAAACAGGATCGAGCTCCCGCTCTGATACCATGTCGAAATCAAAATGGGGGTGCTAACGTGCGGTCCCACGCCTAGCGCACACACGAGAGCGGGAGCTCGAATATGCACTAGGGAGCCTCAATCTAACTCAAAACCATATGGTACTAAGTAGGAGAACTCCCTAGGCTTATATCATAGACTTCCCTCTCACAATTATTCGATGTGGGACAACTGACAAGTGGTTTTCACACATTAACAACTTCAACAGTGTCCTGTGGTTGAATAAATTAACAAATTGGAGGTTGATTGAACTGAGCGGTGATCAAGAGGTGTACATGCATGATGATCACGAACGGAGATTGTGTCTTGCACGTAGTTTATAACGACCTTATTTGTTATTAGTGCTTAATTAATTTGTCTAGCTTCATCATTAATTTTCTTGTTTAATCAGTTCTATTGAGATTTTGTTATCAATTATTTGATTAATTAATACTATAGTAATTTGTGTTTCTTTTCCCTACGACCTAACATGTGTTTCTAATTATATGAGAACACCTTGAAAGACATATAGTAGTATCATTCATCCTATATATGATAGGATTATCAATACCGGGAAGGCGGGCAGTGCTTTATGTCAACGAGACCACCGACTACACGTCGGACCACTGGACCCGCTCCTAGAGTATGAGGAATTTTTCCTTGACTCGTCGATACCCGATCGACCGGACACGCCCAATGCGTGACGGAAACTCCGATCGATCTCCAAACGAATCCACCCCGTACTCGATCACCAATCCCCCGAGAACAACGACTTCCAACCGTTGTCGAGAATTCACTCAACCCGAGTGTACCGAATTCCCGACCAACCAACAACGACACCAACCAATCACATGTAATACGTATATATCCTCGATGCACCACAATCACACACAATATACATATTCAAGCAATAAAGGAGCTATCTCACAATCGAAGCAATCAACGCAATACGAAACTGAAACGAGAAAGCAAAACAAGAAAACGACACCACAAATTATAGTGGTTCACCTTTAAATAGGCTACATCCACTTTGCCGCCACGTTTTCTTCACTAGATAAACCGAATCGTTACACCGAGCTTCCAAGAATTCTCCCTCGAATTCTAACTCTCACGACTCTCTCTAGGACCCTCACACTCTAGCCCACCCCACGAGAAGAACAAGAAATATAACCGAGCTTCCAAGAGCTTATAAGAAATTTCCCTAAAATTCTAACCCTAACTCAATTTCTCTCTTCTCTCTTCAAGATCTAGATGTAGATCTACTTTGGTGGCTAGCAAATGATTTTGGATAAGATACAAGTGAGTGGGGAAGTAGTATATATAGTACTAGGGTCAAGACTTAGTCACAGCCCCAAAAAAGCACAAAAAAGCCTCAAAAAAAGAGTTGGCCCAAAAGCTTCCTAGAAGTGGCACGAACGTGCCAGACCCTCTGAAGTTTGAGAAGACTGGCACGACTTGGCACGAACGTGCCAGTTCCTGAACCGACTTCGGCTTCTCCGTCCGCGCTCGCTTCGTCGTGGCTTCGTCGATTCGTCGACTTTCTCTTGGTTTGGTTTGGCTCCACCAAATCCAACAATATATCCCTTCCTCCTTAGAGATGAAGCAATTTGACACATTGGAAGACTTCATCTATATTTTTCACTTATTCGTCAGAGGAACAAAACGATGATCAAAACTACTTGTGAGAGAGTGTGTGAATTTAAACCTTAAATTACAACCAAGAAGATTTTATCCCATTAGTAAGGTTTTTTGTAATCTTAGATTGTCTCTCTTTTAGGCCCCACTCTACTACTTTTGGCAAAAAAAAAAAAAAAAAAACCAAGTAGTTTTTTAAAATATTTTATTTGTCTCATAAAAAGATAATCAAGTTGATATATTTTTTTTAATTTAAAAAAAAATAGGTCAATTTTTACAAGATAGAATGAGCAGTTGTATTGAAATAATAGCTGATCCACTCGTCGATTGTTTGACCGAGGATATAGATATCTTAATTTTCCAGATCATTAATTTGCATTCCACAACAAACAAACAAACCAACCCGAGTCTATCCCTTGCCGAGAAAAGCTGCTATTTAGAGGTTATTGTGTGGGCCCATGGCCGAATTCTATTTTCGACCATATATCTTAGCTACACTCACTCTCGTATGTTTTACTACTAACTTTTAATCTAAACTCGTTCAATTTTAATTTGTAATCTCAATTACATAAGCTACGCGTTCGCTGCAATGCAACCAATTAATGGAGCAAACTCTAGTAGACCCTTTTACGATGTACACATCGATGTGCCGGCCGTCGGCTACCCTGCAGCCCCACCGCCACCATCCAAGCATAGTCGTCTACGTAGCATAACGTGCGGTTGCTTTTTGTTGGCGTCCCTTATTTCCATCTTCGGTATAATGGTCTACGAAATCACCAAAGTGAATTTGCCCCGTTTCCAGCTCGATTCCGTCTCCGTTTCCGTCCACAACAATCCGGCCAACATCACCGCAGTGTGGGACATAGGTTTTTCGATCGACAGAGCGGCCGGCGATCTCGACGTGTGGGCCCGGTTCATGTCGCGTGATTTTAAAGTCGAGTCCCCCGGGAGTGCCGGTAACCAGACAGTGTCGATAAGCACGTTGTTGCCTCGTGGCAGTACTACTAATATTATTCCACTAGAGCGAGTGGTGTTCAAATGTAAGAGCTACCAGGAAGTCGTTCATCGATACATTTTGATGGCTGCGTGCGAGGATGTGGCCGTCGAAATTTCGTCGACTCAAGGGGAGATGATGATGATGATGATGAAGGGAGGCTCAAGAGTGTGTCCTATGGTTTTTCAACAAACTTTAAATCTTCGTCATTAGTGCCTAATTAATTTAGCTAGCTACATTCATCACTCTCTTTAATTACAGTTTACTATATATATTCGGATCTTAAATTAAAACATACTGTAATTATATTGTAACGTCACAAAACAGTTAACCTCAACAAACATAATTTAAAATTTTGAGAAACAATATTTCTGTACCAATTATTTAAAAATTATTTTAACATACTTTAAGGTGTTTAAAAAATCGTTGAAATCATTAAAAAATATTTCAAATCACTTAAAAACATTATAAAACACTTTCCAATATTTAAAAGTTATTTTAAATCAATTAAATTAAACTTTTTTTTAAACATTTGAAATACATTACATATATCTAAAATTACTTAAAATTTGTTTAAGATACTTTAAAACATTTACAAAAGTATTTTAAATCATTAATAAATATTTTAAAACTCATCAAAACATTTAAAACGTGTGGGACCTAGGATTTTCGATCGACAGATCGGTCGGGGATAGTCTCGACGTGTGGTTCCGGTTTATGGCCCAAGATTACACAGCCGAGTCGGTGGGGTCCGCCTCGATCGGCGGCTGGGCTCGATATTATTTCGAGCGGACTAACAATAGATCGGGTGACGTTCAGGTGTAGAAACTACAGAAATCACATCGTCGAGGCTGCGTGCAAGGATGTCGAGCTAGTCGGAGGAGGGGCTATCAAGGGAGGCCCAAGATTGTGTCCTGTAGTTCTTGAACAACATATTAAAAAATAATTGTATATATATTGTTTGATAATAATTTAATTTATTACATACATGTTGAGATTGAGATTTAATTAAGGGAAGGGTTAGTTAAATTATTCTGTGTTTTATTTATTTATTTTCATTTATTTATGAGAATGCAACAAACCGAGTTTCTTGCCGATATATTTCATGGCTACACGGAATTTGGGGCAGAGTTTAATCGATCTACCCGAGTAATAAATTAAATTAACACTTGATAGAAATTAGGGTTGGGTGTTTGAGCTCGAAAGCTCGAGTTCAGATCGAAAACCCACAAAAAAAATCTGTTTCACGGTTAAAGATAAAAAAAAAAATGGGATAAGCCCGTAAAAAGTGTTGAGAAAATGTTGAAAGACTCATTCATGAATTTGAGGAGTCAAGTGACTCTTTGGCTTCCGCCGAATTTGAAAGGTCAAGGGATTAATAATGAAACATGCCATGAATTGACAACTATAAAAGGATGACCAAATAATAAAAAGAGTGCATGTGTTGTGAGCCCGAGGACGTAGACATTAATATCGTGTGTCTTGTTATTTTTCTTTTTTTCGCTACAAACAAGAGTGTGTGTGTGCAGTTCATATTATTCGATCATTTCCGCAAGCCTTGAATACCAAATTGTGGTGTACAATTGTATGGTTAATTGTATTGGTGTACAATTTATCGCAACAAAAAGTTTGGATATATAAAAAATTTATAAGTCCTACCAAGTTCGAATAAAAAAAAAATTGGTACCAAAAACTCAACAAACCAACTTTTTACTATTGTTATTGCTTTTTAATTTATATTTGAATAAATATTAAAAAAATTATAAAATTTAGAATTTATAATTGTTTGTTTTATTACTGTATAATATTATTATATAGAGTTTATAAGTTATATTAAAATCACACTCAAAACAATGATTAAAGCTGCTAATTATCGTTGGAATTAGAGGTATTGTGTGGGCCCATGGCCGAATTATATTTTCGACCATATATACTGTATTACCTACACTCGCTCTCGTGTGTTTTAACTTTTAATCTTAAGAAGAAAGTTTAGTATAATCAATTAATTTGGTTTGTTTGAAGTAATTTAAGGCCTCTTCACTTTTTGTAATCTCAATCAAACATACACTTACCTACGATGCAATGAGAGCAAACCCTATTCAACCCATTGGCGAAGTACAGATCGATTTGCCGCCCCGCCACGACCGCGGGCACCGCCCACGAGCAGCGGCGATCGACCCAAAAAGACTATTGTCCTCGGCGAGTGTAACAAAGAGACTTTTATATTTGTGGCGGTATGTGTCTCGATAATAGGCGCAATCATATATTGGGACTCGATAGAATATTTCCCCCATTTCCAACTTGATCATGTTTCAGTCTCCTTAAAAAATGACACCGCTGTTTGGGATATAGGTTATTCGATGAACTTTCCAGCCGGTCAGCTCGACTTGTGGGCCCGCTTTATGTCGCGAGATTTTAAAGTCGAGTCCCCTGGGAATGCCGCGGGTAATTGGACCATGTCGGTGAGCACGTTGTTTTCCGGGTGGACTAAAGCTAGAGCAGGTGGTGTTCAAGTGTATTAACTACGAGTACATCTTTCATCGATACGTTGTGGATGTGACCGTTGGGATTTTGTCGAATGAGACGACTGGTCAATGGGCGACGATGAAGGGAGGCCCGAGACGGTGTCCTGTAGTTTATCACGATCGAATAGATTATGGTGGATTCTAGTGCATGCCTAATTTATCTAGCTAGCTTCATCATTTTCTATTTAATAATGGTATATATGTTGAATTAATTAAAAGATAATATCACAAAACATTCATGGCATGCATAAAATAATTTTACATTGTCTGTTGTTTGTGTGTAAAATTATTACTCTTAAATTTTTTTATTAAATTGATCTACACATGTTTTCCCAATTATCACTTTTAATATTTTCAAATTGCAAAATAGTTGACATTTTTTTTTTAGATGTGCCATATATGTTCAATGGTTGACTCCTTAAAAAAATATTTTAACTTGTTCACTCTAAAAAAATATTTTAACATAATTTAAATTATTTAAAAAAATCTTTGAAATAAATATTCATAAAATATTTCAAACCCCTTAAAAATATCATAAAACACTTTAAAAATATTTAAAATTTATTTTAAGATACTCTAAAATGTTTAAATAGTATTTTAAATCATTTAATAAATATTTTTTAAAACTCTTTAAAATATTTAAAAAGTGTTTCAAATCACTTAAAATGATTTTAAAATCAATAGTATGTATTTGAAAAATATACATGAGAATGTGTTAAAACCTGGAAACGCAACTACAAGTACCTGTACTAAATAAAGCAGCGGAAATTAAAAAGACAACGGGAATAAAAAATTCACGAGTTGTTCTTCACTCGAACAACTCGCAATAGCCTCAAGGCCACAAACTTTCTCATTGAATAATTACACAATTCGCTCGGTATCAAGACTACACAACGTCGTAGTACTTAATACAATGAAGCTCACAAAATGATACGAAAAATTACAAACACTCTTCACTCAAGGTTTCTAATTTTTCACTCGAATATTCCTATCTGGTAAGCCGTGAATAATGAAGCTTCTTGATCTGCTATTTGTAGAGCTTCAGTCATCACATCCGTAGTGGGCTGTAACTCCCTTAGCCCATCACTTCAAGTCAGTCCACCACTTCATCCACTCTTCAACTGCCCAGCACCACTACTCGATGATCCATTTTGTGTCAGCCCGATTTCCTTGTCTGTCCAGGCCCAACAACTCTTTTAGCCCAAGTAAAGTCTTCCAGCCCAACCTGAAAAGGCAAACACAATGAACAATTAAATCATTCAAGTAGGCTAGCAAAATACCTTCAACAAACTCCCCCTTTTTGCCAGCCGCATTGAACTTGTTGAGCAAAGACTTCCTTGAGTTTACCTGCCAAGGTACCTGCAAAAAGAGCAAGTAACAGAAACCCAAAAGTAGCGGCTTAACTACCACAAACAACTTAGACAAACCAACATTCATCCAATCAAGGAAATTGTTCAAGAAAAACACAACAGAAACATCAAAAACCCCATATTGTCTTGTCATACAAAAAAAACAAACATCCAAAAGAAAACCAGCTGCTCCATCATCATCAGTCACAGCACTTCATTTCTTCAC
Source organism: Euphrasia confusa (assembly GCA_954870475.1). Lineage (NCBI taxonomy): Eukaryota > Viridiplantae > Streptophyta > Magnoliopsida > Lamiales > Orobanchaceae > Euphrasia > Euphrasia confusa. Next base: position 36,690,628 of record OX940960.1, read on the forward strand.
TTTACACACCATCAACAGTCTTCACATGATATCATCAGCACACCTCTTCCTCTTCAGCTTCTGACCAACCTCCAGCTCATCATCTTCATCCTCTTCATCAAGTAGTCCCTTGCCCTTGTCCTTTCCTTCAGCAGTCACCTTCTTCCCTTTCCCCTTTTTGAACCTTGCTCCCCCTGAAGCTGATGTAGGACCTCCCCCTTGCTGATGCCTATCTGAGGAGACTGTGAGATCAGCAATCTGAGAATTCAGAAGAGTTAGAGCATCTTCAAGAGTCTTCTTGTGATCAATCAGAACAGAAAGGGGAACCATGGTGTTCTGGAACTTGATCAGTGGAGGAAGTTTCCTGACTGGATCCCAGGGTAGATCAAGAACCCTTGCAGTGGATGGTTTAGTGAATGAGTAATGAACATCTGCTTGTTTGGGAGACTCAGACATTGGACCATCTTCCTTTGCATTGTATTTGAACCCTTGTTTGACAAGGATGCCATAGATGAGAGAAGGATACTGAATACCTCTTAGAGTCTGACTAGGAACAGAATCATGTATGCGGTTATAGATCAACTCTCCCAGGTCTAGTGACTGATTTGTGGAAATCAGGTAAAGAAAGGTAGCATACTCCAAGGTGAGAGAGGACTTGTGTGTGTTTGGCATCCAATTGGAGAGACACAGTCTGAGAAGGACAGCATGAAAAGCAGAAAGATTAGTTGTGTTAGGAACAAAAGTGTTACCCTCAAACCATTTATGAGCATGTCCAGCTGTGAGCACATGAGCCATTTCCCAGGGATCAACATTTGCATCCAAGAAGGGTTTTCCAGACAGGGGACGATCAAGAAATTTGTTGATCACATCAGGAGTGAACCTGTAGATATGAACTTTCACCAACACACGGCCATAGTTGATATCATCTGGTTCAGTCCAGGTGCCTTTGACATTGCAATAGAACTGCCTCACAATCTTTAATGGATATTTAGTGGCAAAGGTGACAGATTTCATCAAATTTGAAGTAACCAAGAATTCTGATACGTTGAACTTTTGAAAAGAGTCAAGATTAATGTTGCATTCTGAGATAAAAGACCTTTTTTCCAACCATTGAAAGTGGTAACGAGCAAGATTTGTGTAAAAATCTGTGGACAGGCTATTTGTTACCTCCATCAGTGGCGTCTCATACGAATTAGCCTGTGCCTTGAGATCCTCATCATGCAGTTGCTGTTCAAGATCAGGGTCACCAGTTCCATAGCCAAAATCAACTGGAGGAGAGTGATTAGATCCATTGGACTCGGATGTGGAGGAGTCGACCTGTGTCACCAATGGTTCTGCTGAGGCTGGTGGTGGGGGCTTTGAAGTGGATTTCTGAAGCCTGTCACTCCTACGGCTTGGAGGCGAAGGTTCTTTCTTGACTCTAGCCTGGCGGCGGTTTCCATAAGGTCCAGTAGATCTCTGTTTGACCCGTTTTGGCTTTGCTGGCGGTTGAGTATTTCCATCATCAGTTGCAAGTTGAGTTGCTGGATTCACGGTCGAGATGTCGTCATCCAGTGTAATAGGAATGTCGTCTTCAACCTGCACGGAAGGGTCAGGAAAAAGTTCGCGCCGAACGACAATGGGAAGTTGGAGATCTGGAGTATGCAGATCTGGTGATGGAGCCAGTGAAAGGACTTTTTGTAGACTGACTGGGTCGTCTTTTAGTAGTTGTTTGAAATACTCTTGCATGCTTGGATCCATGGTGAATTAAGGATGTGCGGCTGTAAAAACTGAAAGATGAATTAGGGTTAGTAAAAGTAAAAGTGGGAGAAGATACCTTTAAGTAGTGATGATGGACGGTGTTGATGAAGAGAAGGGGAACCGATTTTATGGGGATACGTGAGACGTGACACAAATTGACGGTTTGACTTCTGATTAATCTTGATAGCCCACTCAGCCCACTAGTGCATGACTTGCAACCAGCCCATTATCAACAATACACACATGACATGTAACCCACGATAAAAATAATCACACCTGAATAAGTTAACTGAAAAAAAAAACAAACATGTGATATTTGTAACGCCATGAAGTATGAAGACCAATTCCAATATACCCAGTCATGTCAACGGTCTCCAACTTTTTCACCTGTTCGAGTTAGGATCTGACTAGAGACATCAGAGAGACTCTATCACACAGAACATCCAGTACCACAACACTGAAACTTAAATCCCATCATCAATCAGTTAATCACACAAATCAGCTTATCCCCTGAAAGGCAGACGAGACATAAACCAACCAAGGTCCATTATCAACGAGGCCTACTTAGTCACAGTTGAGACCGAACTCACTCAAGAATCCAAGTCAACAATGTCAAACTACAATAGGCAGATGAGAATGAGGTCAGTCAAGTCCCCGTATCAACATGTACCCCTAAAATATGTACACTATGCAGTCGAGACCGAAATCAATCACAATCCCAAGTCAACGAGTACTCTAAGCATAGTAGTCGAGACCAAAATCAGCCAAGATTCTAAGTCAACGAGTACTCTAATCAGTAGTCGAGTGTGAGATCAACCAAGTTCCCAATACAACGAGTACGCCTAAAATTTATTTTATTTATTTATTTATTTATTTATTTATTTTTTTAAAAAAAAACTACTTCAGGGGAAGAAATATATAACCAGATCACCACACGATGACACCAGGAAATCTTTCAAAAGAAAGCATAGACAGTGAGGGTACATCAGATATTCAGTGATAGAACAACAAATAAGCAGATGAGTCTCATGACCAGATCCCAACCCGAACAGCACAATCATATGGTACCCAGACATAAAGAGTTTTTCAGGAAAGTAAGTCGGTCATAAGTCAAGGGTTTTGTGAATATATCAGCAAGTTGATTTTCAGTATGGACATATTCAAGTTTGATTACCTTATCTGCAACAAGGTCTCGGATGAAGTGATGTCTTATACTGATGTGTTTTGTTCGTTGATGCTGGACTGGATTGTTTGTCATTTGTATAGCACTGTTGTTATCACATTTCATCACCAGTGTATCTGACTTGAGTGAGTAATCGTTAAGCATCTTTTTGAGCCAGAGAAGTTGAGTAGTGCAACTTCCAGCAGCAATGTATTCTGACTCAGCAGTAGATAAGGCAATACAGTTTTGTTTCTTGCTGTGCCAGCTGACTAAGTTATTTCCCAGAAAACAGCAACCACCACTAGTACTTTTTCTTTCATCTGAGTCACCTGCCCAATCTGCATCTGAGTAGCCAATGAGATTTGATGTTGTGTCTTTGTCATACCAGATCCCAAGTTCAACTGTTGAGTTCACATACTTGATGATCCGTTTCACAGCGTTGAGATGCCTTTCTGTTGGTTGTGATTGGTACCTGGCACAAGTACAGACACTAAACACGATATCAGGTCGTGTTGCAGTTAAGTAAAGAAGACTTCCTATCATTGATCTGTATAGAGTTGGATCAACACTGGGTCCAGTCATGTGTCTGGATAACTTCTCTGTAGTACACATTGGAGTGTTGGTGTATTTGGCTCCTTCTAATCCAAATCTTTTAACCAGATTCTTTGCATACTTGCTTTGTGACACAAATATTCCTTTTTCCTTTTGTTTAACCTGCAAGCCAAGAAAATTGCACAACTCCCCGACCATACTCATCTCAAAGTTAGTAGACATAGCTTTTGAAAATTCATTCAACATTTTAGAGCAGGTGGATCCAAACACTATGTCATCCACGTATATTTGAGCAATTAGAAGATCCTTGTTTCTTTTCTTGATGAACAAAGTACTATCAGCAGTACCACGACTGAAACCAAATGAAAGTAAGAAATCAGTTAAGCAACTGTACCATGCCCGTGGAGCCTGTTTCAGTCCATACAACGCTTTATGGAGATGGTAGACATAGTCCGGATGGTCAGGATCTTCAAATCCTTTAGGTTGTTCCACAAATGCTTCTTCTTCGATCACTCCGTTAAGAAAGGCAGCCTTGACATCCATTTGTTGAAGTTTGATGTTGAGGTGACACGCAATTGCAATTAATAACCTGATGGATTCAAGTCTGGCGACTGGAGCGAATGTTTCGTCATAGTCGATCCCTTCAACCTGTGTGTATCCTTGAGCCACAAGACGTGCTTTGTTTCGAATGACCTGTTCAAACTCATCAGTTTTGTTTTTAAATATCCATTTAGTACCAATAACATTTGCATTAGGTGGTCTTGGGACAAGAGTCCAGACTTTGTTCCTGACAAATTCATTAAGTTCCTCTTGCATAGCACTAACCCAGAATTCATCTTCAAGAGCAATTTTAACATTTTTGGGTTCTGTTAATGACAGGAAGGTAATATGTCGAACTTCATTGAAGACAGAAGACATGCAAATATTGTTTATCATATCTCTATAGTTTATCCTCTTACCTCGAGTTCGTACCTTGTCATCAATACCTCCAATGATTTGAGTTGAAGGATGGTTCCTTCGGATATGTCCTGGTACCTCACGTTGTTGAGTTTGTTGGTTGGTATTGGTTGTATTCTCTATCATGACTTGATCTGATTCAGTTTGACTTGTCTCATCATCTGAAGACCTTGATTCTTCATCTGAGTTGGTGGTATGAGGTTCAGTAACTGGTTCTGGATCAGCTTCTTCAGTGACTTGAATAGAATCTTCATCAACCAACTGACTTGTTGATGTAGGTTGTTGGTCAGTCATTCCAACTGCTGGGTTAACAGGACTTTCACTTTGGTCAATGAATATGACATTTACTGACTCTTGTACAGTTCTGGTAACGGGATTGAACACTCTGAAAGCATTGCTATGTGTTGAGTATCCCACGAAGATTCTTTCTTCAGCATTGTCATCAAACTTGGACCTGTATTTCCTGTCATTCACCATGAAACAAACACATCCAAACACATGAAAGTATTTGACGTTAGGCTTTTTACCATTCACAATCTCATATGATGTCATAGTTGTTCCTGGTCTAAAATTAACCCGGTTAGTCACATGACACGCTGTGTTAAGTGCTTCTGCCCAGAACTTTTTTGACATTTGTTTTGAGCTCATCATGACTTTAGCCATTTCTTTTAGTGTTCGGTTTTTTCGCTCTACAACTCCGTTTTGTTGTGGAGTTTTAGGTGCGGAATACTCATGATGAATTCCTCTTTTGGTACAGAAACCTGCAAACATGGAGTTCTCGAACTCTGTTCCATGGTCAGTCCTGAGTCGACTAACTTTGCCCTGGAAAACTGTACGTATTCTCATGTAAATTTCTTTGAAAGCATTAAAAGTGTCAGTTTTTGTGATGAGAAACTTTATCCAAGTAAATCTGGAAAAATCATCCACAATAACAAGTGAGTACCATTTACCTCCCCAGCTTTCAACCTCCATAGGACCCATAAGGTCCATATGAAGTAACTCAAAACACCTTGTGGTTGACCTGTATGAGGAATCTGTTGTTGGGTGTGAGGTACGGACTTGTTTGCTTTTGAGACATGCTTCACACACTCTTGCATTGCATGAGTGGATTTCTGGGAGTCCGATCACTGCATTTAATCTACTCAGTCTCTGAAGATTTTTGAAGTTTGTGTGTCCCAGCTTTTTGTGCCACAATGTTGTATCATCGACTTGAAGAAAATTACATGCACTTCTGTTTCCTGTGGTGTAGCAATTATTTGTTGACCTGTCACCTGTCAAAATACACTTTGCACTTTTATCAAACACTTTACAAGCTCCTTGTTCAAAGGTAACATGAAGACCTTCATCGCACAACTGACTGATACTTATAAGATTAGCCTGTAATCCTTCAACATGAAACACTTTGGTGAGTTCAGGTAACCCAACAACATTCAACGTTCCCTTACCTACAATTTTACCTTTAGTACCACTACCATAGGTAACAGTACCTCCATTGATCTTAAGGTAGTCTTTGAGGAACTTAGAATTTCCAGTCATGTGGTTAGAGCAACCACTGTCAAAGTACCATGAACCTGCACACTTAGTATTGGAGACTGAAAGAACAACATTACATACATGGTCTGTTTTCACAATCCATTTCTTACCAGGTGACTTTTGAGTTGGTGTGAAACCTGTTTTTGAAGAACTTGAGGAATTTTTCAGATCAGCTTGTCTAAGTTTGCAAAAAGGTTTAATATGTCCCTTTACTGAACAGTAACTACACACAAAGATTTTTTCGCGTTTTTGATCAAGAGAAAGATTTTGAAGAATTTTGTCTGTCTCAGAAGTTCTTTTTAGAATGGAAATAGCGTTTGATTCATTAGAAAAAGATAATTCATTACATTCCTTGAAAACAACTGAAGTACAAGAACTGGATTTAACAAATTGAGTTGCTGAGACGGACACTTTTGAAGACTTGGCTTTTTCAACTTTGACTGGAATTTCTTCTTGATCAGTAATTTTCTGAAAACCAAGACCACAATTTCCATTATCCTGAATACCCAAACTAAGAATTTCGTCAAGAGTTATCTTACCTTGATTCATCCTCTTGAATGTTGCTTTGGCTTCTTCAAGTTTGTTTTTGATCTTGATCAATGCTCCATTTGTCTTGTTAAGCTCCATTTCCTTCTTGGTCAGAAGACTTTCCAATTTGGCAAGATCTGACTTGTGATGCTCATTTTCAAGCTGGAGGACTTTGTTAAGACCATTCAGTTTGCTATACTTTCCTCTGAGAGAGTAGTACACTTCTTTTGGAACAGCTTGGTGTTTGCTTGGTTCTGTGACTAGAATCTCATCACTTCCTGAGTCAGACACAACTGAAGTTAGACAAAACAAATTTGAATATTCAGTGTCATAACCTTCCATATCTGAGTCGGAATCCATGTGCTCAGCCATCAGAGCACTCTCTTCATTGACAGGAGTCTTTGAACCATCAGCATCTTCATTCTCACTTAGAGTTTCTTCAGGGAGAGTCACATAAGCCACCTTTCTGCCCATTTTCCGGTGAGTGTTTGCGCATTCATTTGCAAAGTGACCAATCCCGTTACATTCATAGCACTGAACAGTTGAGTAGTCTTTGGATTTCGTGCCTTCGATGAGGTTTCGGTTGTTCGGTCTTGGTTTGAATCCTTCAGACTTTGGACTTGTAAGTTTTGACGAATCACTTCTGTCAGCAGACTTCTGACCTCTGGACTGCCACCTCTTCTTTTTGAACATGTGACTGAGTTGTTTGGTGATCAGCGCCAATTTGTCATCAGTGCTTTTGGCATTCAGCAGCTCCAAGAGGTTTGATTCTTCTTCATCACTTTCATGCTGGTCATCTGACTGACTTTTGAGTGGTCTGGATTTAGATGTTCCTTCACCATATAAGGCCGTGACATGAGAGACGTTGGAATCACATTGTTCTCTTTCAAGCATGGTCATTTCGTGTGTCTTCATGATATTCATCAGTTCACCAAAGTCGAGATCATCTGTTCTCTATGCTGTCTCGAGGGAGATAACCTTGGTGAGAAACTTTGAATTCATGGTACGTAGTGCTTTTGACACCAGTGTTTTACTAAGAATGGGATCACCAAGTTCAGCACACTCGTTAGCAATATCAAAAATCTTATTGAAATAACTTGATGCAGATTCATCATTTCCCATCCTCAAGTTTTCAAACCTGGAAGCAAGAATTCTGAGACGTGACTCACGAACAGACTTGTTGCCTTCACAATGAAGTTGAAGTGTGTCCCAGGCCTCCTTTGCAGACTTTGAGTTTTTGATCAGCCTGAACATGTGGGTGTCCACTGAACCGTAGATTTCAGAAAGTGCTTTTTCATTTGCACAAGCGGCTTCGCGTTCTTCCTTGGTCCACAGCCGAGATGGTTTGAGAACTTGATCACCGCGATCTTCATGCATTGGATGCTCCCAACCATCTTCGATTTTATCCCATGCGCGTGTATCTATGGACTTGATCTTGCACCTGATACGCACTTTCCAATGAGAGTAATTTGATCCGTCGAGTACAATCAATCGTTGTTGCATGTAGGTTGTATCCATGACCAGTGATCAACACTCTGTCCGTCGAGTGCACTGCTCTGATACCACTTGTTAAAACCTGGAAACGCAACTACAAGTACCTGTACTAAATAAAGCAGCGGAAATTAAAAAGACAACGGGAATAAAAAATTCACGAGTTGTTCTTCACTCGAACAACTCGCAATAGCCTCAAGGCCACAAACTTTCTCATTGAATAATTACACAATTCGCTCGGTATCAAGACTACACAAAGTCGTAGTACTTAATACAATGAAGCTCACAAAATGATACGAAAAATTACAAACACTCTTCACTCAAGGTTTCTAATTTTTCACTCGAATATTCCTATCTGGTAAGCCGTGAATAATGAAGCTTCTTGATCTGCTATTTGTAGAGCTTCAGTCATCACATCCGTAGTGGGCTGTAACTCCCTTAGCCCATCACTTCAAGTCAGTCCACCACTTCATCCACTCTTCAACTGCCCAGCACCACTACTCGATGATCCATTTTGTGTCAGCCCGATTTCCTTGTCTGTCCAGGCCCAACAACTCTTTTAGCCCAAGTAAAGTCTTCCAGCCCAACCTGAAAAGGCAAACACAATGAACAATTAAATCATTCAAGTAGGCTAGCAAAATACCTTCAACAGAATGTATGTAATTAATTAATTATTTAATAATAATAATAATAATAATAATAATAATAATAATAATAATAATAATAATAATAATAATAATCTATTGAAAAATATATTTGAACCGGCCATAAATATAAATGATTAAATCCCTCCAAACATGGTATACTCAAAAACTATATATAAATCATGAATATCCTTGAAATTTGAAAGCTGAAACATAGACTCTACAATGCCAACGAGTCCGAGTGGAGCGAACCCCCCTACCACTACTACCCTTGCGCCACGTGGCATGCTGAAGTGCTGTGGCTATACTGGCGCTTTTCTGGTTGCGGTCACGATCTTAGTTTTGGCGATCATTTATTCGAAAATCAAATTGCCCCATTTCCAATTAGATCGCGTCTCTGTCGATCACTCGGACAACACCACCGCCGTGTGGGACGTAGGTTTCTCGATCGACAGATCGGTCGGGGATACTCTCGACGTGTGGTTTCGGTTTATGTCGCGAGATTACACGGTCGAGTCGGTGGGGTCCGCCGGAAACGCGACGGTGTCCGTGTCCACGTCAGCGGCTGGTTTTGATAATTTCTCGAGCGGACTAATAACGATAGAGCAGGTGACGTTCAGGTGTAGAAACTACAGGAATCACATTGTCGAGGCTGCGTGCAAGGATGTCGCGGTCGTCGGAGGGGCTATCAAGGGAGGACCAAGATTGTGTCCGGTAGTTCTTGAAAAAGGTATTTAACATTTCTAGTTTAAGTAATAAAAGGTTGTTTAGATCGATATTTAATTAAGTAATAATTAAATTATGATTTTTGTTTTATGTTTTTTTTTTCCATTTATTTTTTAGAATGCAACAAACCGAGTTTCTTGCACGGAATTTGGGGCATAGTTTAACCCTAAATATTTAATTAAATCTAAATATAAATATTTTATGAAGTAAGTGTGACCTTCTTATGTGACCGGAGTAGGTATATAAATTTCATAACCTTATCACTTAAAAAAATAAGTTATTGACCTAACTTTTAAAAGGTACTTACGTACACATCAAAATCAGACTCAAAATGATAATTAATGCTTCTAAACGGATGATATTTTTCTTAATTGTTCAAAGATTGATAGGTAAATTTAGTGTATAATACATGAAGTGTACTTTTTACCCAATTTTAATAGCTAGTCCCTCGTGATTTGTTTGACCGAGCATGTATTAATTATCTCGATCAATAATCATTCTCGCCGGCCCGAGTCTCCCTTGCCGAGAAAAACTGCTATTTAGATGTTATTGTGTGGCCGAATTCTATTTCCCACCATATATATTACCTACACTCACTCTCAAATGTATAAACTTTTAATCAGTTTTAAAAAGGAACCCATGCAAATATGTGTATTAAATTTTGTAATCTCAACAAACTACATAATGGCAACAAGTAATGGAGCAAACCCTAGTAGACCCTTTGAAGAAGTACGCATCGATGTGCCAGGCGATCGACCCAATAAGACTATTGTTATCGGTAAGAATAACAAATCGATTTGTGGAGTGGTGCTGGTAGTTGCCTCGATAATAGGCCTGATAATATATTTCGACTCGCAAGAAAACTTCCCCCGTTTCCAACTCGATCAAGTCTCCGTCTCCGTAAAAAATGCCACTAATACGGCCGTGTGGGATATAGGTTTTTCGACGGACAGACCAGCCGGCCACCTCGGAGTGTGGGCCCGGTTTATGTCGCGAGATTACAAAGTCGAGTCCCCAGCTGGGAAAGCCGCGGGTAACTGGACTGTGTCGGTGAGCACATTGTTGCCTACTAGTTTTCCGGGTGGACTAACCCTAGAGCAGGTGGTGTTCAAGTGTAACGACTATCAGGACAGCATTCATCGATACGTTGTGGAGGCTGTCTGCAAGGATGTGACCGTTGTCAGGATTAATGAGACTACTGCAGATATTGATCAATGGGCGATAATGAAGGGAGGCCCCAGATTTTGTCCTCTAGTTTATCACGACCGTATACATATTACTCGCGGTGGACGACACTAGTGCGATAGCAGCTTCATCGTTTTCTATTTATTCATGTTCCGTTTGATTGTATTAAAAACGCTTAACATAAGCTAATTCATTAATTTCACATTGTACGTCTTTTTTGTTTGTGTAAATTTTTACGTGTTGATAGCTAGCTTATTTAATCACTTAATCACTGTTGAGTTTTGACTCGAATCCAATCGAATTAAAAGAAACGAGGATTAAAATAGATAGACAAAACAAGACGAGAAGAAGACCGAAAGAAGTTGGAGTTGGCTTAGTCGCTGTTATGCGACTTTGGCAAATAAATCTGGTAGATTTATTTGATGGGCGAGTGCACATACTTTGTGAAAGTATGGCAAATGGGCCACAAGCCCATTAAGAGTTTGGAGAACTCACGTAGCGGCTTCGATTGGAACGGGAGTCTCGTCCAGGAATTAATTCATGTGATGAATTAATTAATATGTCGGTCTTATATCTTTTCGAGGGAAAAGGTATTGTTTTCTTTTAATTAGGAATATAATTATATTGGAGATATAATTATATTATTTGGTAAGAGGATTTGAGTTATAGTAGTATTTGGAATAGGAATAAAAGGGTTTTATTCTTAATCCTATTGTTGCCTATTTTATGGGTTTGCTACACCTATAAATAGGGATCTCCATGCTTGATCATTAGTAACTCGATTAATGTTATTTAGAGCATTAATTTGAGAGATCGATATTATTGAGAATATCGTGAGCCACGGTGTTATTGAGAACATCGTTTTGTGAGAGCGATTCTATTGAGAGAGAGTTACGTGAGATAGATCTATTGAGAGATCTATATTTGTAACCCCGTTGATTCGATTATAGTGATATTTTCTCCTCCTCCCGTGGTTTTTCCTATTTTGGGTTTCCACGTAAATTCGTGTTCTATCTTTTATATCGTTTTCTTTTCCCCATCTATTTTATATTTCAAGCTATTTTGTGTGGAGTAATTTTGGGAGCCGAAATTACAACAAGTGGTATCAGAGCCTGAGTTAGCGACTTGGGATTCCGTGGAGCTTGAGAATATTTTTCGGAGATGGCGATGAAGTACGATATTCCGATGCTGGATAGGAACACTCGGTTCTCGACGTGGCGGTTCAAGATGGAGGCGATCTTGGCTCAATTGGATCTAGACGAGACTTTGTTGGGGCTCGATAAGATGCCAAGCACGTTGAAGACAGAGGAGAAAGAGAAGAAGGATCGAAAGGCAAGGGGGGTTATTGGACTACATCTCTCTACCTCTATATTGGAAGAGGTGATGCATGAGAAGACGGCGGCAGACATGTGGAAGAAAATCGAGGAGCTTTGCTTGGTGAAGAGCTTGACGAGCAAGCTACATCTTAAGCAAAAATTATTTCTTCACAAGATGCCCGAAGGAGGTAATTTGCAAGATCACTTATCTGCTTTTAATGAGACGGTCTCGGATCTCGAGAATTTGGGGATAAAGTACGATAGTGAAGACTTGGCGTTATGGTTATTGTGTTCCTTGCCTCCTTCTCATGCAAATTTTAGGGATACGCTACTCTATAGTCGGGAAACCCTTACTAGGCAGGATGTAGTCGATGCGCTGCATTCTAAAGAGAGGATGAAATTTCTCGTTGATGGAAGGTCTGATGCAATAGGTGAAGGCCTTAATGTCCAAGGTGGGGCGAGCGGAAGGTCTAAGGGATATTCTCGGTCTAAAGGAGAACGAGAATGTTATTATTGCAAGAAAAAGGGCCATATCGTGAAAGATTGTCCGAGATTGAAGGATAAGAATCGTGAGGACGATTCTGTTAATCAGAGCAGCAAACCGGAGGTCGGTATTGCGGAAGAATATTATGGAGATCTTCTTCTGGCGTCTGATTTGGGATCACGAGCGTGCGTTGAGTGGATTTTGGATTCCGGATGCTCATATCATATGTGTCCCTTTAAGGGTTGGTTTGATACATATGATGTCGTGGCCAAGGGGACGGTGGCTATGGGGAATGGCGCACCGTGTGAGATACTTGGAATTGGGAGGATCCGGGTCAAGATGTTCGACGGAGTGATTCGAACACTTGACAATGTGAGGCACGTTCCTGACTTGAGGGTGAGTCTTATTTCTCTCAGTGCCCTTGATGAGAAGGGTTATCACTACTCCGCTGGAGGTGGAGTTCTAGAGGTGAGCAGACGTGCTCTTATGGTGATTCGAGGAGAGAAAAAGACCGGAGGACTTTATGTCCTTGAAGGATCTACGGTTACTCGGAGCGACGTAATCGTACCCGCTGGTTCAAGCTGTCTTGGGGAAGCTGAGTATGCGATGCTCGCTAAGGATAAATCGATGGCTTTCGTGATGGGTGGTGCGGGCACTCATATTAGTACAAACAAGGAGGCTCGTTTTCGCGACTCGAGGGAGTCGAATAGTAGTGCTTTGTGTTGCGGGGATGCCGGTAGAGCACGCAAGAGGTACAAAGCAATTTGGGTGAGGAAATCACATTTGGAGACTAAGTTTCGACGAGGGTCGGACTTAGTCAATTTTAGATATTGAGGAGCCCCCGGGGCCGATGGAGGAGAAGGTGGAGATCACTATAATCGACGTGTGAAGTCAAGGTGACTTTTTTGTTTTGGGGTTGTAGGAGATTCTCGTCAAGGTGGAGATTTGTTGAGTTTTGACTCGAATCCAATCGAATTAAAAGAAACGAGGATTAAAATAAATAGACGAAACAAGACGAGAAGAAGACCGAAAGAAGTTGGAGTTGGCTTAGTCGCTGTTATGCGACTTTGGCAAATAAATCTGGTAGATTTATTTGATGGGCGAGTGCACATACTTTGTGAAAGTATGGCAAATGGGCCACAAGCCCATTAAGAGTTTGGAGAACTCACGTAGCGGCTTCGATTGGAACGGGAGTCTCGTCCAGGAATTAATTCATGTGATGAATTAATTAATATGTCGGTCTTATATCTTTTCGAGGGAAAAGGTATTGTTTTCTTTTAATTAGGAATATAATTATATTGGAGATATAATTATATTATTTGGTAAGAGGATTTGAGTTATAGTAGTATTTGGAATAGGAATAAAAGGGTTTTATTCCTAATCCTATTGTTGCCTATTTTATGGGTTTGCTACACCTATAAATAGGGATCTCCATGCTTGATCATTAGTAACTCGATTAATGTTATTGAGAGCATTAATTTGAGAGATCGATATTATTGAGAATATCGTGAGCCACGGTGTTATTGAGAACATCGTTTTGTGAATATCGTGAGCCACGGTGTTATTGAGAACATCGTTTTGTGAGAGCGTTTCTATTGAGAGAGAGTTTCGTGAGATAGATCTATTGAGAGATCTATATTTGTAACCCCGTTGATTCGATTATAGTGATATTTTCTCCTCCTCCCGTGGTTTTTCCCTATTTTGGGTTTCCACGTAAATTCGTGTTCTATCTTTTATATCGTTTTCTTTTCCCCATCTATTTTATATTTCAAGCTATTTTGTGTGGAGTAATTTTGGGAGCCGAAATTACAACAATCACTTTTAAGGATATTGTTCTTTTTGGACTGGTTAAGTCTGACTGAGTTGAAGTAAATTAAATTATTTTTTGTATCAAAAAAATAATTATTATAAATTGTTAAATATTTTGAAAAAAATGTTGATAATATTCTAAACTTAATTAAATGTAAAGAGTTAAAATATTCGTTTTTTAGGAGATAATCCAATTAAATTTATAGAGTTTTAAAATCTATAAACTTTATGCATAGAGTTTAAAAATTACTTTTGAAATACCTTTATATATATTTTTAAATATTTTTTAAACCGTATTAAATATCTCAAAGTCTTAAAAAATACAATAGACTTTCTAACCAATACAATTTCCTTAGGTTTTATCCAAACTTATTTAACAATTTATTTAATTTAATTTAGGTTAGACAACTTTTGAAAAAAATAACTAAATTTAATTCCAAAAAAAAAATCTCAATTCTCAAATTAAATATTACTTGGTTCAATTTGGATAGGTATAATATTATACACACGGTACATACAATCTATATATAAGACCCTTTGAAAGATTTCAAAGCTCAATTAATTACACAACATATATATATATATATATATAGTACTATAGATCGATCGATCTGCAATGGGAACGAATCGTCCTAACCCTATTATTCCAATTCACGAACAACATGTCTCCTCCGTCGCCTACGGCTACCCCGTCGACCCGCCGCCACCACTCAAGCGTGCTTTGTGGGGCCTTGTTGCCAGTATTGTGGGTTTGGTGGTCTTCTTTATCTTATTATACACAACCCCGAAAACCACTTTACCCCGTTTCCATCTCGATTCCGTCTCCGTCGTTAATCGTTCCAATACCACCGCCGTGTGGGACATAGGGTTTTCGGTCGACAAGTCGCTCGCGGATCTCAGCGTGTGGGTCCACTACATGGGGCGAGATTACAAAGTCGAGACGGTCGGGATCTCCGGCAACGCGACCGTGTCCGTCGCCACGTCATCGCCGCCCGGAGATGGAATGGCGGTGCTGGAGAAGGTGACGTTCAGGTGCAACAACTACAAGGACAAACTGTTGGAGGCCACGTGCAAGGATGTGATCGTAGTTGGGTTTTCGTCCTCGACTCCGACTCCCGGAGTTATGCAGGGAGGCCCGAGGTTGTGCCCTATTGTCAATCACGATTCACAATCGTGATTCAGATTAATTAATCAGATTAGAGGATAATAATTCTTGTTTTTTTTTCATAATCTCTTTGCATGTTTAATTCCTACTTAGGAGTCAGGATAGGAGGATTTGAGAGATTTTTCATTTGTGTAATTAAACATTACTCCAATCCGTATGTTTTTTTGTAACTTTATATATATTGATAAGGATTCTGTTAATGATGAAGATTACAAAATATCATTAATATATAGAATCTTATCATAATCATATAGAAGGCCGCGTGCAAGGACGTGACCGTCGAGATTTCGTCGTCGGACGAGGTGGTGCTCAAGGGAGGCCCAAGATCGTGTCCTATAGTTTATCACAACCTTATAAGTGATCTCCAGCACTGCTTAATTTAATGTAATTATCGAACTAGCTAGTTTCATCATCATATGATCTATTTACACTTCGTATTGGGATTTTGTGATCAATTTCTTTGTGTAATTATCGAGTAATATTTTTATCTTTTTAAAAATATCGAAAAACAAATAAGTGTCGCGAAAACGAGGAGACGAGGTAGTTGCAGCATATTTATCTTGTCACATTTTGCAGCATAGCTTCTGATCAGTTGGGATGCCCTCATTAAAAAAAGCCGCACAAGACTCCATTTGAGGTTCGGGCATGGAGACGGCAATCTCCATTCCCCCTCGATAATCTCTGGACTTGGCGATGAAGAAGAGTGGTCCACGATGATCATCTCCAAGAGATTCAATCTTCACCGGCCTTCCCCATCCGTAATCAGTTCCACTATAGTAATCGATTCTTGGGGACCCAGAAAGAGTGATCCTTCTCTTTCCCAAGGCTCCCATGCTTTGGAGCTGCCTCAGCGTCCTATACGAAACATCCATGATCCCTCTCGCCTCGACAACCTTCCGAGTGGCCTCCCTGATCGCCTCTGCAGCAGCTAAAAACCCACTTCCTTTCCGTCTTAGTTTTCCACGGGTCGACTCTGCTAGGACTAATGCTAAGCAGTTCCCAAAGTAATTACTCGGCAGCGGTGGATTCAGAAGTCTGCGGCAATCGGCAATGCACATGAAATACTCTGCCTCGTCATCGCCTACCTCCTCCTCCCCTGCTTCTTCTCATCATATATTAGTTACTCATTCGCAGGATAAAGGGTAAAAATGTAATTTCAAATTGAAAAGTAAAGTTGGTGTGAGTGAAGTAAGAGTAAAATTGTATTTTGAAATTAAAAAAAAAATGTTGCAACTGCTATGAGAGGAAGAGAGTGTACCTGCAGAGTCAGAGGACCTGACCATGCAAGTCCACAGATGAGCAATTGCCAGCACGAACGACGACTCGCGGTTCGGAAATGCGCGACTCTCTAGAGCCTTGATTCCGGCCCCACTCAAGACGAACGTGGCCCGGACTATACGTTCATTAGACGACGACGATAAGGAAGGGGTACTCTCCGGGGTAATTGCTTTCATCGACTCCCAGAATTCCGCAGCCAGCCGATAGCCACCTGCGATGGAATCTCTATTGTAGTCGGGCAGATGATGAGGCCCGTTGGATCTGTTGAGAGAGGCCCACATCCGGAGAAATCCAAGTAGAGTAGACGCGTCGCACAACGAATGGCTACCGGCGATGCCGATGCAGATGCCTTTGTTAGGGAAAAGTGTCACTTGAAAAGCGGCCAAGGACAGCTTCAACTGACGGGGGACGAGGTCGTGTAGCTCGTTCGCTTCCCTCGGGTGGTGGGCCGTAAGGTATTGAAAATCGGCGTTTGAGACCACGATTGTGAGAGGGAGAAAATCTTCCCCGTCTACATAACGTAAAACGGGCACGTCCTTGTTGTTTCGAGGAATGAGGATTTTTCCGGCAAAAGGAGCGTAGTATTTGAGAGCGAGAGAGAGGGAGTGTTTGAGGCTTGGGACGATGGTGTCCAAGAAGTGCGATTCCGATGATCGGGACTCGTAAAAGAATAGAAGCCTCATAGGGCTGAAGAAAAGCCAAGGCATGTCGAAATGCAGAAGTTTGAGCGATTGCTCGACAGGTGCACCGGGTGGTGGCGACACCTGACACTGCTCGATAACTCGGGTGGTAGCCATTGATCAAATGAGAGTACAGACTTAGCTAATATTCATCGATAGTACATCCATACTCGATTACTTATACATCTAGTTGACTTTTAATTAATATGCCACTCACTCGATATAGTATAAAAACCTATGCAAGACTTTTTGCTAATAAAAAATGATATTCCGTGAAAATTGGATCTTTGCAGTACTAGTTTAATTTTATAAAGTAAGTAATGTAGATGCACGTCTCACATCCACAACGACTTCTACATGTCAACCAAATTTATGAGGTAATCACAGTAGTAAAATGTTTCAAATTCCAAAGAAGCATGTAGTAAAGTCATATATATATATAACAACACACCTCCTCTTCATCCTCTACCAAAGCTTTGAGTATAATATAAACGGCACAAGTAAAAATTTCACAAGCAATGAGAGAAAACCTGCACATAGAAAGAAGGTTACTAATCACAGAGGCACAGTTCATCAAAAGGATTTTCTAAATGTAGCATGGGAATAAAAAGATTCAGAACAAAATTAATATAAAGTGAGATTACTCTTAAGAATTTGAAACACGACTATTGAGAGCTTTGAAATCTTGAATATTTCATCCTCGTCCAATAGCTCCTCCAGTGTAAAGTTCTCTTTGTCCAAAATAGTCAAATAGCTACTATATTATAAGTTACTGTAATTTAGAATGAAAGGAAACTTCAATTTAGATTCAAAGTTTATAATACCTTTTTTTTCATCTGCCAAATTTTGTTAATGTGTGTTTTGAATTCCTACAGATATGTTGTGATAGAGTAGATGGTAATTAATCAGAAGAAAAAAAAATCATTTAAAAATTTCAATAATGCATCAAGTTTTTGTAAGAACATTGTGACAGAGTCAAGGATAAATTTAGTATTATTATAGTGAAAGATGAACACTACTTTGACTTGTAGAGCGGAAATCACTAACCTGAACTATATCATTTCTCGAAATGTCCTGCCCACTCATTTTGCGGTCTGTGATTGCTGCGAATCATGTTATTAAATTTGAATTGAGTTGAAAACCTTGGAAATGCTGACGATAATTCAAAGAAAGTGCAGATATGATGAAATATCTAAATGAGCCATTATGCAAAGTAACTACGAAGCTTAAGTTTGTGTAGCCCCTTGCAATAACAAGCATGACTGAAAGACTACAGAAATCTTTAGGGAACAAAACAACCGTGTAAATAGAATAACACAATATGTAAGATCAAAACATAAATGCTAGTTTAACATCTTTACCAACAAGACCAGTTTCAGTTTTAGCTCTATTTTTCAACAGTATTATAATTAGTTGATTTCAATATCAATAACCTGTTTAATTTTGTTTCATATGTCTTGATATCGGTCTAAACATTAAAAATTAAGTTTAAAAAAACTAACAAATAAACTCAGAGAGATAGAGAAACAAAAAATGAACTTAAAACTATAAACAACCTGGAATCAACTGGTGACTAGTGAGCCATCCGCTGATATTCCTCCTTATCGACGGATTCCTGTGGAGACCAATTCACTGCCTGAGGCCACCACTGAGACAACTCTACCTTCCACCACTCTGGTTTTCGTCTTTCCATTAAAATTACTAATGTCGTCCGAGCTCAACGGTGTAGAATTACTGCTAGTCGACCACTTCGTCTCACTCTTCCCGACCAATACTTCCCTCCCTCCCAAGCTCCTATCCCTCTTATATAACCGAATCTCTCCGCTGCTTTTGCGAGATTTAAACAGAGCCCTAAAAGCAATAACACTACAAAACTGGCAAAAAAGAGGGCAATAAGAAACTCAATCGTGGACCTCCTGCAGGAGATTAGAGTCGCCATACCTTGTCGTTGCTGCCGGTGCTCGAAACCGCCGCTGCTCGAACCCTCCGTCTGCTAGCTCGAACACGCTGCTCAACTCACCGGAGAAATCGAAAAATCCCAAACTTCAAACCCTAAATCCATTTGTAATTGAAAATTAAAATCAACCCTAAATCAACAATTTTTAAAAATATTCTAATAATATATACTACCACGATCTTGTTTATACTTAATTAAACTTTCCTAAATAATCATTAAATAAATGAATTATTTAAAAAAATATCTAAACCAAATACCAAATAATTATACGGAGTGTACTATTTTGGAAAAAAAGACATTCAATTCAATTTAAATTTAGAAACCCATAACCTACTAGGAATAATAGAAGACGCGTACCAATTAATTAATCCAGAAATTATATAATCCCCTTGAAAACTTTCAAAGCTAAAACACACATTACATACATACTCGATCGATCGATCTCCGATATGGCAACGACTAGTCGACAACCTAACCCTATTCCAGTTGAAGAAGTAGTCATTGATGTCTCCGTCGCCTACGGCTACCCGGTCGACCCGCAGCCGCAGCCGCAACCGCTTCCCTCCGCCGCAACAACCCAAATTCGATATCGTAAGATGTCAGAAAAAGAGAAGCGTTATTTATACATCTTTACTGCCCTTATTTGGATTGTGTTTTTGGTCGGCGGTGTAACGTCATTAATCGACTCGAAAAAAAAGTTACCCCGATTCCAACTCGATTCGGTCTCTCTCAATCGTGGCGCGAATACATGGGACATAGGTTTCTCGATCGACAAGGCGATCGGGAATATCGACGTGTGGGTTCGGTTCGTGGCACGGGACTATACAGTCGAGTCGGTCGGGACAGCTGGCAACTCGACGGTGTCCGTGAGGGCGTTGCTGCCTCAAGGTTTCGATTATTCGGGTGGTGGACTAAGGTTAGAGCTGCTCACGTTCAGGTGTGTAAGGATAAATATGTTTGGGCATTACAATGCCTTAAATGTACCTAGGCAGAAGTTGTTTTGCTAACATATTTATTTGTTTTCTTCTTTCTTCACAATTTATACTGTTGTAATCACTTGTCATATTGGTGATTTGATTTAGCATAGTTCATTAGTTGGAACGTGCTTGAAAAACAATCAACATAGAAGCTTTCTGCCGCAGCACAGCCAGGCAGAGTCATGCCGCAAGCAGTGCAAGGCTTGGACAAGGGGTTGAGTCAAGATATCGAGCGAAGCATGAGCGTAGGGCAAAGGATTGCTGAAGTCCAGAGAGTATGGAAGGCAGTGCAGTACGGCAGAGCATTCCAGAAGAACTTCAGAAGGCATTCCTGCGGCAGTGGTCAAAACAGCCTGCCCTAGAATATCTCAACCGATTGTTGACCTAGCAAAATGAGGAAATCAGTTGGAGACTCTCACCTATAAATAGAGGACGACCCAGCTGCATTTACTTAACACTCATACAACATCTTTACACCTCCAGAAACACATTTCCTCTCTAGATCGATCATCACGCCTTTAGTGCCGCGACTTCACTTGTGAAGTTCGTCGAGCCATATGTTCTCTCGTCTCTAAGAGAGTTCTTTTGTAGTGCTGATGATCGTGACTTTAGAATAGGTGTTATCCAGTAGCTAGGTTTCATTTGTTGTTGATTGTTCATACTCTTCGGATACGATAAACACCGAGGCATACATGTGTATAGCCTTAGGTAAAATCATTTGTAAATCCAAGAGTATTCCTTTTGTAAAGACTCGTTTCTTTAATAAAGTTTCTGGCCGTAAGGCCGTTTCGTATGTGTATAATTTAAATACACATACAAAGATTTAAATTCGTGTTCTTTACTTTTTCGTACGTGTGTGTGTGTTCGTTCGAAGTGATTTATTTTTATTAATTCCGCTGCTATTCATATACATATATCATATATAATTTTATCACTTAAACAATCTGATTAATCTGGATAAAATACTTAGATCAAGTAAATCACGTAAAACGAACGATTTTTCTGTACAAGGCATCGTGCTGCGGCATACGTTGTTCTGCCGCAGAACACTGCCTTGTCTAGGCAGCGCATTTCACTGCGTTTATTTACTGCCTACGACTTTCAAGTGGTATCAGAGCAGGCACTAGACTTACTTAGTGTTTAAGGTCCGTCTGATCACGCACACTTACAATGGCAGATCCATCTTACATCGTACGAACACCGGTTGTTCTTGACGGTAGTAATTATGGATTTTGGAAAACCCGCATTGAAGCAAGGATCAAATCAATTGATCGCAGTGCGTGGCTATCCGTACTTCGAGGATGGAAACCACCTCAGGAGGAAATCCCTGAAGGCGGCAAGCTTGAAAAAGCTCCGGAGAAGTGGTCTATCGAAGAGACTGCCGCAGCTACTGCCAACGATAGGGCAAGGTGTGCCATCCTTGAATCCATCGATTGCAATATGTACAGAATTGTCAAACAATGTACTACTGCCAAACAAGTGTGGGATTTGCTGGCTCTTCATTGTGAAGGTAACAACACAGTGAAGAAAACCAAGGTCCGTATGCTTATGTCTCGTTTCGAGAACTTGCGTATGAACGAGGACGAGACGTGCCTTCAGTACTTTGGAGAATTAATGTCCATTGTTACTGAATGTGCTGACCTTGGTTCACCCATTAGCAACCCGGCAGTGTGTAGTAAGATAATGCGATCGATGAGTAAAAAGTTTCTGCCAAAGGTCACTGCCATAGAAGACAGCTCCATGTCAGAGGAGGACTATGTGTCATTGATGGCGATCTTCAAGAACTATGAACTGAACCATGAAGATCGTGAAACTCACGGGAAATCACGTCCACGAAGCGACGAGAGGAACATTGCCTACACCGTGGCAGAGCCCGACGGCAGAGAACAAGGCAATAGTTCTCAAGGCAGCAGCCCCACATCTACCAATGATTTGACCGATGAAGAGATCTACGAGCTACTTGGATCTGATGGTGGCGATGACCAGTTTGCATTCCTCGCCCGGAAAATGGATGCTGTACTTGTTCGCTCGCTGAAGAAGCCGTACGATCCCCGACGAAGGAAGTTCCCGGCAAGGTCACCACAAACTCAAGATCGACGACTTGTGATCCGCCAACCAAGCACGGGATCCACCTCAAGTTCAAGTCCAAATTCAAAGGACTGGTCGAGGATCAAGTGCCACGTATGTCAAGGGATTGGACACTTCTCAACCGAATGCCCTTCAAAAGATCGAGGCATTGGAATTTTGAATTCCATGGTTGCGCAAGAAGATATGGAACAATATTGCCTTGAAGACTCAA
Organism: Euphrasia confusa; assembly: GCA_954870475.1. Taxonomy (NCBI): domain Eukaryota; kingdom Viridiplantae; phylum Streptophyta; class Magnoliopsida; order Lamiales; family Orobanchaceae; genus Euphrasia; species Euphrasia confusa. The sequence goes on from OX940960.1 coordinate 36,713,090, forward strand.
CCACTGCGCTTACTGCTCAACTCGAAGGCACAACCCTATCTGACGATGAAGATGACAGTCCATCCAATGTGAATGCACGACGGCATGTTGCATTCTTTGCCTCTGCCGCAGAAACGACAGAAAGCCCTGCCGCAGAGAACTGCCTGTGCCTCACTGCCTCAGTCAATGGCTATGAATCCGAAGAGGAGACCATTCCCATTGATATTTTCATCGAGCTCAAAGAAAGTTTCGATGAGCTACGCATGAAATTTGCCCGGCAGACCAAGATGATGAAGATGCTTACATCAACCAAAGCCGGATATGAAGAAGAAGTGAAGAAGCAGGCCATGGCAATTGAACAAATGCTCGTAGAAAAGAACACCTTTGAAGAACGTTTGAAGAAGCTAGATGTTCAGCTCACTAGAAAAGATTTAGAGGCCGAAAAACTAAAAATTGATTTTAATCGTGTAAATGAAAAACTCGAAGTTGCAAATAATACTTTTGTAAAACTGAACACGGCAACAACAAAATTAGATGCAATAATGAGTATTTCACATGTTGAACGGGAAGGCCTCGGACATCAAAAGGTTGTAGATGCCGTTTTTTCAAAGAAAAACCCAACGGACATGGCATTTGTAAAGGCATCAAATGACGATTCAAACGCTGCCGCACAATCCTCAACTCCAAAAAAGGATGAACAAACCGAAGGCAAGGCCACTGCCCCAGCAAAAGACTGCCGCAGAAGGCCGAAGCAAAGGCAGGCACCATCAGGCAGGATGAAGACAAGGAAGCCCCTGCCTAAGCAACATTTTAAATCGAAGAGACGATATGTTTGCCACTACTGCCTTGTACCTGGTCACATTCGACCTTTCTGTTGGAGACGCGAAGAGGACCAAGCAAGAGGATTTTACTTTCACTCCAACGCTGGACCACGGCATCCCAAATTTTTCGCACACTCTATGTCTTCACGATATTCTATCAAAAAGAAGGCAACGACGATACGCAAATGGGGGCCCAAAACTAAACTCTCTTCTAATGTTTGTTTTTCAGATCCCTCCAATGACTCCTCTGCCGCATCAAATGCCATCCAAAGTGCTGAAACATGCAATGTTATCTTCACTGCCCTCAAAGCTACCAAAGATGATAAGTGGTACTTCGATAGCGGATGCTCGCGGCACATGACCGGAAATAGTGATCACCTCATCAACTACAAAGTTTTTCACGGAGGAGAGGTCACATTTGGAGGAGGGTCCAGTGGTTCAATAATTGGCCGAGGCACATTAAATGTGAAAGGGCTGCCGAAGCTACAACAAGTGCTTCATGTTGAAGGCCTCATCACGAATCTCATAAGCATAAGTCAACTATGCGATGAAGGCATGAATGTAAAGTTTACTCACCAAATGTGTGAAGTGTTTGATAGTGCAGGGAACCCACTCATTCAGGGGGAGCGTTCCAAGGCAAACAATTGCTATTCCATTGGAGAAACATGCCTCACTGCACAAGTCAAAGATGACATTGACCTATGGCATCAAAAACTTGGACACACAAGTCTTGGGAATTTAGAGCGTCTAATCAAGCTAAATGCTGTTCGTGGACTTCCAGCTCTCCCAAAAATCCAGAAGACAACATGTGGATATTGCAAACAAGGAAAAATGACTCGTACAAGTCATCCAGCAATACCTGCCGCAGGACAGTCTGATGCCTCTGCCGCAGGACCTGCCAACTCCAAGACAGAACTGTATCAAAAGGAAACCAAATGCTTTGATCTCCTCCACATGGATTTAATGGGACCAATCGAGACGAGGAGCCACTCTGGAAAACGCTACGTACTTGTCGTAGTGGATGATTTCTCAAGATATACTTGGGTGCGTTTTCTCCAAGACAAGAGTGAGACATTTGATGAGGTGTCCAAGCTAATCAGGTGGATAAAGACCAATCATGAAGCCTCAGTAAAGAGAATAAGAAGTGACCATGGCACCGAGTTTGAAAACCAACGGCTTTCTCGTTTTTGTGACGCGCATGGCATTGCCCAAGAATTTTCTGCCCCCATAACACCGCAACAAAACGGCGTGGCTGAAAGGAAGAACCGAACCCTCAAGGAAATGGCGTGTACCATGCTGATCGCCAAGGGCCTAAGCAAGAAATTTTGGGCAGAAGCATTCAATGCCGCATGCCATATCCTGAACCGCATCAGCATACGCTCAGGAACAACAAAAACGGCTTATGAAATCTTGAACAATAGGAAACCTAATTTAAAATACTTTCATGTTTTTGGGTCTGTTTGTTATGTTTTAAATGATAGGGAACCTAGATCGAAACTTGATCCAAAATCCCTTAAAGGATTATTTGTTGGATACTCTAGGAATAGTCATGCCTATCGTATTTTTATCATACAAACTAGAACCATCATTGAATCTGTGAATGTTGATTTTGATGATCTTAGTCGACTCAGGAAACCTAAAGAAGAAGATGTGAAAGGTTTGCTCGAGCCTGCCGCAGTAGCAGAAGTTGAAGGCAGTATCACACCTGCGCAGCCTACTGCCGCACCTACTGGCTCGAATGATGATGCTCAACCTTCAACAGCATCTCCTGAGCAATCAAACGATGATAGCACCCCACATCAATCAGATTCATCTGATGGTGAAGAGGAATCAAACCAACGACGAAGGGATCCCCCAAGGCATGTTGTCCGAAACCACCCTTCGAGTCAAATGTTGGCCAGACGCATGAGAGTTCATCCGTATATCAACTACCGCAACATGACCAAGAACATAAGCATGTCTGCCACATGCGTTGAAATAGGCATTACCTCGTATCTCTCAACGATCGAACCAAAGAATGCCAAAGAAGCATTGGCCGATGAATTTTGGTTTATGGCAATGCAAGAAGAGATGAACGAGTTTGAAAGAAACAAAGTTTGGAAGCTCATTCCTCGTCCCCAAAACAAAAATATCATCGGGACAAAGTGGATATTTAAGAATAAGTCGAATGAGCACGGGCAGGTTGTACGCAACAAGGCAAGGCTGGTGGCGCAAGGCTATACGCAAGTTGAAGGCATCGATTTCGATGAAACTTTTGCCCCCGTAGCACGCATGGAGTCCATTCGTCTACTCATTGCCATTGCATGTCACCTCAACATCACCTTACATCAAATGGATGTGAAGGCAGCGTTCCTCAACGGCATACTTGAAGAGGAGGCATATGTTGCACAACCAAAGGGCTTCGAAGATCCGAAACATCCTGACCATGTGTATCAACTGCACAAGGCATTGTACGGCCTAAAACAAGCTCCTAGAGCTTGGTATGGCTGCCTAACTGATTTTCTACTCAGTTTTGGATTCACCCGAGGCACTGCCGACAAGACCCTGTTTGTCAAATTCAATTCTTCCAAAATTTTAATTGCTCAAATTTATGTAGATGATATTGTTTTTGGATCCACATGTGAGAACATGCTTAAGGCATTTACCTCTGCCATGGCATCAAAATTTGAGATGAGCATGGTAGGAGAACTAACTCATTTTTTAGGGCTCCATATCAAGCAATCATCAACTGGAACTTTCATCTCACAAGCTTCATATGCTAAGAATCTCATCAAGAGATTCCAACTTGAAGGATCCAAGCCCATGAAAACACCTATGGGCTCAACGGACAAAATCTCCCGAGGCACCGATACTGCCGCAGTGGATCAGATACTCTACCGATCCATGATAGGGAGTTTGCTTTATCTTACGGCAACTAGACCAGATATCATGTATAGCGTTTGTTTATGTGCCAGGTTTCAAGCTGATCCAAGGGAAGAACACTTGAAGGCAGTCAAACGCATCATACGCTACGTTGCCGCATCAGTTGAGTTAGGCATTTGGTATACCAAAGATACCACCACCGATTTAGTCGGATTTTCAGATGCCGACTGGGCAGGAGACACGGAGGAACGCAAGAGTACAAGCGGAGGATGTTGCTTTCTTGGAAACAACATTATTTCATGGCAAAGCCGCAAGCAAAACTGCATTTCTCTATCCACTGCCGAATCAGAATATATTGCCGCAGGGAGTTGCTGTACCCAACTGATTTGGTTGAAGCACATGCTTGATGACTACCACCTGGATAGCAATAGTCTTACACTCTACTGCGACAATACGAGTGCCATAAATATCAGCCATAATCCAGTGCAGCACTCAAGAACCAAACACATCAGCATAAGGCATCATTTCATACGAGACTTGGTGGAAAAACGCCTTTTAAGGATTGATCACATCCCAACAGAGAAGCAAATAGCTGACATCTTCACCAAGCCATTGGACTCAGAACGCTTCACTGCCTTAAGAAATTCTTTGTGCATGTGCACCATGCCTTAGATGCTGATCTGCATCATGCTGCCGCATTGTCATGCCTACTGAACCTCTGCCACAGCATTCTGCCTTAGTCAATTTGTGAGTTTAAAATTTTCCGAAGGAAGAGAAAATACCCAAACCACTTTAGGCAACATGGTCAAACCCATATACATGTAATTAATACGAAATGGGTTGAGATACTATGTACTAGGTGACCTAAGTATTTAATAATCTCATTGTTGACATGGCATTATACCTAAGTAGAGTAGAAGTACTTACGATGCAGCATGATGTTCCATTAGGATTAGATAGTTGTTAATCTTTTCCTAATTTTGCTTTGTAAGCTTTGATGTTTCACACCACAAAAATATTTTACTTCTTTTATTAAAAAAAAAAAAAAAAAAAAAAAAAATGAAAAATGAAAAATGAAAAATAGAAAAAGAAAATATTCTAAAAACAGAAAAAGAGAATATTAAAAACAGAAAAAGAATATATTAAAAAAAAAAAAAAAAAAAAAAAAAAAAAAAAGGGGAATTTTATGTTTCAATTTTATTAGGCAACGACCTGCCGCAGAGCAATGCCCCACTTGACCGTTGGGCAGCACTCGAGTGTGCGGCAGGCGACGGTTCAACTTCTGAAAAGTAACCGTTGCCCATCCCATCAACTGCCATACGTTTTTCACTCCACATAAAACTCTTTCAAGTTTTATTTTCTTTCTTATTTACTGAAATTCAAAAGTCCTAATCCTATTTCAACTCTATCTTCTCCATCTATATCGATCAAAAGAGAGTTTGAAATTTCGGAAATTCTAAATCCCTAATTTTTCTATCGAACGCACAATATAAAGCCCCATCCTCTTACGTTCGATTGTTTGTGCTCTTTTTCTAAAACCCTAATTGATTATCGAGTATTTGAAATCAATGGCTGGCGCATCTCCAATCCCAAATCCGTTCGCCCGCTACTTCGAGGACCCTCGATTTCTGGAGCTGGTCAGAGAAGTTCGCCCCAACGCAACTATGGACGACCTCAACGAAGGTGATTCGCTGCACGCCATCAACCGCCTCAAAGCTCTCAACGCCGCCGCCGCCACTGCCGCCGCGTCGCAAAAGTCATCCCTCTCTCCAGAATCGCCGCCGATCGATGTCGGTGAAGGACCAGGTAAGGCTTCTCCCATGAACATCTCCCCGGATCATGATGCAGGGGGAGAAACTGCCGCAGAAGAAGGACTTGCCGCAGAGGATGAGCCTATTCCCCTACAGATCATACTCCCTGGGTTCAGCCATTCTGAGCCATCCCAAACTCCGCGATCACCGGTGGTCATTTCAGGAGTTGATGATGTGCTTGCATACGAGGCTGCCCAGAATGAAAGATCCCTCAACACTTCTGATTTTAAGGGCCTTTACACTCCTGAGCCTTCTGCTACTGCCGCATCATCTGCCCTTCCACAGGCAGACACTGAAGTGCAGCGGCAAGGCAAAAGCATGCCTTACAACAGGAGGGATGATGCTGATGATTTTGACTACCACGAGCTCTACGAAAACTACCCTTCTACTAAAAAGACCAAGGATCGCAAACCGACTCCTTACCCTTCTGCAAATACACCCTCTGACGAGGAAGATTCCGGCCACTCCAGCCAGCAGCAGCACGATGCCGCAGATGGCTCTGAAACAGAATCTGACCCACTGCTGCAGGATCTTGCCTCAAGGAAGCGCAAGAAGAAGCAGGTGCCCCTTCCTCCTCGCCGGCCGTCCACCAGATCCGCCACTGCCAAAGGCAAAGGCCCGGCTCTGCCCCCTACCTCAATGGAAAATCCCATTGATGTTGAGACCACCGCTGCCAAGAAGTCCCGCAAGGGAAAGAGTGTTGCTGTCGCTTCAAAAACTGACAGCTCACACAGTGGTGATGCCGCAGCACAACCCGCTGCGAAGAAAGGTGGCAAGGCACCAAAAATTGATGCCCCCAAGGAGGACTCGGATTCTGACATGAAATCCGGGAAGGGTTATTCGAGGCGATTCTGGTCGGAACGTCGTTCAGTGATTGGGCCCCAGTTCTACTCCAACAAGCCTATTCAACCTGACCGTGATGGTGACTTGTCAACCTGTGCCAAACACAAAGTTGACAGGTTCCTGAAGAAGATGAAGTTGGTCAAGGCAGTATCCTACGCAGCACCCTACTGCGAGGATTTGGTGCGCGATTTTTATGCTAACTTGCGTCCCTGCTTTGGTGATGATGGATCCAGAGGCTACGGCAAGGTGTACATGCGTGAAAAGATCTTTAACTTCACCCCTGCCGCAATAAATGCCTTCTTGGAGCGCTCTGATGTCGAGTATCCTGCCGCAATTGCTGACCCCACCATTGCCGCAGTGTCTCACCGCCTGACCAGATCACCACCTGATGCTGCCAACAACATTCCTTGCTCAAAACTCTCTTCTTTTTACTACTTTTTGTTCACTGTTGCCAGGCACAACTGGATTCCCACTACGAATGTGCATTTCGTGCACACCCAAATGGGGGAAGTCTTGTTTTACCTTGGTGCAGGTAGGCAGGTGAACTTGGGAGAGCTCATTTTTGAGAAGATTGCTTCACAGGCAGAAAACATTACCCAGACGCAGAGCCTTGCGTTCCCATCACTGATCTGGGAAATGTTGAAGATCCAAGGGCTCCCACACAACAGTGCTGATCTCCTGACCTCTGTGCCGCAACCTTACAAGTTGTCTGTTCGGGAGTACAATGATTTGCCCTGGACTGGTTTTCATGCCACTGCCGCAGTGCCTCCCACTCCAGCTCAAAAGAAGACATCCAAGCTGCCGCAAACTGCTGCCCCAAGCTCATCTGCCCCACAGCCTAATATTCATGCTCGTGTCCAGGCATTTGCAGAACAAACTGCTGCAAGTCATATGGTCATTATGCAGGATTACATGGCCAAGGCACTTGTGGATGCTATCACTTTCTTCCTTGAAGAAGAGGGCATTTCTCCACAAAAAGGGGAAGTACCAGCAGCCGAGGTCAAAGTGGCAAGGAGCACTGTGTTGAAGATGTTGAAGAAGCGCATTGATGAGGACATCAAGGAGGTTGAAGCTGAAGAAGCTGCAGAGATGGAAGCTGCCGCAGCAGAGAAGGCTGCCGCAGACACTGCAGCAGAGATTGATGGTGAAGAGCGTGGATCGTCACCCGAGCACGATGATTGAAGAACCTGAAGGATTGCAGTTCTCAAGACCCGAAGAAATATTATTTCTTCTTTTGATTTAGTGTTTATTTGCTCTGAACAATTTACTTAATTTCTGCTATTTGGTTATTTGTTTTTGAACAATTGTTTAAGTTTTTATTTGGTTTGAACAATGTTTAATTTAAGTGTTTTTTTTTCCCTTTAAAAAAAAATGGTGTGTTACATTTAAGGCTTACTTAGTTTAACTTGTTTTTGTTTTATTAATTAGTTAATTGTTAAATAAATTTTGTTCTACTTAGGAAGTATCAACTAAGGGGGAGTTTCATTGCCTTAGTTGTTTGTCAAGATAAATCCCATAAACTTCCAAGTAAGATGTATTTCATTGAGGGGGAGTGCTCTCATTGCGCTGCTGCCTCATGGTTTTGTGAAGAAAGATAAAAAGGGGGAGTTTGTAAGGATAAATATGTTTGGGCATTACAATGCCTTAAATGTACCTAGGCAGAAGTTGTTTTGCTAACATATTTATTTGTTTTCTTCTTTCTTCACAATTTATACTGTTGTAATCACTTGTCATATTGGTGATTTGATTTAGCATAGTTCATTAGTTGGAACGTGCTTGAAAAACAATCAACATAGAAGCTTTCTGCCGCAGCACAGCCAGGCAGAGTCATGCCGCAAGCAGTGCAAGGCTTGGACAAGGGGTTGAGTCAAGATATCGAGCGAAGCATGAGCGTAGGGCAAAGGATTGCTGAAGTCCAGAGAGTATGGAAGGCAGTGCAGTACGGCAGAGCATTCCAGAAGAACTTCAGAAGGCATTCCTGCGGCAGTGGTCAAAACAGCCTGCCCTAGAATATCTCAACCGATTGTTGACCTAGCAAAATGAGGAAATCAGTTGGAGACTCTCACCTATAAATAGAGGACGACCCAGCTGCATTTACTTAACACTCATACAACATCTTTACACCTCCAGAAACACATTTCCTCTCTAGATCGATCATCACGCCTTTAGTGCCGCGACTTCACTTGTGAAGTTCGTCGAGCCATATGTTCTCTCGTCTCTAAGAGAGTTCTTTTGTAGTGCTGATGATCGTGACTTTAGAATAGGTGTTATCCAGTAGCTAGGTTTCATTTGTTGTTGATTGTTCATACTCTTCGGATACGATAAACACCGAGGCATACATGTGTATAGCCTTAGGTAAAATCATTTGTAAATCCAAGAGTATTCCTTTTGTAAAGACTCGTTTATTTAATAAAGTTTCTGGCCGTAAGGCCGTTTCGTATGTGTATAATTTAAATACACATACAAAGATTTAAATTCGTGTTCTTTACTTTTTCGTACGTGTGTGTGTGTTCGTTCGAAGTGATTTATTTTTATTAATTCCGCTGCTATTCATATACATATATCATATATAATTTTATCACTTAAACAATCTGATTAATCTGGATAAAATACTTAAATCAAGTAAATCACGTAAAACGAACGATTTTTCTGTACAAGGCATCGTGCTGCGGCATACGTTGTTCTGCCGCAGAACACTGCCTTGTCTAGGCAGCGCATTTCACTGCGTTTATTTACTGCCTACGACTTTCAAGGTGTAACAACTACAAGGATTACCTCTTGGAGGCCGCCTGCAAGGATGTGCCCATCAACGTCGTCTTAGGGTTTTCGTCCAACGAGACCTCGACTCTCACTCCGACTCCAACTCCACGGGTTATGGAGGGAGGCCCCAGATTGTGTCCTGTAGTTAAACACGAACATGTTTAAGAGTAATATTAATTAGAGGTTTATGAGATGAGACTGCCTTGTTATTTTTTGATGAATGAGTCCAACTTCTATGGTAGTTCTTGTGAATATATAGATCCAAATGATTTTGTTTTACATATTATTAAAAAAAAAGTATGAATAATGTCTTACCGTTCCGACGAGCTAAAAACAATAGCTCAATCGATCAACTACAAACATCAGAAAGACAACAGATATGCGGATACAAAAAATCGAAAAACAAATAAGTGTCGCGAAAACGAGGAGAGTTGCAGCATATTTATCATTGTCACATTTTGCAGCATAGCTTCTGATCAGTTGGGATGCCCTCATTAAAAAAAGCCACACAAGACTCCATTTGAGGTTCGGGCATGGAGTCGGCAATCTCCATTCCCCCTCGATAATCTCTGGACTTGACGATGAAGAACATTGGTCCACATCGATGAACATTGCTACAAACCCACTTCCTTTCCGTCATGCGTCGACTCTACAAGGACTATTGCTAAGCAGTTCCCAAAGTAATTACGTACCTGGCAGCAGCGGGGGATTCAGAAGTTTAATTTGCGGCAATCGGCAACACACATAAAGTACTCTGCCTCATTGAAATCGCGATTGTGAGAGGGAGGTATGTTGCGATAAATTGTGCTCCAATACAATTTACCACAGCTTGATATTCAAGGCTTGCGGAAATAGTTCGAATAATATGAACCGCACACACACACACTCTTGTTTGTAGCGGAGAAAAGAAATAAAAAAATAGGACACAGGATATTACGAGGTTCGACAACTAATGTCTACGTCCTCGAGCTCACAACACACTCTTTTTATTACTTGGAGAAATGATTACAAGACACACACTTGAAACCCGAACAAGCTCGACTTTGTTCTAACTCACGCTTTAGTAATAAACTCTATTGTGTTGGATTTATTTGATCAACACCTTGATCACCCTTTTATAGTTGCCAATCCTTGGCATGTTCATTGAACACATCAATGAAACCTTTGGCCCTCCAAATTCACCGGAAGCCAAAGAGTCACTTGCCTCTCCAAATTCTCTCCAAATTCATGAATTCAAAGAAGCTAAAGAGTCTTTCAACACTTCTTCAACAATCTCCCACTTGTTGGAAGACTCACCATGTCGTTAACACTTTTCCGAACTAGCGTACATCGCTTCCTCTCCGTTTGTGTGTCAGTCGTCTCTCTTTTGACGTTTGAGAGACCAACGAGTTTTGAACCACTCTTGACTTTCTCCACCGTGACCACTTTGGTTAGCATGTCCGCCGGGTTTTCATCGGTATGAACTTTCACTAACGAGAAACTGCCTTTATCCAACAACTCCCGGATGAAATGGTACTTGATATCAATATGCTTTGTTCTTGAATGAAAAGTAGCATTTTTGGCTAGGCAAATTGCACTTTGGCTATCACTGAAAAGCCTGCAATTCTCTTGTTCGTGACCGATTTCTTTTAGAAGACTTTTGAGCCAAGTCAACTCTTTACATGCTTCCGTTGCCGCCACATACTCGGCTTCGGTTGTTGACAAAGTAACCAACTTTTGAAGTTGGGAAACCCAGCTTATTGCTCCACTCCCGAGCGTGAACACAAAACCTGTCGTGCTCCTTCGGCTATCAACATCGCCGGCAAAGTCGGAATCGACATACCCTTGTAATGCAAGATCACTACCGCCATAGCACAAGGCGTAGTTAGATGTCCCTCGTAGATAACGCATTATCCACTTCACCGCTTCCCAATGCTCCTTGCTAGCTTTGGAAGTGTATCTACTCACAACTCCCACTGCATGTGCAATATCGGGTCTGGTGCACACCATTGCATACATAAGGCTACCAATAGCCGATGCGTAGGGAAACATCTTTGATTGATCTTGGTCCTTGGAGCTTACTTCCTTGGACAGTTTGAAATGGGCTCCGAGTGGAGTACTAACGGGCTTAGACTCCTCCATATTAAACCGAGCTAACACTTTCTCAACGTATTCGGACTGCGAGAGCCATAATCGTCGTGAAGCTCTATCTCTAGAAATTCTCATGCCCAGAATTTTCTTAGCATCTTTAAGATCTTTCATAGCGAATTCCTTTGATAGGCTTGCCTTCACCTTCTCGATCTCTCTCTTATCCTTTCCGGCGATTAACATGTCGTCCACATACAACAACAAGATGATATAGGAATCACCACATGATTTGTAGTAGCAACAATGGTCTGATTGACTCCGAGAAAACCCTGTTTCATCCATGAAGTTATCAAACTTTTTGTACCACTGTCGAGGCGCTTGTTTGAGGCCGTATAAGCTTTTCTTTAGACGACACACAAGACTTTCTTTGCCTTTCTCTGCATAGCCCTCCGGTTGGAACATGTAGATCTCCTCCGATAGATCTCCATGTAGAAACGCCGTTTTCACATCCAACTGTTCGAGGTGGAGATCCTCGACTGCGACTATGTTGAGCACCGATCGAATCGTCGCCATTTTCACCACCGGCGAGAAGATTTCGGTGTAGTCAACACCTTCTCTTTGTTCGAAGCCTTTAACGACCAGCCTAGCTTTATGTCGTAAACTCCCATCGGCTTCCTCTTTGATTCGATATATCCACTTATTGTGGAGTGCTCGCTTGCCCTCCGGCAAATTCACCAAATCCCAAGTTTTATTAGTTGAAAGTGATGACATCTCGTCATTCATCGCGGACTCCCACTCGCCCGAGACACCCTGCACCTCAAGGGCTTCTTTGTAGCTTTCCGGCTCCCCCGAATCAGAAAGTAGCAAATAGTGGACATAGTCGTTAAACTTGTCAGGCATCCTCCTCGATCGCTCCGATCTCCTGAGTGGGATTTGAGCAGGCTCCTCCTGCTGATTTGGGTTTTCAATTTCTTGTAAAGGAGTGGGCTTGTCATTAGATTCGTATGGCACCTCCACATACTCGTTCTCCTTGTTGTCAGAATTGGTCTCCTTGCCCCAATCCTTGTACAAAGCCTCCTCGTTGAACACCACATCAACACTCCTCCTGACTCGTTTTGCCTCGAAATCATAGAGACGAAAACCATAGGCATCACTCCCATAGCCTATGAAAGCACATTTTTTGGACTTAGCATCGAGCTTACTTCGATCTTGAGGATTTAAGTGTACATACGCCGTACACCCAAATATTCGGAGATGAGACAAATTCACCTCCTTGCCAGTCCAGACTTCTTCAGGTATTTTTCCGTTTAGGGGACTCGAGGGACCCCGATTGATAAGGTAGGCTGCCGTAGACACCGCTTCAGCCCAGAAATTTCGAGGAAGACCACTATGAATTCTCATACTTCGGGCGCGCTCCATGATCGTCCGATTAATGCGCTCGGCAACTCCGTTTTGCCTCGGCTTCATAGGCGTAGTCAAGATTCTTCGAATTCCGTTGTTTGAACAGAACCGTTCAAACTCCTCACCACAAAACTCCCCACCGTTGTCAGATTTTAACGCCTTCAACTTTAGTCCGGTTTCAGTCTCTACACAAGCTTTCCAAGTCTTAAACACACCAAAGGCATCGGATTTGTGTTTCAGGAAGTACACCCATAACTTCCTTGAAGAGTCATCGACAAAAGTTACATAGTACCTCGATCCACCGATTGAGGGAACAGGAGCGGGCCCCCAAACGTCAGAATGAACAAGTTCTAGTTTCTCAGATTTCAACTCCCGCGGAACCTTCGAGAAACTTACTTGAGTTTGTTTTGCAAGGACACAATCCTCACAAAAATCGAGCTTGATTTCCCCGCACCCGTCAAGCTTCCCGGAAGACTCCATGATCTTCATTCCGGTTTGACTCATGTGGCCGAGCCTTCGATGCCACGTGGATGCATCTGTTGCTTTCGCCACTATGAAGTTGGGATTATAAGTCCCGTTGGCGACATACATCGTCCCCTCCTTTTTGCCGCGCGCCAACATCCTAGCGCCCTTGGACACCTTCCAAGACTCGGCATTGAACGTACATACCATGCCGTCTTCCGAGAGTTGGCCCACCGAGATGAGATTCTTCTTGAGACTTGGAACGTGACGAACGTCCTTCAATTGAATCTCAAATCCATTAGGAAGAGATAGACAAACATCTCCTTTGCCCACAATGTCGCACGGCTGGTTGTCGCCAAGGTAAACTCGGCCAAAGTTCCCGCTCACATAGTTCTGAAGAACATTCTTTTGCGGAGAAGCATGAAACGAGGCACCGGAGTCGATTATCCAAGACTCATTCTTGGTTTCCAACGAGCAAATGAGGGCTTCATCTTCCTTCACAACATTGGCAGCACCTTTGCCGTTGTCGTTGCTTTCCTCCGGACAATCTTTTCCGATGTGGCCAATCTTTCCACAATTGTAGCACTTGTATTTGCTATAGTTGCGACCCTTCGAGTTCGACCGCTTAGATGGTCCTCGACTTTTGGATCGACTTCGAGCATCAAAGTTGCTTTTGCCCTTGCTCTTATTTCCTCGTTCTCTCCCACGATCTTTCGAGCTAAAGTTCAGCGAAGAACTAGATCGTTCCGACTTCTTTCTCCGAACCTCCTCTCCTACAAGTAGAGTCACCACTTCCTCTTGACAGATCTTGTTCTTCCCACATGAATTGCTCACCGCAATAATAAGGGAATCCCAAGAGTCTGGTAGACTTGATAGAAGGAGAAGGGCGCGAATTTCATCATCAAACTTGATGCCCACCTGGTCAAGTTGATTGCACACGGCATTGAACTCATTCAAATGCTCCGACACGGTTGTCGTCTCTTCCATATGCATATTGAACAGAGTCTTCATTAGATGCACTTTGTTGACGGCGGATGGCTGCTCGTACATGTCTTCAAGTGCCTTCATGAGGTCCGCTGACGTCGTGTACTTGATGACATTAGAGATGACGGACGGAGCTAGAGTCGAACGAATCAACCCTAGCGCTTTGCGATCCGTCCGAAGCCAATCCGCGTCTTTGACGTCGTCCGGTTGAACACCAACAACCGGTAGATCAAGATCTTTAGCAACGAGCAAGTCCTCCAGAAGGACTTTCCACATGGCGAAGTTTGTGCCATCGAACTTCTTGAAGCGATTAACCTCCTCGCCCATTATTCGAACCTTCTTGAATATCTAGAGAACGAACACCTTCGGCTCTGATACCACTTGTTGCGATAAATTGTGCTTCAATACAATTTACCACAGCTTGATATTCAAGGCTTGCGGAAATAGTTCGAATAATATGAACCGCACACACACACACTCTTGTTTGTAGCGGAGAAAAGAAATAAAAAAATAGGACACAGGATATTACGAGGTTCGACAACTAATGTCTACGTCCTCGGGCTCACAACACACTCTTTTTATTACTTGGAGAAATGATTACAAGACACACACTTGAAACCCGAACAAGCTCGACTTTGTTCTAACTCACGCTTTAGTAATAAACTCTATTGTGTTGGATTTATTTGATCAACACCTTGATCACCCTTTTATAGTTGCCAATCCTTGGCATGTTCATTGAACACATCAATGAAACCTTTGGCCCTCCAAATTCACCGGAAGCCAAAGAGTCACTTGCCTCTCCAAATTCTCTCCAAATTCATGAATTCAAAGAAGCTAAAGAGTCTTTCAACACTTCTTCAACAAGGTAATCCTCCCCGTCTACATAACGCAAAACGGGAATGTCCTCGTTGTTGTTTGAAGTATATGAGAAACTTCATCCCCTCGACCCCTGACCAAATCTCATAATATTTGAAGTACATTATATTTTTCATTAATTGAAATTACAAACAATCTTCCTTTGCGTTGTTGTTGTTGTTTCCGGGAATAAGAATCTTTTCGGCGAACGGAGCGTAGTATTTGAGAGTGAGTGTTTGAGGGTTGGGACAACAGTGTCCAAGAAGTGCGATTCCGAGTGTCGGGACTCGTAGAATGTTAGAGACCTCATAGGGCTGATGAAGAGCCATGGCATGTCGAAATGTAGTAGGTTGAGCGATTGCTCGACGGGTGCACCCGGTGATGGTGCCACCTGGCACTGCTCGATAACTCTGGTACGGGTAGCCATTGATCAAATGAGACTCACTACTCAATGGATCATTACTTAGCTAAGTCCTGTAGTGTTGTACTACGGTTAAGATGCTCCATACAGCGTTGACTTTTAATTAATATGCCACTCACTTGATATTAAAAAACACTATGTAACTCTTTGGTAATCCATGATATTCCGTGAAAATTGGATCTTTGTTTAAGTGAAATAAAATATTACTAGTTTAATTTTATAATAATAAATTAATAAATAAAAATATATTGTATTTACTTTTTTCTCTAAAGAATTATGTATACTCTTAAAAAATACTCCCATTGTCTAGAGCTATAGGCAGACCTTTTTTTACTTCCAATACATATGATAATTTATTAAATTTAATTTTAGTGATTTTTTTATAATTTTTGTATATGTTGTCCAATGTCCAATACATAGGAAAGGAATATGATAAACTATTAACTTTTATTTTAGTGATTTTTTCATAATTTTTTATACGTATTGAACGGTAAAAAAAAGTCAATGTACCTATTGCTCTGAGACCGGAGAGATATATTTATTTTTACTTTAAAATGGAGTATAATATTATTTTATTCTTTTAAAATTAATTAATAATTACTTTAATTTTTACTTTAAAAATACATGAATTTCACAATTTTTAAAATTTGATATAGTAGCTATTTTAATTTGATTTCCTTTTGGGATAGGCCCATTAGTGCAGCAAAAAATACTATTTCTTACTGGTTTTTATATCACTATAAAACAAAAAATATTTCTTACTGGTTTTTATATCACTATATTAAGCCCAAACCAGTCCAGGGTGAATTTCTCGGGCTGACTTTCTACAACTACAGTATAATGGAGTACGAAAATTAAAAAAAGATGTTATTTTTTTAATCTCAGTATAATGTTTATTTTATAATTTTTAATAAAAATAATAAAAGATAAAAATTAAAAAAATAGTGGAAAAATAAATTTAAATAGAGAGTGAAAAAATAAAAGTAAAATTGTAATATATTTAAGGTGAAAACAATTACAGTACTATTTATTTTATTAGGTCAATCATCAGTAAAAAAAAGTGTTACCCAAAGAGAATTCGGAGTATTATGATATATCTTGATAATTAAATCTTTTTTAAAATGATCATTAAATAAATTAATAAAAACAAGAGACATGTATCAAGTAAAATATTAACTCTATTAAAAATCAAAATCCATAACCTACTATGAATAGGAGAAGACTTATTTTATAGTAACACGTAGCAATTAATCAATCCAAAATCTATATATATAAACCCCTGAAAACTTTCAAAGCTAAAACACACACATTACATACATACTCGATCGATCTGCGGTGTCAACTACTAGTCGACAACCTAACCCTATTCCAAGTGAACAAGTAATCATCGACGTCGACTCCGTCGTCTACGGCTACCCGGTCAACCCGCAGCCGCCGCTTCCCTCCGCCGCAACCGTAGATCGTAAGAAGATGTCATCAGAAGACAAGCGTGATTGCTACTTAGCTATTGCCGTTATTTTGATTTTGATTGTGATCGGTAGTGTAATGTTTGCCCTCGACACGAAAAAAGTGTGGGTTCGGTTCATGGGGCGAGACTATAAAGTCGACTCGGTGGGGACAGCTGGCAACGGGACCGTGGCCGTGAGCGTTTTGCTGCCTCAAGATTTTGATTTTTCGGGTGGACTAAGGTTAGAGCAGGTAATGTTTAGGTGTAACAACTACAAGGATTACCTCTTGGAGGCCGCGTGCAACGATGTGGCCGTCGACGTAGGGTTTTCGTCGAACGAGAGTCGAGGGGTTATGGAGGGAGGCCCGAGATTGTGTCCGGTAGTTAATCACAAACATATTTAAGAGCAATAGTGTATTATTCTACTCGTACTGTCAGCTCCAATGTATGATCAATCAAATTTTTTTTATTAATACTTGTTAAAATTGTATGTGTTGTGGTCACTTGTGAGTTGTCCCACATTGAAAGTTTGAGAAAAAAGGACCAAAATATAAGAGTAGGGAGCTACTCCACCTAGTACCAATTAGTTTTAGGATGAAACCTTCCTACATGTCCCACAACTCCGATTTCCGATTTCAACAATATTAAATATTGAATTGTACACGTTTCATTGAGAAATTTTGTTTTACTTTTTAATAAAACAAATTAATTGATAGTAAAATCATAAAATATATTTCAAAATGAAAATAAAAAATAATTATTTATTTTGTTAGATCAATATATACTCCATATACTAGTTAAAAAAAGTGTTGAACAAGGAGAATACTAACTTGCTGAGGATGTCATATAAAATATAAATTCGTTCAAAATTTTAGATTGATATTTCTTGCCCAAAACGATTAATATGATCTTCATATAGAATAGTTACTATATTATCAAATATTCTACACATACGTACGCGGTTCTTGCTATATCTAAATTAACAATGATATCATAATATTTTAATATTACTATATATGTTATTGATACTTAAACATTCCTAAATTAAAATTAATATATATTAAGCAAAATATTAATTCTATTTTTAGTCTTCATTAATTATTTGAAAAATATCTAAATCAAATTCTGAAATCATTAATGGAAGATACTTCAATAATTTGAATTAAAAGTTAAAAAAACAATCTTGGAAAAAAAGACATATTTAATTTCAATTTAAAAATCCAGAACCTACTATATATGAATAGAATTGAAGACTAATCTAAATTAGTAAATCCAAAAACTATATAAACCCCTTGAAAATTTTCAAAGCTAAAACACACCATACATATATACATACTTGATTTCCGATGGCAACGACTAGTCAACAACCTAATCCCCCTATTCCAAGTGAACAAGTAGTCATCGACGTCGACTCCGTCGCCTACGGCTACCCGGTCGACCCGCAGCCGCTTCCCTCCGCCGCAACCGAAGATCTTACTGAGTCCGAAGAGTACAAGGCTATTTTGTTTGTGGTGATGATTTTGTTTCATGTTCTTTTGTCTGCGGTAATTGGTATAGCTATTTTACTGGACTCAAAAAAAAAGTTACCCCGTTTCCAACTAGATTCCGTCTCGTTCTATGCGAATACCACCACCGCGGCGTGGGGCATAGGTTTCTCGATCGACAAGCCGGTCGGGGATCTCCAAGTGTGGGTTCGGTTCATGGAGCGAGAATATAAAGTCGAGTCGGTGGGGACCGCCAAAGTCGAGTCGGCCGGCAACGCGACCATGTCCGTGAGCGCGTTGCTCCCTCGATATTTCGATTATTTGGGTAGTGGAATAAGGTTAGAGCAGGTGACGTTCAGGTGTAGCAACTACAAGGATTACCTCTTGGAGGCCGCGTGCAAGGATGTGGCCCTCGGGTTTTCGTCGAACGAGACGTCGACTCGAGGGGTTATGCAGGGTGGCTCGAGATTGTGTCCTATGGTGAATCACACACATATTTAAGAGTAATATATATTATTCTATACGCTTTAATTTGAAGGCTATATATATATGAGAATGTGTATTTCTTTATTCAGATCTAAGTGTATTACTCGCATCACTAATCCCACTAGAAATGTTTATTTTCTTTTTGGTTGTATAACTATTACGGGACGACAGTAAAACGCTACATTTACACCAAATAAAATGTTGACCAAATAAAAATATTATTATTATTTTTGAAATGGTATCTATAAATTTGTAATAAAAATCAAAAGTAATTAATAGTACTTCAATAAATTTAATTAGAAGTTAAAAAACTATTTTGGTAAAAAAGAGATTCAATTTAAATTTAGAAACCCATAACCTACTATGAATAATAGAAGACGCGTTAATCCAAAAACTATATCTATATATAATCCCGTTGAAAACTTTCAACGCTAAAACACACAATACATACATACTCGATTAAAAATTAAAATCAAATATTGAAATAATTAATACTTCAATAGATTTAATTAAAAGTGATCGGAAAAACAATTTGGAAAAAAGGACATTCCATTTAAATTTAGAAACCCAAAACCCTCTATGAATAGGAGAAGACTTATATATAAACCCCTGAAAACTTTCAAAGCTAATAATTACACCATACATACTCGATCGATCTGCGATGGCAGCGACTAGTCGTGCTAACCCTATTCCAAGTGAACAAGAAATCATCGACATCGATTCCGTTGCCTACGGCTACCCTGTCGACCCGCAGCCGCTTCCCTCCGCCACAACCACAGTAGATCCTTACTCAAAAGAGTGCAAGGTTAAATGTTATGGAGTGATTTTTGTTTTATGGTTAGCGCTCGGTTGTGTAGCGTTTTCACTCCACTCGAAAAAAAAGTTACCCCGTTTCCAACTAGATTCCGTCTCTCTCAACGTAGTAAATACCACCACCGCGGCGTGGGACATAGTTTTCTCGATCGACAAAACGGTCGGGGATCTCGACGTGTGGGTTCGGTTCATGGCGCGAGATTATAAAATCGAGACGGTCGGGACAGCTGGCAACGCGACAGTGTCCGTGGGCGCGTTGCTGCCTCAAGCTGGTTTTGATTTTTCCGGTGGACGACTAACCCTAGAGCAGGTGACGTTCAGGTGTAGCAACTACGAGAAATACCTCTTGGAGGCTGCGTGCAAGGATGTGGCCCTCGGGATTTCGTCGAAGAACGAGACGTCGACTCGAGGGGTTATGCAGGGAGGCCCGAGAGTGTGTCCTGTGGTTAATCACAAACATATTTAACAGTAAGATTGTGTCGTGTACGTAGTTTATCGCATCAATGCTTAATTTGTGTAACGATATGATCTCTCTCTCTTTTTTTTTTATTGGATAAAATATTATATGATCAGAATGGTGTATTTCTTTATCCATTAATAATCCCAGAAATACTTATGAAAATCGATCCCACTTTTGAATGAGGATCGATGATTTTGTAACAACAAACAAACCGAGTCATGATCAAATTAACAAACTTAATGATAATAGAGCCTGTTATGTATTTTGGGCCTTATTTAGATTATTGTGCTTTGGGTTAACCTACTAATATGGTTGAATTTATTTACAAGGCCCGACGAACGAGAACGAGACCTCGACTCCAGGGGTTATGGAGGGGAGGCCCTAGCTTGATTGTGTCCCTTAGAGCATCTCCAATGCAAAAGCCTACTTTTTATATTTTGTGGGCCCAATTTGTTGTCACATCATCCTAAAGTGGGCAAATAAAAAAAGTGGGCAAAACTCTCCAATGCAAGAGCCCACTTCAAACATTTTTTAAAATCCAATTTTATTAATTAATTATTAATACAACACACAAATAGTAAGCAAATCATCATACATGGCCCACATGTCAGAAGTGGGCATGGCCACCATAGAGGACATGCCCAATTTTTTCAATGTTGCTCCAATGCTAATTTTTTTATTTTTTGATGCCAAGTCCATTTCACATGGCCCAATGCACCCAAATGGGCTGCATTGGAGATGCTCTTAGTTCGTATTAGAGCCAGGCCTGACATCTTAGAGCCAGGCCTGTTACAGTGTTATTGACATTTCAAGGCTCTATGCCAATTATGAAAACCGAGCTCATTAATCGAGCCAGTTTTCCGGTCAAATTGGTACTTGAGTGCAAAAAAAGTTATACTTCAACCAGTAAAATGTTATGGAAGTACAACAGTGACTTAATTTCTGGTAATAAAATATAATTTTCTTTTGGCTCATTAATCGAGCCAGTTTTTCGATCAAATTGTTACTTTAAGTGCAAAAAAAGTTATACTTCAGCCACTAAAATGTTATGAAAGTACAACAGTGAATTAATTTCAGGTACTAAAATATAATTTTCTCTAAAGAGAGTATATTCAATTTAATTGAATTTTTTTGGATTTTAAAAAGTATAGATTTAAAAATTAATCTATTTGACGGATTTTTTTATTTATTTATATGTATTTTGATATAATTGATTAAATTATAAGTAATATATATAAGTAATGAATTTACATGAATCTTATTGATACTTAACCTTTTCTAAATAACCATTAAATAAATTAACGTTAAAACCCTTGAAAAGCTATTATAAACCTAAAAATTAACGTTAAAACCCTTGAAAAGCTATTACAAACCTAAAACGTTAAAACCCTTGAAAAGCTATTACAAACCTAAAACACACAACACGTATTCTAGATCGAGCGTGCGGTCCTACATTTAGCGCACACACGAGAGCGGGAGTCCGAATATGCACTAGGGAGTCTCTTTCTAACTTAAAACCATATGGTCCTAAGTAACAGAACTTCCTAGGCTTATATAATAGACTCACTTTTCTTAAATATTCAATGTGGGACAACTCACAAGTGACTACCACAACATACAATTTTAACCTTTTAAGATGTTATTGGTCCAACTTTGTCATGATATCAAAGCGGACCCAACACAATGATGGGTACCCTAGTCGATGAAATTTCCGGCTTGCCCAATGATGGCACTATGTCCGGTGGCGGAGCCAGCTGAGGACGAGGGTGGGCCTTGGCCCACCCAGAAAAAAAAAACTTTTACTATATATATATATACTTAGTAATTAACGTGTGCGTGGAGTGAAGTGTGTGATTTTTTTTATTGAAGTATGGGTCCCAAATTACACATTACACAAATTTAATTACTTTTTTAATACAATACAATTTATTGTCTTTTGCATTAATCTTTTAATATTTTTTTCATCAATTAGTTTTAAAGACTATTAGTTTTACTCGAGTTAAAATATATTTAAAAATTATGAAAATAACAAGAATACTTAGTTAATTAATAAATTTAATTATAATTTTTTTTATACAATGTTTACTTTGTAAGTACATTTTAATAACAATTTGTGATTTTATATTTATAAAAATTGATATTATACTGATTATTATTATAATTATCAATAACAGTTAATAATTAATTAAAGTAACTTTTAATATTATAAATTTTTTGTTTTATATTATTATGTATTAGTATTTTTTTTTGCAAGTATAAATGTATTTATATTTTTAACTAATAAAAACAATGTATTTTTTTCTAAATATTATATGATTTTAATATACATTTGTAACTAAAATTATTTTATTAGTATAATATATTGATCTTTGTTTTTATTGATACATATTTTTTCTATGAAACATTTCATATAATATTTTTTTAATATTTCATATTTTACCTTTTATAAAATAATTTATTTTAGTTTTTTAAGTAACTTAATAAAATTTATATTTATTTACATTAATTTTTAATTTAAAAATATATTATAAAATAGAAGTAATATTTTTTAATTTATTATATATATATTAGAACGAAAATAATATCGTGTAAATTTGGCTCACCCTCATTAGAATTTCTGGCTCCGCCCCTGACTATGTCCACGAGTAGAGCCGACAAAACCGAGCCTACTCGTGAGGGTAGGGCTGGGCGCGGGCCGGGCCGGGCCGGGCCGGTCCCAAAAATTTTAGGGACCGGCCCAAAACCTGATTTTTCGGTCCGAGCCGGTCCGGGTTTTTTTAAAATGAAGGCCCGGCTTGGGACCGGGCCCGACAGTCCGAGCCGGGTTTTCGGGCTTTTCGGGCGATTTTTTAATTTTAAAAATATATTTTTTATTATTAAAAATAATTTTTTATTAATATTTTTTATGAAAAAAATAAAATTTTAAATTTTAAATAATATTATTATATAAAATATTTATAATTAAAATTTTTAAAATTGAATTATTAATTAAAAAATTATATAAAATATATTTAATACGGAGTATTTATTAAAAATTTATATAACAATAAAAAAACGGGCCAGTCCGGGCTTTTGGTCCCAATTTTTTTTGGGACCGGGCCCGGACCGACTTTTTAATTTTCGGTCCGGGCCCTTGTCGGGCCGGTCCAAAAAAAATTAGGACCGGCCCGTGATGGGCTTTTTTCGAGTTTTCGGTTCGGGCTTTCGGGTTTTTGGGCCGAAACTCACAGCCCTACGTGAGGGGGCGTATTAAATATCCCACATCGGTTGGATATAGATCCTAAAGCTCATATATAAGTTGGACAACCTTAATTAACACCTTAACAAGGCCTTTTAAGGTGTTATATATTGACCCAACTTTGACAGTCACCCTTTGTCTTGATTGTTGTTTCTTTATCTGGTGTTGTGGTTTTGGCTGTGGTCCTCCTCGGTAAATACATCTCCAAGGAGTCGAAAAAAATGTTACCCGGATTCCAACTAGATTTCGTCTCTGTCAATCGTGTGAATGCCAAACCCTAGAGCAGTTGATGTTCAGGTGTAACAACTATGAGGATTAGCTTTTTCAGGACATGATCGTCTTGTCGTCGAATGGGACGGCTTCTTCGACTCCAGGGGTTTTGGAGGGGGTCCCAAGATTGTGTTCCGTAGTTAAAAACGAAAATATATAACATTAATTATATTTAGTTATTACCGAGTACTTCTTATATCCAAGAAAGTTAGATGAGTTTTTATAATTAGTCCACAATTAACAAACTTTATTCATCAACATTTTAAATTTATATACAAAAATTAAAAAATAAAATATTTTTTAATGTTGTTACCCGAAAATACTTAACTTAAATTATATTTATTTATTTAAATTGTATAAGTTATTAATAAAATATAAAATTTGACAAATTGAAATATGTATCATATTTTATAATTACAAAATTTCAATTACATAAATAACGCCTATAATTAATCTAAGAAAGGAATAA
Source organism: Euphrasia confusa (assembly GCA_954870475.1). Lineage (NCBI taxonomy): Eukaryota > Viridiplantae > Streptophyta > Magnoliopsida > Lamiales > Orobanchaceae > Euphrasia > Euphrasia confusa. The sequence goes on from OX940960.1 coordinate 36,737,023, forward strand.
AATAATACCACTACATTACCTTCTAATAATGAGTATCTTGGTAGTTATTATAATGATTTTGTGTAATTATTATAATTATTTGATAAGTATTTCTAATAAGAAAAGAAAGGAAAGAAACCTAATTTTTAGAGAAACAATCATACTCCTAATTAAGTAAGACTATTTCAAGAGGATATATGAAGTACGTAAGGGAAATATTAAAATTAACTGTTTTTATTTCATTAAGATTAAGGGAAGGAGCGTGTAATTATATGCTATCAGGGCCTTTATTAAAAAATCCAAATATTTTACATATACTTACGCTGCAATGGCAACAAGTGGAGCAAACCCTAGCGTCTACGGCTACCCAGATCCGCCGCCGCCGCCTCCCAGGAGCAGCGGCGCAAGCCACGATTACGACGTGTGTTGTGTTGCCCGTAAAATATCGGTTTCTGTCGCGTTAGCGATCCCGGTGATCATATTCTATGTACTACTTTATTACATGACGAAAGAGAAATTTCCCCGTTTCCAACTCGATTCCGTCTCCGTCTCCGTCCGCAATACCTCCACCGCTGTGTGGGACATAGGTTTTTCGACCGACAGAGCGGCCGGCAAAGATGTCGACGTGTGGGCCCGGTTTATGTCGCGTGATTTTAGAGTCAAATCCCCAGACGGGAGTGCCGGTAACGCGAGTGTGTCGGTGAGCACGTTGTTCCCTCGAGGTACTAATTTTCCGGGTGAGCTAACCCTAGAGCAGGTGGTGTTCCAGTGTAACAACTACAAGAATAGCGATTATCGTCGCTACGTTTTGAAGGCCGCGTGCAAGGATGTGACCGTCGGGATTTCGTCGTCGAAAGAGGTCATACTCAAGGGAGGCCCAAGATTGTGTCCTTTAGTTTATAGCAACCTTATAACTTGATCAATGCTTTCATCAATATTTTCTATTTACATGCAGTCAATATTTATTGTGATTTTATAATCAATTTAATTAACTTTTGTCTCATCTATATATGCAATTTTTTGTCTCATCTATATATATATATATATATATATATAATAATTAAAAAAATATATTAAAAATAAATTACACATAAAATAATTATTAAAATAAATCAAAGTAAATGATTTTTTTTGTCATAATAATAATACAAACTAAATGTTTTGGATTAATGGGCTTTTTATTCATCTAAATATTTATTTAATATGTTTTAAAATTTAATTAAAAGAACTCTTTTCCTGAGAATGACTATTTTTTTCTTTTAATTATATATTATTACATAATATTTTTAATTAAGGTGATGAGCAAATTTGTTTAATTAGTAAGATCATGTAATTTTCATTATAATTAAAAATAAATTTTCTTTTTTAATTACTGTTGAAATTTTTATTTATTTTATACAATTTAAAAGAAAGTCGACTTCAAAACTTAGCTGTATCTTCCTCAAATATTTATCAAAGTTGTTGATAAACCAGTTTCTGTACTGGTTCAAATCACAGGCAGGACGTGACTGCCAAGTTACAGTACCAGGACGTTTAGAATACTATTACGGGATTTAAGAACAAAGTATGAAAAATGAAGAATGAATTTTCTGGGGAACTATTTTCTTTATTTCACTTGAAAATGGAATGAGTTACTGAAAATGAAAAATACATGACTATTAAATAGCCTAACAAAACTTGGAAAGAAAGCTACAACTAAACTTCCTAAAAATAGGGAAAACTAATTCAAAGTAAAGACTCCTAATTACTAGGACAACTCTTGACCACGTAAGTAGCAGCCCACTAACTCCAATAACTGTTGGAATAGGTGACCGGCGAGCCAACGGTTGGCCGAGCGGTTAACCGTATTCCGTTATATAACGGTTTATTTCGTTAATTAATGAAACCTATATTAATGGCATATACTATATCTGCTCCCAATGTTGAATCATAGATATAGTCCTGTACAGTTACACATGTTGTATGAATTCGGTTTTGTGGAAACCGAGAGATAATTCTGTTAACGCAACGTAACTGGTCAAACTCAGTTCCTAGTCGATGGGTTACGCCAATAACAAGGATACCCGACCTTTCCCCCTTGAGACTAGCACTTAGTGTATGTGGGCTAATCTCGAGCCTCGGTGTTGGGACATCGACATACTTGAGTGGGTGCTCACTGTTGATGAGTTCACTGAACCCCCTCTCCCTGGAATCTCTAAGTGGTTATCACTGATCGAGTAGAGAATTCCATAATATAGTTGTACACAATTAATCCTTAAGACCCAGACATTACCGTGACTTCATCAGAGGACTAGCTGTATCGTGACATGTCTCTGATTCCCTGGAAAGGGAGTAAGTCGAAAAAGGAGACAATGTTCATGCAGTTCAAAATCTGATGTGAAGTCTGTGCATGGTAGTAGGGGATCTGATCGCTTGATATAGATCATGGATGTCCTGTGTGTTCTGATGGTTCGTAGTCCCGGAATCTCTGGCCAGAGTTGAATAGTGAGGTGATTAGAGAAATGTGTTTCTCTGAATCAATCACGAATGGATTTTACGAAACCTAGAACGTACGCATAGTTATCAAACTCAACAAGAGATCTCGATTAACCAATATCTCTAGTTTGATCGGGACATATGTATCGGAGGGATCGTACTGTACGCTAACTATATTACAAGGTTCTTGCAGGCACTTCATTTGTATCTAGGGAATTAGTGAAGCGTGGCTGCTAGACGCTCGTCACTGATTCGTTGGGCACCGACTTGTTCGGAGATTAAATAATATGATTATTAATCTAAAACTCTTGGGAGTAGTTGAAATAAGAACAATATGTTGTTCGAATCACAATATGTTGTGAGCCCACGGCTAGTTATACACCTGAACCATTGAGGGTCACATTCTCGTGTAAACCGATCCTTGAATACGATCATGTATTAATTAACTGTTAATTAAGTACATATAGTCGGAGGTCAATATGATTGAATCCGAGATTCATAATTGTGATTATGAGTTGGAAATAATACTGAGCTAAAGAAAACGGACACGATGGTGTACACTTTCTATTTTGGGAAATTTCCCGATTTAGCAGTACCCCTGAAATGGGCTTTCCGATTTTGTGAAATTGGAAATTTTTATTATTATCTCATATTGATGAGAAAATTAAAACGAGAAAGAAAATATAATCATTATATTTTTCGGAGATGAAATTGATTGTCAATTTTGGAGAAACGTAATGACGGCTAATGTATTGGGCCGGCTAGGGTTAATGGATCCGATCCATTAGGGTTTGAGCCCAACAAGCTCCTTTCTTCACCTATAAAAGGAGCTCCATAGGCATGAGAATTAACACACCAAAGTGAAGAGCTCAAAACCCTAGCCTCACTTTCTCTCCTCTCCTTCTCCCTCTCGTCCGCCCCCTCGGCTCCTCCCTCGGAGGAACGCCGACAACCGGAGCCGCCGCCCGCCGCCTCCTAGTGCCGCCGCCGGCAGCCGCCTCCCCTCGCCGGAATCCGATTCCGGCACCGTTTTTCCGGCCCGTTTTTCCCGTTGTATTCTCCCTTACGTGTTTCTAGTGCAATACGTAAGTTGGATTACCTATACGAGGTGAAACCTGATTAGACGAGAGACGCCGAAGGAACGCCCGCGCACAGCCCGAGTCGCGCCCGTGCGCTCCAGCCGTGACACACGAGTCCAGCCGAGAGCCCCGCCACTCGCCCGGCTCTCCCCGCACACGACCCGTGCCGTCCCCGCGTCGCATCCGCGCGACTTCCGACGAACCTAGTTTCGTCCGATGAATCCCTGAGGTACTTACGATTAAATTCAGATTTAATTGTTTGCGTTAATTGTTTGCGCTAAGTGTACAATTAAATTCAGATTTAATTGTTTGCGTTAATTGTTTGCGCTAAGTGTACAATTAAATTTGATTTAATTGTTTGCTTAAATATTTGCGCTATGTACTGTTAATGTTTGCGCTATGGGATTTTTAATTGATATAGAAAAATTAATTGTGATTAATTTAAATGTCAATTAAATTCAAATCGATTCGTATTAAATAATATGATTATCTTAATTGTCAATTTGACGCAAACTGATTATGTGCACATGTTTACGTAATTAATTATAAATGTGTAATTAATTAATTTGATTAATTTAATTGCACAATTCAAGTTGATTAGAATTAAATAATATGATTATGTTAATTGTCAATCTGATGCAAATTAATTATGTGCGTATGTTTACATAATCTCAAGTTGATTAGAATTAAATAATAAGATTATGTTAATTGTCAATTTGACGCAAATTAATTATGTCTCCATGTTTGCGTAATTAATTGTAATATATTAATATGATTAATATAATATATTAATATGATTAATATAATTGCGCTAGAAGTAATTATTTTATATGATAATATAATTGCGCTAGATTTAATTTATGTAGTATGGGATGCATGAATTAAATATTTAATTATTTGATAATTAAATTAAATGGTGAATTATTTATTCTAATTAGATTTGAATTAAGTCAATTAATCCATGTAATATTGAAAATATGATTTTCAATAAAATAAATATAATGTAAAATGTTTACATTAATGAAAAACGGTTTTTCATAAAAAAATTTGTTTTCCGCTGCGTATACATGCACGATCGGTATCAGAGCGTAGGTTCTGAAATTGATTAATTGTCTATGAATATAATCACCTAAAGCATGCTGTTTGTTGAATTGATTGATTTAATGTTGTTTAATTGGGACTTAGTTGTTTCTATTAAGATATTTATTTTTATCTAATAGATCCAAACAATGCCTAATTTGTTATCAAGTAACAATTCAATGTCGAACATGAATGCACCTCGGGGAGTGATTCATCTAGACTTGTTTTTGTTAAAACAGATTAGAGACATCGAGCCATATGATGGCATGATTCGATGGTCTGCTCGGCTCCCCCATTTATGGGAGATAGGGTCGCTCGCATGATGAATCGCTGGTTAGAAACCTCGAGTTTCACTTACGAGACATCACGTTTTTATTATTAAGATATTAATAAATTGAAATAGAAAGGAAGTATCAATATTTAATTTAGTGAAATTATTTATTGACCAATTAAATAATTGATTTAAATATTCGATCAACAAGGTGATAGATTAATTATTTGATTTAATTGTTAAATCAAGTTAATTAATAGAGCACCATTTAATTTGCGTACCTCGTTTTAATTGTGATTAAATGCTATGTGAATTATGTGAGATATATATATTGTGATATATGTTATGATCGTATGTGCTCGTTAGGATGACCTATAGAGGACATAGTTGTTAAGAATCAACAATCGATCACTCACTTCATTCTCTCCTGAGAATGTATAACGATTATTCTGATGAGATAACCAATCCTATACTCCTCCATTCTCTCCCGAGAATGTATATCAAGCCTTAAAGGAGAACCGATGTGTCGTTCTTTCTCCTTTCCTTCTACCGACAATAAATTATGTGAAAGCCACTTACAAGTAGTATGGTATGCCGTGTTAGCGGGGAGTACTGCTTGTGAGTTAAGCTGTAATTTATTGACATAAGATGGAGAGGTGTTAGCTATGATTCTTTTAAATGTGTGTGGTCGGATAGATTAACTATGGGCTTACACATGTTTACCGGAGTCCAACTTTAACTTCTCAGATCGGTAGGTCGGTCTTGACACATGGTTGACTTTGAAGGGTACGATTAACGTAGTTCATTGTCATGGTGAGGAAAAGTAATCTTTAGGGTCACATAGAGATGTGATTGAAAATGTTTCTACCTTTAGGTGAATGTAATCGGGCTAGATTAACTACGGGTTATATTCACGCTATTGGACCTAAAGCCCAACTAAGGAAAAATAAGTTTTCCCGTCTGTCTGCTAGAGGATAGCGGAATTCGAAAAATTTAGTGGGAGACAATTAAATGATAAAGACCAAACATTTAATTGTAATCATTAATAACGAATTATCTCAATGTTAATCTTCTTAATATTTCTCAGTAATATTCTCTAAGATATCCCGTAACATCGATACTCGACCAATCCAAACTCACTGGCCCAAACCATTTGAATTGGAATCTCAATCTTGTGATTTAAAATGATGAGTGCCTCTATGTACTTGAGAATAGATTATTTGATAATCTCACTCAACCTTTGACTGCTGAGGAATGCCACTTATGAGAAGTGGATTTCTAGTTCTTATGAATCGTTCATTATGAACTACAACATGAACAAAGCTCGATCCTTCAATGGATAAGTTGTTCAAGATGTTGATCAAAGAGTCAACCATCAATACGAGAAATTTGTTCTCATTATTGCTTCTTCATGAAAGAAGTGTTCTTCTTGAAGAAAATGACGGAAATGGTTTCCGATCTAAGCATAAAGATGGATAAAGGTGATACTAGAAGGGAGACTAAGAACAAGGTCAACAAATGAGTTGATGACGCTTGCCATCGTTGTGTGAATAAAGGCCATAGGGCCATAACTGCTAAAATGCCTTGGGCAGAAATGTTCTGACAAAGGTTCGTATTGGGTTATAGTTATTATATTGTTTTGAACAATTGATTATTTGTTTCGTCTAATTTTAGAAACTTACTATTAATAGAAATGTTCTATTATTAGATCTTACTTCTATATTTGATATAGACGATAAAGGTTTTAATTTTGTTTTTGGAAATCCAATTTCCTTTATTCAAAAGAAAGCAAATATGATTTGCTAAAGACGATTAACAAATATACAAGAATGAACTAAACCCAAATATCAGCAATAGATAAAAGTCAAAATCCCGCACAACTTTAGCACGCTAGTTGAGCATGTTGAAGGTCTATTGGATTTGATCCAAACGGAGATGTGTGATCCACTAATGTGTTAGTGTTGGGGGTGGTTTTCAACTACATAATGTACTTATGAAGTACACGTCTTTAATTTTGAAATGTTCAATAAATTTAGACATCAAAGTAGGAAACCAACTTGGTTGCTATATTACGATATGATCGTGGTAATAAATATTTAAGCACCAAGCTAATTGACTATCTAAAAGAGAATACGATTCTCTGGCAATGGACTCCGTCTGGAACTCTTTAATTGTATTGAGTGTCCGAATGTTGGAATCAAACTTTGTTGGACATGGTTCGATCCACAAAGGGGTTCACCAAATTGCCGACGAAACTGTAAAAGTCCTGCAGTTTTGACAGTCGTCCATTTGCTAAATAGTGTTACCACCAAAGCAGTTAAAACCACACCATATGAACTTGGGCACTCCCGTATCCAGCTTGCGTGAAGCGGCTAGTGGGAGATAAGTTTGATAGTGGATCCGGCTTATGCCATTTTGTGGGGTATCCTGAACATTCACAAGGATACCTGTTCTACTATATTTCTAAAACAAAATGTTTGTTTAAAGAAATGTTGCCTTCTTAGAGAAGAAGTTTCTATTCGATAGAAAAGGCAATATAGTAAATCTCGAAATAGTTCGAGAATATGAACCACACTATGAAGTTCAAACACAAGTACTTGGAGATGAACCAATTCAACAAACCACTGATATACCTCTTCATCTATCGGTTCGTAAATCCGAAAGTGTTCGGAAGGTACCTGATAGACTGTTCCAACTTGATAATGATCAAGATAAAGTTGACGATGGATATGATCCAATAAACTTCAACTGATTCGTATTGGATACGAATATGGGACATTGTCTTATTGCCATGAAATTCATAATGGACTGTATGTACTCCAACAAGGTTTGACCTTGGTAGATCCACCAAAGGGAATCGTTCCCAAAGGCTGCATATTGATCTATTAATTATGACGTGAGAGTATATATAGAAAGGTGTGATCTTTAAAGCAAGGATGATGGCGAAAGAAGTTACTCAAAGACAATGTGTTGTTTATGAGGCAATCTTTCCATCAGTCGCTGTGCTTAAGTCCATTACAATTTTGCTGGCCATTTCTGCATAGTATGACTATGAGATATGGAAAATAGATATGAAGTCTACTTTCCTTAAATGTGATATTATGGAAGAGTTGTAGCGCAGCCGGAAGGCTTCATATTTTCTGGAAAGGAGCAAAAGGTTTGCATACTCCAGCGATCCATTTATGGATTGAAACGAGCATCCCTAAAATGGAACATGTGTTTTAAATACAATAGTCAAAGCGTTGACTTGGTATAAAACTTAAAGGTACCTTGTATTCAAGAAGGTTAGTGGGAGCGCAGTGAAATTTAAGTGTTGTACGTTGATGACATACTAATCATAGGGATGATTGAGTGATGTTGCAGTCAACGAAAGCACGGTTATCCACACGTTTCTCGAATAAAGGATTTGAGGAGAGGCATCCTACGTATTGTGATACGTCACTATAGATATAGATCTAGAAGAATGCAAAATCTTCTCAATCCTTGTACATAGAAACTGTTTCTGAAATGGTTTAGCATGGAAGAATCCTGAAGAGATTCTTGCCTATGTCCCATGGGGTTCATCTCTCGTAATTCGTGTGACTGTAATGTTGATGGAATTCGAAGAGATGAAATGGACAACACATATATCTCCGCACTAGGGAGCATTATGTATGGCACGCTGTGTACTAGACGTGATATTATAAATGTTGTGAGTGTCACAAGTGAATATCAGTCGAACCCAAGACCGGCTTATTTGAAGACCGGTTGATATGTTATCAACAAGTATAGTAACTGGCTTCGAGACTGCTGAGTCATCATGACACTGCACCAGTTCTGCAAGTAAACCTTTTAGCCATATCCCTTGACATGCTGCTGATGTGGCTGCCATAAATTCGGCTTCACATGATGATAGTGCCACAGTATGTTGCTTTTGTGAGGTCCAAGTAACTAGACTTCCATTGAGATAGAAAGCCATGCCACTAGTACTTTTCCTGTCATTGACATCTCCAGCAAGATTGCTGTCTGAGTACCCTGTCAAGGTATACTGACCTTCTCCCCTTGTGTACTCCAGACCAAAATTCAGAGTTCCCTTCACATACCGAAGTATATGTTTCACGACTTGCTGGTGTAGTACAGTAGGCTTCTCCATGAACCTGCTCACAATGCCAACAGCAAAAGATAAATCTGGTCGAGTGTGAGTTAGGTACCTCAGACTCCCAACTATGCACCTGTACTTAGTTGAGTCAACAGGAGTACCCTGCTCATCTTTGGTAAGTTGAAGTTTCGGCTCCATCGGATACTTTGCAGAGTTGCAGTCCATCATACCGGCTTTCTCCAGAATTTTCTTAGCATAGGCAGTTTGTTGTAGCGTGACACACCCATTCGTTTGATGTACCTCAACTCCAAGGTAGTATGCCAACAATCCAAGGTCACTTATCTCAAACTCCTTGCTCATTTGCGCCTTGAACTCCTTGATTTCAGCAATACTTGTCCCTGTAACAACCAAGTCATCGACATAAACACCAATAATGAGTGTCTCACCACCTTTGTGTCTTGTGTACACAGACGCCTCTTGTGGACACTTTTTGAAGCCAAACCCCTTCAAACACTTATCAAGACATGCATTCCACGCCCTTGGTGCCTGTCGTAGACCATACAAAGCTTTAGACAGCTTGTAGACCTTGTGTTCTTGACCCTTCATCACAAAGCCCTCCGGTTGAACAACATAAACCTCTTCTCGAAGTTCTCCGTTAAGGAATGCTGATTTCACATCAAGATGGTGAACTTCCCATCCTTCTTTAGCTGAAAATGCAAGTAGAAACCTCACGGTTTCGATACGTGTGACCGGAGCAAATGCTTCTTCATAGTCAATTCCCTGTCGCTGAACATAACCCTTCGCGACAAGTCTCGCCTTGTACTTGACAACCTTGCCTTGAGTATCTTTCTTCAGTTTGTAAACCCATTTCAGCCCAATAGGTTTGTGACCAGGTGGTAGGTCAGTTAGACTCCAAGTCTTGTTGTTCTCTATTGCTTCAATTTCAGTCTTCATGGCGTTCAGCCACTCTTCTTTCTTTGTTGCTTCACGGTACGTTGACGGTTCATCAACTCCAAGAAGTAGCAGCTCATCATCAAGCTCGACCTCCTCCGTATTTCTATAAATACTACTGAGACGCCTGTACTTCTTTGGTGCGCCGTCGCTCGACGTACTGGATGTAGTAGCTGTACTGGGTGTACTAGTACAGGATGTACCACTCAAGTCTCCAAACGGAACTGGAGTAAGTGTGTTGACAGGAGAACCTGTTGAGTACCCATCAGGAGACGTTGGTTGAGACTCAGTTCTCACACTTGTTCTGTTCTGGGGTGTGTGCGGTTCAACCTCCTGTTCCTCTTCATCATATGTACTTGACTGGTCTCCATTAATAGCAAATGATGTCAAGTACTCTGACCGTTCAGCAACAACTTGGTCCCATGACCAACTTTTATTTTCATCAAAAACAACATCTCTACTAACATGTACCTTGCCATGTTGTGGATCGTAGAGTCGATACGCCTTGCTTCCCGGTTCAGTACCAAGATACACCATAGCTTTACTTCGATCATCAAGCTTCTTAGTATGAACACTCGGAAGTTTCATGTACGCCACACATCCAAACACTCTCAAGTGTTCTAGATTTGGCTTCTTCCGAGACCATGCTTCATATGGAGTCACACCGGTCAAGGCCCTCGTTGGTAGACGATTGAGAAGGTAGACCGCATGTCTGACCGCCTCTCCCCAAAGGTACGATGGCATTTTCATGCCTTTCAAAAGACTTCGTGACATCTCCACCACGGTACGGTTCCTGCGTTCCACGACTCCATTTTGTTGTGGAGTGTACGGTGCTGTGAGATGTCTCAGAACTCCACCTTCTTCACAATGGTTAGTGAACAGTTGCGAGGTGAACTCCCCCCCACGATCTGTTCTCAACACCTTCACCTTGCGCTCAGTTTCAGTCTCCCCACGGACTTGAAACTTCTTGAATGCACTCAGCGCTTCATCCTTAGTCTTTAACATGTATACCCACATCATACGACTATAATCATCAATAAACAAGATGAAGTACCTATTTCCAGCAGGTGTTGGAGGTGAAATAGGACCGCAAAGGTCAGCATGTATCAACTCCAAGGTGGTCTCAGCACTATAGACTGCCTGTTGAGGGAACTTCTTCCTTGTTTGCTTAGACATGAGACAACCTTCACACGCTTGTGTAGGCTGTTCAACTTCAGGTAGTCCACGTACCATCTCCTTTGAGTGCATCATCTTCATTGCTTGAAAGTTGACATGACCCAACCTTGCATGCCATAACCAAGTTTGTTCCACCCGTTTAGTCAACAGACTCATAGACTTGCAGTCCTCAAGTATGATTTTGTACAGCCTGTTAGGTGACTTCTTCACCTTCATTAGTAACTTCCCAGTCTTGTCACGAACCCATAAGAATGAACCTTGGAGGACAACTTTGTTCCCATTCTCCGACAGTTGTCCAAGACTGATGATATTACTACATAAATCTGGTATGTAATATACCTCTTGAAGGAGCCTCTGCTCTCCATTCTTGCATTGAAAGAGAATTGACCCCTTCCCTTCAATGTGCACCGTTGACCCGTCACCAAACTTGACCTGTCCTTTGACGTTTGTGTCGAGGTCCCTGAACTTCGATCGTTGGCCCGTCATGTGATTGCTTGCACCATTGTCTAAGTACCATACATTAGACTCTGTCCTTCCTTCCTGGTTGGAGCTTAGATTCGGCACAACATTCTGTTCAGTCAACAGAATCATGTTTCGGTCTCCTGACTTGTTCAGTTCTGTAACTGATACAGCGTTTCCTGGTTGAGTACACTGAGCCATCAACAGTGTTGGCTCATCATCCTTCACTTGTGTGAGGTTGGACTCCTGGTTACGTTCCCGTCGAGGCTTGCGACACTCCGACGCATAGTGCCCCATAATGTCACAATTGTAACATTTGATTTTGCTCTTGTCGTGGTTACGATACTTCTCACCATCCTTGGTGTTACCACGACCTCCAGTTCTGCCACCACGACTTCTGCCGCGTCCTCTACCGCGACCACTGTCACCAGTACCGTGACTACTGTTCTGGGAGTTGGAGGACGACTCACCGTTGCCTCCTTTTTTCGATCTCGCTAACCACTCCGCCTGAGTGAGTAGGAGATGACCACCGTTGTCATCATGACCACGAAGTCTCTCTTCGTGTGCTTTGAGACGTCCGATTGTCTCCTCAACGGACATGGTCTCCAAGTCTCCAAACTGCTCAATGGTTGACGCAATTTGCAAGAACTTCGCTGGTACAGCACGAAGAAGTTTCTTGACCACATAGGCCTCATCAATCTTGTCACCCAACGCCCTTATGTTGTTGACGAGATTGTTCAACTTCATGGAAAAGTCATCAATTGACTCAATTTCCTTCATGTGGAGGATCTCAAACTCAGCCTTTAGTGTTTGGATCTTCGCAACTTTGACACGGTCCGCGCCCATGTACATCGTCTTCAAAGTTTCCCACGCCTCCTTCGCCGTCTGCTTCTCTGCAAGAGACAACAACATTTCCTCAGGAATTCCTTGATAGATAGCCGCCATTGCCATCTTATCTTTCCTGGTCTCCACATCGGCCTTCTCATCGGTTGGCTCGACAGCGTCCCAGACGCCTTGGGCTTGCATGAACACCTTCATCTTTATGGCCCAAGCGGTGTAGTTGGTTCTTGTCAGCATCGGGTAATGAAGTGAGACTGGTCCCTCCTTGTTCTTGGCTGCATCCATGTCACGTGGCTGGTACTTTGGCATTCACTAGAAACCTAGAAGCTCTGATACCAAATGTTGATAAACCAGTTTCTGTACTGGTTCAAATCACAGGCAGGACGTGACTGCCAAGTTACAGTACCAGGACGTTTAGAATACTATTACGGGATTTAAGAACAAAGTATGAAAAATGAAGAATAAATTTTCTGGGGAACTATTTTCTTTATTTCACTTGAAAATGGAATGAGTTACTGAAAATGAAAAATACATGACTATTAAATAGCCTAACAAAACTTGGAAAGAAAGCTACAACTAAACTTCCTAAAAATAGGGAAAACTAATTCAAAGTAAAGACTCCTAATTACTAGGACAACTCTTGACAACGTAAGTAGCAGCCCACTAACTCCAATAACTACATCATGGATAATATCCATAATTAAATTACCAATATTCGGATTATTTTCCAACAAAAGTTGTGTCAACGCCTTAGAAAAATGAAGATTTCTTACTTTTCAGGATGAAGATCTGTGTTTTAATTAAAATATATTTTAATAAAATGATACATTCACAAACCTTAATTAAGAAGGAAGCGAATTAATATATTGGTTTATTTAAAGTAATTAATACTAATATTCAAATCTCGAACATTATACTTAAGAGGTATCGATGGCAACAAATGGAGCAAACCCTAATAGACCACCCTTTGACGTCAACGACGTGCGGCATGTGCCCGTCACCCGCGGCTACCTTCCACCGCCGCCGCCGCCACCCAGGAGCAGCCGCGCAACCCATGGCGAGCAAGAGAAGCCCATGACCCTTGCCGACACCATATGCTGTTGTGTCTTTTCCGCGTTGATGGTTGCGTTATTTTTTCTAATGATTTATTACGGCACGAAAGGGAACTTTCCCCGTATCCAACTCGATTCCGTCTCCGCCTCCGTCCGCAACGCCACCGTCGTGTGGGACATTGGTTTTTCGACCGAAAAATCGGTCGGCGAACTCGAAGTGTGGGCCCGGTTTATGTCGCGAGATTTTAAAGTCGTGTCCCCCGGGAATGCCGGCAACGCGACCGTGACGGTGACCACGTGGCTGCCTCGAGGCGCGACTTTTCCGGATGGACTAATCACACTAGAGCAGGTGGTGTTCGTCAGTAACAACTACAAGGAAAACAATATTCGATACATTGTGAGGGCTGCGTGCAAAGACGTGACCGTCTGGATATCGACGGCGAACGAGACTTGGACTCAAGATCAGGTGGCGTTGAAGGGAGGCCCAAGATCTTGTCCTGTAGTTTACTACGACAGAACTACAATTATCAATACCGGTGGACGTCGTCGTTGATCAGTGCTTAATTAGAGATTTCATGATCAATTTAAATAATTAATAATATGATCTTCTCTTTTTTATTTTTTATTTTTTATTTTTTATTATTTAGTGTACGTTTGATTTGAAACAACACAAATTCAATGTGTTACAATTCACAATTATCATCCCAAATAATATATCCGATCTTGTTTATACAATATTCTCAATATTTTAAGAAGGAATTCTAAATTAGGTTACTTTTTTCTTAAATTCAACTTTCCTAAATTAGAAATTAAGATTGTATATATAATTACTACTACATTAACTTCGAATATTTTTTCCGAAATAAAACGGCTCTTTCTTTAATTCATACTGTAATTTATAGTAACAAGGGAAAATTATTTAAGTTTTTTTAGAATTCAATAACTTATAGTTTAGAATAAAACAGTTTTATACAAAAATAAAACTGTTTTATACACGTGATAATTGTTGTCAAAATAGTTAAAATAAATCTTAATATAATTAATTTAAATAGTACTCTTTATTTTCAAAATCTTAATCTAATATTAATTTTAAATCTTAATTAAAATAAACTTTAATTTTAATTTTCAAAATAAATATTAATTTTATAAATTATAATTTAAATTTTCAAATTTATAGTTTAGAATTGTTAATATAAATTAATTTATTAAATATAATAGTTAAGTTTTTAAGACGAGTATTATAGTCTTTCTATGATTCAAATATTTACGGCAGCCACAGAACTTGGAGGAGCGACTTTAATTTCTCGCGGAATTAGGCCCTGAGTCTAATTAATTATCGGGAAAGTATAAGTACCTATTTTTTTAAGGGACGTGCTATTTGGGCAGATTCTGCCTTAGGCAGAAAAAGGTGAATTACCATTTTATCCTTCTATTAATATGTATGTAAATTAAGTTTTTAATGCAGGTTTTCAATTAACTTTTTTTTGTTCCACCATTCGGCGTAATTAATGGATAAGCAGTTATGACAATTAATAAATTTTAATTAAATCAAAATTCTAATTACATTCCAAAATGCTAATTAGCGTATCATATGATAATTTAGGTTCTGAATCTTGATCGGTCTCCATTATTTTAAAATACATCATTAACCTTTTTTTCAATAATTGTAATAAATTTGTATGAGTATTTTTCCAAAGTGGAGTAAAAATATCTTATATTAATTAAATTATTGTCCAACTTTAATTTGAATTACATCAATAATTTTATGTTTAATATGCAATTTATATCTAGAGTAAAAACTTAAGATTTAATAATAAAAAATAGTTGATTCTTCTTTAAACGGTTTATTGTAATAGTATCATTTTTATAAATTCAAAATTTTAATATTAAAAACAAAATCAATCTATACTCATCAATTCTTTTAATATTGAATTATTTTCTCTAATTAAATTTTATCTCGATTTATCTAGATTACGAATTTGCTTTACTATATAAAATCTATTAATTTATTTCTATTTTTTTTAATTCTATCAATTAAGTATTCTCAAAATTATCACATTATATTAAAATAGGGTGCGAAAACAAAACATTAAGCATAACAGTGCTAATTCTGATATATACTACGGATGAGTACTGTGTACTGTATAATATATCTAGTCATATTTTCATAGAGTACCCGTTATTATATAGCTTATATCAATTGTTCAAAATTATTGATTCATTTTCAATGTCTTCTATATCTAAATTTTAGTACAGATAAATTATTTATTTTTAATATTATTATATTCAAGTGTGCAATAAAATATTAATATTTTATTATTATCCAAGAGACAATGATGGTGCTACTACTAATGTTGAATTTTAAATAATTTTGATTGTACTATATACAATATTATTATAGCTTTATGAAGTTATTTACATAATTTTTTAAAATATTTTGTAATTTGATGACAAATAAGTTAATTTGATAATTCAACTCCAAACTCTATAAATATATAAAACAAGTAAATCAAGTAATGAATCAATAAATTAAATCATGTAACATCAAAATTCAAAATTCAAATCACTATGTAGTACTCATGTATTCTTTGGATGGAATTATTTTATTATTTTAGTGAGTTTATTAATTTATCGATTATTTTTATTAATTTAAAATACTAAATTAATTAATAAATTTATTATTTTAGAAAAATTATTAATTAATAGATATTTTATTATCGTAGATTAGTTGAATTAAAATTCTAATGATATGAATGATCTCATGCCATTTTCACCAAATAATTACTATCAATATTATTATATTGAAATTATATGATTGATATATCTCGTGCAATTTTCACCAAATAATTACTATAACTATTATTATATTGAAATGTAATAAATAAAAATAACTCAAAATCAATATAAAATTTTAGTGTTAATACATTCTGCTAATCAACAAAATTGTACAATATTATATACTCCCTCGGTCCAAAGACAGTTGTCATACTTTCCTTTTTGAGGTGTCCAATAATAGTTGACACACCCCAAAAAAGGAAATAATTATTCTAACTTTTTCATTTTAATATACAATTTTATTCTACTTTACCCCACCTACTTTTTAAACTTTACTCACAACTACTTTACTTTTCACTTTTAAAATATATTTTTACTCTTTACTTTTTAATAAACAAATCAAAAAACAACAATTTTCTTAAACTCCGTGTCCAGCAAAGTATGACATTTATTAATGGCCGGAGGGAGTATATTTTATGAAGCATGTTGTTATTGATTTGATTGCTAAGTATAGACATGACTTTGTGTTTGTGTTTCGTGTACTTATATTGTATCATTTTACGTGATTTCTAATTTAATAATAATACTTTTAAAATTTAGTTCATAATTTGGTTGTTATTTTATTAATTAACATTTTTATAAAAAAATATATATTTTGAGTTGTGATGTAAATTTATTATTAAAACATTTCATTTTGGTAAGTTGTTTTACGGACGAAAAAAAAAAAGAACGATGAAAAAAAAGTTAATATGTAATTATTGTGTATTTAATGTTGCGTTATATCAGTAATTATTGTGTTTTTATTGTTGCGTAGATTCTTGAACTGCGGAGTGAATTAAAACCAATATGCATGTACTTTACATAAGGGCACTTTAGTACTTTACTATATCATTTAATATTTTAATTAATAAAAAAGTAGATTCTGCCCGGGCAGAATCTGCCCATATAGCAATACCGTTTTTTTAATTTAATTTTTAGTCAATTTCATTTCAGTATAGATAGTTTCAGAACTTGGAGGAGCGACTTTAATTTCTCGCGGAATTAGGCACAGAGTCTAATTAATTATCAGAAAAGTATAAGAACATGTCCTTTTAAATTGAAAACAACTGAAATTGAACTGAACATAATTTTGAACCGAACTGAATTGGTATTTTTATAAAAATAATTATTATTTTTATAAATTATTAAATATTTTTTCAAAAAATATTAATAATATTATGACAGTAATCAGATTTTATATTTAAAATTATAGATTAAAATAAATTTTTTTATTTTTTTTTAATTTATTTTGAAACGAACTAAACTAAACTAAACTGAAGTGATTTGAAGTGATTTGAACTGAAATTAAGTCCAAAAGAACAAATACTAAGTAAATGTTTTTTTTAATTTAATTTTAGTCAATTTCAGTGCTTCATTTCATTTCAGTTAAGACTCGATTAAATTCATTTCTAAATAAATTAAAATAAAATAAAAATATTAAAACAATAAAATCTTAAATATACAATCTAGTTTAAGTCACAATATTATTAATGTTTTTTTAAAAATATTTAATAATATATATAAATTATTATTATTTTTATAAAAAAATCAGTTTAGTTGAAATCATTTACTTCAATTCGGCGTTTCCGTTCAAAATAATAGATGTAAGATGCAATACTTTTTTTTCACGAGATTAAGAGCCCGTTTGGGCGAGCTTATTTAAAATAGCTTATAAGATGTTACATCTTATAAGTTGTTTTAAGAGCTGATAAGCTGTTATGTCTTATTTAATAAATAAGTTGTTAACTCGTTTGGATAAAATAGATATATAAACTTATAAGATGTTAATTTGTTTGGCAATTTAAGATCTTATATAAATAAAATTATCAAAAATAAATTGTTATATATGAAAAAAATAATTAAAAATAATTATATAAACTAAATAATAAATTTGGAATTTTTGTATATATATAAAAAGTAATAATTTTAAGGGTATTTTGGTCTTTTATTGTTTAAGTTACAAGAGCTTATAAGCTGTTTTAAAAAAAGTACCTCCCCCCTTTACTTTTTTTTAAACAGCTTATAAGCTGTTTAACAGCTTATTTTTAAGTTTTTTAAGATCTTTTTCTAAATGTTTACCAAACAAATTATAGGAGCTTATAAGCTCTTAAACAACTTATAAGCTGTTTTAAGGAGCTTATAAGCTTCGCCAAACAGGCTCTAAAAAAGATGTTATTTTTTCGTTCAATTTAGTTTTGCATGTTTCACTCCAAAAGAAAATGTCTAAGATGCAATACTTTTTTTTGTTTCACTCCAAAAGAAAATGTCTAAGATGCAATACTTTTTTTCAAGAGATTAAAAAAATGTTATTTTTTTGACTTTTTGACCAAAAATTAAAAGATTTAATGTAATAAATTATATTTTAAAATAAAAAATATAAATATGTATTTTTTTTAGGTATATCAATTATTATGGGACATCTCAAAAAAAGTATTGCAATTTTTATGAGAACGAAAGAATAATATATTTTATGTTAATTATTTTAGTGAAAAAATAGTTATAAATAAATAAACATATAGTTAATTAATAATTATTAAATGATAATGCAATTCCTAATTAAAGAAACCCGCGCGAGTCTCTTGCCTAGAAAATCTAGCTAGCGGGTCATTAGGTAAATTATTTAATTAAAGGGTGATTTTGGATAGAGGGGACTTTTTAAAGTTTCATTAAAATTAAAAGATTCAATTTTTCCTAATTATTAATATAAGCAGATTATATAATTTTATTTGAATTTTATTAATTTACACGGCGGTTATTAATTAATATTTATTATATTAGGTAGACGGTTATTACACCATTTTATAATTATAATCTTAAAGTACTTTTATTAATAAAAAATCTAAACAAATGAAACATTAAATTGTAAGAAATAATTTATGCGGTAAAACTTAAAATATTATAAATTATAATACCCTTTTCGCTAAATAGTTCTTAATTAAAATTAAATGAGAGAGGTAAATTGAAGCACGTATTGTATATATAGATATATCATAAAATAATTAGTTTATTTATTTATACACTTGTGAATTTAAAAATCTCAAAACATAAGTCACTACCATTACATATGGGAAAAAGTGGAGCAAACCCCTGTGAAGAAGTGCCCGTCCTCGGCTACCCACCCCCGCCGCCGCCGAACAGCGGCGACGGTGAAGGCAAGTCTTCCAGTCTCCTAGAGAATTGTTGCGCGTTGGCGTTTATTTTTTCGATAGCAGGTCTATTTGTATATTGGCTCTCTAGAGTGGATTTCCCCATTTTCCAACTCGATTATGTCTCCGTATCTGTCCACAATAATAAAACCACCACCGCGGAGTGGGACATTGGATTTTCGATCGTTTACGGGCCGGTCAATGATCTCGAAGTGTGGACTCGATTTATGGACCGAGATTTTAAAGTCGAGTCCCCTGGGAGTGAAGGCAACTGGACCGTGTCGTTCAGCACGGTGTTTCCTAGTATTAATCTGCAGGGTGGACTAATTGCACTAGAGCATTTGGTGTTCAAGTGTAAGTACACGGATAATTACGTTTTGATGTATGAGTGCCAGGATGTGGTCATCCAGGTTTCGTCGTTGAATGATTCGACTATGATCATGAAGGGAATCCAAACATTGTGCCCAGTAATTTATCAAGACGAATTGAAACATTGATTTTGAGGAGCTTTTAATTTGTTATGCCTTCATTCATGTGTTGGTTTAATTCTATGAATTTTTTAAACATTTATATATGCTCTACGCGTACATGAGCATAAGATCAATAACTTCATTTTATTTAATTTGAAGATTTCTTTTTTCTCTCGGATTCGATTTTCAAACTCTCAACCCTCGTGTAGATATTAATGATTTGTGTTTCTTTTCTTAAAACATTTTGTGTTTTTTTATCTGGTACTCAGTTTTTTAATATATTTATTTTTCCGTTAAAAAAATATTTTTTTATTAAATTTTCACGTAAAATTTGATAGAAATTTCATAGAAATAAATAAATAATTAATTAATATTATTTAAATAAGATTAATTTTATGTTTAAAAATGGATGCTTATGTGATCTGTCCCGACAGACATTAACCTAGTTCAATTTTAAATGAAATTAATAACTTAAAAAAAAAACATAAAAACTTCAATTGATCTGAAATTATGTTAAAAAAAATACTTAACACATTAGTTAAAGCATGAAGTTTAACCAGCGTGGTACACAAACAAGCAAAGTTAATGGCCTTCCCCTAAGGTTGAAATCGGTCCACAAGTGAGGGAGTATTGAAGAATATAATATTTAACTCACTAGAAATGTCTAGTTGCTCAACTTCTCTGACAGTTCGAGCTTTTAGATAAAGCGGTTTCTAACATGGTATCAGAGCCTAGCCTTGTGGCAGCCTGGCAGGTCCTGGGTTCGACTCCCGCCATGTGCGACTTGAATTAATTATCCACTTGTTGTTTCTTCCCTTGAGGTTGAAATTGGCCCACAAGTGACCACAAGTGAGGGAGAATATTGAAGAATATAATATTCGTGAAATTGGTTGAAATTGGCCCACAAGTGAAGAAGAATATTCTTGAAATTGGTTGAAATTGGCCCACAAGTGAAGAAGAATATTGAAGAATATAATATGCCCACAAGTGAGGGAGAATATTGAAGAATATAATATTCGTGAAATTGGTTGAAATTGGCCCACAAGTGAGGAAGAATATTGAAGAATATAATATTCGTGAAATTGGCCCACAAGTGAGGGGGAGTATTGAAAAATATAATATTTCACCCACTATAAATGTCTAGCAGTTCGAGCTTTTAGATGAAGCGGTTTCTAACAGTAAGTGAGTGAGAATATTGGAGAATATAATATTCGTGAAATTGGCCCACAAGTGAGGGGGAGTATTGGAAAATATAATATTTCATCCACTATAAATGTCTAGTTGCCCAACTTCTCTAACAGTTCGAGCTTTTAGATGAAACGGTTTCTAACAGTATGGCCTCAATATCACGGCTAGTTAATGATTAAAAAATGGCTATGATTGGAAAATGGCAACTACGATGGAATATCATAAGATTGGTGTTGTAATCTGCAATTGTGCCTCATTTAGGTGTGGTCTTTTATAATTTTTTGTAAATTTTGAGTACTTCTAGTACTCTTTATATATAATATATTTTTCCAATAAAAAAAAAACGTTGAGTCGAACACGGGCAAACTATAAATTATTTTAGTGTTTTACGAGATATGTGAGAGGGAGGTTGTTGATGCTATATAGTATAGGGCATGATGTGATCGAGGGTACTAGCGATTCTAATAAAAAAATATAAATAAAATTTACCTTAAGACTCTTTATTTATATTATAATTACTTATTAATTTATAACATGATGCATAAATAAAACCTATATAAACCCCTTCACGTTTCAAAGCTCAAACACACACACAACATAATAAAATGCAAACGAGTGAAGCAAACCCTAGTCCAACTAATGACCACCAAGTAAGGGATGCAGTGTTTGCGTGCTGTGGCTTTGTCGCTGCGGTTATTTTTACGGTTGCGTTTCTCATTTCATTACTCACCCCTGAAAAAATCAAGCTACCCCGTTTCGACCTACATTCCGTCTCCGTCGATATTCATACCACCGCGGTGGAATGGGACATTGGTTTTTCGATCGACAGCCCGGTCGGAGACAAACTCTACGTGTGGGTTCGGTTCATGGGCCGAGATTATAAAGTCGAGTCGGTCGGAATAGCCGGCAACGCCACCGTGTCCGTAACCACGCCGCCGCTGCCTCGAGGCTTTAATTTATCGAGTGGACGACTAACCCTAGAGAAGGTGATGTTCGCGTGTAACCACTACATCCATTACCGTTACGCTATGGAGGCTGTGTGCAAGGATATTGTGGCGGTCGTCGGCTTTAATTCGACGTCGACGACTCATGGGGTTATGATGGGAGGCACAAGAGTGTGCCCTCAATTATAACATCATATTAATGCATCATCATGAATTCGTGATCATGATCATATGAGATCGATGAGATTAATTTAGATTTAATTAATCATATCATGCAATTAATAATTAATAATTATGTTTTTTTAGCCATTTATTTATTTGATATGATCATTCGAGTCTCTCGCCGAGAAAAGCTACCTAGTTAGACCGCGGGGAATTAGGGATAACTAATTATAACTCAGATAAAAATAATGCGAATTTTATATTCTTCATATTTATTTACTATTAAATTACACGTACTGAAAAAAACCGCGTCAAAAATAAGTTTATTATAAATTGATACATTCACAATCCTTAATTAAGAAGGAATCCAATTAATAAATTTGGTTTATATAAAGCAATTAATAATATTCAAATCTCGAACATTATACTAATTATTAGGTACGATGGCGACAAGTGGAGCAAACCCTAATAGACCACCCTTTGACGTCAACGAAGTGCGGCATGTGCCCGTCGCCCGCGGCTACCCTCCACCGCCGCACAGGAGCAGCCGCGCAACCCATGACGAGCAAGAGAAGCCCACCCTTGCCGGGAACATAATCGGTTGTGTCGTTGCCGCGTTGATGTTTGCGTTATTAGGTCTACTTATTTATTTAGGCACGAAAGAGAATTTTCCCCGTTTCCAACTCGATTCCGTCTCCGCCTCCGTCCGCAACGACACCGTCTTGTGGGACATAGGCTTTTCGATCGAGAAATCGGTCGGCGAACTCGACGTGTGGGCACGGTTTATGTCGCGTGATTTTAAGGTTGTGTCCCCCGGGAGCGCCGGCGCCGCGACCGTGACGGTGAGCACGCCGCTGCCTCCGGGCGCTACTTTTCCGGATGGAGTAATCATACTAGAGCAGGTGGTGTTCGAGTGTAACAACTACAAGGATGGCAATCGCCGATACGTTCTCAGGGCTGCGTGCAATGACGTGGCCGTATGGATTTCGTCGTCGACTTGGACTCAAGATCAGGTGGCGTTGAAGGGAGGCCCAAGATCTTGTCCTCTAGTTTACCACGACTACACAAAAACATGATTATAAGTACCGATCAATTCGGTGCTTAGAGCCCGATTAGTTTATAACATATAATTATTATATATTAATTATATGTTATTGATTTTGTTAAATATTTAAAATTATTTTAAAC
The DNA here is from genome assembly GCA_954870475.1 of Euphrasia confusa. Lineage (NCBI taxonomy): Eukaryota > Viridiplantae > Streptophyta > Magnoliopsida > Lamiales > Orobanchaceae > Euphrasia > Euphrasia confusa. The sequence goes on from OX940960.1 coordinate 36,760,375, forward strand.
ATGTTATTAATTTTAATAAATATTTTTATTATATATTAATCACTTATACCATATATACGGTATAAATCTTTAAGTAAAAAGAATTCTAAATTAGGTTACTTTTTGTCTTAAATTAAAACTTTCTAAACTAAAAATTAAATTTTTTTGGTTATTAGTTAATTTTCTTGATACGCGTCCGAAAGGTGTAGTTATTACTACAACTTTAGGAATATTTTCCTTAATAAAACGGCCGGCTCTTTAATTCATAAATAAATATTTATAGTACGCAATACCCGGACACGGAAAAAATTTAATTGATCCTAACCGCGTACTCAAAAACTATATAATATAAATAATATAATCCCTCAAATTACTTTCAACACATATTAATTATATCTATAGACAATCGATCTGCGTTATGCGAACGAATCGAGCAAACCCTAGCCCATATGACCTCGATGCGCCCGCCGTCGCCTACGGCAACTCAGTCCCGCCGCCGCCGCCGCCGATGAGGTGCTCACAAGTCAAGTGGTTGTGGTTCGTTTCGGCGTTGATGTTATGTGGGGCTGTGGCCCTACTTACGGTAACCATAATCACCGATGCCAACAAAAACAAGTTACCCCGTTTCCAACTAGATTCCGTCTCCGTCAATCAAGTGAACTCGACCGCGGTGTGGGATATAGGTTTTTCGATCGACAAACCGCTCGGGGATCTCACCGTGTGGGTTCGGTTCATGGGCCAAGATTATAAAGTCGACTCGGTCGGGACTGCCGGTAACACGACCGTGCCCGTGAGAACGTTACTGCATCGAGGTTTCGATTATTCGAGTGGTGGAATAATAACTCTAGAGCAGGTGATGTTCAGGTGTAACAACTACAGGAATTACCTTTTCGAGGTTGCGTGCAAGGATGTGGCCGTCGTCGGGTTTTCGTCGAACGAGACCTCGACTCGAGGGGTTATGAATGGAGGACCGAGATTGTGTCCCTTGGTTCATAAGGAAAGCAGTAGGCAGTAGTGTACATTAGTTCATGTGTATCATATCGATTAATTCTTTTCTTTTTTTCAATTTAATTAATTTACACTCGTCAATTGAGAGATTAATTAATAAATATTACTCCTATGTTTTTTTTATATGTCAATTGCATAACTCAACCAACTGAGCTTACATGTTACGACACTTGTTTGTTTTCTTAATTAATGGCTAGCTGAACATTCTTTTAAACTTAATTTCCTTTTTTCATTAATTACCAAAATAATCATATTTATAATTTCATGAGATAAAAAGATTGTAAACGGTTAATTTTAGAAATATATATTTATAATTATTACTAATGAAATCGAGTATTCTTATCGTTAAATACCTCTCATATCTCTAGAGATTTAAAAATCTTATACTTATATATAATTAAATCATTAATTATCGCCTATGATTTGCAATTTGCATCCCATAACAATAAATTAAATTAAACCCGAGTCTCCCTAGTCCCTAGCTCACCGAGAAAATCTCCTTTCTCGTTGGAGATTAATTAGAAATAGAGGCTTTGTGTGGGGCCCATGCCGAATTCTATTTTAATCTTAATAAATTATTAATCTTTCAATTTTGTTTATTTAAAGTAATTTATAAGTCTTGTTTCCAGCTCGATTCCGTCTCCGTCCACAACACCACCACCGCAGTGTGGGACATAGGTTTTTCGATCGACAGAGCGGCCGGCGATCTCGACGTGTGGGCCCGGTTTATGTCGCGTGATTTTAAAGCCGAGTCCCCCGGGAGTAGTGCCGGTGAATTGACAGTGTCGATAAGCACGTTGTTGCCTCGAGGCGGCGGCACTACTCTCCGGGGTGGACCTGGAGTGATGACACTAGAGCAGGTGGTGTTCAAGTGTAAAGACTACCGTGACACATATTATCGATTAGTTTTCATGGCTGCGTGCAAGGATGTGGCCGTCGAGATTTCGTCCAACGAGACTACTGCAGGGGAGATGGCGATGATGATGAAGGGAGGATCAAGATTGTCACTACAAAAAAACCAGGGAATCCCTACGGGGATTCCCCTACGGGAAATATATTCTGAAATCCCCTACGGCAATCCCTACCCCCAAGCCGTAGGGGTGACCCCCGTAGGGAATCCCCGTAGGGAATTGCGCACGCATTCGCGCGTATAGTTTGCCTCCAAAATTACTTACGGGATCCCCTACGGCTAGCCAAATCCCATAGGGGAATAATAAATCCCCTACGGCAACATTTCCCGTAGGGTCCCCTACGGGCTACGGCTATTTGGCGTAGGGGAGTATTCCCTACGGCAACTGCCGAAGGGAAAATGTTTTTTTTATTTTTAACATTTATTTATATAATAATAAATTATTAAATGTTATGTTAAATTGTTATAATTGTTTTTTTGAATTATTAAATGTTTTTTTAAACCACTGTTTTACTAAATAATAAAATCACAATTAAAATTTTTTAAAGTTATTAAAATATTATATATTTTTAATATATTTAAGTTTATTAAAATTTTAAATTAATTAAAATAATACATTATTTGTAATAAATAGAAAATGTTAAAAAAGTACTACATTTTTAATAATAATTAATAAAATTACAATTAAATTTTTTTAAAGTTATTAAAATATTATATATTTTTAATATATTTAATTTTATTAAAATTTTAAATTAATTAAAATAATATATTATTTGTAATAAATAGAAAATGTTAAAAAAGTACTACATTTTTAATAATAATTAATAAAATTACAATTAAATTTTTTTAAATTTATTAATATATTATATATTTTGAATATATTTATGTTTACTAAATTTTAAATTAATTAAAATAATATATTATTTGTAATAAATAGAAAATGTTAAAAAAAGTACTACATTTTTAATAATAATTATAATAAAATGTTTAAGTGTTGGAGTATTATTTTCAAATAAAATTTAATAAATGTTTCAAATATATAATTTATATTTATAATTTAATATATATATATATATATATATATATATTGTATTTTATCTTATTATTAAATTATACTACATAATAAATAGAAGTTAATGAATACATATATATTATCTTTTAAAAATTGTACATATAACTCAGATAGCCCAGCGGTTATCTTCCTCCTCTTCACTCATAAGGTCAACGGTTCAAACCTTGGGCTATGCAATACACATGATTAATTATTACGAAGTCCTCCATTGAGGGCTGGGCTTGGGTCGGGCCATAATTAATTATTACGAAGCCCTCCATTGAGGGCTGGGCTTGGGTCGGGCCTTGGATTGTGAGTCGGGTTGGTGGCCTGAGTCGTATATGGGCCACGTTTTTTTATTAAAATCGTATTCCCTACGGGAATGCCGTAGGAAGTCCCCCTACGGCTATCAAATCCCCGACAATATGTTCCCTACGAGAAAAACCCCTACGGCATTCTCTACGGAAATGGCCGTAGGGATCCGCAGTTTTTTTAGTAGTGTCCTTTAGTTTTTCAACAAATTAAAAAGGATAGTTAATTAGTGATCATTAATTATTAGGGGGCTATGCAATACACATGATTAATTATTACGAAGCCCTCCATTGAGGGCTGGGCTTGGGTCGGGCTTTGGATTGTTGTGACATTGTCGGGCCTTGGATTGTGAGTCGGGTTGGTGGCCTGAGTCGAATATGGGCCACTTTTTTTATTAAAATCGTATTCCCTACGGCTAGGCCGTAGGGGATTTCCCTACGGGCCAACCTACGGGGATGCCGTAGGGACCCCCTACGGGGAGAAGGGGAGTGGGATACGATTTCCCCTAGGGGCTCCTCTACGGGAATGCCGTAGGGAGTCCCCCTACGGCTATCAAATCCCCCGGAATATGTTCCCTACGAGAAAAACCCCTACGGCATTCTCTACGAAAATGGCCGTAGGGGATTTCCCCTAGGGGCTCCTCTACGGGAATGCCGTAGGGAGTCCCCCTACGGCTATCAAATCCCCCGGAATATGTTCCCTACGAGAAAAACCCCTACGGCATTCTCTACGGAAATGGCCGTAGGGATCCGCAGTTTTTTTAGTAATGTGTGTCCTTTAGTTTTTCAACAAATTAAAAAGGATAGTTAATTAGTGATCATTAATTATTAGTGCATAATTTATCTAGCTGGCTATAGCTAAACTTAATCATTTCTTGTTTAATTAATGAGAAACAGATTTTCTTTGATCGAGCAATTAAAAATTTTCATTTCTTATTGCCAAGTCCATTTGGATTGAAAACCCTAAGGTCAAAGTTAGACATTTCAATTGATCTATACCAAAAAATAAAACTTTTGAAGTGTGTTTTCTTGAATTTAATTAATTTAAGTTCATTTCAATTCAAATTTAAACCTTATTCAGTTCAACTTCATTAAGCTAATTTCAAATAAATTATAATAAAATAATTGTAATCAATAAATTTAAGTATACAATTTATAATTAATCAAAAAATATTATCAACATTTTAAAAAAAATATTCAACAATTTAATTATAAAAAAATATTATTATTTATATAAAAAATACAGTGTTAGTTCACTTTATCAGTTTAAATTCACATTTATTCGGGTCACTTCATCCAGGTTTCAATTCAAAAGAACATATAATATTTAAGAAAAATCTTATACCTCAAATATAAACATGTTTCAATTGAAAAGAACATATATAATATCGGAGTCAGATTTGCGTACGGTGGTCGAGGGAGGTCCATGGATATTCTCGGGACGACCGCTATTCTTACAAAGATGGACCGAAGGGATGACGCTAGAAAAAATGGTGCATAAGGATGAAGGTTTTCGATGCCGATCCAATCGCTCGATTACCTTGTTCGTGTGTGCGGAAGCGTGTAAAACAATAGAACACGAACAACATGAAGATCTAGGCACACATTATATGTATAGACACGTTTATATATATATACATCCAATATATATATATATATATATATATATATATATATATATATATATATATATATATATATATATATATATATATATATATATATATATATATATATATATATATAGAGAGAGAGAGAGAGAGAGAGAGAGAGAGATTAACGAGATCACTTACAACCGGTGTAGCGTGCCTCGTTGATGTTGATGAAGGTGGTGTTGAGTCGATTGAACCACCTTCATTGATCAGTCACTAGATGCTCTCCTTGTGAATGACCTCGTCACTCCTTTAGATCGTCCGGATGTGGAAGCCGCACAAATGGCCCGGCCTCTACGTGTTGCACACGAACCCGGATAATGAACACCTTGCTTGCTTGAGAATGAATCTCCAAGATCACCTCTTTTCTCTCTATTTGAGTGGAATTTCGTGGCTGATGCTATCGTGTGATGAAAATCTGATTTTCATCTATCTAAATCCATCATTATGCATCCCATTACACCCCTTTGTAACCTACAACATAATGGGCATCATAATGCACCATAATCATGCAAAGGGGTTACAAAGGAGGTGAAAGGTCATGCCACATACACATGCCACTATGCATTGTATGTGGTCCCCACTTGCTTGTGTGGCATGCCATGTCACACTATATGACATGCATCCATGCAAGCCATGCATCCCATGCATGTTAATTAATTACACGTAAATATTGATTCTAAATCAATATATTTATCAAGCAACGTACATCATCTTTGAGTCCGTGTGTGACCCTGTAGGTATGATTTAATTGATCAATATTATATTGTTCCCAACAATTAATATTATCAAATAATCATTTAACATCCATAGACGACCTTATGACCTTATCGATTGCACACGTAGGATCGAAGGACATATCCCAACAAAGGAGGCTCCTATTTGGGTTAAATTCAGGAATCTCCCTCTTGAATATTGGACCACAGAAGGATTAAGTAGAGTTGCTAGTGCAGTTGGCACCCCTCTATATCCCGATGTGTATACTAGCTCGATGTCTCGGCTTGATTATGCGCGAGTTTGTATTATGATGAAAGTGGACGATAGGTTCCGTGACCACGTCTTCCTCCTAAAACCAACGAAGACAGGTGGAGAATATAAGGGAAGCTGTAAGATCGATATCGAATATGAATGGCGGCCGCCGTCATGCATGCGCTGTAATGCCTTTGGACACCAGACCGGAAACTGCCCGCTTGCTGCACCAGTTATTAAGCCGCGACCAACTACTAGATATGAGCCGAAACGTCATCCTACACAACATGGTGATTCCTCGGCATGGACTGTTGTTAATGCTAAAAGAAAAAACCGTGGAGTCCTGAGTTCAGAGTTTAATCGTATGAAGGATGTTGGGAAACAGGTTAGAGAGATGGCGGATGCCCGGGAGGATGGAAACTCGGATACATATGCTATGATCACGTGTGGGCAGGTTGTACAGCATGGCTCGAGGAACTCGAATGGGAAAGGAGAGGAGACGAGGAAATTTGTATCGGGCGTAATTAAGGGGGACAAGAGTCGAAAGCAGGTGAACACCTCTTCATCTAACTCTTTTGATGTTTTGGGTGACCTTGATAAGGAGGTTGATATCGGGCCGGACCGTGAGGTCCATGAAAACCCGGATTTTACGGGCATATTAGAATCGGAATTGGATATGGAGAACGAGACTAATGAAAGGGCAGTAGTAGAGGGTTTGAGTGGGCTCGGTAACTTGAACATGGGGACCGATCCGATTGATCTTGGCCCCCCGATGAAGGAAGTTATTTCAGCCCAGAGAGATTTTCCGGATGGCACTATAGTGGTATATACGCAGGGTCCTATAGCAGCCCTTACAACCATGTCCCATGTCTAGTACACTTTGTTGGAATATAAGAGGGTTGAATAAGCTGGACCACCAGCGGGCGGTCCGGGACCTTATTTAGGAGAGTTCGGCTTGTCTCGTTGCCCTTCTTGAGACGCATGTGAATCCTAGTAGGGCTTCATTTGTTGCTGATAGAGTTTTTTCTTCGTGGAGTAGGTACTTTGATTATATTGATGGCCCGGGTAAGCGTATCTGGGTTGGTTGGGATCAGAGTCTGGTGGATATGCAGATGATTAATACCTCTGATCAGTGGGTTCATTGCCAGGTTACGGAGCTCAGAACGGCAGTCACGCGGTATTACACGTTCGTATATGGCCATAACTCAGTGATTCAGAGGCGAGAGTTATGGGACTATATACTATCTATCTCTGAGTTTCTGCAGGATTCTGACTGGGTAGTGTTGGGTGATTTCAACACTGTACTCGATGAGAGTGAGGCGTTGGGTGGAAGTGTGCCGACTGGTATTGATGATTTCCAGGCTTGCTTGTCGGCGACTGAATTGGTTACGTTACCGACGGTGGGATCGTGGTACACGTGGCACAATCAGCAGGCGGGGGATCGGAAGTGGCGACGCCTTGATAGGGTGGTGGCTAACCCTTCTTGGCTGACTCATTGTGTTGATAGCATCTACCACACGCTCCCGTCACGTACTTCTGACCATGCTCCCCTCCTTTTGAATCCGGTGACAGTTGGGCACGGATTCAAAGCGTGGTTCCGGTTCGACAACCACATTACAGAGATGGAGGATTTCCTTCCACGGACGAGGAGTGTTTGGGATCACCAGATTTATGGCGTTCCGATGTACTCTGTTGTTCAGAAGCTTAGGCGTCTGAAGGGTGTGTTTAAGGAGATGCGTAAGAGGCAAGGGCACCTGGGAGCGAATGTGACGAGAGCTAGGGAGTTTCTACTCTCGGTACAGTCGTGTCTAAGCTCGGATCCTACCTTCGAGCCGCTTCTCGTATTGGATGGGATTTGTCGACAGTTGTATACACGGGTTGTGGAGATGGAGCAGACTTATTTACGCCAGAGGGCTAAGACTTCTTGGCTCCGGGATGGAGACCAGTGTACGGCTTTCTTCTTCAGAAGTATAGCTGTCAGACGAGCCCGATCTCGAATCCTTCAAGTCGAGACTTCTATGGGAGAGCTGGTACACGAGTCCTCACAGGTCAGCAGCACGATCGTTTCGTTCTTCCAAGGTCTATTGGGTACTTCGAGTCATCCGGTTGTAGGCGATTTACGTCTGTTCGTGCCTAGGCGCCTGACGAGTGAGATGTCTGAGTACATGATCAGACCGGTTACAGAGGTGGAGATCCAGGATGTTCTTTTTGATTTCGAGGATGATAGAGCTCCGGGGCCGGATGGTTACTCTTCGGCTTTCTTCAAACAAGCCTGGCCGGTGGTTAAATCTGAGTGCATCGCGGCTATTTCAGATTTCTTCCGTACTGGCAAGCTTGTTCGAGCGGTTAACTCAACGATTCTTTCGCTGATTCCGAAGGTTGCTGTTCCAAAGCATCCTAAGGACTTTCGGCCTATTTTGTGCTGCAACGTGCTATACAAGGTGATCGCGAAGATTATCTCGAATCGTATGAGTAACAGTATGGCCTTTTTGGTGGATAGATCACAGACGGCGTTCGTCCCTGGCAGACGCATCGGAGATAATATACTCCTGGCACAGGAGATCATGCAGGGATACGGGAAGACGGGACTGCCAGCTAGATGTGTGCTGAAAGTCGATCTGATGAAGGCATATGACACGGTTGAGTGGAGCTTTGTGCGGGCATCTCTGGAGACTATGGGATTTCATCGGGTTTTTATCGGTTGGATTATGGAGTGTCTCTCTACTCCGGCGTACTCGGTGAACATTAATGGTTCAGCCGAGGGATATTTTAGAGGAGCCAAGGGATTGAGGCAGGGGGACCCGATGTCACCCTTTCTCTTTGTCCTTGTGATGGAGGTTCTGCACGGTATTCTGGAGTGGCATATTCAGGCTGAACCGGAGTTTCAGTTTCACTGGAGATGTGAGAGGACACGCACCTACATGCTGAGTTTTGCAGATGATCTGCTCCTCGCATGCCATGCAGATCCTATCTCTATTGACACGCTCAGACGGGGATTGCAGCTTTTCTCAGTTTACTCAGGTCTACATGCGAATGTAGACAAGAGTAACATCTATCTCTCTCGGACGGCACAGGAGTATGAACCAGTTCTGCAGACTGTGTTTGATTTTCCCGTTGGTACTCTTCCGGTGCGGTACATGGGAGTCCCGTTGATCTCTTCTCAGTTGAGGATTAGAGATTGTGCACCACTTCTCCGGAAGATTGATGATAGACTGGGTTCATGGACCTCACGATCCCTTTCGTATGCTGGGCGCGTCCAGCTGATTCGCTCAGTGCTCGGCACTCTTCATATATACTGGGCTAGTGTGTTCATACTCCCGCAGGGGATCATTCAGGAGATTGAGAAGCGTCTGAGGAGATTTTTGTGGTATGGGACGGGTACTCGGGGGTATGCAAAGGTTCGATGGGCAGATGTTTGCCGACCCGCCAGAGAGGGAGGACTAGGGATCCGGGACCTTAATGCTCAGAATCGGGCCCTTATGACTAGACATATTTGGGCGATTCTGAGTCGAGATCCGTAGTCTGTTTGGGTCAGTTGGATTCAGGTGAATCGAGTGAGGAGACATTCGTTCTGGAGTGCGAAGAGTCCTAGGGCCTGCTCTTGGAGTTGGCGACAGCTCCTAAAACTTAGGCCTGATGTTCTTCCGGCTATCCAGTTCCAGATTGGGGATGGGTCGCAGTTGTATCTGTGGAGGGACCCTTGGCACACATTGGGTCGGTTAGAGGAGGTGTGTCCGATGGGGCCAGATTTGACTGGACTGCATATAGCTTCGCCTCTTAGCTACGTCATTGTTGATGGGGAGTGGCAGTGGCCTGTTGATTTTGCTGAGGAGTTCGTTGGTCTTATGGAGGAACTTCCAGTGATAGGTCAGGGGATGGATATCATACGATGGAGAATGCATAGGTCTGGGAGATACACTTCTGCCTCAGCCTATTCACTTTTCCACTCTGAGGGAGTTAGGGTTCCGTGGGCAGGTCTCCTTGCTGGCCCTGTGCGTATACCGCGAGGCACTGCTTCATTCTTTGGCTTGCTATCCGTGGTCAATTGCCGACGCGTGATAAGCCGTGGATTGGTCGGGGGGATGATTCATGTGTTCTGTGTAGAGGAGAGAGTAGAGAGACGCATTCCCATTTATCCTTTGAGTGCACTTTTTCGCAGGATTGCTTGATGACAGTTGGGAGGGAGGTTACTGGGTTCATATGGCCACGTGGCAGTTGGGAGTGTGCTGTCCTCCGTGCTGCTAGACAGTAGCGTGGGAAGCATTGGATTTCTTGTACCTATCGTGGTCTTCTCTCTGCCCTAATTTATTTTATATGGCAGGAGAGGAATACGCGTATCCAGGAAGCGCGTTCGGAGTCGGCAGAGGGGGTGGCTATTAGGGCTATATCCATTATGAGGGATCGGATTGCTTCGCTACGGCTACCAGACTCACTTTAGGCGCGGGCTTTGAGGCGAGTGTGGCACATCGCGTGGTAGGGTGATTGTTGTTGAGTTTTTATTTTTGGAGATTCTGAGAGCTAGCTTGTTAGTTCGCTGATGCGGTAGATTTTTTTTTTCTATGCGCTGTAATGTATCTCCAAACTCTTTCACTTTTTTCTTTATATGATATTGACCGTTAAACAAAAAAAAAAAAACTTATATAATATTTAAGAAAAACCTTATACCTCAAATATAAATTGGAAAATCATTATGGCCTATGATTTGCATCCCTTAACAAACAAACCCGAGTCTTCCTATATATCCCACCAAGAAAAGCTCTCTCTCATGGGAGATAAACCAAACTGCATGTGATCTCCCTAGAGGCTTCAGTGGGGCCCATGCCGAATTCTATTTTCGACAATATATATTAGCTACACTCACTCCCGTATGTTTCACTTTTAATTTTGTTTAATTATTTGAGTTAGTTAAAGGCCTTGTTTCTTGATTAGTTAATTTATTTATTTATCTAGCTATACTATATGAATAAATCTACTTGCATTCAATTTTGTAACCTCAAACATATGCTACCTACGCTGCAATGCCGACAAGTGGAGCAACCCCTAGTAGACCATTTGACAAAGTACGCGCCGACGTGTCGGCCGCCGTCGTCCACGGCTACCCTGCCCCGCCACCACCACCACCCGGCCGGAGCGGCTCAACCGACGATCTATCCAAGCCCCTTAGTTTCCTAATTTGTCTAGTCACTCTATGCACAGTTGTGGGCATGTTTTCGTTATTTGGTCTACTCTTACACTCAAACACGAAAATGTATTTTCCTCGTTTCCAGCTCGATTCTATCTACCTCTCCGTCCACAACACCGCTGTGTGGGATATAGGTTTTTCCATCAACAGAATGGTCGGCGATCTCGACGTGTGGGCCCGGTTTATGTCGCATGATTTTAAAGCCGGGTCCCACGGGAGTGCCAGTAGATTGACGGTGTCGATAAAGACGTTGCTGCCTCGAGGCCTAGCTACTTTTCCGGGGGGAGTCGTAACACTAGAGAAGGTGGTGTTCAAGTGTAACAACTATAAGACCAATAGCCATCGATTGGTTATCATGGCTGCGTGCGAGAATGTGGAGGTCGATATCTCGTCGAACGAGACTGCTGCTGGGGATATGAAGATGATGGGAGGCTCAATATTGTGTCCTATAGTTTTTAAACAAACTTATAAAGAGAGTATTCGTTAATTAACAGCTAGCTAGTGCATATTTATCTATAGCTAGCTAGCTAGGCAGTACAACACATCAATAATGAGAAACATATTTTCTTTCATGGAGGAGCATTTAAAATCTTTCATTTTTTATTTGCATGCCATAAAAATAATTATTTTAATATTAACATTTTTTTTATAATCAAATAATATAATTCTTTTTCTTGGTATAGATCAATTGCAACCTGGACCTTACTATTCTTGATTATTTATTTATTTTATGATCAATACAATTGTATTTTTGAATCTCATTATCATTTACTATTTTTGTCATATCTCAATTAATTATGTATTTCTCAAATCAAAATTAAATTATTTAAAAGAATATTCTAATGTTTGAGTTTATTGTAAATATTCATTAATTATATTATTTATTTATGCGAACTACGTACCCAATACCCGGACACGATTAACTATATAAAACCTCCTTCAAATTTCAAAGCTCAATTCAAACGTAACACACAACACATACATTACTCGATCGAACTGCAAATGAGAACGAGCCAAGATCAAAACCCCTCGACGGCACACAAGAGTAGTATGTGGTGTTGCGCCGCTATCTTTGTCGTCGGTTTGGTAGCTCTGATCGTCGGACTAAGCGTAGGATTACACGGAAAGTCGAAAGAAAAGAAACCCCGTTTCCAACTAGAGTCCGTCTCCGTCTCCGTCGTCGACAAACGCACCGCCGTGTGGGACATAGGTTTTTCGATCGACAGGTCGCTCGCGGATCTCAGCGTGTGGGTTCACTACATGGCGCGAGATTACAAAGTCGAGTCGGTCGGGATCGCCGGCAACGCGACGGTGTCGGTGTCCACGTCATCGCCGCCGGGAGCTGAGCTGGCGGTGCTGGAGCAGGTGACGTTCAGGTGCAACAACTACAAGGACAACCTATTGGAGGCCGCCTGCAAGGATGTGATCGTCGTCGGGTTTTCGACGTCGACCGGAGGGGTTATGGAGGGAGGCCCGAGGTTGTGCCCTATAGTTAATCACGACCCTTATGCAAATTAGTTAATCTTAATCACTTTGATTTGGCATTTCCGATCTGGCCGGCCTGTTTGATAATTTTCAGTTGTTAAGAAATTAATAAATTATATTATTTTTTTTTTGTTTTGTTTTTTTCATTTATTTATATATTTAATTATATGAAAATATGGGATATGGATATAAGAAAGGGAGAAAATTGCAAATTAGTATACCGAGTCTCTTGCCGATAAAAGCTAGCTAATTGATTTCGCTACACGTACGGAATATTAAGTAGGAAAAAATTTTAATGGATAACAATAATTTAATGGAGAAACTAAAGTAACGACAAAATGCTGTATTTTGTTTATATGGTGATATTGTTACTCTAAATTTATATTTTTTGTGCAATCTTATAAAATGGTATTTTGAGTTGTAAAAATTACTATCTCTTGTCCCAATAAATAATACTCCCTCCGTCCCAAACCTATAGACACGTTGACTTTTTTTGACCGTCGAATGCATATGATAAATAGTATACAAAAATTATGAATTTGATATTTATAATATCAAATTATGACCGTCGAAATCGAGTAATGTACCGTCGAGTAACGTACCATCGAGTAATAATGATCTTCAATTGTTCTTCACTACTCGATGGGTTACTCGATCGTCTGCGCCATCGAGTAACAGTCGCAAAAAAAAAAAAAAAAAAAAACGAAAATGGTGGTGGTTTTGTAGAGATTTTTACATCTTTCTCATGTTCGGACGCCGACGCCGACTCCGATAACATCTCCGGTAAGATAATTGGTTGAATCAAAATCGAAAAAAAACAGGTCGTTTTGGGGGGAGAAAGAGAGAGAAGAAAAAATAAAGTGAGCGCCTCGGGTTGGTGCTCCTCCTCCTCTTCCTCATGTTCGGACTCCGACGGCGTCGACATTGTTTGCTTCGTAAAATCGAAATCGGAAAAAGGGGGCGACGTTTTATGACGGGAGAGAGATAGAAGAATAATGTGGGGATTTTATTTTATTTGATATTGTTTTTGTTTTTGTTTATTTTAGATTTATTGAAATAGTAAGGGTATAAGAGACAATTCATGGACAATTGGTGTAAAAAACTCATATTTTTATAAGTGGGGACTTTAAACTCGTCCTTTTATTAAGTGTGACCAAAAAGTCACATTCCCTCATAAATAAATGGCCTTCAAATTTCAAACGTGACATACATGCACACATACACACTCGATCGATCAAATCAACTCAATAAACGACAAGAGTGGGTGGTGTTACGGCACTATGATCGTCGTTTTTAGCATAGGGATACACGAGGAGTCGAAAGAAAAGAAGCCGTGTTTCCAAATAGAGTCCGTCTCAGTCTCAGTCGACAAGCGCACCGACGTGTGGGTTCATTACATGGCGCGAGACTACAAAGTCGAGTCGGTTGGGATGGCCGGCAACGCGACTGTGTCCGTCGCCACGTCATCGCCCCCGGAGCTGAGCTGGCGGTGCTGGAGCAGGTGACGTTCAAGTGCAACAACTACAAGGACGACCTATTGGAGGCCGCGTGCAAGGATGTGATTGTCGTCAACGGAGGGGTTATGCAGGGAGGCCCGAGGTTGTGCCCTACACTTAATCACGACCCTTATTCAAATTGTTAGGGATCTTGACCGCGGCTGCTCTCGGCTCCGATGACCTGCACGGGGAAAACACTAACGAAACAAGGTCAGTAAAAATTAAGTCGGATCTTTATAGATCCGGCCTTCAAATCAAAGTAACAGCGGAAGATATCGAATATATAACAAATATATATATAGATTAAAGTAGAGAGATGAAAAACGATCGGCTCAGGGATGTATCAAAGCATCATCGTAGTAGCAGTGACCGGCAACGACACATGCAGTGGCGGAGATGTCGACAGAACCACACCAGCAGCCCAGGAGCACTAAGCTCAGGTCACTCCGACTCACACCTCTCAAACTCGCCTTCGCTCACAAAGAGACTACGAACACCGAGCACCCTCCGCTTCACAGAGCTTCTCCAGCCGCCGGAATACAAGGATTCTGACCGGAGAAGATGGGGGAAGACGGCGGTGAAAGGTGTAGAAGGGGAACACGGGAATCGCACACAGTGATAGGTGAATCGCACACACACACAAAGAGAGCGGCTAGGGTTTGAGGTAAGTGACGAGTGAGTAAATGCTGCAGCAAGGAATTCATTATATCCAAAATCTCGATGGTCCAGATCGAGCCAGAGACCAACGGTCCTAAGATCTAAGGATCAGAATTGTCAATGGCAGGTCAACATAATTGTTATCAAAAAACAATTATTCAAATGGGCTAAGGCATTGAACTGGGCTGGGATATGAATGGGCTCGCACTTCAACTGGGCTGGGCTGCTCAAGTCAATTAATCAGTGGGCCAACACCCAACTAATTACAACATTCTCCACCTTGTTGGTCACCACACAGTCACTGCACTACTCAGAAAAACAAGTATGTAAGCACTAGCGCAAAACATACACATACAATCCTCATCATCGCCTTACCCCGCTGCCGAAGCAACGGGGCTGCCCCTACTGTCTCAACAGCAGGGGTGGTTGCCCTGAGCAACCAGTCACACTAAGTGACAGCTAACACCCCGGAGGGTGAGAGCTTCCGGTTTCTTCTGAAACACCACTGACTCAGGGGGAGTGGCAAAAGCGTGGGATTTTGGACAGTTTCTCTAAATAGAAACACTAGTCGCACCCAAAGCGACTAGCAAAACACCTCCCGGGACTGGCCACACAACAGTAGCAAACCCAGGGGGTTTCTCTGGCACAGCTCAGTCCGGGGTCTTGAAATTTAAGAATTGCAGACAGAACTTAAATTTATCGAGGGGCAGGGGCTTGGTCCCCATATCGGACGGATTGTGATGAGTGGATATTTTTTTCGAGCAAAATAGCACCCTGTTCAACAAGTTCACGTATGAAATGGAACCTAACATCGATATGCTTAGTTTTATCGTGAAACACAGGATTTTTGCAAAGTTGAATTCCAGATTGGCTATCAGAGAATACAGTCACACAATCACTCAACATATTAATTTTAGTTAGCAAACCCTTCAACCACAAAGCTTCTTTAAAAGCGTCAGTTATAGCAATATATTCAGATTCAGTCGTAGACAAAGCAACAACAGGTTGAAGTTGGGATTTCCAGCTAACACATGAACCACACACGGTAAACACATAAGAAGTCGAGGATTTCCTAGTATCTCTATCATTCGCATAATTGGAATCAACATATCCATTCAACACAACATCAGATTTAGATTTAGCAAATTTCAAACCAAAGGACTTAGAACCAGAAAGGTACCTAAGCAGCCACTTCATGGCTTCCCAATGGGGCTGACCGGGGTTCGACATATAACGACTTAGACAACTCACAGAATAAGCTATATCAGGCCTAGTCGATACCATTAAATACATCACAGACCCTACAGCACACGCATAAGGCACATTTTTCATCGCATCAATTTCACACTCATTTTTAGGACACTGGTCCTTCGACAAAGCAAAATGAGAAGCTAAGGGAACAGAAACATGTTTGCAATTAACCATGGAAAACCTTTTAAGCACTTTTTCAACATATGAAGTTTGGTTTAGATGAATGCTACAGTCAGCCCTATTTCTTACGATATTCATGCCAAGGATTTTTCTAGCATCTCCTAAGTCTTTCATTTCAAATTTAGCACACAAATTTTTCTGCACATTTTCAATCGACTTAAGGCAGGAGCTAAAAATCAGCATATCGTCCACATACAAGACAAGAAATACAGGCAGTTTCTCACACAGAAAATACAAGCAAGGATCATAAGAACTTCGGCAAAATTTAAGAGAACGCATAAATTCATCAAATTTTCTGTTTCATTGCCTGGGGGACTGTTTTAAACCATAAAGCGACTTTTTCAGCAAACACACATGTTCAGGTTTGTTTTTATCAATAAAGCCCTCAGGTTGTCGCATAAAAATCTTTTCATCTAATTCTCCGTGCAAAAAGGCAGTTTTTACATCCATTTGTTTCATTTCTCAGTCAAATTGAGCACACAAAGCAAGCATGATTCTAACAGTTGTAAATTTTACTACGGGAGCAAAAATTTCATTATAATCTACCCCTTCCTTTTGAGAGAATCCCTTAGCTACTAACCTAGCTTTGAATCTAACACTATCACCCTCATGCTTAATTTTATAAAGCCACTTACAGTCAATAATTGAGCATTTAGAAGGTTTGGGGACAAGAGTCCAAGTCTCATTTTTATATAAAGAATTCATCTCTTCATTCATAGCAGACAACCAATTATCACAATGTTCAGATTCAACAGCATCAAGGTAGCACTTAGGTTCATTCTCAATTAAATCATGCATATTGAACACAAAGGAATTCAACTGAAAACCATCAAACCTAGCAGGCAGCCTAGTGTTTCTCCTAGATCTATCTCTAGCCAACTGATAGTTATTCAAGTCAGGCGCATTTTCAGGAATATCGTCAACAAGTTCAATTTCGGCATGCACAGGGGGATTATCAACAACATATTCATTTTCATTTGGATTTTCAATGGGATTTGGATTAACAGGAGTGTTATCATCAACAACAGCATGTTCAGGCAAATTTGCATCAACAGAATCATCATCATCAGATTGTTCATCACCATTATCTCCTAAGGGACCTACAGGGAGAGTAGACTCCACCTCACTCGAGGCACTATTATCCTTAGGCAGATTCACAGATAAACAGGGCATTTCAGTTTCATTAAACACGACATCCCTACTAACGATTGTTTTAAAACCAGGTTCAAAACGCAGCCACAGCCTGTAGCCTTTGGTACCCTCGGGATATCCAAGGAAAACACATTTCCTAGACCTAGGTTCTAACTTATCACCAGTTTGATGCACAAAAGCAGTACAGCCAAAAACACGCAAGTTATCCAAATTCACAGGTTTACCACAGAAGACCGACTCAGGACACTTACCCTCGAGAGGCACGGAGGGGGACCTATTAATCAAGTAGGTAGCAGTCAACACAGCCTCTCCCCAGAATTTCTTACTAAGACCAGAAGAAGCAAGTAGATATCTAACTTTTTCTAACAAAGTCCTATTCATCCTCTCAGCGACACCATTTTGTTGTGGAGTGTAGGGTACAGTCCTATGTCGTCTAATACCAAAATCAGCACACAAATCATTCATAGCAGTGTTACAAAATTCCAGGCCATTATCAGTTCTTAAAGCTTTAATTTTCTGTCCAGTTTGGTTTTCAATCAGATTTTTAAAGTCTTTAAATTTTGTAAACACGTCAGATTTGTTCTTCATTAAAAACACCCAAACTTTTCTCGAAAAATCATCAATAACAGACAAGAAATATCTATTTCCACCATGAGTAGGTTCAGGGGCAGGGCCCCACACATCAGCATGTAAATACTCAAGCACACAAGTAGACTTAGGCACATTTGGGGTGGGGGAAACAGGAAAGCTTACTCTAGTCTGTTTGCCAAGTACACAGGTATCACAGAAAGGTACACACGACATTTTTGAATTACCAAAAGCACCATCTTTTTTCAAAAATTCCAGACCCTTTTTACTTATGTGTCCTAGCCGTTTATGCCATAAATCAGAATCAGAATCATGAACAGAATATGCATATTCATACAGACAAGGTACAGCTTTGCAAATGTATAAGTTATGCTGACGGGCAGCCTTACAAACTATAATAGAACCCTTCACAATGGTCATACATCCCTTCCCCCATTTACCAGACAACCCATCAAGTTCCAGTGCAGCACACGAAATCAAGTTTTGGCAAATATCAGGTACATGTCTAACATTCTTAAAGGTGTACACATATCCAGTTTCAAACTTCACACAAATATCACCTATTCCAGCTACTATGCATTTTTTATCATTTGCCATTGAGACAGTGGAGTTATCAAGTTCTTTATAAGAAGTGAACAAATGCAAGTAAGGCGACATATGATACGTGCAACCTGAATCTATCAGCCAGTCATTTTCACAAAGAACAGAAGTTTTGGCAGCATTCACATTGGACAACAAAGACATGTCAGACACCATAAAGACATCACCAACATTATTAGCTTGGGCAGCGACATTATCAAGGTCTCCAGAAGCCTTTTTAGGCTTGGTACACTGTTTTATATAGTGTCCAACCTCACCGCAATTATAACACTTTCTACCCTTAGGCCTAGACTTAGACCTAGACTTACCCTTGCCCTTATCCTTATTGTTGTTTTGATTTCCAGATGCTTTTTGGCCTTGGTTACCAGCATGCCTGTTCTTACTTCTACCTCTAACATGATTAACCTCAGAAACCTTATGGCTTCTACTAGATTTTAAATCAAGTTCTTTGCTTTTTAAGCCATTAATCACAATGTCCAGAGTTATAGAATCTCTACCATACTTAATAGCAGATTTCACATCAGAGTAAGAATCAGGAATCGCATTCAAGAGCACAATAGGAGTATAGTCATCAATATGCTTATCACCAGTAAGTTTAATATCCTGAATCAGCTTAGTAAAGGAGTCGATATTTTCAGAAACATCTTTACTCATGTCAAGTTTAAATCTGAAGAATTTTTCCAACAAAAACAGTTTGTATTCAAGGAAGTTTCAGTGTACAAATCATGAAGTTTTTCCCAAAGTTCTTTAGCAGATTCAAGCTCGCCTACTTTCCTAAGCACTGATTCAGATAAACACAATATGATAGCAGAATGGGCAAGTTCATTAACTTCAAATTTAGTTTCATCAGTGTCATCAGGGGAGAAACTCCCACTAATTGCTTTATAAACCTTTTGCTGTATCAAAATACCTTTCATTTTTTGTTTCCAAATTGAAAATTCGCTTTTCCCGTCAAAGGGCGCCAAGTTAAAACCCGACATTTTTCAAAAAACAATTTAGATGACAAGGTTTTTGAAAACACACAGTAACAGCAAGTAGGAAGTCAATTTAACACAAAGTTTCACAAATTTCAGATTACGCAGAGTTATCAGAAAATGACAGCAGACCAAAATTAACAGTTTGGTCAAAGAGAGTGAGCAACCACAGGTCAACACACACTAATCAGGCAAGCCCTAGAACTACTAACACACACAGTGCCGGACACAACAGTTCAGGTTCACGGGGCAGCAGATTTCGAACAAACACAATGTTCAACGCAGCAAGTTAACACACAGCTCACATGCAAGGCACAGAAGACAAGTTGTTCATGCTATTTTCACAAGTAAAATTTCCGGACAACAAATTTTTCAGAAATCAACTTTTCCAGAAAATAATTTTGAACAAGGGTTTTGAAAAACGGTTTTTCAAACACAATACACTAACACGACCACCAGGCGGGCCACACCATCACATAGTGCCTCCAGGCGGGCTGACCATCACGTATGCCTATGTGCCGACAAGGCCCTACGAAATTGAAAACAAGAGGAAAAGCTATTTTACCAGGCGAAGTCCTCGCAGGTGACTTCAATGGCCGATTCCACTAACG
Organism: Euphrasia confusa; assembly: GCA_954870475.1. Taxonomy (NCBI): domain Eukaryota; kingdom Viridiplantae; phylum Streptophyta; class Magnoliopsida; order Lamiales; family Orobanchaceae; genus Euphrasia; species Euphrasia confusa. The sequence goes on from OX940960.1 coordinate 36,780,431, forward strand.
CGTTTCACAGGGGGCTCGGGCATACTGACCAAAGGGGTCATGACTCCCGGTTTTACGATGGCCGTATGCCTTTCGAGCCGGAACCTGAGCCTCCTCCCACAGCAGTCACCGAGCACGACCCTCACAGATTCTGCTCTTGAAACCCAAGGTTCCAGACCAGCTCCGGTTGTCGCGTCTTCGCCGGAGCACCGCACCAGTGGCTCTGATACCACTGTTAGGGATCTTGACCGCGGCTGCTCTCGGCTCCGATGACCTGCACGGGGAAAACACTAACTAAACAAGGTCAGTAAAAATTAAGTCGGATCTTTATAGATCCGGCCTTCAAATCAAAGTAACAGCGGAAGATATCGAATATATAACAAATATATATATAGATTAAAGTAGAGAGATGAAAAACGATCGGCTCAGGGATGTATCAAAGCATCATCGTAGTAGCAGTGACCGGCAACGACACATGCAGTGGCGGAGATGTCGACAGAACCACACCAGCAGCCCAGGAGCACTAAGCTCAGGTCACTCCGACTCACACCTCTCAAACTCGCCTTCGCTCACAAAAAGACTACGAACACCGAGCACCCTCCGCTTCACAGAGCTTCTCCAGCCGCCGGAATACAAGGATTCTGACCGGAGAATATGGGGGAAGACGGCGGTGAAAGGTGTAGAAGGGGAACACGGGAATCGCACACAGTGATAGGTGAATCGCACACACACACAAAGGGAGCGGCTAGGGTTTGAGGTAAGTGACGAGTGAGTAAATGCTGCAGCAAGGAATTCATTATATCCAAAATCTCGACGGTCCAGATCGAGCCAGAGACCAACGGTCCTAAGATCTAAGGATCAGAATTGTCAATGGCAGGTGTTGTACCCCATTTTAACAAGACCCAATAAATTGGTCCACGAACAATGCCCTATAATCTGAGTAGAAACGATGCATAGACGCTAAGCCTAGCAGACTATGCTAAGCAGACCATGTTAGGCAACTAATAGCCTAACACGCCATGCTAGGCAGGTGATCGCCTACCACGCCGAGTTAAGCAGACCCGCTTAATACGCCGAGTTAGGCAGACTCTCCTAGGCAGCCCTGCCTAGCAGACCGAGCTAGGCAGACTCTGCTAGGCAACTGACCGCCTACCACGTCGAGCTAGGCAACCCCGCCTAGCAGACCATGTTAGGCGCCTAGCTAGGCAAGTGATCTCCTATCACGCCGAGCTAGGCAGACCCGCCTAGCAGGCCGAGCTAGGCAGATTCTGCTAGGCAACTTACCACCTAACAGAATTATATAAAAAGGGGAATAGACAGACTTGCCTACCACGCCGATGAAGATAACCGTGCTAGGAAGATGTGTGCCTACCAGATGCGCTGCCCAAAATGTAGCAAGGATGGAGGAAATAACTCTGTGGTTTGGTCACCCGAAGCTGCGCTAGGGAGGGCTATACTCGTAATTTACATATAATAAAGTCCAATAAGGAGAAGATAAAGTCCAATAAGAAAATAATAAAGCCCAATAAGGAAAGACCCAATACCCAATAGAAACCCTAATTTTCCCTTCCTATAAATAGTAGATGAATTTTAATCATTTGGGACTTCCACGCTCCCCAAAAACTTCATATATAATATTAAATGTTTTATCATATCTTCTTTAGCTTTTTGTTAGTCCAATCCTCGAAATATCTTTTTTATGTTCGGCGATTACCTTAGCAGGATTTTTTTCGCCGTTAACAATTGGCGCTAGAATGAGGGGTGATCCTCGAGCGTTGGACGAGCAATTTAGAAGCTAAACAGTTCAAGAGATTAGGAGATCTGAAGTCTGAAATGAGTGGATGACAAAATCGTCAGCCTATCATGTTTGTCAAAGAGATGGAGCAAAATGGACGTTTGTAGAGATCACACAAGTCAAACCGCTGATTTGGGAGAATGGTAGAGAGATGTTCAACAATAGAGGCAAATCGTTATCTTCAAGAAAAAAAAAATCTGCTAGGCCTGGCATGCTAAGCGCTGCTTGTCGCCTAGCAGAGAGAAAAAAAGAATTTGCTAGGCCTGGCATGCTAAGCGCTGCTTGTCGCCTAGCAGAGAGAAAAAAAAGAATCTGCTAGGCCTGGCATGCTAAGCGTTGCTTGTCGCCTAGCAGAGAGAAGAAAATAATCTGTTAGGCCTGGCATGCTAAGCGCTGCTTGTCGCCTAGCAGAGAGAAGAAAAGAATCTGCTAGGCCTGGCATGCTAAGCGCTGCTTGTCGCCTAGCAGAGAGAAAAAAAAGAATCTGCTAGGCCTCTGGCATGCTAAGCGCTGCTTGTCGCCTAGCAGAGAGAAGAAAAGAATCTGCTAGGCCTGGCATGCTAAGCGATGCTTGTCGCCTAGCAGAGAGAAAAAAAAGAATCTGCTAGGCCTGGCATGCTAAGCGCTGTTTGTCGCCTAGCAGAGAGAAGAAAAGAATCTGCTAGGCCTGGCATGCTAAGCGCTGCTTGTCGCCTAGCAGAGAGAAGAAAAGAATCTGCTAGACCTGGCATGCTAAGCGCTGCTTGTCGCCTAGCAGAGAGAAGAAAAGAATCTGCTAGGTCGGGCATGCCAAGCGCTGCTTGTCGCCTAGCAGAGAGAAGAAAAGAATCTGCTAGGCCTGGCATGCTAAGCGCTGCTTGTCGCCTAGCAGAGAGAAAAAAAAGAATCTGCTAGGCCTGGCATGCTAAACGCTGTTTGTCGCCTAGCAGAGAGAAGAAAAGAATCTGCTAGGCCTGGCATGCTAAGCGCTGCTTGTCGCCTAGCAGAGAGAAGAAAAGAATCTGCTAGGCCTGGCATGCTAAGCGCTGCTTGTCGCCTTGCAGAGAGAAAAAAAAGAATCTGCTAGGCCTGGCATGCTAAGCGCTGCTTGTCGCCTAGCAGAGAGAAGAAAAGAATCTGCTAGGTCTGGCATGCTAAGCGCTGCTTGTCGCCTAGCAGAGAGAAGAAAAGAATCTGCTAGGTCGGGCATGCCAAGCGCTGCTTGTCGCCTAGCAGAGAGGAAAAAAAGAATCTGCTAGGCCTGGCATGCTAAGCGCTGCTTGTCGCCTAGCAGAGAGAAGAAAAGAATCTGCTAGGCCTGGCATGCTAAGCGCTGCTTGTCGCCTAGCAGAGAGAAAAAAAAAGAATCTGCTAGGCCTGGCATGCTAAGCGCTGCTTGTCGCCTAGCAGAGAAAAGAAAAGAATCTGCTAGGCCTGGCATGCTAAGCGCTGCTTGTCGCCTAGCAGAGAGAAGAAAAGAATCTGCTAGGCCTGGCATGCTAAGCGCTGCTTGTCGCCTAGCAGAGAGAAGAAAAGAATCTGCTAGGCCTGGCATGCTAAGCGCTGCTTGTCGCCTAGCAGAGAGAAAAAAAGAATCTGCTAGGCCTGGCATGCTAAGCGCTGCTTGTCGCCTAGCAGAGAGAAGAAAAGAATCTGCTAGGCCTGGCATGCTAAGCGCTGCTTGTCGCCTAGCAGAGAGAAAAAAAAAGAATCTGCTAGGCCTGGCATGCTAAGCGCTGTTTGTCGCCTAGCAGAGAGAAGAAAAGAATCTGCTAGGCCTGGCATGCTAAGCGCTGCTTGTCGCCTAGCAGAGAGAAAAAATTATTATTCCGGAGTAGAGTAAAATTCCTCCGAGGGCCTGCTAGGTCGGGCATGTCAAGCGCTGCTCGTCATCCTAGCAGAGAGAAGAAAAGAATCTGCTAGACCTGGCATGCTATAAGCGCTGCTTGTCGCCTAGCAGAGAGAAAAGAAAAAAGAATCTGCTAGGCCTGGCATGCTAAGCGCTGTTTGTCGCCTAGCAGAGAGAAGAAAAGAATCTGCTAGGCTTGGCATGCTAAGCGCTGCTTGTCGCCTAGCAGAGAGAAAAAATTATTATTCCGGAGTAGAGTAAAATTCCTCCGAGGGCCTGCTAGGTCGGGCATGTCAAGCGCTGCTCGTCATCCTAGCAGGAGAAGAAAAGAATCTGCTAGGCCTGCTATGCTAAGCGCTGCTTGTCGCCTAGTAGAGAGAAAAATTATTATTCCGGAGTAGAGAAAAACTCCTCCGAAGGCCTGCTAGGCCTAACATGTATCATGTGGTTCTTATAATTTCTGCAAACAAATTACACTGGGGCATTTCAAGGAAATGCACCATGTTCGTCTAATACGTTGTAGAGCACGTGTTACGAGTTAGGCTGTCCGTCAAAAAAAATATATATAATAATAATAATAATAATAATAATAATAATAATAAAAATAAAAATAATCGAGGACGAATAAATTCCTTTTTCGTGCCGCAATGTTGGTTGGGCAGGCAATATACTACTTAACAAAGCAAAGAAAAAGGCTCACTAAAGGTAGTCGACGAGCTTAACTAGTATCTACCAAACCAAAACAGTTACGACCAAGATAAAATCTGGGATATGGATATGAGATATGCAAGTTAATATACACCGAGTCTCTTGCCGATTAAAGCTTAATTAGCTAAATTATTCATCGCTATACGTACGGATTACGGAATATAAGTAGGCAGAATTTTTTATCGGATAAAATAATTGAATGGGAAAACTAAAGTAACGACAACTTTCTGTTAATTTTTATTTTATTCTAATTCTAAATTGATATTCCCTACGAGGTAATAATATGTATGTATATATTCTGATTTTTTCTTGTAAACACACTTTATTTGTAAAATTAAAAACGTACAAAAAAAAATTTGTCTATTAAAATGGAGTCAGAAGATAAGTAGGCGATGATCCGTATTGCCTTGGCGATGGCTGTGCTATATATTTAATATATTAGGTGTAGGAATATATAAGGAATCCCACAAAAAGTTGCCTCGTTTCCAACTACAATCCGTCTCCCTCGACGACATTAAGACGACCGCGGCGGTGTGGGGTATATCTTTCTCGATCGACAAATCGTTCGGAGATCTCACAGTGTGGGTTGATTTTTGGTGCGAGACTATAAAGTCTTATCGGTCGGGAATGCCGGAAACACGACCGTGTCCGTAACCACGCCGCCGCTGGTCGGAGCTCCGGCAGTGCTAGAGCAGGTGATGTTCAGGTGCAACAACTACGACGGACGTTACCTCTTGGAGGCTGCGTGCAAGGACGTGGTGACCGTCGGAGGGTTTATGGAGGGAGGCCCGAGATTGTGTCCTGTGCTTCGTTACAAAAAAAATTCAAATTAATGTTTGATCAGATTACATGTTGAATTATCAATTTCCTGTTTAATAATTCACATGCGATGTTTGGATTACATTTTAATTGATAGTTATATGAGTTTTATTTATTCATGATTTATTATTTATAATATCATCATATGATATGTACGTGGATATATATGAAAACTAATGTAATGGAGGCTTTAGTAATGTAGAGAATAATTTTGTTGTTCGGTTAAAAATGGTCAAATCTTTAGTTTCTACTAAAATAAATAGATTTCAATTTAGTCTTTTAAAACACAAAAATTTAGTCAAGTTTGATCGAAAACTTCAAATTTTCGCCGAAATCTGTCATGTGAACATCAACTTGATCGATTTGATCGATTAAAAAAATTGGTTTCGGTTTAGTCACTTATATCAAAAAAATATAGTCAAATTTCAGTCCAATTTAATCATTTGATCGATTAAAAAAATTGGTTTCAGTTTAGTCATTTAAATCAAAAAATATAGTCCAATTTGATCATTTGATCGATTAAAAAAATAAGTTTCAGTTTAGTCACTTAAATTAAAAAAAATATAGTCAATTTTTAGTTCAATCGTAACTTAGCCTAGCAAGCGCACGGGTCTTATCGCCGAAGAGGTCTGAGGTGAAGGATACCGTGGAGGGATGATATCCCATCCCGAGCAGAGTCCGATTAATTTCCGCCAGAGGTGCGATGGACCCACCGGGGAGATCTCCTTACCCCGACGACGACGATCCCTGCCGACTTTCGAGGATAAGGAGATCACCGACACCTTTAAGTCAATCTGGACCGAGCAAGGTCGAACAAGATTAGAAGAAGAGAGTCCCTCAGCTGAGGTAGGCAGTCAAGAAAGGCGGCTACACTTTGGGCCATTAATTTCCAATAAATTATAGTATTATTTTTTTATTAAAGATATTTTAATTTTTATTAATAAATTGAAATCAATTATTAAAAAAATTCTCCCGTAATAAATGTAATGCTAATTAAATTTGTATACTCGGTATATTTAAAATAATTTGTACGTACGGTATATATTTGACGTGGGTTTTGCTTAATAAATGGGCCGAAAAGTGCGGGCTACTGGGTATTGGGACTAGCGTTTTTGGATGACGGGGCGGGCCCGTAATCTATATCGATTACGATATGCATGCATGGCCCATGATGACTGTAACTTTTTTTTTATTTATAGCTCCGATCCATACGAGGTAATATATTCTTTCATTAAAAACACTTTATTTGTAAAATAAAAAAATAAATTAAATTGTCTATAAAAATGGTGTCAAAAGATAAGTACCTGGAGATCGGACTTATTGCCTTGGCGATGGCTGTGCTATTTACTGTATTTGGTGTAGGAATATATAAGGAATCCCACAAAAAGTTGCCCCGTTTCCAACTACAATCCGTCTCCCTCGACGACAAGACGACTGCGGCGGTGTGGGATATATCTTTTTCGATCGACAAATCGTTCGGAGATCTCACCGTGTGGGTTCATTTTATGGCGCAAGACTATAAAGTCGAGACGGTCGGAAATGCCGGAAACGCGACCGTGTCCGTAACCACGCCGCCGCTGGCCGGAGCTCCGGCAGTGCTAGAGCAGGTCATGTTCAGGTGCAACAGCTACGAGGGACGTTACATCTTGGAGGCCACGTGCAATGACGTGGCAGTCGTCGGGTTTTCGTCTTCGACTCCCGGGGTTATGCAGGGAGGCCCGAGATTGTGCCCTGTGGTTTTGTAAAAAAATAATTCAAATTAATGATGATCAGATTAGAGGAGGTTCAATTATCGATTTCCTGTTTAATAATTCACATGCGATGTTTAGATTTAATTTAACTAGTCCTCTTGCCCGTGCGATGCACGCTAATAAATTTTAAATTTTTGTTAACCGAAATAAGTTCTTTCTGTGTTTATATTTGATGTTTAACCTAACAAATAATTTGATATAGACATTGATAATGCATAAATAAACATTAAGTTTAAGTTTGTGATCTAATTGTAATATCTAATAAGAAATTACAATAAATTACAAATTTTGGAATACTTCTTTATAAACTACATTTGTTGTTCTATTCGTAAGACGGCCACAATCATCACAAAGCAAAAGTTTCAACCCGGTGGTGTTGGTTACTCTAGACAGCGCAACGTATAATTGACTGTGCGTAAATACTAGTCTCTTCAAAAATATTCCAACATTTCTCAACGACTGACCTTGACTCTTATTAATCGTCATGGCATACGATATCATAATCGGAAATTGTCTTCGTTGAAAAGAAAACGGGAATTTGGTATCTGATGGCGTCAGAGCAATTCCCCAGAATTATTTATTTCCTCCTATTACTTTCGCCTGGATAACATAATTACCAAGATGTGTTACAACCATCCTAGTACCATTGCATAGTCCCAAAGCTGCATCCATATTCCGTAGCAACATAACGGGCACACCAACCTAATAAAAAACAATTCATGTATCAAAAATATGTAACATCTCACAAAATGGAATTAATTCATTTAATTAATTATTTAATAAATACAATACATAGAATATACCATACCTGCTTGCATAAAAAAACCAAAGTTACAATTTGAATACATATATATTAACGTAATATTTGTATGAATATAAATATTAGGAATAATCAAAAGTGATTGATTAATATATATATTAGTCGCACAGCTATATAATGATGAATGTATATATTAACTACTATATTAATTAATTAATAAAAATAGATTTGAAAAAAAAGGTTATAGTAATACTAACCTTCAACTTCAGCTCATGGTTTGGCAGTCCGGAACACTTGATGGTATTTAAAAACTCAACAGAATGCATTTGAGCAAACATATTATCCCTGCGTTCGGTAGGGACGATACTATCCGAACTCAAGTAAATTCGTTCTTCAGTATTATGCATTGATTTCATTAACGTTGATTTCATTAACGTCATTAACGTTAATTTCATTAACGTCATCCAGGGTCGGCGCCAGAATCGCCCGTCCGTCTAGAAAATTGATATCACCAATGTGGTCATGGAAATTCGGGTATGTGGCTTGAACAATAGATTCAATATGATTATCCGAATGAGTTATCAAATATTCATCCGGGATCTCTATATCCACTTCTCCGTCATTATCGTCACCAATAGTACCATCCCCTGTAGAAGACAGCCAATCAGAGAACTCGCGCAACTTACGACCATCACTTCCGTCACTGATATTTTGCAGTCTCATATTTTTGGTCAAGCGCAAAACTTTGCAATTTATCCATATGTTGGAAGAATTAATAGTGGCGTGAACTATATCTTGCCTCGTACCTTTAGGTATGACCGGTAAAATTTGTCGAAAATCTCCTCCGAACACAACAACCTTGCCTCCGAAAGGCAGATGCTGAGCTTCAGGTCGATGGGAGCTCATGATATCACGCATTGTTCGATCTAGTGCTTCAAAACAATTCCTACAAAAATCAAAACCAAAATAGAATAAACATAAAAGAGATGATACAACCGCAGGAGTTACTTTGTTTATACTTTCAGTCGAGGATGATACAACCGCAGGAGTTACTTTGTTTATACTTTCAAAACTTTGCAATTCCTAAAAGATTGTCTCCGTCAACGCTGACCTTAAACATAAACTCGTTTTCATTAAGAAACCGCAGGAGTTACTTTGTTTATACTTTCAGTCGAGGATGTTCTTGGCATTATCCTTCTATACACAAAGATACATTGCATTATTAATTAATTTATTAATATAATAAAAATACATTTATAAAATGAAAGAAAAATAAAATTACATAAAAAATTGATATATATGTAAGGAGATAATTAAATACAGAGAGGATTGAAAGAACCAATCGATCAGCTGATTTTTGATTTAAAAATAATGCAACTTCATTGAAGTGCTTTCCGTTATGAACTTGTAGATGAATTTTAAACTTGGTATGAAGAATAAGATCACGTTGACAAAAATAGCACACAAAATTGCAATAATTGATATACTGTGAATGATTGCATGTGGGGCAAATGGAAAAGTAATACCAACATCGCACGGACAGTTTTTCATGGATTTTAAAAGTTGTGCAAATTTTAATAACTTGCAATAAATATAATAACAATTATAAATCACTTATTTATTACACATATATAATAAAAAAAATGTATTTAGGTCTATAAACATTAAATTCAATAACATACCTTTAGTAAAACTGAACGAAAGTCTTTTAGTAAAAAAGAACGAAAGTTTTTTTCGGAGGAATTGACATCAGACCAAGACATTGATTGAAAATGATTAGTAAAAAGTTGAAAAAAAATAAAATTATTATACAAAAATCTCGATGAGAAAGGATGAAGAATCACAAATTTATTTAGTACTATAAATAAATATAAATAGTATTATAATAGAATAAACGTAAAATAAGGAATAAACGTGATATTCTGAATATTACTTATTTAAATAAATCAAAATAAATTAATTTAATTTAAAGCAGGAGATAAATAAGTAATTAAAATAGATAAATAAGGAATAAACGTGATATTCTGAATATTACTTATTTAAATAAATCAAAATATATTAATTTAGTTTAAAGCAGAGATAAATAAGGAATAAAGCAGGAGATATTTTAATGCTCTAATATAAATAGAGGATAATATTATTTCTAATTGTAAATTAATAAAAAAATTGAATTATTATTATTTCATTCTTAAATCAATTACGTAACTTTTGAATTTATTTAGTTGTTTAAAATAAGGAATAGATTTACCATACTCATAATTAATAATATTATTGATATATAATTTTAGTTTACCTTTGAATTTATTTAGTTGCTTAAAATAAGGAATAGATTTACATACTCATAATTAATAATATTATTGATATATAATTTTAGTTGACCATTAAATTTATTAAACCTTAAAACCTAGAAATAGATTTACCATTCTCATAATTAATAATATAATTGATATATAATTTATAATCAGAGATAATAAAAATTTTATTTGATTTCTCTAATTAAAGATACCTTTTATTTTATAAATTTATTAAAATACATAAATTAATTAAATCACAATTATTATTATTATTTATATATAAAAAAAGATTAAACTAAAATACATAAATTAATTATGTTTTAGTGATATTTGTAAGTAATAAAAATAAAAATATTGTTGCGTAAATTACAAAATAAACAAAATTAGAATAAAATTAAATAGAATTATTTTAAATTGCGTAAATTTCATTAATTAAAATACATCATAAATAAAATGAAAACAAACTATTTTAAAATTATAGTAAATTAAGTAAATTATATCATAAATAAAATTAACACAAACTACTCTAATTTTATAAACATAAACAAAAGCTTTGAATCCATTTAAAATTTGTACAATCAAATGTTTTGATCTTTTTTCATGACTTCGGTCACATAGTATTTTACTTATAATGAAACCTACAAAATAAATAGTTATAAATAAACCTACACCATAAACAAAAAATGAGTATAATATTCAAAAAGTCTGAAAAAAAATAACTTACTTTGCAAAAGTTATTAAAATCAAATTAGTAAAAGAATACAAAAAATACAAATAACAATAAAAAAAACAACAAAAAATACATAGAGACTACAAAAAATACAAAAAACCAAAAAAAATAGCTAAATGAAAAGACTACAAAAAAATACAAAAAACCAAAAAAAAAACAAAACAAAACTTACATAAAGCTCTGCACAAAAATAAATAAATGTGAGCATGAATAAATAAAAAAAATAGCTGAAATAAAAATTGAATAAACAAATTTGAACATGAACAAATAAAAAAATAGTTTAAATTAGAAGTGAGAGGTAGTCCAAAAAATACAAAAACACAAAAAAACAACCAAACTTACATAGAGATCTACAAAAATAAATAAATGTGAGCATAAACAAAATAAAAAAAAATAGCTAAAATGAAAACACTACAAAAAAAACAAAAAAAAACAACAAAAAAACAACAAAACTTACATAAGCCCTGCACAAAAATAAATAAATGTGAGCATGAATAAATAAAAAAAATAGCTAAAATGAAAATTTAATAAATAATTGTGACCATTAACAAATAAAAACAACAAAAAAAAAACAAAACTTACGTAAAGCCCTGCACAAAAATAAATAAATGTGAGCATGAATAAATAAAAAAAATAGCTAAAATGAAAATTGAATAAATAATTGTGAGCATTAACAAATAAAAAAAATAGAAGTAAGAGTTAGTGCAAAAATACAAAAAACAAAAAAAACAACAAAACTTAAATATAGTTCTGCACAAAAATAAATAAATGTGAGCATGAACAAATAAAAAAAATAGCTGAAATGAAAAGGCTACAAAAAATACAAAAAAACAAAAAAAAAGAACAAACAAAAATAAATAAAAAAATAGCTGAAATGAAAAGGCTAAAAAAATACAAAAAAACAAAAAAAAAAAGAACAAACAAAAATAAATAAATGTGAGCATGAATAAATAAATAAAATAGAAATGAAAATTGAATAAATAAATTTGAGCATCAACAAATAAAAAAAATAACTGAAATTAAAATTGAGAGTTAGTTCAAAAATTCAAAAAAAATAAAACAAAAAAACAACAAAACTTACATAGAGTTCTGCACATAAATAAATAAATGTGAGCATGAACAAATAAAAAAAATAGAATGAAAAGGCTACAAAAAATACAAAAAAACAAAAAAAGAACAAAACTTACATAGAGCTCTGCACAAAAATAGCTGAAATGAAAATTAAATAAATAAATTTGAGCATTAACAAATAAAAAAAATAGCTAAAAATAAAAGTGATAGGTAGTGCAAAAAATACAAAAAAAACAAAAAAAAACAACAAAACTTGCATAAAGTTCTGCACAAAAATAAATAATTGTGACCATAAACAAATAAAAAAAAATAGCTGAAATAAAAAGGCTACAAAAAATACAGAAAAACAAAAAAAAAAGAACAAAACTTACGCTTTACACAAAAATAAATAAATGTAATCATGAATAAATAAAAAAATAGCTAAAATGAAAATTGAATAAATAAATATGAGTATAAACAAATAAACAAAATAGTTGAAATTAACCGTGAGAGTTGGTGCAAAAATACAAAAAAAAACAAAAAAAACAACAAAACTTAAATAGAGTTCTGCACAAAAATAAATAAATGTGAGCTTGAACAAATAAAAAAAATAGCTTAAATAAAAAGGCTACAAAAAATATAAAAAAAACAAAAAAAAAAAGAACACAACTTACATAGAGGTCTGCACAAAAATAAATAAATGTGAGCATCAATAAAAAAAACTGAAATGAAAAGAGATATATAGACAGGAATTTGAAGTAGGGTTTGATAATATTTATATAACTAATTTGAATTTCCTTAAATTTCGTTATTATTGTTTGTATAATAAAAATTAATTAATTTATCTATTAAATATATCAATAACAAATGCAAATTCTCTTTTATTATAATAATTAATTTTATTAGTATAATAAAATAAGGAGATAAATAAGAAATAAATGTTATAATTTAAATATTTCAAAGTCAATATTTACGGAGAGTATATTAAAGAGATTATAACGGTAAATTATATTATATAAAAGAATAAATAATTATACTAATTAATTAAAAATAATTACGCTAATTAATTACACTGAAAATAATATTTATTATAATAGGAAAATTATAAATGTAAATTATATTATATAAAGAAAAAAAGAAATAATTATATTAATCAATTAAAAATAATTGCGCTAATTAATTAAAAATAATTACACTAATTAATTACACTAAAAATAATATTATTAATGTAAATTATATTCTATAAATAAAGAAATAAATAATTGAGCTAATTAATTAAAAATAATAATTATCTAATTAATTAATTAAAAATAATTGAGCTAATTAATTAAAAATAATAATTATCTAATTAATTACTTAAAAATAATTGAGCTAATTAATTAAAAAATAATAATTATCTAATTAATTACGCTAAATTAATTAGGCAATTATTTGTAATTAATTATTATTTTACTTAATTAATTAAGTTAAAAATAATAATTAATTTCAAATAATTGCCTAATTAATTAAAAATAATTACACTAATTAATTAGTGTAAAAATAATATTGAATTATATTAAGGAAAATATAAATGAAAATTATATTATATAAAGAAATAAATAATTACACTAATTAATTAAAAATAATTGTTTCAATTAATTACGCTAAAAATTCTAATTAATTACGCTAAAAATAATAATTAATAATGACCAAGTGTGAACACAAATTTTATCTAACGGTGCTTGTTTAATAATAGGTGTGAACATAAAAAAATCAAACGGTGAAAACATACGTCACTTGGGACAATTGCTAGCTGAATTATATATTATAAGGATTGATATGTGGATGTGTGAGAACTCGATGGGTTAAACCGAGACTCTTGCGGATCTCATGGAGCTAGGCCTACTAATTCATCGGAATTATCTATGTTAATCGGGTAATTAATTAATAGTATAAATTAATTAGTGCAATGGTATTAAATTATTAATGATGAGGGATAAATCGATAATAACTACGATTAAGATTAAAATTAATTTTAGTAAAAAAATATAAATTCGTTCAAGATTTAAGATAGATATTTCTTGCCCAAAACGATTAATATGATCTTGATATAAAATATTTATTATACTATCAAATATTCTACACGTACGCGGTTCTTGCTATATATATTAGGATATCATAATATTTTAATATTAAGATCTTATTGATACTTCAACTTTCCTAAATAATTATTAAATAAATTAAATAAAATAAAATGTATATGTATATAATAAGCAAAATAATAATTCTATTTTTAGTCTTCATTAATTATTTTAAAAATATCTAAATCAAATTCTGAACTAATTAATACTTCAATAATTTGAATTAAAAGTTCAAAAAAAACTTGGAAAAAAAGACATATTTAATTTAAATTTAAAAATCCAGAACCTACTGTATATGAATAGAAGAAGACTAATTTAAATTAGTTATTCCAAAAACTATATATTGAAAACTTTCAAAGCTAAAAAACACACCATACATACATACTCGATCTGCGATGGCAACGACTAGTCGATCTAGCCCAATTCCAAGTGAACAAGTAGTCATCGACGTCGACACCGTCGCCTACGGCTACCCGGTCGACCCGCAGCCGCTTCCGTCGACCGCCGCAACCGTAAATCCTGAGGACTCAGAAGTGTGCAAGGTTGATTGGTTTGGGATTATTGCCTTTTTGGGTTTTTGGTTTGCGGTAATTGGTATAATGTTTTTACTCGACTCGAGTAAAAAGTTACCCCGTTTCCAACTAGATTCCGTCTCTCTCAATCGTGCCGCGAATACGTTGGACATAGGTTTCTCGATCGACAAGCCGGTCGGGGATCTCCAAGTGTTGGTTCGGTTCATGGAGCAAGATTATAAAGTCGAGTCGATCGGAATCGCTGGCAACTCGACCGTTTCCGTGAGCTCGATGATGTCTCAAGCAGCTGGTTTCGATTATTCGGGTGGATTAATAAGGGTAGAGCAGGTGAAGTTCAGGTGTAGCAACTACGATTATTACCTCTTGGAGGCTGCGTGCAACGATGTGGCCGTCGGGACGTTTTCGTCGAAGAACGAGACATCGACTCCGACTCGAGTGTGTCCTGTGGTTAAGCACAGAAGTATTTAAGAGTCATATACTTAATACGTTTTTGAACGAGAGGTTGATCATATGATATGATCTCTCTTTATTTGTTAATTATTGGATACAATATGAAAGTATATGAGAATGTCTATTTCACTATCTATAGAATTATGTGCATTTTTATTTTTTTATTTTTTATATTCAACCAATGAAATACGCATCGACGCTACGGCTACCCGGCCCCGCCACCGCCATTCAACAATTACTAATTCATCGGAATCATTTAGATTTATTTGCTTAAATAAATGGGCCGAAACGTACGGGCTACTGGGTAGTGGGCTGGGCTTTTCAGGATGACGGGCCGGGCGGGTATGGATGACTCATGAATCATGATGACTCTCTTTACTTTATTTATTTATTTATTTATTTATAGCTACATACGATACGACTATATATATATTCTCATTCTTTTTTAATTAAACACAAATTGCGTACAAAGAAAAAATGTCTAATAGAATTGATACAAAAGGTAAGTTCGCCCTTATCGGTATTGCCTTGGGGATGGGTTTGCTATTTACTCTATTAGGTGTAGCAGACTACAAGGATTCGCACAAAAAGTTGCCCCGTTTCCAACTAGAATCCGTCTCCCTCGACGACGACAACACGACCGCAACGGTGTGGGCAATATCTTTCTCGATCGACAAATCGTTCGCGGATCTCACCGTGTGGGTCCGTTTTAAGGCGCGAGACTATAAGGTCGAGTCCGTCGGGAATGCCGGAAACGCGACCGTGTCCGTAACCACGCCGCCGCTGGTCGGAGCTCCGGCAGTGCTAGAGCAGGTCATGTTCAGGTGCAGCAACTACCACGATTACGTCATGGAGGCCGCGTGCAAGGACGTGACCGTCGTCGGGTTTTCGACCTCGACTCCAGGGGTTATGGAGGGAGGCCCGAAATTGTGTCCTGTGGTTCGTTACGAACCGTTTTCATGAAATTAATTAATCACGTTTATTGCCATTATATTGTTGTTTAATAATTTTGTGTTCTTGAGATTTAAATTTATTGATTAGTAGTAATGTATTGAGTTTATATAAGGATCATATACTGATAGTATCATTCAGATTTTTTTAACATATGGAGTATATGATTCTTATATAAACTCAATATAAATGTATATATAATACAATCTCAAAATTTTGATTAAAAGCCCTTAATTAATCAAATTGCATGGTTTATTTAAAGTATATATTCAAAGGCTGATGAGATCCACCACCATTAATTAAAATTTCAAATCTCAAACTAATATACGATAAATTAGTGTTTTGTTTACTTTTCTCGCCCTTGTTTTTGTTATGTGTTAGATTTTTATATATATGCCGCCTGCACAGAACATTTACCCCGATTCCAACTCGACTCTGTCTTCGGTGATCTTGACTCGTGGGTTACGTTTATGTCGCACGATTTTAAAGCCGAGTCGAGGGCTAAAGAAGAGGGTCTAGTGGGTACGTAGTGGGCTGGACCTTTCAGGAAGACGGCTCTAGCTTTCTGGTCCATATTCAACAAAAATATAATTCAAGCGTAGCGTATCCGATCCACTTTTTTATGTGAATATAATATACTTGTATAAATTTTAATCTGAAAAAAGGAAAGTACGTACGCGTCATATTAATCAATGCAAACTTGTTTAATTATTCAAAGCAATTAAGGCCTCTTTCTTAATTTATAAATACCAATAATTTTGGGATCTCAAAATTAATTAACACAAATATTCGACGCACATATGGCAACAACAAGTGGAGCAAGCCCTAGTACTACACCGTGTGTCGAAGGCTACCCCTGCCCTACACCGCCGCCGCCGCCACCTCCCAGTACCAGCGGTGGCGCAACCCACGATCAAAACAAGTGCAGGGAACGTGCCTGTAACTTAATATGCCTTTACTGTGTCACACTGCCGATGTTTATTTTGTTCCTTCTTTTTATAGAATACGCCCCAGAAGATTTACCCACTTTCAAACTCGATTCCGCCGCCGACAACATCACCGCGGTGTGCGATATAGGTTTCTCGATCGACAGGCCGGTCGGTGATCATCTCCAAGTGTGGGCCCGGTTCATGTCGAGGGATTATAAAGTCGAGTCCAACGGGAGGGCCCGTAACTCGAACGTGTCGGTGAGTGCGATTTTGCCTCGAGGAGGTGCTAGTTTTCCGAGTGGAGTAACCTTATTGGAGCTGGTTGCATTCAAGTCCAACAGCTACGTCACGTACAATGAACGATTCCTTGTGGAGGCTGTGTGCATGGATGTCCCGGTCGAGATTTCGACTCGAGGGCTGATGCTCAATGGAGGTCCAAAATTGTGTCCTGTAGTTTATCACCAACGCCTTTATTAATCATCTTCAATTCTCCATATATATTAATTCCATGAGGATCGATGTTAATGTTAATTTGTTCAAGGGTAACTCATTTAGTTGATTACGAATATACCAACGTTACTAATTACTAAGAGCGTCTATAATGTTTAATGTTTGTTAGTAGATTTTTTGGTCCATAATCGTCTCCATATTACTATTAGGTTATAATATACCGTTGTTCAATTTCTATAAAAAAAAAAAAAGGAACTTTTAGATGGACTTATAAAATTTACTAATATTCGGAAATTTTTGGGTTAGAACTTTGCAGCGTTGTCAAATCAAATATTTTGTAATTGATTTTTTTTACAATTTTTATTTAGTGGAAATAACACTTTTCATTCAGTATTATAATATATATATTTTTTTAACATTACTTATAAAAACAAATCTACTTTATACACTTTCAATTGGAAATATTCTCTTTACTTTTACTTTTATTTTCACTCAAATTAAATAATAAAATAAAAACATATAAAAATCTTTAAAAACAAAAATAAAATCAGTTTTTTACATCAACTATTTATTAATTATTTCTTTAAAATAAAAAAAATACAATTATTGTTTAATTCTAAAATAAAATTAATATCGAAAATAAAATTTGATAGCGAGAATAATTTAAAAATAATTTGATAGTGAGATTATTTAAATGATTATTTCTCAATTATTTCAATTATGTATAAAAATATATAATTAATCTAAATGTACATTGTAATAATAAATTTTCTTTTAATTCAATTTTTTTTATTTAAAAATAATAATAATTTAAATTATTTTATATGGATAAATTTTCAGAAAAAAATCATAATTCTAGTTTTGGTCTATTTCTATATTTCATCTATTTCTATATTTCATATCATTAAAATTACAATATTATAAATTTAATGTTAAATTTTGTTATTTTCTGTGTATTGTTATTTTATTAAGTCTCATAATTATTTGCGCACTTTTTTTTTAAGTTATTCTAATCCTTGTTTGGTAGATAAAAATTTTGTTGGTCTAGTATTTTTTCGATTTAGTCTCATGTACGTCCGTTTTCTCAATTTAATCTTAAATATGTCGAATTTGGTTTCAATTTAATCTTTTTTTTACGGAAAATTCAATTTTCTCCGAAATGTCCCCATAGATGTTGACTCAGCGCCATGTATCATCATTCTATCGGTCAACGACTTTTTTTTTTAAAATAGTTGACCAATAGGATGATGACACGTGACGTCGAGACACCATCAATAAGCACTTCGTCAAAAAAAGACTAAATTTAAATCAAAATCAATTTATTTAGTTATTTCGGACTAAATTGAGAAAACGAATATATATGATTATATGAGACTTAATAAAAAAAAACTACCAATTTTTTTTTTTTTATCTCACACCTTAAAATGTATAAGTTTTTCTTTTAACTTTATTTTTACAATACACTTTTATTTATACATATATCACTACTTTTCAACTACATTTATTATTTAATTAGAAATCAAAATCCATTGTACTCTTACTTTATAATATTCCACAAAGAAAAAATATTTTTTCTTAAATTACCTAAAACCTTGTTGTTAAACACTTTAATTTTTTGTTGGAGGTGAATTTGACCCGGCCCAGGCGCTTACAGGGCTAAATTAATATATGTCCAAACTCAGTCCAAAATCTCCCTTATAATCTTATCAGGCCCAAGCCCAAACAATATTTTTCCATTTTAGACCCACCAGTGGCCTGGCCAGCTCATCAACGGGCTGCGAGCCTGGTTTCTCCGGCCCGTGCTAATCAGGATATGAATTGAAATCCCTAATTTGCACGCCGGTGCAATGAAAAAAAGCTGCGAAGAAAAACCTAAACCCCGAAACGTGGCCGCCGCAGCTGCGCCACCCCCTCCCACCGCCATGAAACGCGGTGCAATCCCAACCCACAATCCCCAACCCGCGGCCGAAGAAGGATTCGTCAAATTCATACTGCGCAGCCTCAAATTCATGATCACGTCACTGATACTATTCGTCGTGTGGAGGAACATCTTCCTCGGATTCGGACTCGACTCCGTCTCCGTCTCTATGCACGGCGACCCGGGCTCTTCGAATATCACCGCGGCGTGGGATATATCGTTCTCGATCCAACCCTTGGTCCGAGACCTCAACGTTTCTGTTCGATTTATGTCTCGTGATTTTCAGGTCCAGACCGTCGGTGTTAGGAACGGTAACGTGACCGTGAAGATGCTGCTGCCGCGTGATTTTGTTTTCCCGGCGATGGGCGGATTGGTGCTAGAGCAAGTTGCGTTCGAGTGTAATTTCGAAGCTAGGTACGGCGTGAAGGCTGCCTGCGAGAGTGTGACCGTCGAGTTTGCTCCGAACCAGACGAAAGGGATCATGAAGGGAGGCCCGATATCGTGCCATACAGTTCGTTACGGCCGTGTGTACTTTTTCAACAAGGCATTGTCGTTAGACTAAGTAATCGTGTGTAATGTGTATTGATCGCTTGCAAATCGCAGTTGGATATGTTCATTAATGTTTTTTTATCGGAAATGATATGTGAAATATATAGTCGCTTGCAATTTGTATTTTCGTGATTGGGTGAAATGAAATTTGTTGGTTAATGATTTGAGTATTCTACCAAATGGGGAGAAGAGAGAGCTTCTTCCTAACTGTGCAAAAGCAATCATAATTCATAACTTATCGAGACCTGGTGGAGGTGGAGATGGTTGGAGAAGCAATTGGGGGTGGGTATGCCTCAGGGAGAGGGAGCTCGATGAATGAGATTGTGAGGGTCTGGTATACGAGTAGGAGTTTGGAAAGCAACATATTAAGATATTGTGGTTGAGCAGGTGAAGGAGGCGAGTGAAAAACTTGGTAGATGATGTTGGAATGGTTATGAAAGAATCTGGAATTTCTGGTGGATGTGATAAACAGGGAATATCGAAGTGGAAGGTATTTTCATAAAAAATTATACCATTTGTATCTGAGGACTGAAACTAAGGAAAACAATGGCCCCTGTTCGAAGTTGGAGTTTGTGATCATTATTGTGATCACCCAGTTTTCGTCAATGGACACTAAAGTGATCATGAAGAGGGGCACCCAAGGCCAAGATTGCCTTTAGTTTATCATGATCATTGGATGATCAGTAGTTTATCTTCCTTTTAACATTTCATGCCAAGTTCAAACGTGTTCATCTGTTTAAAATCAGAACAAATGAAGACCCTTTCCTTACTCCGATATCTACCACACCATATGGTACAATCCCAGCTGCTAGCATATGAATACCCTCAAGAAAGAAAAGGAGTAATGTGCCATCAGTACCTGGGAGCATGACTTTGGTTTTTTTGTCGTTTTATCGATTGCTGTCGGTATTTTCGCTAGACATTGACACAAAGCTAGAACAGCAGCTGCAATTGTGGAAGCATTGACTGCGCTAGCTGCTGCAGGTTAGTTCGTCCCAAAAATGGGAAAAGAAAAAAACAGGATTTTTGTTGGGAATTCAATTCGCATTTGCGATTTTCTTAGCCTATGATCCAGTTATGCTAATTATTTGCCGGCAGTCTTACCATGAACAAATGGGTGCACATTGTAACATTGTAATATTGTAGTAATACTTACCAAGATTTGTTGTTTGTACTTAATTTGTGACCAAGTTATTGTATGTATAGTTACTTTTTTCCATGGAAAATATAAGTACTCCATTTCTTATTGATAATAGAATATTATACTATCTCTATCTCATAATAATATTTACACTATTAATTAATAGTCTCATACAGCCAATATATCCATATTTAAATGAGATAAGGGTAAATTTAGTGGATTTTATAAAAACAAATATACTAATATTTTTCTTTTAATTGTTCCATATTAAAATGAGATATTTCCATATTTAAATGAGATAAGGGTAAATTTAGTGGATTTTATAAAAACAAATATATTAATATTTTTCTTTTAATTGTTCCATATTTAAATGAGATAAGGGTAAATTTAGTTGATTTTATAAAAACAAATACTAATATTTTCCTTTTAATAATATTTACACTATTAATTAATAGTCTCATACAGCCAATATTTCCCTATTTAAATGAGATAAGAGTAAATTTAGTTGATTTTATAAACAGAAATACTAATATTTTTCTTTTAATTGTTGGTAGCCCGTTGCAATTAAATACATAGATTTATTTCTGTTTTTTACAAGATAAAATTACTCCTAAAATAAAATAATAAAAAATTTAATATCTAGAATCAAATAATTATCTTATTTCTAATTAATTAAACTTTTCTAAATAAAATTTACTTTCCATAAAATTGAATGGCTTTTTTCTTAATATCTCACGCTCTTATCTGGCCCAATCCCTCTCGGCCCAGGCCCGTGTATACCTCTATAATACTATCAGGATGAAATCGGGAATTCCCAATTCACATCACACAATCCCTAATTCACATCAATTTTGCAAATGGAAAAAAATCGTGAAGAAAAACCATTACTACAAGCCGCCGCCGCCGATCCACCCCTTCCCACCGCCGATCCATCCCTTCCCACCGCCGTCAAAGGCGGCGCTCCCCCAACCGACAATCCTAATCCCCAACCCGTCGCTCGAAAAAGGTTCGGCAAAAGCTATCTCCATAGTATTAGGTTCATCGTCACGGTTTTGATTCTAAGCGTCGTGTGGAGAAACATTCAGCTCGGTTTCGAGCTCGATTCCGTCTCCGTCTCCATACACGACGACCCCAGCCTTGCAAATGTCACTGCGGTGTGGGATTTAGGGTTTTCGACCGAGCGCTGGCGCTGGGTCCGCGATCTCAATGTTTCGGTTCGGTTTATGTCTCGAGAATTTCAGCTCGAGACTCGAGATTTTCAAGGCGAGGCATTTGGGGCTGCGAACAGTAATGCGACCGTGAGCACGGTGTTGCCTCCTGATTTTATTGCCCCGTCGTCCGGCGGAATTGTGCTAGAGAAAGTGATGTTCGAGTGCAACTTTGAACCTAGGTACGGCGTGAAGGCTGCGTGCGAGAATGTGACCGTCGAGTATTCATCGGATGAGGCGAAATGGATCATGAAGGGAGGCCCGATGTCGTGCCCATTCGTTCGTTACGGCCGCGTTTATTTTTTCAGCTACGAATTCTCGTTTGACAAAATTTTAGCTATGTATTCTCGTTTGACTAATAAGTAGTGTAGTAGTTGTTTATCTTTATCCCGAGACTTGTGTCGTAATCGCTTGCTGGTTATCTATGTAATTAGTAGGAAACGTTAAATTTCATTTCGTTTAATTTCAATTTATCTTTGGTACTTTGGTTTGTTGGTGATGGAGTATATTATTTGTAGGAATAATTAATTATTGTTTCGTTCATTCATTTTTGGTATTTGTGGCTAAGAGAAAGGCCGGGTGAGACTATGATGGTATTCTGTTCTTGGTATCCTCTGATGGTGAGGCCTATAGTTTCTTTTTGTTTAAACTTAGTAATACAAGTCTAATTTGAGTCGATGCAGGGAGGTCACTGCTGCAGCAGAATCTCGCAAGCAAAAGCACGGATCACTTAAGTTCCTCTGACTGGTAACAAACTCTTACACAGGCAAAACTAATTACAGCGATACATATGCATATACTCTTTACTACTTCTGTTGTTCATTCTAGACTGGTGACTGCTGTAGTTGTCTGCAGGGTATGTGAGACCCCACAAGTTGATTAGTTCTGAGCCAGGAGATAAGACGAGTCCTGTTCTTCCTTTGCTACTGCACTGCCGGTCATTCCTAAATCATTTAAGCGGAAAAGGATCTTGCTTGAAAAGAAGGCCCGGGCTACGGTTAGGAGTGCTCGTACCACGAGAAACTCCACATCTCGAGCCTCTAACAATTGGACCAACCAGGACGATAGCCATCCAGCTGCTAGTAGTTCCATGAGTAAGGGGTTCAGCCCTTCTTTACTACGTGCCTATCTCACTTGTTTACAGCTCTTATAGGCTGCTTTCACACAATATCTAGGCCTCCGTCACCTGCTCTCTCGCCCAAGCCTCATAGCATTCATATTCCAAGCACTAAGTCTTACCTGCCTGCTCAGATGCGTCAATCCGCCTTCTGTCTCCCACTACCAAAAGACGTTTTATCTCGTCAGTCTGACTTTTAATTGATCATGTAAACAAAACCCCCTGTATGAATTCAGTACTAGGATTGGTTGCATTGTGTACGCGATATACATGGTTGGCGGATGCGAATGAAGACCCTTGCATTCCTCCCCGATGGAGTTTGATACAATGTAATTCAGATGAGAATCCACGGCAAGGTGAGTAAGAACGTCTTTTGTGACAACTCTATTCTTATACCATCTCATATGCTTAGTAGTACGCCCAGACATGTACAAACGCTGCAAACGAGGAGTCAGAGTTAAATATCTCAAAATATTTCTTGGAATGGTCTCACTACCGCTTCAAGAAGGTTTCGATTATTCGGGTGGACTAATAAGGGTAGAGCAGATGACGTTCAGGTGTAGCAACTACGATGATTACCTCTTGGATGTGCCCGTCGAGTCCGACTCGAGGGGTTATGGAGGGTGTTAAGATTATTATTCGGCCCAACATTCCGATCCAGCCCATTTCTCCTTTGTGCAGGTCCAACCCAAATATCAGTCAACCTTTTATTTTAGGCCAAGATTGTTCTTACCTTATTACTACACGTTGCCGCTTGTATATAACGGTTAGTCGTTCTAGCTTAATTATCAATTCAGTGTGCAAAAGATATACAGCAAAGAATATTTAATCAACCAATTAAGGTTGAAAGGTTTTCATATATTCTCCCAAATTAGGGTTAAAGTTGCCCTCTTTCAATCTTCTCCTTTCCGCATTTCTTTTCTTTGTAGAGAATATTTCATCTCATATTCAATACAAACATTTGTTTGTAATTTTTCTCATGGTATCAGAGCGACACAAATCTTGTGCGTAATTTTTCTTTGTTCCTTTTTTTTTTCTTCAAGAAATGTCACCACCAGAGACAAATTCCGCCATCATCAACCCGATCGGAATTAAGAGTCCGTTAGATGATTCTTCATCGCCGTATTTTCTACACCCTGCTGATGTGAGTGTAAGATTAGTCTCTAACTTATTTGATGGAAAGAATTATGTCTCTTGGAGCAAGGCGTTCTTGATGCTTTTAGATGTGAAGAACAAGAGTGGTTTCGTTGATGGATCAATTATCCCTCCTTTGCCTGAAGTTGATCCCACACTTTATTCGATTTGGAGGCGAGTCAACAGTTTGGTACTCTCCTGGATCTTACAAGGGATCACATCAGAAATAAAGCAAAGTTATGCATCACAAACGCTAAAGAGGCATAGGATGAACTCAAGACGAGATATGCACCCAGTGATGGTCCAAGGGTGTATCATCTTGAAAAAAAAATTGAGCTCTATCAGTCAAGGTACCTTATCAATCACTTCTTATTACAATAATTTCAAGGGGATCTGGGATGAATTGGCCATTTTCGACCTATACCCGAATACACCTGTGGGATTTTAAGTAAATGCACATGTAAGTTTCTCCAAACAATAATTTCTACCCAACAGTCAGATTGTGTCATGAAGTTTTTAATAGGCTTGAATGATAGCTATTCAAATCTTAGAAGTCAATTTTTACTACAATCACCCATACCAAGTTTGTCCAAAATATATTCTTTACTTCTTCAAGAAGGACAGAGGTCTCTTCATGCCATGCCTACCCAAAACAATCATATGGCTATGATTGCTGGTCAGTCTTTCCCACCTAAATTCCAAAATGAATCCACTGCTTCTACAAACTTTTCCAAATCCAACCAAAAAGCCAAAAAGGTGTATTGTTCTCATTGTCAATATACTGGACATACTATAGATAGTTGTTACAAGATACATGGTTATCCACCTCACTGGAAAAGTAAAAAGAATAGTGACCATCAGAATGTGCAAAATCGTGAAGGGGATAGGGGTCATGGAAATGGTAATCAAAATCACTCAGCTGCACTTGTACATGGAGGTCAGAATGCGACTGGGACTCAAATAGATTCAAGTGAGAATCTCAACGCAGAAGGGTTTAATGAGAAGACATACAATCAATTCTTGGAATTTATCAAGTTTCAAAGCGCTTCTCAGATTCCTCATCCAGTAGCTAATTCTGCGACTACCACAGTCAAATCAGGTATGACTCCTATATGTCTACATGTTAGCAAAATTACCAGACATGATTTTAAACATTGGATTGTAGATACAGGAGCATCAGATCATAGTATATGTCATCTTAGTTATTTTGATTCTCCACCTGAGGTCATTTCTATTGATATACACTTACCTAATGGCGTGAGCACTAAGGCCACATTTCAAGGAACAGTGACTTTACATGAATCATTAATTCTCCATAATGTTCTTTATGCTCCAGACACCTACTCTCTGTGTCGAAACTTACTGCTTGTAATAATCTTTCTGTGAATTTTGTTTCTGGTAAATGCATGATACATGACATCAATACCAAGAGGGTGATTACCTCAGCTAAAGTTAAAAATGGCCTGTATTACTTAGAGTTATTTGCTGAAGGCCAAAGTGATGAAGTTCGTAATAAAGACATTTTCGTTAATAACATTCACAAGCCTGTATCCAGTGGTGTTTGGCAGTAGGTTAGGACATACACCTTATAAAAAGCTTAGTACATTGAATCTACCTACTGCCAATTCTCTCAAAACAAAAAAGACTTCCATTTCCAGTTAGCACTAGTTGTACTTCACACCCTTTTGAAATAATACATGCAGACATTTGGGGTCCTTTTAATACTATTTCTTATGATGGTTATGCTTATTTTCTAACATTGATAGATGATTTTACAAGATGTACTTGGATTTTTCTAATGCAACATAAATCTGAAACAAGAAATAACATTGTGACTTTCTGTAACTTAGTAAAAAATCATTTTCATGATGATTTTACAATATTAAAACTATTAGATCAGATAATGGAAAAGAGTTCATGATGAATGGTTTTTTTGCTTCAAATGGTATATCACATCAAACGTCTTGTGTCGAAACGCCGCAGCGAAATGGGGTGGTTGAAAGAAAACATCAACACATTTTACAAATAGCCAGGTCTCTATTGTTCAATGCGCATTTGCCCTTAACTTTTTGGTCTGATAGTGTCCTCACTGCAGTACACATCATTAATAGAATACCATCATCTTCTCTTAATAACAAGATTACTTATGAGATGCTTTTTAAAAGCACGGTGACTTATAATTACATGAGAGTTTTTGGTTCTCTATGCTATGCATCAACTATGACTTCTAATAGACATAAATTCAGTCCTAGAGCTCTAAAATGTATTTTTTTAGGATATCCTATGGGCCAGAAAGGCTATAAGTGCTACCATTTAGATACTAAGAAAATTATCATTTCTAGGGATGTAGTTTTTGAGGAATCTGTGTTTCCTTTCTCTTCTGTAGCCTCTAACATTTTGTCTCATTATGTTGATACCTCCAATCTTATATCTGATCCCTTATATATTGATTATGATGTGCCTAATGCTTCTGTCTCTACTTCTAATAATGAATATGTTAATACTCGTGTTGAAAAAGAAGTAATTTCTGAGGATAATGTTAGGAAATCAGGAAGAGTTAGAAAACCTTCTACCTACCTTCAAATTTATGAATATGAGTTGCCTGCATCTTTACAGACTACTAGTAATGTTATTACTATTTCTTTGTACCCTATTTATGATTATTTAAGTACTGCTAGATTGTCTTCCTCTTTTGCTTCCTTTACTGGTGCCATAAGTGTCTTAACTGAACCTAACAACTATAAGGAAGCCGTGAAAGACTCTAATTGGCAGCGAGCAATGGAACTGGAACTTAAAGCATTAGAGACTACAAACTACTACTGTAAATGGGTCTATAAACTTAAATACAATCCTGGTGGGTCCCTTGAAAGATACAAGGCTAGGTTGGTAGCTAAAGGCTACACACAAGAAGGAATTGATTTTTTTAAAACTTTTTCTCCAGTAGCAAAAATTACTACTGTCAAAACCTTACTTGCCGTTGCATCTGTTAAAAGATGGTACTTGCATCAATTAGATGTCAATAATGCGTTTTTGCATGGAGATCTTCAAGAAGAAGTTTATAGGTCACCTCCCCCAGGCTATTGTTCTATGCATACTAGAGTTTGTAAGCTTTTGAAAAGTATTTATGGTTTAAAACAAGCATCGAGACAATGGTTTTCAAAACTTACTCATTGTTTATTATCTTTTGGATATTGTCATTCTAAGGCTGATGCTTCTTTATTCATTAAATCAAGCGCTCATTCTTTTACTGCCTTAGCAGTTTATGTTGATGATATTATTCTAGCAGGTGATGATTTAAATGAGATAAATAAAATTAAAAAACAACTTGACTCCTTGTTTACTATTAAAGACTTGGGACAACTTAGATATATTTTAGGTATTGAAGTTGCACACTCTGATAAAGGACTAGTGCTATCTCAAAGAAAATACGCCTTGGATTTATTAGCTTCTACAGGTTATTCGGCCCAACATTCCAATCCAGCCCATTTCTCCTTTGTGCAGGTCCAACCCAAATATCAGTCAACCTTTTATTTTAGGCCAAGATTGTTCTTACTTTATTACTACACGTTGCCGCTTGTATATAATGGTTAGTCGTTGTAGCTTAATTATCAATTCAGTGTGCAAAAGATATACAACACAGAATATTTAATCAACCAATTAAGGTTGAAAGGTTTTCATATATTCTCTCCCAAATTAAGGTTAAAGTTGCCCTCTTCAATCTTCTCCTTTCCACATTTCTTTTCTTTGTAGAGAATATTCCATCTCATATTCAATACAAATATTTGTTTTGAACGAAAACGAACGAGGTGATCATACTAAAGAGAGATCCTATATATGAGAACTCAGTTAACAAACAGAGTCTCTTGCGGATCTCTTATATTTCCTGAAGGCGGACTAATTCATCGGAATTATCTATTAATCGATAATTGATACTATAAATTAATGCAATGCTAATGAATTGGTTGGGGATAATTATGGTTAAGATTAAAATTAATTTTCATTTAAATACTTAAATAAAGAGGGGCTACTGGGTAGTGGGCTGGACGGTTTAGGAGGACGGCTAACTTTTTGGTCCATGGTAAACAAAAAACTAGAGTACTTACAAAATTATCCAAATACTATGTATAAATTAAATACCTCCCTATATATTATTATACCAATAATAATTTTCAGATCTCAAAATTAATTAATATGGCAACAAGTATTGGAGCAAGCCCTAGTACACCGTGTGTCGGTGTGCCCGTCGTCCAAGGCTACCCATGCCCTCCTCCGCCGCCGCCGCCGCCGCCGCCACCTCCCAGTACCAGCGGCGGCGCAACCCCCGATCAAGACAAGTGCAGCGATCTTACCTGTAACTTAATATGTCTTTGCGTCGCGTTGCCGATCATGTATTTGTTCTGTTTGTTAATATCATCCGCCCAAGACGATTTACCCACTTTCAAACTCGATTCCGTCTCTGTCTCCGTCAACAACATCACCTCGTTGTGCGATATCGATATAGGTTTTTCGATCGACAGGTCGGTCGGTGATCTCCAAGTGTGGGCACGGTTTATGTCGCGGGATTATAAAGTCGAGTCAAACGGAAGGGCCGGTAACTCGACTGTATCGGTGAGTGTGATGTTGGCTCGAGTAGGATCTAGTTTTCCGAGTGGAGTAACGTTGGAGCAGGTTGCGTTCAAGTCTAACAACTACGTCAAGAACCGTAATCGATTCTTTGTGGAGGCTGCGTGTGTGGATATCCCGGTCGAGATTTCGTCGAACGAAACTCGAGGGCTGATGCTCCATGGAGGCCCAAGATTGTGTCCTGTCGTTTATCACAATTCACTACCGCGTTGATTGAATCATCTATATTTTAGCACTCAAATGAGTTATTTCTAACCTAATTACGGCGTCGGCGTCATATCGTGCCCTTTGTACTCGAGTTCTATCCTAGTAGTTTGTCACTTTGACTTTGTACTCGAGTTCTAAGTTTCTGTTTTTAGTCGTAGTTTGTTATTATAGTAGTTTGTCTTACTTGACTGCTTCACACAAATGTGGGTGGGATGGAGTATATTTTCAAGTACTCTTGTAAGTAACATAAATAGATTACTAACAAAAAATTACAAAAGACCATACCTAAGTACCTAACTGAAACACAATTGAATATTACTGTCAAATTCCAAATGAGGTGCTAACGTGCGGTCCCACGCTTAGCGCACACACGAGAGCGGGAGCTCGAATATGCACTAGAGAGCCTCATTCTAACTCAAAAGTAAGAGAACTCCCTAGGCTTATATCATAGACTCTCCTCTCACAATTATTCGATGTGAGTCACGTCTTCACACATTAACAATGTCAACACACTCCCTCCACTTGTGAGTCCTAGTCAAAGGGTGGTCAAACCACTCACAAACAGTATCCACTTGTGAGTCCTAGTCAAAGGGTGGTCAAACCACTCACAAACAGTATCCACTTGTGAGTCCTAGTCAAAAGGTGGTCAAACCACTCACAAACAGGACAAAGGGTGGTCAAACCACTCACAAACAGTATCGAGCTCCCGCTCTGATACCATGTCAAATTCCAAATGGGGTGCTAACGTGCGGTCTCACCCTAGCGCACACACGAGAGCGGGAGCTCGAATATGCACTAGAGAGCCTCATTCTAACTCAAAATCATATGGTACTAAGTAGGAGAACTCCCTAGGCTTATATCATAGACTATCCTCTCACAATTATTCGATATGGGACAACTCACAAGTGGTTTTCACACATTAACAATGTCAACAATTACAACACCAATCTTGGAAAGAAAGTTAAGAATGCACGCCCTTTTTAATGAAAATAGACTCCAAAACTTAGCTGACTTTCTCATTTAGTATTTCAGGTGTAGTTTATGTATGTCACATTGTCACCCTTGTTTTTATTCTGGGGTGCCCTAATATATGTCGACTCGAAAGAGCATTTACCCCGTTTCCAGCTCAACTCTGTCTACGCGAATGTCACCGCAGTGTGGGATATAGCATATAGGTGTGATAAGATTGTTTAAAATAATTATTTATTTTGTTATGTCGATATATATTTATATAATAACCCATATGAAAAAACGCAAAGAGACTCCGTATTAATTATTTTTAGATATCTTTATATAGAATATTTATATTATCGAATATATTTTTGTTGTCTATGTCAATTGCAGTGTTTTGGAATTTGAACAAAAACTTCAACTGAGTTAACAATCCTTGACTTTATCGAATATACTTAGCGGTTCTTGCTATACAAATTAGGAAATCGTTTTCGTAATATTTTCATACTCCTATTGATACTTAAAGTTTCATAAATAATCATTACAAATATCCAAATCAAATTCTGAAATAATTAATATATACTTCAATAATTTGAATTAAAAGATTAAAAAAAAACAATTTTGAAAATCAAAAAGACATTTAATTTAAATTTAAGAATCCAGACCTACTCGGAATAGGAGAAGCTAGACTAATTTAAATCCACAAACTATATACTATATATAAAACCCTTGAAAACTTTCAAAGCTAAAAGTCTAAAACACACACTACATACATACTCGATCGATCTCCGATGGAAACGACAAGTCGACAACCTAACCCTATTCCAAATGAACAAGTAATCATCGACTTCTCCGTCGCCTACGGCTACCCGGTCGACACGCAGCCGTCGCCGCTTCCCTCCGCCGCAACCGTAAATCGTAAGAAGATGTCATCAAAAGACAAGCGTGATTGCTACTTAGCTGTTGTCGTTATTTTGATTTTGATTGCGATCCTTGGTATATCGTTTTTACTCGACGACTCGAAAAAAAAGTTTCCCCGTTTCCAACTCGATTCCGTCTCTTTTAACCGTGCCGTGAATATCACCACTGCGGTTTGGGACATAGGTTTCTCGATCGACAAGCCGGTCGGGGATCTCGGCGTGTGGGTCCAGTTGATGGCGGGAGAGTACAAAGTTGACTCGATGATCGGGATCGACGGTAACACGACTGTGTCCGTGAGCACGTTGATGCCTCAAGGTTTGGGTGGACTTATAAGACTAGAGCAGGTGATGTTTAGGTGTTATAACTACAAGGATTACCTCTTGGAGGCTGCGTGCAAGGACGTGGTTGTCGTAGGGTTTTCGTCGAACGAGAACTCGACTCCGAGTCGAGGGGTTATGGAGGGAGGCCCGAGATTGTGTCCTGTAGTTAATCACAAACATATTTAGTTACCTTATAATTATATATATAACTTGATCAATGCTTCAATTTGTCTATATGATCGATCTCTCTCTTTTGTTTGTTCATGGGTAGGTAACACATTTTGTTAGTAGGATTTTTGGTCCATATTAGAAAGAAATTGAGATATATATTCATAATTGTTTTGATTAAAAAAGTGAACTTGACCCGGCTAAAATAAACTCGGACTATTAAGATACTCATAGTTAGAAAATCGGAGTAATTTAACGTAAATAATAAATTCATATATTATAAGTACAAATCTTGTACTCGACTCGAAAAAAAAGTACTATATTGTTTTTACTCAAACTCGAAAAAAAGTTGCCCCGTTTCTAATTACTAGATTCCGTCTATTGCCGATAAAAGCGGAACCACTGGGAATTAGCTAGAGATAACTATAATTCAGATAGAAGTAATTATATATTCTTAATATATTTATTTAATTAATTAAGAATATATGTTTGCGAGGATGTGGTCGTCGAGCTTTCGTCGAATGACTCGTCGACTAGGATCATGAAGGGAGGCCCAAGATTGTGCCCCATAATTTATCACGACATATATATTGAAGTCTTAATTTGATTAGGGGCAGTATAATTATGTGTTGGTTTGATTCTATATTTCTATATATTTTTAAACATTTACATATGCTCTACACATACATGAGCTTCTCCAGTAATTACTTCATTTTATTTTAAGATTTCTTTTTCTCTGGGATTTAATTTTCAAACTCTTAGCCCTCACGTAGATATTGGTCTTTTTTTTTGTTAGTAATGATTTTTACCTTTCATTCTCATGTCAATTACCTTGACTATTGCAATTTGAATTAGAATGTCCATATTACTAAAAAAATGTGAAAACATTTGGCCATTTTATCCTAAGGTTGGATGAATCAAGATTTAGAATATGAATGCTTATATATTTATGACGTGTAAACCATATACTAAAATTTAGATACAATTCCAACAAGGCTTATATATATATATATATATATATATATATTTTTTTTTTTTTTTTGTTTTTTGTTTTTTGTTAAAGGTCAATTTCATAAAAATTAATAAAAAATGTAATAGTACAAAAATGAGCATAGGACAAAATTCATATCGTCCCACACGAGCTAACAAGTCAGCTCTCTACACAACCGAATGACATATAACACACAACTGAATGACGCATAGAAATATTTTTATTGATTTTGTAATGGGATTGATTTTGTGTTTTGATTTTTCTAATGGAGTAAATCAAAGTAATAATGGAGAGTGGTGTTGAAAGTTTGACTGGAACTTAATAGCATTTACAATTTTAATTTGGTGGTAAATTTTGAGTTATGAAATCATGTTATCTCAAAAAGTGTTATTTATAGCTCATAAAATATCCCTTCCCAACCTTGTTGAATTGATCGAAATAAACCACAATTAAAATGAACTAAAAAGAAAACAATTAAAGAGAGTGTTTTTCTTTTTTGAAATTTTGTTTATGGGAATATCATTCCCATAAACAACAAATTAAACAAACCCGCCCGAGTCACTCGCCGAGAAAGAAAATCTCTAAAAGTCATTAAAATAAATAAATAAATATATACTAAATGAAAGTAGATTCCTTAATTAAAAGGCCTCTTATTGATAAATTTATTTATATAAAAAATAATATATAATATAGGAGTCTACATTACATACATAGGACTATAGGAGTCGAATGAGGTCAAAAGAGGAGCGTAAGCGTTGTTACCGCATAATCGGAATTGCGTTGGCGGTGGTTGCGGCGGTGGTTGCGGCTGTTGGAATAGGCATAGCAGTATTCAATGATTCCCACAAAAAGTTGCCCCGTTTCCAACTACGATCCGTCTCCGTCTCTCTCGACGACAATCCCACCGCGGCCGTGTGGGAAATATCTTTCTCGATCGACAAACCTCTAGGGGATCTCACCGTGTGGATTCGTTTTATGGCGCGAGACTATAAGGTCAATTCCGTCGGGACTTCCGGCAACTCGACCGTGTCTGTAACCACGCCGTCGCTTCCTGCCGGAGGACCGCCGGCAGTGCTAGATCAGGTAATGTTCAGGTGCAACAACTACGACAACGGTTACTTATTGGAGGCCGCGTGCGAGAATGTGACCGTCGTAGGGTTTTCGTCCTCGACTCGATGGGTTATGGAGGGAAGCCCGAGATTGTGTCCTGTCGTTCGTCAACAACTTTATTCAAATTAATTATTAATTAAGTGTTTTTTTTTTTTTATATATTATTTGCACATCTTAATATATAAAAGATGCAATTTTCTTGAAACACATGGTGTTTTCTATATTCAATTAATATTTCATAACTTCAAAACATTATAATATTATGAATATTAGAGGTGAATTTGACCCGGCCCAGGCGGTTACGGGCTAAAATAAACAGCCCAAAATTTATCCCATACTCTTATCTGGCCCATTTTGGGCTGTTTATTTTTACCGGACGTGACATGTGAAATATATAATCGCTTGCAATTTGTCTTCTTCATGGAATTGGTTGGCTAATGATTTGAGTATTCTACCAAATGGGAGAAGAGAAGCAACCATAATTCATAACTTATGTAGTAAATTGAGTAGGTGGAGTTTGGAAAGCAACATATTAAGGTATTGTGGTTGAGCAGGAGAAGATGGATTGATGATGGAGTGGGGTAATGAAAGAATCTGGAATTTCTGGTGGATGTGATGAAGAGGGAATATTGAAGTGGAAGGTGTTTTCATCAAAGATTATACCATATCTATTGAGGAGGACTGAAACTAAAGCTTGGAGAACGACTTCAGAGTTTGCCGTTTTCTCGATTGCTAGCTGTTGGTATTTTCACAAAGGCAGAGCAGCTACTGCAATTGGGGAAGCATTGACTGCACTAGCTGCTGCAGGTTAGTTCCTCCCGTCCCGAAAATGGTAAAAGAAATGCAGGATTTTTGTTTGGAATTCAATTTGCGTTTGCGATTTTTGCTGGAAATTCAATTGTTGTTTGTAATTAATTTCTGACCAACTTGTTGTGTTATACTTGATGAGCTCGGCTCGTTAGTGAGCAGCTCGAGCTCGACTCGAGTTCAAGTTTGACCGAGCTCGAGTCGAGCGTTGACTCGAGCCGCTCAACTCGTTTGCAGTTAGCCCTATTTAATTGAAGGCTGCGTGGAAGGATGTGACCTTCTGGATTACGTCGAATGAGTCGACACAAGGGGAAAGGGGTAGTGATGAAGGGGGGAGGCCCAAGATTGTGTCCTGTGATTAATGAAAACCGATCGTCGATAACTATTAGTGTAGATCAGTGCTTAAATTAATTGTGCAGCTAGCTAGATTCATATTCATTCGATACTATAATATCAGTACAGTAGAAACACTTTTTTTTTTTTAGATTTTTAAATATAGTTTACACACCTGCCAAAAAATAAATTTAATTTGTTTATTTTAAAATACAATTTTATAAATACTTAATCAATCTACTTTTTAAATTTTACTAACAATCATTTAAATATTTAAACTTAAAAAAACATTTTATAAATACTTTATCAATCTACTTTTTAAATTTTTCTAACAATTTTAATATTTTAACTTAAGAAACATTTTTACCATAAAAACATTTTTACCATAAAAAAACATTTTTCAAATAATAAAAATACATTTTTACTAATTTAAGTAAAAAAATCTTAAAATTTTCAAATAGTAAAAATACATTTTTACACATTTAAGTAAAAAAAATTTAATTGTTTTCGCAAGCTCGCATTAATTAATTAGATTTATATTTTCAATTTCTTCAGTTATTATTATTCTAGATGAAATTAAATAATAGAAAATAAATAAATAAATATGATCTAGATTCTAGAATAATAAAATTCCTTCCATAAATTAGAATGGCTTATTTCTTAATGAATTAATACTAATCTATAATTAATCGAAACCGCCTACGCAGAAACTATATAAAACCCTCCAAATTGCAAAGCTCAAACGTAACACATATACTCCTATATTATTATTTATACTAAAATGGGACCCAGTCGTCGAGCAACCCTAGTCCAATTGACCAAGTACACATCGATGTGCCGGACGACACTAACAACCGACGACCGTCGTTTCCCACCGGCGTTGATAAGGGCTCAGAAGCCAAGTGTACTTGTAGTGAAATAATTTTTATTTTTTTGGGATATCCTTTATCTAATGTATTCGAAGGAGTCGAAAAACCCGAGCTATATAACCCCCGATTTCCAACTAGAATCCGTCTCGGTCAACGTCCCACAACATCACTTCCACGGCGGCGCTTCTGTCTCGTTCGGCACATTGCTGCCTCGAGGCACGGTTTTTCCGAGCAGAGTAAGGATAGGGGAGGTGGCCGGCTTTCAATACAATACGTCCGGCATGATATCAAGTACGTTTTGGCAACCTAAAAATGATAGCAAAATTATTATGGGACAGAAGAGTACCGAAAGGATTGTTGCTATTATTCGGAAAAAAAGTAGTTTCGACGAATTAGAAGATGTCGGGAATATGGAGGAGAGAGATTGTGGAGGTGCTTACACGTACCATGAAGGTACATGAACAGGTTCCTATAGCAGCCTTTCAACCGAGTGATAATGTGTAGCACACTTTGCTGGAATGTGCAGGGAGTGAATAAGCCGAACCACCAGCGGCGGGACATGACCATTTTGTTACAACTCTTGAGCTCTCTCCAGACACGAGCACTGCATAGATTGTGGCATATTGTTTCGTAGTTTATATATTATGCACTGCTTAATTTGGGCCAATATCTCTAGTTTGGCCCAAAATCTATCTCACCCACCTCTAAATTCCTACCTCTATCCAATATGCACTGCTTAATTTGGGCCAATATCTCTAGTTTGGCCCAAAATCTATCTCACACTCTTATCTGGACCAATCGCGCCCAGCCCACCTCTATAAATAGTATTAGGATATAACCAGGAATCCCTAATTCACATCCCACACATGGAAAAAAGTCGTGAAGAAAACCCAAAACAAGGAGTGGCCGCCTCCGCCGCCGCTCCACCCCCTCCCACCGCCGGGAAAGACGGCCCCATTCCAGCAGACAAACCTAAACCCCTACCCATCGCTCTAGAATTGTTCGTCAAAGCCATTAAGCAAACTATCAGGTTCATGGTCACGTTCTTCATACTAACCACCGTGTGGGATAACATTTTCCTGAGTTTCAAAATCGATTCCGTCTCCGTCTCCATACACGAAGACCCAGGTCGTTCAAATGTCACTGCAGTGTGGGACATAGGGTTTTCGACCCTCCGCGAAGTCCGAGATCTCAACGTTTCGGTTCGGTTTATGTCTCGAGATTTTCAGCTCGAGACTCGATATTTTCAAGGCAAGACCGTTTATGCTGAGAACCGTAACGCGACTGTGAGCATGGTGCTGCCTACTGATTTTGTTGCCCTGTCGTATGGCGAATTGGTGCTAGAGCAAGTGATGTTTGAGTGCTACTTTCGACCTAGGTACGACCTGAAGGCTGCCTGCCAGAATGTGGCTGTCGAGTATTCACGGGACGAGGCGAAATGGATCCTGAAGGGAGGCCCGAAGTCGTGCCCATTCGTTAGATACGGCAGTGCTTATTTTTTCAGCTATGAAGTCTCGTTCGACAAAATTTTCAGCTATGTATTCGGGTTTGACAAATAAGTAGTTGTTTATCTTCATCCTAAGACTTGTGTCATTCGATTTGAATCGAACAATTTAAATTGATTGCTGGTGATCTATGTAATTACTAGGAAACATTAAATATCATTTCGTTTAATTCATATCTGGTACTTTTGATTTGTTGGTGATGTTTATAATCTGTTGGAATTGTTAATTATCATTTCGTTCAATTTATCTTTGGTACTTGTAGTTTGTTGGTGATGTAAATAAATTGTTGGAATAATTAATTATTGTTTCGTTCAATTCATCTTTGGTATTTGTGGCTTAAGTACATGGCCGAGTGAGACCATGGCTTGATGCTAAATGAATAAGGCACTTACAGGCAACGGGGTGACATGTGTGGCTACATTGGACTGATTGCTAATGAACTACATTTGCCCGAAAGTGCATGAAGGTGAAACATGCAACTATACGAGGTATGAAATGCAAAATATGAAATCTATAGGGCCAAAATTGGTAAGTTGACTGACTATTGCAAATTGCCAGGTACATTTCTATCCATGTCCATTGCCACACACAATAACAATATTGTCTCTCTTTCATTTGCATTTATTCTCTTCTAGGTATCCTCTGATGGTGAGGCCCATAATTACATGTTTAAACTCAGTAATTCAAACTCTAATTTGAGTGGATGCAGGGAGGTCACTCCTGCAGCAGAATCTCGTGGGCAAAATCACTGATCACTTAAGTTCCTCTGAATATTTCAGGGCTTTGCTGGTAACTCTTACACATGCAA
Source organism: Euphrasia confusa (assembly GCA_954870475.1). Lineage (NCBI taxonomy): Eukaryota > Viridiplantae > Streptophyta > Magnoliopsida > Lamiales > Orobanchaceae > Euphrasia > Euphrasia confusa. The sequence goes on from OX940960.1 coordinate 36,818,258, forward strand.
AACTAATTACAGCAACGTTAAATATGCATGTACTCTTTACTACTGTTGTTCGTTTATTTAGTTGACTTTTAATTGATCATGTGAACAAAATCGCTTGCTGTGAATTCAGTACTAGGATTGGTATACATGGTTGCGGGAGGCGAATGAAGACCCTTCCTTTCCTCCCCAATGCAGTTGGATACAATGTAATTCTGATGCAAATCCACACATAACAGAGCTGTAAGATGTACATTATATAGTATTTTATGGGATTCTGTATGGGGTACTTCCTGACTTACTTCAGTTCCATGGATGCTCTTCAGGTAATGTATGTATATCCAGGACCCTCTCTTCTATATTAATCAGGTCATCAATCATCAATGTTGATCATTTTTTTCGCGTGAGTTGACTTTTGTTTGTGTGATCATCTACTCTATATTAATCATCTGATAAATCATTTATATTGAGTGAATTTTCATCAAGTTGGCTTTTGTCGTGTTAAAGATATATTCAATATTTTATTCGTTTTTAGTTACCGATGCCCGAAGACAATTTTATTTTATGTTTCGATAAATGTTATATATCCTTCCTAATTTGTTCTTTTTGATATACTCTCTATCTCTCAATTAATTATAGTATATTTTTTTCTTTTTGATAGATGTTATATATTCTTCGCAAAGAACAACATATGACATCTATGACAGGAGTACTATTTTAAATTTTAATTTATTGTATTTCTCAAATCAAAAATTAAATATTTAAAAGAATATTCTAATGTTTGGGTTTATTGTTATATTCACTAATTATTTATAAGAACAACGTACCCAATACCCAGACACAATATGAAAACAGTAAAACAGTAGCAGATGTTCTTACTTGGAGTTTGTGATTATTATAAGTCGGCTGTGTCTGCGTGCAAGTATTGGGAATTTTGAGGGTGACCCATATAGAAATTGTCGAAGCTAGAGAGCCATTATAAGATATTAACTCACGCTCATGTCTAATGACACTTTTAATTATGATCAGTTCTATGAACATACATTCAAGTTTACATTTAATAATTTTTAACATGAGAACCACAATGTGATCATCGATTTTTCGTAAGACTAATAAAGTAATCATGAAGGGGCCTGCCCAAGATTGTCATGCAATTGATTAGAAACATATTTTATATAGTTTCATACATTGTTTCATACTATATACTAGTTACATACATTGTTTCATATAGGTATCCTCTGATGGTGAGGCCCATAATTACATATTTAAACTCAGTAATTCAACTCTAATTTGAGTCGATGCAGGGAGGTCACTCCTGCAGCAGAATCTCGTGAGCAAAATCACTGATCACTTAAGTTCCTCTGAATATGTCAGGGCTTTGCTGGTAACGAACTCTTACACAGGCAAAACTAATTACAGCGACGTTAAATATTCATATACTCTTTACTACTTCTGTTGTTCATTTATTTAGTTGACTTGTAATTAATCATGTAAACAAAATCGCTTGCTGTGAATTCAGTACTAGGATTGGTATACATGGTTGCGGGAGGCGAATGAAGACCCTTGCTTTCCTCCTCGATGGAGTTGGATACAATGTAATTCTGATGCAAATCCACACATAACAGAGCTGTAAGATGTACATTATATAGTATTTTATTTTATTTAATCGATAATTATATATAGTGAATGATCGATGAAACAGGCATCTTAGCGGTGGGATTCTGTATGGGGTACTTCCTGACTTCAGTTCCATGGATGCTCTTCAGGCAATGTACGTATATCCAGGATCCTCTCTCCTATATTAATCACCTCATCAATCATTAATGTTGATCATTTTTTCGTGTGAGTTGACTTTTATTTGTATGATGATCTACTCTATATTAATCATCTGATAAATCATTTATACTGAGTGAATTTTCATCAAGTTAGCTATTGTCGTGTTAAAAATATACTCTATATCTCTCAATTAATTATAGTATATTTTCCCTTTTTGATATACTCTCTATTATCTAAAGATAGATGTTATATATTCTTTGCAAAGAACAGAACATATGACATCTATGACAGGAGCACGATTTTAAATTTTATTGTATTTCTCAAATCAAAAATTAAATATTTAAAAGAATATTCTAATATTTGAGTTTATTTTTATATTCATTAATTATTTATAAGAACTACGTAACCAATACCCTGACACAATTAACTATATAAACTCCCTTCAAATTTCAAAGCTCAATTCAAACGTAACATTCAATACATACTCGATCGATCTTCAATGAGAACGAGTCAGAGATCAAAATCTCCTGAGTCGAATCAACTTGGTACACAAGAGTGTGGTGTTAAGCTGCTATCTTTGTCGCTAGTGTGGTGGTTTTGATAGTTGGAATAAGTGTTGCAATACACGATGAGTCGAAAGAAAAGATGCCCCGTTTCCAACTAGAGTCCATCAACAACGACAAGCGCACCGCGGTGGTGGATATCGGTTTTTCGAACTGAACTGAAGCATCTAAACTGAATAGAAATGAACTAAAATTAAGTAAAAAAAACAAGTACAAAAAAAAAACATAAATAATCTAGAGTAGTATAACATAGGGAAAAAAATATATTACTTGTTTGATGACAATAATTTTTTTTTTAATTTAGAAGATAGAGTTTATATCCTTTGTATTGAGGACTGAAATTAACTAGAAACTACAGTAATTAAAGAAAACAGTAGCAGATGTTCTTACTTGGAGTTTGTGATTATTATAAGTCGGCTGTGTCTGCGTGCAAGTGTTGGGAATTTTGAAGGTGACCCGACCCATATAGAAATTCTCGAAGCTAGAGAGCCATTATAAGATATTAACTCACGCACGTCTCCTAAATATGATCAGTTCTAAGAAATACATTCAAGTTTACGTACATTTAATAATTTTTAACATGAGAACCACAATGTGATCATCGATTTTTTGTTATAAAGCTAGTGATCATGAAGGGGGCCTGCCCAAGGAGTAATTGATTAGGAGAAACATATTTTATATAGTTTCATACATTGTTTCATGCTACATACTACTTACATAGTAGTACATTGTTTCATATATATATATCTTATATGGAGTACTACATATTTACACTTTTTAGTTTCTACTTAGTTTCAACGTTTCATACAACAATACGTACATTGTTTCAGAGTAAATCAATTTCCTTTTTCCTTAATTTCTACGAAATGATCAGACATTCTTAAAAAAGGAGAAATAGTTTACACCACTAGTTTGCTTTACAAGTTGTATTATTTTTTATAATTTCAAAATTGTTATGAATATTATTAATTAGTGAATGACTAGTTTACGCTTTCTTGGTGAACAAGACAGAAACCCTAATTTGTATCCTACATAAAGGGGTCTCCCCATATGAATGAATACAACAATTCATAACAACTTTATTCTCCTCTATGTTCTCTCCTGTTGTCTCTCTTTCGGATCTATTATTCTCTCTCAATTCCTCTTGAGTTTATAACACGTTATCAGCACGAAAGCTCAACCGCGTTCTTCATCGAAGTTCTACTTATCCAAGATCCGAACTCCAAGGCAAGAATTTATATGTTTGTTTATATTTATTAATAATTATAAATATATTTACTTCTCCTCCCTACTTCTTAAATTCAAATGTTCCCGAAAAACATTATAATCTGATATTCCTGACATAATATCATATGTTCCCGAAAAACATTATAATATGATATTCCAGAAGTAATATTATATGTTCCCGAAGAACATTATAATCTGATAATCCTGAAATAATATGTTCCCGAAGAACATTATAATATAATATTCTTGAAGTAATATCAAATTAATTATGCGTAAGTTCCTGAAGAACATTATAATATGATATTCTTGAATTAATATCAAATTAATTATGCCTAGTAAATTAATTAAAATTTTAATGTTCCTGAAGAACATTGTGATATGATATTTTTGAATAAATATCAAAAGAAAATATTTCTGGAGAATATGATATTATATTCTGAAGAAATATATAAATGTTCCTGAAGAACATGATGCTATATTCCTGAAGAAATATAAAAATTAAATATTCATGAAGAATATCGTGATATGATATATTCTAGAAATATCAATATCAAATTAATTATGATTATATACTAATAATCTCGAATAATATCTTTGAAAAAAATTCACCGTAAAAGAAATATACGATCACCCGAAGTTGTTCGTACTATAGGTTTGTGGAAAGATTTAAAAAAAAGATACGATCACCCGAAGTTGGTCGTACTACAAAAAACGTGTGGTATGATTGACTCCACGTTCGATTAAAAGATTTTAAATATGTCGAGGCATTCTGAATAAATTGGTTGTGGAAAAATCATGAAGTTCGACTCACAAGTTTAAGTCGCATTATAATTTGATATTCCTGAAGTAATATTAAATCAATTATTCTTAATAAATCAATTAAATTGAATGTTCCTGAAGAACATATACTCGTGTTTTAAATATTATATTGATTGTTCTGGAAGAACATCATGATTTGAAATCAAATTGCTCCCGTAGTAGCAATAAGTTTTGAAATATCAAATTAAATTGCTCCCGTAGTAGCAATAAATTTTAAATGTTCCCAAAGAACATTATGATATGATATTCCCGCAGAAATATCAAATCAAATTGTTTGTCGTGTAGCAATTAAACTTTAAATATTTTAAATCGATATTGATATTCATAAATAATAATACAAAATATTCTTGAAAGAATATTTTTATTTTTTGCTCCCGAAGAAGCAAAGTTCAAACATTAAATGTTTTCGAATAAAGTTATATCATGATTAGACGAACGCCAAATTCGATTATTCTCGTCATATGAATTATCCCTGAAGGATATCTTTTGAAAATCGAGATCAAATTTATCTTATTATGTGTGTATTCGTGGAATATCGAAAAAGTCTATTCCAATTAAATATAATTACTGAGAAAATTATATATTGTGATTTATTTTGGTCTCCGAAAAAAAGTTTGGATGACACAAGTATTTTGATCCCCGAAGGATCATTAGTAAAGATACTTTATCTCCGAAGATCATTGATAAAGATAATGTATTCCCGAAGGATCATTGATAAATACTGTTATGCAAATGATGACATGTTAAGAGTGGGCTTCGGAAGAGTTTTACTAATTATCCCCACGCGTGCTACAAATGTACTTAAAAATAAAGATGATGCATATCATGATTATTATTAAGTGCGTGAAAATAAATCAAACATTTCCCATCTGCGAATTAATATGCAACATATATTAATATCACCACTAAAGTGTATGAACGGGCATAATAGAAAATAAGGTATATTAAATATCTTGAGCCCGCGATCCTGAAGATCGGTTTACAACAATTATGTTGATTTGCATTTTTAAGGAAGATCAGTTCTCGGCATTAGGGGGAGATAAGAATATAAAAGCTATAAATGCCGAGAAATTTCATGGAATGAAAACTATCTTTAATTCCAGATCTACGCACCAATCAATTGAACCCGAAGTTCATTAAAATAAGTGACTTGCAATATGCAGCAAGTAATCTGCCAAATTAATGATGGTGTGACAAAATCACATATATTTGTGATAAATGAACTATAAGAGTTCAAATACCAAAGAGATCAACTCAAATGTTGATTCTAATATACGTCAGAAGCGTAGTAGATCGATCTTAAGATATAAAATAAATCCGCGGAAAAACAAAAAGATTAAGTCACCCTCAAAATCTCCTGAAGAGAGTTAGATGGAAATCCCATTGAAAAAGCATGTGCACATGATAATAGAAAATCGTGAGATTGCGGAACAACCAAATTAAATATTTTGGGAAATGATGAAAGATTTGGTTGATAGAATTGTCATCAACATGGAAAAAGTCGCCAAAGACATATTTGCCTCAAGAAGTTGCTCTAGAAAATTTGGATCCAAAGCTTAAATCAATAATAGTGTGCCAGCAGCACTCGGAAAATAAGAAACGAGCAATTGAGGCTGAGCATGACTCGCTAAATAGAAGAAATATTTTGACTCTATAATACACACCTCAAAATATTATTCCAGAAGAATATATATGTGGGTGTTCGTACGAAAAACGAGTAATGATGTGGTGAGATATAAAAGCGATATTAATTGCTCAAGAGTTTTTCGCAGAAACTCCATATTTTTAAAGATGATGACATAAAGTTCCGCTACTTAATATTTCTGGCAGCAACAACGATAAATATATGCATCGAAATGTATGATTTGACCATGTAGAAGTTATTATGAAGATACATACATGAAAATCCTTGATGAATTTTAAAATTCTTGATATGAAAGGAAATGAAAATCAGAATTTGTACAATATCATATTACTATGTCATTATGGACACAAATGATATTGAAGAAAAGGTCCCGAAGACCAGTGATTTTGGTCCCGAAGACCAGTGAATCAGTGATTGCACTCTTTTTCCCTCTACTAAGTTTTTCCCACGGGGTTTTCTTAGTTAAAGGTTTTTAACGAGACAATCAACACAATATAAATGTGAATGTCGTGTACTCTTTTCCTCGAGTATTTTTTCCTATAGGGTTTTATAACGAGGTTTTTAACGAGGCATGTACATCACTCGATAATAATTGATGGGGACATCAGAATGTTCCATATGGGTTTGTTTTCGAGATAAACTGAGGTATTGAACCTGAAGTTCAAATGATTGTGAATTGAAGTTCACATTATTGTTCATTTGTCAAAAAATGTATATTGAACACTAGATGCATTTAATATACTCCAGAAGAGTTACCGGCCGGTTATAGCAATTGCGAATGCTCTAGTCAATATAGATGTCTGGTAAAGGCATGTCTCTGAAGGACGAAAAATATACAATAATACAAATGAATATGAAACTCGACAACTCGAAGGTTGGGTCCTGAAGACCAAAATTTATATTTGAATAACTAATTTTTTTCTATATGGTTTTATTAGTTACAGGTTTAAATGAGAAATATTGATTACCAATAATTACTTTCAAGAAGTCAAAGATCTTCGGTGTTTACAATCAGGGGGAGCAAGCTGTACTCTTTTTCCTTCGCTCAGGTTTTGTCCCATTGGGTTTTCCTGACAAGGTTTTAACGAGGCAGCAATCCTTTAAATAGTCATTCAAGGGGGAGTGTTATGAATATTATTAATTAGTGAATGACTAGTTTACCTTTCTTGGTGAACAAGACAGAAACCCTAATTTGTATCTTATATAAAGGGGTCTCCCCATATGAATGAATACAACAATTTATAACAACTTTATTCTCCTCTATGTTCTCTCCTGTTGTCTCTCTGATCTATTATTCTCTCTCAATTCCTCTTATTGTCTGTCTGATCTATTATTCTCTCTCAACGTCTTGAGTTTATAACAAAAACCAATTTTTTTCCCTAATTACCCCTAAAGTAAAATCTTATTCACATAAGGTTGAGGTGTATAACTAAAAATTAACCAAAATTAGGTCAACATTTAAACTTACGAATTACTCTGCCAATGGAAAAAATTGATGAAGAAAAACCTAAACCCCAAGCAGTGGCCGCCGCCGCCGCGCCACCCCATCCCACCGCCACGAGTGACGGCGCAACCCCACCCGCCGCCAAAGAAGGGCTCGTCAAATTCACACTGCGTAATCTCATGTATATGTTCACGTGCATAATACTATTCTTCGTGCGGAAAACCATTTACCTCGGTTTCAGACTCGATTCCATCTCCGTCTCTATACACGGCGACCAGAATATCACCGCGGTGTGGGATCTATCGTTTTCGACCAAACCAGAAGTCCGAAACCTCAACGTTTCGGCTAGGTTTATGTCTCGAGATTTTCAGCTCGAGACCGTCGGGGTTAATGTGAACCGTAACTCCACCGTGAGCATCTCGTTGCCTTGTGATTTTTTTGTCCCGAAGTCGGGCGGGTTGATGCTAGAGAATGTGGTGTTCGAGTGCAATCATGTGTTTAGGTACGGAGTGAAGGCTGCGTGCGAGAATGTGACAGTTGAATTCTTGTCGGATGATCGGACGAAAGGGATCATGAAGGGAGGCTCAATATCGTGCCCTATAGTTCGTTATGGGTATGTGTATTTGTTAAGCGACGCATTATCATTATTGTACTGAGTAATTGTTTATCTTCCTCGTGAGATTTATTTCATTCATCAATAATATGTTTTCCTTCATTTTCTTTTATTGGATGTGATCATATTCATATATATGTATATGATAATTTAATCGCTTGCAAATTGTTTTTATGGGTTGAATGGTGTCAATTTTGTTGTTGTTTTCCTTATTAGTGGTATTGTTGAGTTTCACAAATAGTTGAAATGTGTGTATCATGTATAAAATAAATTAGTTGGAACAAAAGTAATATTCCTACTTCCCTTCCCTTGTGCACTTTCTTTGTAAATTATCATACTTTGCACTTTTTTTTATATAAAACACGAGTGAGCTCTTGTATTTATGGCTGAGGGCATGACCGAGTGAGACCATGGCTTTGAGGGCAACGGGGTAACATGGGTTGCTACATTGGACTGATTGCTAATGCACTACATTTGGCCGAAAGTGCATGGAGGTGAAACATACGACTATACGAGGTATGAAATGCAAAATACGAAACCTATAGGGCTAAAATTTATAAGTTGACTCTTGCAAATTGCTAGGTACATATGCTGTTTATATTTAAGAATGATTAGTCAGTCTCAACACCTCTATCCATGTCCATGGCCACACACAACAATAATATTCTCTCTTTCATTTGCATTTATTCTCTTCTTGGTATCCTCTGATGGTGAGGCACTGAGGCCAATAATTACATGTTGTTTAAACTCAGTAATACAACTCTAATTTCAGTCGATGCAAGTAGGTCACTACTGCAGCAGAATCTCGTGAGCAAAAGCACGGATCACTTAAGTTCCTCTGAATATGTCAGAGCTTCACTGGTAACGAACTCTTACACAGGTAAAACTAATTGCAGCGACGGTACATATGCATATACTCGTTACTACTTCTGTTCATTCTATGTAGTCGACTTTTAATTGAGCATGTAAACAAAACTGCCTGTATTAATTCAGTACTAGGATTGGTTGCATTGTGTATGCGATATAATCATATAAATGGTTGGCGGAGGCAAATGAAGACCCTTGCCTTCTTCCCCGATGGAGTTGGATACAATGTAATTCTGATGGGAATCCACGCATAACAGAGCTGTAAGTATTTTATTTAATATTATCGATAATTTATATTTAGTGAATGATTGATAAAATAGTCATCTTAGAGGTGGGATTCTGTATGGGGTACTTCCTGACTTCATGGATGCACTTCATATGATGTATGCATTTCATTATCCAGGACCATCTCCTCTATATTAATCGCGTGATCAATCGTTTGTGTTGATCATCTTTTTCGTCGAGTTGACTTTTGATTTGTATGATCATTTCATCAATATTAATCATCTGATCAATCATTTATATTGATTGACTTTTCATCGAGTGCACTTTTGCTTGCAGAGACTTGTCTCATAACATTCTGCCCGGACTCATTCATTCATTCATTCATTCATTCATTCATTCATTCATTCATTCATTCATTCATTCATTCCTTGGCACATTTATAGATCTGCAACAACTGTTAGTCAACACAAAACTCCAATTTTTGTTGTATGAAAGATAGATTCGATATTTTATTCGTTTTTAGTTACCGGTGCCCAGGGACAATTTTATTTTATGTTGTTAATGAAAAATGTCAGATGTTAGGATCTTTTAAAAAATAAATCAAATAATTTGTTTCTCTCTAAGAATGAAGGAATTTGGCATATAATCTATTCAGTGGATTGGTACCAGACTCACTTTGCAGAAAGAACTTGCTTCTCTCAACAGTTTCTCGAGATTTTCAGCTCCAGGTTTTGAGCATGTTGTTGCCCTGTGATTTCATTGTCCCGGCGTCGGGTAGGTTGATGCTAGAGCATTTGTTGTTCGAGTGCAACTATGAATTTAGGCACGACGTGAAGGCTGCGTGCGAGAGTGTGACCGTCGAATTCTCTTTGGATGATCAGACGAAAGGGATCATGGAGGGAGGTCCTATATGGTGTGTGCTCTATAGTTCGTTACGGGCATGTATATTTGTTGAGCAATGCATTAACATTGTTGGACTAAGTAATTGTTTATCTTTTCAATTTATTTTCATTCATTATTAATATACTCCTATATGTTTTCCTCTTTTTTTTATTGGATGTGATCATATACTGTATATATTTAAGTATCCTAATATGTTTTTTCATTCTTTTTAATTTCTGTAATTTTGTCATCTGCATTGATTATCTACCTTCTTTGAATTTCTGTAGTAATATGCATTTGTTTCGTGAGTAACCGTCTAACCGAGTAGTAAAATATAAATTACAATTAAGTGAAATATAAATTACAGTTAAAAGCATTTAGGAGTTGTTCTTTTGAACTAAACCTGAAACAAATCGGCGATCTGAACTGAATCTATTTAAAATTGAACTGAACTCGGCGATCTGAACTGAATCTATTTAAAATTGAACTGAACTCGGCGATCTGAACTGAATCTATCTAAAATTGAACTGGACTCTCTGAGCTTAAGCGATCTGAACGGAATCTATTCTATCTGAACTGAATCTATTCTATCTAATGAACTGGACTCTCTGAGCTTAAGCGATCTGAACTGAATCTGTTCTATCTGAACTGAATCTATTCTATCTAAAATTGATCTGAACTGAACTTATCTAAAACTGGATTAAATTGATTTTTTTATAAAAATAATAATAATTTTTACAAATTTATAAATATTTTTTTAAAAGTATTAATAATATTATAAAAATAATTAGATTTTATATTTAAAATTATAAATTGAAATTATTTTTTATTTATTTTATTTTAATTTATTTTGAAACAAACGAGGTGATCTGAATTGAACTCAACTGTACTTAATCATCTGAACAACTAAACTGAAATTTGTACTTAATCATCTGAACAACTAGACTGAAATAAAATTCAAAAGAACTGTACTACAGTAAAACCTCTATAAATTAATAGCCTCGGGACCGTGAAATTTTATTAATTTAGAGAGATTATTAATTTATCGACTATTTTTTTTCATTTAAAAGACCAAATCGGGACCGAATTATTCTATTAATTTAGAGAGGTTATTCCAATCGAGTATTAATTTATAGAGGTTCATATGGGTAAATAAAGTAACCAATATCTTAAGTTTGGCCCAAAATCTGTCTCACACTCTGGCCAATTCCGCCCGGCCCACCTCTATATATAAGTATCAGGATATATTCAGAAATCCCCAATTCACATCACACGATGGAAAAAAGTCATGATGAAAAACCTAAACAAGTAGTGGCCGCCGCCGCCGCACCCTCTCCCACCGCCGACGCTCCACCCCCTCCCACTGCCGTGAAAGACGGCGCTATCCCAGCCGGTTATCCAAATCCCCCACCCGTCCCTCGAGAAGGGTTCGTCAAAACCTTTTTGAGTGGTATCAGGTTCGTCGCCACGTTCTTCATACTAAGCATCGTGTGGGATAACATTCGGCTCGGTTTCGTAATAGATTCCGTCTCTGTCTCCATAAACGAAGACCCAGGTCGTGCAAATGTCACTGCGGTGTGGGACATAGGGTTTTCCACCCACCGCGATGTCCGAGATCTCAACGTTTCGGCTCGGTTTATGTCTCGAGATTTTCAGCTCGATACTCGAGATTTTCGAGTCAAGTCCGTTAATGCTGAGAAGGGTAACGCGACTGTGAGCATGGTGCTGCCTCCTGATTTTGTTGCCCCGTCGTCCGGCGAATTGGTGCTGGAGCAAGTGATGTTCGAGTGCAAATTTCGACCTTTTCAACCTAGGTACGACGTGAAGGCTGCGTGCGAGAACGTCACCGTCGAGTTTTCGCCGGAAGAGGCGAAATGGATCATGAAGGGAGGCCCGATTTCGTGCCCATTCGTTCGTTATGGCCACGTTTATTTTTTCAACTACAAATTCTCGTTTGACAAAGTTTTAGCTATGTATTCTCGTTTGACAAATAAGTAGTAGTAGTTGTTTATCTTCATCCTGAGACTTGTGTCGTTGTTGGATTTGAATGGAACAATTTAAATTGCTTGCTGGTTATCTATGTAATTAGTAGGAAACATTAAATACCTTTTCGTTTAATTTATATCTGGTACTTGAGGTTTGTTGGTGATGTATATTATTTGTAGGAATAATTAATTATTGTTTCGTTCAATTCATTTTTGATGTTTGTGGCTAAGAGCATGGCTGAGTGAGATCATGGCTTCATGCTCAATGAAGAAGACACTTATAGGCAACGGGGTGACATGGGTGGCTAGATTGGACTGATTGCTAATGAACTACATTTGCCTGAAAGTGCATGAAGGTGAAACATACGACTATACGAGGTATGAAATAAGCAGGTACATATGCTGTTTATATTTAAGAATGATTAGTCAGTCTCAACATCTCTATACATGTCCATGGCCACACACAATACTAATATTCTTTCTTTCATTTGCATTTATTCTCTTCTTGGTATCCTCTGATGGTGAGGCAATAAGGCCTTTACATGTTGTTTAAAGTCAGTAATTCAACTTTAGTTTGAGTTGATGCAGGGAGGTCAATGCTGCAGCAAAATCTCGTGAGCAAAATCGCGGATCACTTGAGTTCCTCTGAATAAGTCAGTGCTTTGCTGGTAACGAACTCTTACACGGGCAAAACTAATTACAGCGACGGTAAATATGCATATACTCTTTACTACTTCTGTTGTTCGTTCTACTTAGTTGATTTTTAATTGAACATGTAAACAAAGTCGCTTGCTGTGAATTCAGTACTAGCATGGTATACATGGTTGCGGGAGGCGAATGAAGACCCTTGCTTTCCTCCCCAATGGAGTTGGATACAATGTAATTCTGATGCAAATCCACACATAACAAAGCTGTAAGATCTACATTATATAGTATTTTATTTTATTTAATCGATAATTTATGTAGTATATAGTGAATGATCGATGAAACATGCATCTTAGCGGTGGGATTCTGACTTCCTGACTTCAGTCCATGGATGCTCTTCAGATAATGTATGTATATCCAGGACCCTCTCCTCTATATTAATCACGTCATCAATCATTAATGTTGATCATTGTTTTTCGCCGAGTTGACTTTTATTTGTATGATCATCTACTCTATATGACTATAATAATCATATGATAAATCATTTTATATTGAATGAATTTTCATCAAGTTGGCTTTTGGGTGCAGAGACTTGTCTCATAACATTCTGTCCGGTCTCATTACTTCATTCCTTAGTCAATTCAAGATAGATTCGATATTTTAATCGATATTAATTTTTGTCGTATTAAATATATATTCGATATTTTATTCGTTTTTAGTTACCGGTTCCCGAAGACAAATTTTATTTATGTTGTTCATGAAAAATGTCAATGTTATGTTACTATAAATGTTATATATCTTTACTAAATTACATATAGTAGTCTCAATTAATTATATATATTTTTTGTATATTTTCTTTATGATATACTCTCTATTGATAGATGTTATATATTCTTCCGTAACTTACATAGAACCGAATATATGACCATCAAAATTTAAATATATAAAAGAATATTTTAATGTTTGAGTTTAGTGTCAAGTTATTTAAGATTTACTTTCTATACCCCACGATTCATTCACCCTCCTAAATCTCCTAAATTTAAGTTATTAGTTAACACACCCCTAGTCAATTACCCACATTACCCCTATTTATAAGAGACATCCTTCTTAATTAATTTACAGAATCTACAACTCCATTTACTTCCTCTACCACCAACACCCTTCAACCGACGAATACCATCTCTACGAGACCATTTAATGCTAAGTCGGCTAACAGATAGAAACGAGTTGACATGGATGTGGAAGAATATGAGTGATTTTAATTAGACCGAGAGAAAATTTTGGATTCCACCGGCGACGGCGACTCGTCGAGGGGTCAACCTTCGACTTCTCCGGCAATCGAATCTCGGCCTCGGAGACTCTTAGCGGCAAGGTGCTCTCATTATGGAGGATGACGAAACGTCTATGACCATTGTTTTGAGGCTATGTCAATCCCAATATATTGATGAAAATTATAAGCATAAATTGAAAAGAACTAATAAATATTGAACTTTACATAGCTACTGTATTATCTATTGAATTAAAAAGCAATTGAAAAAAAATATAAAATGAAGAGGTTGAATCGATGATACTGAAACTTAGCTAACAATATAAAATGAAGAGGTTGAATCGATGATACTGAAACTTAGCTAACAGATTCAGATCTGGGAACGAAATGGTTTAATGATAATATTAATTAAATACACTTAGTTTATAAAAAGGGTAATGTTGTCTTTTTATAATATTATTTAAAACATAAATATTTAGAGGGATGTGTATAGTAATTAGAGAGATGTAAATAAATTCATCTTTTAGTTTATTTTAATACTATTCATTTCTTATTTATAAGAACTACGTACCCAATACCCTGGCACAATAAAACCCCCTTCAATTTTCAAAGCTCAATTTAATCGTAACATATAATATATCTCTTCGATTTGCAATGAGAACGAGTTGAGATTAAACCCTACTAGTCGAATCAACTCTGTATGCAAGAGAATGTAGTGTTACGGAGCTATCTTTGTCGCTGGTGCGGTGGCTTTGATCGTTGGAATAAGTGTAGCAATACACGAGGACTCGAAAGAAAAGATGGCCCGTTTCCAACTAGAGTTCGTCTCCGTTGACGACGAGTCGACGACAAGCGCACTGCGGTGTGGGACATCAATTTTTTCGAATTGAACTCAAGCATCTAAATTGAACTGAAATGAACAAAAATTAAGTTTTAAAAAATAAGTCCTAACTTTACTACTCGTTAATTTGTTCATGGAGTGTGCATATGTTCAAAATTAGACCGAATTATATATTTAATTACCAAAAAGTTATTAAAAACACAATATAATCAAGCTAAAGATTTCGATTTTTTTTTAACGATCGGGTAAGAAAGTACACAATGACCGTATACAAAAATACAATAAAATTTATAAGTATAGTAAAAAGGTAGTATAATAATCTCTTAATTTTTTTACTTTAATTTTTTTTAAATTATTGTAAAGCGCAATGATTGACACGTAACATGTAAGTCAATCATAGTTGACTCTTATCTTATCTGGGCGCAAAGACGGGTTTCACGAAATATGCATCCGCGCGCTTAATTTGGGCCCATATCTCGAGTTTGGCCCAAAACCTATCTCACACTATTATCTGGCCCAATTCCGCCCGGCCCACCTCTATATATAGTAGTAGTACTATCAGGATATGATCAGAAATCCCTAATTGGCTAATTCACATCACACGCGCAAATTTTGCAATGGAAAAAAGTCTTGAAGAAAAACCCACCCAAGGAGTGGCCGCCGCCGATGCTCCACCTCCTCCCACCGCAGTGAAAGACGGCGCTATCCCAGCCGACAATCATAATCCCCCACCTGTCGCTGAAGAAGAAGAAGAACAAGAAAGCTTCTTCAAAAGCTCTATGCGTAGTTTCAGGTTCCTCATCACGGTCTTCATATTAAGCATCTTGTGGAGAAACATTCGCCTCGGTTTCGAAATCGATTCCGTCTCCGTCTCCATACACGAAGACCCAGGCCGTGCAAATGTCACTGCGGTGTGGGATTTAGGGTTTTCGACCCGCCGCGAGGTCCGAGATCTCAACGTTTCGGCTCGGTTTATGTCTCGAGATTTTCAGCTCGAGACTCGAGATTTTCAAGTCGAGACCGCTAATGCTACGAACGGTAACGCGACTGTGAGCATGGTTCTGCCTCCTGATTTTGTTGTCCCGGCGTCCGGAGTATTGGTGCTAGAGCAGGTGACCTTCGACTGCAACTTTGAACCGAGGTATGGCCTGAAGGCGGCGTGCAAGAACGTGACTGTCGAGTTTTCACCGGACGAGGCGAAATGGATCCTGAAGGGAGGCCCGATATCGTGCCCATTCGTTAGTTACGGCCGCTCCTACTTTTTCAGCTATGTAGTCTCGTTTGACAAAATTTTCAGCTATGTATCTCGTTTGACAAATAAGTAGTTGTTTATCTTCATCCTTAGACTTGTGTCATTGTTGGATTTCAATCCAACAATTTAAATCACTTGTTGGTGATCTATGTAATTCGTAGGAAACAGTAAATATCGTTTCACTTGCTGATGATCTATGTAATTTGTAGGAACCATTAAATATCGTTTTGTTAATTCATATATGGTACTTGTAGTTTGTTGATGATGTTTATAATAAGTAGTGTTCATTAATTATTGTTTTGTTCAATTTATCTCTGGTGCTTGTGTTTTGTTGGTGATGTATATAGTTTGTAGGAATCTTTAATTATTGTTTCGTTCGATTAATCTCTGGTATTTATGGCTAAGAGCATGGCCGAGTGAGCTCTGGTATTTATGGCTAAGGGCATGGCCGAGTGAGACCATGGCTTTGAGGGCAACGGGTAACATGGGTTGCGACATTGGATTGATTAATTGCTAATGCACTACATTTGGCCGAAAGTGCATGAAGGTGAGACATGCGACGAGGTATGTAATGCAAAATACGAAACCTATAGGGCTAAAATTTATAAGTTGACTCTTGCAAATTGTTAGGTACATATGTTGTTTATATTTAAGAATGATTAGTCAGTCTCAACATTTCTATCCATATCTATGGCCACACACAATAATAATATTCTCTCTCTTTCGTTTGCATTTGTTCTCTTCTTGGTATCCTCTGATGGTGAGGCACTGAGGCTCATAATTACATGTTGTTTAAACTCAGTAATACAACTCTAATTTGAGTCGATGCAGGTAGGTCACTGCTGCAGCAGAATCTCGTGAGCAAAAGCACGGATCACTTAAGTTCTTCTGAATATGTCAGAGCTTCACTGGCAACGAGCTCTTACACAGGCAAAACTAATTACAACGACGGTACATTGCATATACTCTTTACTACTTCTGTTGTTCATTCTACTTAGTTGACTTCTAGACTTTTAGTTGATCATGTAAACAAAATAACTTGTTGTGAATTCAGTACTAGGATTGGTTGCATTGTGTACAAGATATACATGGTTGCGGGAGGCGAATGAAGATCCTTGCCTTTCTCCCCGATGGAGTTGGATACAATGTAATTCTGAAGAGAATCCACGTATAACAGAGCTGTAAGATGTATATGGAGTAGTATTTTATTTTATTTTATCGATAATTTATATATAGTGAATGATCGACGAATCAGGCATCTTAGGGGTGGGATTCTGAATGGGGTACTTCCTGACTTCAGTTCCATGGATGCTCTTCAGATAATGTATGTTTATCCAGGACCATCTCTTCTATATTAATCACGTCATCAATCATTTATGTTCATTTTTTTCGCTGAGTTGACTTTTATTTGTATAATCATCTACTCTATATTAATTATCTGATCAATCATTTATATTGAGCGACTTTTCATCAAGTTGACTTTTGGTTGCAGAGACTTGTCTCATAACATTCTGTACGGTCTCGTTCCTTCATTCCTTGGCACATTTACAGATCTGCAACAACTGTTAGTCAACACTGTACTCCAATTTTTGTCGTATTAAAGATAGATTCGATATTTTATACGTTTTTAGTTACCGGTGCCCATGGACAATTTTATTTTATGTTGCTCCTGAAAAATGTCAATGTTCTGATGTTTAAATCGAATAATTTGTTTCTCTCTACAAATGAAGGAACTTGGCATACAATCTATTCAGCGGTTTGGTACCAGTCTCACTTTGCAGAAAGAACTTGAAACTAAGGTTACACAATTTTCATGCAATGATAATATATTGGACATTCATTGTATTTCGTCATGTATTAATATATGTATTAATGTTATTATGTTTTTTCCAATGCCAGCTTGGATGGTAACTCAAACCTATACACTTCCGGTTCGTGTTCCCTGTCTGGTACTCCGATATCTACCACACCATACAGTACTCCGATATCTACCATACCATACGGTACAACCCCCAGTACTCCGATATTTACCACACCATACGGTAAAAGCCCCCCGGGTACTCCAATGTCTATTAAACCATACAGTACAATCCCAGCTGCTAGTGGTACCACATATAATCCTACCATATCAATACCCTCAAGAAAGAAAAGGAGTAATGTGCCAGCAGTAGCTGGGAGCACGACTTCGGTTTTTGTCGTTTTCTCGATTGCTGTCGGTATTTTCGCTAGACATCGACACAAAGCCAGAGCAGCAGCTGCAATTGCGGAAGCATCGACTGCATTAGCTGCTGCAGGTTAGTACGAATATAGGAAAAGAAAAAAACAGGATTTTTGTTGGGAATTGTATTAGCATTTGCGATTTTCTTAGTCTATGATCCAGTTATACTTGCATTGATATGTTAATTATTTGCAGGTGATGTCATGGCTATTGCTGCACCCACAATCTTAGCATGAACAAATGGTGCACATTGTAATATTTACCAAGTATTGTTGTTGTTTGTAATTGATTTGTGACCAAGTTATTGTGTTGTTGTGACTCTGCTCCGTGGTAAATATGTAGTATCATGTTTCTTTTCGTACATAAATCATACTACCTCCCTTGTAAAATATTCACATTTTGTATGATAAATTTAAAAGTTTGGAATACTAGTATTTTTTATTTGGGATAAAGAGATTTGCATATATTAAATTAAATGAAATATCACACTTATCTCATAATCATAGTTTTTGCTCATTATTATTGGTTATTTGCATTCACCTCCCAAATGATATATCCTAGGCCAGTTTAGGTCCTTTTGTATTTAACTACAAAAATAAAATCTTTGACATTTCACAAAATTATAATTTTATCTTCCAAAACTATTAATCTAACTTTTCATTTTAAAATATAATTTACTTATAACTATTATGCCTTTCAATTTTAAAATATATTTTTACTATTTACATAATTTTTTTCAATATATATATTTTTAAATTTTATATCAAAAAATATTAATGAAAAAAGGCAATAGTATATTTTTATATTTTATTTTAATTTAAATATATACATTTTAACCCAATTTTTATAATAAAAAAAAAATCATGGGTTGAAAAAAAAGATAAAAGGAAAAGGAGAAAAATTGCGAACATGAAACGCGAGATTACACAAAAGCGTCAAAAACCAATCTCATTCCAAAAGCTTCGCTAAATATATTCAGGTCAATCGTCGAGCAGGACAAGTCGGAGAGAAATTACTGAAAAAAAAAATCAAAGACAAAATGATGCTGGTGAGATCGTTGTGCCGCTCAATTCCCCGCCGATCCCAATATTTGTTCTCCGCCGGCGCCGCCGTCAACCGCCACATCTGCCACCTTCATTTATCTTCCCCGTCACTCCCCGCCCCTTCGCGTACTCCAAGTAATTTTTGTGATTTTATATTTTCCGCTTTTGTTCGTCTAATAATTATTTCTACTTATGATTTTTTCTCTCGATATAAGCTAGTGGATATTGCAATTCTCATGTTCGTCTCTGGGTATTGTGTGCACTGATTTTCCCCCTCTTTTTTTGGTAGCATGTATTTTAGGGTTTTATTGATTTTGGGTAATGATCTGTAACATAGGCAGTTGAGATTTCGAATCAGATTTACACTGGAATATGGAGATGGAAGTGAATTAACATATAATGTTTTTGACATGTTAATATGGTTGGGATTAATACAACTATCGATTTTGTGGTCGTATTGATTCTGATTTTCTCCAGCTAAAGAAACAAGTTAAAAAGGACAGATTGTTATGATTTAGGAACGCATACTTTCTTAACGACTGCTTGTATTTCGATTTTCTCACATACCAAAATATACATTATAACCTGATGCCTTTATTGTTCTGTATGTCTAGTCATTTACTTACTGTGTAATTTATCAAGGGGATAGGAAAGATGGAAGAACGTTGATATGGGAATAACTTCTTAATCTCCCTGTTTTTTACCAGATGGCCATTTTGTTTTTTCCTTGAGAATGTAATATTGGCCCATGTATTTGTATACATTTAAACTTTAGTTTTGAATAAAAGCCACTTTTTATCCTTTTAAAATATTTGCAAAAGTTGTTTTCAGTCTACTCACACCTATTTGAAAAGATCACTTTGATTTTCGGATCTGTACCCTACTACCCTCTGATATTCCTCTCTTGTAGATTCCCTTCATCCTTTTGCAATGCGCCTCGGGGATACTCGTTTTTTCAGCGAAGACGTTTCACATATGCCTGATATCAAGGATCCAGAAGTCGAACGTGCTTTCAATGACTTGATGGCCACAAACTGGGATGATCTTCCAACTCCAGTCGTCCATTCTGCCAAAAATGCACTGTCCAAGAACACAGAGGATAAGGCTGCACAGGATGCTCTGAAAAATGTGTTCCAGGCTGCAAAGGCAGTTGAGGAGTTCACGGGGATTATCTTGTCGCTGAAAATGGAACTAGATGATGTCATCGGTATGAGTGGCGAGGTAAAATGAAACTCTGATGGGATTGAAACGGATTTCGGTTTTGCAGTATTTGTTTGGTCGACCCATATCATTTTCACATGTTTCTTTTGTTGGCAGAATGTGCAACCATTGACTGAAGAATATTCAAAGGCATTGCAGACAATTTTTGATAGATATGCTGCCTATTTGGGTGCATTCGGGCCAGAAGAGAGCTATTTGAAGAAGAAAGTGGAAACGGAGTTGGGAACAAAGATGATATACTTGAAAATGAGGTGTGGGGGCCTTGATGCTGACTGGGGAAAGGTATGATTCCTTCATACGAATATATTTTATATGCCTAAAGTGGAGGGTTATGTTTTTCTCCCTAAACAGATGGCACATTTTCTATCAGACTATCGCAGAGTTTTCTGGCTTAGGGTCACCAGTATAGACAAATAAGTTAATTTTGTATAAGAATCATAAGCAAAAAGATTGAAACCTACCAAACACAGTGCCTCATTTGATAACTATCATATAGTTGAAAAGGTTAAATTACTAATTCCAACTAATCCCAAAAAACTTTCAAAAATTATTTGTTTCTCTTCTACAAATAATGTTGTACACTCGAGAGCAAGTGTTTTTGTTGAGCAAACACAAATCTTAGTGTTTTTTTTGCAACATATTTACGGGGTATGCATGAAAACAAATTAATGGGAATATCGAGTTATTTGTAATCGTCCCATGATATAATGTGCATCAGTATCTGCCCCTTTTGTTCTTGGATTACTATCGGGCCCAAATTAATCATGTGAAGTTCCAACTAAGAAATGGTACACTCTAAAGTCTCAGGGGTATAGTTAGAATTGGAATTGAATTGAACTTAGCTTTTCTATAACAAAAAGTGATACGCTAACATGGCTTTAAACTTGCTCTTATGTTTTCATTATGATCATATCATTTTTCTTTTGTAATCATCGCAGGTTACAGTCCTTGCCACATCTGGACTCAGCGGTTCTTATGTCGAGAAAAGAGCATAAATTTCAAAGATGGCCTCCAGGAATCTTGATTTCCCCCTCTCATTTTATTTAACTTGGAGAACAATGTTTATTGTTTAGGCAGTTGTTCAAAAGAAGTTTCATGGTTCCTGCCTTCTACTATTTGTCATGGCATCAAGTTGGTTGAATAAAAATCATGGCAAACATCTCTGTTTTCTGATGCACTTGTGTTATAACAATACATTTGAAAAATGAAAGAAACACAAACACAATTGAACTGTGGAACATAATACCCCATATCTACTCGGATATATGAATAAAACAAAGATACGAGCTTATGATCAATGTCAATTTAATTTATTAACTTAGAAATAATACTACTAGTATTTTTTTTCTCAAACTCATACTCCTATGTGATCACATTTATTTTTTTATTTTTTTTTATTTTTTTTTAATATGAAAATATAGGAAAAAATTGTGAAAATATTAATGAGACAGTAATCATATCTTTATTTTTTTCATTACAAATACTTATTTTATTAATTAAGAAATACAGTTTTTTTTTCCTTAAATCACAAATTTATTACTAGCAGCTAACAAAACAAACTTAATTGCCACGTAATTAGTTGCAGTTACCGGCAAACGTGGAACCATTTTGAGAATTATTTTCCTCGAACGAATTATAAATAACCCATTTCTCATTCGGACCCCTTTATCTGAATCGGTTCCATCTTCTGCACATCCCGGGTAGGTTCATTCACACTCCATCTTCATCTTCATCGCGCGTGCCTTTGAATCTGTTCGCCGTTTTAATCTTCTGCGAGTCGGTAAAAAATAGCAGTAAATTGTTACTTTTACTATTTGATATCTGCTCCGATTGAATGATAAACATTTGTATGAACCCATTTCCTCGATCGTATATTTTTTCAGTTTGCTTTGATTTTCGTCTATAAGTACATCTCGAATGAATACGGGTAATTAATTGACTTCGGTCTGATTAGCTGCAGTTGTTCTGTGAAAAATTGATGGATTGATTTAGGATACATGTGAAGTTAGCAATGGGGGGTTTAGTTTTGTTTGATGTAGGAAGCTGGTTGCTTATGTATTTGGTGGTGCATTTTATCTCGATGAAAGGAGCTTTTACTGCTGTACTTTTATTTTTTCATACAGAATAATATACGTGACTCATCCGATATTTGACACGGAGGTTCACAAATTGTTATCTTGCTTTCGTGGTATCTATACATGGGCTGAGGTGTCTTTTCATGGGAGGTGTAGAGGAATATGAGCCACCATCAAAGCGTGTGAAAGTGCCGTCTTCCAACGGTGTATCTCTTAGAGAGGAAGGAAACTGCTCATTGAGCGACTCAATGGCTCGGGTGTTGGGATCTCTAGGCGATGACGAGGTTATTGGTTCCAATGGTGTTGTTAGGAAAGTCGAATTTGTTCGAATTATGGCTGAGACATTGTATTCTCTTGGCTATTCCAAGACTGGGTCCTGTCTGGAGGAAGAGTCGGGTATTCCATTGCACTCCTCTGCAGTAGAGCTGTTCATGTATCAGATTCGTAAAGGTCAATGGGATGAGAGTGTTTCGATGCTACCTAAAGTCTGTCTGATGGATGAAAATATAATTAGGTTAGCATCTTTTGTTATATTGGAACATAAATTTTTTGAACTTCTGGAAGGAGGAAAACTCATGGATGCTTTGAAGACTCTGAGGACTGAGATCACTCCACTCCGTATTAATGACAAGAGGATTCAAGAGCTTTCCTTGTATATGGTTTCTCCTTCAAAATATTTACGCAATGGGACTTCCAGCAAAGAGTCCCGTGAAAAGTTGCTGGAGGAATTGCATATGTTGCTTCCTCCAGCATTAATTATTCCAGAGAAGAGATTGGTACATCTTATTGAACAGGCTCTTGTCTTGCAAAAGGGTGCTTGCAGGTTTCACAATTCATACATTGGGAATATGTCATTGCTCACTGATCATCAATGTGGAAGAGACCATGTTCCTTCTAAAACGTTGCAGGTTCTGTTACTTTATTATTATGTAAACGTAAACCTCTCATGCTGGTGTTAATTAACACTGCGGTAAAATAACTTGGTCTTTCGTCATATTGCTGATTTATATCTGCAAATGTTTTGTTTTTGACTTTATATTTTAAGATTATTTAGGATTACTGTAAAAAAATGGTAAGAAGAAGAAAACAGAAAATCTGGATGTGAATATGCAAAGTCGTTTGTCTTCTAATGAAATCTGGATGTAAAGAGCTTTGCGGGTATTTTATTTTTTACTTGGATAAGTACGTTAATGTCTATGTTTTCGTATTGTACTCTTTTGGGCGTCGAATCTTAAGAAAAAGCAGATATGGATTTATTGAAATAGTCATAGTTTTTAAGAAATCGTCAGAATATCATCTGGTCCATCTTCCACAAAAGCTTCTATATTTCAAAATACTTATGATTTATTCGGGTGTTGTTTGAACTCTCCAGATATTACATGAACACAGTGATGAAGTCTGGTTCTTGCAATTCTCTCACAATGGGAAATACTTGGCCTCGTCATCTGGTGATTGTCTTGTCATTATATGGGAGGTAATGCTGCCTCTTTTTTAATTTGTTTATTCATATGTTTAAATATCACTATTTGTCTCTCATAGATGTCCATTATTAATTTATTATACAATAGTATAAATGTGATTGCAGAAGTCTTCCATGAAGTAAAAGTTCAAATTCTTTTGAAAAATTTCTACGTCTCTTGATGGTGATGAATATGTTGCATTATTTGATTGTATTAGAATATCTTCAAAGTGTCCTAGATTTTCTCCATTCTTAGTTTGATGACTCAATTTATTCCTGTCTTTTTTTTTTCTTTCATTTTTTAGGTTACAGTCGATGGTCATGTTTCTCTTAAATATCGATTATCCGGTCACCAGAAACCCGTATCTCATATTTCATGGAGCCCAGATGACAACCAGTTACTCACGTGTGGAGTAGAGGAGACGATCAGACGATGGGATATCGTCTCCGGCGAATGCCTCCGCATCTATGAAAAAAGTGGTCATGGTATGGTTTCTTGTGCATGGGCCCCGCATGGGAAGAGCATATTTTCTGGTCTTACGGATAAAACTATCAGCTTGTGGGATCTTGATGGAAACGAGTTAAACTCTTGGAAAGGGCTGATGAGAACTACCAGGATTACAGACTTGGGGATCACTATGGATGGGAAAGAGCTCGTAACAGTTTGCACAGAAAACAAGATAATGCAGTTTGGATTGGAATCAAAGTCTGAAAAATTCATAGAGGAGGATCAACCGATAATTTCCTTTGTGCTTTCAGAAGACAAGAAGTTTTTGCTTGTTAGCTTAGCGAATGAAGAACTGCATCTTTGGAGTGTGGATGAATGCACTAGGCCTGTGGTTAAATTCAAAGGTCACAAACGTTCTCGTTTTGTGGTCAGGTCTTGTTTTGGTGGGCTAGAGCAAGCATTTATTGCAAGTGGGAGTGAGGACTCACGGGTAATATTCTTCTCCTTTTTTAAGTTGAAGAGATTTTATTACTACTGTATATCTATGTGATTTTGTTACAAATTTTACTTTCAGAGTTTTTTTCTCGTAATTATTAGTATTTAACTAAACCCCACTGGCAAAACATTTATAAGAAACAGAGACTCTAGGCCTGATTACAAGGTTAGGGATAAACTACTTAGTCGTTTTGTGAAGATTATTTCCCTTTTTGTAAAAACTCTAAACAATAGAAATTCCTTGACTAGTACTCGTTTTTCAGAATCCTGAGCTGATTATATTTCTACCCTAACTAAAATATTCTTTGATCCTCACTTGATCGTGCAAGTTTAAATTTGACCATTAAACGATTCTGTTAGAATTCCAGTCATCTCTTGTTGCAGAGAAGTGCTAATAACTTGATGCGACTTTGTAGGTTTATATATGGCACAAGTTATCGGGAGAGCTCATTTTAACTTTAGCTGGACATTCTGGGGCTGTAAACTGCGTTAGCTGGAATCCTGCAAACCCCCACATGCTAGCATCAGCAAGTGATGACCGTACGATACGTATATGGGGATTAAATCAGGTTAATACGCCTCAAAACGGGACTTGTAGTGATGGTGTTGGTGTCCACCACTGCAATGGTGGAACTTGACGTTGGGAAGAATTTGTCGTTCGGTCGAGAATCCTCTTTCTTGGCTATTTCTTCTGTGTACAGTGTTTTTTTAACTGCAAATGTTGATCCAACATTTTATGGACCAAGAATGTAGATTTGCATTCACTTGAAAGTTGAAAGTAATAATATTATCTGCACTTTGTTTTTCTTTTGTGTATTGCTTCAATACAAAAGAGTTTTATTTTTCAGGAAGAGAAGGACAACGTTGAATTCTCTAGAATACCCTCCAACTAATAAACCTAAGTTACACAAACGTTTACTTCAAAACACACAATTGTAACACCAAATTGAAAACAAAATAAAAAAAGTACCCTCAAGCGTACAATTAATTCTTTATTCTTTTTTTATTTTTTAGTTTGTGATAAAATATTAAAATTATCGTATAATTCGTAGGAGTACAATTTATTCGTTTTTTTTATAGTAAGCTAAATGTTTACTTCAAAACACACAATTGTAACACCAAATTGAAAACAAAATAAAAAAAGTACCCTCAAGCGTACAATTAATTCTTTATTCTTTTTTTATTTTTTAGTTTGTGATAAAATATTAAAATTATCGTATAATTCGTAGGAGTACAATTTATTCGTTTTTTTTATAGTAAGCTAAATGTTTTTGTAATGTAATCTTGATTTTTAAAAATAAATAATACTCCTATAAAACAAAGATTTACATTTTTTCGAGAGACCAAAAGAGAGTATAAAATGGCAGCTACGAAAGTAAACGTAAACCGCCATCGTTAGGGAACACGGAGCTCTCAAATTTCTAAAATATCCTTTTCCGTTTTTTTTCCTGAAATTCAATCGAGAAAAATCAGTTTATCAGATTCAGGGAAAAGCAATTAAGTCGTCGATTGCTCATTACGAATCGACGAAAATGGCGAAGGGGGCGGAGAAGAAGAAGCAGAATAAGGGAAAATATACGCAAGAAAACGTTTGCGAAGCCACGCGCATTCGACTCGTTGAGATTCTCGAGCAATTTCGGCGCTCCAATGACGAGGGTGAGTGAAATTACTTTTATTTTTAAAAGGGTAAAAAAAAACCCTTTTTTATCTTCTAGGTTGAAGAGCGGGAAAATGTGTATTTTTTTTTTAATATTCGGTGTGATGTATGAAGTGATTGCAATTGTTCTCTGGTGTCCATTGAAAGTGTTTCTTGCTGGTTTTGCGATTGCAATTTTTTTTTCTTGAATCATAGTGTAGTAATGAGGACAAGAATCACTGTGTAAATCCGATTGTGCAGTCTACAAATTTGAAGAGAATTTGAATAATCGGGAGCGAGGCGAAATGCACAACTTGTGCCGAAAATTCGGGATGAAGTCGAAAAGTAATGGGTAAGTTATGATGAACAGAAAACTAGGTTATTTGCTTGATTGTGATTATAATTATAAGTTAGCCCTCTTTAAGTAAGAAATGGAACACTCTTGTAGGAAGGGGGCACAGCGTCGTCTTTCCATTTATAAGACGAAAAAGACGGGGGCCGTAAAAGAGATGGAAAAACTTGCCTCTTTTACGTTTTCGGAGGAATCAACAGCTGCTTTACAGAATTTGTTCTCCCAGTACCCCCCTAATGATGCGGAGATGAAGGAGAATAAAGTTGGAGAAAGTAGTGGAAAAACTAATAGAGTGCAACCGATCAGGGATGATATTTTCTGCAAGCCAGTAATGACTCAGTCTGAAATTGCAAACAAAGTCGAGTTACTAGCTTCCAGAATAGAGAAGTCTCCTAACTTGCGACAGGTCAGAACTCTCTCGTGTGGTGCTCCTACATTTCCATTATTTAGTGTGATATTTAAGTAATCATGCTCACGTTTTTTGCAGATCACGGAGAAGAGGTCCAAGCTTCCAATTGCATCTTTTAAGGACACTATTACATCTACTATAGAGTCTCATCAGGTATCCTCATTTAATTTTCAATTTTATAAATATTTTGATACAAAGCTGTGAATGAATCTTCACATGAATGCTCAATCATATAAATTCTGGAAGAAAAGGGCTGAATACTTGTTTACAAAATGACTCTAGGAGCAGAAGAAAGTTTTTTTTCATGTATTGAGTAGACTCTTGTTATGTAAGTGCTAGATTTTTTTTGGTTTAAAAATGTATTTTGCTATTTATTTTCTGATCAGAATTTTCAATCCTACCTCTTATGGATTATTGCTTACTGTATTCTGCGCATACAGGTGATTCTTATTTGTGGTGAAACTGGATGTGGGAAAACAACACAGGTGCCTGTTTCTTCACCCTTTAGGTCTTTTGTTATTTTTCTTATGAGTATCACCAAGTTTTTATTTTTATTTTTATTTTTAATTTTATTTTTATGTTGGGTATGAGAATTTTTTTTATCATTATATATTGCATGTGGAATTAATCATCTACAAAATAATTTAGGTCCCGCAATTTCTTCTGGATCATTCTTGGAGTAAAGGAGAGACATGTAAAATGGTTTGTACTCAGCCAAGGAGAATATCTGCCACGTCAGGTTTGTAAACCTGTCTTTGTCTTGAGTATGTATATTTAAATTTGCTTCATCTTGTTTATTGGGCTTCGAGCTTTACCTAAATGGATATATACCACATGTTAAGTGCAGTGGCAGAAAGAATTGCTTCTGAAAGGGGTGAAACTTTGGGCGAGTCTGTTGGATACAAGGTACTACATGATCAAATAATTATAGCTATCTAAAATTGTTTTGCCATAGTCAATTATCAACGTATGTGCTCTTTTTTAATTAATTGTTCAACTTAATTTTTTTCTAGACATTTTGAAATGATGCAACAATTTTTTTACCTCAATTTCTCTCCTCAATTTATCATCAATACTTCTAATTTCACCCTTTTCAAGAATCGAGATTTACCATCATGATTACCTATGCTTCTTGATTTTAAGACATTATTTCGTTTCAAGTAGCATTCTACTGCATAATATTAGACCTTCATATTAGACTTTACTTTCTTGATGACTTCGTTTACTACATGTAAAATGCTAGATTCGGCTGGAGAGTAAAGGTGGGAGGCATTCACCCCTCGTGTTCTGCACGAATGGAATTTTTTTGAGGGTTCTGGTTGGTAAAGGAAGTAGCAGAAGTAAGAAGTCGTCAAAGAAAAGGGCAAATAGTGACTTTGACATAACCCACATAATAGTGGTATTAGTCTTTCGAACAGTTTATTCTACCTCTATGCTTGCATTTACGTTATTAAATCAATTGCAATTAAACTGATACCTTTAGATCTGTAAGAAGAATTATCTTTTATCTATGAGCTACTGGGCTGAGACTTTTGGTTGCTTCCAAAAAGAAAATGAAATATAGAAGCATGCTAATTTTCTTGAGTATATTTTTTATGATAGATCTTTTTGGAGATTTTCTTTGGCTATGTGTTATGTAGTGTATTTGGGTGAGACTTCTTGGTGGCTTCATTTCTAAGTAAAAGACACTGAAACACTTTACTCTCATTTTCTTTAGTTTATTACTCCGTATATTTTAGTTTTGACTCTGCTGTTGATTGTCTCATTAATTGTCAGAAGGTTCAAGCAATTATTATGACTGTACTGACATCTCTGCATTTTTTTAATTAAGGATGAAATTCATGAAAGAGACCGCTTCTCTGATATCATGCTCGCAATAATCAGGTGTGTGGTGCTTTTCTTATGATGTCATTTTAATTTTAACAAAATAAATTTAAAGTATAATCACTTGCATGTAACTTCCTCTGTATTTATCACTACATCCTTCTACTGACTTGATGATGTTGTCTCCAGAGACATGCTTCCTTTGTATCGTCACTTGCGTCTGGTTAGTATCTCTCCTATCCTTTTGAGATTAAGATTATGTATCCCGACTTCAGATGCTACTTTGACACAACAAATTTGATTGACATTTATACTTGAACAGATATTAATGAGTGCTACAATCGACGCCGAACGCTTTTCAACGTATTTTGGTGGCTGCCCGATTATTCAAGTACCGGGCTTTACTTATCCTGTAAGTTATTTCTTTTAATTTATGCTGTGCTTATTATTATTGCTCTGACATTATATATCACGCGGAGACAATTTCGTTTTCAGGTAAAATCTTTCTACTTGGAGGATGTATTATCTTTAGTCAGACCAACCGATAATAGTCAACTTAAACCTACGAAAGGTGATATAACTATGGGAGGCACTTTCTTAACTGAAGAATGCAAAACTGCTCTTGACGAGGCTATTGACTTGGCTCTATCAAATGATGATTTTGACACCCTCCTTGAGTTAATATCATCCGAGGCGACAGAGGAGGTTTTCAATTATCAGCATTTGAAAACTGGAGTGACCCCACTGATGGTATTTGCCGGGAAAGGAAGAGTTAGTGATATCTACATGCTTCTCTCTCTTAGAGTGGACTGTCGGTTACAATCCCATGTGGGAAAGACGGCTTTAGATTACGCCGAAGAGGGAAATCAAGGTGAAGCTGCAGAGATTATCAAAAACCATATGGAGAAAGCATCTGCCATGAACTCCGTCGAGGACATTAAGTTACTCGACAAGTACTTATCAAATGTGAACCCTGAACTAATTGATTGTGTGCTTATCGAACAACTTCTCAGGAGAATATGTAAAGAATCTGAGGATGGAGCTATTCTTGTTTTCCTTCCTGGCTGGGACGATATAAATAGAACACGGGAGAAATTACTAGCAAGCCCTATCTTCAAGGACCCATCAAAATTCGTGGTTATATCTCTTCATTCCAGGGTACCTTTGGCGGAGCAGAACAAAGCTTTCAAACGCCCCCCGGCTGGGTGCCGCAAAATCATTCTCTCTACTAATATTGCGGAGACTTCCATTACCATCGAAGATGTTGTTTATGTTCTGGACAGCGGGCGGATGAAGGAAAAAAATTACGACCCGTATAACAATGTATCGACCCTCGAGTCTTCCTGGATTTCGAAAGCAAACGCAAAGCAAAGGGAGGGGCGGGCTGGACGATGCCAGCCAGGTATCTGTTATCATCTTTTTTCAAAACTCCGATGGGCTTCTATGCCCAATTTCCAGGTTCCAGAGATCAAGAGGATGCCGATAGAAGAGCTATGTCTGCAGGTACCTACTCATTTTCTAAATTTATTTCCAAGTGCTTCTCAAAATTTATTTTGGCGATAGTTACAAAGGCTGACCGTCACTGAGGTTCATTCATTTCAAATAGAAAAAAAAAATACCAAAAGTTCAAAACAAAAAATACCTTCTTAAAAGTTAAAAACAGGGTTAAAAGATGCAACTTCTGAAGAAAAAACAAATGTCATGGGATTCATTGTGATGTTGAAATATTCAATATGTCCGTCTAAGAAATTTCCTTTTTTGTTCACATCAAATTATAGACTCACTTCTATTTTGGGAGTATTAATTATACATCCAAAGACTAAGACGTATATTCAATTCACATTGTTTTGATTTGATTTTCTTAGTTGGAAACATTAAAAGTAAAAGTAAACATTTGATATAATAACAGAAACTTTGCAATCCCAGTTACAGTTTCTTAACTTTTTTTTTTCTTAAGCCTATCTTAGCTCGATGAAAGGGATATACCGGGCTCTTTTTGTTATTAGGCTAATAATGTGGAAAAGTTTTTATATTTATCCCTATTTTTTGTTTTCCCTCTTGACAGGTGAAGCTTATTGATCCTTCTTGCAAAATAGAAGAATTTTTGCAGAAGACGTTGGACCCTCCCGTTCACGAGACCATAAGTAACGCACTCGTCGTCCTTCAAAATGCCGGGGCACTAACACCCGATGAGAAACTCACAGAACTTGGAGAGAAGCTCGGAACCTTACCCGTCCATCCACTGACAAGCAAGATGTTATTCCTCGCGATACTGTTAAACTGTCTTGACCCGGCGTTGACTTTAGCGTGCGCTTCTGATT
Organism: Euphrasia confusa; assembly: GCA_954870475.1. Taxonomy (NCBI): domain Eukaryota; kingdom Viridiplantae; phylum Streptophyta; class Magnoliopsida; order Lamiales; family Orobanchaceae; genus Euphrasia; species Euphrasia confusa. The sequence goes on from OX940960.1 coordinate 36,849,786, forward strand.
ATAGAGACCCTTTCATTCTACCCATGTTGCCCCATGAGAAGAAGCAGGCCCAAGCTGCTAGATTGGAGCTGGCCTCGTATTACGGCGGCAATGGTGACCAGCTGGCTGTGATAGCGGCGTTCGATTGCTGGAGAATGGCAAAGGAAAAAGGCGAAGAAACTAAGTTCTGTACTCAGTACTTTGTGTCTTCTAACACTATGAGAATGCTTTCACGTATGCGGAAGCAGTTGGAGGGCGAACTACATCGACATGGTTTTATACCGGAAGACGCATCTCGGTGTAGTCTGAACGCGAGGGACCCGGGAATACTCCATGCTGTGCTTTTTGCCGGTTTGTATTCATTCGTTAGAATTCTGATTTATCAGTATCCTTACCTAAATAGACTGTTAAACCAAGCAGTGATAGTTACTTAAGTACTCTAGATTTGAACTAATTACAAATTACAATAAGAAAAAAAGCAGTTTAGTTTCAAAATGACAAAAAATAGCCCTGAGGCCTGAAGGTGAATTGGGCGTTAAAATGAGGGGATAAATTTTATATTTTAAAATTGTGAACCGGAATTCTCATTTATTTTTTCTCACTTTTTTTCTTAGGGTTGTAAGACACTAAAATCTCAGAGTGTTTTTTTTGGCTAATTTGAAAATTGCGATTTTTGGTAATTAAGTCAAACATTTAGGAATATTTTGTAAAAAACCCAATTAAGTTTTCATATACTCTGTACTTCATAAAATATCTAATAACACTAGAAACAGTGATTAGCACCCAAAATATATGTGAAACCTTTAAAAGAGTCTTGTTTAAAGTACGGTTTTCAAATTAGTCTGGTAAACTGCACGTGTACTGTACAGAAATATAAAGTTTGTCCGGAAATTGTGAACTATACAGAAATATCAAGTTTGTTCTGGGTATTGTGAACTATATGTGCTGTCACAAATTTGAATTTGGATAAATTAGGACCAAAATCGAATTAATCGTATTGCACAGCCAGTTTCAAAAGTTTGGCTAATAATTTCTCCCTCCTTTATCTAGTGTGAAGTGATTTCAAGGTCTCTAAGTCTAATTTTTACAGGCTTGTATCCAATGGTTGGGAGAATGATTCCCATTGGTCGGAAATATCTTGTGGAGACTGTAGACGGGAATAAGGTGAGGCTGCACCCTTTCACTACTAACGCCAAACTATCCTACAAGAAAGTCAAAATCCCGCCTCTAATCGTGTTTAACGAGATAACACGTGGAGATGGAGGGATGTACATTAGAGACTGTAGTGTGATAGGTTTGCTTCCCTTGTTATTGCTGGCTACGGAGATTGTGGTGGCCCCGGCTAGTGAAAATGAAGATGAGGATGAAGAGACTGACTATGAAGATGACGAAGATAGTGACGATGATAAAATGGACGGTCATGATTTGCCAGAGAACAACCAGGGTGAGAAAATTATGTCATCGCCTGAAAATGTTGTGAAAGTCGTAGTTGACAGGTGGATTCCTGTGGAGTCGACAGCTCTTGATGTCGCCCGGTTATACTGCCTGAGGGAGAGGCTTGATGCTGCGATTCTTTTTAAAGTAAGTTTTGACTCGATGTTTATTTATATTAAATCTCAAAGCCCTTTTAATGGGCATTTTGTTGGCAAACATATATAAAAGGTAGGAGTAGTAGTATTTGAGATTTTGAAAGATATATATATATATATATATATATATATATATATATATATATATATATATATATATATATATTTTGCAATTAGCCAAAAAAGGTGAATTATGCTAATTTATGTATCACTGCCCTTTCTTTGTACAGGTGAAGCATCCACAGAAAGTTCTCCCGGAGCATCTTGGGGCCTCTCTGTACACAACAGCTTGTATCCTATCATACGATGGTATGTCCGGGATCTCACAGTCGAACGAGTACAACACTATTGACTCCCTTGCCACAATGGTCAGTGCTACTGGTATTGGTCAGACAAATCATGACAAGGCAATTGCGATTAATCAGCCGCCTCAAAATTATCTGAAGTCACTGACGCGTCATCAAAACAACACACTCAACTCTCATGGCCAGACTCCAAATTCCGAAATAAACGTAAACCAAAGATATGGCAACCGGAACTTTTCTAGGCGGTCGCGTGGCAATGGGCGTAGATGACATACATGCTTACTACATTGAAAATATCATTGTTTTAGCAGGCACAGTATCTAGACACTAGACGGGCACTCCTGGGAAAAGATGGACGGCGTTCATCGGTAAGCGTGCTCTATATATATAGTTGCGCCATACTTTTGTGCTTTAGGACTACAATTATGTACCTGGCTGAATACCTATGCTGTGTTGGTGCATTTGGTTATTTGAGGCTACATGTATTCTGATTTCTGAACAGCCATTTCTTGATTAGACAAAGTGTATGCAGCCCTTTTGTTTTGTTGGTTTTTACTAGTTTAACAAAAAAATTTTTGCATATTTTTCTTTTTCTACCTGTCTTTCAAATATTTGCACATTTATAAATAAATAAAAAAAATTGTAATTTTATCATTTTAATCATATCTATTTATATATATATCACTATTTTTTTAAATAATTTATTTATTAAATTTTATATCAGTATTCATTATATTATCTTGCTTTATTATTCAACACTAAAATATAATACTCCTATTTGTCTTAAAATTTGCTCCCATTTGACTATAAATTGTAATTTTGAAGATTTTTTTTAAGTGAGTGTAGTGGGAGTTGACTGTTGATTGCCAGCGTTTTTTGGACCTATGAATAATCTGGTGATCAAGTGAACTACAAATGTCAAATAAAGCTTAAAGGAATTGAGAATATTTTATAAAAGATGTCAAATAAAGCTTAAAGGAGTTGAGACTATTTTATAAAAGATGTCAAATAAAGCTCAAAGGAATTGAGATTGTTTTATAAAAGAGACTTGGATTGGAGAATGAATTTATTTGTTTATTTTTTTAGTTAAATGATTTTAGAAATTTGTTTTATGGGACGAAAAAAGTATGTTTGAGACGAACTTGAGCTCTAATATACTATTAATACAAAATAGAGAAATTTAACAAACATCATCACATGGTAATTCTACATAAATTGGACTCAACTACTACAACTATTAATACAAAATAGAGAAATTTAACAAACATCATCACATGGTAATTCTACATAAATTGGACTCAACTACTACAACTATTAATACAAAATAGAGAAATTTAACAAACATCATCACATGTTAATTCTACATAAATTGGACTCAACTACTACAATGGTCAACTTTCGGATTGAGCAATAAGATGTTCTTTGATGTCATACTAATGAGTGATTGATTTGATCGGGAGCATGAGTCACATTATAAAAAAGCAATTATATGCGCTTTAACATTATAACATGAATTGATAAAAATAGTAGTCTATAGAATAAACTTTTTTTTCTTACACAAATTTAAATAAGGAACTAAAAACCACTTAATTTTTAAAGTTACTTGCAACTTTTTTTTACAAAGTAACAATTTTAATTTTGCACTTTTGTGTTTAATGAGGGTAGATTAAATTCTTAATTTTTTTACCTTAAAGTAACAGTTTTAATTTTGCACTTGTGTTTAATGAGGGTAGATTAAATTCTTAATGACAAGGATTTTATTTTATTTTCATTCATCATACAATATTTGTGAAATACGGTATTTATGTTGTACTGTAATAAATTACGGAGTATCTTAATTACACACTAGTTAATTCCTTTAAAAATAAAACTTAATATTTCCGTCTCCATTAACAAAAAGTGCGTTAAATCATCTTTCCCTCTCGATTCGAATTTCAAAACGAGCTCACCACTGTTACTTTCTCTCTCTGAAATAACTCGGTTGAAATTTCTGATAAAAATTCAATTCCGTAATCATCATTACACAATCGGAGAAACGCACACACACTCACACACACATCGACATAGTATTTCACGTGAATGGTGAGTCCATGGATTTCCTCTGAGAAGAAGAAGGCGAAGAATCAGAAGTGCTAGGGTTTGTAGGAAGAGCGATGAGCTGGATTTTCGGCTGTTTTCGCAGCAAACACCCTAACCCTAACCCCGCTAATACTCCGGTAAGATCGATCGAGGATGAATTTAGTAAAAAAAAAATGGGCGTAATTGATTTTGATTTTTTATCGATTTTATTTTTAGGTATTTAAGCAGGAGCTTGTGGAGTACCGCAGTAAGAATGCACTGTCTTCGTTGTTCCAGTCTGATGGTAATTATCTCTTTTAATTTTTATTACAGTATATTTGGGTAAAAGTGATTTTGGTATAAAATTTATGTCGGTGTTGGTGGATTGGATTGAGTAATTGCCATTGTATTGAGTTGTTTTTGTGCTTGTTAATTAGAAGAGGAGCCACTCGTAAAAGAAGAGCAAGATCAGAATGAGCTGACAGGAGAGCTTTATGTCGAGGATCTCACAGTCACAGAAGAGGTCTGTATTTCGTTTCTGCATTAAAAAAAATGACTTGTTTTTTATCTAGAGTCTTGATGTTTTTGTTCTGGGATCGGAAAACATATCGGTGTTTAGGTTCATAGGTTGTCCTGAGTAGTTTGACATGATTTTTCTGTTACAAGTAGTCATTATATAAGTCGTAAGTTTAACTTCCAGTTTTAGTTTTAAATTATGGTGTTGGCTGCTTATACATGTGAACTTACAATGACGATTTTCAGGCCTTCATTTCTTAATGAAATAAAATTACATTTTCTTAAAGTCAGCTGGTGGCTGCACTTCACTAATAGGCAACCTGATTGTTTCTCTACAGGCCAAGTTCCTCAAAGCTTGTGGAACTTTACCTGAGACACCTGTTGAAATCAGAAAAGCCTCGAAGAAGTTGGAGAGTGAATTATATTCTGTGGTGGATTCTCCTAGCAGGTAAATCTCCCCATTTGTGACGGTGTCACTTAGCTAATATCAAGCTTTGTTCGTAAACAAAACTTCATAACTACTCTCTTCCATGAAAACAATAAAACATGTTACTTTCATGATAGGAGGATAATGTACACATGTTTTATATGGACTGGTTCTATCTGTTGAACCGGGAACAGGTTGGATGGTCGAGTTAGGCCCAAAATTTGTTTTTAATGTTTGAACTAGTTAAGTCCCGGATGTAATTTTCTTAAATGATTTATTCTAGAACTCTTAGTCTTGAACTCAGTTGTTTGTTTCGTTTTTTGAATCTTGATCTACTTGAGATATCATTCTACTTCTTTGTTTGTATTTTTTATCCTCAATAATCAATATACATAATAAAATACTATATTATGGCGTATATTGTAATTTAATAAATAATAATTAAACCTCACAATCTGCCATTTGTATACCCACCCTCTGGAACAGGGGAATTTACCAGAAAATATCAACTAACCTTTTAATTTTAACCAATTATTTTTTGATGTGGATAAGCGATTTTATGGTTTTGTATGCACGAAAAATTATAGACTTAACAATTTAAGTAACTGCTACTTACTCCCAATCCTGTATTGTGCTTGTTAGCTGCATTACTGATGGACATAATACTACAAGTGATGGACAAAATGCTATTTCACCAATGGACAAGTCTGATAGCGAAATTATTTCCGGAACTTCAGCAGTTTCACTCCAGGCTCCTAGTGAACAATGCAAAAGCTTATTTTTTCGTTTTGACTGTGAATCGGAAAGTTCTGCATTATCATCGAAAGATTCATCCTCTGAATGTGAAAGTCAACTCTTGCAACAATCTGAATCAGAAGGCGATAGAAGTGTAATAAAGCCATTACCGTCTCCAACCCCACTGAAATTAACTGATGAGATGCAGGCCCCTGGCGCAGTGTTCCCTGCACATATGAATGATATGGCTGACAACAAAATAGAATCTCTTAAGCTTGACTATGAAGATGACATAATATCAACTCCAATGGCTCAGTCAGCAGAAAAACAATTGTCAGCTGGAAAAGTAACAAAGAATGAAGCAAGCCTGTCTGATTGGTTGAAACCGGTTTCACCCAAGGTTACTCGAGTTTATCGTAAAGCTCCTGGGGATAGGCCTATTCTGGGGATGGTGGCATCTCACTGGAATGATGCAGAGACTTCTCATGTTTCGCCTAAATGGTGGGCTGGGAATGGAATCCCGAATTCTACTAACAAGTACAAAGAGGTATTTTTGGTTTTCTTCTTTTGGCTACTTAGTTTATTTTATAACCCATATACGATCTCATTATTATCACTTCACAGGATCAGAAAGTCAGCTGGCACGCGACACCATTTGAGGAGAGACTAGAAAAGGCATTGTCTGAAGAAACTTTTGTATCTCAGAGGTATATAGTTGACATCTCCTGTTTAGGTGTATCCGGTGTTCCGTAAATTTTAATGTTTCCTGTTTCAAGTTCATTGAGTGGAGCACGATAGAACTTTGCAAATGAATGGAAGGAGAAAAAATTACATGTAGCGTCTTTTATAGACTATTATTCATTTTTGGAAACAAAATAAAATGGTAGTAGTTAGAACTTTTCTGCTTGAACATAAGTTTTGCATATAGGACGTGATGTAGCCTGTAAGCTTACTACCTCTTACCTTCTGGTAGCTCCATCCCCAAATCAGGTCTGAGAATGTTATATGAGGAACAAGAAACTAATTCTTTATCCAAATAATAGTAACTGCTCATGATTTCACCTTCTGGTGGCAAATAATTGTAAATTGATTTTCCACTTCAGGTAAACATCTCTGTTACCCTATAAATTCTATAATGCAATGTGCTAGAAATTAGTATTGATGTGTTATGTTTTTCCTATTTCATTAAACTAAACCTCAAGGATATTTTTTTATTGCAGGAAATCTACCGCCCAAACACCTCGGTTCGATTTCAGTGAAAGCGAAGAATCTGATACTGCTCTCTCGCATTTGCAATCTTCAGACCGCACCAAACCTGTTGTTTCTTTCTGATGGAAACTGCATCAAAACATTTATTTCAATTTGTTACGAGTTCACTATTAGTGTACCGTTGATATTTATTTTATTAGAATTCGTTGATGAGCTATAAAATTTGTGTGATATCTACAAATTTGTAGCTTCAATTCACAAACACTTTAGATTTGATTGAAATTTTGTCATTTATAATAAAAATACCATAAAATTAGATACCGATGAAAGTAAATGCAGGCCGATTTCGAAGACAACAATAGAAAACTAATCAAGTTGCAGAACAGAACATGTGGTGAATACCTATCCATATGAACATCACGTGTATCTCTCTCTCATCCCTTCACTCTATACATCCTCCTCTACTCCTCCACCGCCACCGCTACCACCGCCGCCCAGCTCCTCCAACACTCAACACTAAAGCGATACAAATCTCACCCGCACAACCATTAAAGATGGGCAAACAACCAACCACCACCTCCGACGAATTCAAGCTAGTCGGCTACAAAAATTTCGTCCGATCAAACCCTAAGTCCGACAACTTCCCCGTCCGCCGCTTCCACCACATCGAGTTCTGGTGCGGCGACGCCACCAACATCGCCCGCCGCTTCTCCTGGGGCCTCGGCATGACCATCGCCGCCAAATCCGATCTCTCCACCGGAAACTCCGCCCACGCCTCCTACCTCCTCCGCTCCGGCCACCTCAACTTCCTCTTCACCGCCCCTTACTCCCCTACCATCTCCGACCCCTCATCCGCCTCCATCCCCACCTTCTCCCTCCCCGCCCACCGCTCCTTCACCTCCTCCCACGGCCTCGCCGTCCGCGCCGTCGCCATTCAGGTCGATTCCGCCTTCTCCGCCTACTCCGCCTCCATTTCCCTCGGTGCAAAATCCGTTTCCCCCCCAATTCTACTGTCCGACAACAAAACCGCCATCGCCGAAGTCCATCTCTACGGCGACGCCGTTTTACGCTATGTCAGCTGTGAAAGTGAAACCTCTGGTTTTCTCCCGGGCTTCGAGCCCGTGGATAACGAGGCCTCTTATCAGGAACTCGATTACGGGATTAGAAAACTCGACCACGCAGTTGGAAACGTCCCCAAACTAGAGCCGGTGGTGGATTACCTGAAAAAATTCCTAGGGTTTCACGAATTCGCCGAATTCACAGCTGATGACGTTGGCACGGCCGAGAGCGGGCTGAATTCGGTGGTCCTCGCTAATAACGACGAGAACGTATTGCTTCCGTTGAACGAGCCAGTTTTCGGGACAAAGAGAAAGAGCCAAATTCAGACCTACTTGGAACACAATGAAGGTCCGGGTGTGCAGCATCTTGCTTTGGTGAGTGAGGACATTTTTCGAACACTTAGGGAGATGAGGAAGAGGAGTGGGGTTGGGGGGTTCGAATTCATGCCTTCTCCTCCGCCTACTTATTACCGGAACCTGAAGAGTAGGGCCGGAGACGTTTTGAGTGAGGAACAGATCGAGGAGTGTGAGAAGTTGGGGATACTGGTCGACAGGGATGATCAGGGGACTTTGCTTCAGATATTTACTAAGCCCGTGGGTGATAGGTATGTTTGGTCGAAATATTTGATATTTTGAAAGTTGTTTATAAACCATAGTTGTGAATTTGGATGGAATGTGTGGAGGTTTTTTGTTTTTTTTGTTTTCAATCTTGATGATTAAATGATCAACAACTTGCTTTTTGAGTGAATGTTCAAATGTGCCTCTCATACTATTTGGAGTGTGTACCATACATATGGTTGAAGAAGAAGGTGAAACAAACAAAAAGAAAAATCCCCCTCTCTTTCTAAATGTTACAGCAGTGAGTTGCAGTTGATTAGGTCTATTATGCCGAGGAGAAACAACCATATAACATAGTAAGATTTCCGAGCTCTCAATAACGGTGAGTGGAGATGTATATTCTCGTGATTTAGTTCAGTTTATTTTTAGGGAAATATTTTCACAGGCCTTATATCACTCGACAGTCGCAGGAGCCTTGACAATAAATTCTTATTAAGCCAATGAATGAAGCAAGTTCCTATTGATATGCTTTGCTGTTTAGTATCGATGAAGTTAAAGGCGGTTAACTAATATCAACATACATGACTCTAAAAGCATGATATATCACATTTTTTTGATCCTTTAACGAGTTGTTTGAGTTTATCTGTGACAGGCCAACAATATTCATAGAGATAATCCAGAGAATAGGATGCATGCTCAAAGACGAACAGGGAGAGGTTTACCAGAAAGGCGGGTGTGGAGGATTTGGAAAGGGGAACTTCTCTGAACTCTTTAAATCCATCGAAGATTATGAGAAAACTCTTGAACGCAAACCAGCCACTGCTGAAGCCACAAAAGCTTGATTGACGTGGTTTTTATGCTAGTGAGCGACATTGTATATGTAATTCGGTTTGTGTACGAATACATTTTCTTGATACTACATTGTACTGATATTGAGTTTGCCAACTTCACCAAAGTAAGAACTGTGCTATAAATATTCTGTCTACACATATTATTTGAAGACATTGTGGCTTGTGGGGAAGTAATCTTCTGTTCGGCTCATGTTCGTGCTCGTATGTGGCCTAACAATCCTTCTCAATGGACAAATTTATAAAAACATTTAAAGCGCTCAAAATCATTTGAAAACTTGACTTTGAAGCTCAAAACTTAAGTTAGATACATTAATAAAAAAAATTGACGGGAGAAAGTATCATACGGTTATTTTTAACTTCAAAACGCTGCACTCTTTATAACCGGAGAAAGCGATTAAGAAGGAAAAAAGGTTCATACGACGTCGTTTGTTGGTTCAGCTGTTTTGGTTGAGCGTGAAAGTTTACGACTGGGCGAGAGTTCAATAAAACTTCAAACTTCCGAGTCAGAATTTCTGGTTATTTTTTTTTTCTGGATTTGTTTATTTTAATATAATCATGAAGAACCCTAATCAACCAATTCGAAAAATTACCTGAAATCTAGGGCAGTTTGAAGGCGATGATCGGAAACGAATTCCGTTTCTTCTTGTCATGCGACATCAATTTGCCAGTCACTTTCATAATCGAGAGGCTGGAAGGGAAATTACCCCCTCCTGATTCAGGTGCTGTGAATAAATACAATTTTTTCTGTTTTTATTGTAGCATTGATTGGATTTTGAGAAGTAAAAAAAAATTGGGTTCTGTGTGGATTGATTTTCTTAGTTTGTTAATGAAAATTTTGCAAATTACGGGTAGAGTTCTGAGATGGTGATGATAGAACTTTGATATGTCTTGTTCAGCTGATGGTGACTGTATAGAGGAGAGGAAACCAGAGTTGTACATCGAGTGCTTGTTGTACATCGATGGTGCCCCTTTCGGGCTCCCCATGAGAACGAGGTTTATATCTTTCGTATTTTGTAAAAATAAAAAATAAAGGATAGGCTTGTGTGGTTTTTTGTGTTGAGATATGGTGTGGAAGTGTAGGTTGGAATCTGTAGGCCCATCTTATTGTTGGAATGAACTAATTACGCTGAGCACCAAGTGTCGCGACTTGACAGCTAATTCGCAACTTTCGATCACGGTAAGTACTTATTTTTCATCCGCTTTGACTGGCACCATTTTATTTAAATTGTGGAAAAAATGTTAATTGGCATCTCTATAATAGGTATACGATGTTTCGTGTGGTGATGAAGTGGTTGGTGGGGCCACCATTCATCTTTTCAATACGAAAAAACAGCTGAAGTCTGGAAAGCATAAGCTTAGACTTTGGGCAGGCAAAGAAGCTGATGGCTCTATTAACACAACTACGCCAGGAAAGGTGAACTTTGAAATTTTCATAAACCACCCGTGATGTTTACCTTCGTATTACATTTCACACCCGCCGTAAAATGTTGTGAATATTATAAAGCAACCGAAATTCTTGTTTAAATCTTTCAAGTTCATTTCTTAAATTTTCAAAAGATTACAAACTATACAAAAAAATGTGGATATTTGTAAAATTAAAAAAAATGGATTTTAATCGTAAAATATTTTATGAGATTAGAAAATTCTCAGGACAAATAACAATTGGGTTAAAATACCAAAAACTTAAGCCTGAAAGGTGGGTGTTGTTGGTTTTTTCTGTAACTACTCCAAACCTCTCGGATATTATTTTGTAACTATACCTAGTTGTATTCATTCAGAGCTTAGTCCACTTACATGTTATGACAGGTCCCTAAGGAGGAGAGAGGAGAGTTAGAACGTTTGGAAAAGCTCGTGAATAAGTATGAGAGAGGACAAGTTCAAAGAGTTGATTGGCTTGACAGGCTTGCATTCAAATCCATGGAGAAAATTAAAGAGCGTGAAAGCTTAAAAAATGGGAGTTCTCATCTGTATGTTGTTGTTGATTTCTGCAGCTTTGAACATCGAGTGGTTTTCCAGGTACTTTCTAGAATATACTTGGTCATTGTATGGGGATTAAACAGAGAGTTATTTTTTAATTATTACTAACATCACTCCATATTTTGTCTTAATTTTGGAGTAATTATCTCATAATGAATACTGTAGATATTTGCTGCAGTATGTGACAGTGTGACACACTAGATGTCTGATGTCTCTTATCAACTTATGCATCATTGAACTACGTGCAGTGAAAAATTGAACTATTTAAATTATAAATTGTCGGAGATGCAAACATATGGAATTCAAGTGACCTTACACTATTCAAGCTTTCTTTGAATATCTTATCGAGCATAAATAATGTTGTTCAATGAGACAGTGCTTTCGAATTGTTGGGATGCAAACATATGGAGTCCTGTTAATTTCATTTCTTGTTATAAAATAGTATAACATTTAGAGTAATAGATAAAGAAATACTTTTTTAGTTAGAGTAATAAATAAACGCTGTACCTGCCATCTGGGGTTTAGTATACTTAATAAATAAAAATACCAATACCCCATTGAATATTAGTTTTTCTAACCTCATTGTTTGGATATAAAATTAAATCTGATATGAACTTTGGTTTGTAGGAGTCTGGTGCTAATTTCTTGATTCCATCCCCAATAGCTTCAACTAATGAACTTGTTACCGTTTGGGATCCTGAAGTGGGGAAGATTAATCCCTCTGAGCACAAGCAATTGAAGTTGGCGAGAAGTTTAAATCGTGGCATCATTGACAGAGATCTTAAACCAAGCAATACAGAAAGGAAGTAAGCTTTATTAATTAGAGCCTAACCTTATCTTATGTATTATTTTCTAAAATTATGCTAATTTATTTATTTACGTGTTTCTATCTTTTCAATGTTTTTCCTCTATATTCGTTGTTCTAAGTCTACCTACCCAGTGAGATAAAATTTGAACTGCTACCACTTCATCTCTTTTTAATAAATTCTTAAGTCCTTTCAATTAAAGTATTAGTAATGCAAGTCGTTAGGGCTTAAAACATGTACTATCTATTTTGGGAGTTGGATAAATATATTTTTCCAGCTTGGTATATGTTTTCTAAGCTACGAGTGACTAGACTTTGAAGCACTGTTTTGGTCTATTGCATTATGCAACATTTTTTCCTTCATATATCCGAAATCATATTTCTGGCTCTTTGTAATATAGGTCACAACATCAAGAAAGTTTCATATAATCTCTTCTAATGCACTCAATTTTCGGATTTGTATCTGATCTTCAATAGGTCTATACAAAGAATATTAAGATATCCTCCAACAAGGACTTTGACTGGAGAAGAGAAGCAGCTGCTCTGGAAATTTCGTTTTTCACTGATGTCTGAGAAAAGAGCTCTTACTAAGTTTTTGCGATGTGTTGAATGGAGTGATGTCCAGGTAAAAAGCTTTGCTAAATTTCAGAGGGATTATTCTTGTTTTTTTTTCTTGACTCATCTTGAGTAAAAATATCATGCAAGAGCTGTGATTGTATTCCTAACGGTCTTAAGACACAAATACTCTCTGAAAAATGATTAGTAGAGACTTAATCCTTATTAAGTTTTCTTTCAATTTCGTTTTACTAGTTTGGCAGTTTATGTGCTTAATCTTATCTTTCCCCACATTCTTCCTAAAAAAGTCTTTATTTGCACATTAGCAAGTTTTTTTTTTCTTATATAGGAAGCAAAGCAGGCGTTAGAACTCATGTGCAAATGGGAGACAATTGATGTCTGTGATGCACTGGAACTTCTATCTCCAGTTTTTGAGAGTGAAGAGGTTAATTTCTCTACACTTGTTTGTATTTTTATGTTTCCCATGTGTAGAATTTTCTATGTTTTAATATATAATGTAGCGTAATTAAATTCATGCCATCTGAGAAACAAAGTTCTGCAAACTAAACTTGTTATGCCATCTGAGAAACATGGTTCTGCAAACTAAACTTGTTATGCCATCTGAGAAACATGGTTCTGCAAACTAAACTTGATAAGTAATTTGTGCCATTTGACCATATTGTCGATTGCATTCTTAGCCATTCTCTCTGTAAAATTATCTTTATTTCGCTGAACTGGAGAATAGCTAGCTCTGTGGGACGAGACTTCTATGCGTATTACATTTTATTTGTTTAAATAACACATTCCTTATTTCTAATCAATCACTTTTTGTTAAGAAAGTGGCCCAAATTAATACCGAGTAATATGCTGAGAACACTGCATGCATTAGAATCTGATTTCTCGATTGTAGATATATACTCTGAGAATTAGTGGCGCCTGCTTGTATTTTGCTGTGGATCGAGTTGCATTTTATAACATATTGTGCTTTTAGTGAGAACCATATTTGTTTTCATTTTTAATTAAAATATATGTGCATCTAAAATTTCTTATTCTAAATTTCGAACCTATTAGGACAGGTCCGTGCATATGCCGTGAGTGTTCTTGAAAGAGCTGACGATGAAGAGCTCCAGTGCTACCTACTTCAGTTGGTTCAAGCCCTCCGTTTTGAACGTTCAGACAAATCTCGCCTTAGTCAGTTCCTTGTGCAACGGTGTAAGTTTGGTTCACCTTAGGAAATGATTTTTCTGACAATCTCTGAGATGTTTTTGTTAATTTCTAAATTGTTTCACTTTTGGCAGCATTACGCAATATCGAATTGGCTAGCTTTCTTCGGTGCTATGTGACAGTGGAACTCCATGACCCTGTTTATGCAATACGTTTTTATAGCACCTATGAGATTTTGGAAGAAAGTATGTTAAAGGTCTGGAATTTCTGTCATCTGCTAATCCCACTGTACCTTTTTCTTGATCGATGAAACTTGTCGTATCAACTTGTTATTTATTTTCTTGGAGTTCACGAGTTTTGTAGAAATCATATTCTCAGTGCAGCCTGCAGGCGTGCAGGTTTTGCATCAAGAATATAATAAAAATTAGCCAGGGTCCAATTAATTACAGTTTTCTGTGCTTTCTTTTTTAACAATCAGTTTTGGCTGACTGTGATGTATCATACAGCTTGGGCCATCCTCGAATGGTGAAGAAGACGGTTTTAAGCTTTGGCAGAGTTTGATGCGCCAGACTGAGTTGACTGCGATGTTATGTTCTATAACGAAGGATGTGAGAAATGTAAGGGGTGGAAGACAGAAGAAGATTGAAAAACTTAGGCATCTTCTGTCCGGGATTCTTAGTGAGCTTACCTACTTTGATGAGGTACTTGCACAGTGATAATATATGCTGCCTTGTTTATCTTTTAAATGAGGATTCAAAAATTAAATGTGAGAATCGATTTTTAAAAGTTTAGTCTGGTTTGAAAATGAGAAAGAAAACCTCGATATATTCAACATTACAAAGTACAAACAGCCCTTTGATATTTATATCTATTTTACAATTGCACCTTCAATTATAGGAAAATGCAAATCTCAAGGCGGTGTTTGTAATTTTGTAATATGTTTGATAATTAGGTCAAACTTCATCGGTAAATTCTATTGTAATTATATTCTCAAGTCCAACCCCACTTATATTGTGAGAGGTAAATAAATCCTTTTTTTCTTTTCTCCAGCCAATACGATCACCTCTTTCCCCAAGGGTCCTTATAACTGGGATAGTACCATCAGAATCATCAATCTTCAAAAGTTCATTGTTTCCTTTGCGGCTGTCTTTTCGAACATCAAGTGGTGGAAGCTGCAAGATTATATTTAAAAAGGGTGATGATCTTAGGCAAGACCAATTGGTGGGTGCTCATGTTTTTTTTACGGATTCCTCATTAGAGTGTACTTTATTTCCAGTTAATTAATGTTTCGAGCTTAAATCAGGTTATTCAAATGGTATCATTAATGGATAGATTGCTCAAACTGGAGAATCTAGACCTGCATTTAACTCCTTACAGAGTGTTAGCAACGGGTCATGATGAAGGCATGCTGGAATTCATTCCATCCAAAACTTTGGCCCAGGTAATTTTTCATCTAAAGATTATAGGGATAATTGCAAAAGTACCTTGAGGTTTCTAAAAATTACAAATTCCCAGATAAAAAAGCTGAGTATATTTATAATATTTAGAATAGTTATGGGATGTAATATACTGTACAATTTACGAAATCAGCAAGTTCCATCAACAAACAGTTGAGATAGAATCAATATAAGACGGAATCAAACCTAAGGATAATTTTTGTACTTTTCAAAATTAGCTAGGTTCTTCTGTAACTAGAAAAATTAATGATGTAATTGTAAAATGTAAGACGAAAATCTTGGGTTATTTGTATATTTACAATAGTTGAATGATGGAATTGTAAAAATGTTTGCTGATGTGAGTAATTTTCCGTTAGCAAAGCTCCAGGGTAGTTTTTGTAATTACTAATTATCTGATGATCTTACGATGAAATTATACCTGTTTATAGCTTATATTTTCCATTTGCACTCAGATTCTATCCGAACATCGAAGTATTACAAGCTACCTGCAGAAATTTCACCCAGATGAAAATGGACCTTTTGGAATAACTGCAACCTGTCTGGAAACATTCATAAAAAGCTGTGCTGGCTACTCAGTTATAACATATATATTGGGCATTGGTGACAGGTGATTTAGTATACCAAACTATACGATCTTGATGAGCTGTGATCATAGTTTTTCTTGACTTCTCCCAATTTATATTGTGTACTTTTTTGTACTAAAACTCCCTTGAGGTCTGTGGAGTAATTACAGAAAACTCAAAGAAGTTTTAATATAATTTTAAAACATCTCTGAGATTTAAGTAATTTCATTGTGTACTCGATGACTGTAAAAGTTAGTCTAGGTGTAAAGTTCATTCTTAGGGATGTAAACAGGAAGTAAAAGTTAATTACATGCTAATTGTAGTAATAAGCCTATCTTTATGGGACACCCAAAATATTAATGTGGCCTATCTTTGTGGGACAAATGAATCATGTTTCTATCCTTCATATGAGAAATAATAACCCCAACCCGAAACCCTATTACGATTAGTATGGAATTAACTTGCTTGTAATGTGTTACCCTTGTGAAAAAACTGTACATCTTTACCTAGACTAAACAGTTTAACAGCTTATTTATAAAATAAGACATAAAAATGTATCAACTCTTTAAACAACGTATAAGATAATTATAAGCTATTTGAAATAAGTTTAGCCAACCACCCTCTTACTATTTGAGCCTTTTATTATAACAACTTGATTTTGAGATCATCTGCGAATTAATGAAGCTCATAGGTTATGAATCTTTGTGGTCCACAGGCATCTTGATAATCTGCTGCTACAAGATGATGGGCGGCTTTTTCATGTTGATTTTGGTTTTATACTCGGCCGAGATCCGAAGCCATTCCCACCACCAATGAAACTTTGTAAAGAAATGGTCGAAGCTATGGGTGGAGCAGAAAGGTATTTTCTAGAACTTATAAATTTGCACTTCTTTCTCATCATACAAGTTTCTGCTGAGCTGCATGGTGCTTGATATGCACAAATACGGTCTATAAAAACAGAGGTTTCATCTAAATACCAAAAAACATAAAAAGAGGTTTCATCTAAATAAAGTATATCTTTCAAAATTACAATTATAGCCACTTGATATTTATTTTAATTTCACTGTTTGTACCCTCAATGGGGGGAATTTTGTTAAGGAAATTCAAACTGAAAAAGTACTCCTGTTGAAAGTTGACTGTTCTTTTGTTGTTGCAAATTTGTGAAACCTCAAGGCTAGTTCGTATAAACATCCCAGGAAAGAAAAAGGAGAAATAGAAAAATCAAAATTTGAAGTACTGTCTATTGTTGTGTTTACCTTCAGCATTCACTCTTTGGACTTTGGCCAAATTACGTCCTTCATTACTCACACACATCATACATGTTCTTAGTTCTTACTCTCATTTCACCTCTCCATTTGCAGTCAGTACTACACCAGATTCAAATCCTACTGCTGTGAAGCCTACAATATCCTCAGGAAGTCGAGCAACCTAATATTAAACCTGTTCCACTTGATGGCAGGTTCTAACATTCCCGACATTGCTTCTGATCCTGAAAAAGGCATTCTTAAGGTGAACATCCCCGTGAATGTTTATTTCTTTTTGCAACCATTATACTATCATTGCACTTTTTTCTTCCTCCTATGACCCGTCATGATTTTTGGTGTTGTATAGCTCCAAGAAAAGTTCCGGTTGGATTTGGACAATGAGGAGTCGATACATTTTTTCCAAGATCTTATTAATGAGAGTGTTAGTGCTTTGTTCCCACAAATGGTGGAAACCATCCATCGGTGGGCTCAGTATTGGCGCTAATCTCTGGTGAGCAGAACATTTTAAAAATTCTACTCCTAGTAGTTATTAAAATTATAAAACTACCCCCAAACCCAAGGTTTATCTGTTTTTTTAAGTGTAGTTTTCTTTTAAATTACAAATACCTCCTTTGGGGAATCACAAAGCCCAGCACTAGATTTATATTTTGATCAGAGAAAAAGAAGTTGATGGGGTTATTTTGTAATTTTAAAATATTATTCAATATGAATAGATGTTGGCTTGTATTATCTTTGAATATTATGTTCTTTATTTATTTTGTTTTCTAATTCTGTAGTTGATGCCTTGATGGTGCTGCACAGTCGACACACAGATAAGGAGGTGTTTGGATGTGATCGATTTGTTATGAAGAAGACATTTGTGTTACTGTATCAATCAGAAAATGTATATAAGTTGCATCTTGAACTGTACAACTTATTTTATAGTGTTGTAATTTGTAAATAAAGAAATTTTATTTAAGGCGAACATCCTCGTGAATGATTTATTTCTTTTTCATTAAGCTCACATGAATTAAGATGATAAGGACTTAACTTGGATATTATTGAATTGCGGGGGCTCGTTTCAAATAAATGATAAAAGAGAGGGACCAAAGACAAGTCTTGAATCGTAAATTCGTAATTCATCAACAGTTGTTGATCCCGCAGAAGGACACGGTACAACATCTTAAGCGAAACGTCCAATATTCATACCACCGACCAAGATGATCATCAAATATCCTTTCCGTATGCATACACAGTAAAACGAAATAACTCACTAGTCATGGTTTTAGAGAGAGAAATGGAAGAGGAGGAAGAAGAAGAGGAAGACGAGGAGGGTTTAATGCTGAAAAAGCAAGCACAAGTAATCGGTAATAACAGTAAGGATAGTCCGCCGTCGCCATCGCCATCGCCATCGCCTTGGAGTCGGAAAATGATGGTGGAGGAGGTGGCGCGGGCGCTGAACAGTGGAGATCTGAGATCGAAAATCGAGGCGGCGAGAGATGTGAGGAGGCTGGTGAGGAAGTCCTCCACTGTTAATTCCAAGTCCGTCGTGCGCTGCCAGTTTACCGCCGCCGGAGTTATTGAGCCGCTCGTTTTGATGCTCCACAGCTCGTTCCCTCTCGCGGCTCGCGAGGCTGCGCTGCTAGCGCTCCTCAATCTCGCCGCCCGCAATCAGAGGTATCGCCTCTATCTCTCCCTGTTTCTGATTGCGATTTATTACTGTACTTTTGCGATTCATTTCTGTAATTTTTGTTCTCTCTGCTTTGAATTTTGATGTGGTTTATAGCTCATCATGTTTGATTGGAGATTGAAGCAAATTAGTGATTAAAAATTTCTTAGATATTTGCATGTATTGCATTTGGATTATAAATTAGGTTTTCGATTGCTTAGTGAGTGATTTCCTTCGATGTTCTGCTATGTGGTAGCATGAGTGGCATTTGGTGAAACAGGACAGGCATTGCTGAAAGCCTGAAACGGGCGTTTGGACGGAATTGTTTTTTGATTAGAAGTTAAGGATTTTGTAAAATTTGATCAAAAGATTATTCCATATAAGATAACAGTTTTGAAAGCAACGATAACGACTTGGATACACGCAAGCAGTAGCTTAATAAGTTGAAAAATCATTGTCTATTGAGACCAGCCAAACCAACTCGATCTATTATAGATTTGGAATCCGTAGGTTGCATTTGGATGAAAGGATCTGGATTTGAAAGAAGAATTTGAATAAAGGATTTTGATCACTGCACAAAAGATGGGTTTAAAGTCCAGTATATTATGCCTTTTCGTACTCCTCACTATATGCTTGTCTGACTGTTTGCTTCAAATACAACCGTCACTTTAACATCTGCACTCTATTGATTCCATTTTTAAAATTTATCAGAAACAAGATCAAGATAGTGGCAGCTGGTGCTGTCCCACCTCTCGTTGAGCTCCTCAAATATCAAACAAACAATTTAAGGGAATTAGCTGCAGCTGCAATACTATCATTATCATCCGTCCCCTCCAATAAGCCAACCATAGCTTCTTCGGGGGCACCCGTTCTCCTGGTCCAGATCCTGTGCACTGGGAGCGTTCAGGGACGAGTCGATGCAGTCACCACCCTTTACAATCTCTCGACCTCGGAAGACGAACCCAAAACAGACCTCGACGCTAAAGCAGTGGGTCCCCTGATTAACCTGCTGACAGAATCGAAAAAATACTCTAAACTCGCGGAGAAAACTACTTTTCTCCTCGAGATTTTCTCAGGTTACGAAGAAGGAAGAATCGCAATCACGGATGTGAGCGGTGGGATTTTAGCACTGGTGGAGACAGTCGAAGATGGGTCGTCCATCAGCATGTCCCATGCAGTTGGGTCTCTGTTGGCCTTGTGTGAGAGCTCACGGGATAAGTATCGGGACCTTATTCTTAAAGAAGGCGCTATCCCTGGCCTTCTGCGATTGACTGGTGAGGGTAATCCAACTGCTCGGGATAGAGCTCGGGCTTTGTTGGATTTGCTCAGGGACCCACCTCCGGAGAAGAGGTTGACCTCGTCGGAATTGGAGAGGATTGTTTACGACTTTGCTGCACACATTGATGGGACGGACAAGGCTGTGGAGACTGCTAAGAGATTGTTGCAAGACATGGCTCAGAAGAGCGTGGAAGTGAAAAAGCAAATGGCTCCAAGAAGGGCAAATAACAAAGTGAACGGGACGGGTGAAGGAGGAACTCGGAAATGTCCATGAGGTGGAAGTTCACGACTAATTTTACGTTTTTAACCATGACCAGGTTCGGGTGTGCACTGTTTTTTTTTTTTTTCACTTGTATATTTTTCTTAGCTACGGTTAGTTTGAGAATAAACTGAGAGAAATATTGTTTCGGGTTTGGTTGCAACTAATTTTAGGGGTTGACAAGTTTAGTGTCATAATGCGAGTTTGTTCTTTACTTGCCCAAATTGTAAAAATACAATTTTATCCTGGGCACAGCTGGATCATGTCGGTGCCCACGAAAACAAATGCATATTTTACAAATGCATAGAGGGAGCTGATCTACTATGCGCTGAGTGCGCATTCTACAAACACACAAGGAATCACCGCCCCCGCATTGCACTATATTCTCCACGTTTCCACAAGGCTACGTTTGGTATTATTTACTTTAGAAACAAAAGAGTCAGATCTATTTTTTAGGTACCAAGATCTAGGGATTCAACTCTGATTAAAATAAAAAAAATTGATTGTTATTTTATTTTAACTTTTTATGTATAATATATTTTACATCATTTTTCTATCAATTATTTTCATGTGAAGTATTTTATTAAATCAAAAACTTCATAAATTGTGAATACCAAACGAGGCACTAAAAGTTGACCTCATTCACGGTTCATTTTAGCAACACATTTTGCAGTACATTTTAGCAATAATCACCTCATCACTCCCCCGATCTTCCATAAACTACACGAACCAGCATTTTCTTACATTGTCACTTCAGTCAGATCTGGTCACTTGAATCTTGCCCGTTTGACTTTCACTTTTTCTTCCACAGACTATACTAACGAAGTAGCACAAAATGTTCCATCGCCGGCATTCGTCGGCGACCGGAGGAGGCTTCCGGGCCGAGAATCTCGGCCAGCACGCGCTGGCCCTTATCGGCAACCTCTGCTTCAGCCTATTCGTGATCGGCGTCCTAATCTTCACCGTAATCGCCGCCACGTACCACCCCGAGGACCCCCTCTTCCACCCCTCCTCCAAAATCACCAATTTCCTCACTTCCAACTCCAACGCCACCTTCAAGTCCGACGCCGGCGTCGTCCGAACCGGCGAGGACTTCGTCGCCCCCAATCAAACCGCCTTCACCGCCTTCCTCAACCTCACCGACATCGCCGCCGCCGCCGCCGCCACGTTTCCCCCCGTCCAGATCTCCGATTCCCGCGCGTGCAGCCCCGACGACCCGATCGACTGCCGCGGCGACCGCGAAGTATTCCACCTCCTGATGACGTCAGCGATCGAGACCTACAAAGACATCCACTTCTACCGGTTCGGAAAGCCGGTCCGAGGGACCGGCCCGACCTCCTGCCACATGGCGTGGAGGTTCCGGCCCAAGGAAGGAAAGGCCGCCGCTTTCTACAAGGACTACCGGAGCTTCACCCTCGCCAGGTCAGAAAACTGCACGCTCAGCGTCGTCTCGATCGGGGAGTATCACTCCGGCGGGAATGCCCGGAAGAGGAAAGGGAGAGGCTCCAGAAGAAGGGGGAAAAACAGAGAGAAAGGCAGAGAGGAAATCGAAAAAGTTGCTTCGGCCAAAAACGAAGACCCCCCGATCTCTCTCCCGGATGTCGGCGAAACCGTCGACGATTCCCTCCCCACGCTCGAATCCGAGGGTTCGTTCAGTCGGGAAAAGTATTTGATCTACTCGGGAGGCGGAGATAGGTGTAAGAGCATGCATCAGTATCTGTGGAGCTTCATGTGTATGCTCGGTGAAGCTCAGTATTTGAACCGAACTCTGGTAATGGATCTGAGGATTTGTTTGTCGAAGATGTACACTTCTTCTGGTCGAGACGAGGAAGGGAAGGACTTCCGGTTCTACTTCGACTTCGAGCACTTGATGGATTCGGCCCCTGTTTTGGAGGAGAAGCAGTTCTGGTCAGAATGGGGCAAGTGGCAGAAGAAGGATAGGTTAAACCTTCATCTGGTGAAGGATTTTAAGGTTACTCCCATGAAGCTTGCGAGCGTCGAGGATGCTTTGATCATGAGGAAGTTCGGAGATGTCGAGCCGGATAATTATTGGTATCGGGTTTGTGAAGGGGAGACGGAGTCTGTGATCCAACGGCCGTGGGGAATGGTGTGGAAGTCGAGGCGGTTGTTGGATATAACGTCGGGGATTGCGTCGAGGTTGAATTGGGATTTCGACTCTGTTCATGTCGAGAGGGGCGAAAAGGCGAATAACAAGGAGTTGTGGCCTAATCTCGATAGAGACACTTCTCCGGAAGGGCTTTTGTCGGCTTTGAAGTATAAGGTCGAGGATGGGAGGAATTTGTATGTGGCGACGAGCGAGCCTGATGTGTCGTTTTTCGAGCCTTTGAAGGATAAGTACTCGACTCACTTTCTCGATGATTACAAGGATTTGTGGGATTCGAACAGCGATTGGTATGCTGAGACGACTAAGCTCAACAATGGGGAGCCGGTTGAGTTCGACGGGTACATGAGGGTGTCTGTCGATACTGAAGTGTTCTTGCGGGGTAAGAAGCAGATCGAGACTTTTAATGATCTCACGAAGGATTGCAAGGATGGGGTCGACACGTGCACGTCTGCAAGTTAATTTTACGGTGTTTCTGAGATGTGTTTTGTGTTTTGATTAATGGTGTAGGATGAATTTGAGAAGCTTTACTTGAGAGAAACAGGGCAGATTTGTATCATTTGTTACTTCAATATATCTGGTTTTTAATCATCTGATTTGAGTTCTTTACATACCTTCTCAAAGTATAATTACAAAAACTACCCTTGCTGTTTGGAGTATTTACCAAAAGGACAACGATTAACTTACAAATTAGAAAATCACCCCTTGATGTTTTGTTCCAAACTACTTGATGTTGTAATAGTTGTCAGCTCTCTGAGATTGTTGGAAAACGAGTTCTTGCTAAATTGTTCTGATGATCATATGTGGTAAAACAGGAGTTTTCAGAAGCCTTTCACAATATGTGTATATATACATACAGCAAAGATATCGTTTGAGCTGACCCGTCACTACAAAGAGGACGCATAGCATTGGCAGCTGATATTCGACCCATCACCGGCATCTATACACACCAGCACTTTCCTATAATTACATAATACTACCCTTACAACTTTGCCCAAATTACATTAAAGCCCAGTTATCATTCTTAATTACAAATACCAGCAATGTAGAGGTGTACTTTGTAATACCAAAAACCTCAAAACAGGGTACCATTTGTAATTTTTGGAAGGTAAAAGGGCCTTTTCGTAATTAAAATTTTCTTGAAATTACTCACATAGGACAGGCATCCTCTTCACCTTCTTGAGGCATCATGTAACACCGGCAAAGAGGGCACGTCGTGTTCCAGTAGTTGAGCCATTTCTCGAGGCACGACCTGTGGAAGATGTGGCCGCACGGGAGCCGGTTGATCTCGGCCGTCCGTTCGAATTCGGAGAGGCAGATGGAGCACTCCTGATTCAGGCTGCAGTCGTATGCAAAGGCTGGCATTCGGCTCCTGAACTCGTTCATGTAGGACTCGGAAGGGCACGGGCGGCACTCGGAGGGCTCGGACGAGAATTCGTCCCACGAGGCGATGTGGATGCCGATGACGTGGAGGATCGAGCAGACGAGATCTTTGAATATGGAGATCGACATGGCCGTGTTTGCTAGGATCATGCAGAGGACTCCGGCGTCGGCTGGGGTTGGGTAAGACGAAATCGCCATCTATTCAGGATGGAATCTAATGTTGGAGCCTGCAGAAGTGGGAAGCTTTGGTGAGCCAAAGAGGTAGTAAAATCACATAAAGAATATATTCATTCACTCCAAATGGATAAACAAGCCAAAGGTGAAAATGGACACTAATATTAACAAATATGGTGAAACAGATATCCCAGAATCAAGAAACCTATTTTATTTTCATGATTTGGGGGGGAATAATCACAAAAACTCCCCTGAAATTTAGTCTAATCACAAACATCCCAACTAGTTTTTCAAAATTGCAAATGCCCACTTTAGAGTTCTTCATATTCAAGAAAACAAAATTGAAAAGCTTAAAGAACAATTTTTGTTCATAACTTCCGGTAAAACCCTACAAAAATCAAGCATCACCAACAGAAAATTTTCAAAAAATAAAATAAAAATTTAGAAATCAGATACCCACACAACAGTATAAAACCCACCAAGAAATGCAATGGTAAAGAAAAAAGTGCTTGTTTCTAAGAAATAAAAAGATGAATTAACCAGCGATATATATACTTACAGAGTCACAGTTGAGAGATTGAGCTGAAAGAATAATAAATGTTCTTGACAAAAAAAAAATGGGAGCCCAAAAGATTATGCAAGATAACAAAGTATGGTATAGAAGTATGAGTTGGGTTTTTGGTATTGGTAGATAATGCAAAATCTTTTTCCTTTATAAATTCTTTGTGTTTTTTTTTTTCTTAAAGATCACACCTCTTTTATACTGCTATTAAAACGAGTGTTGACCCCACCACCATTATCACTTCCTTTGGGTCACCGGCCATGTTCCCTTTGTCAATTACTTGGCCAAATATTAGTAGTAGACTAGTATTATTCTCTCCCACTTTCTTCTCTTTAGAAATGGTAACTCTGAGCCCTCAAAATGTCTGCTTTTAGACCTACCACTTTGCATTCCAAGAATCTCCATTTAAACAATTACAGTGGAATGGGGTGAGCGTGTGTTTATTTTCAAACATGATATTGTTAGTTTATTTGTGTATTATGTCATTCAAATTTCTTGATTATTGTTGTCATTGACATCTTTCTGTCGCTGCGTATTTACATTTCGTGACGTGTATTACGCCGTTACTTGTTTTGCGTAAATTTACTGCGAATATTGATTTTGCCTAAAAATAAAATAGTAGTACAGTGTTTTTGAACAAACTTATGTTTGATTTGGTCAAGAATCAATGTATTCAATCATAAATCGAAAACCCAATAATCCCAACAAATTTGCAAATGAATTCGTGTTGTGTGGGTGTGGCAATGGGCATGTGTAGTTTCCATGTATGTTGCCTATAAACGTGGTGGGAATTTGGTGTCATGTGCACATCCATCTTTTGTATTAATCAATAATTATTGTATTAAAGTTTGATTAGGTACTATATTTATTAATTAATCCTAAAAATTACAATTTATCCAACACCCAAATCTTCGGCATGATTCGGTATCAAATTTAAAAACTATTTTTGGGATCTTGTTTGATATGTGGGGCAATAATTATACAAGTTTCAACTTTTTTTGTCTAAGGAGAGTGTATTCAATCAACACTCTGTAGGATTTTTATGAACTTTTAATTAGAATCTCTCGCGTTCGAACTTTAACGTTACATACGGTCTAGGAGATGTTACTCTAGGAGCAATGCACTTGATGTCATATTAACCGTGGATGTATACACAATATGGTTTGTGTGATTGTGTGTGTATTTAATATAATAATATTAAATCTACAGTTAAGATGAACGTGTGTAGCACATATAAAACCCTTTCCAGACTTCAATTCAAATGATCAACGAGCTAACAACTTCTACAAGTTCAAACTTAAATGTTGTTTTTGTGAAAAATTTCAACTTTTATATAAACTTTTATATATTTATAGAATATCACAAAAAAAAAAAATCAAATAATTACTACTACTAGTACTATTTTTATATAAAAAGTAAACGATAGAGTATTAGTGTATTACTCAATAATTATTTCCATTCATAATATATTCTAACTATTGCAATTTCAATGTCAATCTTACATTTTTCAATGTTTAATTTACTTTTTTTATAAAATTTAACTAGACTTTAAAGTTATTTACATTTTTAACATTAATAAGTACACCTCTTTAATTTTTATTTAATATTGTACAATAAATAATTATATACAATAGTATATTGTCATCATACTTCAAAAAAAATTGCAATAGGGAGAATTTAAGAAAAATAAAATATAAGTAAATTAAATAACTAGATATAATAATTAATAAATATTTTAGAGGTGAATATGTTTGCATTTGATATATATTTAATATGACTAATGATATTAACGTCATTTTTTATTTAAACATCACCAAAATTAATACATCTATATAAATTTAATAAATACTACTCTCTCGGTTAAAAAACATTTGTCATATTTTCCTTTTTGGAATTTCCAAAAATAGTTGAAAAGAAAATAATTATTCTAACTTTTTTATTTTAATATACAATTTTATTCTACTTTACCCCACCTACTTTTTAAACTTTACTCACAACTACTTTACTTTTCCAACAAAATAACATTTATTAATGGCTGGAGGAAATATATTATTACACCTTTTTTATGAATTCTACCTTTTTTATAAATAAAAAATTATCACATCTTTTATTTTGAATATTTTAATATATAAATATTTAACTTTTATTTTATCACATCTTTTTAGCATATACAGTAGAATAAATCGAAGTAATTAAGCTTATAAGGACATCGAGTCGTGGGTGCAATTCTCTGTAACGCAAATTCAATTTTCAATTTACCTCTCACCCAATCAAAAAACCAACCATCGAGTTGAGGTTGAAGTTTCTAGTTTTTTTACCTTAAAAAAATTAAACAACAAAAAAAAAAAAAAAAAAAAAAAAACTAAGTAATTAAAGAGGATTTAGCGTAAAGCCCAATCAAGAATTTTTGTTGGCTCCATTAGGACTAAAGCCCAGCCCATCCAAACCAGCCCTCTTTGAAAACAAAAATTCTAAAACCCTAACGTAAGCCCTAGCTACCATTGTCCTCGTATTTGGGGAAAATTTTGCGCAGTGTTTTTTTTCAGAAATTTGGGGACGGAGGTCAATGGCGGAAACCAAGCAATCGTTCGACGTTACTGATGGCGGGAGAAAAAGGAAACCGGGGAAGAACAAAGGTAAACTGGCCAAAAAAAGGCAAAGAACGATGCCACAAGGGGGCGAAAAAAAGGTTAAGATTTACAAGCAAAAGAGGAAATTGTTTCAGAGAAGGGCTAGGGATTACAACTCAGACGACGACGAAGAAGACGAAGGTAAGAAAGAAGAAGAGCCGGTCAAGTTATCTGAACGCGCGATCGAAGTCAAAAACGGACTTCTTAAGAAAAAAGACGATGAGTTTGAAGATTTAAATTCGGACGGCGGCGAGGAAGAGAATCAAGGGTTTGATCCGGAAGAAGTTTCAGAGGACGAGGACGGCGGAGCCCAGTCCGGGGTTATGAAAATTACTGACGGAATTAAGGGTTTTAAATCGGCATTTAAGAAAATTGTTAAGAGTGGGGGTGATGAGGATGTGTTGGTAAGCTGAGACTGTGGAAGTTCTTTACTTTTTTGTTTTAAAGTATGGAACTGTAATTTTTTAATTTAAATGTTCTCAACAGGGACCTGTATTATCAGCCAATAAGAAGCTGATAGGTGAGAAGCTTGCTGAAGAAGAAGCAGAGACGAAAGTCAGGGGGGAGGTGAAGAAGGAGAAGCTGCTGGTACTGTTTTTAAATCTGTTTTCATTTATTTATTCTTTCGATTAATTGTTTTCTGTGTTGTGGTTTGTTAGATTTATTCGATTTTTGATTGGATTTTTTTTCCATGATAAAGATAGCAGAGAAGGGGCATGTGAAGCTTGAAAACCAATTGGATGCCCATGAAAAGTTTCTATTGGGAGTGGCAACGAAAGGAGGTATGCATTGTTTCATTGGCTGTTATTGTGCATTGAGAGTATTTACATGTATACTGCGATTGAAAGCCTGACTGTGATTCTATTGTGTTGCATGTATAATACTTGATGATCAGTGGTCAAGCTTTTTAATGCTGTAAGTTGGCGTGCCTACTTTTCTATCTGTACCTCATAACAGCCACTTATTTTCTCAATTGCTTTCTGCCTTAAACAAGGAACCATGTTTTGAAATTATAATGTTTTCATGCAGGTGAACAAGTCCCAGAATGCCCAGAAAGGTTTGAATCCATTGAGATCAAAAGACGAGAAGGGTATGCATATAGCACTAAGTTCCTATTTCAAACTCATGCAATATTGCTTGGCCCCTGTGTTTACTGACTTTCAGTTACTGGATCCATCATAGGTCTTTTATTACATGATGTTTGCTAAGAATTTCATTGAGTTCTGCTAAGATGTATATTTTTCGTTTAATATCCTAAGAAGTACCATCATCATTACTCTGTTTCCCCTCAATTTTGGGTCAGATTTTTTCTAGATTGGGTCTTATGTTTTTTTTTTTACCCAAGTACAAAAACTTGTTTTAATGAATCCCATGACTTGAAGACATGAATTGAAAATTTGTATTTGAAACATTGAAGGTTTGAAAAATGTGACTTTGGACTTATATGGTGGATATAAAAATCATACCAAACAATTTGACTTTAGAAATAATCATTCTCAGCTGATTTTTAAAATTAAGAATTTCCAAAACCTAATTTTCAATTCTATGTTTAGTATTTACTTTTTTACTTTTAATTTTATCATATCTCAGTTATATCTATCCTCTTCTAATGAATATTGTGATGAAATGAATTATGCTAGTTATCAAAAAGCGACGCAAGGAAGCTTTCTTCTCAGAGTTGGGCAAGACACAATCTCAATCTGCTATAAAGGTTTCATCATTTTTTCACTCTCCAGAAATTCACTCGTGAACAGCCATTTTTGTGCTAGGGAAACAATGAAGCCACGTAGTGGCTGGCCTTCAATGAAATTTATGTATGGTTCGGAAACATGCAGGTTGAGACACCAAGTGGTGAAGGTCCTGCATGGGCCCCTCTGCGTGACAATTACATGCTAACAAACCCCAAGTTAAAAGATTGGGATAAGATGCAGGTAATGATGCCTTTTTTTTATCGTGTGATTCATTTATGTTGCCTGTAAATTTATTTACGAAATTTTTGTAAGAAATTTTTGTAAGAAAATTTTGGTGATTTGCTTTATAGGATACAAATACTGGTGATGACTTTGGGAGGCGATCAGAGTCAGACTCTTCATCAGACGATGATTAGCGAAAATTTTCATTTACAAAGAAGACTTGAATTTCTACTGCTTAAATGGAGTAATGGCCAAATAGAACTTGTGTTACTTTGGAAAATGTATTTGGCCATAAAAATAGAGATTCATCGTCAATCACACCATTTCCTGGAGCTATTGTTGATCGTGGTCAAGATTATGTAAAACGTATCCCCAAGCTCGTTAATGTCATGTCTTGTTCTACATTTTGTAATTTAGGATTTAAATTAAGATTTGCTGGCCTGTTTCTTTGTTTTTGTCCTTTCACAAATATTGATTTTGATATATTGAGTTATTGGCAGAAAATATACATAATCTCAAGTTAATCTATTTCAAGAATGTTCCAAGAATTTTTATTTGTTTTGCATGCCTAATTACCCAAATATTCAAAATATGCACTTGCAACATAATATTACATGAAACTTACAGTATTTATTTTGTTATCTTCAAGACATGTTTTAAGAAACAACAAATCTCTTACCTACAAACAATGGAGGGCATACCTGTAATCAAAGAAGATATAAAATTACAGTACAGTAACAAAGCCTCTGTTCTGGAAACAGCATGCTGCCAAGGAATTTCTCGAATTTCTCGCCATAGTTTGCCCAGGTAGTTAGAGGGAAGAAGGAAAAACGGAACGAAAAACACCCTGCCATATCTACAATGATATAATCCTTCTCTTTCCATTATGAATGTATATTGGGAACTTTAGCCAAAAACAGAGAAATCGGGGTGCGTGTTCGATTGAGTTGTTATCCGTTAATTGCATTAACCCTTGTGACACACAACCAGACAATTGTGTCGTCGGAAGGTACCATCCATTCAGGATCGACAATTTTATTAGTGATGATCCCTTACATGAAAGGGCAAAGATGGCATTTTTACTCAGAAGCTTCGGGTTGGGATCAATGGATCGTAATCATAAGCATCACCGGCTTTGACAAATCGTCCCTTCACACGCCTCCTCACGTCAGCTCTTTCCTTACGAGATGCATACCTCACTTTATTATCGAACCTGACAATAATATCATCGAAATAAATAAAAATAAACTGTAGAAACTTAATAGGGAAGATCATTTAAGTGAATATGGTTAGATTGAACAAGTGAAGGGAAAATAAAATAAACTTACTTTCGCGCCTTTTTCTTCTCCTTGTAACGCATGACGGCATCACTCCTGCTACTAGATCGCACGGAACTTTCAGGACCCGCCGTAGGGTGCCAAGGTGGCTCTCCCACCATTTGTGAAGTCCCACAATCTTGATGGTCTCCGGCACTGCTTTCCCCGGTGATTCCGGAAAACGAGATGCCCGAGTACGATTGCCTCGCAAAGCATAAATTGGGTTCGGTTTTGCAGCTAATAACCGAATCCACAGATGCTGCATTGCTGCAAGCCGGTTGCATCGCATTCACTGCTCCAATCGACGATCCCTATTCAAAGAAATTTACCTCACCAACAGTCAATAAGGCGATAAAGATGTGATCGTTACATAATGGTAAGAAAGTGTATCGTCTGCTATTAACAAAAATAATTTTTACAAAATTTTACAAAGGGAATTACCTCGGCAGCATAAGCACACTGGGATCCAGATACGTCTCTTGTCCCGAATATCCCGTCAATACCATCATCGACAGACACGCCAAAAAGTTCTTCGTAGTTTTCAATACTCAAGTCGACTTCGTCTATATTAAAATCATTGTAAAAACTATCCTCACACACATCAGGTCCCTTCCCTCCTGATAACAAAACCTGCACAAAGACGAAAATATTTTTCTCACTTCCTTACAAGAACTGAGGGAAAAAAGAGAGGGAAAATCCACTAGCCTGATCCAAACTATGCAGGGGACTGAACGAATCGACCCCAGCTGTCGATTTATTCGCAACCGGGTTAATCGGGCCGACACTGGTAATACACATGGAACCCATTCCCTGCTCACAAGTAGAATCCCCGACTGAAGGAACATCCAACAGAAAAGACCACATTTTGGAAAGCTCGGCAGCTGATGGGCAACCCGTGTAACAATCAATAGGCTGTTTTGTATGTGAATGGCTTACAACATCCGAAGCAACATGTACTGTCCAATCGCAATTTTGGCAGAGTGATATCTTTTCCGGTACGCATCTAATGAGCGCGGGTTGAGAATTGCATCTTTCGCAAACGAGCGTCCTGAGATGACGTTTGGAGAGTAAATTCGCCGAATGCACATTTCGGTCGCACGACAAACATAAGTTGGCGGCATCCGAACGACAGTAGACTATGGATCTTTGTTCCCCACAGAAATCACAAAGATAGCCCATGTCCTTTTTTTTTTTGTTTTTGCCCAAATGATCTTATTCAAATTGGGAAAACTAAAAGAGAATAGATACACGGAGCAAGTTCCACAATCTGCATTGCAAGGCACGAAAGTTCAATTTTTTCATTAATAGAATGGAGTCGATTTCTGGCAAGAAGAGGTACACATGCTTCTGAATCTAATCGAACGAGTACACGACAAGTTAAAGCTAAAAACAACTATAATCGTTTCGATTTCAACAGAAACTATGATAGTGAATATGAAAGAAGAACAAAAGATTGCAACTTTATTGCTTTCATGTTGATGAGAAAATGGGAAATTGGTTGTTCACAAACTTAAATGTGAAAAGGGTCCCAAGAACAAGAAAAAATATAATGAATTCCAGCTGGAAACTGAAAATATTTTAAGCAGCAGCCTTATCATCTCCAAAACATATATACACACACAATTAAAATAATAATTAAAAAAATAAGAAGCTGAAAATTCAACCAATCCAAGATTTTCCCCAAAAAATTAACAGGCAAAAGAGCAAGATTTAAATATCAAATAAAAAAATATGCCAAAAGAAGTGGTGAAACAATACATACCTGAAAACACCCAAACCTCTCAGATTACAAGGACATGAAATTAAGGAAGAAAAAACACTTCTTTTTTTCGGCAGCTTGAAATCTGTAAACCATAAAACAATCAGCAGCAGTATATATATGTGTATGTATGTATATAACAGCAGCAGATCCCAGATGAATGAGGGTTGTGGTTTTGGGGTTGAATTCTGACACAAACTTTCTCTCAGGAGATAAATAAATAAAATATAAATAAAAAAAAGCGTATAAAAAAGCGCAGAGAGAGAAAGTAGGTAGGGCCCCTTGAAAGAGAAAGGCCATGCACTTTTTCCCACTCACCCCCAAACCCAACAAATATATCACAATAATATACTACTAGTACTATTTGGATATCTATAATGTATTAATTTTTTCATTTTTTGAGTTTTTTTTAGAGTGTAATAAGAAAATTTAATTATTGAAATCAACATGATAGAATTATAAATTATAGTAGAAATTAATGTAAGCGATTATATAAATATATAACGGAGAAGGGATAATCTTGCAGCAAGACGGAAAGAAGATTCTGGTATAGTAGCAATGGGATATTTTGATAATATCATTACAAAAAGGCATAAATATGGACCAATCACGACTCTAGATTACAGTTATAAAAATGGACACGTGGCACGCAAGGAAAGAGATGATGACGCACTTTGTTTTACCGTACACGTGAGTCGTGACTATGTCTAGTAATTAACGACTGTTTAACACTTGTAAACTGGAAATTTGAGAGTTGTTAATTTTAATAAAAAAGAATTTGCATTTATTTTCATTCACAAATTAAATATTTTATAATATTTAATTACTTGTGAATATTTTTCCATCATTGGCCATATTTTATTATATCACGAGACATGTACTTTGAAATTTACTATTCACCTTGACGTTTTGATGTACTTAACATTCAATATTAATTTTGACTCTAACCAAATGTCGAGTCACCATTCACCAATCACACGAGAGCAAACAGATGAATTTATAGGCCAAGAAACATTTAAGAAAATAGTCTGACAAATCACTCAACATATGCAAATAGTACAAAATTTAAAAAATACAGGTTGGAAAATATTTTATATTTTACTTCCAAAAAATACTATATTTATTTCTTTTTATATATATTTTTTATATTTCACTAAAAGGAGAAAATAAGTGGGGATAGAGAAAATTAAAATACATCAAAAAGCAAAAAAATAATAGTAGGCCGATTTTCTTTTTTTTACCAAATACTATAAACAAACACGTTATTTGCCATGTCATGATTATTATAACATGTTTCCACACCAAAGATGTTAACCTTAATCCTGCAAGCATCAGGCTTGGAGTGAAAGCAGATCATCTAGCTAGAGAAATGTTTTACACAGTTGAAGCTCGAACCACCTGGGCAACACACCTACACAGCCGCAAAATCCGCATGTATCCCGTTTTAACACCCTTAACCGCCTCCTTAACTACATCAATGTCCGGCAAGGAGGATAAACTTTGCTCACTGTCGCCCCATTGAAGTGGAACAACGTCGGAAGGATATATTCCTCTGAAGCAAATAGTACCATATAACATATTAATTTTAGCATATACTGTATTTATTCATTACATACAACAATGGGGACATAATCAAATCAGATGGTGATGGGATTAGCACTCAATCTGCCAATTAACTTACATAAAGAAAGAATTCATAAACAATAACTAACCGTTTCAAGCAAGACATGTCAAGTGTGAGATTCACCTTCCTCCCGGAGGTATAATTAAAGAAACAAAGCTTGAGATCGAGCCGCTCGACTGCAATAAAAAAAGTTGCACATTAAATTTATATTTTTTGCATGAATATATTCTTCTCTAGTGCTTTAATAACAAATAATTTTCAGATTAGATCTTTAGGCCAGTATAGATGTGTAAAACACAAAGTTACGAGAAAATTTGGCGTACCATGGTCACAAAATGTATTAACAAAATTAGCTAAATGTAAGGCAGTGACTTTATGCTCCATACAATTTAGTACGTCATATCACATGGAAGACCAGATGCATATAGGTTGTCTTAGTAATACATACAATATGAAGACCAGAAGCTATTTAGGAAATAATAGACGGCAGAAAGAGGATAAAAAATAGATTTCGCACAACACATTTGGCCAATAGAACTGTACCATTTATTGGAAATTAACTTTGCAGTTTGCAGTCATTTTGATGTTATATAGCTGAGAACCTAGGATTACGACTATAACTGACATTAAGATGGTAAGGATATAAAGGGATGTGATTACCAGATGGTGAACAAAAGCTTGACTGGGTCAGATTTTGTAGCTCCACTTGTGCTAACTGTACCTCCCCAACAACATCAAGCAAGGTACCAAGAAGTGAACTAGTTACCTGCCGAAATTGAAGACAGGAAAAAGGACAAATGAATATGGCTTCTATTAGTAATAAAAATAATATGGAGTACTATGGATTTCATCATTTCTTCTTAACTTTTCAACTTCTTATGTGCCCAAAAGGACCAATATATGAAGGGGAAGTTTTAAAAATTATACCAAACAAGACACAGTTGCAAAGTCGCCCATAAGATTCACAGAAAACTGAGAAATATAAAAACTTGTTTTCATTATCATTCCCTTGATGAAAATGCACACAACTTTTTACTTACTTGTGTTTCCTGTGGCAAAGTTTTAGCACCCATGTATCCATCAGGGGTCTCAGCATTAAACACAAATGCAAATGCTATGCAAGCATCCATATTTGGGAAACTCTGAAACAGAAAGGATTCCACATTAGGTACAATCATGACAACAGAGACATGAAATCAGACCAGTTTAGGTTACACAGCAATGGCACCTTTAGGATGTTGGCCTCATTCAATTTCAACGAAGATGAAACACTTGATGCAGGACCAACAATGATTTTAATGCTGAAAATTCATTTTAAAAATATTGAAGAGTGAGAGGAAGTAGAAGAGATTCAGAATAAAAACCATCTGCAGCGAAAGAAACTTCTCTTTCTTCATACAAACCTCTGAATAATAAAGTCAAGGTAGTTGAGAATAACATTGCCCTGACCATCCAAATTGCCCACGCTTTGTACAACCCACATCTGGAGAAACAGAAGACAATGTATTAGAAAGCAGAAGTGTCGATATACGAATTACCAACTAACATAAGCAGAAAGAAACGTGGTGTAGGCCCATTAATCTTAATAGACGTTGCCACTAGAAGAGTATTCACCTGCATTTCCAGACGTGTGGACCTGCAAGAAGCCCTCTTTAACAAGTGTTCATTGACCAATGTGATTGTGTCAGCATAACTTTGATCAGCTTTTATCTTGCAGCGTGCGTTAAATGTTTTCATAATGTTCAAAATCTTCTTATCCAAAGTGTCTAAGGCCTGCCTCATTGCAGTCATTTTTTCATGGGAAACCTGGCATCACACGAGAGATATGTGTCATATTTAGGTTTTGGCTAGTAGCATCTAAAATTTACATTTCAATGTGTAATAATAATAATAATAATAATGTATAGATGTGAGACAAAATAAGTTTATAATCATAATTAGATGTTAGGAGATAATATCATTGCAATTGTAACAGTGGCCCAAACCTATGTGCTGCTCATGAACATCTCATATGTATAATCCTAAACTACTTATCACAAATAAGTTGAACGCTTAAGTCAGCTCGACTAGTTTGCAGAGGTAAAATAATTCAATCCTGGCTCGATAAGTGAATGCTTAAGCAGCAGTAAAAAAAACTCAATCATGGCTTGATAAGGTGAATGCTCAACTCAACTAGGCTCGTTTGCAGCAACCAACCTACATATCACAAATCAGATTAAGGGCACACAAATCAAACCTTTCAAGCAAAACTGAGCTAAACCAGCTTTCCTTATTGAGTTTCTTTTCAGCATCATACACGTTGGTCTAAAAATGAGAAATACTGCCTCCAACTCTCCAAGTGGTAGTGGCATTAATGTAATACAAAATGCTAACCCGAAATGGATGGCAGTTTCGCCACAATTACACTATCTGTAAGTTCTCTCTTTTTCAAATTGGAACAAAAGTAGCAGCCAAATGGAAAAAAAAAGAAGAATGCCAAAATGGAAGTGCCAAATTGCAGATATTGCAAAAATATTTAAAATTTGAATTAATACCTCATGCCCCTTCATCAAATTGACAGATAGTTTCTGATTGCTGGCAGCTCCAGTTAGGACATTAGTTCGGCAAGTCCGCAGTGTCTGTGAAGCAATATTTTCACCCCATTCTTGCAACTCCTGAAGCCTAGAGTTCAATTGATGTAACCTTTTCTGCATATTGATGTGACTATACAGGTCAGGCATTCAATGGCACACATATTGATGTGTGTGTATATATTATATATATACATATGAATGCTTATGTATATATGTATGTATCGAGACAAAGACAAAATGGAGTACCAAGAATCTCTCTTTCTTTACATGATTCAGCTGCAATTTTGCCTTTTCAAACACAACTTGGTGCAACAGTGAATTTGCTTCAGCCATTCTGCATCATTAATATTCAGAAACCCAAATTCTCAAAGCTAAATTAGATGATGAACATCGGTCTCTCACAGAGGAAAGTACTTACTTTTCAAGCTGGATATCATGAAGAACTGAATTCTGCAAAAAAATAAAGAAATGAACATCAACGAACTAAGTGTGGTGCAGGTGCAGCTAGGCGCTAGCAAGTAGCAAATAATAAACGAACACATTCAACACAAATGTTAAGAGACAAATATTTTGTTAGACATTTCATTCCCGCTAATTCTACTACTTGGATATTTCAAGTATACATATGCGAGAGAGCACAAACCTCAGTCATAACTACGCGGTGAAGCAACTCATATACTTTTGACCTCTGCTGGTGAGCCAACCCATCTTTCAACGTATCAATCTGGAAAATGAGATATAATATTATAATATCAATCTAATTACATGATCTTATTGTGCAGAGTCCTACAAATAAAGATTTTCTTGTGTTTCACATAAATATAATTAGAAGCCATTTTAAACTTGCAAGAGACATACCATCTTACTATTTAGCTTCTTAGCTGGTCGAGAAACTAAATTCTTCATATCCTCTGAGAATTTAGAATATGTCTGCAATTTCAGATGCATTCATGCATAGTTGTGTGAGAAAAAACTGTTGGACATTTTTGCAGCCTGAAATGTAGGCAAGTAAAATGTAAAACAAGTAAAATGCAAATCAAGCATACATCAGTCCACTTCTTCGTTTCACGAACAATCAATGCACCACCTTTAACCGGATGCAACATTTTCTCTTGATCACAATTCCCACTTTTCAGAAGTTTGGAATTCCTCTGCATTAGAGTCGTTTCATTGTGGTGTTGAGTGTCCCTCAGCAATAAATCCACATTTCTCTTGCTTGCTGAAATCTTTTCCAGTCGAGTGGTTCTTGGAGAGAGCATTTCATATGATTGTTCATTATAAAGCTTTTTCCTCGAGGGGCTTGCTGTAGAGAGCTCCACCATATTCTGTTATAACCATATTGAATACCAAATGAAAAATTCCTAAATTAAAATTTAGCTTAGCGTCTAATTGCATCGAATGGCAGATACAAATAAATATCCAGAGGTGACATGTTTCTCTGCAAGTATTCTTGAAGATCTAGGCTTTGGCAATAATTGAAACATAATAGACCCACCTTATAAGACAAGTATTTGAGACATTGAAACTACTGTGATTACTCTGGAGAAGAAAAAAAAAAGTAGACTGCAGGAAAATTAAACTACCTCAAGAAGAAGAAAAATCCGAAAGGGAAATAAAATGACTGACCTGCAACCTAGGCTCAACTAGATTTTCACATTCAGATGAAGAGACAGAACCATTAAAATTGGCTGTGGGATCTCTTCCAGGTAGGTTGTCCTCCAACCTGGACATGTCCCTCCTAACCAGGTTGCCTACATCCATAGTTTTGGAATGCAAGATCTGGGACTTTATCACCTTGGTTGGAGTACATAAGTTGTTGTTGGTTCCAAATATTTCATTTGATTTAGAAATATCATTTTCTCCATTATCAATTGCTTGTCCTTCGATCAATTTGTTAGGACTGTTGACATCAACAATAGGTGAAAAACTCAACTCTCCTTTCATTTCCTTGGATTCAGCATCCCTATTAGCAGTTGCATTTGAGAGGTTAGCAACAGAAAACATCTTATCTGGAGTTGAATCTGTGTCTTTATAAAGGCCTGAACGTTGTTTGAGTGGACTCTGTGCATATAAATCACTAGCTCGAGGAGATTGAGGATCAGGTGAAACTGGCAATTTCTTCCCCGAACTTCTGTGAGGAGAAGAAATAGAATTAGAAACAGCTTTTCCGCCATCTTCTGAAGCAAATTCAAGCAATAAGGACTCAGGTTCGGTCTTAAGTGTGTCCTCATTAGAATGTTTGGATGTCCTCATTAGAATGTTTGGACTCTGTGCATATAAATCATTAGCTTGAGGAGATTGAGGATCATGTGAAACTGGCAATTTCTTCCCCAAGCTTCTGTGAGGAGAAGAAATAGAATTAGGAACAGCTTTTCCACCATCTTCTGAAGCAAATTCAATCAATAAGGAATCAGATTCGGTCATAAGTGTGTCCTCATTAGAATGTTTGGACGTAAACAAATCATGCATTAAGTTCTTTTCAGATGAAGAGATCTTAGATGGTGTAGAAACAGTTTCTGCATATTTTGTTTGGTTTCTAGATATATTTTTGTTCGTGAGGTAATTAGGAGATTTTCCACACACTGCTAGGCTCAATTGTTCTTCCAAACTATTCTCACCACTGTTGGGATTCAGAATATCAGATCCAGCATGATCCATGCTGAAAGCATAACTTCTCTGTCTACTCTGATGAACACTAGTAAGTTTCTCTTCAGTTGCTGAATCTTCCACAAAGTTGAATTTAACAACATGACGACTTTTCCCCAAAAGTGGGTCAAAATTAGGGGATTTAAAAAAATCCAGTGTCTTAACAAAAGAATTGTCAGATTTAGCACTGAAAGCAGAAGAGAAGGCTGATCTCTCAAGCAATTCCAGTTTGGAAATGCTTTTCTGAATAGACGTCTCAATCTCTTGGTGTCCTACACTTCCATTTCTTAGCATGGAATCAGGTTGTGGCAACGGTGACAACAGTTCATGTGGTTTAGATGGAGAAGCCATAGTCAAAATAAACCGTTGACGTCTGACAGGTGAAGATGTAGATGCCAATGGGGTTTCATGTTCATTCTGTCCAACCAATTCAAAATTATAGGAGTTAGGTCGCAAAATAATTAAAACGAAATTTAAAATAGAGGCCAATAAAATATGTCAGAATCAGTTTATCAACCATTGTGGCATATGGCACCAGGCACAAAAAAATGATTAAAACGACTGGTTATGCATTAGCAACTGTGTTACAGAAAGGATGAGAGTTCTCATAATTTTAAAGGGGAACTATAAGATCTACATGATTACGCTGTGTTAGCAGTAATATTTAATAGATCTAAAAGTATGTACAATTTTGACAACACACCGAGTATCTAGTGCTTTTGTTTTCATATACTCTCAACCATAATGAGAATCAATTTGACCAACTATTTCTCAAATACATTTGGTGATAAAAAAAAGTTATTAAAGCGGGCTAATTGCTACATCCAACTGAACCAAATATCAACTCTCTTCCCAAATAAGCTTCAAGCAGACCATAATTAAAAAAACACAGAATTTACGAATGACATTACCAAATAGTAAAACAAAAGGTTACTGGCTATTTCAAAACACAAGAAATTAAATAAATTACCTAAAAGGTTCCCAATTGCTAAACCACATAGCTAAGGAGCATATATTCAAGACAAATACTGATACAGATTTACTTAAAGAATCTTACTTTACTCAACTGATATGGTGACTTAATTGGTTTATCATTATCTTTGCCGGATGCTGCACCACCCAATGAATTGTATGAAAATTGTTCAAGAGGTGTTGCGCTTGGAAAGATTTCATGAATAGCATTTGTCTCAGCACGGTTAATGCGATCAGCAGATTCGCCTTTATAACGCACATCAGGGGAATCACCCCGCGCTGCATCTAACAGCGGATGGTCACTTAGATTTGCAAGGTTATCGCCATTATCAACTGAAGGCAAACCCTTAGCTTCCTTGGGTTTAGGCGATGATGACATAATGATATCATCAGATACACTATCAGGAAGCAAGTCTTTCCTGCTCTCAGCCAGGAGTGCGTCTGATCTTGGGGATAGTTTATCAAAGTCATACTTGTAAGGGTTTTCCCCAACAAGACTCATATCATTGGAGTTGTGACTGCCACTAACTTCTGTGGCAGGAATACAAGATGTAGTAATAGCCTTTTTACCTAAAGTGAAAACCATGGGGCTTCCTATATTTGCACTCATTGGAGTTTTCTCATCGAAAAAAAGTTGACCCCCGGTTGGTGTCTTTAAGTCTAGTCCCGATTCGGATCTAGCAAGACTGCGATAGTGCATGGAGAAAGCTGTTGAATCCATTGTAAGATCGTGATTATCATCAGAGGCTGCAGAGTCGGATAACCGAGCGGGGTTTATGAAGTTGGATGATACGGGACCGAAGAAATTGTCTTCTGCTTGAAGAAAATTCAGAGTAAAATATAAGTAATTAACCTTTTCAGAAGAAACCTTCAAGAATGAAGTGTATATGCACGTATCAGGGTCCAGTTATGAATATACAATCAAAAAGACAAGCCCCAGATACTATCCCAATAACTAATGCTCCTAATTATGTGTCTGCTAAAGGATCAACAATACCTTCAGAGCTAATCTAGATAACAATGAAGTAGACGATAAATACTGGAGTAAACTCAGAATTAGAACTAAAAAAATATGTAGTTCAGGATTAAAATGGCTGGATTATCATTTTTCTTTC
The DNA here is from genome assembly GCA_954870475.1 of Euphrasia confusa. Taxonomy (NCBI): domain Eukaryota; kingdom Viridiplantae; phylum Streptophyta; class Magnoliopsida; order Lamiales; family Orobanchaceae; genus Euphrasia; species Euphrasia confusa. The sequence goes on from OX940960.1 coordinate 36,890,831, forward strand.
GGTTATCATGTCATAAAAACGAGTATCACGTAGATGCTCATAGGCTTAAATAACTCAAATTCAAAGCAACAAAACTTGCCATCATTCGAAGAGGCAGAGCCAAAGGTGCTCCCTCCCGGGGAAGGCGATCCGACCGGGCGCAAAAACGTTCTACGCATATCCATCTCTTCATCTTCGTCGTTTTCATTGCCACCATCTAAGCTTACAAAATCACCGGGAGAGTCGTACCTAATATTCGCAGTTTTCATCAGAGGAGTCTCGTCGGACTCGTCATCGCGGTTGAAGATGCGAATCGACGTTGTCTCGGCAAAGCTCACTCTGCGGGCCCGCTTCTTCTGCAGAGCCATTGTGTCGGAATTTTCGGTCATTGTGTTGTGGCGGTGGCCTTCGGCATTTGGGTCATCCTTGGAATCCATGAAAATCGTGAGCAATTTCGATGGATTTCGTTTTTGAAAAATTGCATTTGGGGTTAGGGTTTTACAATTCCCTCTTTTTCTCCCTCTTGGAGGGAAAAAATTGCCGTTCTATTTTAAAATTTGCCTTTAAAAATAAAATTATTTTCAAACTATTTTTGTAGTATTAATTTTAATTTGATTGTATTTTTTTGGACTTTATGGACGAATTTTTGAAATTTTTAAGTATATTTTTTTAAATAAATCTCATTTTTAATTAAATATTATAAAAAAATACTTTATACATTAATATTATTAATTATTCTTCAGCTTCATAATTTTTTAATATGTGAATCAATTTTGGAAATTTTTAAAACCAATCAATCAACATTCATATGCAATATTAATAATTTACTTAAAAAAACAATATAGAGTATTGAATAATAAAAGAATAGTTCAAAATTATTTACTTAATAATTCAAAAAAAAGTCTTATTGGAATTTAAAATTGTATGTTCCTACAACATTTCAATGTAAACAAATAAAACAATTATAATACAAAATAATATAAACCATAATTTAAATTTTATTTTTATACATTTACTCAATTTATACTTAATCTTTACATTACAAAATGTAATTACATTTTTATCCATTAAGTAAGTAAAAAGACGGAAATATGATTTTAGAAATTCAGTCACAATTAGCAATTATGTACAATTATGAGTTTTATTATAATTTAATTAATTAAAAATATTTTATTATAATTTAATGAATTATGTGAATTTTATACTTCAATAATTTAATAAATCACGTGCAATTTATTATAATTTAATAATCAAATCGAAATATTTATTAAATTAAAAAAAAATGTATTATTATTATTATTATTATTATTATTATTATTATTATTATTATTATTATTATTAGACAATTTAATATAATTAAATTGAATATGCATGCTTATGTGATTATATGTTTACTTGTTTAAATAAAAATTTATATTCATGTAAATATATATAATAATATATATAATATATATAATTTACAAGGCTCTATGCAAAATTTTGTATTAACATAATAATAAATAATTACGTTCTTTTTTACATAAAATGAATAACATGAAATTTACTATAAAACACGTTCAATTTATGTGTATTTTACTATAATTTAATAAATTACATTCAAATTTTACGTGCATTTTAATATAATTTAATAAAACACGTTCAATTTACATAGATTTTACTATAATTTAATAAATTAGGTGCAATTTACGTGAATTTTATTATAATTTAATTAATTAAAAATATTTTATTATAATTTAATGAATTGTGTGAATTTTATACTTCAATAATTTAATAAATCACCGGTAGATTATTATAATTTAATAATCAAACCGAAATATTTATTAAATTAAAAAAAATATATGTATTATTATTACTTACTTACTGTTTTTATTTGCACATAAATTTCTTAGATGTCTCATTAGTCACTGCATTCACGGTGTTGGCGCTGAATTTCTTAGATGTCGTCATTAGTCACTGCATTCACGGTGTTGAATTATATCTTCACCATGCTGACTTACTTAGCTCCGCGGTAAGTTATCTAACATTCTCATTAAAAACATTTAATTAATAACATTATAAATTAATAATTGAATATTCATGTGAATTTAATTAGAATTAGATTACATTTTAATAGAATTAAATTGAATATGTATGCTTATCTGATTATATGTTTACATGTTTAAATAAAGATTTATATTCATGTAAATATATATGCATGAAGGTTTTACAAAGACTCAAGGTAAACTTTTGTATTAAAGTAATAATAAATAATTACATTATTTTTTAAATAAATTGAATAGCGTGCAATTTACTATAAACACATTTATTTTATTTTACGTACATTTTACTATATTTAATAAATTAAGTTTAATTTACGTGCATTTTACTATTATTTAATAAACCACGTTTAATTTAAGTGCATTTAATTTAATATACGAAAGTTTATAGTAGAGGTCACACAAATTAGTAACCAAAAAGTTTAAAACAATCAGAGTTAAGACAATCATACTAATATACGAATATAATATACGAATATTTATAGTAGACATCAAAAAAGTAATGGTCCGACATCTCCCGGATGACATGGATAATCACTAAACCCAATGTATTCCAATACTGTTTTATAAGAAAACAAGTTAAATTGTTAGAATGAATTAATCATTAAAATAACATGTAATTAAAACTACTATTTTTTTTTTGTTAACTTACTGCGATAATATAGTAAAGCTCCCGTTGGGACCAGTGCTATCACAAACCCTATCTCGTTCGTAATATGCACAATTTGAAGGAAAAAAATTAAATTAATAAAATTAATTTGAAATTTAAATTTAAAATGATTGAATTTAACTTACCACGTTGAAGAAAATCGAAAACTCAACGAGGAGTGTGGAGATGCATTTGACGATGTCCGATATAGCGGAGAAGATGAGCAGTACCACAATAGACATGTGCTCGACATTTCTATCTTTGTACGCTCATAACTGCAAAAACAATTTCATTTTTTATATATAATAACTTATTCAAATTGATACTTCCTCCAATCTTTTTTAATTGTCGTTCTATCATTTTCACAGTTTTTAAGAAATATTTTGTTTACCTAATATAACCCTATTTAATTATTTTAATTTATTATTATTTATTTGACTTTATCTCTCTATCTTCTCATTCTTTTTTTAATTTATATAATATAAATATAAATAATTAATGAAGGCTATAAATGAATAAAAACACTTAGATGACAATTAAAAAGAAAATTTACAAAAACACATAACGTCAATTAAAAAAAAATAGGAAGGAGTATAATTTTAATTGAAAACAAACAAAAATTAGTGTTGATTTTTTATTTTTTTTTATATATTATTATAAAATTGTTATAAAAAAGGTAAAAAGAATTTAACCTCTAAAACTTTCGTAATAAAATTACAATAAACTTCCAAATCTTTGATAAAATAAATTAAATACTTATTTTTTTCATATAAAAATTGCAATTTATACAAATTTTATTATTTTAATATTTAAAATATTAATTGTTTTAGAAAAAATGTATTTTTACTTCCAAAAAAGTCATAAATAAATAAAAAAATTAGTTAAGAACAATGTATTTATTCTAATAATATGAATTAAAATAATATTTCAAAAAAATTAAAAAAACTAAATAAAAATAACAAAATCATCTATTTATACAAATTTAAATTTAAATAAAATATTTTAGTTTTTTAAAGTTAAAGTAATTTTTTAAAATAATATTTAATTTCAAATTTGAAATTAATACTCATAATATCTTATCATTATTTTTATTTTTTAAAATTATAATTTTTTATTTTTGATTTTAATTCATTTATTAAAATTAAAAAAATAGTTGTAAAAAATTAAAAATTAAATTTTGTATAAATTTAAAAATTCAAATATATAGTAAAATAAAAAAAAATGTTTTATTTTTTGAAAATTGATTTATATATTTTATAATTTTTTAGGTAAAATAAATTGTTCACTAAAAATTTAATATTTGAAATATTAAAATAATAAAAAATAGACACAATGAATTGTTTAGATCGTGAATATTTAGCTGGTTCGATTGGTCAATTTTCATTTGGCAATTAAAGTTTCATAAAGTAATGTTAAACTTATAATTTCAAAATAATGAATTTTTTATTTTTTTGGTTACATTCACCAAAAAAAAAAATGAGTGATGTCTCTTTTAAATTTATACTAATTTCATTTCAGATAAACATAGCCCGTTCTTTTATAAAATACAAAATAAATAATAATAATTTTATAAGACATGGAGTATCATTTAACAATATTAAATTCAAATTATTAACACTACATGATATGAATTAGATTTACATTCTCGATCTTCTATGGTGGATGAGATTGATACCATAGACTAATTTTCACATTTGGAAAATTTTATAAAAAATATAAGCGTGTTTACAGTTCGATTAACTGAATGATCTTTGATAAATTTAAATGAATCTTGATTTTTGCAAAAAGTGAATAGAAAGCAATGATATTAGACCTGTAAATGGGGCAGATCCGGAGCGGATCAGTGTCGATCCGTACCCGTTTAATAATTTAAATTTTAGATTCGTACCCGCTCCGTGACCCGCCGGATCATCGAAAACTCAATCCAAATTCGTATCCGACGGATCAACGGGTATCCAACGGGTTTTTTCGACCCGTTCTAAAATTGAAAAAAAAAAGACATTTCTAACTCTTAGTCTCTTACTTATCGGATTAGAAGATTGAATGGAAAATATTTGTTCTTTCTTTACCTTATATGAGAGTGATATGGTGTGAGTCGTGTTGGTATTGATAATTATTAGTCTTAATAAAAATTGGGAAAACAAACGTCCTCTTAATTGTTTAGGTTATAAAAATATAATTAATTTATTAATATATATATATATATATATATATATATATATATATTAATTTTTTAGAGGGTCGGGTCATTAACGGATCGGGTCGGCCTTGATCCGTATCCGATCCGTTTATAAAACGGGTCGGATCGTAAAACGGGTAAACGGGTCAAATATTGCGATCTATATCCGTAAAAAGGTCACGAATCTGGAGCGGGTCTGGATAAAATCCGCTCCATTTACAGGTCTAAATGATATAAAATGGATAAAATATTTTTATGGAAAATATTTGTTCTTTCTTTACCTTATATGAGAGTGATATGGTGTGAGTCGTGTTGGTATTGATAATTATTAGCCTTAATAAAAATTGGGAAAACAAACGTCCTCTTAATTGTTTAGGTTATAAAAATATAATTAATTTATTAATATATATATATATATATATATATATATATATATATATATATATATATATATATATTAATTTTTTAGAGGGTCGGGTCATTATCGGATCGGGTCGGCCTTGATCCGTATCCGATCCGTTTATAAAACGGGTCGGGTCGTAAAACGGGTAAACGGGTCAAATATTGCGATCCATATCCGTAAAAAAGTCACGAATCTGGAGCGGGTCTGGATAAAATCCGCTCCATTTACAGGTCTAAATGATATAAAATGAATAGATGATAATACTATAGTACAAGTGGAGGCAGGTTGAGATTTTTGGCCAATTACTTATCTTCACATTATTCGCCAAAACTTTAATAAATCTTTTTTGAAATAATTTATTGTTAATAATTAGAGGTTGAGATTTTTGACCACTTACTTTATCTTCACATTATTCACCACAACTTTAATAAATCTTAAAAAAAAATTATTGTTAATAAATACAACTTTAATAAATCTTAAAAAAAAAAATTATTGTTAATAAATATAAGCTCAATTTCTCAAAGTGAAATCATTCAAGAGACTATTATCATAGGTTCATTCCAATTATCATTTTTTTTGGAAAAATTTGAATTAAATACTACTATAATAGACTACAAAACAAAATAAGATAAATAATTATAAAAATATTAATTTTAAATATTAATTTAAATTGGTAATTAAACAATTAATATTTTAATTTGAATAATTTCAGTTATTATTTTTGTATTAATTACTTGATGAGTTATTATATGAATTATATGAATGAATAATATTGAATGAATGAATTTTATTTTATTATATTAATTATTTTTTATGGAATTTTATTTATTAATGATTAATAAAAAAAATTGGCATAAAATCCATTATAAATAATTGTTCAAATTTAATACTGTAGTAATGATTTATGTGTACTTTGGGTTCGGGCCTTCCACAGAAGTTGAATGAAGAAAAAAGAGAGGGCCTTTCTCAAAACCCTCCATAGAACCGTCGTCACTCTCTATAACCATAAACCCTCATCCATTCCCAAGGTACTTTTATGAGTCTCTCTCTCTCTCTATATATATATATGTGTGTGTGTGTATGTATATGTATATGTGTCAGTGTGTGTATATATCTAATTGTGTGTATGTATATGTTGTCTTGTTGATTGGATTTGCAGATGGATCCATCTGAGCGGTACTGTTACAACCCGAAATTGCGGTGGAACCCTCAAGTGGAGGACTACTTCGTCAAAGCCTATGGAGCTGACCATTTTGCTCGGATCTCCAATGCCCTCACGTATGTATCAAATCTCTATTTTTTTTCTGTCACCGGTTAAATTTAGTACTGCAAATAGACGACTGAGCTATTTGAGTCGAGACTCGTATAGCTGAAAGCCTGAACCAAATATAAGCTTACTGTTATTCAGTTTGATAACTCGTACTTTTAAGTTGCTAGTTCGGTTTTAATTTAAAATATGAAAATATGAAAGTAAAGGTATTTGTTTGAAAATTTTAGTTGATATATTCTGCATTTTAGAAATAAGTGATAGAAGAATGATTTAATTATATAATCTAGAATTAATATTTAACGAGTTAGCCTCGAAAGAGCTTCTGAACCATCAATTTATTAAGTTTGGTGTTTGGAATTGTATTTGATAGTAAACGAGCCAAGTTCAAACTCTCCCAAGCTGGTCTCGGTTCTGTTGCAGCTCTAGTCAAAATATTAATCTCTCCAATCTTGTCTTGTTGGTAGGCGACCCTCTTGTTACTCCTGCGTACGGGTGAATACCTTGAAGACAACAAGTGATTCTGCTATGAAGAAACTGTCTGATATACTGAAAGAAAGAGGGTGGCAAAGTAGTAATACTGCCGAAGCTGCCAATGTTCCTTGTAACATAGACTGTTCAATTTCCAAGTGTAAGATACCGGGTTTAGACTATGTGGTGTTCGTCAAAGGGTCGGGCCCACACAATATCGATCATGGGTACAAGGAAGACAAACCTCCTAAGGAGGTGGTCGTGAGCCGGAAGTGTGCTGAAGCAGTTCTTCGTGGTGCCCATGTAAGCATATAAACATTACACACTTTCGTGAATGTTGAGAACACTAAGAGGGTATTGAATCTGCTTATTTAAAAGATCTTTATAAGTTCATACATGTTATAAGATTTTTTTGGAAAGCTACTAAAGTACTAAACTGTTATATCTTATTTCGAATGTATTAGTTGTTAAATTGTTTAGATTACAAGGGGTGTTTTTAGCTTATAACTCTTTTTACATGCTAAAACAAAAAAAGAGTTTGTAAGCTCAAGTGCTTCAAGCATAAAACAAGATCATTTATTTATTCTGTTGCAATTTTTTTTCTTAAATCCCTATACTTAACGCATTACTGTTTTTAGTCCATTTTTATTCTTGTTGTCATTTTGCTTAGATTATTTGCAATTAATTCTTCCTTTGAGGTTTCTTGAGCAGGAATGTTTTTTTTTTTTTTTTGTTTTGTTTTGTTCTAAGTTGTCAATTTGCGATATTATATGTACAGGTATATGTTCCTGGTGTTTTGGCCTGTAGTGCTCATGTGGAGAAAGGGGAGAAAGTTGCAGTTTCAGTTGCTGTGGAGCAACCGGGCTCTGATGGTGGGTGGGGAGTTGGTTTTACACGTGGGACGATTCTACAGGAATCACCAACAGGCAAGAGGCATTCCTTTTAGACCGGATACACAAGCAAATGGACTTTATTTATCATTTTTCTAAGAATATTATATACCCTTATCACTTGATAAATCTGTTTTGAAAATAATATCAATGGTGAATATATGCCTGCAATTTTATTGAAATTTGAATTTAGTCAATATGTATACCTTTTTTTTTAATGTATTTTTCCTTTTGCAGATCCTCAGTATTTTGAGAGGAATGGCCTGTACATTGGTCAAGGAACAACTATGTTTTCCAGGTCTGGGTTGTTTAGGGCAACTGAAGGAGTTGCATTAGACATGTATAACAGAGTATTTCATCTACCTTCGTTTTATGGTATAGTGTTATTCTTGTTGCAACCTTTCCCGGGATGATTGAAGTCCAACTGCCTTACATACTTCTATAGCTGTCCTTCATTTTTCTCAGAGTTCCAAAATAATACTTGGAAACATAAAAAACGCTCCAATGCAAAAGAGATTATTATGATTAATTTATATCTCAACTCTTGGAAAATTCATGAAAGTGATGGGTGGAAAAAGATTGAGAAACAAGTTCCACCCATGTGTTATAACTTATCAGTATTATTTATTTATTTTTTGACGTGAGAGTCATAATTCTTTGGCTAGTTTTCCATTTTTATTGTAATTAAAGGCTTATATTTGTGACTATGAATACCTTTATCGTTGGTATTACAGATTTACTTGAGGGGGAAATATTTCTCCAGAACCTTCCTAGCATCATAACTGCACATGCCTTAGGTATGTAGCCGACATACAATCACAGTTTAGTTAATCATTTATTTCTTGCATTTTTTTAGTTATTCACGAATTCCTACGTGTTTTTACACTTGTTTGATTTTTCGTGTTTCATGTAAAGTGCTAAAGCTTACAGTTTATTGGGCTTATTGCTAATACTACAAGAAAGGGTCTCAATAACTCTTTTTTTTTCTGTCTCATGTAATTTTTGTAAATTTTATTCCTGGCTCGGCAGATAAAGAAGTTAGAGTAGGTGTAACATATAATCACTATGTTGCTAATTTTTTTTTTATCAAACCAACTTAACATTCACATTTCCACCCTATATCCTTTCATACACTTGAAAAAAATAATCATTTTTTTCCAATTCTTCCCTGACCAAAACGAAAATTTCAAAATTAGTGTATCCAATTGCAGGCTAAATATTCTGAATTTCCTTTTTTGGCATGCTTATTGTGTTAATCATTGTATTTGTTTACCCCCTGCTAAGTTTGCCCATGTTGTTTTTGTTGCAGATCCTCAAGAGGGAGAGAAGATATTAGATATGTGTGCAGCTCCTGGAGGAAAAACCACTGCGATTGCAATCCTCATGAAAGACAAAGGAGAGATTATTGCAGCTGACCGATCTCACAATAAGGTGCACTTTCACTTCACATATGAATTCTGAGTACCTGTTTCTTTTTCCACCATGGCATCTTAACTGATTTCACAACTTAGTCTTCCAATTTTTTATTTAAACGATTGCTGTTTTTCGTTTTTGTTTTTGTAAGAAATACAAATAAAAATTATATAAATAATAAGCCAATGTAAAGTCTGGAGAGTGGAGAGTAAAGCCATTGTAAAGTCTGGAGAAGCAAATAAAGACGACTTCAGAACTCCTTTTTGGAAAAAAGATAATAATTTAATTATAAGGCAATACATTTGCATTTCTTTTCAGCAATATATTAATTTTGGAAAAATTTGTCAACTTATTTTGACATCATTTTCAGGTGCTTGACATCCAGAAATTGGCGGCTGAGATGGGCTTAAAGTCCATAACTACTCATAAACTTGATGCACAGAAATCTGTTGAGGTAATCAATAATTCTGACCGTAAGGATGGCCCACAATGTGGGAAGAGTGATGGTATTGAAATATCAGATTCACCAAGCTCGGGAATAGAGAAACTATCAATCACTGGCACTACTTCAGGTTGGGCATGCTATTATGTAAATTAAGGCATTTCTCAACATCTCAATTTTTTAAAATTTATTATTATTATAAAAGCTTGCTAAAAATAAATTATATCTCACTTGCCATCCATTTTTCATCTCTATACTAGAGAAAGTAGCCACTGCCGAGCAATTTAGTACTGAAAATTACACCAGTAAAGCTGAGATCCGGAAGACCATTAAGAAAATGAGAAATGGGTCAGGGCGAATTAACTCCTTCGGTGGAAGAGTTGAAAAGTCTAAAGGGTTCTTACCTAACAGTTTTGACCGGGTTCTCCTTGATGCTCCCTGTTCTGCTCTTGGTCTGAGACCTCGATTGTTTGCTGGAGAGGTGAAAGCTTTTACTTCTTCCTATGTCTTGTTACTTTACTCAATTTCAATTGTACGCATAATGTTCATTCCATTTCTAACTTATTTTAGGTGACACATTATGTTGAAAGCATGCCCTCTTTTTAGAGTAATGCTACTTGGACAACAGTGGGCTGAAAATTAGACCACTCCTTGGAATTGTTATGTATTTTTCTATTATGTCAACAGTGATACTATATCAATACAATTATAATAAGTTCTGAATTGTGATAATAATAATTAAAACATCACATATCACAAAAGATAGAATAACAATTTCACGTAAATTTTATTTTCATGGAGTAGTGTAATTTCCGCTCCAATTTTTATTCTTCTTATAGACTTACATTTTTTTTCCAATTCTTTTTATTTATAGATCACCGTTGAATCATTACGAGCACATGCCAAGTATCAAAGGTGTATGTTTGACCAGGCTGTTCAGCTTGTTCGCCCGGGTGGAGTCCTCGTTTACTCAACGTAAGCTGTCTTAAAATCTTATGGAAATGGATTCTCATTCTGTAATCCCTCTCCTCCCTTTTTATAAATATTTCTATAAAAAATTACATGACTCAACTTCCTTGACAACTTCTAAGTACTCCTTGCTGTTTTTCCCTTACTGTCCTCATCTCCTGGATCATTTTTACCTTTTGTTCTTAGATTTAATTTCTCTAGAACTCAAATTTATTAGGTCAAACTCTATTAGAAGGAATGTTCCTGTTTGTCTTGGGTTTTTGTTGTTTACTTCTATCAAATTTCAAAGTCAACACTTATTTATTTATTTATATTATCTGTTTGAACTTTGGTTCATAGTTGTGCCCATTTTGTGTTTTGTGTGCATGTTTTAGTAGAATATCACTATTTGAACTTTAGTGTTTTCAAATTGGCAGGTGTACAATAAATCCCGGCGAGAATGAAGCCTTGGTTCGCTACGCATTGGATAAATACAAATTTCTCTCGTTGGCACCACAGGTTAGCTTGAAAAATTATTACACGAGTTAACATTTGTAATTTTAATATCGATTGGTGCATCTAATTAATTTGCAGCATCCAAAAGTCGGAGGACCTGGCCTTGTTGGAGGTTGTCAATTTTCAGATGGATATCACGAGTAAGTTCTTTTCTCTGACATCAAATTCTATCAAAAAATAAAATAAGATGCATTATGTTGCATTCAATAGAAAGGACAAGTGGTCTTAGAAAACTGTTGCGGTTGGAATGCCATCATCTTTTTTTTTTTCTTTTCAAAACAGTTTTCAAAATTACAAAAAAAAAAAAAAAAACTTTAGGGTTTTGATTCACTGTTAAATTTGAGGAGTAATTGTAATATTTCTAGATATGGAGGGTTTCAACATATTTTTTCATAGAAATGGAGTTTTTCTACAGGTTTTTGTACTATCTGAAAGTGGGTGTTTTCCTGTAATTAGGTCAAACCTCATAGGTACATTTTGTAATTAACCATTTATTTTACAACTCTTCTTTTGGATCTTCGTTTAGCTCATATATAGTGTCAATATGTGAGGGTGGCCCATTTTCAGCTCATATTCAGCTCATGAATAATTTTGTGCTATTTTTCAGTGAATGGTTACGACCTGGTGAAGAAAATCTTGTTCAGAGGTTTGATCCTTCATCGGAACTTGACACCATCGGCTTTTTTATTGCCAAGTTTAATGTTGGCCCCAAAGGTATCTAACTAATACTCGAGCAATTACAACTTCTTACCTGACTTGTATTGAGATATATCAATTATCAACTCAAATCTTATTGCTCACCGGTTCATATTGAGCCTGGCCATATTTGTTTTTGGTGGAAACAAGCCAACTATCGTGCCAAACTCAAATGTTGTACTCTAGTTTATAATTCATTATTCGATCTAGATTGCATATTTCCAATTATCTGTATTTGTTGATCTCTATTAGCCATTACATTAAATGAACACAGTGCACTAGGTATATTGTGAACTATTCAGCTCGAACGACTGAAAATAAGCAAACACATACTGAGTCTGAAGTTAGGTTCTTTCTTGCCATAGCAAATATAGGTGAAAAGGAAGGTAGCCAGCTACAAATATCCTCTGTTATTTTCTTCACAAACTAAAAAGACTTTTCAGCTGGTTTGGCATAATAACGTAAACAAATCAATTATTTTTTGAACTAGCATAGTAATAAACATCAAGGGTATATTTGTAATCAACCTCTATAGATTATTCTCTGGCCACAACTCTATGTACCCAATGTCACCATACATATTTGCATAGTCTCCTACTTCAAAAACTTCATTCATCTCATCCATGCATGTCTCTCCATACCATGCTCCCATACCATTGCATGGTGCAAACATTTCTTCTTCCACCATATCTAGCCAATTAACATTTTCCAACTCGTTTACCTTGTCTAAACGCCAGTAAATTTCGTCGGGTAAGCTCTTGGTGGGACTTGCCTCGGCCACCCCTGTAGCAAGCACGAGAAGTTCACGACTCTCCTCTTCCTCTGTGGGCTCGTGAAGCAGCTCGTTCATCGCGTTTGGGTCGAGTTCTGTCATGTCTAGCCATTCAAACTCGTCTTGAGCTGCAGTTAGTGAAGATGCTTCTGATGCCATCTTTTGGAATAGAAGAAAGAGTGTTGTGGGGGTGATAAAACTGATGCAAGAACATTCTTTAAATAAGGGGCAATGTGTATGTTACATGGTCGTGGGCAGGGCATTATTGTAATTTTAATTTTTTTGTGAGGAAATATTGACAATGTTGTATATCTAACAAATGCAATCCGAACTTTTTCCCGTGTGGGCATGAAATTAATTATGCAAAAAAACGAGTGATGAAATCATGGTTTTATGAAACTGATGGTGACTTTTACCAATTGTGTAATTACGTATTTTTCCCAACCAATGGCAATTAAAATAATTAAAATTCTAAACATGTTCTAAGCAATCGTATTTTACAAATTGTGCGATCGAGATGCATCTGTAGTCGTCGATGCTACTACATGCATCATTTTTATTGTTTTGTTTTACAAATTTTCTTCTGTATAAAGTCGTATAAGTGGTATTAAATTGAGGTAAAAGATGGAATTGTTTTGATAAACCAAAAACCAAATTGTTGGTTCATTCCAACACGTATGAATAACGTTCGACTGTCTTAAAAAGCACTATATATATATATATATATATATATATATATATATATATATATATATATATATATATATATATATATATATATATATATATATATATATATATATATGATGTGTGAAATGTTTTAAGCGTACTTGATTTGTTTTCTTCATCATCAATGAATATATATGATCTCCCAAGTTGAAAGAATATATACATCTCCTTATTTTAATTTGTCTTAATTGAGCTATTTTATTTGTGTTGGGTAATTTGGGGATTACACATACAAATTATGTGTACTTCAAAAAATATGAAAATTTATGTTATAGACCGGATTGTATGATATAAATACATTAAATTATCATTTAGTGTTTTTAAATAAGACAACTAGATGGACTATAAACACCAAACTTTTCCCCAAAGGTAGCTTTTTGTGAGCAAAACAATTAGGTAAGTATTAATTAAAAGTTAGGAAATTTATTTGGCATGAGAAGAAGACAGGAAAACCCCTTTGATGCCAGTGTGAAAAATACCTGAAAATTTTCCTTTATAGAGCATGATGCATGTTGGATGCAACCAAACGTTTTCTTATCTTAAATTGCATAACATAAAACGTATTCAAATTGATTATAATTTCTTCCAAACCAATGTCGAAACTTGCTAAAACTAGGATTTCTTCGTGTGGGAGGATGTATAGTTGTCTAAGGTCGACAGAAAATTTCAGGCCGAGCTAGATTGTAAGAGCGACACTTTTCGTGTTGGGGGATTACTCCAAAGTAATTTCATGTAATGTATTAGATGTATAAACAATGATCAAGATTACAGCCAAACAAATCGAAAGTCTCAGGGATTACTCCAAAGTAATTTCATGTTATGAATTAGATGAATAAAAAAGTAAATTCATGTAATGTATAGATGGATAAATAATGATCAATATTAAAGCCAAACAAAACGATGTGGGCACCTGTAAAAGATCACAAAAACTGTGACAAATAATAAAATCTCACAGATTTGTTTTTCCATTACTCAAAACAAATAACCTGTAAATAAGATCACCCATTTTAATGGACCAAAGCCAATTACAAAAGTTCCAAAAGTACATCTTCGTTTCCCTATCCCAAACAAAAAAATCTCACTTTACAGGCAAGACAGCACAAAAACGAAGGGGCCGAGGATAACAGAGCAAATAGAGATGAAAATCGAACAGGACAGAGAGCAAATGAAAGAGAACACCTAAAACAACTCATCATAATCTGTCTATATTACCCTCTAATTTTTTCAAAACTAAGGAAAATATGCCCGATTGAAAAAATAAAAATAAGAAGTCTGCGTAATGCTACACCATCAGCTAAAAACCTATGAAAAGGGCACTATTAGAAAGAAGCAAGACACATTGACTTAAAAATGTTATACGTCACAGGAAGACCACAAGAAAAAACGATACCATCAGCCAATTTTATTGGCCCCCCTTCCACTAATTTACACTCATATCTCCCTTCCAATTTCTCCATTCAATCAAAACTCATTTGAAATCCCATTGAGAAGGGCCTGGGTTTTAAATCATAGCAAAAAGCAATCCTTTTTCTCAGTAGTTACTCGGCCAGTTAAGTTGTGTATGCTGCTGCTGGTGGTAAACACCAGTTGTGGGTCCCACCATATCAGAGGGGTTGTTGGGAATGGCTTGAGATTGTTGCAAAAGTGGGTGATGGACATTTGCTGCTGTCATTGCCTGCGCTGGATGGAAAATCCCAGCGTAGGGTCCATGGCCTGGCTGAGATGGGGTGGCGAAAGCCAGTTGGCCCTGAGGGAGGTTGTAGAAAGAACTAGCCTGTAACGTAGAAATATCACGGCCGGGGGTAGTAAACCATACACCAGAAGCTTCATTCTGCATAAGAAGAAGCATATGGATAACAAACTCAGTCATGTGCGAAGAAAATCTCGTAGGACACACAAGAGACAAAATGGCTTTTCTAAATAGCCAGTCTTGCCGTATTTTTTGTTCTAACTTATATACTTAATCAATATATAGACGCACACACACCAACAATAACACCGCAAAATTTATGGCTAGAAAATTGCAACCACTATAATAAGAACCTGCATAAACATAAACAATGGGGGTTGATTAAAAATATTATCTGACTATATTTTTCCATATAACCAAATACCCCTTTGAGATCTATATTAACTAAGAAACTAATACCCGGCCTTTCTTGAGGATGTAATTTGTAAAATAGAAACAACTATCAGAGGGTATAATTTAAAAATAACTGTTCTTTCCTAATTGAACTTAAACTCAAGGGTATTACATAACACTTTTCCCTAGATAAATAAGTAAATAACCGTTAATATTTCTGTGAAATCGTGATATTTACTTCCTTAACAACAAGTCACTGTTAATAATAGGTTTATTGTGGAGATTTATACTCACTAATTCAGAGATAAATATAGATGGTGTAATTTTGACAAAAATAAACAAACCTGTTGGCCACTGGAATAGACATTATTCTCCTTAGTTTGAGGGGCTGGAGTATCCTCATTAGGAGTAGAAGTGACAGCTGGCATTGCAGAACCGGAAGTGTAGTTGGGCATGGAAAGACCATACTGCGCATAGTTTCCAGGCACAGCAATGTGAGCTGAACTACCTGTATTTGGTCCCTGCTTGTACTGAGAAACTGAGTATTTGGCATTCGTCCCAGGTGCAGTTGGATACATACCCCCAGCCTGAGGCTGCTGGGGAAATGCACCATTGCTTAAGAACTGATGAATTGCAGGCTGTGGGACATAGAACGGGGAGAAATAAGGGCCGTACGGGATGAAGTTTGGAGGGTAATGTGGTAAATGAACTCCAGCTGGTTGCCGAAAAACGGGAAGAGGTTGCTGGGTTGGGGTTATAGAGCTGTGCATAACCCCAGCAGCTTGGGTCACAAGTGGGGTTTGAGATGTTGTGGATAAAACCACTGGAACACCACCCTGCAACTGAATAAAATAAATTGATTTTTAATAAAAACAGTATCAGCCTATCAGGTCACACGAGAGGACATACTTGGTCATTTAACTATTTAAGATGGTCATAAAAGTAGTAAAACTACTATTTTAATTGGCGAAAACTACAACTGGCCAGCATAATCTTTTATTAAACACAAGCCGACCCAACAAATGTATCAATTATACAAATAAGTGCAAGTGTGAAAAAATGAATTATCTACACCGATCAACTATCAACATTACCTTGATATCTCAGTCCATTATTTCTATATCACATCAAACATCAGCACCAAATTATACAAATAAGAGCAAGTGTGAACATGAATTATCAACACCTATCAACTATCAACAGTACCTTGATATCTCAATCCATTATTTCTATATCACATCAAACATCAGCACCAAATTATACAAATAAGCGCAAGTGTGAACGTGAATTATCAACACCGATCAACTATCAACAGTACCTTGATATTTCAGTCCATTATTTCTATATCACATCAATCATCACCACACCGTTTGCATCTCATAACATTGTCAAACTTCAAAGAATAACTATTCTATAAAAGCATCACTTTTATATAGCCATCCCAAAGAAAATTGAATGGAAAGGATAACCATCGCTCCATCACATCCTTAATCTTTCAAAAATTAATACACTCTCCGTCCCAAAATAACAGACATTTTCCTTATTTTGACATCCCATAATAAAAGGCACACCCTTAAAAAAGAGATTATTATTCCTACTTTATCAATTTAAAATACAATTTTACCCCTACATTTAAATCTACTTTTTCAACTTTACTCGCAACGATTTTACTGTTCAGCTAAATATACATTTTTACCCTTTACATTTTTGATCAAAAAGTCAAAAAATAACATTTTTCTTAATCTACGTGACCGAATAAGTGTGCTTGTTTCTCCGGGACAGAGCCACGGAGGAAGTATCTCAACCATAAGAATTTCACAGTATTGCTGTAGTGCAACACAAAAAGGATGTACTTTAACTTCACATAACTCCAGTCTTCATCATAACACTAAAGGTTTTTTCAAATACCCAAATTCAAAAATTATTACATACAACGCAAAAAGGGGATTCACAGAGAATAAAGCCCAAACCTCTTGAGGAGTCTGTGTAGAGACCAGAGCAGCATTTCCATTATACTTGTTTGTAGCTCCAGCTGGACCAGATGTGTGGAAAGGGGAGATACGGCCATCGTTATCCAAACTTGGCCGATAAAATTGGGCATAATAACTTGCTGGATCAAAAGATTGAGGCACCTATATAGCATATTAAAGAATGTAAAAATGCATACCCGACTGAAATATCTATGAAATGACAAGACCTCTAAGATAGATTTAGCGATTAGCGTTGGATGAATCATGTAGAGTAATAAACAAATAAAATAAGCAAAAGACGCACAACGCCTGGGAGTCGAGAAGCATCGCGTGCTTGAGATTCTGAACTTTCTGAAGTGGGAAGCTGCCCACCCAATATTGGTGGCATAAAACCATAACTGTAGTTCTGAATTGGGAGCACAGGAACTGGAGAATCGGAATCCTCATGCTTGGACTCACTATAATCAGGGCCAACATCCGATGAGACTTCAACCTCACTAGCTGAGAAAATTTCAGGTCCTTGTGAAGGTGATTTGGGGTGGTCAGGATATTTTGGTTCAGTATCCTCCGGAGCTACCAATACACTTTGGTTGCTGTAATGAATCAGAAAGTATGTAATTTTAGAAAGAAAACACGAGGTGAAAATGAGAAAGTTAAAAATATTCATGTAAATATTTTAAGACCATAATTGCATGGTATGATTAGGTAGATGTGTATAGGATGAAGATTGGAGTCTTATGTTGACGGGTTAAAGAATTCTAAACTGCCAAGTGGTCAAAGAGAAAAATTATACAGTACATAATAAGCTGACAGGCAGCAAAAGCATGAATAAAGCGAGACATTATTGTTTAGATAGAAACACTAGATAGCGATCAGCTTAAAAGTTAAAATGGGCGAAGGGTAGAAAATACACAAAAATGATACGAGAGAAAAAAAACACATACCGCGGCCCCTCCAAATATAAAAATAATCACATCGTTACCTAGAGAACTCTAAAAACAGAATCCGTAGCTTTTGATAGTTTAATCACTCATTAAGGTACCCACAAATCTTACAGATTTAAAAGCAATAATCATAAATAACTAGTGGCAAACATATCTGAGTGTGACTATACGTTTGTTCAGCATATATGTGATCTCTAGTAACCAATAAGGGTAGCTTCTAGATTGGTGTGCAACATTACAGAATGTGAGGGGATGGAAATAATGTCCAAACTAGCTTAACAATAAAAGAATATGCTTTCTGATAACTGATAAGGCAGAAATAGAATAAGAAATCCAGGGAGGAAAGGACACCTTAACGGTGGATCCTTCACAGGTCCATCAATAGTCTCTGACGATTCTGACAGCAGGGGACTCTTCTCACTACCTGGAATACCATTTTGGTTCATGTCCAATTCAAAACTAGCATCAAAACTCCCAAAACAAAATCCAAGTTTTTCAACTTCTGGGACATGAAGGTGATTAGGAATAATCACATGTTGGCTATCTGAAATATGTGTTTCTTCAAACTTCCTCTGCAGCTCTAAAGTGGCTTCTTTTGATGCGATAACAACAGGGGTTGCCTGTGGCTCAGAATGACTTCCAACAGATGCTGCAGGAACCTCAGATGAACCAGCCGTAGTTACACTCAAACCAATATTAGGATCAGTGGGTTTCGGTTTCCACTCTTTGGCAGGACTCACTGTTACAAACAACAGTTAGTTATTTGAAAAAAAGGGATTCCCAACTCAATAAGAACAATGTTATATCATATGTAACCATGATAACAAAATCTATGTTTTAAAAGTTGTCACTTTTGTGAGTTTTCATGTTATACTACTCTCATTCCTTAATATGCCAATATATCAGAAGCATGAAAAATTCACAGCATTTATACTAAGATTGGAAATTGAAGGTTGCTAAAAAAATTATTAACAAGATTAATACATATTCATAACTTTATGATTTTCCACCCATACAAAAAATTGATCTTCGGCTAAGAATCAGCTACGTTGCAATTGCCGTCTAGGAAAAGCTAATAGAAAACATTATCGGTAACAATACTGTGTGTAATCATAAATCCAATGGTGGAAAACTCTACCACATCTAGTGGTGATAACATTAAACTTAAATTGCAGAGTTTATTAAAGCAACATAAATTTGGATATTTCCCTCACCAAGATACATACCTTTTTGTGGGCCAGTCAACTGAGACCTATTGTTGTAATTAGATGAAGGCCTACTACCAGTAGAAGGTGAAGTTTGCGTGGACTCCAAATGCTGAATCTTTCCATCTTCGTGGAAAACAATTGGAACATTTTGTTCCAAATTGGTAACCACAACCTCAGAACCAGCTGCTACAGATTTCAAAAGGAATAAATCCCCATCAGCTGTTATCTATGATACTAAAAAAATATACACTTTGGGAATAAGTAAATATAAAAAATCCAATTTACATACATATTTTGGCAGAGGCCGTTTCGCCCTCATTAGGATTATCATCAAGCGGTTCAGTGGACACACGCTGAGTTCCCAAATCATGTTGAATAGTGTCTTGAGAAGGCAATGGTACATTATCTGAAGCAGAGAGATGAGATTCCTGAGCAGGTGGTGAAGGAAAAGATGATTCATTGTTGATCAACTCCAGCTTTTGGTGCTGCTTTAAATCCTTGTTCCCCGCAGCATTGGAATTCTTAATAGAAACAACAGCAGCTGTATTTGATTGATTAACACCCTCGCCTGCTGATGCATGGTTCTCATGCGTACTCTCAGAAACAATACCAGATGGACCATTAGACACAATGGTAGTAGGGCTGCAAAAACAAAATAATACTTTAGAAGACATTGGTTCTTATACCTATCTTTTTCTCTTAAATTAAGTGGGGTGGTGCTGTACAGCGATATATGTGGTACGATGTATCATACAAGTACATATTTGATGATTAAAAAGGGCAACATATAAACCAGACACATCAAAAGATCATAACAGCCTAACACACCTTGCAGAAGAAGTTTCATTCTTTCTCATATCTTGTGGAGTAGCCAAGGGGATCTTGCTAGTGCCTTTCTCCATAAGGTGAC
This sequence comes from Euphrasia confusa, assembly GCA_954870475.1. Lineage (NCBI taxonomy): Eukaryota > Viridiplantae > Streptophyta > Magnoliopsida > Lamiales > Orobanchaceae > Euphrasia > Euphrasia confusa. The sequence goes on from OX940960.1 coordinate 36,911,336, forward strand.
TGCTAGTGTTTTCCTTTGCAACAGACAGATTTCTTCCACCACCAGCATCTGACAATAAGTTATAGGAAACAGATTATTGGAGGAATTGGTAGGGGTCACTCCCATTCTAAGTTAGCTATGCGTCCATTTCATTACATTTTCTAATGCTTATAGGTGAAGCAGGTTTCAGAAACATAATTGAGTAAAACCAACAGGGATCAATTTGACAGTATCACCTATAAGAGTAACATATATGTCCACTCGTTTTTTTCAATTCTAGAAGGTACACGCAAACGTAAACGTAAATGTATAATAGAATTGATATTCCTCACCTTGATATGTGTAGCGTGATGAATAATTCCCACGACCCACTCTATTTGCCCGAGCTTGGGGACCCGGCTTCCACTTCGATTCCACAGGCTCCTTATTCAGATTCTGAAAAAATGTAAACACAATTCAAATCAGTCATCGCCTGCTTAATGATATTGTTAAGAGATCAAATTACTTTAGTTTTCTTAAGATGCTGAAACTTTCTTTTGTATGCTATCCTTTTATGGTTGAGCTGGAGTTTATGTTACCAGAGTAAATGAGAGGATAATCATAAGAACTGGCTTTTTCACTAAAATTTGTAATTATTTTCAAAATAATTTATTTAATATATGGTGAAATATGAAAGAGAAAAGAGTTACTGGTGCTTATATCAAATTAGATATAAATTGGACAAATTAAACAATGAATGATTTGACAATTAGTGTATGATAGTTGAAAGAGTAAATATATATGTGCTCAGCTGACTAAAGGTAGAAGCTTATCACACACATCATTTAGCAATTATGACAAAATCCAATGTTGGGGTTCAGAGCAGTTACAGGAAATAAAACAATTCATATTCAAATTCAAATTACTATTGCACAGTACCTCTTTTTTCTTATCACGTTTCCTTTTGACTTCATGGAATGTATCTGAGGAAGATTATAAACACCTGTCAGCTTACCATGTAGAAACACTCATAGACATCAATATAAAATATAGATCAAGAAACTAATAAGGGGCACACGGTTGAAATTAGTAACAATATTTTCTGCTGGTAAATACACTAGAAAATTCCTATAAAAGTTCCGGTTCCAATCCGAGTTTTATCATCACACCAACCCACCGAGAAAATCGCCACCTAAATGAAAGTCCGGCGACATTAATAAAAGCTTAAACATTCAAATCCTCGATGAACAGGAGATGCAAAATGAAAAACCGAGATCGAATACCACTTAAAAAACAAAATCGACGGAAAATGCTTTAATAAAAAACCCAGTAAAGAGATAGAAAATCGACCGAGAAGAAGAAGCTTCTGGGTAGTTTCATTAGGATCCATGTTACACTCCTGGAGCATTGCATAAATCTCTTCTTCAGTGTGATTCTTCCCAGTAATCTCCTTTATATTCTCGATCGTCTTCTTAGCGCCGCTTGAAATCGAAACCCTACTCGCACCTCCCTTAAACCCACTGCTCATCTTCTCCTGCAACAACCCCAACACCTCCCTGTATCTATATATACACTCACGTGTGTATAGCAATATGGGTGGGAAAATACCTCTGCCGGTTCTACAGAGCGAGGTGAGAGAGAGTGAAAGGGAGAGGGAGGGAGGAGGAGGAGAGGGAGTGTGTGTTTGTGTGATTTTTGTTTGTATTTGGGGGAAAGGGTTTTGTATGTGATGATGGAAATCGAAGTTGAAACCCTAATTGAATTGATAAATTCAGATCTTATAGGACGACATGTTTTTCTGTTTTGTCGACTCTGCAAGTAATAGTGAGATGAGATGCCCTTTGGGTTTTTTTTGGTTAATTATTATTTTTAAACATTTATGTACATTAATGATTATCCATATTTTCTGGAAATCATTACAGATGTAAATAAATAGGGAAGATGCTCTCAAAGTTGATTTTTATTTTTTTCTTAAACTTTTTTTATTAATAATAATGAATCTGTCTCTGAGCTCAATACAAATTTAGAAATAAAATAAATAAATAAATAATCCTTGAAAAAACTCTCTAAAGTAAAATATTTATATAATATCATGTAAAATTTTATTAATTTAAAAATTATTAATTTATCGAGTATTTTTTTTATTTAAAAAAATAATTGAAAATTTTAGAAAATTATTAATGTAACAATTATTAATTTAGAGAAGTTTTACTATATTTTAGCAACTTTAAAATTCATTTTTTTATTATATCGAATTACCAATTTTACATTTTAATTTTTTAAAACATAAAAAATTATTGATATTTTGGCAACTCTTTCACTTTTTTCTTTATATGATATTGATCGTTAACAAAAAAAAACATAAAAAAATTATTGTAAGTATTTCATTAATTTGGGATTAAAGTTTCAAATAAATAAATTAATACTTTGTTCAATTCCGTATATAAATTTTACATTGTAAAGGTTTTACTAATTTAAAAAAATATTTTTAACTCTTAACTATTGTGACAAATATCAATAACATACGGAGTAATATTTTTTTCTTAATTTTCTATTCAAAACGTATTTATTAGTCCATCAAAAACGGTAAGTAATCAATGAATAATTACATTTTCTTATTAATAGTACTTTTATCTCATTTATATTTTTACACTTTCTTAAATGAGTGTCATATATTCATTTTTTTCTATTTAAAAAAAAAATTATATTTTTTTTTAAATACAAATAATCAATTATTTTTATTACCTTTTTGCAAGTTTAAACAACATTTCTAATTTTTCAATTTAAATAAAATTATACGTAGTATTTTATAATTTTTCTTCAATATAATATAAATGTACTGTAGTGAGGAGTAGCAGTATTTTTTACGGTATCAATCGTAATTACCTATTGGTAATTTCATACAACTAGCGGCATTTATCAACGGTGAAAAACTACCGATTCATTCACAACGCAAAGAAGAAGATAAGGCAGCAAGGCAAAACTCACCCAACCAAAAGCAACGCCACTTGCCATGGCCGAAGCTTTGACGATCCCCCAAACAACACTCGTCCCCACTTTCTCACCACAACACACCCCCAAAAACCACTCCGGCATCCACTTCCCCCCTTCAATTTCGAAAAGAACCACCCAATTTCATCGATTTCGCTGCTCGGTCTCCGCCGCCGCCGCCGAAAGCAGCGCCGCCCAGATCGGCGTATCGTGGGGCTGCGACGTCGACTCTCTGGAAAACGCTTCCTCCTTGCAGGAATGGCTGTCGGGGTGCGGGCTCCCCCCTCAGAAAATGGCCTTGCAGAGAGTGGACGTCGGAGAGAGAGGCCTCGTCGCTTTGAAGAACATTAGGAAAGGAGAGAAATTGCTCTTCGTGCCTCCCGCCCTTTTCATCACCGCCGATTCCGTGAGTTTTTTTTTTTTTTTTCCAATTATTTATTTACTTACAATGCCATATACTATAGACTTGTGGCTACTTATTCCGTGCCTGAATTTTTGGGTGGAGACGGAGGTGTAGGAGTGGAGCTGTCATGAGTCCGGCGAGGTTCTCAAGAAATACAACGTGCCCGACTGGCCGCTGCTCGCGACATATTTGATTAGCGAGGCACGTCTCACGAACTCCTCCAGATGGAGCAACTACATTTCAGCCTTGCCGAGGCAACCCTATTCACTTCTGTATTGGTAAGCATGTACTGAAGGGATAATTTCAATAACCACCCCTGAGGTTTAGTAGCCTAATTACAAAAGCCCTTCAACTTTGTTTTTCCGTAATTATTGATAACCCTTGATATTTGTAATTTGTAGCAGAAAAAACAATAATTTTTAATGTCAAAAGTTTTTCCCTTCTATGCATAATGTTTCCATGCTCAGTTGGTTTCCCTACAGTATCTCCGTGTAATTTCAGGACACGTTCGGAGCTGGATAGATATCTCGAAGCTTCGGAAATAAGACAGCGGGCGATAGAGAGGATTAATGATGTTACTGGGACGTATGAACTCTTCTCATATCTCCTTTTTTTTTCCTCTTCATTTTTCACTTTTTTTTACTTGATGTTGATTGCGATGTGGTGAATACCAAACTCAGATGGACTTGTTGTGTGTCCTGATCCTAAGATATAGCATAATCTCTTGTGCAGATATAATGACTTGAGGGACAGGATATTTTCCAAGTATCCTGACTTATTTCCTGAAAGGGTACTTTCGGCCTCTCTTTGATTGAACAAAGTCTATTTATAAGATTTTTTTACCTGCAAACTCTATTATTATTTTGGGCGATGGATAGTGAGAATTTTAAATTGTTCAATTTGGTAACAAATGAAAATTAAGAGAAGGAAGTACTAGGCAAAAGATATTCAGTGATGCTTAATGATTTTAATCTTGTTTTATTTAAATTATAAGTGTTCATGATGGTTAAGCTTTCCTGCCATGTTACAATAATTCTACTTCAGAACTCGAGTTTTTGCTGCCTGGTGCAGGACCTTCAAGCTTGTTTTGAATGTTGTTGTGCTTATTACAGATTTTCAACATGGAGAGTTTTAAGTGGTCATTCGGCATCCTTTTCTCTCGCTTGGTAAGTCACAATGGATACAAGTGAAATGCTGATTTCTTGTTGGCGATTCTTTTTGCTTACTTTTTCTCTATCTTATTGCTATTTTAATTCATAACCAGGTGCGCTTACCATCAATGAATGAAAAGGTTGCTTTGGTTCCTTGGGCGGATATGCTAAATCATAATTGTGAGGTACGATCCTATTGTGCAACTATGCAGTTTGCATCATCATCTCAAGGCTAACTATAATAATTGATCAATCTATAGGTTGAAACATTTCTAGATTATGATAAATCATCTCAAGGAGTTGTTTTCACGACCGATCGAGCATATCAACCAGGTGAGCAGGTACACTGCTTCAGAAACTATGTCGTCATTTTTTATCTTTCATGCCAAAGAGGCGAAGTACTATTTATTACTCCCTCCGGCCATTAATAGATGTCATACTTTGCTGGACACGGAGTTTAAGAAAATTGTTATTTTTTAATGTAAAAATATATTTTAAAAGTGAAAAGTAAAGTAGTTGTGAGTAAGTTTAAAAAGTAAGTGGGGTAAAGTAGAATAAAATTGTATATTAAAATGAAAAAGTTAGAATAATTATTTCCTTTTTTGGGGTGTGTCAACTATTGTTGGACACCTCAAAAAGGAAAGTATGACAACTGTCTTTGGACCGAGGGAGTATAATAAATAACATTGTGTATTACTTTATTATTATAATTATATGAGCGATAATGATATTTGAGTTTAAGGTGGTTATAATTCATGCAGGTCTTCATATCATACGGAAAGAAATCTAACGGAGAGTTGTTGCTTTCGTATGGATTTGTTCCAAGGGAAGGCACTAACCCTCGTGACTCCGTCGAGTTGTCACTGTCGCTTAAAAAATCTGATAAATGTTACAAAGAGAAGTTGGAAGCTTTGAAGAAACATGGACTATCTGCGTGAGTGTGCATTAAAAACCGATCGAATCGAGTATATATATGAATGAATAATTTTGCTCTTGGTGAGTTATGTTCGGATTACCATTTGACCCTCTACAGATCACAGCGTTTTCCTTTACAAGTCACTGGATGGCCTGTGGAGTTGATGGCATATGCTTACTTGGCAGTAAGCCCCCCGAGTATGAAAAGCCAGTTTGATGAGGTATGATTTACAATTTATTTATTTTGGATTAAATTACAAATACCAGTTGCCATATGTTTTCATTTAAAAAATTGCAGCTGCTGAGGGCAATAATATGTACTCCCTTTGTTTCTTCTGTCACTTTACAGAACAAATTGTGTCTCCTCTATCTTTCACCTTTAGAAAACATTCTAACAATATTCTTACGCAGATGGCTGTTGGGGCATCAAATAAGACAACTTCCAAGAAAGATCCGAGATATCCTGACATAGAAGAAGAGGCATTTCAATTTATTCTCGATACTTGCGAGGACAGCATATCCAAGTACTCCAAGTTCCTTCAGGCAAGCACATTTTTGTAAATGCAAAACTGTAAAACGATTGGTTACTTACGAATAAACATATTTTCTAATCGAAAAAACACACAATTTTTGCTGGACAGGCAAGTGGAACAATGGATCTGGACGTGACGAATCCAAAGCTTCTTAACAGGAAGCTGTTCTTGAAACAGCTGGCGGTGGATTTATGCACTAGCGAGCGGAGGATACTATTTCGCGCTCAATATGTAAGGATACTCTATCTCCATATATGTGTGTATATAAACGATAAGATTATTGATATATTTGGCTTACTTTCGTTGTTTTTGTTGCAACAGATACTGAGGAGGAGACTTAGAGATATGAAAAGCGGCGAATTAAAGGGTCTGAAGATTTTTAGCCGTTTTAGAAAGCTATTTGATTGATGGTCCATTTGTTTTCACTTATGTTTTGTTGAAGTTGGGAAACTTGCTTCAACAAATAATCATGTGGTGCTTGTCGTTGAGTCATCATTTTATAAAATGGGATTTGTATACTACTATGTATTTTTGGCTGGAATTATACACAAAACTTGTATCAATATTCTCTTGAACTTAAACAAATGTATGAAAATTCTACAAAAATTGAACATTGAATTGGGTGGGGGCCGCGCGAACGCAGGCCCCCTCAGCAACAAATTATGACGTAGGTTCGACCACTTGGGCCGACCTTAGGAAAGCACCCCTCCTAAGTGCAATGGAAGTCACCATCCTAGGCCATGAGCCTTCATGATCACCCATTGACCCCGTCCAGGTAAGTGAGTACCAAGGTGAAGTTCCTTCTAATTATATACTATGCTACTGCGGTCCATAAAATCTTCTTAACCGATGTGGGATTTAGAATATTAGAAAATATGAGTTCACTTGATCACTTCTCACACACCATGACACCAATATATAAGGTGAACTGCCTTGTTAAACTCATTGTTAATCGTGGAAATAACAATTGCGCCCTATGAAATCTTTCGTTTGCTCAGGGAGAGAATTTATAATACTCACAAATCATACAAAGGGATCACGAGTGTAGCCTGTGTAGGTGTTTCATTCATCAGTACTCACTACATAGATATTGACTTCTAGCTTTTATTAAAAAAATATATGTAACCTTTGAGTCTCATACATTATTTCTTCCAATTGACAATTTTCAAGAACTCAACCATGGTAAGACTACTTAGTAGTATTGTATTTTTCTAAGTCCCATTCATTTAAGTATTCTTTTTCTTTTTGAATAGATGAGGACTTTTTTTTAGTCTAACCATATTTTTTTGAGTTTTCTTTCTGAATTGTTAGATAAGGAGTGACTTTTTTTAGTCTTAACCATGCATTAAAATATTTATAACATTTCAATATTTAATTACAAAATAATTATCATCATATTTCAAATTTAAAAATTAGTTCAACTTAATTGTTGGGACCTTCGACAAAGAAAATCCCTCCAAAAAATGGGGTATGCTGCTTGAAATGTGGCGAACACACGGTATTCTTTAGTAAAAGGCGAAAGAATAGTTCGCTTTGTGTTCACCACGCAGCTGCGTGAGTTTACTGATGTTTGGATGGTGAGTTTTATATGTGTGTCTCTCCATTGATGTTTCATTAGTTTCCAATGTGGGAAAAATTAAAATATTGCCTCATGAGATTTGAAAGACTTTAAGAGTATAATTTATTACAGTAGTTTATACGCCGTAGTACTCATTATCCATGAATATTTAATCATGACCATAATATTAATGCATGTTTAGTGGGAGGGAGGGAGTATACATGTAAATATAAAGAATCACAATTGAAATTGAATCTTGAATCATTTGAAATCTTTTGTGTGTGACAGTCCGGGCTGAAAAACTACATAGGAGCTATATAACAATAAAGAAACATCCTAATTTTCAAATAAATAGAAGTAATAGGTATTTTGGTAAGATAAATCAATTTGAACTGAGCTTGAAATTATTCGATTCATGGAGAACGAGAACATTTAAAAACCAAAATCTGTTGGTAGAACATTTTATACCGAACAGGCATAAGGCGGGCCATGACTATTGTGCTTAGCACCTGGAAGTTGATCAAGAAAGAAGGGTGTGAGTCGGTGTGTGACGCAACATGGCATATCAAAATCAAGAGTATGAAAAGGCAGTATAAGGTGTGATTTACAATTTTTATTTATTAAAGTACAAAACTACCTGAATTTTTAGTTATGAAAAATACCCAGTCTTATAGTAATAAAATTACAAATACTAGCTAGTTGACAATTGTTTTCATATAAAAAAATGCAGTTGCTAAGGGCAATATTCTATAGTCTATACTCCCTTCGTTTCGTGACGTTCGTCTGTCACTTTCCAGAACAAATTGTTTCTCGCTCTGTGTTTTCACTTTTAGAAAGCCGCAACGAGAATTAAATGCACTTTTGCATATTCTACAATTTTAGCTTGAGGGAATATGTGTAATTAGAAGTTACATGAATCATTTTTTAATTTAGACGAATGTCAAGGGAATTTCTGTGTATATTAACGTACATTTCTCAACACAAAAGATTTTAACAATATTTTTATGCTGGGGTATCATATAAGACTACCTCCAAGAAGGGTCCGGTATAGTTAGAAATAGAAGAAGAGGCATTTCAATTTAGTCTCCATACTTGTGATGACGGCATATCTAAGTACTCCTTTTCAATAACTTTCGTATAAAATGTTATGATTATTGGTGGCTTATTTTGGTTGTTCCAACAGATACTGAGGAGGAGACTTAGCGATATGATAAGCTTCGAATTGAGGGCTCGGGGATTTTCAATGGTGTTAGAATGCTATTTGATTGATGGTTGGTTTCTTCGATGGTGTTAGAATGCTATTTGATTGATGGTTGGTTTCATTTGTTTTTCGGGATATATATAAAATGAGTTTAGTATATTTTGGATGAAAAATGCCAAAAAAAAACATATACTTAAGTATAAAAATTGAACTTGAAATTGGGTGGGGGCCGCGCGAAGTAACAAATTATGACGTTCGACCACTTGGGCCGACCTTAGGAAGGCACCCCTCCTGAGTGCAATGGAGGTCACCATCCTATGCCATGAGTCTTCATGATCGCCCATTGACCCCGTCCAGGTAAGTATGTAAAAAGATGTACTTACTTTGTATTATATACTATGCTTCTGCAGTCTATAACATCTTTCTCAACCGATGTGGGGTTCAGAATAAAAAAAATATATCAGATCCACACCCCACTAATTCAAGATTAAAATCATTGTTAATTGTGGAAATAACATCCGCGGAAATCTTTCATTTACTCACAAATCATACATAGAGTGGAGGTGTTTCAGTCGATCACTAAAATTTTTTAAAAAAATTAATTACTTCAATTTTTTTATCTAAGATATGTTAACCATTTCGCCCCCATCATTTATTTCTTCATTCCGTCACACAACACTATGCACGTCTCACGATAAAAATAATTGCAGTATTTATATCTCAAGCCTTCACTATTTTTTTCATTGCTTTTCCCCAACAGGCCAATTTTCAACTCTTCAATATCTTTCATTTTATTTATCTAAAGGTTAAAGAGACTTTACTAAACCATCCAAACAACAAATAACAAGAAAAAATGTAGTACTTCAGAATTATTTCGAAAAAAAAATTAATTGACTTGAAATTTTTCTTTAAAAAAGAAATTTTAGACTTGATTGTTGGGTACCTTGATTACAAGGTTCCCTCCAAAAAAAGTGGTATGCTGCTTGAAATGTGGCGAACACACGGTATTCTTTAGTAAAAGGCGAAAGAATAGTTCGCTTTGTGTTCACCACGCAGCTGCGTGAGATTACTGAGGTTTGGATGGTGAGTTTTATACGCGAGTCTGTCTATTGATGTTTCATTAGGTTTCGATGTGGGACAAAATTAAACAGGGCATCAAGAGTTTTGGAGGTAATTTTGTAGTCCAAGCGGCGCAAAGGCTCCGTCAATACCCTCCAATCAAATTGAGAGTGAAAAGAGTAATTTTATTTTTCAATATTTAATTATGAACATTATATTTATACTCTTTTATAAATGTATTCACTTTTTTAAATATGAAATAAATCAATTTGAACCCGAGATTGAAAATATTGGACTCGTTCTATTTGGTAGTGCAATAAATCAATTTGAACCCGAGCTTTAAAATATTGGACTCGTTGAGAACAATAACATTTAAATTTAAGTCAAATCTGTTTGGCAAACTCAAAATTTGACTCATTTACAATCCTAGATTTGCTTTAAATGTTGATGTAAGTATAAAGCATGTATGATGCTTTTGTAATATATACAGTACATGATATGATTATCGGTCTTTGGCTCATTGTCTTTGTTGTGGCTACAGATACGGACTAGGATTTATGAAGGTTTAAAAACATAAATTCAATTGATGGTTCATTTGTTTCAATAGGTCGTGCCGAAAATTATCTTCGGTTGTTGCTTGATGGGTTCGAGATGCATCTTTTATAGAATGAATTTTGTAAACAAATTATTGTGGATGAATATGTTGAAAGTAGAGACGCTCATCTTAAGGTGTATAATCTATAGCCAATTGTTTGATTGTTTCTATTGTTTTTATACAAAATAGAGAACCAAACATATTTAAATTGTGATAATTATGATTGATTCATCAAAACAATAAAATTCACAAAAAAAATGTGTTTTATGCGACTTTTGAAGGATTTGTTCCCAACCTTCAATGCATACCGAGTTTCGTAATTTGGAAGAACTTTCAAAGACTACACCGGCATTAGGCGGGCCATGACTATTGTGCTTAGCGCAAGGACACGACACCACCTTGGCATATCAAATTCAAGCTCATAGCACCTTGCTTCGACGGTCTATCAGGTTTATCATTCATAAGACCAAGATGCACATTTACAAGACAATGTTTCACCTTCTACTCGAGCTCCTTTATTGATTTCCACCCACTAGGTAGAAGCAACCTAATTTGTTTTTCATTACTTTTGTGCTTGGAAGTAACTTGTCCATACTTAAACCCTTTTTCACAATTCAATATATATTTATGTACTTAAGGACCTAAAAAAAAAAATTCAATCTCATCCTCATAATCTTGCTGATACTTGATAGTATTGATAGTTATATTGAAAGTCAAAACTAAAATATTTAAACTTGGAATTGGGTGGGGGCCGCGCGAACGCAGGCCCCCTCAGCAACAAATTATGACGTAGGTTCGACCACTTGGGCCGACCTTAGGAAGGCACCCCTCCTGAGTGCAATGGAGGTCACCATCCTATGCCATGAGTCTTCATGATCGCCCATTGACCCCGTCCAAGTAAGTGAGTATCAAGGTGAACTTCCTTTGTGTTATATACTATGCTACTGCATTCTGTAACATCCTCCCAACCGATGTGGGATTTATATACTAAAGTTAGAAAATACAAAATATGAAAAATAACATGTGACATGAAGAACATTGCTAACTCCCACCTGGGAAATCTTTCATTTGGCATTGGATGGGCACTTTTTGGCCAGTATCAAACATAATAGCCATTGCCAAATGGCAATCAACTCATCTCACCAATATTATTTTGGTACATTATGAAAAATATAATACTCTATTTAATAATACGTATGATATATTAGTGTGTTGTGGTAATAACATATCGACAATTTTTTTGATATAATATCATTATTCACTTTTTAAAATTTTGATATAGTATTCTTATTATAGTACTTAAAATATTATATACTAGTTGGACCAAATATGTTTTCTCAATTATTAAGACTAAAAGATTTAAACTAAATTGTGGGGAACTTTCCAAAGAAAATTCCCTCCAAAAAAAGAGGTATGCTGCTTGTATTGTGGCGAGCGCACGGTATTCTTTAGTAAAAGGCGAAAGAATAGTTCGCTTTGAGCTCACCACGCAGCTGCGTAATTAATTAAGGTGTTTGGATTGTGAATTTATAGATGAGATTCTCCCCACTGACGTTTTATTCATTTACGATGTGGGACAAAACAAAACAAAACAAAACAGGACTCCCAGCGTCATTCAAAATCACACGGCTAACGTTTGATGTATTTGTACGTGGTTTGATGTAGTATGGTTGTATGTTCTGCGTTTTCCGTTTCATTTTTTTTTTTTTGTGTGTGTTTTTCATCTGAAATTGAACGCGCCATAGAAACGGCCTAAATGAAAATGACTCCAGGTTGAGATACTTATGTTAATGTTTAATCACTCTTTCAATTTATTTATGTTGTAACTTGTTGGATTTATATGTGTTGGCCTTTTGGGCTTTTTCACTTTGATCCATTTACTTAGGCAGTCGGGGAGCCCAGTGGAGTGCAGCCCATGTGAGTGTTAGGCCCATGTTTATTATCCAGCCCATTTGTCGATTCAGCCCGTTAGTTAATTGTTTCTGAAACAATTAACATTGACCCTTACCTGTTGACCTTTGAGGACCGTTGATCTTTAGGGTTTTGCTGAGATCGAATCTGGGCCCTTCATCCTTATGATATAATGAACTCCACTCACCTGCCTTAACTCACTTCGCCTGATACTCTAACCCTAATCTACTGTGTGCGATTACACCTAGAGTGTGTGCGATTTCAACCCCTGCTCCGTTCACCACCACCGCCGCTTCTCCCGGCGTCTCCGGTCTGAGCTTTGCCGTTCTGTGACCACGGAGACGTCCTGTGAAGCCTCGGGTGCGCGCGTGATTGACCTCTTTGTGAGGCGGTGCAGATCTGAGTGGTGTGAGCTGTCTGTGTGTGCTCCTGGGCTCTCTCCGGCGAGGTCTCTGTGATTCCCTTGTTCGGTGCCGGTCCGGTCATCCTACTGCTACTGTATACTACGGCGTGCAACCGCTGAGCCGTAGTATTTGGAGATCTATATTTTATACATATATATATACTATCTCCTTCTCTTTCTTTCTTTGGTTTTTCCGCTGCATGTGTTCTTAGTATTCATCAAGCCCAGATCCTTGCCATGCGGACCGGATCTTTCGAGATCTGCTGACCGCTGTGATTTGGGGCCTTGCTCTGAGCTAAGGGCTGTATTACGGATCTGACTTGCTTCTTGTTTGAAATTTTGCAGGTACCTTGAAGCATTAGCCGCCGATGACAACACCCAACAGTGGTATCAGAGCGTGTCAACGGCGGAGTTCGGCAACCGGATCTGAAGATCTGACCCCGTAGGGCTCCAGATCTGCAGCCGTGAAGGTCGTTCGTTGCTCGGTACTTGCGTGGGAGGAGAACCAGGTAACGGATCTGAAAGGTATACAGGCCATTGTAAAATTGGGAGTGATGCCCCCCTTGGTCGAGTATACCCAGATCGCCTGTGAAACGCGAAACGGGCCCTGCATGTGAGGTCCCTTGCGAACACCTCGCCTGGTAAGTGTCTGAAACCCCCTCCTTTGCTGTCTACGTGATGGTACGACACGCCTGGAGGTCATATGTGATGGTGTGGCCCGCCTGGTGGTCGTTTTCAAACTTATAGTGTTGAAAATTCGTTTTTCAAAGTGTTGTTCAAAATATTTTCTGGAAAAATCTTTCTAAAACTGAGTGTTTGAAAAATTTAAAGTGAAAATAGCATGAACAATATGTTTTCTGTGACTTGAGCTGTGTGTGTTGGGTCTGCTGTGAACTTGGTGTTCTTTGTTGTGTCTCTGATCTGCATAAACTGTGAACCTGCTTTGCCTGCTAGTTCTAGGGTTTGTGTGCAGTGTGAGACTGATAGTAACTGATCCTATTTGGTTAGTTGAGTGCGAGTGTAGGGCTCAAAGTGGTGGCCCCCGGCATACCAAACTCCCCTTGCTACACATCCTTGAGGTGTGTGAGTATATTGTGGAGGCTGGGGTAGTCATTTGTCTGAGGGCTTTACCTGCTTGACATAGGCTCTCAGTTACTCACTCAGCAGTAACACTTAAAAATTGTTGCTGTGTAGTGAGTCCCCACTGTTGTAGGGACTCTGATAGGTGTTGCTTGTGTGCTCACTCTCTTTGACTTGATCTGTGGATTTGGTCAACTGTCAGTTGTTGTTACTTTGTGTTAATTACTCCTGCATTTTTTGAAAGTTGTGTGCTTCTTGATTTCTGCTTTGTTTTCAAAAACTGAACCTTCAAAATCTTTTAAAAATGTCTGGTTTTAACTTGGCACCCTTTGATGGGAAAAGTGATTTTGCAATTTGGAAACAAAAGATGAAAGGAATTTTGGTTCAGCAAAAAGTTTATAAGGCCATTTCTGGTGCCTATTCTGCTACTGATACTGCTGAAATAAAAGCTGAGACTAATGAACTTGCTCATTCTGCTATAATTCTATGCTTATCTGAATCTGTGCTTAGGAAAGTTGGTGTGTTGGAATCTGCTAAAGAAGTTTGGGAAAAACTTAATGATTTATACACTGAAACCTCCTTGAACTCAAAACTGTTTTTGTTGGAAAAGTTTTTCAGATTCAAACTTGATATGAGTAAAGATATTTCTGATAATATTGATGCCTTTACTAAACTGATTCAAGATATTAAGTTGACTGGTGATAAGCATATTGATGATTATACTCCCATTGTTTTGTTGAATGCTATTCCTGATTCATATGCTGATGTGAAATCTGCTATTAAATATGGTAGAGACTCTATTACCCTGGATACTGTGATTAATGGTTTGAAGAGTAAGGAACTTGATTTAAAATCAAATAGAAATCCTAGGTCTTCTGAAGTTAATTATGTTAGGGGGAGAACTAAGTCCAGGAATAATGGCAACCAAGCCCAGAAAGGGTCAGGTGGTCAAAACAATGGTAAGAAGAACAGGAGCAGGTCTAGGTCTAAGTCCAAACCTAAGAATAGGAAGTGCTATAACTGTGGTGAGTCTGGACACTTCATGAAGCAGTGTACCAGACCCAAAAAGGTCAATGGTGACCAGGCTAATGTTGCTAAATCTGATGATGATGGAAATGTGTTTATGGTATCTGATATGACCTTGCTTTCAAATGTGAATTCTGCTAAGTCTGATTTTCTGTGTGAAACTGATTGGATTCTGGATTCTGGTTGTACTTACCACATGTCACCTTATCTGCATTTATTTACATCATATGATAAACTTGAGAATTCCTCTGTGTCTATGGCTAATGATAAGAAATGCATGGTAGCTGGAATAGGTGATGTATGTGTTAAATTTGAAACTGGTCATGTGCATACTTTGAAAAATGTGAGACATGTTCCTGACTTATCACAAAACTTGATTTCTTGTGCTGCATTAGAGTATGATGGGTTGACTGGTAGATGGGGAAAGGGTTGCATGACAATTGCTAGAGGGTCTATGATTCTGTGCAAAGCTGCTAGGCAGCATAACTTGTATATCTGCAAAGTTGTACCTTGTTTGTATTCATATGCTAATTCTGTGCATGATAGTACTTCTGATCTGTGGCATAGGAGATTAGGGCATATTAGTAAGAAAGGCATGGAATTTCTAAAGAAAAATGGCTGTTTTGGTAAAACTGATATGACTTGCATTCCTTTATGTGAAACATGTATTCTTGGCAAACAAACTAGAGTAAGCTTTCCTGTGAACCCTCCCCCCAATGTTCCCAAGTCTGTTTCCATACTTGAATATATGCATGCTGATGTGTGGGGTCCTGCCCCTGAGCCTACTCAAGGTGGCAATAGGTATTTTCTGTCTGTTATAGATGATTTCTCTAGGAAAGTATTTGTCTTCCTGCTCAAAAACAAATCTGATGTGTTTCAAAAATTCTGTGATTTTAAAACACTAATTGAGAATCAAACTGGCAAGAAAATTAAAACCTTGAGAACTGATAATGGATTAGAATTTTGTAATTCTGAAATGGATGCTTTGTGTGTCAATGCTGGTATTAGAAGACATAGGAGTGTGCCTTATACCCCTCAGCAAAATGGAGTTGCAGAGAGGATGAATAGGACCCTTCTAGAGAAGGTTAGGTGTATGCTTGCCTCCTCAGGCCTCAGCAAGAGGTTCTGGGGTGAATCTGTGCTAACTGCTGCTTACTTGATTAATAGATCACCTTCTGTACCTTTGAAGGGCAAGTGCCCTGAGTCTGTCTTTACTGGTAAACCTTTAAATTTGGATAATCTGAGAGTTTTTGGCTGTGCTGCATATGTTCATCAGAATGTTGATAAGTTAGAACCTAGGTCTAGGAAATGTGTTTTCCTTGGATATCCTGAGGGTACTAAAGGCTACAGGCTGTGGCTTAAGAGTGAACCTGGTTTTAGAACTATAGTGAGTAAGGATGTGGTATTTAATGAAGATGATATGCCTTGTAAAATTGTTAGAAATCCTAGAAATGGTGATGCCTCTGGTGAGGTGGAGTCTTCTCCCTCTGTAGGTCCATTAGGTGAACAATTTGATGTCCCTACTACTGCTGTTCCTGTGAATGACTTGTCTGAAAATTCTGATGTTGAATCTGTTGATAATGGTACTGTGCATGCTGATAATCTGCCTGAAAATGAAACTGCTCCTGTTAATCCAAATCCTGATAATCCAAATGTGAATCTCCCTGAAAATGCTGTTTATGATCAAGATGAAACCATTGCTGATAACAATCCTGACCTATCTGATTATTTGTTAACTAGAGATAGGACTAGAAGGAACCCTAGGTTGCCTGCTAGACTAGGAGATTTTCACCTTGGTAATTTTGTGTTTAACATGCATGAATTGATTGAGAATTATGAACCCAAGTCTTTTGCTGAAGCTGTTGAATCTGATAATGCCTCTATGTGGTTAAGTGCTATGAGTGAAGAAATGCATAGTCTGTTGAAAAATGATACTTGGAAACTTGTTTCAAAACCACCTAAATGCTCATTAGTTGACTGTAAATGGATTTACAAAGTTAAAAATGAGGGATGTGAGGTCAGATACAAAGCTAGACTTGTAGCAAAAGGGTTTTCTCAAAAGGAGGGGATTGATTACACTGAGATTTTTGCACCTGTTGTTAAATTCACCACTGTTAGGATAATGTTAGCTTTGTGTGCTCATTATAACTGGGAATTAAAACAAATGGATGTAAAAACTGCATTTTTGCATGGTGAGCTTGAAGAGAGAATTTACATGAAACAACCTGAGGGTTTTGAGGATAAATCCAAACCTGACTTTGTGTGTCTTCTGAAAAAATCTCTGTATGGTTTAAAACAATCACCTAGGCAGTGGAATAAGAAGTTTGATGAATTTATGTTGTCTTTAAAATTCTGTAGAAGCTCTTATGATCCATGCCTGTATTTCATGATTGGTGTTGCTGCCCCCATTTTCTTAGTTTTATATGTTGATGATATGCTGATAATGAGTCCTTGCCTGAATGCTGTTAAATCTGTTCAAACTGCTTTGTGTGGAAAATTTGAGATGAAAGATTTAGGTGATGCTAGGAAGATTCTAGGCATGAACATTGTTAGAGATAGGGCTGCCTGCAACATACATTTAAACCAAACTGACTATGTGCTTAAGTTGCTTGAGAGATTTAATATGACTGGTTGTAAATCTGTGAATGTTCATCTTGCTGGTCACTTTGTGTTGTCCAAGGACCAATGTCCTGAAACTGAACTTGAAATTTCTGCCATGAACAATGTGCCTTATGCTTGTGCTGTAGGGTCAGTGATGTATTTGATGGTTACTACTAGGCCTGATATTGCATATTCTGTGAGTTGCCTTAGTAGATATATGTCTAACCCTGGTAGGCCACATTGGGAAGCTATGAAATGGTTACTTAGGTACTTGTCTAGTACTAAGTCATATGGCCTGAAATTTTCTAAGTGTAAAACTGGAGTTGTGTTGAATGGTTTTGTTGATGCTAATTATGCTAATGATAGAGACACTAGGAAATCTTCAACATCTTATGTGTTTACTGTGTGTGGATCTTGTGTTAGCTGGAAATCCCAATTACAACATGTTGTTGCATTGTCTACCACTGAGTCTGAATACATAGCTATAACTGATGCTTTCAAAGAGGCTATTTGGTTGAAGGGATTGTTGACTGAGGTCAAAATGTTGAGTGATTCTGTTGTTGTGTTCTCTGATAGCATGTCTGGCATTCAACTTTGTAAGAACCCTGTATTCCATGATAGAACCAAACATATTGATGTTAGGTTCCATTTTATCAGGGACCTTGTTGAGAAATGTGAGATTCTGTTGGAAAAGATCTCTACTCACCACAACCCCAGTGATATGGGGACCAAGTCCCTGCCCCTTGAAAAGTTCAAGTTCTGTCTTAAGTTCTTGAACTTTGATACCCTGGACTGAGATGTGCCAGTGTGCTCCCCCCACCTGGCCACTTGGTGTGACCAGTCCAGGGGCTGTTTTGCCAACTGTTCCTGTCCAGTTGGCGTTTCCAGGAGAAACTTAGTTGCCTTATCTGTTGGTGGGGAACTCTTTTGCCACTGTTCCCTGAGGACAGTGGTGTTTCAGTAGAAATCAGTTAGTCATCCCACTGGGTGGTTTGACTGTCACTTAGGTGGCGGCTGCTCAGGGCAGTCCCCCTGTAGTTTAGGCTGCAGGGGACCAGTCCTACTGCTAGACAGTAGGGCTGGGGCGATGATGAAGGTTGCATGTGTGTTTGCTTGTTTTCTTACTTGCTTACTAAATGTTTTGTTCATTTCCGTAGTATATGTGTAGCAGTTTTGTGATTGTGTGATTGGCCAACAAGGTGGAGATTGTTGGATTTATATGTGTTGGCCTTTTGGGCTTTTTCACTTTGATCCATTTACTTAGGCAGTCGGGGAGCCCAGTGGAGTGCAGCCCATGTGAGTGTTAGGCCCATGTTTATTATCCAGCCCATTTGTCGATTCAGCCCGTTAGTTAATTGTTTCTGAAACAATTAACATTGACCCTTACCTGTTGACCTTTGAGGACCGTTGATCTTTAGGGTTTTGCTGAGATCGAATCTGGGCCCTTCATCCTTATGATATAATGAACTCCACTCACCTGCCTTAACTCACTTCGCCTGATACTCTAACCCTAATCTACTGTGTGCGATTACACCTAGAGTGTGTGCGATTTCAACCCCTGCTCCGTTCACCACCACCGCCGCTTCTCCCGGCGTCTCCGGTCTGAGCTTTGCCGTTCTGTGACCACGGAGACGTCCTGTGAAGCCTCGGGTGCGCGCGTGATTGACCTCTTTGTGAGGCGGTGCAGATCTGAGTGGTGTGAGCTGTCTGTGTGTGCTCCTGGGCTCTCTCCGGCGAGGTCTCTGTGATTCCCTTGTTCGGTGCCGGTCCGGTCATCCTACTGCTACTGTATACTACGGCGTGCAACCGCTGAGCCGTAGTATTTGGAGATCTATATTTTATACATATATATATACTATCTCCTTCTCTTTCTTTCTTTGGTTTTTCCGCTGCATGTGTTCTTAGTATTCATCAAGCCCAGATCCTTGCCATGCGGACCGGATCTTTCGAGATCTGCTGACCGCTGTGATTTGGGGCCTTGCTCTGAGCTAAGGGCTGTATTACGGATCTGACTTGCTTCTTGTTTGAAATTTTGCAGGTACCTTGAAGCATTAGCCGCCGATGACAACACCCAACATAACTGATAGCAGACAATGAAATGCCTGAATTCGGATTGTTCTCAGGAAAGTTGCCGTCGAAAATGTGGAGTCTCTATGATGGCCGGATTGAAATGCTAAAGTTTCAGAAGCTTCGGAGGCTGGTGTCTACACTGGATTTTACTGTTTTACTGCGCTCATCGCCTATGCCTATACTAACAACACGTAAGTAATTAAGGCGTCAATAATTTTTCCTGAAATCGAAAGGCGGAGTATGAATAAATAATTGTTTCAAGCAGCTGCTGGATTACGAAAAAGTTCACATCTTGAATAAAACCCGGGCATATTTCTTAGGTTAGAGTAATTTACTCAAATATTACTCGAATAATATTTTTTTTCTAAACAAAAATTACTCCATATTTTACTGTTTATTAATGATTCAATGCATGTATTGATAACATGAAAGCATAGTTAATTTAAGAAAATAAAACATAAATTTCAATGAAAAAAAAATAAAAAATACAAAGCTGATTCAAAATATATTTAATTTAATAAAAAGAAATAAAGTAATGTAATCTGTTTACTGACCTCCCTGAAACAAACGCCTCCAATCAAATCAAGAATCTTACAATCGTTGTATTCATCCCCGAAATCCAACGGCAAGCCTCGTGTTTACTATCGTTGTTTCAATCTTCCATTAATGTGTAATTTGTCTTTGAATCTGTGAATGGAATTTGTGCATGCAGATGGGCCGTGGGTCCTCATTTTCGTCGTTTTCGTTGATGATCGTGTGTTTGGTGCTTCAAATGAAAGGAGGGTTCGGGATCAGATTCGACCTCCAGAAAACAGAGTGTTTATCTCACAACGTCGACTACGTTGGCGACACTGTTCATGTTTCTTTCGTTGTCATCAAAGCTCACGCCCCCTGGCGATATGGCCACGAAGGCGTTGATCTCCTGGTAATCATCAAAATCTTGACTCTTTTTTTTTTAATTACATTTAACGGCTTCTGATTCTCGACTACTTTTTGCTTCTGCTGGCGACAGATCAGAGGTCCATCCGACGAGACGATTCACGAGTTCCGTGATAAGATAAGCGAAAAATACGAGTTCATGGCTAATAAGAGTGGTCTCTATCACTTCTGCTTCAAAAACAAGGCTCCTGTTCAGGAGACCGTTCATTTCGATGTTCATGTCGGCCATTTCATGTACCATGACCTGCACGCAAAAGATGGCATGTATCCGACCATTGTATTTTTTTCCTTCTTTTTTCACGATTACTTGTCTAATTAAGATCGAGTGATTTTTTTTCGTTATTGCAGAGCATTTCAATCCCATGCTGGAACAAATCTCCAAGTTAGAAGAAGCTCTATACAACATCCAATTCGAACAACACTGGTTAGAGGCTCAAACTGATCGCCAGGCACTTGGTAAATTCGATAATCATCACAATATTATTTTAGTGTCGGGTTTTACGAATGTGATGAGCTGTTTTCTGAATGCCTGCAGTTAACGAAGCAATGGGCCAGAGAGCTATGTACAAGGCGATATTTGAATCATCGCTACTAGTTGGAGCAAGTTTCCTTCAGGTTTTCCTTCTTCGACTACTTTTTGAGCGGAAGCTTGGATCTTCAAGGGTCTGAAATCGGCATGCCTCAGTTATATTCTTGTTCATTGATTTTTATTCTCAGTATGTAATGTTTTCCGAGTTTTTATTCAGGAATTGTCTCAGTTTTGACAGATTCATTGTGTTGTTGTTCTGTTCTCCTTTACGAATGAGTGTGTATTGTTTAGTGTTCACTAGAATTAGAAGGTATGTTTGAACCATGTTTGTTGCCCAAGTAGTTTCCGACTTTCAACCAATTCCATCTCAGTTTTCCTCGTGAAAAGTTTATAAAAGAAGCGAAATGTATCTGAAGATGATGAGTAATGAGGATGACAAAAAGAGCATCTTTATATATATGAAAGTAAAAAATTACAACAGAAAAAGGAGCATCTTCCATCCCATACCTTCTATCAGTCTGAATAAAATCACACTTGAAACCAAAAAAAAATCATGATCTTTCTCAAGACAAGATTTTAAGAGAGCTCGACAATCTTGGTTCGCTTTTTTGGTTTCTGTTTCCCCAATGGTTTGGAAAAAGAATCTCTTCCAGAATCCTCGGACCCAAGCTTCACGGATTGTGGGCCACCTACACAATTTTGTTCATTAACATCGCTATCTTCTTTGTCTTCATCGTCCTCGTCACTGCTGCTGTCTTCACTCTCCGATAAATTAATCAATGGTTGACGGCCAGCCATTGCTGACTCAGCAGCAGCAACAGCCTCCGGAGTATTGAGATCAGCGAGTCCCAGCATAAGATCCTGTGGATATATTTTAAAAGTTTGTTGGACTTTTTGTCAGTAGCCTGAAACTCGGGGGCAGTTTGTGATTGTCACTTTGAAATAGGATTGTAAGGAAACAATTACCATTTCAATGTACTCGGATTCTTTTCCATTGAGCACTTCAATATCGTAATTTTCAGGGTTATCCTGTGTGTAGTAGAAGCGCAATTAGTTTTTGAGTTCAAGAAAACTAATATCCAGATATAAACGAGAGAAGAAATCGTAAAAAAAAATTCAAAACTTTCCAAACCTTTGCATCTTGCATCAGCTTTTTGTTGGATTCTGATAAAACACCGAGAAAATCGTGCACTTTTCCAAGAACTGCAACCAACGAAATGCCATCTCTTTTAACTATACTTTCTCGTTACACACTCAAAGCTGAACTAATACACACAGTCATAGTAAAAGATACAAGAAGACACGTACAAACATGATTAAATTCGAACGACCACATACATAATTAAATTCGAACGACCACATTTCCACACTGTTCGTTTCGTTTTTGGAATCTTGTTTTCAAACAACCCAGTCATCTCTAAATTGTGAAAGCTCTAAAAACAACAATTTTCTTCTTCTTTCATATAGAATCTATCAATCAATCACAACTAACTGTAACTGAATATTTGGATGCATCGTCTCTAAATACTCCAATCGAATCATAAGCACCACATGAAATGCTACAATTTCCCCATTGCTTGAATCTCGAAAATATACATACAGTGATTTCAAAGATTAAAAATTCGTATTATAATAAAAAAAAAAAAAATAGGACAGTGAAATCGAGGGTTACCATTACTCTTAGGAACAGGAAACATCGAGGGCTTCTGAGTCGGAGCTCCGGACAGAAAAAAGGAACTGTCTTTCTTCTTGAAAAAAGATAATTTCGAATCTACACAAAAAATACAGTAATAAAAAATAGTCAAAATAAAGTTTCTTGAAAAAGGTAAGAATAAATTATGAAAAATAATTTGGAGAAACCTAAACAAGAGGTGGAGGCGACGTCGGTCGTGTTGGCCGCCTCTAGCTTCAAGAGGTCTTTGCTGTTTTTTTCCGCCATTGTTGCTCTGTGTGGGCGGAGCTTGGAGGGAGAGGGAGAGACTGAGAGGGTATAAGTTATCTGGGCTTTATTTTTTAAATTGGGCTTTAACATATCTGGATTTCTGCTTGAGCCCAATAACTAGTTGGCCCACTTAAAGGCCCAGCTATAGCCTACAGCCCCACCCCAAGTGACGAACACTCGTGGTAGTCTCCAGAGTCAAAGCGATTGACTTCTCAGTTGATGCGAGCGAAAATGCAAAGCAGAGCTCTGAGATTATTTGGGGAAACAATGGCTGATTGATTGTCGGCCCAGCTTCACTTATTCCTGGTAAAAAAAAAAAAATCCTTTTTATGTAGTAATATATATTTGGGATTTTCCTTTTTCATATACTGAATCAAGATTTCTTTTTTATGTTGTATTTCAGCTCTATCATTTTAAATTTCTTGCTTTTTAAGTGTTGAGGAATAATTTTTTTTTTTTTTTTTTTTGCCTTTTTTGTGTGAAGGTTACCAAATTCATTTCTGGCATTGTATCAATTTGAAATTCAAAAAAACCTTGAGCTTTGATGGCAGTGAAGCCACTGCAGAAAAACATATGGATTAAAAGACACCAATGCCCCTGTGGTGATTGGAAGTGTTATATCAACCACGAAGAAGACGGTCCCTACAATGTCCCATCTCGATCCGTTCAAACCGAGCTACCTTCTTCCTCGTCGCAAGAAACCACCTTCACTCCATACGTCGGCCAGGTATTCAACTCCGACGAAGAAGCCTTCGATTACTACATCAATTTCGCGCGCAAGAACGGGTTCTCGATAAGAAAAGCTCGTTCGACCGAAAGCCAGAACCTAGGCGTTTACCGAAGGGACTTCGTTTGTTACCGCTCGGGTTTCAACCAGCCGAGGAAAAAAACAAACGTCGAGCACCCGAGAGATAGGAAATCCGTGCGCTGCGGATGTGATGCGAAGCTGTACTTGAATAAAGAGATTGTAGATGGTGGGCCCCGTTGGTACATTTCCCAGTTCAGTAACATCCACAACCACGAGCTTTTGGAGGATGATCAAGTCCGACTGCTTCCCGCGTATAGGAAAATCGAGGAATCCGATCAGGAGCGTATATTGCTTCTCTCGAAAGCCGGGTTCCCTGTTAACCGCATCGTGAAAGTGATCGAGTTGGAGAAAAGGGTCCTACCTGGGCAGTTGCCGTTTATCGAAAAAGATGTCAGGAATTTTGTCAGGTCCTGCAAGAAGTCCGTTGAAGAGAACGATATTTCGATGAAGGTGAAGTGTGGGAATGACTTGGTGGAGCTTCTGGAGGCGTGTAAGGCGATGGCCGAAAGAGACGAAGGGTTCGTTTATAATTTCACGTCGGACGAAAATGGGAAAGTTGAGAATATCGCGTGGGCTTATGGGGATTCAGTCCGTGCGTTTTCACTGTTTGGGGATGTTCTTGTAATCGAAACCTCGTACAGTTCTAAGACTTCCGGTATGGTTCTTGGGGTTTGGTTTGGGATCGACAGTCACGGTCGTCCGGTGTTGTTTGGATGCTCTCTGCTTCAAGACGAGACGTCGAAGTCATTTTCATGGGCCCTACAGGTGTGCAGGTGCTAGCCTTAATGCTTAGGGTTAATTACATAAACTGCCCATGAAGCTCAAGAGGGTGTTTTCCTCGTGTTTACAATTTACGAGACATTCGTTTCTCTTTTGCAAATTATAATCCTCAACGAAAGGGTATTCGTAATTAGAAAACAGTTGGATGTTTTTTCTAGATAGGTAAACTTCAGGGGAAGTTTTTATAACTATCTTATTACTCCTCTTCAGGTTTTTGTTGGATTCATGAGGGGGAGGCGGCCGGAGATTGTCGTGACTGATATGGATTCGGGTCTCAGGGACGCCCTCGCAATAGAAATGCCCGACACTAAACAAATTATCTCTATACGGAATGTCATCTCCAAGATTCCCAGTTGGTTCTCTCTCCAGCTTGGCACGCGATATGCGGATTTCAAATCTGCTTTCGACGTGTTGTGCCATTTAGAAAACGTGGAAGATTTCGAGCATCGGTGGGGTCGTCTGGTTGCACAGTTTGGAATAGGATCGGATAAACACATTTCTCTTCTTTTCGGTTTTCGGACTTCGTGGCCATTCTGCTACGTTCGCAATTACTTCCTGGCCCGCACTTTGACTCCCGAGTATTGCAAATCGGTCGACACATTATTGAAGAGTATAGCGAGCGTGCAATCTTTGCCATGCTTTTTCGACCAGGTTCTTGCTGGACTCTAGTTTGTTTATGTTCTCATGAGGCCCACTTTCAACACTTAAATTCAAGGGGAAATTTGCTCTTGTATTCACTCGGTTTATTAAACTCTTTTACAGGTTGATATTTGCGCAAAGATCGGGAGTGAAAAAAGTGAAAAACTCTTTTATTTGCCCACAAGAACGTGCCTCCCATTAGAGGAACACTCGCGGACTGTTCTCACGCCTTTCGCCTTTAGCGCATTGCAGCGTGAAATCGTGATGTCCATGCAGTATGCAAC
Source organism: Euphrasia confusa (assembly GCA_954870475.1). Lineage (NCBI taxonomy): Eukaryota > Viridiplantae > Streptophyta > Magnoliopsida > Lamiales > Orobanchaceae > Euphrasia > Euphrasia confusa. The sequence goes on from OX940960.1 coordinate 36,936,712, forward strand.
AACGGAAATGGCTAACGGCCCGTTTCTCGTTAGGCACTACAAGAAGATGGAGAGGGAGTGTTTGGTAATTTTGATCCCTAGCGACGACCAGATCCGCTGTTCGTGTAAAGGATTCGAACACTCTGGCGTGTTGTGCAGGCATTCACTCCGCGTGCTTATTTCAAAAAACTACTTCCAAATACCAGAAAAGTATTTTCTGCTGAGATGGCGGCTGGAAAATTCTATAGAAGATCAAGTTGAAACGAACAGAGACGATGAGTGCTCCCAAGCCTTCCATTCAGTCACTGGAGATTTATTTTCGGAATCATTCTTATCCAAGGAACGTTTTAATTACGCTCATGGAAAAATCACGGAGCTTCTTGAGGATGTGCGGAATATGGCTGTCGATGATCAAAGTATGTTATCTTCTTGATTCAAGATTTGAGTTTGAATATTGATGAGCTACTTCTGGTTATATGTTGGATTGTACGGCAAGCATATATGTTATCGAAGAAAAGGGGTACTCGATAAGAAGAGCTTTGAATACCGAAGAAACGGGGTACCCTGTTGTTATATGTATGTAATCCAGACCTTCATATACATGTATGCATATAAAAGTAAAACCATACAAAACCAATCTACAATTTTTTCGTTTTTCTGAGTCATTTTGCCAACAGGTGAGACGTTAATATAGTTGTGCATGACCTCGACCGGTGTTGGAATTTGAGGCGAAGGGCAGCGTTTCCTACAGTTATGAGTTACTGATGAGACGATGAAAGTATGATGCACCAATCCGAGGATACGATTCGTCGGTGAAATCTCTGTTCTTACAAGTTATAAGCAATTCGGGTAACATTGTTTTCGATCATTTCCACCAAGCCGAAACAATCAATGGAACCCATAGTTTCAAGACTGGGCTCACAGTATTTATGATTTTGGATAAATATGGAAAAAGAGAAAAATTCTTGACCTCACATAAAGGATCAGGCATTTTTCTGAAAAGTCACATAAACACACACAGGGCGTTTATCCACTTAAAAATCAAGGGACCCATCTTCATCTTCTTGATAAAGTTTGAGTTTTTTTTTTTTTTTTTTTTCATCTTCCACCTGCCAAAAATCAAGAAAATCACACAGCTGAGTTTTTTTTTTCTTTCTCTGAAGTCTGAAGTGCATGGCTAAATGGTTGAGTGCTCCCTGTTCTCATTCATCTTCTTCAACCCCATTTTCTTCTTCACAGAATGAGAGTTTCTATTGTTCAAGAAAGCTCATAGCTTTAACAAGTATAAGTGATTTCTCCAAGAAGATTTCTGCAAGAACTCGACTGAAAACTCATTTTGAGCTCAGATCCTCCAATGGGTACCCACTTAATGCTGTTTCTTTTCAAGATGGTATGTTACTTTTTTTTCCCGGCATTATGATGTTCTGGGTATGCGAATTTGTGCTCAATTTCATAGTTCCTTGAGATGTGGCTAATTGGTTTTGATTTGAATTCGATTGGATAAGTTGTTGTATGACTCGTTTTTGGATAAAATCACAGTTGAGTCTTAGCAGCTTAATTAAGAGTCGATAATATATTGAGTTATCTGAGCTGAAATCGTGTAATGTGTATCTTCACATTCAACATCTGTTTCCTAGTCGACATATGATGTTGAGAATCTGTGTCAGTTTGCCTCGTTGCTATTGTGCTTTCCGTAGGTGATTTTAGTTCCATGGTTAAAATTACGAAAAGCGCTCTGTGTACAGAAGGTTCGGCTGCAAATCCTCAGGGAGAGGAAACCCACTTGCCCGAATTAGGACAAGAGGATTCTAATCTTACCATCACTGTTGTTGGTGCTTCTGGGGATCTGGCGAAGAAGAAGATATTTCCTGCACTTTTCGCTCTTTACTACGAGGATTGTCTACCCGAGGTTCTTTCGTTTTCTTATCCCTTATTCTTGTTTGGTTTTGGTTTGCAGAATCATTAATTTACGATAGCTGAAGTTAAACTACTTTTTCAGAACTTTGTTATTTTTGGTTATTCGCGGACGAAAATGAGTGAAGAGGAGTTGAGAAACATGATCAGTAGAACCCTAACTTGCAGAATCGATAAGAGGTATATATACTCGCAAAAATAATATAATGCAAAAATACCCGCAATCATTTCTCGGTATTATTTGTTTTCTGATGTCGATTTTCAGGGAAGACTGTGATGAGAAAATGTCACAGTTTCTGAAGAGGTGCTTTTACCATTCTGGTCAGTATGATTCGGATCAGCACTTTTCGGAATTGGATTGCAAGCTGAAGGAAAAAGAGGTTTTGTGATTTATTTTTTTAAATAAAATTCGTCGAAAGATGAAGGTCTTAAGATAGCCTTTTTCAGGGTGGCCGACTATCAAATAGGTTGTTTTATTTATCCATACCTCCGAATATATTTGTGGATGCTGTAAGATGTGCTAGCACTAAAGCTTCTTCGACAAGCGGATGGACGAGGGTCATTGTCGAAAAGCCATTCGGCCGTGATTCAGAGTCGTCTAGCGAACTTACGAGGTCTCTAAAGCAGTATCTCACCGAGGACCAAATATTCCGGTACGCTTCTCGTTTTATAATAGTGCTCACAATGGGTCGGCCCAGAAAGTTGACTGCTTCGGGTTTGATGCAGAATTGATCATTATTTGGGAAAGGAGTTAGTCGAGAACCTTTCGGTGCTTCGATTTTCGAATCTCGTATTCGAGCCTCTTTGGTCAAGAAATTACATCCGGAATGTTCAGTTCATATTTTCTGAAGATTTTGGCACAGAGGGACGAGGAGGGTGAGCTAGATGCTTAAAACGAATATTCTGATAAACGAACTTTCTTACTCTCCCTCTCTTGGTTTCCAGATACTTTGATCATTACGGGATCATACGAGATATTATGCAGAATCATCTACTACAAATATTGACACTATTTGCAATGGAGACACCCGTCAGCTTGGATGCCGAAGACATCAGAAACGAGAAGGTAATTAGAATTTATAAATGCTCGTTATATAAAATCTTGAGAAACTTCACGGCGTTTCGTATTAAAATGTTTAGGTCAAAGTACTGAGGTCAATGAGGCCATTGCAGCTTGAAGACGTGATAGTCGGACAATACAAAGGGCACAGCAAGGGTGGAAAATCATACCCCGGATACACAGACGATCCAACGGTCCCAAACGACAGTATTACTCCGACGTTTGCTGCTGCTGCCCTTTTCATCAACAACGCTCGTTGGGACGGGGTCCCGTTTCTCATGAAAGCAGGCAAAGCTCTCCACACTAAACGGTAGCTTTAGTGATTTTTTCACATGTGATTTATTGCAGTAAACACAAAAAGTTAAAATTAACAAAAATCGTTAAAATCAGGGCGGAGATTAGAGTCCAGTTCAGACATGTTCCGGGAAACCTCTACAAGCGGAACTTTGGAACCGATTTGGACAAGGCTACGAACGAGCTAGTGCTTCGGGTACAGCCAGACGAAGCCATTTATTTGAAAATCAACAATAAGGTTCCTGGGCTCGGAATGAGACTCGATAGAAGTGACCTTAACCTGCTATACAAGGCCAGGTAACAAACAGTTCAAGATTTTGCATATATACGAAGCGAAGAAATTCAGTTAATGTACGTATATATATCTCTTCCCAAACCAAAGGTACCCAAGGGAAATACCAGACGCGTACGAGAGACTTCTTCTAGATGCTGTTGAAGGGGAACGAAGACTCTTCATAAGGAGTGATGAACTCGACTCTGCATGGCCTCTGTTCACGCCATTGCTCAAGGAATTGGAAGAGAGGAAAATAGCCCCCGAGCTGTACCCGTACGGAAGCAGGGGACCTGTCGGGGCCCACTATCTCGCGGCTAAACACAACGTTCGATGGGGAGATCTTTCCGGTGACGATTAAGGGACTATTGTTGGCTATTATCAATAAGTTGCCTAGAAAAAAAATGATAATGTAAAAAACCATTTTAGTAAATGAATTTAATTTACTTAATTTTTGGTATCATAAAAAATGAAAAATTAATTTGTTTTTCAATAATCAATGTCCTATACAAAACTTTGTTAGTAGCTTTTATTTGACTTTAATAATTAATTATCTTAAAAAAATCCAAGTAGTAACATGTTGAAAAGAAAAAGGGAAAATGTATTAATTTTTTTTTTCCTTTTTTCCCCAAACATTAGTTTGGTGCGCGCATGATGCACAAGCGCACCAATAGATACCCCTAAAATATAAAATAATAATATAGTAATTATTATTATTATTACTAGTAGTATTAATATATACTGTACTTTATTAATTTAATTTATTTTAATTTAATTTAATGTATTTTATTTTTATATATAGATATTAATTATCTTAATTTTTAACTGCTGCGTATAGTTGTACTACTTCTACCTAAATAATCTCTCAACAGTATATATTTTTTTTATTAATAATTATTTTTTCGTGCTCCGATTTTCAAAGGAATCTTCCGTCGTTGGCCGCCGGAATATTCCACTCCGATCATTTTCGCTGCTCGCCTGTTAAAAATACTTACCGGTAAGTAAGCTTTCCATTTTGATTTAATAGTGTTTACTTCTCATGATTTTACTGAAGCTATTATCCGCATTAATTTGCAGATTCATTTTTTTTGGATTTGACTGTAATATTCGCGTAGATCTGAAGCTTAATTTTGAGGATCAGGTGATTTTTTTGTGATCTGGGTGTAAATTAATTCTGAATCTCTGTAAAATTATTTTTTCGATCTACCTTTTTATTTTTTTAAGTTTTTAAATTTGTGATTTTTGCAATTTCTTCAGTAATCCCGGAGCTGTTTTCAGCATAGATCTTTGGTGAATTGGAACCTTATGCTAAAATTTCGGTGTGATCTGTGTATTCATAATGTAGGTTTGAATTGAGCTTGAAATTGGTTGACTAGGGTTGAATTTCTTAGAAGGGAAATCATAGTGAAAATGAAGAAGTTGATGCAGTTGCGATTTTTTAATTTATTTTTAATTTTTAATTTTTTATTTTGAGTTTTGGAGTTGGGACTTGGGATCAATCTATTTGAGTGTAATTGTGTAATTGTTTGAGAGGTTGAGAATCTTCTGTGATTTGGGGTTGATTTTATTTATAATATTTATTTATTGAACAGTGCTGTATACTATATTTCTGATGTCTTGTGCTCTGTTTTTGTTCTGCAGCAAATTATAATGGCTGTATCATATGCTACTTGTAATATTCTTTGAGCACTGGTTCGGATTCGAAATTCGAGATGGGATCCAAGATAGAAGAAGCTGTTAAAGCCAAAGCATTCGCCGAGAGGCAATTTATGGAGAAGAACTTCACTGCCGCGCAAAGTTACGCTTTGAAAGCTCAAATCTTGTGTCCTCAATTGGAAGGCATTTCTCAGATGGTCGCCACATTTGGAGTCTACGCGGCTTCCGAGTCCAAAATAAACGGAGAACTCGATTTTTATTCGATTCTCGGGCTCGAACCGTCCGCGGAGAGGTCCAAATTAAAGAAACAGTACAAGAAACTGGCTGTATTATTACACCCTGACAAGAATAAAACCTCCGGAGCCGACGGGGCCTTCCGATTGGTTTTCGATGCATGGACACTTTTATCCGATAGGGCGAAAAGGAAATCTTATGATCAACGGAGAAACTCGTTCGCCGGGTATGGCTCTCATGGGAGAAGGCTCGACACATTCTGGACCGCTTGTACTTCTTGTCATGTTCAGTACGAGTATCTCAGGAAATACATCAACAAGCGACTTTCTTGTAAAAACTGTCGTAGTGTCTTTATTGCTGTTGAGACTGGGCTGGGCCCGCACGACAGTGTTTTCCCGTATACTTACGAGCCAGAGAATGGTTATGGCCATGGGGTTACTACGTATATACCAACAACCGCCGCATATTGTCCTCCTCCTCCTAATGGAGTTTCAGGACATCACACTTATGTCTCGAGCATATCATTTCAGGGTAACTTGTCAGGAGCTTCTGCTGGGATTTTAGATCCGAATGGATTATCTTCGTCTTCTTTTTCCTTTCATCAAGGCAATGGGGAAGCTAGCAAGAATAAATGTAATGGAAAACAACAAACTGTGAAAGTTGCATATGATGCAGGCTCTAATGGGTATACTAATGGTCAGAATGGAATACATAAGCCTAAACGGGGACGGCCTGCCAAGAAGATGAAATTGGAATCAGCCGGCCCATACAGTAATGGGCTACAGGAAATCAGCCCGAAAATTGCAGTGGAACCTAAAAATGTCCCAAAGCCCGATAATTTGACCAGACGCATTCCTGTAATTGATATTCGGCAAATGCTAATAGAAAAGGCGAGATCTGTAATTCACGATAAATTAGAAGAGATGAAGCTAGAAATCGAGGAGGCTGAGAAGATGAAAGCACTTGCTGCTGCAGCCGTGAAAACAATACAGCCGGAACTGAAAAGAAACGTCTCCATGTCGATAACAGTTCCGGATTCCGACTTCCACGATTTCGATCGGGACAGGTCTGAAGAGTGTTTTAAGCCAAAACAGATATGGGCTCTCTATGACGAAGAAGACGGCATGCCTCGTCTGTACTGTTTAATTCGCGATGTCATCTCGGTCAACCCGTTCAAGATTCACATAAGCTACCTGAACTCGAAATCTGATACCGAATTTGGGTTGGTGAACTGGCTGGATTCTGGGTTTACCAAGTCCTGTGGGAATTTCAGGGTGTTCCATTCGGAAACAATTGAGCAGGTCAACGTATTCTCTCACCTTCTCGGGAAGGAGAAAGCTGGCAGAGGAGGCTGTGTGAGGATATATCCAAGAAAAGGTGATATTTGGGCTGTATATAGAAACTGGTCGCCTGATTGGGATAGGACGACTCCTGATGATGTAAGGCACAAATATGATATGGTCGAAGTTTTAGATGATTATTCGGAAGATAATGGTGTATGGGTGAATCCTCTGATAAAGCTTCCGGTGTTTAAGACAGTGTACCAAAGGAACGCGAACAAAGATGGAGCCTGGTGTGTCCCGAGGAGAGAGATGCTGCGTTTTTCGCATCAGGTTCCATCTTTTCTGCTTAATGCTGAAGTCGATGGTTTGCCCGAGGGTTGTTGGGATCTTGACCCGGCTGCGACCCCGGATGAATTTCTTGGTGGAGAAATAGATTTAAATGATTACATATGTTATGATGAAATTTGTCCCACAGAGAAGACCTCTGAGGCTCCTGCAGAAAAGTTCACTGAAAGCGGAACCTGTGCTCCGACTCCAGACGACGAAACCAGAAATGTGGAATAAAACCTACTGCTGGACTCACATTTGGAGAAAGAGTTAACAGGTAATGTAGAATTTTAATAATTTTAATATTGTAGAATTGCGATCGAACTGGTGTGATATACAGGGCTGGGCGAATGTGAATGTGCGAAAACAGAGTGAAATGTGTAATTGTATAAGATGTTTGCACGGAGGGAGAGCAAACATGTACAAAATTTAAGAAAACATAGTCGATCTTGATCTCGATCGTACTGAGAAAAAACAAGATAGTTGAGGAGCATTCTAGAACTAATCCTTGGCCCCTAATGTTTATTGGGGTTCTTTGAAATTTGTTTCAGCAATTTGTTATTGAACTTCTGGAACTGTAAGACTCCTACTTCTATAGAAATGCTGTTATTGTTGTTGTTCTTCTTCTTCTTTTTGTTTGGATTTTTACAACTCAATATCGATTTCAACTCGATAAATTTTGATCTGCTTCATTAATGAAACAGTGGCGAAGACGTGTTTTGAAGGCTGTCCTTCATGTGTAGTAGTAATCGCATTTTCAAACTTATTCTTGGTTCGATTGTGAAGCTCGTGCACAATTGATTGCGAACAAGCTTAACAAAATGCATCTGTTAAAGAACCAAAGATGCAAATCAAGTGTTGGAGGAGAAAGAAGCCAAAAAACAACAAATTTGAGTTTATGTTTGATACTCAATTGAAGCAAAAAGACATCAAAACGAGTTTTGGTTCCTAAACTCTTAACAAACCCATTTTCTCCACCTCTATATTTGTAAATGGAGTGAGTCATTTTTTAAGCAGATAAGAGAAAGAGAGTATATATGTAGGAGGATATAGGAAAGGGTCAACTTTTGTGGGAGTTGACAATATACTTACTATAAATACATCAGTTCATGTTTACTTCATACATCAGTTGATTGACAAATAATTTTGTGTTGAATATTTCTTCTGTCCCTACAGTTTGAAACACATATATGAGAAGTTTCTAGGGATAGATATGCCTTGCCTTCATGGCTTCACCTCTTAAGCATAACATCACATTTCTTCAGAACAACATGAATTCCTTGAACAACATGAATTCCTTTGATCATTTCCTCACTCTCCTCATCCTCTCCAGTGCATATATTACAGTTCTTTCCGACCCCCGGTCGAACTTAACCGACCAGTTATCCTTATTACACTTCAAGAACCAGCTAACAGGCCCAGACAATGCTCTGTCCGGCAACTGGACAGCCAACACCTCGTTCTGCTCCTGGATCGGAATCACTTGCAGCCGAAGAAGACAAAGGGTGGTATCCCTTTCTCTCCCCAACATGAATCTCCAAGGCACAATATCACCATCACTATCAAACTTATCTTTCCTCGTCACTCTCAATCTCAGCAGCAATCGATTCACAGGTTCGATCCCTCCCTCGGTTTTCAACCTGTCTTCTCTGCTCGATTTGGATCTATCCAACAATACTTTATCCGGCCCGTTCTTGCTCGACGATCACGGTTTTCCGTTTTCGCCCCTCGAGGCCGTCAACCTTTCCCACAACGAACTCACCGGAGAAATCCCGACTAGCTTGTGCCGGTTCGGGAGGCTGAAATCGTTAGTACTTTCGTTCAACAACCTGACAGGACGAATCCCTGATGACATCGGTTGCTTGTCGAGGCTGGAAAGCTTATACGCGACGGGAAATGGAATATCCGGCACGATCCCTTCGTCTCTCGGGAATATCTCGACTCTTCGATTCTTGGGACTCGTTGAGAACAACATAGGAGGTCGAATCCCTCCTGATCTGGGAAAGCTGCTCGACCTGGAGATGCTTGGATTCGACTACAACAACCTGTCGGGCGAAATCCCACAGGTGATTTTCAACTTGTCTTCGTTAGTGTACATTGCTTTCACCAGTAACAGCTTGTCGGGGAGTATCCCTGAAACCACCGGCCTTCGTCTACCTAATCTCGAAGGAATCTTCTTAGCGGATAATTTGCTCCGAGGAGAAATACCTAGAGCTATAACGAACGCTACTAAGCTGAAGGAGCTCGAGTTATCGTACAACTTCTTCGTGGGCACGGTGCCTAACGATTTAGGCAATCTGAAGGAGCTGAGTTTCTTGAACCTAGCAGGTAATCGGCTCACAAACGAGCCGGGAAATGATGGGGATGAGCTCGGGTTTTTCAAGTCGTTGGTGGAATGCAAAATGCTTCAGTTTGTCGTACTCGGCAACAATCCGCTCTTCGGGACTCTGCCTGATGATGACTCCTTTTTGAACCTTTCGAGAACTGTCGAAATGTTTAACATAGAAAACGGTGAAATTTACGGTCGTATCCCTCGAGGTATCGGGAACATGAGCAGCATGACCTCATTGGTCTTGAATGGGAATAACTTGACCGGAAACATACCTTCGGAGATTGGTTATCTTACGGAGCTTCAGAGGTTGTATCTGAATAGAAATAAGCTGCAAGGGCGTATACCAGTCGAGATTTGCGATTTGGTAAGCCTCGGTGAGATCATCCTCTCCGAAAACGACCTCTCGGGATCCATACCGAGCTGCATTGGGAATCTCGGAAGGTTACAAAGACTGATGTTAGGCTACAACAGGTTGAATTCTAGTCTGCCTTCGAGTGTTTGGGAGATCAGTGGTTTGTTGTTTTTGAACATTTCTAATAATATAATTCAAGGTGAGCTGTCTTCGGGAATCGGAAGGGCGAGGAACTTAGAAGGGGTTGATTTATCAAGTAACGATTTTTCGAGCGTGATTCTGATCACATTAGGAGAACTTCAGAACCTGAGATATCTTTCTCTGTCGAAAAACTCGATGGAAGGCTCTATTCCGGATTCTTTAGGAAATTTGATTAGCTTGGAATTATTGGACTTATCCGAGAACAACTTATCGGGTGGTATACCGTCGTCCTTGGAGAGGCTAACGTACCTCAGAGCAATCAATGTGTCTTATAATCATTTCCGGGGTGAAATACCTAATGGTGGCGTGTTTCTGAATTCCTCGCCTTCGTCTTTTTTTGGGAACGAAGATTTATGCAGTGTGTTATCACTAGCGGTCCCACCCTGTAGTCGTAATGGCACTTTCGGATCGAGAAAATTACTCAAGATTATTATCCCGGTGATCGTTGTGTTACTTACATTGATAATCGCATCGTTGCTTTTTTGGATACTGTATGGTCGAAAGAAGGTGAAGCTCGAAGATGCTGAGGTTTCGGAAATCCAGCCTCATATAATGCTCTCGTACAGCGAGCTTTCGCGAGCCACAAACGGATTCAGCGAAGCGAATCTACTCGGAAAAGGAGGTTCCGGTTCTGTTTTCAAAGGCTTTCTATCCGACGAGACAGTCGTGGCCGTAAAAGTTCTGAACTTGAACGACGAAGAATCGAAGAGAAGATTCGACGCGGAATGCGAGGTACTGAAAAACCTGAGGCACAGGAATTTAGTGAAAGTTATCACTACTTGTTCTAACGACTCACTCAGAGCCATTGTTCTTCCTTACATGCCGAACGGAAGCCTCGAGAGTTGGCTGCGTAAAACCGATCGTTTCTTGGGTTTCGACCGAAGAGTCGAGATCATGCTCGACGTGGGGTCGGCTGTCGAGTATCTTCACCACGGGTACGATGAGTTTCCGGTCGTGCATTGCGATCTGAAGCCGGCTAATGTTCTTCTCGATTCTGATATGGTTGCTCACGTGAGCGACTTTGGGATATCGAAGATTTTAGCTGGAAACGAGCCGAATGCTCGAACGAAGACTCTGGGGACGATCGGGTACATTGCCCCGGAGTACGGGTCGGATGGGACAGTGTCGAATGCTGGTGATGTTTACAGTTTCGGCATTATGCTGATGGAAGTCTTTACCGGGCGTAAGCCAACAGACGAGTCTTTCGGGGATGATCTGAGCCTGAGGCAATGGGTGAAAGCGGCTTATCCCGACTCGTTGATGGAAGTTGTCGATGCGAATATTTATCGAGAGGAAGGAGGATGCTTGCAATCTGTGATGGAACTATCCTTTGATTGCTCAAAGGAAGCATCTGAGGAGAGGGTTACTATGAAGGATGCTGTGATCAGGCTTACTAAGATCAAGGAAAAACTGAATCTTGGAAACAAAAGAAAGTTGCTGCTTTCATCTTAAGCTGTAAAAAGTTCAAAAAACTACATTGTTTTTACCACAAAAAAACTGGTACAGTCATTAAATGCAAGCATAACAAGAATTTATAAGTACATAAGAATTAAATGTTTTTCTTAATTTGAGTAATTTAAGAAAAAAAAAAATTGGTAATTTTTTTTTTAGTATATTAACTAATAGATTCCTGGCACATACTGTATATAGAAAATTTGGATATTTATATAGAAAATATGTTTTCTTGTGTTTATTAGTGTTTAGTTTTGACAGTAAACATAACAACTGTGGCCTAATTGTCTGAGGAGTTCAGTTGAACAAAAATGTGTTCTTTAGCTCGTTTTCGATCGACTCGCCCTCGTTCGGCTCGTCCGGTCCTTAAAAACTTGTTTTTAACCCGACCCCACGTCTACCAACACTCATTTAATCACCCTTAGCATTTTGAAACAGAAACAGCTGTTGTTCTCTACTAACAATCAAGAAAACAGAGAAAACAGAAGTGAAAATTAAGTACAGATAAGACATCCTTAATCATTCTATGTAAACCTCTAATCCTCAAAAATGAAAATTCATCCCCTCACTCCCTTTTTAAATTTTAACTTTTCTTTTCCTTAAAAAAAAAGAAAGAAAGAACAAAAAAAAGGAAAACTTTCATGGCAAAATCCTACTTCAGCTGCATCATCATCTTGCTCATTTGCCCCTCCACTGTCTCATGCAAGTAGTACTTACCGAATTCTCGAAAATCGATTCTTTTCTCGATTTTTTTTTTAAATTTGTGAATTGTTACTTGCAGGTTGGTGGATCTTTCCGGAACAATGTAGCCCTGGAAGTGTTCGAGTTTACCAATGGCCTTCAGGTTTCGCGGGCCTCCACATCCCAAAGTACACGGTCCAAATCATCAACGAGGCGTGGCACGCAAAGGGAGTTTCCGATGTGAGGATCGCTTGTCTCGGATTCGCATCAACGACTCTAATCAATCCCACGATCTTCAGGCGGATCGACCCGGGGATATGCCTCCTCCGAAATGGAAGGACTATTAATCCCGGTGAAGTCGTTTCTTTCGAGTATTCAAACATACTCCCATTTCCTTTCATCATTTTAGATTTTAAATGCCTGTGAATCTTGCTTATTTTTATCTGTTACAATTTCAAATTATTTTTGTTTTTGCTGATTTTTGGGTATTTGGAGGGTATTTTTGTCATTCAGTCAGTTATTAACCCTGTTTTCTGAACCAAAATGAAAGAACAAAAGAACCATGAAAATCCATGTATACATTGTAAATAAGATGTCCTACATTCTCTGTATTACTAAAAAAAACTACTCTGCGGATAGTTCTACTACAAAACCTCGAAATCGAACCTATGAATCTTCACTTTTCCGTTCAACGCAAGAGCGAGCAAATCGTATTCTTCCACATACAAGAGTTCCGACACTGTCGCCTGACATTAGAAAAAGAAAGCTCTTTTTAAATTCTTGATATATTACAAAAGCTACCCATGAAATTCGGCTTAATTACAAAACAGCCCGGCCAGTTATCTTTAAACAAGGTTTGGAACACTGAAGAGATGACTCACCTTCAGTCCTCGAATCTTGTTGTTTAGTCTTCCTACGAGATCATGAAATAGTTGGAGTTCTGACATTTCATTTTCCTCCTGTACACGAGAAAGCGAGAAAAATAAAATAATGACGAGAATGCGGTTTCTTCTCCACATTGGATCGATCAAACAGTAATTCACCGTCACTACCTCAGTCAACTTCTTAGGGTGGCCCAGAAGCCTTGCAAATGAAGTATGAAGTATTGCCCTATCGTACTGAAACAAATGACATTACAAAAATAATTAGAATAAATTGTCAGGCAGAGAAATATTATGCCAACATGATGTTGAGTTATGGTCCTTAGAATTGCTTTTGCGGAGCACGTGGAAATACTTTTAAACTCAAACAGCAGCTGCATACTCCGCCTAGAATATATGGACAATTCCATACATATTTCTCACTGCATAATTATGAAATAACAATATATATAAAAAATAATTCAAGAATCCGGTGTCCACTACTAGAAAACTAACAAATTTTATCGATAAATAAAAAGGGAAAAATAAAGATTACCTGCCAACAACCTAGTAACACGCCAGTTGAGGTCAGAACCACCCGGTTCAGGACGATGTGCATCGGGCAGATGCCATCTGCAACAGCTCTTACAGCTCTAACTTCTTCGTCAATCTGGGAACCGAAAAGGATTATAATATAAAAATGCAATTTTCATTAATATTTTACGTGAGAATAAATGAAAAAAAAAATGACAAAAAATGTTCACCACCTCTGCTTGCTTGAGAGGGACAGGAACTATGTGATGTGAGGCGTGGAACATGCTAAAATGGTACATATTCGGATCCTGAAACCAGATTGCTAAGCAAAAAACTTATAAATATCCTCAAAATAAGAAGGCGCATAGTAAAATCGTATTCTATTTGCATCCATTTAATTTAGAAACGATCATCACGAGTCTACACTTAAAAACCCCAGTGTCATAAAATAATGAATGCTTGCTAGCCAAAACAAATTCATAGTGAAACAACAGGGGTCGACTTTATAACTACTATATGCGCACAATGTAGCTTTTTCAACCCAAGTTTAAACCGATCACACCATATTATACATGATAAGGAGGTAGTGCTGAAAGAAATATCTAACCTTTATCTAGGTACGGCAAGAAAGTACTCTTCACAGCCTCCCTTCATTAATAAGACGAAAAACAATAAGTTCACAGACGTTGACCTTGCACGTCGATTTCAGATTAACATAATACATGAAAATATATACTCTGCTTAAATTTTGATTAAAATACACAAAAACTATACAATCATTAGGTCCCATCCAATTTCGATTACCCTGCATACAAAAAAATCGACTTATCGATACCCATGTAAAACTTTTCAAGCATAAAGACTCACGAGATTAGAACGGAGAAGTGAGTGTTCATATGCACCACTATCGCACGCACCGGAGGATTCGCAGCCTAAAAACACACGTACATTCATTCGTCATTACAAATATTTATTACTACAAGAGTAGTATTTTGCGTTTTCATTGTATTCTAATATCGAAGTGTTTCCATGCTTCAAAAAAACGGCTCCTTTATCGTCCAAATCTTTCGCCATTTTCGCGTACAGTATCGACCTCTGTTCAGAATTCAAATAGTTACCTGAAACAAACCCATTTCGAAAAAAAAAATCTAATCTTTACCCAAATCGAAGAAATATAATCTCAAAAACAACCGAATCGAGTGGGGCCCAGAAAGAGATAATCTAGAAATTGTGTATTACTTGTTAAATTGGGGCGGTTGGAGAGGGAGACGACGCGGCGGCCGGAATTCCTCCGGACGATCTTGAAGAAACAGAAAAATGCGAGGGCGGAGATCGACCAGATCAGAGTGATCTTGAGAGCGCGGTTCTTGATTCTGCCTTTGCTATTCGCCATCGCAAGGAATGCAGAGAATCTTTGCTCTTCTACGGGCTGCGGAATAACTCTGCTCGCGAAAGCCATCGCCAATTTCATAAGCGTCAAGGGACCCGAGCTGCTGACCATGTGGTTCGGGGAGAGCGAGGCGAACGTACGAGAGATTTTCGACGAACTCGATTCGATTGCTACTCAGGTTCTCCACTCATGCGGTCATGCCTCATTTTGTTAAGGAAAATTGATATTTAAAATTTAGTTAGTATAATAGTCTTACTGTATAAGTAAAAATAAGTATACGACTATTTTCTCTTTATTATATTTTATTTTAGTATTTTTTCATAATTTTTGTACACTATTTATCATATATATTGAACGGACGAAAAAGTCAATATTGACCACATGTGACTATTGATTTGAGTGGATGGAGTATTTTTTTATAGGGCTAATTGTATTTTTTTATAGGGCTAATTGTTTTATTAATTTTTTTTTCTACAGGGTTCTGAATCAGCTGTTGACCGAAATGGACGGGATGAGCGCGAAGAAAACGATTTTCATCATCGACCCGGCCCTGTTGAGGCCCGGGCGCCTCGACCAGCTGATATACATCCCGCTTCCGGACGAGGGGTCTCGATTGCAGATATTCAAAGCGTGCCTCAGAAAGTCACCGGTTACAATGAATGATCCCGATTGCAGATATTCAAAGCGTGCCTCAGAAAAGTCACCGGTTACAATGATTGATGGCAAGATTAGCACGGATCGCAAAATAAATAAAAACCACACACTGAATGGTCCAAAACATTTATAGGAACGCATATTTGAAAACATTTTCAAATAAAGAGCGTTGCATTTCGAATCAAGTGGTCTGTTTTCTACATATAAGCAAACATCCTTAACCCCGTCGCACATCATGACTTATAAGTTATAAGTCAACTCAAATAGCTCTAATGCAGCAAATAGTAACCTCAGCAAGCATTGCCAGTGCTCAGCAAGCATTGCCAGTGCTCGATCACGCTCTTAATGTGCTCGATTACGTGCGTTCACTACAAAACAATATTAAAATTTGATAAAATATAAATTTTTTTAGTTAATAGAAAAAAAAATATACCTATAGATCCTCCTGTCAAGTAATAGATATTACTTATTGCCTCATTGATAGTCTCGATACTCCTTCCAGTCTCAGTCACTAGATTCTTCCTTCTAATCCGTCTATTGGATTGAGCACCTCTGATTCCATTATCTGCAAAAAACGTGAGGAAAATATATAACTCATTTTCATACAAGTTGAAAAATTGAGTAAAAACATACTGTATGTAACTCATTACCTCTCGCGAACTCTCTAGACACAACTCCCCAGGCTATAAACCAGCGGCTTTCAATATCTCCAATAGTCACTCCACCAATGCCTGGTCCGGGCTCGAGAAAGGGCTCAGGAAGAGGTTCGATCATTAAAGCCTCAAGTAATCCACAAATTTTCTTTCTAACAGGTTTGATTTTGAGGGCTTCACAAAAGATTACAATGAATGATAGAACTGAAAGTGCAACTCTTGAATCATCCTGGGCTGCCGAAGTAAGATTCTGCAATCCAGAGAGGAAGGATCTTGCATTGACTGGGATCATCGAGTTCAGATCAATACCAGACAAGGCTCGCATACTACCGTACGAGGTATTAAAATTCTTCAGAATGGGGTCTCTGGGAGGATTCAGGAAGAAAAATCGGAATTCATGTGAACTCCATCCAAGTCCGGTTCTCTGAGCTCATATAAAGCCGTAGGTGTCTCATACCCGATGAGATAAAAGTCGTTCAGCCTGACACAAGTTGGAATCCCAGTGCCCACTAAGCTTGAGATACCTTCTAATCAGCCCACCATCAAGCAAATCTTAACTAAAATTTAGGCTTCTATAAAAAAGTAATGATAATGTACACCTTTTGTAGAGGCATATAAAGCCGTAGGTGTCTCATACCCGATGAGATAAAAGTCGTTCAGCCTGACACAAGTTGGAATCCCAGTGCCCACTATTCTGAGCTTGAGATACCTTCTAATCAGCCCACCATCAAGCCAATTCATGGTAGAGAAAGCGGATGTTTACCCTGTATCCTCGAGCGTCACAACTCACAACATATGCATCGATTTGTTACATAATTCCAGTGTAACTAGTTTCCCTAATATTCCAAATTATCTCAAAGATGTGTTTTGGTAGATGGGCAGTCGGATTTTAAAAATAATAAACAACAAATAATATTACAAAATATGTGTGGAGCAAATCTTAACTAAAATTTAGGCTTCTACAAAAAAATAATGATAATGTACACCTTTTGTAGAGCGTGTGGAGCAAATTCTAAATAATGATTTTTAAAGCGATTTTGATCTGCTCACACTGGTGTGCTTCATTTACATCTAGTTGTAAATGTCAAATACAAAATTATATTAATATTAAATATAAATAATTATAGGAAATTTTAATTAAAGTTTTAATTAAAATTAAATTAATAAGAATATGAATAATTATATCATAGTTTTAATTAAAATTAAATTTGGTTTTTTTACTTTTTTTTAGTTTTAATTAAAATTAAATTTGGATTTGTTACTTTTTTTTTTTTACTATAATACTGATATTAGTTATTATATTTATAATACTAATATTAGTTATTATATTAAGGGATGAAGAATCTTAAAATAACAAAAATTAATATTCAATTCGTATTTTTTTATGTACCGTTTTAATATTCTTACTTTTGTAATATTGTAGTATTCATTATATTTCAATATAATGTTCATATATTGCAAGGTAACACTCAACTCAATCGATTAATAATATTTGCTAACAATTTAAATGTGAAAAATAAAGGTACTTTTGTAATTTTAAAACTTGTCTTCATTTTTCAACGACAATCTTACACTTCAAGTGTAAATTTGATATAAAAAAAAACTAACAAAGTGGAACTAAAGTTGTTCTTGGCGTCCCGCTTGTGTTTACTAGGAGTACAATTTTTACTCAAATAATGTTTTTTTTTACCGAATATAATGCTAAGATTCCATAATATTCAAATAGAAGTAGATTTAGGCAATCTCAATGAGCTGAGTTTCTTGAACCTGGCAGGTAATCGGCTCACGAAAGAGCCGGGAAATGATGGGGATGAACTCGGGTTTTTCAAGTCGTTGGTGGAATGCAAAATGCTTCAGTTTGTCGTACTCGCCAACAATCCGCTCTTCGGGACTCTGCCTGATGATGATTCCTTTTCGAACCTTTCGAGAACTGTCGAAATGGTTAACATAGAAAACGGTCATATCCCTCGAGGGATCGGGAACATGAGCAGCATGACCCCGTTGGTCTTGAATGGGAATAACTTGACCGGAAACATACCATCGGAGATTGGTTATCTTAAGGAGCTTCAGAGGTTGTATCTGAATAGAAATAAGCTGCAAGGGCGTATACCGGTCGAGCTTTGCGATTTGGTAAGCCTCGGTGAGATCATCCTCTCCGAAAACGACCTCTCGGGATCCATATACCGAGCTGCATTGGGAATCTCGGAAAGTTACAAAGACTGATGTTAGGCTACAACATCAGTCTGCCTTCGAGTGTTTGGGAGATCAGTGGTTTGTTGTTTTTGAACGTATCTAATAATATTATTCAAGGTGAGCTGTCTTCGAAGATCGGAAAGGTTAGGAACTTAGAAGGGCCGGGTTGATTTATCAAGTAACGATTTCTCGAGCGTGATTCCGAGTACATTAGGAGAAGTTCAGAACCTGAGATATCTTTCTCTGTCGAGAAACTCGATCCGGATTCGTTAGGAAATTTGATGAACTTGGAATTCCTGGACTTATCCGAGAACAACTTGTCGGGTGGTATACCGACGTCCTTGGAGAGGCTAACGTACCTCAGAGCAATCAATGGGTCTTATAATCGTCTCCGAGGTGAAATACCTAATGGTGGCATTTTTCTGAATTCTTCGCCTTCGTCTTTTGTTGGGAACGAAGCTTTATGCAGTGTGTTATCACTAGCGGTCCCACCCTATACTCAAGATTATTGTTCCGGTGATCGTTGTGTTAGTTACATTGACAATCGCATCGTTGCTTTTCTGGATACTGCGTGGTCGAAAGAAGGTGAAGCTCGAGGATGCTGAGGTTTCGGAAATCCCTCCTCATACAATGCTCTCGTACAACGAGCTTTCGCGAGCCACAAACGGATTCAGCGAAGCGAATCTACTCGGAAAAGGAGGTTCCGGTTCTGTTTTCAAAGGCGTTCTATCTGACGAGACAGTCGTGGCCGTAAAAGTTCTGAACTTGAACGACGCAGAATGCGAGGTACTTAAAAATCTGAGGCGCAGGAATTTAGTGAAAGTTATCACTACTTGTTCTAATGACTATCTCAGAGCCATTGTTCTTCCTTACATGCCGAACGGAAGCCTCGAGAGTTGGCTGGGCAAAACGGATCATCGTTTCTTGGGTTTCGACCGAAGAGTCGAGATCATGCTCGACGTGGGGTCGGCTGTCGAGTATCTTCACCACGAGTACGATGAGTTTCCAGTCGTGCATTGTGATCTGAAGCCGGCTAATGTTCTCCTCGATTCTGATATGGTTGCTCACGTGAGCGACTTTGGGATATCGAAGATTTTAGCTGGAAACGAGCCGAATGCTCGAACGAAGACTCTGGGGACGATCGGGTACATTGCCCCGGAGTACGGGTCGGATGGGACTGTGTCGACAGCTGGTGATGTTTATAGTTTCGGCATTATGCTATGAAGGATGCTGTGATCAGGCTTACTAAGATAAAGGAAAAACTGAATCTTGGAAACAAAAGAAAGTTGCTGCTTTCATCTTAAGCTGTAAAAGTTCAAAAAAAAACTAAATTGTTTTTACCACACAAAAAACTGGTACAGTCATTGAATGCAAGCATAACAAGAATTTATAAGTACATAAGAATTAAATGTTTTTCTTAATTTGAGTAATTTAAGAAAAAAAATTGGTAATTTTTTTTTAGTATATTAGTAACTAATAGATTCCTGGCACATTCATTGCATTTTTCAAATTTGGATTTTTATATAGAAAATACTATGTTTTCTTGTGTTTATTAGTGTTTAGTTTTGACAGTAAAAATAACAACTGTGGCCTAATTGTCTGAGGAGTGAGGAGTGAGGAGTGAGGAGTTCAGTTATACAAAACTGAGATCTTTAGCTCGTTTTCGATCGACTCGCCCTCGTTCGGCTCGTCCGGTCCTTAAAAACTTGTTTTCGACCTGACCCCACGTCTACCTACACTCATTTAATCACCCTTAGCATTTTGAAACAGAAACAGCTGTTGTTCTCTACTAACAATCAAGAAAACAGAGAAAACAGAGGTGAAAATTAAGTACAGATAAGACATCCTTAATCATTCTATGTAAACCTCAAATCCTCAAAATGAAAACTCACCCCCTCACTCCCTTTTTAAATTTTAACTTTTCTTTTCCTTAAAAAAAGGAAAGAAAAAAAAAAGGACAACTTTCATGGCAAAATCCTACTTCAGCTGCATCATCATCTTGCTCATTTGGCCCTCCACTGTCTCATGCAAGTAGTACTTACCGAATTCTCGAAAATCAATTCTTTTCTCGATTTTTTTTTTAATTTGTGAATTGTTACTTGCAGGTTGGTGGATCTTTCCGGAACAATGTAGCCCTGGAAGTGTTCGAGTTTACCAATGGCCTTCGGGCTTTGCGGGCCTCCACATCCCAAAGTACACGGTCCAAATCATCAACGAGGCGTGGCACGCAAAGGGAGTTTCCGATGTGAGGATCGCTTGTCTCGGATTCGCATCAACGACTCTCATCAATCCCACGATCTTCAGGCGGATCGACCCGGGGATATGCCTCCTCCGAAATGGAAGGACTATTAATCCTGGTGAAGTCGTTTCTTTCGAGTATTCAAACATACTCCCATTTCCTTTCATCATTTTAGATTTAAAATGCCTGTGAATCTTGCTTCTTCCATTTTTTGTTACAATTTCAAATTGTTTTGTTTGCATTCATTTTTCTTGTTCTTTTTTTCTATGTAAGAATGTTTGTTTTTGCTGATTTTTGGGTATTTGGAGGGTATTTTTGTCATTCTGTTAATAACCCTGTTTTCTGAACCAAAGTGAAAGAACAAAAGAACCATGAAAATCCATGTATACATTGTAAATAAGATGTCCTACATTCTCTGTATTACTAAAAAAAACTACTCTGCGGATAGTTCTACTACAAAACCTCGAGGAGACTTTTAGTAATTGAGAAGAAGAATATAGTCATTTAGACTAAAGATTGCCAATCATTAGGCTTACAAGCAACCGAAATCGAACCTATGAATCTTCACTTTTCCGTTCAACGCAAGAGCGAGCAAATCATATTCTTCCACAAACAAGAGTTCCGACACTGTCGCCTGTCATTAGAAAAAGAAAACTCTTTTGAAATTCTTGATATATTACAAAAGCTACCCATGAAATTCAGCTTAATAACAAAACAGCCCATTTAAGGATCTTGAACTAATTATTAAACACACATTCAAACAAGGTTTGGAACACTGAAGAGATGACTCACCTTCAGTCCTCGAATCTTGTTGTTTAGTCTTCCTACGAGATCATGAAATAGTTGGAGTTCTGACATTTCATTTTCCTCCTGTACACGAGAAAGCGAGAAAAATAAAATAATGACGAGAATGCGGTTTCTTCTCCACATTGGATCGATCAAACAGTAATTCACCGTCACTACCTCAGTCAACTTCTTAGGGTGGCCCAGAAGCCTTGCAAATGAAGTATGAAGTATTGCCCTATCGTACTGAAACAAATGACATTACAAAAATAATTAGAATAAATTGTCAGGCAGAGAAATATTATGCCAAGAAGATGTTGAGTTATGGTCCTTACGAATTGCTTTTGCGGAGCACGTGGAAGAGCGTTTCTTAATTTATCACGGATAGTTATTGGATCCACACCGGATACCACCTGCGTAGAATAATAAGAGTTGCTTAAAACAATTAATTAAGAAAATTGGAATATAAATTACACGTGGAATACTTTTAAACTCAAACAGAAGCTGCATACTCCGCCTAGAATATATGGAGACAATTCCATACATATTTCTCACTGCATGATTATGAAATAACGATACGATATAAAAAATAATTCAAGAATCCGGTGTCCACTACTAGAAAACTAACAAATTTTATCGATAAATAAAAAGGGAAAAATAAAGATTACCTGCCAACAACCTAGTAACACGCCAGTTGAGGTCAGAACCACCCGGTTCAGGACGATGTGCATCGGGCAGATGCCATCTGCAACAGCTCTTACAGCTCTAACTTCTTCGTCAATCTGGGAACCGAAAATGTTTATAATATAAAAATGCAATTTTCATTAATATTTTACGTGAGAATAAATGGAAAAAAAATGACAAAAAATGTTCACCACCTCTGCTTGCTTGAGAGGGACAGGAACTATGTGATGTGAGGCGTGGAACATGCTAAAATGGTACATATTCGGATCCTGAAACCAGATTGCTAAGCAAAAAACTTATAAATATCCTCAAAATAAGAAGGCGCATAATAAAATCTTGTTCTATTTGCATCTATTAAATTCAGAAACGACATCACGAGTCTACACTTACAAACCCCAGTGTCATAAAATAATGAATGCTTGCTAGCCAAAACAAAACCTCATAATGAAACCACAGGGGTCGAATTTATAATTACTATATGCGCACAATGTAGCTTTTTCAAACCCAAGTTTAAACCGATCACACCATATTATACATGATAAGGAGGTAGTGCTGAAAGAAATATCTAACCTTTATCTAGGTACGGCAAGAAAGTACTCTTCACAGCCTCCCTTCATTAATAATACGAAAAAAACAATAAGTTCACAGAGGTTGACCTTGCACGTCGATTTCAGATTAACATAATACATGAAAATATATACTCTGCATAAATTTTAATTAAAATACACAAAAACTATACAATCATTAGGTCCCATCCAATTTCGATTACCCTGCATACAAAAAATCGACTTATCGATACCCATGTAATACTTTTCAAGCATAAAGACTCACGAGATTGGAACGGAGAAGTGAGTGTTCATATGCACCACTATCGCACGCACCGGAGGATTCGCAGCCTAAAAACACACGTACATTCATTCGTCATTACAAATATTTACTACTACAAGAGTAGTATTTTGCGTTTTCATTGTATTCTAATATTGAATTAAACCTTAGGCACAGGTATCAGTTTTCCATCACGAAGCGCGAAAAGATCCGACAGGGATAAAGACTGAGAAGTGTTTCCATGCTTCAAAAAAACGGCTCCTTTATCGTCCAAATCTTTCGCCATTTTCGCGTACAGTATCGACCTCTGTTCAGAATTCAAATAGTTACCTGAAACAAACCCATTTCAAAAAAAAATCTAATCTTTACCCAAATCGAAGAAATATAATCTCAAAAACAACCGAATCGAGTGGGGCCCAGAAAGCGATAATCGAGAAATTGTGTATTACTTGTTAAATTGGGGCGGTTGGAGAGGGAGACGACGCGGCGGCCGGAATTCCTCCGGACGATCTTGAAGAAACAGAAAAATGCGAGGGCGGAGATCGACCAGATCAGAGTGATCTTGAGAGCGCGGGCCCACCGGTTCTTAATTCTTCCTTTGCTATTCGCCATCGCAAGGGATGCAGAGAATCTTGCATGTGATTGATCGGTCGTGTGGACGTGCGTTTTCGGGTTCTTGATTTGAACTGCACGAATTCCGCATGAGGAGAAGTTTTTCCGGATAAAAAAGAAGGGCAATTTTGTAATAACACAAAGGCAAAAATTTGACTGATACTGGGCTCAATGTTTGAGCCGTTTATGGGTTCTATTTTTTGGGCCTAATTCATCGATTGATAGTGGGCTCTATATTTGGGCCTTTTATGGGTTCTATTTTTGGGTCTAATTCATCTAGGAGAAATGGTTAATGTGGTGAATTTGTATAGTTGTATTGAAAGTAAAATCAGTTGAGTGGTATATTTAAATGGGATGACGTGTGTAGAGAATAAAACAATTAAATATAGCGAGTCTCACAAATATTTCTAATATTAAAAATTTAGTATTACCTCTGTTCAAAAATAGATGTCATAATTTTAAGAAAATTGTTATTTTTTATTTTTCAATTAAAAAATAAAGAGTAAAAATATATTTTTAAGTGAAAAGTAAAATAATATTGAGTAGAATTTAAAAAGTAACTGTATATAAAGTAGAATCAAATTGTACTCTCTATCTCATATTAATGATCACACTTCATTTGTTATTTGTGAAGAAGTGTGATCATTGCTTTGAAACATATGTAGTATATTAAAATAAAAAAGTTATAATAATTATTTTATTTTTTAGTGTTTTTTTATGTGTCAACTGTTGTTGAAAACTCCGAAAAGGAAAGTATTAAAGTTGGGTCAATAACATCTTATAAGGCTTGTTAAGGTGATAAAGTTGTTCAATTTATATTTAAGTTTAGGTCCTATGTGAGATACTCTAACAGAAAGTATGTCAATTATCTTCGTTGTAACATTTAGGGTAAAATGTTTCAAAAAAACAAAAATGGTTACCGCAAAAGGAATTAAATAATTGATTATGAGAACTCTCATATTTATTTATATATAGGTGCTTTATTATTACTCTCTCTCTCTCTTACAAAAATAGAAATGGTTTATGTCTTTTGTATTAAAAAAAAAAAGTGTTCATGTTTTTATGAAATAAGAGAGTAAATATTTTTGTTTAATCACTAGTTCTATGTAAAAATCTTAGTCTTATCACGAATGTATACTTACAAATGTTTGTGAAAAGATGACAACATTTATAGTTCATTCCAAACCGTGATTAGACAAAATATAATAAGTGGCCAATCAAAATAGAAAACCCAATCATCCAAATCATTTGAAAACTACAATTGAAATGAGATTGATTAGTGGACCAACATAAATTTTAGTTAGCCATATTTAAGCATGTTGTTATAACTAGTAGTAATATTTAGTGTTAGCTCGCCGATGGGAAGTGAAGACAACACAATGCAATCTAATGAAATGGGACCCCTACGTGCTTGTAATTTGTTTTCCAACCGGGCATGTGACATCTTCGTACGACCGTATGACTCATCTTCTTTGAGTATTAATTATGATGCCGCGACATCTAATTCATTATCATGCACACTGAAATTAGGGCATCATCAAATTATAAGATCAGGTGTCGCTTTTTATCTGTTTCTGGGTTTCTATCATTTTCATGTATCACAATAAATACAAAGAAAAAAAATGAAAAAATGTGTGTGTGTATGTGTTACACTTAAATTACGTGAGAAATTAAGAAAGAATGAAGGAAAATGTTGATATATTGTGTGTGCACACGCATGTCTGAAGTGAACTAAACTCATGGGCGGATCTACTTGATACAAAAGGGGGCCTTAATTAAAGGCCCCCCTAAAAATAAATCATTTATAATTTTTGCTTTTTTTTTTTTAAAGAATGTATTTAACTTACGCTCGGTCTCTACTAAAATTGTGTACTAGTATAATATAGATATAGTATATTCTCTCTCTTCCAGGCTAATAGTCATACTTTCTTCACAAAATACAAAGGAAGTGTGACTATTGCTTAGGTTGGGAGAAAGTATAAAATTTATTTCAGCTCCTACTACAAAAAAATTCTGATTCCGCCCATGACTTAACTAGTTGGTCCAATCGAAGTTTAGAGATCGAGGAAATTTTGTGGCGGATCGAACACTAAAATAGAGCACACAAAAAAGACAGAATACACAAGTAAATTTGAAATTCAATTCATCACATCCACAAAATAATTGCTTGCATGGTTTTGTTATTATGGATTTGAACTCCTCAAATTCAACCTACAATTTTTACTACACAAAAGGAAAGCTTGAAGATGCATGGACTGATGGACAAGTAGTTGAGAAGAAAGCTCTAGCTAGTGGTCCACAAAACAAAATACTTTTTCTTTTTCCATGTTTGTTTATGAGTATTTTCTCATTCCAAGTGCTCCACCCTTCAAATGGACACTTTGATAATTTTGCTGGGGAAAGTGTGGATCAAATTAATTAAAAAATTGCTAATTAAATATCCCATCAATTATGATTTTCAAAACAAAACATGATTATTGGTAGTATTCAATTAAAATCTTGATAAACACTTAATTAGGCATGCATAATTCTCAAATATTCTATAGTCCCCAATTGAATAAAGCTAAGTTTTGCCAACTATAAATATATAATATTATATGTATATTCAATTCTTACACATTTCTTGATAACTGAGACTAATCATTCAGTGAGCCCAACTGACAGATGGGCCCGCAGAACTCCAACGGTCCAGATCTCGTTTGCGAAGTGGGCCCAACAAAAACCCACCACCGATCTTCTTGGCGCCAGCTACGCACTATTCACACAAGGCAATTTCCAGCATGTGGGCCTCACCACCTGAGACCACACCTGGAAGCTGATAAGGTTTTGGGCCCCACAACGGCCCATTTATCCGGCCCATTACTATACAAAATCTCCCTAACATTAATGCAGTAACTATATTGTTTCATTTTTTTTACCTAGATAGGAAAACACAAAATTTCAATATAATGCAAATTCAATCATAAAAATTACATGTATTTTCTAGCTAACAAAAATAAAATCGTAACGACTTATATAATTATATATTGTATAATCACACTTGAAAAAAAAAAGTCCAAGAAAAATATATGGTTTTCGAAAAATCCGGTTACAAATCCATATTTCATCAACGTCGTAAATAATCGAGTACAATGTTATATATATTTTTCGAACGAAGGATGAAATAAAAGATTTGTAACGGAATAATTCAAACCCCAAATCAAAATAAAACAAAACAAAACTCAATTTCCAAAACAAATTAATCAAACCTCTCACGTGTGTGTTTTTGTTTTTACACAAACTACGTACACAAGAAGAATTCACGAGTGGTGGCTGGCCGCGTCGTCGCCTCCACCGTGGGACCCACTGGCTTGAGAATCCGATAATCCTCCTCCCGGGTTTCGAAACGGGTTCAACCCGGAGGCAGAAAACATGCCCATTTGCCCACCTTCTCCCAGCCCAATATTCCCGCCCATTCCCATTCCCAGCTGCTGGCTCGGCAGCAGAGCCACCGTCGGCGCCGGAAAATTCATGAAATGCAGCCCGCTCGACATGCTTCCTCTGTACAAGGCCGCCGCCGACCCACTATTCATGTTCACGGAGGGAAAAGTCCATATCGGATCCCCGCCCCCGCCGCCGCCGCCGCCGCCGACGCCGGCCATATTGCTATTCGAGTTCGCCACCATCCAAAAATTCGCCGGAATAGATGCGTGGCTCGCCGGCATAGCCCCCGCGCTCGACTGAAGCAGATAGCTCCCGATCTGGTGGTGCTGCGCCGCCGCCGCCGCCGGCGGCTGCAGCTCCTGATCATCCGCCGCCCTCCGCTTCCGGCCCAAACCCTCCTCCTCCGCCTCCGTCAAATCCAACGAATTATTATTATTATTATTATTACTACTACTGTTTTCATGCTTGGCCGCCTGCATAAAACTAGGGTTCAGGTTGGCCGCCTGAAAATTCAGCAGCGTGCCGCCGGAGGAACTCTCCGGCGGCATCCCGAAGAGGCCTCGCCTTGGCGGCAGTCCGTATCCGGGGTTGAAGTAGGTGGATCTGAGCTGAGACGGGACCGACATGCTCGACCCGGAGCTTCGCAGGGAGATGTTGAGGGAGGTGAAGTTGGCCGGAATCGTGCCGGTGCCGGTGGCGGCGATGACGGCCGGCTCCGCCTGCTGGAGGAGCCACTCGATGGTCTCCCCGTCGGACTTGTGGCCGAGCTCTCGGGTGAGCTGGAAAACCCTAGCCGCGCAGAGGGCCGGCATGCGGATTCGCCGGCCCCGCCCGTCGACCTTCGTGTGCCGGTCTTTGGTGGAGGTGCGCTTAGGTGGCGGCTTCTTGGAGGGTTCCGGCGAGGCGGTGATTTGGAGGCCGGAGGCGGTGGCGGTGGTCGCCGGATTGTTATTAGGGTTTGGCGACGACGAAGATTTGATCTCGTCCTTCTTTTCGAGTAACTGAAAAGGGAAGTTGTGGTGGTGGTGGTGGTGGCGGTGGAGGTGGAGATTATTACGATCATCGCCACCGTCCATGATCACATTAGAGATGGAAGTAGTAGTAGTAGTAACTATGAGATTGAAGAAATGGGAAAGTATTTATATGTTCTAGTATATATATATATATGCAACTACTTAATAACCCTTGCTTTTCATTTAATTATTATGAGTATATATATGTCATATGTGTATGTATATATATTTCAATAAATTTCTTTGATATAAGAAGTATTATGTAGTATGTGTTTTTTCTTCAAGAATGGAAGCAAGCGAAAGGGATAAGAGAGGGAGACACGACACAAGCTTTAAGCAACAAAGATAATGAGTGGGAATTATTTTTGGTAACCTTTAAAAAGCAAAACCATAAAATAAAAAAATAAAAATTATTTTATGCTCTCTCAATGTCTTTTTTGACAAAAACACCTTTTGTTGAAATGCACCAAAAAGAAAAAGAATAATTATATTTTTTCTTTGATGATGATATTCATAAGTTAATTTAATTTATTTTATTTTAATTATATTTCATATATGTAGTATATACCATTGTTATTGTGGTTGGACAGAAGGCTTTGGTTCAGACTCCACGTGAGGTGCTCTTTTTATCATTCAATCCACAAAGACAATGTGGGCCCCAGCTTTCAAGTCAAATTTCTCGACAGAGACTTATTAGTTATTACTCATACTCTACTATTTCAAAAAAACAAACAAAAAAAAAAAAAAACAGTGATCATTTTTAATAAAATATATAAATAAACATTTCTCTATATTATGTATAATAAACAAATTGGGGGCAACCGCCCCCTCTAATCATTTCAATTTTTGCCTTTGAGAGCCTACTTCAATTTTTATTGATTCTCTGTTCTGGATTGTCTAAAGACTTTGTGAACTAAGCAGGCAATCAGGCATTCTTTATATCGATCACTGCCCGAAACCTATACAAGTCTAAAATAAAATTGCAATAGAATAAGATCTGCTACTCTTATATGAACGAGCTGAAAACATAACTCAGATTACCTGTAACACCAACATACAATAAGTTGCGTGTCAAATCAAGCATAGCAGGTTATATAAACATACCCAACTTTGGTCGAGGTTTATTGCGTTGCCATGTGATTGGCTATTGTGGACCAATGCTGCTTCACTCAAGTTTTCACATTTAACTTTTACAACTTTCTTAAACAATTTAGTCGAATGAATCTAGATTCAATCTCTCCTTCATTGATCGGTCGACCGATCAATCCACTGATCATAACCGTCCGACTGACGGTCTCCTTGTACATAGGAGTCTCTCTATAGTCTATATAGGTTAAAACTTACTAATTATAGAAAATATATAGATACATAAATGTAGAGAAACAAAGATATATATAGATGGAGGATAAATATTGATGTTTGGTTGAAGATTTGAAAAAGTGAGACAGTTGGAATCTTGGGTTTGAGTGGAGGATAAAAGAGTCTGACATCATGTCAAACACACACAACTGTATCATTCATACATATATTAACACACAGCAAAACTTCATTATTTCCAGTCACATCAAACCTAACTTTTATGTAAATTTCCCCCTTCATAAACAGTAAATAATAAATTATTTTTTAAAATAATATACTAGCAACTTTTTTAAGCAAAAAATAAAATAAAATAAAAATCCATTGAATTCTTCTAAATTCTATCTAATTCGATCTCATTTGTTGGTCTGAATGATTCGAAAGAAGCCAAAGAACATATTGAAATCCTCTAAGAGAAAGTTTCAATTGAAGCGAGGATCTAAGGAACCACCTGTTTATAGTAGGTCACCATGGTACTACACTCTGTGAGGCCACTCTTTTGTTTAATCTTCAGCTTCATCGTCTTGCTCCTCCTCATCATCTTCAGAGACCTCACTGTCCTTGTCCTGTATGGTTCGATGTCAAGGTTAATTACAAAACATACCCGAGATTACACTAGGTACAAATTCCACCCCTAATAGTGGAGAGGAGATAAAATGCATAATCTCAAGCGGACGATAAAATGAATTTTAAAATATGACAGTTGTACTATCATTTTGTTTTTATTGAACCAAATGTTAAAAAGAGAATTTTCTATAATCATCCCTGAATCTTAACAAAGCTAAACTATGAATTATTACAAAAGTGCCCATGATAATCAAACATCAACAAATTATAGACGATGAAAAGGGCAGCTATGTACTGTATATTATATACTGTAGTCTGTAGTTAATAATGTAAGATGTTCCCAGTTATTTCAATCACTGGGCAACTTCAAAAGGAAGCCCTCCCCTAGAAATTATTGAATGTAAATCAAATGCTTGCATACCATAAGACTCGGTATCGTTCTCACACTTTGTCATTATCATTAGCCCAGTAATGACTACACAAAATGTAAGACCAACCTGTTTTACTTCTACTTGTTAAAAAATATTTATGGGCAAAAAACCAATGAAATCGACTACCAAAGACACACACACACATATGCTAAAGATTAGAAGAATCTTTCTCTATATCAACTGTCAACCATAAACACTCGTGGATAAGTATCCATTCACATTTATCATGTCAGGCAACTATATATAAGTCAACTATCAGTTACCTCATCATCACCATCCATTTCTAATTCCTCTTCATCAGTCTCCTACACGAGATATTTAGAAACATAAGTAAGTTAAAGAAAACGGAACGTGTATCACAAGCACTTTCAGATAAAAATTCAGCTCACGCCGAATTCAGAAAAAAAATAACAAGAGGAAGACGGTCAAGGTGAGAAATGTACATTGTTAAAATATGTGAGAGGATTTGGCCATAAATCATCCTTGATGATTTCAGCAACATGCTACAAAAATTAAGAACAAGATAAATAAGAACGTGAAAATTGCAATGAAGTATCAAAAGATCATTTTAGTAATATGAGTGGCAGTATTTTTTACTTCATCCTGAATCTCCTCGATATCATCATTATGCTGGGAATCATTAAACCATGAAAAGAAGCTGCTATTCAAAATTATAATTGGAAGTTAGAAACCATCACCAAAAGCAGTAACAACAGGTCATTGCTTGAAATAATCCAGATAAATAACTAATTATAAAAATGGTGAGAAAAAATATGCAGGAAACAAACCTTTCCTCAACATGAGATCGCTTGGGTCCTTTCTTCTCTTCAGCAGCACCATTAGGAATGCCCTTCAAATACACGACAGGCACAAATCAGAACCTAGGAAACATAGAACATGATACTATCAAAGGTCTTTGTGAGCTTTGTATCTTACCATGCCTTCTTTCCACTTTATTGATGTTGCTGTGATTTTAGTTGTTCCCTCCTCGAGGAAAGCAAAGGTCTTTGTGAGCTTAGCATCATCAAAGTAAGGATTGGGCTTGAAGTGCTGAAAGGTAAAAACAAAAGATCATACACAAAACTGAATAATGTTAAAAAGAATCTACATTAGAGAATAATAAAAAAATCCGGGAAGATAATGAAGACTCAC
The DNA here is from genome assembly GCA_954870475.1 of Euphrasia confusa. Lineage (NCBI taxonomy): Eukaryota > Viridiplantae > Streptophyta > Magnoliopsida > Lamiales > Orobanchaceae > Euphrasia > Euphrasia confusa. Next base: position 36,968,117 of record OX940960.1, read on the forward strand.
AAATGTAATGGAATAACCAGATTTCACATCTTTGCAGTCCTCCACTTCAAGGTTACTTAAGTACTTGAAGATCTAAAACAGGAAAAGGAAAGGAAAACACTTGATATTGTAGAGGAAACAGAAAATGCACGAATCATTACAATTTCTATGTTTTCTATTCAAACAAATACTAAAGGGAGAAGGATAAAACCTTTTGGTCTTCTTCAGTCAAAAGTTCGCTGAGGGCAGGATGGCTCATAAACTGCAAAAGCAGGGGGCATTTCAATCGGAGTATCGGACAACCACATGAGAATTAAAAGTTAAAAAGCACATTGTGTGTATGCGATTTAAGAGAACGGGGCATGAAAATCACTTACAGCGGTCAACCAGAAATCAGGAATGGATTTGATGATATTTTGTCGCTTATCGTAAACGGGCTTGCGAATCTCATTGTACTTCTGTTCAACTTCCAACACTTTCTCACTAGCTTCTTCATTTATCTGAAAGCAAATGAAACAGAAACAGATTATTACACCAGTTCGACCGTGGGTATAATTTTTGTATCTCGTTACAGCAAATAAACAAACACCGGACATTCGAGCCAAATAAACTTGTTGGCACAATACTAATCCATAATTCCCTTTGGGGTTGACCCACGATAATAATTAAACCCTAATGTTAGGATTTTCTCTTCCCGAATACAAATCACAAACATTCAATCAAATACATTGTGACTTTACTTATCCTATATAGCACAGGAAAACAGAACAATCGAATAAAAACGCTTGATCATTTTCCCTTAATTCATAGCTCTGTCCTTTATAAAATCGAGAAAATAACAAAAGACGGAATTTCTCTCAATTCTCCGCGGTGACAAATTAAAAAACAAACACTGACCTTTTCAAGCTCGTCTTGAATTTCCTGAAGCTTTTCGATAGAGAAAACCAGCTCTCCGTCGGTCCCGTTTTTCTCTTCCTCCGACGCTCCCAGTTTCTGCTTCTTCCCTTTGTCCGCACCCATTTCTCTTATATATTAAGAAAATCGCAAGGCGAAAAGTTACGGAAGTCGCAAGGGTTTCGATCGGTTGGTGAGATCTCTGCTTAAACCCTAGAAAAACCCTCGATAGAAACAGTGATGGAGAGGAGGGGACAGTCAGAATCTATAAGTAGTGTTAGGGTTAAGAAACAGAAAATTGCAGTTAATTTATTCAAGGAAGATTAAGGCGCGTTTTAATTATAAAATACATAAATTAAAATCATGTTTAATTCAGATATTTTAGTGAATAAATAAATAAAATGAAATTTTAAATAAATTTTAATTTTAAATAATTTGATTAATTTCTAATATTCATTTTCAAACTGATCAAAATTATAATACGAGTTTTATAAGTCAATTTTGATAACTTAAAGTTTAAAGTTTAAATTTGTAATTCACTTTAAATTAAATTTAGTGTTTTTTTATAGGTCAATTGCAATTTCTCGAGTTTGAACATTGGATCTTTCGATTTTCAATTCAAATGTTCAACCAACTAATCTAACAAACCTTGATAATTAAATTTAGTGTTACCTTTCACAAGTTCACACTTTAATTTTATTTTAAAGGAATATATATATATATATATATGTGTGTGTGTGAATTTTCAAATACTAAAATATAGGTGAAAGTTTGAAAAAAAAAATGAAAATATAAATAAAATAAAATAAATACTCCGTATTAGGTACTAATAATTGAGAATTTTTGAAAATTGAAATTGATGGACACGGCATAGTTAAGTGAGCGAAGATAGGATAAGATCCGGTCCCCTACCGAAACATTCTCATTCCCCGGGACCTCTAGATACTTAATTCATCAATATACTCACCTACTAACATGTTTTTAAAAATATTTAAATTTAATTTATTTTAATTCAACTCAATTAAATTCATTTAAGAAAACAATTAGCATAAATAATTTTATATAAATAATCGAATTCACATGAAGTTCAATTCAGTTGGATTAAATTAGTTTAATTTAAAAGAACAACCTTTAGTCCATTTTATGCTCATTTTATGTTTGTTCACAGATATATACTATGTGCTCAATGATATACAAGTCACTACACCAAGAACAAGGGTGGCCATTGTATGACCCAAATCAAAACACAAATACCCCAACTCATATGGAGGATAACATAATCTTATTACACTTACCTTTTTTTGCTATGCATTGTGCTTTGTTGTATCTTTACATGACATCAAAGATACAAATGTTAACAAAGCTCATGGCCATGATCAACAAAACAAACTATCACACGACGACGACGAAGATATATCTGATCATCACACAAACAACAAAATTCCATCGACCCTCACGCACACTATACAAAACGATAGAACAACTTTAAACACATGACCACACGACAAACAAACAACAAATTTCATCGATGATCTCGAAAACACCTCTAAAGAATGCTAGGGTATGATTGCCCACCACTAATAGCTAATGTTCTTGGCAACTTCAAGTCCTTCCCCTGATTATGCTTTGATGTATCAAGACACACAACATCCACTGCACTCTGATTCTTGCATCCCAAAATCCCACCGGCCCTAGTCCTCTGCCCCCCTTCGACTTTCGTCTTAACGCTTTTATTATTCCTCAGAATCAAGTCACCAACGCTCGTCTCGTCGTTGAACTCCGAAAGAGCCGAGCAACCGGCTGCGCTAGCCGTCACAACACTCCATTGTATACTGGCCTCGCTAGGGGCATAATAGGAACTCGGGCTCATGCATGTGGCTGATCCCGAGATGTTCTCGATTTCGAACAAATCCGAACTCGCCTCGCTGGCCATGTCGTCGCATACACTCGCGCTGCTCGGAGGAGCTGGAATGACCGTTTTGCCCTTGGGGATAGCGTCCCACGTCAGCATCGAGAGCTTCCGTTCGAGCTTCGTCGCCACGTCACCCTTCACTCTATTGCTCGACCCGAAAACCTCGATCGAAGGCCGCGACTCCTCCAAAGATCCGATTTTTATCCGGTTTCGACTATCGACTCTTTCCGAGTTAAAGTCAGCGACTGATTTCTTGTCGAAGCAGGGGACTTTGCATCGGAGCCCCGCGAAAATCCTTCTCCCGATCGGGCTCTTGTGGGCCTTCTGAGGCCCGATTATCCGAAGATTATTATCGGCCGGCATGAGGGCTGTTTGGCTGTTCCAGCTTATGCTCGTTGTTTCCGAGAAGCACGACGAACTCGGACTTTTCGGTTTTGGCCGAACTTCCTCTTCGTGGTACTTGATTTTTGGCAGCTCCAGCTTCATGTTGAAGTACCTGTCGGCGTTGAAGACTCCGATTTCGCCGTCTTTGGGAAGTTCCCGGGAGAAGGTGAATGCGGATGAGGTGGGGCCCGGATCAGCAGAGCCTGCTGGGATTTGAAACACAAAGTTAGTAGCTGCCGAGTCCCCTGTTGAGTTGAGATAGGTAGAGAGCGAGTCAACTCGGAGATTCGCGAGGTTGTCTTTGGATTTAGAGAACATGTTGATGCTAGTAAAAGGTATTGGTGGTGAGGTGGAGTTGATGGCTTTTCGTTGAGCGGTGTCGTCTAAGTAGCAAGAAAACGAGTCGACGCGAAGGCTCATGTCGTCTTTCTCCATGAGTTGTATACTCTATTATATAGATATATATGGATGGATGGAGGATTTGATATATATATATATATATATGTGTGTGTAAGTTGTGGTAAAGGAGAAGTAGTAGTATGAAATGAGTAGTGTAATGGAGGCAAGTCTAACTAAATAAGGCTTTTGGTTTTCACTTTGTCTCATGAAAAAAGCTGTCCCTTAAGTAGGCAATGGAGAGGGGCACATTGCATCAACCTGCTTTGTGGATCCTACATGCTTTATTATGTCCATATGCAACATTATATTTTGTGAAAGAAAGTTGTTCAATTTCTCTGGGACAGATGTAGTACATAATATCGTCTGTTTCGATCTTGTGTTTCAAGAGTCGAACAAGTGATCACATGGTTTACGAGCTTATAAGGTAGATATAGAGTGTTGTTTCGACCGACTTATATATATTTGAGTGCTGAGTTCTTTTTCCAAACGATGTGAGATATCTAAACAGGTGAATCGTCGCCGGTTTCAATCTTTTTGTGTTTCAACGGTGGAAAGAATGAGATGAATAAGATGTGCATTTAGTATTATATAGCTTTCCTCTTTGAGTTTGGGGAATGTGCATTCATTTATGTGAGGAGTTGAGGAGAAAATAATGGTTCAAGGGCCTAGCTCCATTCATTCAACAAGGAGGGCCCCACGGAGTCCACGTCATAATAAATTGTGTGATGTTTATATTCTCCAAATACTTTTATGATCCGAGCTTCACTAATTAATTACTTCACCAAGTTTGGCAGATGCCGGAAAACTTATACAGTATATTGAAACTAACATGAATAATAATAATTATTACCTCATTTTCCCACACTTTATTTTGTACAATTATTTGCAAGTTTTAAAATAAAAAGTTTTTTCTTAACTTCATTCTTTTAATACATTTTTTTATATACATGTATATTATTATTTTTTCAACTAACTTTATTATTTAATTACAAATTAATACTTTTACTTTATATTATTTCACAAAAAAAAATATTTTTTTTTAAATAACGTGAAAACTCTCCTTTATAAATATCGTCAAGAGGAAGGGAGTACTTGAGAGAGTGAATATAAAATATCGATGATTAGTGAGTATGATAATATTCATATTTATAATGACAATAAGAATCTCATAATTAAGGGAAATATATACGCAAATCAAATAATATACTCAATTCTAAATATAAAAATTTTATCTTATACTAATAATCAAATCAATATGATTTGATTATATTTATTTTCTTAAGAGTACTTATTATTTATTTACCACATACTTGCATGTCAAAATCGCTTGAAACAACTGTACATAGTTTTATTCGAAAATCAGACATGAGCCATTGTAACTAATCTTGGGCATTCGATGTAGCAAGTGCATTCACTTCGAGTATTTCCGATAATATCGACGCAACGAATGTTTGCGGGCTTTTGAGTCGGCCAGAAATGTTCCCAAATGATCGATATACAATCTTGCTTCCCTGTCGGACCGCACGGACCTTCCTTCGGGATCGGAATAGCCGGACAATACTTCGTCGGTGGTTGCCCTGAACAAAAATACTTAGTCGACGAAAAACATAGTAACACAAAAATGATCAGTGTTGCACATGAGCTCCTCATATTTCTTAATCTTGATCAGATTATGTAATAATGTAATGTACTCCTGTGTTTAATTATAAGTTTGATGCATGTCATGACAACGACCTCTTATAGTTAAACATACATGTGTCTTGTTTAAAATGTGATTATTAATGTGGACATAGTTACCACATAATGTTCAAAGTAATGTTCCAAACTTTTATTTTTATTTATTTTTATTTTCTTTTAAAGTAGTTTTCTTTAATAAATAATTTTTATATTACAATGTATTTAATGAATAATAATGTTATTATTTATACTCCTTCCTCTTTTTTTTATAAGGCATTTTAACCTTTTACACACAAATTAAAAAAATAAAATTATGTCTTATTTATCAATATTTATACCTTACTCAAAGTTTAAATTAATTTTAAATAACTTTTTGAAGACCGTTTTTTTATATAAAACTCTCAAACTTCTCTAATCTTTTGTTAAAATTATTATTATAATAATAAAATTGATTTTTTATTATTAATAATAAGATAATTAATAAATGCATTTACAATTAATACATATGAAAACGATCAGTATTAGGCAAATAAAAAAAACTCTAAAATTCCTTATAAAAAAAGAGGAGTGAGTAATAAATGATGTTTAAATTGACAAGCAGATAATTATTTGAAATGAGAACTAAAGGACTTAATTAAAATTTTGTTCTTTTGAACTTAATTTCAATACATTTCATTTAAGTTAAGTTAAGATCTTTTCTGTTATTATTTTGTTTCAAAATAAATAAAAAATAATTTGAATCAATAATTTCAGATATACCGTATAGTTATTGTTATAATATTATTAATATTTTTTTTAATATTTAATAATTTATAAAAATGGTTATTTTTTTTATAAGAAAATTAATTCAGTTCACTTCAAGTTCTGTTCAGTTAAGTTTAATTAGTTTCAGTACAAAAGAATATAGTATATTGATTGATTGAGTAAGTATGAATTGAACTGAAAATAAGTCTAAACATACGAGTCCAAAATGTGACTATATACGTGAGTGATAAACTATACTTCAGTTCAGCTCATTTAGTTAAGCTTGATTAATTTCGTTTTAAACTAAATTAAAATAAATAAATAAATAAATTATTTGGATCAATAATTTTAACTATAAGTACAAATGTACAATTTAATTAATCCTATTATCGATATTTTTTTACAAACTTTTTATAATTTATAAAAATTATTATTAATTTTATAAAAAAAAAACAATTTAGTTTCCCTTCCTTTCAAATTTATTAAGTTCATTTTAAATAAATTTAGTTGATTTCATTTCACCCAATTTTCAGTTAAAGATCAAAACTTAAACTTAAAATAAATTTATTTTTAAATTTACAGTAGTTTCAGTATAGTTCAATTTCAGATCACTTAAGTTCAGTCTATTAAGTTCGGTTCAAAATAAATTAAAATAAAATAAATAAAATATAATTTTAATCTATAATTTTAAATATACCATTTAATTATTGTTATAATATTATTAGTATTTTTAAAAAAATATTGAAAATTTATAAAATTTATTTTTATTTTTATAAAAAAACTAATCAAATTCAGTTCAAATCGCTTCAAATAGCTTCAAATCCAAGCTGAACTGAACACAATTTAAACTAATATTTAAGTTCAAGCTTCGAATTATTTAATAGTCTTAATTCTTAGTACTTAAACTAATACTCCACTATTAACTAAAATACTCGCAGTAGATGCACTTGCTACATCGAATGCCCAAGATCAGTTATAATGGATCATGTTTGATTTTCGAACAATATAATTAAGCTAAATTTTGAAAAAATAAATATTAAATTTTATTTTAGTTATTTTTCTAGGACATGAGATAATTACACGAATACAGTACGTCATAATAAATTGTGTGATGTTTATATTCTCCAAATACTTTTATGATCCGAGCTTGACTACTTAATTACTTCATTGAGTTCTGTAAAACTATGTTCAGGTTCAGCCATCCTCATATAATTGATCCACCACATTTATCCGATTTTTTTTTTCCTCGCGCTGTAAGTGATAGGTATTTTATTCGGGGAATTAAAAAAGGTAAAATTATAAGTGGATGAAAAAAAAAAGATATGAAACCTGCAAATAATTCGAAGCTGAACACAAATAATATTTATTATTAAATTTCCACACATTACATTTACATGTATCTTGAAATCATCATTTGTGAGCTTAATTATATTGTTCGAAAATCAAACATGATCCATTATAACTGATCTTGGGCATTCGATGTAGCAAGTGCATCTGCTGCGAGTATTTCCGATAATATCGACGCAACGAATGTTTGCGGGCTTTTGAGTCGGCCAGAAATGTTCCCAAATGATCGATATACAATCTTGTTTCCCGGTTGGACCGCACGGACCTTCCTTCGGGATCGGAATAGCCGGACAATACTTCGTCGGTGGTTGCCCTGAACAAAAATACTTAGTCGACGAAACACAAAATAACACAAAAATCAATACTGCGTAGCTTCTCATGTTTCTTAATCTTGAGATTAATTATGTAATAATAATAGTAATACGTTTGTGATTTAAGTTTGATACATGGGACAACTTATATATACATGTGTAAAGTACAATTTTTTTAATGTGATTATTTATAATGTGGACATATTTCCCTTATATTGTTCAAACTAGTAACCACTGTCCGTGCTATGCACGGAACAAAACTATATCTTTTTTAGCAAATTACAAATACAATTTAATTTTTTTTCGACTATATATTTTTTAGCAAATTACAAATACAATTTAATTTTTTTTGATTGCAAGATTGATACAAAAATTGACATTGATTTTAATTAATGGCTATAGCATAGAATATTATTAATGAGAATTGACGACGTTGAAATAGAAATAGAATTTTTGAACCAAATGGACTAAAAATATGTTTTTTTAGACAGACTGCTCTAAATTGAAATTAAGTGAATTGAAATTAATTTCAATAAAATTAAATTTTAAAATAATAAAATATTAATCAAATATTTCAATATTTATTGTAATATAAATACTTTTATAAAAAATTAAATGTTTATATAATAATAAAATAATAATAATAATAATAATAATAATAATAATAATAATAATAATAATAATAATAATAATAAATCAACTGAACTCAATTAGTTTGAACTAAACTTGACTGAATGAGTAAAACTGAATTAAACTGAAAATAATTTCAGAATAACAGATCCTAGACATCATTTAAAAAAAAAAACTATCTCTTAGAGTATATTTTTCGCTAAGACTTTAGTTTTAATAAATTAATTTATAAATTGAGTCTCGTTACATAAATCGACCGTGTGATCGATATATTAAAGTGTTTTTCAATAATATATTTTAGCATTTACAATAGTTATTGAATCATATAATTAATAAAAATAAATTATTGAATAATTATTTTGTTTGTTTCGATTATTTTTCTTCTCATTTATTTTGTTAGTTTACTTATATTATATTTATGAAAAATAAAATAAAAAAACTGTTTGAAATTGTTTTTCAAAAATAATTATCATCGTTTTCATTATATTTTGTAACATATAACTCCGTGTAAATTATAAAATGTAAATAGTTGTATAGCTTATAAAATTAAATTGTTAATTATCATCGTTTTCATTAATCTTTTGTAAAATATAACCCGTGCAAATTATAAAATATGAATGGTTGAATAGCTTATAAAATTAAATTGTTATATAATTTTTTTGTCAATTATCTTTTTTCTCAATATTTTTATTAATTTAATTTTATGAAATTTATGATTAAAAAAAACTTTTTTCAAAGTATTTTTCAAATATAACTATCATTGATTTCATTGATCTTTTGTAATATATAATCTAGTGGAAATTATAAAAATAGAATTGTGTTAGAGTTAATAAAACTAAATTATTAAGTAATTGTTTTATTTGAGTTTCAATTATATATTTTCTCAATTTTTTATTATTTAATTGATCATTAATATAAAAAAAATATTAGTTGAGTATTTTTCAAAAATAATTATCATCATTTTTATTAATCTTTTCTAACATATAACTTATGTAGTATAAAAGTTGAATCGTTGTATAGCTAACAAAATTAATATTCAATAATTTATTTTATAATTAGAAAAAAATGAGTTATTTAATTTTAAACAAATATTAAAAATTACTCTTTTCCCTAAACCACTCTTATTTGTATTAATTTACATAAAATAAAAAAAATCTGTTTTGAAATTGTTTTCCAAAAATAAGTACAAATATCATCGTTTTCATTTATTTTTTTTTAACATTTAACCCGTATAAATTATAAAATGTGAATGATTGTATAACTTATAAAATTAAATTGTTGAGTAATTTTTTGTTTATTTGTTAATTATCTCTATTCTCAATTTTTATTATTATTTATTGGATCATTATGATAAAGAAAATACGTTAAATTTATTTTTCAAAAATAATTAGCATTGTTTTCATTGATCTCTGGTAAAATATAATTACGTGTTAATTATAAAAGTTGCATTGTTGTATAACTATCAAAATTAATGTTAACAATTATTTATTTTATTTCAATTATCTCATTTTCAATATAACTACGTGTTAATTATAAAAGTTGAATTGTTGTATAACTAACAAAATTAATGTTAAAAATTATTTATTTTATTTCAACTATCTCATTTTCAATAGCAATGTTATATTAATTAATTTGTATGTATAATGATATAGATTATTAAAAAAAAAAACAGATGTAATGTGTTTTCAATAATAATTTTGACTTTGTATAGACTATTAAAAATATATAAGCTTGTGCAAATAATAAATGGTGAATAATTATATAATTAATATAATTATTAATTTTAAATAATTGATTTGCTTATGTTTCAATTATCTTATTTCTAAAATTATAATACATGAGCTTTATTAATTATATTAATTATATGATTATTGCGCTTTTTTATTATTAAAACTTTAAAACTACTATAATTAATAAAACATCTTTCTAAAAACTTTAATTATTAATTATAATGTAACGCATAAACTCTTTCTACTGTTCTACATGAGCTAGAAAGAGTTTGAAATTAAATGAACTTTAGTTAAATGAATTTAGTTAAGCTGAACTTAATAAGTTTGAAATTAACAACCCTGAACTGAACTGAACTTTAATTTAATAGGTATGAACTGTACTTACCTTAATTGAACTTAAGTTAATAAATACGAACTAAACTTAATAGGTCCGAACTTAAATGGACTTAGTCACTTAGCTAAGCTGAACTTAACTAAATTGAAATTTATTTCAATTTAATTTTATTTTAAAATATTGAAATAATAATAATAATAATAATAATAATAATAATATTTATTCAATTTTATTTTAATTTTTTATAGGTGTCACCATTTATTTATTTTATACTTTTTACTTATTATTTATATTTAAATAATAATAATAATAAAAGTTAAAAAAAAAATGAATTTTAGATAAAATAAAATAAATATTTAATATTTCATATAATTCATGATTAAAATAAAAATATCACAAAAAATAAATTTAAAATAAAAATAAATATCACAAAATAATTTTTAACGCTAAAAATTTATTATTTCAAAATTCTTATTTTTAATTAATTTTTATATAAAATAAATTCGCTAATGTTAAAATTGTAACTATTTCAAAAAAAATTAATTTAAATTAATTTTTATATAAAATAAATATACAAATAATTTCTTAAAAATTTTATTAGTTCAAAATACTTATTTTATTAATTTAAATTTGATTAGTTCAAAATTCTTATTTTTTATTAATTTTTATATAAAATACACTATAACGTTAAAATATAAAATAATTATTAACGTTAAAATTTTAACAATTTCAAAAATTACAACGATAATATTGATTTTGTTAATTAATAATAGTAAATAATAATAATAATAATAATAATAAAATAATATTATTTTTTATTTCTAAAGTTAGTCTACCCCATAACTTTTAGGAACTCCAAACTTTTACATATCAACATACATTTGTAACTCGTTTTTGAGTGAAATTAAAAGTACACATAAACTTCTCTCTATTGGAGATGCTCTTAAACAGGTACAGTTATTATTAAAAAAAAATTACAAATAGCTATGTAAACAAATATTAATAAAAAAAATAAACATATATTATTAAATCATAAACAATTTTTTTTAGCGAGACATAAATAATTTTTCTTTAGTTTTTCTTTCAGTATAGATTTAGTGAAACACATAATTAAACAGTTGTTATGAAATAATTATGTTACTAATATTTAGTCAATTAATCAATAAAATATTTAATTTATGGAATATTAAATATTTATCATTATTAAACAAATTTTAAAAATAACTACTCAAACAATATTAATACTAAGTGTTTTTAAGCGACATAAACGATTTTCTTTAACATAGTATAAATTTAGTAAAACAAATAATTAAACTAATTGTTGTAACTTAATATTTAGTCAATTAATCAATAAAATATCCAATTTATAGAAAATTAATTGATTATCATTCTTAAACAAATTTTACAAACAACTGCTAAAAATATTATTAAATTAATGTTTTTAAGCGGTATAAACGATTATCTTTAATATAGTATAAATTTAGTAAAACAAATAATTAAACGGATTGTTCCAGATAAATATGGAACTAGTCAATTAATTAATAAAATATCAAATTTATGGAAATTAATTGATTATCAATATATTTTAAAAATATTTGATTAGTGATAATATCTATTTTATTTCATTACTATAATTAAGAATTCAGATCTATGATTGTTCGAGATAAATATGGAACTGATCAATTAATTAATAAAATATCAAATTTATGGAAATTAATTGATTATCAATATATTTTAAAAATATTTGATTAGTGATAATATCTATTTTATTTTATTACTATAATTAAGAACTCAGATTTATTTTCAAAATAATTTTGAATGTTACTGTAATTAAGGAATATTTGATAAGAATTATGACTTTGTTTTCTTACTAAAATTAAGGATCAAATTTATTTTTAAAAAATATTTGAATTCTACTTTAATTCAATATCATATATATTTATATATTTGAGAGAATTATTGATGCAAATTTAATTTTTTAAATATAAATATTTTACATATTAAATATTAAAAAACGTATTTATTCAATAAAATGTTTAAAATGATATTACAACATATCATTAATCAAAATAATAACTGAATCATTAAATATGAATTAATATTTATTATTAATATTATTGATATTACATGAACCCTAGATCATTAGTCCAATTGATATTTATAATACTAATGCTTTCAATCTTTGTTTATTTCTATTTTTCTATCTATTTATCTTTTTTATTTTTTTATAAGTAATAAAAATACTTAATCACATTTTAACAAAATTATTTAGAAGTGTTGTATTTAATTTAATAAACAAAAACATTACATGTACTACCATGAATTAATAGAAATAATTACCAAATGAAAAAACACCCTAACATTATTCACCTAAAAATCTCTAAATATATTACTACGTATAACATAACACGAAGAAAAGATTGAGTTTTCTAAATTCTTGTATATTGCAAAATTACACACTTTCTTCATCATCTTCTGAATTGTTCGATTTGCATATTTATTGAATTTTAAAAACACCTACAAAAAATTAAAAGAAAAAAGGAAGATTTGCATATTCATTGAATTTTAAACACACCTACAAAAAATTAAAAGAAAAAAAGGAACAAAATATAACATTAAATAAAGCTCATAAATTGAAAATGCATAAATCAAAAGGCAAAAATAAATAAATATAAAAATCCTTAAAAAAAGGTAATGCAATAAATAATATTGATTAACTACAAAAATACAAATTAAAAAGAAAAAGAAACACATCCTTTACAAATGAGATAAAAATTATAAAGTGCATAAATCAAAATAATTACCTTGATAGCTGCAAAAATAAAATAAAATGATATAAAATGATATAAAAAATAATAAAGTGGATATAGAGAATAAATTTCTTGATAGATAAAAAAAAATAGACAAATGATATAAAATGATAAAAAATAATAAAGTGAATATAGAGAAATAATTACGTGATGATAGCTGCAAAAAAAATACAATAAGAATATTTCAATTATGCAAAAAAAAAACAAAAAAAATAGACGAATGATATAAAATGATATAGATTACCTTGATAACTGCAAAGAAACAAAAAAAAATTAGACAACACAATAAGAATGTTTCAATCTGGAAAAACAAAAAAAAAATCAAAATAATAAAACGTTAATAATAATACATAAATTACGGAAATTAGAAAAAAAAAAATGATGAGATGAGTGAAAATAAAAAGTATCACCTGCAAAAAAAACATTTGCAAAAATAAAACATTAATAATAATATGAAATTACAAAATCAGAAGAAGAAAAAAAAACAAATGATGCTTATGAAGTTGAGATTAGTGAAAATGGATAGCTTTTATAGATGTATGTTTGGAATAGAGTTTGTATAATTTTTGAATAATAATAATAATAATAATAAAATTCATATTTTAGGTAATTTATTCTTACTAACTGAAATATGGCAATTTAATTCAAATTATGCTTAATTATAGTAATAAATAATAACAATTTGATTTGATTCTTAGATTATATACGGTATTATGAATTGAAATTATAATTATATTTATAAAAAATCGTATAATTAATATAATATGTTATCTTCCATGAATTAGGTCAATCTAATATGGAAACAAAAATATCAATTAGTATATATTGTTTTTTATATTAATCATGCGGTCAATAAGAGATTAATTAGGAGTAATGCTTGACAATTAATAAAATAAATAAATAATAAATGATTTCGTTGTGATTTGTAGGATTAAACATTTACTTAAATTAAGTAGTTTAAATAGGTAAATGAATAAATAAAAAATCAAATTTAATTAGTAATAAACAACTGATTATTATCCGAATTATTTTTTAAAATAATGTTTTTAAAACTGATTGAGAATAATTAAGAAAATTTTAAAATTAAGAAAAAATTTTAAAACTAAATTTTAAAATAATCCGAATTGAGAATTTTCGAATTATTTTTTAAAACTGATTGTTATAATAATTAGATTTGCACATAAATATGAAATTTTCACCTTAATCAATATAAATTAATTCGTATAAATTGAAATAATGTATTAAAATAGAATTGTACTCTCAATCTATTTTATTAGGTACCATATATTAATTATTAACGCAAATTAACTTATTTAATTACGGAATGAATATATAGTTTCCTTAAGTAGATATGTTGTTTACAATTCAAATTCAGTATTGGGTAAGATATCATTGACCGAATTCTAATTAAAATTGATGAAAAATAATTAATTTTGATTTGTTAATTAAAATTATTTTATAAATGCCACATAGTGTGAACATGTTCATTTTTTCTTGCAATCCTATTGGTACACCTGGCTGAAGAAAGCCTGGATTTATATATTGACTAGTGACATGCCCGTGCGATGCACGGGGAGTCTCATTCGACAATCGCGCATTCGTAAATTGCTATTTCTACACAATGTTCGGCGAAGAATGATTTATAAACTTATTGACTAAAAAAGTTTGATATGCAAAGCAATCAATGGTCACAAATTTTGAAAGACCTCTTTGTACACTACATTGACGGTTCTATTTGTGAGTTTCCCGCTCTCGTCGCAGAGTAAGAGCTTCAAGCCGGATTTGTTGGTCACTCTCGAAACAGCAACATACAACTGACCGTGTGTGAATACAGGCTTCTTAAAAAATATATCAACATTAGAAAGAGACTGACCTTGACTCTTATTTATCGACATGGCATACGAAAATACTCGGATGACTCATCGGTCGACTTCAAAATGGATTCATGCGATTCTTTATAGCCTGAAAACTATTCATCGTCGGAGGAATCATCGGTCAACTTCTTAATGGATTCAAAATGACTACGGATTACTCTTTCCTCGTGCACCCGAAATAATACAAAATAAACGCTTCCCATACCAACAATGTACTCTGAAGGACTTCTTAAAAGATTGTCTTGATCAACTCTGACATTTAATATAACCTCGTTTTCCATAAGAGAGCATACAACCGCATTGGTTACTTTGTTTATACTTTTAATCGCGGAAGTCAAATTAAGGATGCATGCCTTCTCCTTTTATACACAAAGACATAACAATATTAATTAAATAAAATCGTAAAAATATAGTTATAATTATGCAGAAAACAAAATACACGGGGTCGAATTAAATACCGATATAATTGAACGAATAAGTTCAGCTGCTGATTTCTGAATTAGGTCCACTGCAAGGTCCTTCATCAAGACATAATAAATGAAATTCTTGTTGAAATAAACTTGGTGATGGATTTTAACTTTGGAGGGACGAATAATATTTCGTTGACACGAAGAACACCCCGAACCACAATAGCTGACGAACTGTGATTGATGGCAAGTAAGACATTTTGCACGACACAAACGCAGCTGAGAAATAATGTGATTGTCCATGACAATTATCCAATTCTTTATAATCTGCAATTAAACATAAGATTATTCATAAAAGTCCCGAAATATTCACACAGAATCACATGCATTATAAGAAGACTTGAACATACCTCTTGAGAAAAGGCATAACATAACGGAGACATGGATACTTACGAATTATGAATGAGTTGGAAAAAAAAAAAATGAAGTCAGTCCAAAATATTTATAAAAGGTATGAATGAAATTAGGATTTGGGGGGAGATCGATTAGAATGAACCGGTTATACACTCAAAGATTTGCATCGCTTAAATTAAGAAGATACTGTATTTATTTAAATCATGATTTATTATTATTATATTACGTAAATATATCTACAATAGGATAAAATCAAAGTAATAATATTGTTGCGAAAAATCTGGTACAATATTGTTAAATAAATCAACCATTTTTTTAAAATAACAAATATTTTAGGATAATTTAAATAAATTTAAGAAAATATATCCGCATTAGTTTTTCGTATAATTTGTAATTAATGAATAAAATGTTTATGGATTCTACAATGTTTTGATAGACCATTAAAACAACGAAAAATGAACGACACGTGTTGCATTGTTTTAGCGGATACATTGAGTTGATTACAAAATTTTGACTGATAACGAAAACAATGGTTACAAATTTTGAAACACCTCTTTGTACACTACATTGATCATTTTGTTTTTGATTTTACCACTCTCGTCGCAGAGTAAGAGCTTCAAGCCGGATCTGTTTGTCACTCTCGATATAGCAACATAAGAATCATGATTGATTTATATATTACCTGATATTATAAACTTTTGAAAATTCATTTTGATTTTTTATACTCAATAATTGAGTAACAATTAACAGTTTTCAGGACGGGACACGATTATTCAAATCCTACCCCGTTTCGCCCTGATAATTTGTTTTAAGGACGGAACGGGATTCTCCAAATCCCATCTCGTCTCGTCTCGTCTCGTCTCATCCCGCCTCGTCTCGTCTCGTCCCGTCCCCTCCCGCCATCATCTCGTCTCGTCTCATCCTCTCCCGTCTCATCCTGTCTTATTCTCAATCTACTCATCGGATAGTAAGAACTTTTATCTGTCTTTGTTGGTCACTCTCGAAACAGCAACATACAATTATTTGTGCGTAAATACTCTCCTCTTAAAAAATATATACCAACGTTTAATCGTAATCGCATATGATATCATGGCTAAAAATCGTCTTCGTTGAATAGCAAATGAAAATCTTGGATCTTGTACCTAACATGTTGGGCAGCATATTTCACATGTATTTAATGTATATTGATTGCAAATTTTTAATATATAATACAAACAATGATTACCAATTGTGAAAGACCTCTATGTGTATAACATTGATTGTTTTATTTGAGAGCTTCTCCGCTCTCTTAGCTAGTGGTAGGCACTTTGTCCCGGAATGCTGAATTCGTCGAATCTCATCCCGAAAGTTAGTAGGATAAGACATAATTAATTTTAAAAATGACAATTCATCACATTTTAATTTTCTCATAACGGGACCGGGTCGCTTTATCCAATTGTATCTCGTCTCGTCCCGCTAATTTATTTAATATAATTTTTTTCCACACAAATTAATAAAAATATCAAGATATAAATCATATTCCCAATTAAATTTATTACTTAATTAATATATTTTAACAATATCATAATAATTTATATAATTTATAAAAATGTCATTTAAATTGAATAGAAATTAGTATTATTTAACTTCTTTTATAATGTATGTGTGAAATTAATTTTTTTTTCATATATAGGAAAGTGTAAAGTGACTAATTATTATTTATTATTTGAAAATAAACGATTTAATGTTAATTTATATATTTTTCATGAAAAAACATTGTTTTATTTTTATTTTATTTGGATATTTATTGTTTTATTACTCGATAATATTATTCATTTTATCTCATTTTTTAATTCTATACAGTATTTTTATTTTTTTATTTAAAATCGCACGGGATGTCTCAATCTCGACCCAAACCCAAACTGGATTGGGATATGAGAGACAAAATTTTAAAATTCGAATCTTGTCCCGTCCCTATAATTTATTTTCAAGACATGACGGAATTCCCCGAATCCCACCCCGTCTCGTCCCCTCCCGTCCTGTTTCGTCCCGTTCCGTTTCGTCTCGTCCCGCCTCGTTCCATCCCGTCCCGTTTCGACTTGTCCCATCCCGTCTCGTCTCGTCCCTTCTCATTCCACCCCGTCCCGTTTTATTAACACCCTACTCATCACAGAGTAAGAAATTTTACCCGACTCTTTTGGTCACTCACAAAACAGCGACATATAATTGTATGTGCGTAAATGTCGACCTTTTCAAAATATATACAAACGTTGAACAAAAACTGACATTGACATTTATTAATCGTCATGGCATATGATATCATGTCTGGAAATTGTCTTCGTTGAAAAGCGAAAGGAAAACAAAGTTTATGGATTGCATATTAAGTGTTTATGGATTATACGAAGTTTTGATAGGTAACGAAAACAAAGAATTGATCAGGGGGAGCATGTGTTGCATGGATCCAATTAATGAGTTGATTACACAATTTTGATAGATAACGAAAACAATGTTTCTGCTTTTATTGAAACACCTCTTTGTACACTGCATTGATCTTCCTGTTTGTGAGTTTACCGCTATCGTCGCAGAGCAAGAGCTTCAAACCGGATATGTTTGTCACTCTCGAAATAGCAACATAAGAATCGTGATTGATTTATATATTAACATCAATATTCTTCTTAAATATACCATGTATTTTTCAATATAACGATTCAAGTATATTTTGTTACACAATATATTTTGTTTACAAATAAGTTAATTTTATCAGATAAAACATTAACAAAAGCAAACGATTCTCCAAACAAATAATTAATAAAATTATTTTTATTTGGAAACTCGAAAAATCAAATTGTTCAAAACATGAATTATTTTCAAATAAAAATAAATCTTTAATAATAATTGTTATTATCAATAAAGAGAGAATAATAAAAAACGTTGGAAAGTGGAATCATCTTTTAAGGTACTTCAAGAGATGTGGACCACGTCGAATCGACATTGAACTTCAAGAAATGTGAATTACATTGGAATATTTGCGCCACTTATCTACAAACCTATAAAAAAATACAAAAACAATAATAATTAGAATTCGCAGTGGATGATTACCGAAATAAAGATGGCACATCAATTACATAAATATCTAAAATGGAATCCGGAACTTACTTTTGACTGTATTCAACTGCTTCATGCACATGATTATATAGGATCACCTTTGTTGCGCCATCAGTGTTGTGAAGTACAAACTCCTCTACACGTTGTTATAATATATAATTGACAAAAATTAATGAAATATCAAAAAACAATTCTAAATATATAAGAATAATATATGCTTCACTAATTATATACCTTTGAACATCATAGTGGTAGCAAGTTGAACGATGATAACGACATGGCCCAATTTTTTATCTCTAACCATATGCACAATGCTTTTGATCTCGTTAGAAAAAGGACTAAAGTGCACAAAGACAATGCTTTTATAACTGCAAAAAAAAAATTAAATTTAAGTTTGTATTAAAAAGGTTTTAAATTTTAACAAACATTATTATACAAATTAGATAATGTTTACTTTAGATCTCCAATATGAAACCAAATGAATTTTAGTCCTCGACCGCAACAATCTACATTCATCATTGTGTAGTCAACATCGAGAATATGACCGATTATATCTTGTGAATAACAAATTCATATAAGAACGCATCGCATAATAATATATTGGAAAGTACAAATATATTATGAAAAAAAAGAATTATTCGAAACTTGTTATTAATTAAGTAATCGTACCAAGAAGAGGACTACAGTCTGGATAAGAATGTTCACTAATGCCCCAAAATGGTTGAAATTTGTAGACAGATTTTGGGAAAATTAGGTCGTAGGTTGATTCAACCGATGTTCCTTTGACGAAGCGAATCATCATAGGGTTGTCCACAATTAGATTGGCACAGGAAGTTGCCATCACACGAAAGTTCTTCACGTTGTAGAGTCCGCCCTCGATAAGTTTTTGGTCAAAATTTTTAACGCACACATCTTTTGGAACAGATGCATGAATTTGAGTTCTCTGTTTTAAACACAAAATTATTATGTGAACACAACGGTACACATCCCTTAATTCTATCAGAATAATTACTAAAAAATTAAATTCCATATATTTTTCAAAATCTTACTTCTGCATCTATCATGACCAATTCCAAACTTTGTGGAATCATCTTGGAACCTGGAGACATCCATTTTCTACATATTCGTGCAACGATGTTGAAGTTGGTCCCAACGGTAATTAAGTTGGACAGAATATCGATCGCCATTATTGATTTTGCAGAAGCTTATCTGACTATGAATATAATAAAAAAGAAGGAATAAAGGGTAAAAACTAATAAGTAAATAAAATATCTATAGAAAAGATTCTATACTGATTATCATTCCTTTTTAAAATAGTTACCAACAATTTTTAGCATATATTTTTTTGATACGATCAGGTAATTAATTGTAAAAAAATTGTCAATATTTATCTGGATTAATAACAAATTCTCAGATCAAGGTGGAAACACATTATTTAATAGATGTATTGAATAATAATATTTGTTAATTATTGAACTGATAATTCATTAAGATTTCAGAAGTATTTAATTGAAACATGCTTCATGTTGTTGATTGTTGATTAAATAAAAAATTTAACATATTTATGAATGATTCTTTTTATAAATATTTCACAACAACAAAAAAAAAAAGGAACATAAATATTTGATAGATAATAAACTAAATTTAAAATGTCAATAAGAGAAATATAAAACTCCAAACAGAAATATATGTTATAAATGCATCGAAATAAATTAAGTGGGTGATACTCTGACAGACAATGTTGTAGAAGAAGGATTGTAGGAGAAGACCAACTCCATGCCCTCCTTAAAATCATTCTGATCATAGAATGATCTCCATTCTTCTCTGAGAAAAAAACGCTTGCGATCGTTTCTTTTTCCTTTTCGCAAACGGGCTGCCATCTTTACTCCTCTAGCATTGGAGAGAATTAATTTTGACTTGTGCTCAATCCCAGTATCCTTTGCGAACTGGCTTGTGATGGTCTGAATAATGATTGAAAAATACTGGTTAATTTAAAATTAAGCAATGCACACATGTACCTTATCCAATTTACATGGAACTTACCAGGCGAAAGTGGTGATGCGTCTCGATGGTTAAAATAAAACTGGAAGAGAGATCCGATAAATTTAATTCAGGCCTACTTGGGAGTAAATCAGGAGTATATTTTATTTCAACCACACCCACATTAAAAATGTGTACATTTAAGTGTGATGGATGAATCCATTGGAATGTCAACAAATCACCATACTTAATCTGATATCTTTCCTTGAATTCAGGCCACCCCTTACGCACGTAAAACCGTTTCATGAAATCTACATCTAAATGAACAGGCATCATTGGACCATTAGGTGTTTTGAAGTATGTGATCTCTGGAATTTCACATGTACATCTCTTCCGGAATTCTAAGGGAAAAACCTATTAAAAGAGTTTTTGTAAAAACTAAAAAAGTGTGATAATATAAATCAAATAAACAAAAAATATAATCTAAAGTATTGTGTGTACTTACAATTATCGTGTCATTTTTATCTTCTAGAGCAACGTTGAATATAGGCGTGTAGTTGAGCTCCATCCTGACTATAGAAGTTAGGCTAGGGTGAGATTAAAAATATAAAAAGAACATAGCCAAATTACAAACATGTATTTGAATCAATTAACAACATAGATGGGGTACAAATTCAATTACCACATATCCTTAATTAGAACAAAATTTTTAAGTAGATTGAATACAATTTCGTTGAATTAAAATAGGACATCAAAAACTAACTCTGAATTGAAAAATAAAAAATAGATAAAACTTACAATTATCTAGCTCAAGAACACTATCCCGGGATATCTTCTCGTTGGACTCGATATCAGATATTTTAAAACCTATCTAAAAATTAATTCCCTGGAGAATATATTGAAAAGTAAAGTTATCCTATACAATAAACAAAGTATAAGAATATCGATACACAAATAGTTAGAATCTTAATCGTAAAGAAAACAAAACAATTGTAACATTGTCAAATAGAATATGAACATGAATTCTGAGAAGAGTATCATGTAGGACAGAGAACACATTAAAGAAGTTGAATACCATAAACGATTGTTTCATACCTTGTTGAAGTGAATCGAAAAGTTTTCTTCTCTTCAAGAAGCAGAGATCCAAATACGCGAAACCCTAGTTTTGAATTCAAGAAAGAGATGTACAAATTTTATGAAGTAGGCGATGGGTCAAAGACTTAAGTAAAATATGATTATTTAATACAATTATTTATTAACTAAATTTATTAATTAATTTTATGTTTTTTCTTAAATAATACAATACTATCTACAAATATAGCAAGTATTGTATTTTCGTGGGTTGGAGATTTAGTACTCGCACAATAAAATAATCGTTGTTTTTCTACTTAATTACATATATGCATAAGATTTAACATATATTTCAATATATATAAATATAATCCGTTTAAGTTATTATTTATAGAATTCAAACAAATTTCTAAAAGTTTGAACAAATTTAAATTTGAATATTATTTGTCGAATAAAATACTTAAAACAGTTGAAGATATTGAATAAAAGTGTAAAAATATTAAAAGTGTTATGATATAGTTATATTTTGAAAATATTATAGGAAATAAATTATATAAAGAGATCATAAGATTTACATTGTATATGCATAACAGCAAAGTTTTGTTTGTTCAGCACAAATACAAAAATAAAATTTATCATCAAGCTCAATATAACAAACATCACCTCTATAAAGCGAGGAAAATTAATAAAAATAACAAAATAGAATACAAATTTTAGAGGGGATGTTTAAACTCTCGAACGAATAATACTACAAATTAAAATATCATCTTCAATACGAATAATGATCAGAATCATAAAAATTATTCTCCAACGTACAATGTCGTTGAAGAAATATCGTAGTAAAATTCCAAAACCATGCCCTCTTGAAAATGATTCTGATCATAGAACGATCTCCATTTTCGTCCAAGATAAATGCTATTTCTCCCATTCCGTTTTTGCAAAGGCATTGCCATTTTACTCCCTCGAGTGTTCGACAGCGTCAGTTCTTTTAGTTGATCAATCTTAGTGTCCTCAGCAAAATATTTAGCTATCGTCTAATACAAATGAAAAGATGTACATTTATATTAAAAAGCAAAATTAACTGAAAAATTTAAAATTTATGAAGTACAACTTACCAGGCGATAGTGGTGATGTTTTTCCAATATTTGAGTAAAGCTGTGACGTAGAGAAAGTATATCTAAGACAGGCACACGTCCGATAAACATCAACATTATAGGATATCTCAACATTAGTGTCGTCAAAAATGTTTACATTGAAGTGCGATTGATAAACCCATTGGAATGACAACAAATATCCGTACTTAATATGATATTTTTCCTTGACCGGAGCCCAACCGCTCATTATATGAAGACGATGATTATTGTCTTCACCTAAAGCAATAGGATGGATTATACCGTCCGGGGTCTTCAGATTAGTGAAGAATGGCATCTGGTAAGTACTTATTCTAAGAAATTCTGAAGGAATAATCTAACAAAATACAAAATTGGTCAATATAATAATCATTTAAAAAAATCAGTAGATAATGGATGCTTACAATAGACTGGATATCATGAGGGCCGACCCATGTATTAAATCGGGGAGAGTAGGGTGGTTCTCTTCTTGCTTCATAATTAGTTGTCATAGTTAGAAAAAAATAAATCGGTCACGATCGGTATTATCATGTCAACAAAGTAAAAGAAAAATCGATTCATCATTGTAATGATACAAAAACTCAATTAATATACAACTAATTAAGAATTGTAGATTTTTATAAAAAATGAGGATAAAATTAATTTACAAAGTATATTTGTCAATAACGCGGCAAGATTAGGTAAATATAAACATCAGTAAAAAACTATAACAAATAACAAATATTTGTTTAAATAACTATGATGAATTCCTCAATAAATAATGACTAAAAAGAAACAGCTTAAATAAAACCTAACAACAGGAGAGAATACTCACAATTTCCCAGATCAACATCGCTTTTGCCTCGACCCTTATTTGAACTGCTACCTGCCATTCTAAGGTTGGGATAGATGGAATTCATTTTCTGTATTTTGAAATAGAACTCATCATAGAGAAATTAAAACATGAAAAAAATAATTGAATAGAATCAAACCTGATTATTTAGAAGAATAATATGTAAGACAGAATCAATATTATACACAAAACATTCTCATCATAGAGACATTAAAAACAATCAATACCAAATGCAATTTAATCGAACCCGATTGTTGAGAAGAATACTCATGCCGACATAATCAATTTTACACGGAAGTAGATAGTATAACCTATTGTTTAATAGTTGATTAAAGTAAAGGGATTAATTTTCTTCTGCTAAGCAGCCGAGATAAGAGGATGAGTAACCCTAGAATTGAGTACAAATAAGCCTTCGGTTTACAGTTTCTAAGAAGTACACTTTATTGATTAAAACAGAATCAAAATTCAACATTTAGATTAGCATAAATATTGTTTCATACCAGATTGAAGTAAAGGGATTAGAGGTCTTGCTGTTCAAGAAGTCGAAAGCAAATTATAAGTAACCCTAGAATTAAGTTGAAGACGAAAGTCTACGATGCTTAAGAAATACACAAAGCGTGGTTTCCTTATATAATTATTGTATAAATAATACAAATATTTATTAATATACTTGAATAAATAATAATACACTACAATTTAATCCAAGTATATATCATTAATATTATTGAATTTGTAATCTAATAAGGTTATTGTTTGTTGTTCAAAATATATTTGTAACCCAAAACATTAAAATATACTTTGTTATAGAGATTGTTCAATATACAACTTGGTTTTAGTGTAAGATTATTATAATTACTTTAGTTTCCTTGTGTTGTGTTCAAAATAACAATTAATTGTAATTCGATTATGATAATAATTTAGGTATATAATATATTTAAAACTAAAGTAATCATGTTTTTCAAATATACCGTTCAAAAAATAAGCACGAATAAAATTTTCAATAAAATGTAACAACTTATACAAATTAAAATTACCAAACATTAGTTAGTTTCATTTACCGAAATGTTATTTTAATTTGACACTGTAGGTATAATTTAAGCCAATTTCTAAAATCTTAGTAAATGTTTGGTTAAATAATTGACACAACAATAATTAATAACTCATCCAATATAAATTATATAAATACACATACCCCAAACATTGAACATTCAAAATATTCATGCACAGAAAGTATAAAGTTTAAAAACACTAATATACAATACTCTTTGTACAAAAATATTTTTAATTTATATGCCTTAGTTATAAGATAACCAAAATCTTGTATCTTGTCTCAATTCAAAATATACATATTACACCATTCCAATGCTTAGAAGCCTTCCAAAATCTTTTTTAATTCAAAGCAACCTGCACATAAGTATAAGTAGGAAAACCATTTATATTTATAAATCTGATAATGACTCAAACCAAATAATCTAAAAATAAATCTGATAATGACTCAAGCCAAATAATCTAAAAATAAACAATATTTAGTTTTTAGAATTATAGTGATCCTCATTATACGAATTATTAAAAATAGTTTCTTGAAGAAGGTGAAATAAGCTTTCGTTGAAGATGGATTTGTTTCTATAGTGATAACGTCATTGGAACATGTTGGTTTCTAGTGTTTAATTACTTCTAAATTACTAATAGTATGACTGAACAAATTATGATATTCGATTACTCGTACATAAGTAATCAAAATATTAAATATGGAAAATCTTATCTATGATAGTACTATAAATATGCATATTATAAATACTATTTCGTTTTTATTTAATTTAATAGTATAATAAATCACAATAAACAAACGGTCGTAATATTAGAAAAGAAAACAAAAAAATGAACAATTTATAAAATTAAAATTATTTAAACAATATATATAAAAATACTTAGTTCAAATAGATATATGTTCAATAAAATGAAAACATTTAAATGATTAATCAACATAAAATTTAAAATAAGATTTCTCATCAAATGAAAGTACCGATAACATTCTGATGAATTTTATATTAAAAAAAACGCGAATGTCATTCAAGTTGAATCCATTTCGAGAAGATTACGAACGGGACTCCAATTATCTTGAAACCTGTTATACATGAAAATTTTGTTTTTATTTAGAATCAAGAAAAGTTAAGATAAGAAAAGCGTGTATAATGAAGAAAAGTTCAGAGTAAGATTTTTGCATTCGCAAATTAGTGTTTTACCGTCGATGGTATGCAACTGCCTCGTCAATATGATGATAAATCTTAACATTTGTAGCATTCTTAGTATTACACAAAACAAAATCACCTACAAACAGTATACAATATGAAAATATAAAAATGATTTAATACATTTTCAAATATAAATTTAAAATTGCACGTAAATAGCATATTTACCGCTGAACATCATGGTGCTTGCAAGCTGAATAATAATAACAGCAAGACCCATTCTCTTATCTCTTGCCATATCGACAATTTCAATTATTTCAGTTGAAAATGGTTCGGAATATAAGAACTCAACGATACCAAAACTGTTTATCAAGATGACTTAGTTATTGTATGTAATACATATATATTTAATTTATAATAAAATAGTGATTATTGAATTAATACAATTAAAACTTACTGTAGATCTCCAACACGAAGACGTATAAATCTATGCCCCTTGACCGCGAATACCATTCATCCTTTCAGAATCAACGTCAACAATGTGACCAATGATGTCTTGTAAAAAAGAAAGTAACATGTAAGTAAAAAACAAATATAAACATATTAAACGTTGTATTTTTATACTGTATAAAATTAATTTGTTATAATTGTTAAGTAATTTTTTAAAATAACAAAACATACCCAATAGAGGACCCTCAGCTGGAAAGTTATGCTCGTTGATACACCAAAAAGGTCTGAAATTATAGATTGATTTAGGAAAATCTAAATACCATGTAGGTTCCACAGTTGTTCTTTTTTTGGAGAATTGACGTATATTTATTGTCGACAACCATATCTTTCAAAGGTAACTCAATAACTTGAAACTTCTTGAAGCTGTACAGTTCACCCTCAACGATCTTACTGTGGAACTGATCGAATAGATGTGTCTTTACAAATGCATTAATTTGATCACGCTGGTAAAAAACATAAAAAAATCATCATCACGGGTCTTTTGTATTGTCAGAATTTATTAAACAAAAAACACACAGTATTAATTAAAATATGCATTAGCTTACCATAAGATCCATCATTACAATATGCATCGCCTGCTTATACGGATAATCTCTTGATGAGAACCATATTCGACTGATTCTTACAACGATATTCCAGTTCGTCCCAGTAGTAGTTAAACCGCAAAGCAAATCGTGACCCGCCATTGATGAATCTTGGTAGTGTCTCAAGAAAAGAGAATCGATGTTATATTTTTTTAGTGATAAAATAATTATGCGAAGAAAAGGAGAAACCAATTGAAAAGTTTAATTCTAAGGGGATAATATATATTGAATGGATACATCTTATTAATTACACATTATTTGAATAGATACAAATTCCTTTTTTTGTGTAATTTAAAAAAGTTAGAATATATCTATTTATATATTATGGTTAATCATTATATTTGGTAAAAATACATTAAGTAAGTTTTCCATGAAATTGACTAATTATATTAAGTAAGTGTAAATATATAATATTGAAGTTGAATACTTTTATTTTCCGTGTATATACATTACACAACTCACAAAAGACATGTATATGGATATGCTGTTTCTTTCATTAAAATTAAAATTGTTGTATTAAAAGTTTTACCTATATAAGTAATTCGAATATTAAATATGAAAAATTAAAAAATATTAGACAGTACTATAAATATGTATAATAATAAATGAAAAAGTCATTCAATTATCCAACGAAACCCCAAAAGGATATCCGATACAACATTGTTGTAAGAAAACACCTACAAAGAACAAAAAATAAAATATATAATTATATAAATGCAAAAATTTAACGCAACAAAAATTAAAAAAATAAGTAATTAGTAAGATAACGCAAAATCCTTTAATAATTAATCACACTAAAAAAAATAAAATCATTTAAATCATTGCAAAAAAACTAATTAATATTATAATATATGGAATTTTCATTTTATACTATTTGTATTAAAAATAAAATCGATAATTATAAATTATAATTCAAAATCGATAATTATAAATTATAATTCAAATTCTGAGATAAATACATAATATAAAGTTTTCGGCTGGAAAATTAATTTTTCTTTATATTTCTAATTTAAAATGTATTTAATAGTAAATAAAATAATATTCATGATTTAAATTTTATTTAAAATTATAATATATGGATCTAGATTTTATAATATTTAAATAAAAAATAAAATAGCTAATTATAAATAATAATTCAAATTCAAACATTAATATAGAAAAGTAGATAATATAAAGTTTATTTAGTTGCTTAAAATGGAATAGATTTACCATATTAATAATTAATAATATTATTGATTCCTCTGATTAAGGATAGGATTGTTTTTATATAAGTTTATAATATTATTTATGCATAAAATATGGTTGGATAGTTGACTAATTAATTAAGAAATTATTTTTCGAATTGATTACTTTCATTATTGGTAATTGTAGCTGCTATAATTAAAATACGATAAATCAGTTAAATCAGAATTATTATTATTATTTATATAAAAAAAAGTCGAACTAAAATACATAAATTAATTTTGAATTTATTTTCGTAATTAAAAAAACATACAAAAATTTCTAATAATAAAAAAACATACAAAAATTTCTAATAATAAATGGTGCGGTTATAGCAACATAATTCGAATTATGCATGATTATAATAATATAAATAAGTAGATAATATCAAATTTATTTAGTTGCTTAAAATAAGGAGTTGATTTACTTAAATTAATAATATTATTTATATATTATATATAGCATAAATAACGGATAATTATACTAATATAATTAAGATTCAATCACACTAATTGCGGACGCGTAGAGTTGACCTATAATTAAGGAAAATTCATTAAATTAGCTACCGTAAATAACATAAACCGATTAATTAATTAATTTTTAATCATTTAAAAAAAGGAAAAATCGGTTTTTTTTGGAATTGATATAATTAAAAATTGATTAATTAAATAAATAAGAATAATAAAAATTATTGTAAAAAAACACCAAACTAAAATAAAAATTTATTTATATTCTTAATAACTAACTTGTTTTAATAAAAAATTAATGACTGATTGTATCGAATTTAAAAATATTAACAAAATACACGTGATCTTTGTAACAGTAAATAAAATACTATATTTTTAAATAAAAAGATTATAAATTTTATTAAATAAATAACAAATCAAAGTACATTGATAGATTACATTAAAAAAAATTAATAACAAAAACAAATCTAAAACTATTATAAGACTCTAAACCGAAGGCTAGAGTCTTATAAAAACTTATGCGATCCAATGTTTCTTTTGATTCCTTCGATTTCCCAATTCTTTCACGTATAAACAAACCTACAAAAGAACAAAAAAAAAAAAGAACAACACAATAAAGCTCATAACTTGAAAATTCAAATTTAAATTTGATTAAAAGAATGCAATTAAAAAAAAAATCGCTTACTTTGATTTTCTACAAACAAAAATACAAACATAAATTTGATTAAAAGAATGCAATTAAAAAAAAATCGCTTAATTTGATTTTCTACAAACAAAAATACAAACATTAAGCGACAAAAAAAATATTAAAATAAAAAAATTTATTAGTAAAAAATGCTTACATTGATTTGCTGCAAAAAAATACAAATATTAATCATTAGAAAAAACATATTAAAATTAAAATACGAATTAATAAAAAATACTCAAAAAATACAAACATTAATAGTAAAACAATCATATTTAAATTTAAAAAGAATTAGTAAAGAATACTTATCCTGCAAAAAATAAAAACATTAATCGTAAAACAATAATATTTAAATTAAAATAGAATTAGTAAAAGAATGCTTACATTGAGCCTGCAAAAAAATAAAAACATTAATCGTACAATAATATTTAAATTGCTGAAAAAAATACAAAAACAATTTATTTCAAAAACTTAAATATAAATACGAAATAAATTAAAAAAAAAACTTACATAGAGAATCTGCAAAAGAAAATATAATTGTGAGCATTAATAAATTAATATTCATATTCATAAAATAAATACAGAAATTAAAAACATTAATTTAAAAAAAAAGAGTTGGAATGAAAAGTGTGAGGTAATGAGTGAGTGAAGATGACGTCCTTTATATAGACATGAATTTGAATTAGGGTTTAACCATTATTATTATATTTTAAATATACATAATTTGAATTGTCGATTTTATTAATTGAAAATACTTTATTTAAATTCTGTAATTATAGTATTAGAGTAATATAAATAGTAGATAATATCAAATTTATTTATTTACTTAAAATAAGGAGTAGATTTACCATAATATAAATAAATTAATTAAGAATTGGTGAAATATATTAATAAAAAATACAGATTATCTCCCATTAATTGCGTACGACCTATAATTAAGGAAATTATTTTGAATTAATTATAAAATTATTTTTTTATAATTTAAATAATGGAAAATTCGAATTTTTTTGAAAATTAACATCCGTTGATAGGTGTGAACACGGACACTTTTTTTGATCATCCAACGATTGTGAATTCGCCACGTAGGACATTTGCTTCTCGATTTATATATTGTAAGATAGATTACAGTGATGTTGATTTTTTATTTTTATCTTTATTATTATTTTCTTTTAAGATAGTAATAAGAATGGTTTTGAATACTCATTGAAAAGGACGCTGACCTCTTGACCGTCATTTTATTTTTCAAAAAAAAAATTAAAAATAAAATAAAATTGCAAATATCAAAGCACCATTCAACTCAGCTTCAAAATAAATTATAATACAATTTATTATATTGATTTAAAAATATAAAATTTAATATTTGTTCATTTATAAATATTTCTGTACATTCATTTTAAAGTATTTAAACTACAATTTGTTTTAATTATATTATTTTCACAATATATACATTAAATTGCAAATATTTAGAATTAAATTATTTTTTAAAAAATAAATAAAAAAAATTTAAGAAAAAATTCTTCGTATTAGTATTATAGTTTTATTCCCCATTTTCCTCACGATCATTTTAATTTGCAGTGGGCTTCATTTATTTGGGCCGATCTAAAAAAAAAATAGTTCGGACCAATATTTGAAGATCTCAAAAAATTGCATTTTCTTTACCAGTCTGATTACTATGGGACGGGGAATTGTACTTAGTACTCATTTCGTCCCTTTCAAATTTGAAATTCTCTCACTCGTCGTCATTTTGGTTGTATCTTTGAATTAGTCTTTTTTTAATTATATAAAATATGGCCAAAACTATTTATTTACTCTCTAAATATAACTATATGATTAACACACCCTTTAATTAATACCTATACTACCCTCTATACACAAAATAAACCATTTACTAACAACACCCACACACCCCCTTCATCCTTTACAAATTTATTTCCGTAAGTTTTTTTTTTAAATAAAAAAAAATTTATGAAAAAAACAGTTCAAAACTCAGACGAACAAAACTCAAACCCAGAAGAACAAAACCCAGAGAAGAAGCATGTTCGACCCGCAAAAGTCGAGTCGGACGCGAGCGCCAAATTGTCAACTATCCCTAGACTAGTGTGTTGTCAGCGCCTTGATTATCGTCGACGAATCGACCACGTAGAGACACACCTTCTCGATGCTCGTTGAGGGCAGTAGCTTCGCCGTCTCTTGGCGGCGGGAGATTGTGTTGGTGATTTAAGTGAAATCGCTGTCCATTTAATGTAATTGGAATCATTCAAGGCTTCGGATTAAATCTAGTCAATATAATATAACTTTGGAGAAGTGTAGAGTACACGGTTATATAAAATTGATACGATTTAAGTATTTGGATAAGCATAATAATGCATGTCGAGTGTGATCTCGTGGTTGCATGGTTGCATGGCTAGATGATGATATTACATCATTAATATGATGCAAATTCGAATTTGCATGGCTTGTCATGCAAGACAACATGAATAGGTGCCAAAGTGAAAGGGTGTCTTCACTAAAAGGTACCTATACATGAATATGTGCAAAATGAAAAGGTACCTTTTCCAAAAGGTACCTATTCGACAAAGGGGTGCTTAAGTCCAAATGAAAGGGTGTCTACAACCTATATAAAGAAGTGAAAATTCATTTGTTGAACACACTTGAATACACTTGAAAATACCTACAAACATAAGAAGCTTTGAAGCAACAAATAAAGCGGAATATTCCATAAGTTGCTCGTGTTCTAAGCCTAAGACTCAAGTGTCGATATTGTCTTATCCTGCGAGGGATTTCGTGATACCCAGGCTTATAGGGTCGAAATACTCTTTAAGGAAAACGTGTTCAACGTGATTCAATTATCTATCCAAGTCTCCAATCCAGATTCAAGACCGAAGAACCCAACAATCTTAAAGAGTATTTTCATTTTCTGGAAATACGGAGAATGCTTAGATATGATGGCTTGAACAATTTTGATTGAGTAATCCATGAAGACAAGAGAGTGTGCGGGGCAAAACCATAATGGCTTAAAGGCGCGAGTAAATAGAGAGCAAGGTGCAGTACTTAAAAGAACAAGTGCTAACGCTCGTGAAAAAGGTAACACATTTTCATTAATGTATTAATTATGTATGAAATTCCAAGTAATCTCGATCAGTCGGGGCGCGGTTGTGTTCTGGGCATAAATTGCAACGAGTCTCGACTAGTTAAGACTAAGGTGCGTTCTGGAAAGGAAACGCCGAGTAATTTTGACCGGTAAAGAGCGCGATGTGTGTTTCGGTTAAGGAACACCAAGGTGTCTCAAATGTCAAAGTGAGGTGCGTATTTCAAGCATGAAACGCTAAAGAGTCTAGACTGGTTGGTGTCCGTTGTGCAATGCAATTGAGATGAAACGAATATTCGCGAGTTGACTCAAATGATTTGGACATAGTGGTTATACTATGGATATTATGTGCAACATAATTATGTCTCATGAATGAGACATCGAGGCGTACCTTGTAATAGGGAGTACTCGGAAGAAATCAATAATATGGAACCTTGTAAATGAGGCATATTGACTGGTTGAGACAAGTGTCTCGGATAACTCGTGAATCGCAGGGGCATTGCGACTCGAGGATGTACATAGGCATGCGACCTATGGTGATCTCATCTGTTTTATGTTTAACAGTGTAATGACTGTGACTAAAGTATATAGTCATGAAAAGTCAAAGTACTTTGACGTTATAATTAAACGTGGTTCATGAACTGATCACTCATGGAGAAATCTTTA
The DNA here is from genome assembly GCA_954870475.1 of Euphrasia confusa. NCBI lineage: Eukaryota > Viridiplantae > Streptophyta > Magnoliopsida > Lamiales > Orobanchaceae > Euphrasia > Euphrasia confusa. The sequence continues at coordinate 37,001,470 of OX940960.1, forward strand.
TAGATTTGATGAGACGATTAAAAAGAATTTAACTAATCACTTGACAAAGTGATTAGTTAGTGACTTGGTTGTAAAGTCAGTTATTGGGATGAGTTTAAAGCCAATTTTAATATTCAAATATGGAATACCCAATTCACTTCTAATTGTATTAGAACATGAATTCAATGTGGAAAGCCTATATTTGAAATTGAAACACAAGTATAAGTCCCAAAAGTTTTTGTTTGAACCTGCATGTCATAGGTTGAAGTTTATCTTAATAAATATTTTGAAAAAGTGCAATTGCAGGGCACGATAAAAGGATTTACCTATATGAGTGCGAAGTGTGGCAACTTCGGAGCTGTGGCTAAGCTTTATATGCACTCACGAATGGATAAGGACACATGGCCTATTTTGTGTCGGATTTCCTTATGGAATTGTATTAAACATGTGTGTTTTATCTTCATGTATTCAGATGGGTTGAACGGTTCAATCTTTAAGACACCGTGATTCTCGAATATATGTTAAGTATAATTCACTACGATGAAAATTCAATCTTTAAGACATTTTCATCTTAAGCACGAGTTTGGTTTTATTTGTTGAATTTGTATGATTAAAGGATTGCACTTAAATGGGGGAGGATTGTTGGTGATTTAAGTGAAATCGCTGTCCATTTAATGTAATTGGAATCATTCAAGGCTTCGGATTAAATCTAGTCAATATAATATAACTTTGGAGAAGTGTGGAGTACACGGTTATATAAAATTGATACGATTTAAGTATTTGGATAAGCATAATAATGCATGTCGAGTGTGATCTCGTGGTTGCATGGTTGCATGGCTAGATGATGATATTACATCATTAATATGATGCAAATTCGAATTTGCATGGCTTGTCATGCAAGACAACATGAATAGGTGCCAAAGTGAAAGGGTGTCTTCACTAAAAGGTACCTATACATGAATATGTGCAAAATGAAAAGGTACCTTTTCCAAAAGGTACCTATTCGACAAAGGGGTGCTTAAGTCCAAATGAAAGGGTGTCTACAACCTATATAAAGAAGTGAAAATTCATTTGTTGAACACACTTGAATACACTTGAAAATACCTACAAACATAAGAAGCTTTGAAGCAACAAATAAAGCGGAATATTCCATAAGTTGCTCGTGTTCTAAGCCTAAGACTCAAGTGTCGATATTGTCTTATCCTGCGAGGGATTTCGTGATACCCAGGCTTATAGGGTCGAAATACTCTTTAAGGAAAACGTGTTCAACGTGATTCAATTATCTATCCAAGTCTCCAATCCAGATTCAAGACCGAAGATCCCAACAGATTGTCCCCTACTTGCTCCAAATTTACCTCTAAGAAGTACTGCCGATTTTAAGAAAAAGATTGATATTTTTTTTGAATTAAAGCATAACTATTTGTGCATTAAATAATTTTTTTTTTATCTTTGTATGTATGAGAAGATGAATTGGAATTGTAGGTTATTTCATAAGAAATCAGATGATTGTGGTTGGTTAATAAAGTTGAAAAAGACGACAATGTGAAGATAAATATTTATTTTTTTATATGTTTTATAGATTGGGCAATATAGTAATTTGATCATAATATTAAAAAGATAAAAAAAGTAAGTGGGGTACGAAAAGAAAAGATTGAAGTGTAAATAGTTTGAGCCATAAAATATTTATTAAATAATTAAAACCACACACATAATTGTGCTTATAATTACAATTACAATAACTCCACCTATAAAATACAATACTCCTGCAGTCTTGCGGTAGTTAACTTTCTTTGTTTGTAAATACGACAGAGGTGCAAAAAACATGTGGAAATATGACTCGAATCTAAATAAAACGAGACGACATATAATTTTATCAAGTCATATATTAGGAAAATAATTTATTCATAATTTTAATTGTTTTCTATTTGATAGGTTTGGTACACTTATAAATTGAGTTTTCCAATAGACGAAATTATAGAGTGAATTATTGTAAGTCTCAATGATGTAGTGAATTTCTTTTTTTTAGTAGTTTTTTCTCGTGTTTTGGGTTTTCACATAAAATTGTATGTTCGTTCTTTCGTTTATTTTTTTTTTTATCTCATGTATATTTCCAGAGTTCTGAGTGATTTAATTTTAATATCGCAGCAAATTATATTAGAGCATCGTAAAGAGCCTAACAAAACAAAACAAATAGAGTATTTTTCAAATTTCTTTCAAGATTTTAGTAAGTAAACAATTACCGCTAGAATTCATTTAGGCATAACTAAGGAACATTTTGAAAAGAAATAAATAAATTTATTTATATTTATATAATAATTACCTACATAGTTATACAATAGTTCCGTACATATAAAACTAATCATAGTAACTACACATTGTATCTTTTTATATTATTTTAAAATTTTAAAATTTTGTGTTTCTTTATTAACCTAATTAAATTGATATATGTAAGAGCGTGTTTAGGAGAGTTTATAAACTTCTTAAAACAACTTCTTAAAATATAATTATTATATTTTATTTTAGTATTTTTTTCATAATTTTTGTACACTATTTATCATATGTATTGAACCGGCGAAAAAAGTCAACGTTGACCACATGTGACTATTGCTTTGGGTGGAAGGGAGCATAAGTTTTTAAAACTTATAAGCTTTTAAATTTTATTTGGTAAAATTTTCAAAAATAGATCTTATAAAATTTAAAAATAAGTTGTTTAAAAACTTATAAGTTTTAAAAAAAAAGTAATGGGAAAATTATTTTTATAAACAACTTATAAGTTTTTATAACTTAAATAATAAAAGATCAATTATTTTGTCCAAAATAATAGTTCCAATACAATTCCAAAATACATTTACAATTGATGAAAAGTGTTCCAATACAATGGGCACAGCAACTCAATAAATTTGGTCCCCAAATCAATTAGTAACGTACAGTGGTGGTGATTCAAGAGTCACATGTTTTTGACAGATCATTTTATATGTAATCCACAAAATTGTGCATTTATATATATGCCACAACTTTTAAAATATCTTAGTATTATGGATGTGCAAATTTTGAGTTATCTTTTTTTCTCCATTTATACTATTGTTATTATTATTTTTGTGGATGTGAAAATCAAAATACTACTAGTACATCACACAAATTATTACATTTAAAATTTAAAATAATTTTTTTTAAATATTAATTAAATGTAATAATTTTGTGGATGTGAAATCATTACAACCACACATATTATTACATTTAATATTTCAAATCAAAATTTGATGATTGTAAGTATTATTTTGTTCTTTTATGTGTTTTCTTTAATCTCCACAAAATCTTCATCGACCATCAAAGAATGTTATAAATGTATAAATATCTTGTTATTTAAAAAGGACAAAATATAAAAGTCCAATCTCTTAATAAATTGATAAGATCAAATTTGTTCAAGAAAAAAAAGGAATTATTTATGACTAAAATTTATTAAATAAAAAAAAGTTAAAATTATAATTTTAAAGTAAAACATATAATTATTATTTTATTTAAAAAAAATATAGTACATATTAAATTGAGACATTATATTAAAAATAAATTATCCGTAATTATTTGAGGGCAAAAATAAAAATACTACTCCTACTTGGCAATTTATACCTTGTTCCTAGGAATACGATTCTAATTGTACATCTAATATTATGGTTAGTTCTATGCTAGCATAAGGGTACTACCCCATTGCCATACACCCATTTACATGTGTATTTATATTTATTTTTTTACTTTTTTCATTGGTTAAGTTTTTTATAGTGGCCACATGTAACATTTTATATGGATTGGGTACTACCCCTAATATTATATATTCATGTATTGATAAATATTCATTGTGTAGGATAATATATTCATTAGTATGCTAATTTAAGGAATATAATAATTGTTTTTTGAAATGAAGATTTTTTAATTATTAAATTATAATTTTATTGGGCTTTTATATTTTAAAGAGTGGAGGTACGATTCTAATTGTACTCCCAGGACCATGATATAGGTATTGCTACTACTTGTATTATATCCGTAATTTTTTGAGGGCAAAAATAAAAATACTTACAGTAAAACCTCTATAAATTAATAGTCTCGGGACAATAAAATTTTATTAATTTAAAGAGGTTATTAATTTATTGAGTATATTTTTTTTCATTTAAAAGACAAAATCAGGACCGAAATATTCTATTTATTTAGAGAGGTTATTAGTGTATCGAGTATTAATTTATAGAGGTTTCCTGTAGTTGTATTATAAATTTTGTCGTATTGGATCCAGAATTTGGACATATAAGTATAGTACTCTCTCCACATTGTAAAGTATAGTCGACCTAGCTAGTCGGCACCACAAGTTACAAAGCATGTAGGGTTTTTGCTTTTACAATAATCTGTGGTTGCTTATTTATGCAAGGGTCAAAAATTCATATTGTAAATTATGGTCGACATAATAATTAAATTAACTCAACCACTCATCTCCCTTCGTTTTCACTATATAAGTAAAATTTTCAATTTTTTTAATCTATAATTCATTTATAATCACACAAAACTCACTTTAAAATGAATTAAAGATCTAGGAAGTATACTGTATTTTATTGTAGTCTTTTGATCAAGAAATACTAACAGTCTAACATAGACAAAAATAACATTTTATCCATTTGTACTAAATATAAATTTGACTGAATCCAGTCATACTTTTATCCCATTTCTTTTGCACGTACGGTTGAGCCGGGTAATCTGATCTTCCGGTAACTTTTAAGGTTCTTCTTAAATTAAAATGGGGGCCAAAAAATAAAATAAAATAATAAAAATCATTTGGATAATTTCAAAATGAATTGACCCCACATTTCATCCTTTTCCCTTTTCTTTTCCCTTTTTATATATTGCCTCAAATCCATTTCTCATTCCCACTTTACGTTTTCTTCTCATCCTCTGGTTTGAAATTCTAAAACCTAGATTACTGCATCAACAAAAAATTAGGATAAAGGGTTTTGGTCCGGTTTACTTTTGTGGGTTTGAAAAAAAAAAGGAATCTTGAAAACATGTCGTGTTGTATGAAGTCTGGGTTCTCTGTGTCTGGGTCGAGCAACATCATCATCAACAATGGAGTCAAAGAGCCTCCTTTTAAGGTTTGCTCATCAGTTGGGGCACTGAGGTTTAAGGAATCGAACCCCAAAGAATTTTGGGGCAAAACCCTCGATGTCTCAGATCAGAGAGGTGCTGCCAGTTTGAGCATTAGGACACCGAAATTAGACCCTGTTTGTGTGAGTATTTTGTTGCTTTCCTTTTTCCTATTTTATAAAATAAAGATTTTTTTTCCATTTTTCTTTTAGGGGTTCATGAATGATGTGGTTTCTGGGTTATTTTTCAGGCACAGGCATCCATTGTGTTTGGGAAATCTATGAGGTGGTGGGAAAAATCTCTTCACCCAAACATGGTTGAGATTGATTCAGCCCAAGATTTGGTGGATCGTTTGTTGAATGCCGGTGATAGATTGGTCGTCGTTGACTTTTATTCCCCGGGCTGTGGTGGCTGCAAAGCTTTGCATCCTAAGGTAATTGACTAATTGTAATATTCTTGGCAGTTATTATTTGGTAACAATGGTCTTATCTATTGTTCTTTGGCTTCTTGTGTGTGTGTGTTGGATATTCAAAGATTGGCTTTTTAGTAGTAATTTTTATATCTTATGTGTGTGGTGACAGATTTGCCAACTTGCTGAAATGAACCCAGATGCAATTTTCCTAAAGGTGAACTATGAGCAGCACAAGGCCATGTGCTATGCCCTCCATGTTCATGTTCTGCCTTTCTTTAGATTCTACAGAGGGTCACAGGGGAAAGTGTGTAGCTTCAGTTGCACCAATGCCACGGTATGCTGATCTCGATTGTTTCACCTTCGTTTTATGTTTTTTTTTTTTTTTGAGGATGGGGATGTCTTAATTTTTAACGATGAATTGATCTCTTCTTGATGACAACAGATCAAGAAATTTAAGGACGCATTGGCGAAACACGGGCCTGAAAGGTGTAGTCTTGGCCCAACAAAAGGGTTAGAAGAATCGGAGCTGCTGGCGCTAGCCTCCATCGGACTGATATCGAAAGATTCGGTGCCTAAGTCAACTAAAGAAGAGAAGTTTGAAGAATTGGTCTTTCGAGAAACTGCGATGACCGGAAATTCACCGAGCAAGGCCGAGAATAGTAAGATGGGAATCGAAGAAGGCAATGCAATGGTTACAGCTTAAAAAATAAAATTAGTTTGCCTACTAAAATCAAGAAGGGTCATTTTTCTCTCTCTTGGATTTTTGCTTTTTGGGAGGTGTAAGTATGTGTTCCCTTTTTTTCAGTCTTTTTCTTCTTCTTCTTTCCTTTTGGTAAGCAAAAGCAGGGCTCTGGGTTTTAGATATAGGTTTGATGAGAGGCTTGTTTGTACATATATCTTTGGTGGTGTTGGATCATTTCATGCAGTCGTCTATTGGAGACGCGTGTAATTGTTGCAATATACCCGTAACACGAATGTATCGATTGTTTGTTTTTGTTTGAATGAATCAATTTTGGTGGAAGTCACACCAAGTGTGTGTGTGTGTGTTTGTTTGGAGGGCAGCATCAGAAAATCTGGTAGAGGTCATATGATCATATCTGTGTTTCAAGATTTTGAGATGGTTAAGTGTGTGTATGTATATGGTTGGTACTTGGTAATGAATGAGGTGGTTGGTTCATCACAATTTCATTTTCAACTTTTTATTTGTCATTTTTATTTTTATTTTTAATTTTTTAAAAGAAAAAAATTGAAGAGATGAGAGAGGGATGGAGTGAGTGAGTCAGTGTGACGTGGCAATGTGTTAGCTCATAAATTATAAATATATCATTAATTTAAATAATTACTTAATTATTATTTTGGCTGTTATAATTGTAGAAAAGCCAAAAAGATTCCATTATCATCCACTATGTGGCAGGTAAAATCGTTGCAATATTTTGTCCATACATATACATTAGCATCACATGTGGAGAGTCTAGAGACAATTACTTTGAATCAATACCTAAACTTTTCCTACATGTGGCCAACAATTAAAATAAATTTGTGGACTATATAATCAATTATTTTAATTTCCAAACTCAAGAAGAACAATTTTATGTCTCATGCTATTTCATTATCAATTAAGTATGCATTTTTTCTTTATAATTAACAAAAATTGTATTTGCTACTTGCGTTATTTTTAAATTGTTATTTTGAACAGAGAGTATTTTTGTAAGACTGCATTAAAGTTTGTAAAAATACTAGTATTGTTTTTATTACTTTTACCAACATAAAACATTAATACTTGTACATAATTATGTCAGAAATTATATGTACAGTAATTGTTTACTTCTCATAAACGAGTTGACGTACTCTTTTTCGGATTGAGGGGCCGTGCAGTGCACTTTTGAACTGCATCATATCAAGTGTAATATTTCACCGTTAATTCTCAAGATTTATTTTTATACGATTAGATGTTGATGTTAAGTAAGACTTATCTTTTTTTCTAATTAAAATTAACAATATTAACGCAAATAATTGTAATTTAAATTAAAACTTATTTTTATTCTCAATTAAAATTAACAATTATGATTATAATGTAGTTTAACGCAAATAATTTTAATTTAACGCAAATTAAAATCAAATTAAAATTATTTTCTAAAGTAAAATTAAAACTATTGTTTAACGTAAATTAAAATTATTTTTTCTAAATATAAAAATTATGTAGTAATACTTAAATAAAATAATATAAATATATTTTTAATATTTTATATTATTCTATATATATTTTTAAGTACAATTTTTAAATTTTATATTCAAATTAATATATAAATCATTAAAAAGTTAAACTTGGTCTTATTTTAATATTATTTTATAATTAAAAAAAAGAGTAATTTAAAAAAAAAATAAGAATGGTTTTAAGATTTTTAATAAAGTATCGTATTTTAGCTTCTTATTAAAAAGAGTAATTAATTTATGGTATATATATAATTACATACATTAATATTTAATGTAATAACAATTTAAGTAAACTTTTAAATTTTGAATTGTCTTTTTTAACCTTTTATTCTTTTATTCTTTTATTGTATCAAATCACCTCATTTCAAAATTATTGCACTGCTTCTTCACGAGCCCGCCGCCATCGAATTCCATGTCTTCCCCAATAACGAACCCATTATCTTCGTCCAATTCCTTCGGCACACAGATCCTCATTTCTCCCCCAACACCCAAAACATTCCCCAGAAAATTCACCCTCCCTAAATCGATTCTCCAAAACAAAACCCCAAAAAAATCATACGATTTCACCAATCACGCCGCCCGCTCCGCAAGTAGTCGAAATCGAGGCCCAAAAGCTCGGCCCGTCTTCGCCCTTCGACCAAAACCTCATCCTCAACGCGCAAAACCCTTAGGGCCTTGTCCGATCTCCCCGACGGTTCCCAGTGGCGCTACAGTGAGTCCCTGAACGCGGTGAAGAAGGGGAAGGTCGAGAGGGTCAGGTTCAGCAAAGACGGATCCACCCTTCAGCTGACGGCCTCCGCGCCGGAGTGGTGGTGCCCAACTACCTGGACCTGATCGACATCCTGGCAATGAACGGGGTCGATATTTTCGTCTCCGAGGGAGATTACAGGGATCGACGACAGACGATATTGGAGCCGCATTCCGACCGAGGAATCGAGGTGAGGGTTTTCCATTCGATCGATAATCGAACAATGGTATTATAGTTTGAATTATCTAGTATGAAGTTATTTGTCATACATCATAATCATGCTACAGCCTGCCTCATATTTCTTGATTGTTTGTCAAGTCTTATGATAAAAAATGAAAAATCACAACGGATCGTGGGTAAAATTATCAACAGTGAGAATCAAATTTACAATTAGGTATAGACAGTGTTGGTTGCAAGAACACTTGTTCCTAAATTAATTTACTCATCCATAGACTTTTGATCTACCAACTACACTGTAGAAGTATGTACAGTGTATTAAATAGATTATGAGCATAATCGACAAAAGAGTAATAATATCACCCAATCCAGTAAACAAGCTTTAACTATTGGAAATAATAAGTCTTGGTTGCAAGACAACACTTGTTCCTAAACTAATTTACTCATCCATAGACTTTTGATCTACCAACTACACTATAGAAGTATATACAGTGTATTAAATAGATTATGAGCATAATCGGCAAAAGAGTAATAATATCACCCAAGCCAGTAAACAAGCTTTAACTATTGAAATTAATAAGTGTTATTTCTCCGACCAAGTTTTATTTAGTGTAAGTATTAAAATATCAAACTATTTGTTCGTAAACTATTAAGCCACTTTATGCATTCATAACTATCAAGTATCAACTACACTGCACCATATAAGTGTAGTGTATATAATAGATTCTTACAATTATTATGAAACCAGTAATAAGCATGGACAAGACATCCTCGTAATCATGGTTTAACTTTTCGAACTTATAGGTGTTATGTCTACGACCAAATTTTTGTAAGTGTTACACTGTAACGTATTAAATTGTTTGTTCGTAAACTATTAGTCAAGCAATAGTTATTTGAAACTACGATCTACACTGCACGAGAAAGCACTGTGTAAGTAATAGTTTATCAAGGCACCCGTGATGATCATAAATAGTTGTTAAAATATGAGACTAATACTTGTTATGTCTCCGAAAAACTATTATATTTCGGTTTCTGATGTGGGAGAGTATGAAGTGAGAATTTTGGGTTAACTAAGATGATTCTTTGAGGATGTTTGACGAGGATGACATTGATTCCAGCATATTTACGAACAAATCTTCTCAGTTCAGTTTTGATGTAAGATGATTCTTTGAGGATGTTTGACGAGGATGACATTGATTCCAGCGTATTTACGGACAAATCTTCTCGATTAGGTTTTGATGATGGTCACAACACTGCTCAAACAATAGTAGGGTGGGCGGACATTCTAATAGACATTCCTTTGTCATCAAATACTCTGTCCAAAGCAAGTATTGCTTAACAATATTCTGATTTCTTATTGCTATTTCCTCTTAAAATAGATAGTGTTGTAGTAATTTATTATGCTTTATTCACAGATCACAGTCAGTACTTGCGATAACTTTGTGACTGAAGTTATTAAAGAATTTTGCCGTCCTTATTTTCTCGTACCTGATATCAGAGAACCATTGGGATTCAGACGCAAATCAAGATTGTTTGGCTATCTTAGAAACCATATGGCATAGAATTTTGATGCCTGAAGCTGGACGAATGACCCACAACTATGGACATGTGATGAATTGGGTTACTGGTATCGATGCGGGACAACTATATGCCCAATAGATTAGGAGACTCGCATTTTGTTATTGTCTATCAAGACTGTTTTTTCCACTTGTTCTATGTCTCTTGTTCTCTACTGTAATTGTGGTTGCACATTATTTTTGTGTATCAAAACTATTTTTTCCACAATAATGTCTATAAAAACTATCTTTTACACTTGTTATTTGTCTCTTCATCTATGTCTCTACTACGACATGGTACTATACATACTAATGTTTGATGAGGTAGCTTATGATAACACATCAATTTGTAGTGTATTTGGTCTATATGAAAAGTCTATATTTAATTAGTTTCGATTTTTTTTGTAGTGTATTGTTCTATATGGAAAATGTATATTTAATACTTTAGATAACACATAAATTGTGTATAATAAAATATATTACATAATTTTGAATAATTGAAAGGGCTTATTAGGTAAATCTAATTTTTTTATAAATAGTGTAAAAATTGATCTTAATGTATAATAAAGAGTAACATAATTACCTTTTTTAAAAATCTCCCTAAAAAAAATTATACTAGTCTCTAAAATAATAATATAAAATATTTAAAATATATTTATATAATTTTATTTAAGGGTTACTTCATAATTTTTATAATTAAAAAATAATTTTAATTTCTGTTAGAAGAAAATAAGTGTATTTTTATTTAAAAAATAATTTTAATATGCTTTAAATTACAATTATTTGCGTTAATATAATCACAGTTGTTAATTTTAATTAGAAAAAAAGATAAGTCTTACTTAACATCAACATCTAATCGTACAAAAATAAATCTTGAGAATTAACGGTGAGATATTACACTTGTGGTGCAGTGCAAAAGTGCACTGCACGGTCTCTCAATCCCTCTTTCCCACCAACAGAAAATGAGAGATTTTTGTGAGAGATTAAGATTTTTTTAATTTTTAAGTTTTTAATTAAAAATTTGAAAGGTAAAAAATTATTTTTAATTTGAAAAATAAAGTAATTGTTAATAAAGTAAGAGTAAAATAATATTTTAAATTGAAAAAATTAAAATATTTTAAAATAGTTGATATGCCCAAAAATGTTGGGTGAATAAAGTAAAAATAACATAATATTTTAAATTGAAAAATTGGAATATTTTAAAATAGTTGATATGGCAAAAAAATATTTTTTCAATTTAAAATATTATTTTACATTAATATTTTTGAGAATATTTCAACATTCAACTAATAAGCAACAAATTATTTTAAAGTCTCCCGAAGTACAACCGAGTGGTAAGACCTGTGATGATGTGAGTGTAATTCTTCAGCGACGAAGGATTCGAATCTTAGGTGAGACAAATTTTTATTGAAATATTATAAAGGTTTGTCCCGGGGACGCGGGGTTCGAATATCGGGTGAGACAAATTTTCATTGAAATATTATGAAAGTTTGTCATGGAGTCCGACCTGTTGGCTCAATTTTCATTGAAATATTATGAAGGTTTGTCCTGGAATTCGACCTGTTGGCTCTCTCGCACAAGTGTCTGCTACTCGACAATTTTCATTGAAATATTACGAAGGTTTGCCCTCGGGTGAGACAAATTTTAAATTTTCATTGAAATATTATGAAGGTTTGTCCTGGAATTCGACCTGTTGGCTCTCTCGCACAAGTGTCTGCTACTCGACAATTTACATTGAAATATTACGAAGGTTTGCCCTCGGGTGAGACAAATTTTCATTGAAATATTATAAAAGTTTGTCATGGAGCTCTTGCACAAGTGTGCTACTCGAGCATAATTCTCGAGGCAAATTTTCATTGAAATATTATGAAAATTTGTCGCACAAGTTCGACATGTTGGCTCTCTGGCACAAGTATCTGCTACTCGACACAATCCTTGATTTACTTCTTACCCCGATATGGTAGGTCCCTCGATCGAATGAGTCAGAGTTTCTCATCTCTCTCTTTATAAAAAAAAATTGTTTTAAAAACTTTCGGTTCATTTTTTACCCAAAACTCCAAAACCCCACGCACACTCCAAAAGGTACTCTTTACATATCTCTCCCATTTTTTCTGTAAACCTCCAAAACCCCACACACAGTTTAAAAGGTACTCCTACTCTTTATATTTCTCTCTTCCATTTTTTCTGTAAACCTAAATCTGTTTGAATTTTAATTAATTAATTAATTTTTTGCATCCTTGATTTGTTTTCCTAAACTGAAGAACGTTGTCTTTTTTCGGGCCGTAGATCTTTTCACTGTAAAGTATTTGAACATACATTTTCCAGTTATTTCGTGTTTTTGTTTTCTTAATTTTGTTTGTAGCTGTAGTTGAATGGTGGAATGCAGAAATCATATCCAATTCTTCATTTGGCGGTTTTGGGCTTATTTAATTCTGTTCATTTTTTAGGGTTTTAAGTGTGAAAGGGTAAATCTCGAATGAAAAATTAACATGATTTTATTAATCTGTTTTTATCAATTCTTGATTTTTTAGCTGGATTTGTTCGTCTTTTGCGTTGCAAATTGGCTCGATCTGGTTGTCACAAGGAAACTCGTGTCGGGTCATGTATAATCTTCTTGTAATGTTAGATACTCGAATGAGTGATCCGGTCGTAGTTAATTTCATCTAAAGATTGAAGCTTTAGCTGATATCGAGCATTTATTGAGCATACATGTTCTTTTCGGGTCTATAGACTTGAGATACTGATCAAGGAACGTATATTGAGCATCTCTAATTTAAAAACAACGATGTTGAAATAACACCTTGTTCGTAGCATCTATACTTATATATCATCATGGAAAGCGAGTATGTAATCTTTAACCCGTAATTTGTGTATGTTATACATCCATCGTGATGCTTAAACATTGGTTTCGTTGGTTTTAGCTTTTAGGTATGTTTGTGTTCCACGTTTCTGTTTGTAATGTCCGGATAAGTTCAAATCTTGAATTTTCCGTGCAGGTTCACTGTAAAAGATGGCGGCAACACCAGCAGCCAACGTCTCCATTGGATCAACCGCATCTACTTTCTCCAAAGTAGGGCCCACCCATTCGAAGGCCATTAGCTTCAAACCGAACCCCAAACAACACCTCAAGAGTTTCATCGGCCTCAAGGCAATGACCTCCGGGCCCGACTCTTCATTCTTAGGCGGTAGTAGCGAAAGCCACCTCATCCTCAACCGGGCCCTAGCTACGAAAGCCCACGAAAAGCCCAACTCGAGCCCATCCAGCCATGTCCAGCGGCCCCACGCCTCTTACAAAGTGGCTATTCTCGGAGCAGGTGGCGGCATAGGACAGCCACTCTCCCTCCTAGTCAAAATGTCCCCACTCGTCTTCTCCCTGAATCTCTACGACGTGGCCAACGTCAAAGGAGTCGCGGCCGATCTCAGCCACTGCAACACGCCCTCTCGTGTTTCGGATTTCACCGGAGCTTCCGAGCTGGCGGCTTGCCTGAGAGACGTGAACGTCGTCGTGATTCCAGCTGGCGTTCCGAGGAAGCCCGGCATGACTCGTGACGACCTTTTCAACATCAACGCTGGCATAGTGAAGAACCTGGTCGAGGCTGTAGCGGATTACTGCCCCGGCGCGTTTATCCACGTCATCAGCAACCCGGTCAACTCGACTGTCCCTATCGCAGCCGAGGTTTTGAAGCGGAAAGGAGTCTACGACCCGAAGAAGCTGTTCGGCGTGACCACTCTCGATGTTGTCCGGGCAAACACTTTTGTTGCCGGGAAGAAAAACGTGAGGTTGATCGACGTGGATGTCCCGGTCGTCGGGGGTCATGCAGGAATTACGATTCTGCCCCTGCTGTCAAAGGCGAGGCCTTCGGTTGATTTTACGGATGAGGAAATTGAGGAGCTGACTGTGAGGATTCAGAATGCGGGGACTGAGGTCGTAGAGGCGAAGGCAGGGGCGGGGTCCGCAACGCTCTCGATGGCGTATGCGGCGGCTAGATTCGTGGAGTCGTCCCTGCGTGCGCTCGATGGGGATGCTGACGTGTACGAGTGCTCGTTCGTTCAATCGGATGTGACCGAGCTTCCGTTTTTTGCGTCGAGGGTTAAGATCGGGAGAGATGGTGTCGAGGCAGTGATTTCGTCGGAGCTTCAAGGGTTGAGTGAGTATGAGCAGAAGGCTCTGGAAGCTCTGAAGCCGGAGCTGAAGGCTAGCATTGAGAAAGGCGTGGCTTTTGTTCAGAAGCAAGCGGTGGCGGCGTAGGGTTTTTTACTACAAGTAGATGAATGAGAAATATTTTTTATCGTAATTGGTTGTTTTCGTTCTTGGAACTTGCTGCGTTGGATTTCAGTTTTGTCGGACCGTGCTCGTTGTCCTCGTTTTATGCGTTTGGTTCTTGCGAAAACGAGCTTGGTGTACTGGTGTAGTGTTGAACAGGATATGGGGATTGTTTTGACTCTAAATTCAGTATTAATAAAAATATTGCAGGAGTATCACAGCTGTTCTGTGGGTTTACATATGAAATGCTTGTTCGTTTTCCTCGCCGGATAACGAGCATTTGCTCCTCACCGGGAAGAAACAACGAAACAACCCTAAGTCGAGAAGAAACGATTAAACAACAAATGTGTCCTCATTGTATCATAAGAAAGTTTGAATTGTCAATACATTAGATCAAGATTTATTTTATCTGTATTAGGGCTCATATAATCAAATCAGCTTAAGCTTCACAGCAATAAAGACCCAAAGATCTTTGCAATGATCGCTTCAGGAAAGCATCAACGTCGTCTTCTTCAGGCACACGACCGACACTTCTAACTCTTTGCTGACATCATATATGCCTACATTCACTAATACCTTGATCTTCAAATGCACTAGCCACCTCAACCATGAAACTATTTTTTCTGGTCCATGAAACTTTCTCAACCTGTCTATGAAAATTACCAATAATCGTTGCAAGAGCAACGTCCTTCTCGGAAATGATGAAATCGATTGCGGTCTCTAACAACAACCTTCCGATTATAAACCGAAGACAGAATCTTGCAAAAATTATGGCAATCTAAGCAAATACGCAAGTCTTTTGCGACTCTTATTGTCGTGCCAGGTGGCGTAGTAAGAACTGCGAAAGCAATAGCCAGTTTCTCGCTATGGTAAGACAAAGCATACGCCTCGCTTCTTTTCATTTGCACCTCAGAAGTTACTTCGGCAACATAACCACCGATTCTGAGTTGCTGATTAATCTCCCCAAGCATTTCATAAATTTCCTTCTTTCTCGGGTGCGAAATATCATCCGCGTAAAATTCATGCAGCCGTCCTTTTAACTCGATAGTGCTGGAAGCTGGCGTCGTCTGAATTCCTTTATCCTTCATCATTTTCCTAACCTCCATAATCTTCTCATCTTTCCCAGCCGAGGAATAAATATTCAACAAGAGAATATAATCCCCTGCTTCTTGAGCCTTCAGCTCGACTAGATGGTCAACCACTCGTTCTCCAAGGTCAACGTGCCCATGAATTCTACAGGCTCCGAGCAACGTCCTCCACATGGCCGCATCTGGTTTGATTTCCATTGAACCTGTTATAAGCTCGTAAGCCTCATCCAATAAACCAGCACGGCCCAAGAGATCTACCATGCACCCGTAGTGATGAATGTTCGGTGTAACTCTAAATTCTCTGCTCATAGACTCGAAGAACATACGGCCCTCGTTTACTAGGCCTGAGTGACTACAAGCAGATAAAACCCCTGTGAAAGTTTGATCACCCGGTAAAACCCCTTCTCTCTGCATTTGTTTGAAAGCTTCGATCGCATCCCGGCCATAACCGTTACTTGCTAAACCCGAAATCATCGCAGTCCACGAGACCACGTCTCTATTAACCATCTGCTTAAACACATCGTAGGCTTTTTCCACACACCCACACCGGGAATACATTGTTATAAGAGAATTACACACTCTTTTCACATTATGAAGACCCTGTTCTGTAATATAGTTATGAACTTTTTCACCCGATTCTAACGCGTTCAAGCTCGCACAAGCCTGGAGCACGAGCAAGCAGGTGACATCGTCCGGTCGGCACTCCTCTGAATCCCTCATCGTATCGAACAATCCCAAGGCGTCCCGTGTCCTTCCATTACGGGTACAGCAAGAGATCAAGACATTCCAGGCGACGACGTCTCTGTGAGGCATTTCGCCGAACACATTGCAAGCATCGAGACCTCCGGATAAATTTGTGGCCTATATAATCAATTATTTTAATTTCCAAACTCAAGAAGAACAATTTTATGTCTCATGCTATTTCATTATCAATTATGCATTTTTTCTTTATAATAAAAAAAAAGTGTATTTGCTACTTGCGTTATTTTTAAATTGTTATTTTTTATCAGAAAGAGTATTTTTTTTAAGACTGCATTAAAGTTTTAGCAAATACTAGTATTGTTTTTATTACTTTTACCAACATAATACATTAATTATGTTAGAAATCATATGTAAAGTAATTGTTTGAAATTACTTCTCATAAACGAGTTGACCCTATGTGGTACTCTTTCCCACCAACAAAAATTGAGAGATTTTGGTGGGAGATTAAGATTTTTTTTAATTTTTAAGTTTTTAATTAAAAAGTTGAAGGTAAAAATTTACTTTTAAGTTGAAAAATAAAGTAATTGTTAATAAAGTAGGGGTAAAATATTTTAAAGTGAAAATTTGGAATATTTTAAAATAGTTGATATGCTAAAAAAAGTTGATGAATAAAGTAGAGATAAAATAATATTTTAAAATAAAAAATTGGAATATTTTTAAATAGTTGATATGGCAAAAAAAAATCATTTTAAAATATTATTTTACATTAAGTTTTTTATAATATTTAACTTTCAACTAATAGGCAACAAATTATTAAGTTTTTTAGAATATTTAACTTTCAACTAATAGGCAACAAATTGTTTTAAAAACTTTCAGTTCATTTTTTACCCAAAACTCCAAAACCCCACGCACACTCCAAAAGGTACTCTTTACATTTCTCTCCCATTTTTTCTGTAAACCTCCAAAACCCCACACACAGTCCAAAAGGTACTCTTTATATTTCTCTCTTCCATTTTTTCTGTAAACCTAAATCTGTTTGAATTTTAATTAATTAATTAATTTTTTGCATCCTTGATTTGTTTTCCTAAACTGAAGAACGTTGTCCTGTTTCCGGCCGTAGATCCTTTCACTGTAAAGTATTTGAACATACATTTTCCAGTTATTTCGTGTTTTTGTTTTCTTAATTTTGTTTGTAGCTGTAGTTGAATGGTGGAATGCAGAAATCATATCCAATTCTTCATTTGGCGGTTTTGGGCTTATTTAATTCTGTTCTTTTTTTAGGGTTTTAAGTGTGAAAGGGTTAATCTCGAATGAAATTAACATGATTTTATTAATCTGTTTTTATCAATTCTTGATTTTTAGCTGGATTTGTTCGTCTTTTGCGTTGCAAATTGGCTCGATCTGGTTGTCACAAGGAAACTCGTGTCGGGTCATGTATAATCTTCTTGTAATGTTAGATACTCGAATGAGTGATCCGGTCGTAGTTAATTTCATCTAAAGATTGAAGCTTTAGCTGATATCGAGCATTTATTGAGCATACATGTTCTTTTCGGGTCTATAGACTTGAGATACTGATCAAGGAACGTATATTGAGCATCTCTAATTTAAAAACAACGATGTTGAAATAACACCTTGTTCGTAGCATCTATACTTATATATCATCATGGAAAGCGAGTATGTAATCTTTAACCCGTAATTTGTGTATGTTATACATCCATCGTGATGCTTAAACATTGGTTTCGTTGGTTTTAGCTTTTAGGTATGTTTGTGTTCCACGTTTCTGTTTGTAATGTCCGGATAAGTTCAAATCTTGAATTTACCGTGCAGGTTCACTGTAAAAGATGGCGGCAACATCAGCAGCCAACGTCTCCATTGGATCAACCGCATCTACTTTCTCCAAAGTAGGGCCCACCCATTCGAAGGCCATTAGCTTCAAACCGAACCCCAAACAACACCTCAAGAGTTTCATCGGCCTCAAGGCAATGACCTCCGGGCCCGACTCTTCATTCTTAGGCGGTAGTAGCGAAAGCCACCTCATCCTCAATCGGGCCCTAGCTACGAAAGCCCACGAAAAGCCCAACTCGAGCCCATCCAGCCATGTCCAGCGGCCCCACGCCTCTTACAAAGTGGCTATTCTCGGAGCAGGTGGCGGCATAGGACAGCCACTCTCCCTCCTAGTCAAAATGTCCCCACTCGTCTCCTCCCTGAATCTCTACGACGTGGCCAACGTCAAAGGAGTCGCGGCCGATCTCAGCCACTGCAACACGCCCTCTCGTGTTTCGGATTTCACCGGAGCTTCCGAGCTGGCGGCTTGCCTGAGAGACGTGAACGTCGTCGTGATTCCAGCTGGCGTTCCGAGGAAGCCCGGCATGACTCGTGACGACCTTTTCAACATCAACGCTGGCATAGTGAAGACCCTGGTCGAGGCTGTAGCGGATTATTGCCCCGGCGCGTTTATCCACGTCATCAGCAACCCGGTCAACTCGACTGTCCCTATCGCAGCCGAGGTCTTGAAGCGGAAAGGGGTCTACGATCCGAAGAAGCTGTTTGGCGTGACCACTCTCGATGTTGTCCGGGCAAACACTTTTGTTGCCGGGAAGAAAAACGTGAGGTTGATCGACGTGGATGTCCCGGTCGTCGGGGGTCATGCAGGAATTACGATTCTGCCCCTGCTGTCAAAGGCGAGGCCTTCGGTTGATTTTACGGATGAGGAAATTGAGGAGCTGACTGTGAGGATTCAGAATGCGGGGACTGAGGTCGTAGAGGCGAAGGCAGGGGCGGGGTCCGCAACGCTCTCGATGGCGTATGCGGCGGCTAGATTCGTGGAGTCGTCCCTGCGTGCGCTCGATGGGGATGCTGACGTGTACGAGTGCTCGTTCGTTCAATCGGATGTGACCGAGCTTCCGTTTTTTGCGTCGAGGGTTAAGATCGGGAGAGATGGTGTCGAGGCAGTGATTTCGTCGGAGCTTCAAGGGTTGAGTGAGTATGAGCAGAAGGCTCTGGAAGCTCTGAAGCCGGAGCTGAAGGCTAGCATTGAGAAAGGCGTGGCTTTTGTTCAGAAGCAAGCGGTGGCGGCGTAGGGTTTTTTACTACAAGTAGATGAATGAGAAATATTTTTTATCGTAATTGGTTGTTTTCGTTCTTGGAACTTGCTGCGTTGGATTTCAGTTTTGTCGGACCGTGCTCGTTGTCCTCGTTTTATGCGTTTGGTTCTTGCGAAAACGAGCTTGGTGTACTGGTGTAGTGTTGAACAGGATATGGGGATTGTTTTGACTCTAAATTCAGTATTAATAAAAATATTGCAGGAGTATCACAGCTGTTCTGTGGGTTTACATATGAAATGCTTGTTCGTTTTCCTCGCCGGATAACGAGCATTTGCTCCTCACCGGGAAGAAACAACGAAACAACCCTAAGTCGAGAAGAAACGATTAAACAACAAATGTGTCCTCATTGTATCATAAGAAAGTTTGAATTGTCAATACATTAGATCAAGATTTATTTTATCTGTATTAGGGCTCATATAATCAAATCAGCTTAAGCTTCACAGCAATAAAGACCCAAAGATCTTTGCAATGATCGCTTCAGGAAAGCATCAACGTCGTCTTCTTCAGGCACACGACCGACACTTCTAACTCTTTGCTGACATCATATATGCCTACATTCACTAATACCTTGATCTTCAAATGCACTAGCCACCTCAACCATGAAACTATTTTTTCTGGTCCATGAAACTTTCTCAACCTGTCTATGAAAATTACCAATAATCGTTGCAAGAGCAACGTCCTTCTCGGAAATGATGAAATCGATTGCGGTCTCTAACAACAACCTTCCGATTATAAACCGAAGACAGAATCTTGCAAAAATTATGGCAATCTAAGCAAATACGCAAGTCTTTTGCGACTCTTATTGTCGTGCCAGGTGGCGTAGTAAGAACTGCGAAAGCAATAGCCAGTTTCTCGCTATGGTAAGACAAAGCATACGCCTCGCTTCTTTTCATTTGCACCTCAGAAGTTACTTCGGCAACATAACCACCGATTCTGAGTTGCTGATTAATCTCCCCAAGCATTTCATAAATTTCCTTCTTTCTCGGGTGCGAAATATCATCCGCGTAAAATTCATGCAGCCGTCCTTTTAACTCGATAGTGCTGGAAGCTGGCGTCGTCTGAATTCCTTTATCCTTCATCATTTTCCTAACCTCCATAATCTTCTCATCTTTCCCAGCCGAGGAATAAATATTCAACAAGAGAATATAATCCCCTGCTTCTTGAGCCTTCAGCTCGACTAGATGGTCAACCACTCGTTCTCCAAGGTCAACGTGCCCATGAATTCTACAGGCTCCGAGCAACGTCCTCCACATGGCCGCATCTGGTTTGATTTCCATTGAACCTGTTATAAGCTCGTAAGCCTCATCCAATAAACCAGCACGGCCCAAGAGATCTACCATGCACCCGTAGTGATGAATGTTCGGTGTAACTCTAAATTCTCTGCTCATAGACTCGAAGAACATACGGCCCTCGTTTACTAGGCCTGAGTGACTACAAGCAGATAAAACCCCTGTGAAAGTTTGATCACCCGGTAAAACCCCTTCTCTCTGCATTTGTTTGAAAGCTTCGATCGCATCCCGGCCATAACCGTTACTTGCTAAACCCGAAATCATCGCAGTCCACGAGACCACGTCTCTATTAACCATCTGCTTAAACACATCGTAGGCTTTTTCCACACACCCACACCGGGAATACATTGTTATAAGAGAATTACACACTCTTTTCACATTATGAAGACCCTGTTCTGTAATATAGTTATGAACTTTTTCACCCGATTCTAACGCGTTCAAGCTCGCACAAGCCTGGAGCACGAGCAAGCAGGTGACATCGTCCGGTCGGCACTCCTCTGAATCCCTCATCGTATCGAACAATCCCAAGGCGTCCCGTGTCCTTCCATTACGGGTACAGCAAGAGATCAAGACATTCCAGGCGACGACGTCTCTGTGAGGCATTTCGCCGAACACATTGCAAGCATCGAGACCTCCGGATAAATTTGTGGCCTATATAATCAATTATTTTAATTTCCAAACTCAAGAAGAACAATTTTATGTCTCATGCTATTTCATTATCAATTATGCATTTTTTCTTTATAATAAAAAAAAAGTGTATTTGCTACTTGCGTTATTTTTAAATTGTTATTTTTTATCAGAAAGAGTATTTTTTTTAAGACTGCATTAAAGTTTTAGCAAATACTAGTATTGTTTTTATTACTTTTACCAACATAATACATTAATTATGTTAGAAATCATATGTAAAGTAATTGTTTGAAATTACTTCTCATAAACGAGTTGACCCTATGTGGTACTCTTTCCCACCAACAAAAATTGAGAGATTTTGGTGGGAGATTAAGATTTTTTTTAATTTTTAAGTTTTTAATTAAAAAGTTGAAGGTAAAAATTTACTTTTAAGTTGAAAAATAAAGTAATTGTTAATAAAGTAGGGGTAAAATATTTTAAAGTGAAAATTTGGAATATTTTAAAATAGTTGATATGCTAAAAAAAGTTGATGAATAAAGTAGAGATAAAATAATATTTTAAAATAAAAAATTGGAATATTTTTAAATAGTTGATATGGCAAAAAAAAATCATTTTAAAATATTATTTTACATTAAGTTTTTTATAATATTTAACTTTCAACTAATAGGCAACAAATTATTAAGTTTTTTAGAATATTTAACTTTCAACTAATAGGCAACAAATTGTTTTAAAAACTTTCAGTTCATTTTTTACCCAAAACTCCAAAACCCCACGCACACTCCAAAAGGTACTCTTTACATTTCTCTCCCATTTTTTCTGTAAACCTCCAAAACCCCACACACAGTCCAAAAGGTACTCTTTATATTTCTCTCTTCCATTTTTTCTGTAAACCTAAATCTGTTTGAATTTTAATTAATTAATTAATTTTTTGCATCCTTGATTTGTTTTCCTAAACTGAAGAACGTTGTCCTGTTTCCGGCCGTAGATCCTTTCACTGTAAAGTATTTGAACATACATTTTCCAGTTATTTCGTGTTTTTGTTTTCTTAATTTTGTTTGTAGCTGTAGTTGAATGGTGGAATGCAGAAATCATATCCAATTCTTCATTTGGCGGTTTTGGGCTTATTTAATTCTGTTCTTTTTTTAGGGTTTTAAGTGTGAAAGGGTTAATCTCGAATGAAATTAACATGATTTTATTAATCTGTTTTTATCAATTCTTGATTTTTAGCTGGATTTGTTCGTCTTTTGCGTTGCAAATTGGCTCGATCTGGTTGTCACAAGGAAACTCGTGTCGGGTCATGTATAATCTTCTTGTAATGTTAGATACTCGAATGAGTGATCCGGTCGTAGTTAATTTCATCTAAAGATTGAAGCTTTAGCTGATATCGAGCATTTATTGAGCATACATGTTCTTTTCGGGTCTATAGACTTGAGATACTGATCAAGGAACGTATATTGAGCATCTCTAATTTAAAAACAACGATGTTGAAATAACACCTTGTTCGTAGCATCTATACTTATATATCATCATGGAAAGCGAGTATGTAATCTTTAACCCGTAATTTGTGTATGTTATACATCCATCGTGATGCTTAAACATTGGTTTCGTTGGTTTTAGCTTTTAGGTATGTTTGTGTTCCACGTTTCTGTTTGTAATGTCCGGATAAGTTCAAATCTTGAATTTACCGTGCAGGTTCACTGTAAAAGATGGCGGCAACATCAGCAGCCAACGTCTCCATTGGATCAACCGCATCTACTTTCTCCAAAGTAGGGCCCACCCATTCGAAGGCCATTAGCTTCAAACCGAACCCCAAACAACACCTCAAGAGTTTCATCGGCCTCAAGGCAATGACCTCCGGGCCCGACTCTTCATTCTTAGGCGGTAGTAGCGAAAGCCACCTCATCCTCAATCGGGCCCTAGCTACGAAAGCCCACGAAAAGCCCAACTCGAGCCCATCCAGCCATGTCCAGCGGCCCCACGCCTCTTACAAAGTGGCTATTCTCGGAGCAGGTGGCGGCATAGGACAGCCACTCTCCCTCCTAGTCAAAATGTCCCCACTCGTCTCCTCCCTGAATCTCTACGACGTGGCCAACGTCAAAGGAGTCGCGGCCGATCTCAGCCACTGCAACACGCCCTCTCGTGTTTCGGATTTCACCGGAGCTTCCGAGCTGGCGGCTTGCCTGAGAGACGTGAACGTCGTCGTGATTCCAGCTGGCGTTCCGAGGAAGCCCGGCATGACTCGTGACGACCTTTTCAACATCAACGCTGGCATAGTGAAGACCCTGGTCGAGGCTGTAGCGGATTATTGCCCCGGCGCGTTTATCCACGTCATCAGCAACCCGGTCAACTCGACTGTCCCTATCGCAGCCGAGGTCTTGAAGCGGAAAGGGGTCTACGATCCGAAGAAGCTGTTTGGCGTGACCACTCTCGATGTTGTCCGGGCAAACACTTTTGTTGCCGGGAAGAAAAACGTGAGGTTGATCGACGTGGATGTCCCGGTCGTCGGGGGTCATGCAGGAATTACGATTCTGCCCCTGCTGTCAAAGGCGAGGCCTTCGGTTGATTTTACGGATGAGGAAATTGAGGAGCTGACTGTGAGGATTCAGAATGCGGGGACTGAGGTCGTAGAGGCGAAGGCAGGGGCGGGGTCCGCAACGCTCTCGATGGCGTATGCGGCGGCTAGATTCGTGGAGTCGTCCCTGCGTGCGCTCGATGGGGATGCTGACGTGTACGAGTGCTCGTTCGTTCAATCGGATGTGACCGAGCTTCCGTTTTTTGCGTCGAGGGTTAAGATCGGGAGAGATGGTGTCGAGGCAGTGATTTCGTCGGAGCTTCAAGGGTTGAGTGAGTATGAGCAGAAGGCTCTGGAAGCTCTGAAGCCGGAGCTGAAGGCTAGCATTGAGAAAGGCGTGGCTTTTGTTCAGAAGCAAGCGGTGGCGGCGTAGGGTTTTTTACTACAAGTAGATGAATGAGAAATATTTTTTATCGTAATTGGTTGTTTTCGTTCTTGGAACTTGCTGCGTTGGATTTCAGTTTTGTCGGACCGTGCTCGTTGTCCTCGTTTTATGCGTTTGGTTCTTGCGAAAACGAGCTTGGTGTACTGGTGTAGTGTTGAACAGGATATGGGGATTGTTTTGACTCTAAATTCAGTATTAATAAAAATATTGCAGGAGTATCACAGCTGTTCTGTGGGTTTACATATGAAATGCTTGTTCGTTTTCCTCGCCGGATAACGAGCATTTGCTCCTCACCGGGAAGAAACAACGAAACAACCCTAAGTCGAGAAGAAACGATTAAACAACAAATGTGTCCTCATTGTATCATAAGAAAGTTTGAATTGTCAATACATTAGATCAAGATTTATTTTATCTGTATTAGGGCTCATATAATCAAATCAGCTTAAGCTTCACAGCAATAAAGACCCAAAGATCTTTGCAATGATCGCTTCAGGAAAGCATCAACGTCGTCTTCTTCAGGCACACGACCGACACTTCTAACTCTTTGCTGACATCATATATGCCTACATTCACTAATACCTTGATCTTCAAATGCACTAGCCACCTCAACCATGAAACTATTTTTTCTGGTCCATGAAACTTTCTCAACCTGTCTATGAAAATTACCAATAATCGTTGCAAGAGCAACGTCCTTCTCGGAAATGATGAAATCGATTGCGGTCTCTAACAACAACCTTCCGATTATAAACCGAAGACAGAATCTTGCAAAAATTATGGCAATCTAAGCAAATACGCAAGTCTTTTGCGACTCTTATTGTCGTGCCAGGTGGCGTAGTAAGAACTGCGAAAGCAATAGCCAGTTTCTCGCTATGGTAAGACAAAGCATACGCCTCGCTTCTTTTCATTTGCACCTCAGAAGTTACTTCGGCAACATAACCACCGATTCTGAGTTGCTGATTAATCTCCCCAAGCATTTCATAAATTTCCTTCTTTCTCGGGTGCGAAATATCATCCGCGTAAAATTCATGCAGCCGTCCTTTTAACTCGATAGTGCTGGAAGCTGGCGTCGTCTGAATTCCTTTATCCTTCATCATTTTCCTAACCTCCATAATCTTCTCATCTTTCCCAGCCGAGGAATAAATATTCAACAAGAGAATATAATCCCCTGCTTCTTGAGCCTTCAGCTCGACTAGATGGTCAACCACTCGTTCTCCAAGGTCAACGTGCCCATGAATTCTACAGGCTCCGAGCAACGTCCTCCACATGGCCGCATCTGGTTTGATTTCCATTGAACCTGTTATAAGCTCGTAAGCCTCATCCAATAAACCAGCACGGCCCAAGAGATCTACCATGCACCCGTAGTGATGAATGTTCGGTGTAACTCTAAATTCTCTGCTCATAGACTCGAAGAACATACGGCCCTCGTTTACTAGGCCTGAGTGACTACAAGCAGATAAAACCCCTGTGAAAGTTTGATCACCCGGTAAAACCCCTTCTCTCTGCATTTGTTTGAAAGCTTCGATCGCATCCCGGCCATAACCGTTACTTGCTAAACCCGAAATCATCGCAGTCCACGAGACCACGTCTCTATTAACCATCTGCTTAAACACATCGTAGGCTTTTTCCACACACCCACACCGGGAATACATTGTTATAAGAGAATTACACACTCTTTTCACATTATGAAGACCCTGTTCTGTAATATAGTTATGAACTTTTTCACCCGATTCTAACGCGTTCAAGCTCGCACAAGCCTGGAGCACGAGCAAGCAGGTGACATCGTCCGGTCGACACTCCTCTGAATCCCTCATCGTATCGAACAATCCCAAGGCGTCCCGTGTCCTTCCATTACGGGTACAGCAAGAGATCAAGACATTCCAGGCGACG
The DNA here is from genome assembly GCA_954870475.1 of Euphrasia confusa. Lineage (NCBI taxonomy): Eukaryota > Viridiplantae > Streptophyta > Magnoliopsida > Lamiales > Orobanchaceae > Euphrasia > Euphrasia confusa. Next base: position 37,027,595 of record OX940960.1, read on the forward strand.
ACGTCTCTGTGAGGCATTTCGCCGAACACATTGCAAGCATCGAGACCTCCGGATAAACGCGAATAAAAATCCATCATCGTGGTCATCAAAAGCCCATCAGAGAGATGCCCATCTTTCCAAATCCTCCCGTGAATCTGAATCCCGCTGCGCAAGGACTCGATCTTCGCGCAACACTTGACAGCCACAGTCGCCGACAAGGCGTTCGAGGAAATGCCTGAACGGAGTAAGTCTTGATAGAGGAGAACTCCGCCGCGAGCCGAGTCACGGCTGAGCGAGTGAGCCTTGATCATGGTATTGTATAGAGACACATTGGGCGCCGGAAAGTCGTAGAAGATTCTGCCGGCGTAGGATAGGTCCCGGAAGGGAGGGAGAGAGATATGGGAAAGAAAGGAGAGGAAAATAGTGGGGTTGTAAAAATGAGAGGAGCGAATGAGCAGAGAGTGGATCTGAAGCAAATGGAATTTTTGGGTGCAGGATTTTATGAGAGAGATGAGGCTTTTTTCTTGATGGATCGCGATCATCGAATTTGGAGGGAGTTCATATGTGGCTTATTCACTTATGTAAATACTTTTAACTTTTTGTTTTGTTGACACAATTAAAAAAAGAAATAAATAATTTAACTTTGTTTACTTTAAAAATAATTGTACTCTTTTATTTACATATTTTTTTAATTTTTAAAAAATTATTATATTTTGTTAATTTAAAAATAATTTTTTTTCCTTTAATTTTTGATAAAATAAAATAAAATGTTAATTTTCTTAAAAAATGTGTCAACTTTATTGAAACATTTGTGTATATATCCAATGAATAAGTAAATATTTGAACGGTAATTTTTTGCGGGCAGATTTTGCCCATGGGCAGAACAGCCAAAATTTATTTATTTTTTTTATTTTTTATTTTTATATGATTATAAATATAATTAGCTTAATAAATCTATTAAAATAATTTTTTTATCTTTAATTTTTGTATATTATAATAATTTTTTTCTAATCAATTGATTATTTTAGTATAAATATAAAAATATTTATTATTTTTATCTAAACATTTTTTTTTTTTTTGCAATATATATTTAATATAGTGTACTTAATTATAATATATGACAAAATAATAATAAAAATATTTTAATAATTTTTAAACAATTTTATAAAAGAATTTTGCCAATGGCATAATCTGTCCATTTAAGACGTCCCATATTTGAATTAATTGAAAAAGTATTAGTATAAGGACCTGTTCTTTTGGACTTAATTTCAGTCCAGTTCAGTTCAGTTCAGATCGCTTCAGTTCAGTTCAGTTCAGTTCGTTTCAAAATAAATTAAAATAA